>OX453310.1:4952152-6296909 GCA_949710035.1 Crambus lathoniellus | reverse complement strand
GTTGCTAGCTAGTTATCGTTATACCCGACGTTACAAAACAAGGAACTGATAGCGGCTATTTTCTTTATAAAATTGACTTAAAGTTCCCAAAAACGTGTGAAGTTCATACCCATAAAGTTACGCGGTAGCCCCCCAGGTCTCGAATTCTCGATGTTGTCGAAGGCTTTCTCGTAGTCCACATACTAGACCCAGCAGTCGCTACAAAATATCATTCAGTGAAAAGGGATTCCCCGAATTCATCACAGAATAAGTAATGAAAAATTCCGTGCTCTTTTCAATCGGTCCGAATTTGTAGTTGCAATAAAAATATGAAATGGTTCAAATATTTTTATTATTTATTGTGAAATTTTGCCGCCCCCTAAAAAGTGCCGCCCGGGGCGGGCCGCCCCTGCCGCCCCCACTACGCTACGCCACTGCCCTTGTCGCACTATATTCACTGTTATAGTCAACGTCCATTATCACATCACATAATAGAGGTTGTTATAAACCAAGCACTGTTAATTATAATTATTATAGTGTATCTAAACAAAACCTAGTTACGCACGTTTTAACAACACGTTTATTGCTGCAAACGAGAAAGAAAACAAAGATAATGTAGGAAACGCGGTATCACATCGTGCGTTTGCGCATTCGATAATGGACCGGCGGAAATAGTACATACAACAATAGCTGCTGTAGGTATAGCAATATAGTTAAGAGTACAGGCAGAGATAGAAGTGATTTACATAATTGAAACAAAGAGCGTACATCAGATCAGAACATCCTATTACGTAATTTCCTCCTGGGATAAAGTTAAAAAACAAGAAAAAAGTTAAGGACTTACGATGTCAATCTATTTCTCGTGATAATAAGTGACTAAAGAAGGGCCATTTTAATAGGTCATATTTGAAATCTGTAAATCTGAACTTTATTGTTCCCGTTATCGCGCGGGAATGTGATGTTTTTTTGGGATAAAAAGTAACTCCAAACTCCCAAACTATCCCCATATCAAAAATCACGTCGATTCCTTGCTCCGTTTTGACGTGAACAAACAAATTCACATTCAAAATATGGATATGTAAATCTTAAAACTGTCTTATTTTTACATTACACATACACATAAGGTATATTAATAATAAAAAAAATGCAACTCTACCTTTTTCTTGCTTTGAAAAAAGTGTGGAAATCATTGCAAGGTTACAACAGCTGATGTCAAATGTGGTCTATTTTGGCTTTACTGTAGTTATTGTAAGTGAGTAGAGGCAAAGATAGAAATCATTTGCAAATTAACACACAAGCCACAACATCCTATTACGTAACGTCCTCCTGAGATAAAGTTACCACGACAGAACACAAGAAAACTTAATATAACAAGTATTGTAGGTATGTAAAATCCATTATTTGCTGAATGTTTCTAGAATGTAAGTAGTTCCTTAGTGGGTGAGGATTCCTGGAGTGTTGCACTTCCGTTTTCAGCCTTATCCTCACTTAACATCAGGTTTAATGAAGGCTAAGTGCTACTCCGTTGTGGATTAAAAAAATGTAAGTTTGTTAATTTAAAATGAGTTATTGAGCGTAATGTCCTTTTGAGATATATAAAGCCATAAAGGCGCTACCTGGTTATCTGGAAGTCTTCGACAAAATGGCAGATTTTCCTGCGGTACCTATCCCTGCGATTCAGCCGCAAACGTAGTAGGTAGTTAGGTACTTAAGGTGCTACTCGGAAAAAGTATGGACTTTTTGATTTAAAACTATAGGACGGTTACAGTTGTTACAAATCTGGTAATAAGATATATATTTCTTCACACCTTTATCTAGAATCGTATAGTTTCAAAAACACGATTTTATGATTTTGCCTCGACACTTTTTCTTTTCGAAAAGACCTCTAAAAAATTCGAAAATTCAAGATTATTCTGAAATGGGGTTACTTACACTATTGGAAATTGGTTTAATTAGTGGACACCAATAATATTTAGGATCGTATAGAAGCATTTTTTTAAAATCGCTGTAGTTTTTTAATACGAAGAGATTTTGTGTTTTTTTTGCCTAATCTGTAAAATCGGTCTCGCTCCCGCGCGCGTCGTTTTCTCATTGCTATCTCGCTTCAGCATAATTTTCCGAGTATCGCCTTAACTAAACATTATGTGCGAAAAAGCAAACGAAATACTGCTTTTGGCGCCCCAGTATAAAAGCAACAGTTATATTTTAATACAGACTTTTTTTACAATTCAACATACCGATTTTCATACAAGTTTTTATTTTACCGTCTCGTTTCAGTAAATATCATGAAATCAGGATAAGAGGAATCTTGAGATATAGGATATACTTAGGTACTTAGACTTACACTCATTTGCAAAAAAACGGGTAAGTATTTGCTTTATTTTCATACAAAAATGCTCATTTCACGGTAATTTAAATAAAACTTTCAGTTTATTTGTACAACAATTTCTGTGTCAAATGTGTTTGGTAAACGTTTGTGTTCCCGATAAGCATTATGGAAGTCCCTCCGTTTCCCCACAGAGGAAACTTTGAAATCTTGTTCACACTCTCATCTACCTTTAATAGTTATTAATTCTCATCTACACTATCTTTGTTATATGAAATTCAACTAATAAGCTCTACATTTTTTGGAGTATGGGAGTGTGGAGAGATTTTCAAACTTATTTCAAACGCTTATCGGAAAATCAAACATTTGACACAGAAATTGTTGTAAAGAAAAACTGACAGTTTTATTTAAATGTCCATGAAGTGAGCATGTTTGTATGAAAGCAAGTATCAGTTTTATTACAATAGGGTTTAGTATTTAAAATGTTCTTTCTTTGGAATAAACGGTGATTAGTCTATGCTTTCCACACTGTACTTGTTTGATACTTTGCCTACTATTATATTTCCCAACTTTAGTTATCGAAATGATGACTAAGCTCTGAGTAAGTATTAAATCAAAACGATAAGCTGAAAAGTTACTATGAACTTCATTCATGGTATTATGTTTTACAATACTGCTAAGCTTAAGAGCTTCATACTCGTACTTACATATAAGTCAACGTTAAATTAAATCTAAAAACATAAGTACCTAATTACCTCCTCAACTTCTTTTAGGTATCTCCTGACAAAAAATCGCTTTAGAATGATTTGAAAAATAACACTCGTAAAAAATAAAACCATCTAAACTGGCTTCAAATCACCATTTAAAAACAAAACTTCACTCACCTATTCATGGGGAATAGTTCACGAACATAATTTAGAACAATAAAACACGTTTAGCATTTTAAAAACTGTTCGGAATTCAAATCACACGTAAAGCGGTACACACACGGCGGCGGCCGGCCGACTCGCGAGTTGGCGGCGAATGCGTTGGCGCGTGCCGGTGCTACTATGCCGCTGTCAATGCAAATACTATTTACTACTGTTTGTAAACTTTTTTGTTTAATTGCGTGAGTACATATAAAATTCCTTAACGTTTTTAAAGTAAACAAACAATGCTAACCAGCAATACGAGTACGAGTATACCTAATGATAATGACTGAAAGTGATAAAGAATTTTCGTAATTATTTTAAAGTCGTACCTATGTATTTAATTTTGTTATAGCATAAATTATTATGGTTACGTGAAGTGGTCAACTAGTTATGAAATATAATTTATTATATTTACACTTTTCAAACTTATTAGAGCATGTCGAGATAAGTGTTATTTGTATTCATAATGAGACGTTATGATCAACGCTCTCATTATCTCTTCTAAGCTATTATTTTTTAATGTGAGCCCCATTTTGTGAGCGAAAATTTTGTAAGAATTAACTTAACCTTTTAAGTAATTCCTACTTAACTAAGTTAACTACTCATGAACTTGCACAATCTATTATCGCTATTATTATTACAGTTACTTACTGCTTATATAAATAATAAATAAACCTATTTTTTTTCGAATAAATAAGAGTTTGTTGATGTTTCTCAAAAGTTAATTTTGAAAAACTACGCCAAGTGCATTAAATAAAGTTTTTTTATTTCAATTTTAATAATTTACCGTCATAAATGATAAAAACATCACCTACACTTAAACCATAGACTATAACTTCTATCTACGATTTTATGATGGATTTTAGTACTTACATAATAAATTATGATTTGCAATTTAGGGCTCGCAAAAATATGCGGGGCGCCATGCTATATGGAACCATATTGCCTGTCAAATACTTGACATTGACACGCGTCGCAGATTCTTGCGATGCGACGCGAATTCGCAGTTTTGTGGTGGTGTGGGAGCTCTCAGCTCAGTGCAAATCAGAAACAAATTGATATTTTCCACTGTTTAAATATTAATCGTCATATAAAAATACAATTATGTCACTAGTCGAAAGGCATTGCATCTATCACGAAGCGTTAACTTACAATATAAAACAACATAAAAAGAGTTTTTTTTGCGCCATCAGAATGCCTAGAAAGCGCCGTTTTAGCGGTCCTGCGCAGGGGGCGGCCGACACGCGATGCGCCTGCACTGCACCGCTAATAAGCACAATCAGTCTAATTGCTACGTTACCGGCCCGAGTAGCGATGCGCGACTCCGAATAATACTAATACTAATCATTCGACTCCACGAATCATTCGACTAAGTCGACTGCGATTGAGATTATTCGACTGGAGTCGACGGCATACGTCCGGCTGTCCAGTGTCCAGTCGCGTTCGGATTCGGTTCGACTCGCGCTTGGTCGGGTGGGCGGGATCGAAACTATTGTGCTTTTAATACTGTGCTGTGGGAATGATTAATGAATGAATAACCTATCGTTTATTCGTTTCGTTCCGTATTGACATTAGTAGTTACTAATTAGTAGTCGTTATTCGAATAAAGACATTAGTATACTACTAATTTTGCATTCGAATGGCCAAATTAGTAGTTATGAATTAGTCGAAAAGGAAAATCATTCGGAGTCGCGCATCGCTAGGCCCGAGTATCGAGTCAACGACATTTCTATCGGACCTGTGATGAAAGTGCAATATGCCTTGATTAAGATTTTCGCAAGTGTCTATAACTTCCGTTTCCAATAATCTATCCCCAGTAAGCGATGGGCATACTACAGCTTAGTTGCCTAGATATTTTTGATAATCAGTCTAAAATAATAACAGTTGCTAAGTAGTAAGTAAGTCTGCGCGCGGTCTAAATCGAATACTAATCTTTTCCATAAGCTTATAACAAAAAAATGTACTATAACTAGCGCCAAAAACGCCCCAGTCGTGCGCAGAGTTATCTGACACGCACTCTAACATATCCAAGATAGACCTATCTATCCTATCATGGATTGATCATTGGGTCTGGCCCTAGTGGTGAAGTACGGATTCCTTATTTAGCTCTTTTGCCTAACAAATAATTAATTAGTCTTTGTTTGCAGTACCTATTAGGTGACTCTACGACTACCAAGATTACATAATTGTTAAGTATAGTATTGGTTTAACACGTAGTACCTAACTATTTAGTAATCTGTGGAGGTACACTCGCGATAGTGGAGTGGTGCAGTGGGTGCAGCGGAGCGGAGAGCGTGGCGGGTGGCAAAAGTAAGGTGTCCCTTCACTAAAATAATTATCAGACCATCCGTTAACTAATTGTGTTCTTTAATAAATAAATATTTATTAGTTTTTTTCTATTTAATAAAACCAATCTATTTAGTAATCTGTGCCAATAGGAACAATAATTTTTGATGGTTTGTCTGTTCTGTATATTAAGTGTAAGGTGTCTCAACGACTACCAGCCCCTTGATTCACGAACCGTCGGAAATGCTCCCGACAGCGGAATATGAGCACTATCTCTGTCACTCACTATATAATAGACAAAAACAAAGCACATAACTCGAATTCGATATCGTTTCCGACGGTTTGTGAATCAGGGGGTTGATTCCATATTATTATTGATCTAACTTAATTGGTTTCAGATGTATTCTGCCCCCTGATTCACAAAACGTCGGAAACGCTCCCGACAGCGGAATGTATGCACTGTCTCTGTCACTCACTATAGAATAGACAAAGACAAAGCACCGAATTCGAATCCAATTCCGGTTTGTGAATCAGGGAGGTTTCCATTCGTGGATATGACAAAAAGCAAGGTCACCTCTGTTGGAAGGAAGGATCACATGTGTCTGGCACCCACTTAACACATAGCATAGTGGTACTCACACAATAGCGGAGTGGTGCCGTTGGTGTAGCGGAGCGGAGAGCGTGGCGGGTGGCAGGGCGGACAGCGACGCGGGCTGCGGGGAGCCGCACCACCGCGCCTCGCGGACGTCCGACGAACCTGGCATACAAGTTAAATGTAATAATGTTAGATCGTCTGTAGCTTTTAAAAATTAAACAAACGCTGTTAAGAATTTATTAAATACTAGCCTTCCGCCCGCGGCTTCGCCCGCGTGTACTACACGACGTTATCCCGCGGGAAGGTGATATTTTTCAGGAATAAAAAGTATCCTATGTCCTTTCTCAGGCTCTAGACTATCTCTGTACCAAAATTCATTCAAATCGGTTCAGTAGTTTAGGTGTGATTGTGTAACACACAGACAGACAGAGACGCATTTATAATATTACTAGCGGCCGCCCGCGGTTTCACCCGCGTGGTTCCCGTTCCCGTGGGAATATCGGGATAAAAAGTACATATAAACCTTCCTCTTGAATCACTCTATCTATTAAAAAAATCGCATCAAAATCCGTTGCGTAGTTTCAAAGATTTAAGCATACAAAGGGACATAGGGACAGAGAAAGCGACTTTGTTTTATACTATGTAGTGATTAAATTAAATTAAATTAAATATTCTTGAGTTGTTTAATTATTTGCCTTTTCAGTTCACTTCCAAGGAATGAAAAAATATTAAAGTTTACTTTGTTCAAGGTATGCGGAGCCATAAAACGTGGAATCGGCACGCAACGCGAATATAGCTCGTTCCGTTGCATTTCTTACAAGTTGTATGTCGTCCGTCACTGACAAGTTTCATAACTCAAACGATGTCAATGTTCAGTTTTATGACTTGTAGGGCAGGCTGTATGTGTACTCACTGCCATACAGCGAAACGCAAGTGCGACGAGGGCTGGCGGCCGCCCGCCGACAGCCGCCCGCCCAGCGGCTTGAATGAAGGCTGTGTCAAGTGGACAGTGTAATGTACTCACTGCCATACAGCGTCATGTGCGACGGCGGCCGGCTCGCCAGCACCGGCGTGGAGCCGTACTGCTCGCCGGCCGCCCAGCGGCTTGAAGGCTACACCATATAACGTCAAGTGGACAGAGTGTAATGTACTCACTGCCATACAGCGTCATGTGCGACGGCGGCCGACTCGCCAGCACCGGCGTGGAGCCGTACCGCTCGCCGCCCGCCGATAGCCGCCCGCCCAGCGGCTTGAAGGCTATAGGCCGGATCACCGACTTGCCCTGCAACAAACGATCAATATGCTTAAACCAGATTCTTCGATGACACATTAGTCATGAATGAACATATTTTTCTAAATAAAAGGAATGCCCAATACAAATAATTCTTTTGTTATTTTTCTACTGTACACAATGGTTAGACAACATTTCCCTAATAAAAAAAGTTTGTCATATAAATTATCCGCCCGCTATCTCTCATACACTGAGCACGCAGCGCAAATCCGAAATATTCACAGACCGTATCGAATACAACACCGACCGACCGACGTACCTATTCAAATAATCGTATTATGGAATATGCCTTCCTAATCACCTAATTATCCAGTCCAGTAAACCATGTGCGTTGGGTACGTGCGTGATGCATATCTGATCAGGAATTTGATAGCTTATCGGTCTGTTAAAAGCACTGCAAATATACTCTGTGATCTAGTAGTTGGATTACCTACTTAAAACGTCAGCCAATCGCGACAAGCGAAACAAAAGATTGAGCATTATTTTAATTGCTCAGATGCTTTAGTAGCGCTGTTATCGCAATTTTTAAGTATAGTGCGACAAGCATATCTGTTCCGATGATAATCTTTGGAGCTAAAACATTTTTCATTAGCAGTTAAATTTGCCAGCTAATGTTGTATTGCAAGTGGCTCCTCAGTCACGGCTGTCAGCGTAACAGCCAGGTATACTATAGCTCTTCGACCAACCATAACAAGAACTTATACAGAGAGTTTATTACTTATACAAATGCTGTGTTTCGAGCTATCATAGCAACAACTAGGCTAACAAAATCAAAATAAAACGATAGAGCGATTGCTAGAAGTAGTATTTTATATTTTATATAAGTAGGTACGGGTAATGCAAGATATTTAGAAAAAAGGCTATAAGTAATACCTAAATAACCTGCAACGTTTTATGTTTGAAAACTTTGATACCCGGTGAACTTCGTATCACATAAAGATTTTCATTTTGGTGAATTTTTGACACAGCCTGCCACAAATCTCACTTACGAAAAGTATTCGAATAGTTTTGTGAGCATGAGTTATACGATTTTCCATACAATCTCGGGATATTTTTCCGGCATAAAAAGTAGCCTATGGCGCTCTCCAGCCCCCAAACTATCCCGATACCAAAAAACACGACGATCCGTTGCTCCATTTTGACGCAAAAGACGGACAAACAAACAAACACACTTTAACATTTATAATATACAGGGTGTTAGGGGCACCGTTGCAAAAACTTTAACCATGGCTTTAGACCATCATGCTGAACAACGTACAGCAAGAATTTTTTGCCGGAAACGAAAAAAATATTTCGACTCTCCATACAAAATGTCCCGATTAGTTGCTAAATTTGTATGAAAAGTCGAATTTTTCTTTCATTTCCGACAAAAAATTCTTGCTGTACGTTACGTTGTTCAGTTGATGGTCTGAGGCCATGGTTAAAGTTTTTGCAACGGTGCCCCTAACACCCTTTTTTTTTTTTTTTTTGTTTATAGTGAGGGCAAATACAGTCTTTTCGTATACCGCTAACGGCATGTTGGACTCAGTCAGACAAGGTCTGTCTCTCGCCGCGCCCAGCCCTCCCGCCAAGCCTAATAGGTTTCGCGTCAGGGCTGGGCGGTTCTAACCCCTGCCCCGCCCCCTGACGACCTCGAAAGCTCGACAGGAGGCGGGGCAGGAGGAGAGAGCCTCTTCTCAATCTCCCCATAAGGTTACCCACTCCGGGTGGGCTGACCAGATGGGGCGGTTGAGAGTAGGCACCACTACCAACTAAACCCCTCACTACTTGCTCTCCGCCGTCAGTTTTAAGCACACCGACTGTGGGGGGGCCGTGGTGGTATGCACCCCCTGCGGCCTGACGGTTGGCCCGTTCCGGGCCCCTGCGCGGCGGGAGATGGCCGAGCAAGCGGGGCCATCTCCCAAGACAACCGGGGGGGGACCGTGCAATCCAGACGGCAGTTAACCGGCCGTAAGGCCAGCTAACCCGCCCGGACCGCACCGCCCCACTAGAGGGGAATGAGGCGCGCAAAGCGCAGCCACCTTCGCCCGGGCCGCCTTCGTCGAAGACGGTCCACATGAGCCTCCTGCTCGCGGATCCGCTCCGACGCCTTTGCGAGGATGTCATCTCGCAGAAGGAGATTGCCGCCTGCCAGGACCTGTCACTATCAAGCATGGCACGAGCCACACTTGATAGCGAGAGGTCCATCCCTACCACGGCGCGCAGATCGCGACGCTGGGGCCCCTAACACCCTGTATAGATATAGTGGAAACTGTTTTCATTTTCATACAAGTAAATTTACATAAGCCTTGGTTTACAGCTAACTTTGTTCGTGACCTTGTAAAACATAAATTCATATTGCCAAAATGACTATCATAAAAAAACAAAAACAAGTGTTTCCCAGTACCGTTAAGGCTGGTGTTATCTGGTGCGCGGGCGCACGGATCTGACATTTCGTACGCAACCGACGCAGCGAAATGTCACGACAAAGGTCTGCTTGCGACACGACGCATCCTCTAACTAATGTTAGGTACTAATAATCTTGGTTGTGCGTGAGCAATTTAATATAATGTATACTGTTATTTTTGACGAAGATTTGGGAAGAAAACGTAAAGCTACTTATGGAGATCACCAGTTTCTTTGCTTATTGCAGAAAAAACGAGCACAGTCTGTATTGCAGATCATCTATTCACTATAGGTATCTCTACGCTATCACTATTATCAAAATCCAAAATGAATCTTCTTTCGAATAAGCCTCAATTAAGTATTAACACTTCCTCATTTCCCCACAGCAGCGGAAAAACATTGAACTTTTGATAACGTTGCATAAATACATTGTTCTATGAAACTCAACAAACTAATGCTTATAGGTATTACATTTTTGGAAGTAGTGGAATGTGATGAGATATTCAAAGTTGTTTCAAATGATTCTTATCGGAAAATCAAATATTTGACACAGAAATCATTGTAGAAATATACTGACAGTTTTATTAAAATAAGGGGTTTATTTTTTCCTACGCGTATTACAATAATATACACACACCAATAATATTTAGGATCGTATAGAAGCATTTTTTTAAAAATCGCTGTAGTTTTTTAATACGAAGTGATTTTGTGTTTTTTTTGCCTAATCTGCAAAATCGGTCTCGTTCCCGCGCGCGTCGTTTTCTCATTGCTATCTCGCTTCAGCACATTTTTTCCGAGTATCGCCTTAATATCTAAACAACCAGCTAGTAATCTTGAAGAACCCGCTGATGTCGCGAGTGGCGGAACTCAAATTTTTCAAGTTTTGTAAGGCCACGTTTTCAAAGACAATTATTGTAAGAATGGTTTTTAAATTAAAACTGTTGCAGTGCAATCCTTACTTATATTATAAATGCGAAAATGCGAATCTGTCTGTCTGTGTGTTACACAATCACGCCTAAACTACGGAACCGATTTGAATAAAAATTGGTACAGAGATAGTCTAGAGCCTGAGAAAGGACATAGGCTACTTTTTTATGTGAACAAAGGGCTGTAAGGGGTTGAAATAGGGGATGAAAGTT
Organism: Crambus lathoniellus; assembly: GCA_949710035.1. Classification (NCBI taxonomy): domain Eukaryota; kingdom Metazoa; phylum Arthropoda; class Insecta; order Lepidoptera; family Crambidae; genus Crambus; species Crambus lathoniellus. The sequence goes on along the minus strand of OX453310.1, from coordinate 6,285,997 downwards.
TGTATGGAAATTACATCATTTTTAAAGCTAGAAGCTTCAAAATTATTTTATAGGCTGTTACAACCCAGGGACGGCCGTGGTGTTTATGCACTCGCAGTCCCCGAGGTGCATTCTACTCAGCAGCTCAGATAGGCATGAGACTCGGGAGAGGCTCGTGGGTTGTACCTTGGATGGCTGTTACACTCGGAAAGAAAAAATTGGGATTAGGTCACTGACTCTACGTTCTAAATTCTTATTTCTAAGGGCGCCACCAACACAGGAGTGTTGGGAAAATTAAACAAGAAGATAGGTTTCTATTACAAACAGTATAATCTTAAAAGTTTTGAAACAACTAATTCTCCCTTCTACATAAAGATACATTAGGTCCAAGGAACCTGTACTAATTCTTTAAAATATTGTAGATACAAAATATAAGTATTAAATGTTCTAGGCTACATTACATGTGTAGTATGTTCTGGTCATGACCTAGAATCAGGAATAAGTGGAAGCGTCCTTCCATGTAGCTTTTCTTTATAGAAAAGTATAAAAATACAAACGTTAAAACTTAAATTAAACTAAATTCTATATGAATTCTTGACTCGGAAAAATGTGCTGACAGTCCGGCATGATGACACAAGTTTGAGGTTAAAATCACAAAAAAAACATACGGAGTTTGTGTTGCTTATCCTTAATCAGCCCTCCAAGGTGTTAATGGGTGTGCTTCCCTCGCGTGCATCAGGAAAGTGTCCTCAACATTGGTGAAAAACCAAGGGACGTCATGCGTCACGTGTCATAGCGTGTGCGCATCACTTCACGAGCAAAAATTTTCTAATAAAAATATGGGAATCCTTATGAAGACCACATGTAGGTGAAATACATAAACTAAAATAAAAAAATACAACCGCCTTCTAAAAAACCACATCAAAAAAGTAAGAAATAATTCCTCACCAAATAAATAACGTAAGTACTTTGAAGTCGGGCGTGAAACATGTACAATTTTTTGTTGTTTTTGTTAAAACCCGCCCGACTTCAAAGTACTTACGTAATTTATTTGGTGAGGAATTATTTCTTACTTTTTTGATGTGGTTTTTTAGAAGGCGGTTTTATATTTTTATAAAAATAATTTTTATTTCACTCTTTTTAGTGCATCGTGCAGGCAATTTACGTGTTTTCTGGTAAATAGGTATGTGATCAAACTCAAAACCTCCTTTTTCGAAGTCGGTTAAAATACCTTGAGGTATCCCCTTTTTAACAAAACAAGAATCATCTAAATCGGTTTATAATCAAAGGAGTTATGCCTAAAGATACGTATTAAATTCACATAAAGTGGTAACGAAAACGACAGTATTTTCAAGATTTCCTGAAAACTACTGAACCGATTTCAAAATTTCAAAAAATGGGACCAACTTGGAAACCAACCTGATGTAATAACGTTTGAACCATTTCAATCGGTTCAGCCGTCTTCGAGTAATCGGTGGACATACACAAAAAAAAAAAAAACATACATACAGACGAATAGAGAACCTCCTCCTTTTTGATTTAGAAGTCGGTTAAAGAAGAGGCGGCGCTCTGCCGCCTCTTGTTTCTTACAATAAATACATATCGGCTCTAAGCCGTGTCGAAGAACACCGTCAGGTTATTAAAAACATTTCCATAGCTTTTTAAAGCTAAAAAGATATTCTCGAGTCTTGCACTTCGGAGCGAAAAAAGTGAAAAGTCACGCTAGTATCACCATTGACAACATAGAGCGAAACCAAAGACTATATTGCTAAATTCTAGAAAATTCTTCTACCATAAATGGATTGATTTTATTATTTTCAGACGAATATTAATTGTATATTAATTGTTACATCTCTATTGACAGTTACTAAAAAGATGAAATCTAATTCTTAACTTTCCCCCTCGTAAATCTCTAAATGGAAAAACATAGTTCTCTATCTAAAACCGATAATGAAACTTTTTTTTGTAAAGGTTAATGAAACACGGTAACATTTTGTCTGCCTGCATTCACAATGCTATTCATAAACTTTGAATTAAAACCAAAAACACTATTCACAATTAAATTAAATATACGATTTATCAACTTTACGTCCACTTTAATTAACATGCGGTATCCCCCGGACGCGCTCTACTCCGTTTCATTAATGGAAATGAGTTTCCGTTCCACCGTTAGTCTGACGGATAGAGCACAGGCCCAATCCACTTTTACTAATAACTTGAAGTTTCGAAAGTGCAACGGTCTCGAGATCTCGACACAGGTAGAACAGACTAAGTTACTTACATACAACAGCCCCTGTAGACAAGTGGCTTTCTATGATCGATATCGCCAGTAGAGTAAAAAGGCAAATGTATGGGATTGACGTTAGTGATCGAAATGTCACGTGACCGCTAATGTCAATCTGGGGGCCGATTCTCAGGCAATCAAGAAAAGTTCACTTTTATAAGCTCGAAATTCAAATTTATCACAGTTTTGGGCGAATTCTCGAACGCAAATCATCTTTGGGAGCGTCTCAAACATCATGGCATCTCTTTCATACGTTTGACATTTAAAGTGACAGGGCGATGTTTGAGACGCTCCCAAAGATAAGTAGCGTACGAGTACCTATTCGGGCATTTGTGTATTGTCAGAATTTCACAATCGAAAAAGTTCGATCGAAAACCAGTCGAACGCAACGAGTGGTACGGACCAATCGATGTTCGTATACGAACATGGCTGTCAAAATGAATTTGTTGACATGTGGGACAGTATAATTTCTTTGAAACGTTCTAACTTTTCAATAGAAACCACAAACAAAATGTTCGACATACGAATTACCACACTGAAAAAGTTCGAATGCCTGAGAATCGGGCCCCAGCTCCCTGATTCACGAACCGTCGGAAACGCTCCTGACAGCGGAATGTATGCCCTGTCTCTGTCACTTGCTATAGAATAGACAAAGACAAAGCACAGAATCCGATTCCGTTTCCGACGCACGGTTCGTGAATCAGGGGGCCCATACATTCTCTTTCAATTCTACTAACGATATCGATAATAGAAAGCCACTTGTCTAGGCCCTCTGGAAAGTTACTGAGGTTATTATCAGTTAAATTACTACTTTTTGAAAAATGGAAAATGAAGTATTTAGAAAAAATCGACCCGTCTGACAACCAGCTCCGATGGGACAGATGTGAGACGGGTCGATTTTTTCTAAATACTTCATTTTCCATTTTTCAGTAATAAAAATTGCATTGTGAATGCAAAAAACTAAAAATTCAAAAACTTACTACTTTTTGTTAAATCCCAAACGATTTTCTTTGTCATTATATCGTTATTGGTATTGGTAGTGCTAAGTTAAAAGATGCAAGATATTTTTCAAGTCCACATAATGCCTAAACTTTTTTGGTCGCAAAATCGCATAAGTACCATGAAGCAATTCAAGAATTAACGCAAATTAAAGCAACCGACCATCCAACCGACGACAGATCAATCAAGCGGAGCAATCGGATAAAAAAGGAAATATCTAATGAGCAACGACTCGAACAGAACCGAACGAGGAATGTTTGATCGCCGGCAAAAAATATGCAAGAAAGACCAACTCTAAAGCGAGAGTGCACTCATCGAATTCATAAAACTCGATCATGCAATGGGGGCGATGTGATGTGAATGCGAAAGAAAATATAATTATGGTCATGTGGATTACCACAGTTGATATACATTAGTATATCAATGAATTGCTATATGAACAGAATCACGGGGCTGGCTGACCATGACCACAGTGTTCCGCCCCCCTAGCATTCTTACTGCCACGTGATTCTGTTCATATAGCAATTCATCGATATACATTACATTATGACCAACAAAATACACTGGTTTTAAAAACCTTTCGACTTCCTAATTAAGCTGGGCAATTATTTAAAAAGATTTTCATGATCGTAATTTTTTCTGTGGGTATACTCATGAATAAAGGATTTGTCACATTTGTTTAATTATGTATCGTTTATCCAAAAACATTTTTTAGTTAAAAGATTATTCAATTCAAATAATCCAATAATATTTTCAGAAAGTACAAGTATTTCAAGGTCTTTAAGTTTCAGACATTTTCGTCATACTTACTTCCAGACTAAGAAATTTTATGAAATGAGGAAATATAGTCGTGATTTCGTCGTTCAGAAAATTTACTAACGGATTCACTTGATTCGATAAGGTAATCATCAACATGATATAGGTACCAACCAAGCCTTATAATAAATAGCGGCCTTCCACCCGCCTTATCCCGCGGAAATGTGATGTTTCCCGGGATAAAAAGTAGCCTATGCCACTCTACAGCTCCCAAACTATCCCCAAAACAAAAACCACGTCGATCCGTTGCTCCGTTTTGACGTGAAAGACGGAGAAACAAAGAAACACAAACAAACACACACATTTATGATATTAGTATGGATTTTCCTATTTTTTGAGGGAATACTTTATCACAACACTAGCGGATCCTCGCGGTTTCACCCGCGTGGTACCCGTTCCCGTGGGAATATCGGGATAAAATATAGCCTATGTCACTCGGAAAGAATTTAGCTTTTTAATGGTGAAAGAATTTTCTAAATAGGTCCAGTAGTTTCGGAGCCTATTCGATGCGAACAAACAAACAAACAAACAATCAAATCTTTCCTCTTTATAATATTAGTACCTATAGATTAACACTCAGTCACCACCAGAAACATCACAATCATGATCAATGAATATTCATACCACTGCTCGTAAGTACGTCAACGCGAAGGCAAAAGCGAAGATATCGGAGCAGCAATCTACACTAAACACTTTCCGGTGTTCGCCGAAGGGAATACAAGCGGTCGTAATCGTAAGGCATTGGGTTCCGTCAACAACGGTACATGGAAATATGGCGTATGTCACGAGCGTACGCGTACTGTACCCTAAGTGTAAGTTTGTCAAATTATGCTAACGAATTACCTTTATTCTAGAAAAATTGAAAATGAAGTAAGTATTAGAAAAAGTCGACCCGTCTCATAACTAGCTCTGATTGGGACTCTAACGCACGACATTTCACTGTCCGGGCGAATGCTATAAAATTGCATTGTGAATACAAAAAAATAAAAGTAATTTGAATTATATTCTAGATTTTATTGCTTTACTATAAGGTATAATCCGGGTATTATACCTTTTAAAGCTTTAAACATTTAACGCAAGCACGATAGTATGCATATTTACTAACTTACACTCAGCCCTCTGAGAATGCAAAGACATCTAGCTATAGTTATTTTGTTGTTTGCAACTTACTATAAGATTATTCCCAATGTAATACATAACTGTACTTACTTTTGTACTGTACAAACATGTTTTTTATCAAAAATCTATGGAATCGATTCTACTCTCGATTCTGAACAAATTGTTTTCTGAGTTTTGGTTAAAGTATTAACACGTTGTATATTAAGAAAAAAGAAGAAAAATAAAGATTTTTGTATTTATTTAGTTCTGTTTACTGATATGAAAGAAGAAAAGTTCTATTAGCGAGAACCACAGGTCAATTAATAAAATTACTAATGTTCGCCTGCTTGTTTTCATGTTTTTTTATATATTTCAAGTAGGTATGTTTCAAGTTATATTTGTGTCAATTTTTACGCTAGCAGCTGGTAGGCTGCGAAGTAGCTGCAACAGAACAAAGCAGCTAGAAACTATCATTATAGGTACCTCATTTTTAGTGTCCATAGTGGCATATAAGGTACATATTAATATACTATTATTTGTTACTTTTGTTTTGTGATTTTAATTTGACTTCCCAGTTCGGCGAGAGGGGCTTACGGCTAACCGCGCGGCAACGGCGGGCGCCCATCATTCAATATCCACTGATATCTCATTTTGCTTATCCATTTATTTTTGACGAACCATTCCTTCGAATCTCAAATCTAGTGCCAGTAAAAACGACTCTTTTCTTCGGTGTAATAATAGCGACCTCACTAGACTGGTAAAATGACACAAATAAAGTTATTCCAGAAGCTGTCTTGCTTGCTTGACTAGTCTAGGTACTATACAAGCATAAAAATATAGACTTCAGAGTCTACTTTTCCAGTAGGTAACAAGAAAGGTGTTTAAACAAAAAAATGTAGCATTAGTTTTCACACTACGCCGCTTTCCCCTTTCCATTGACGGCTAGAAAATATGAAATGGCGACCTGTCACCAGCGCAGGCGCAGACCTTGTCTCTGCTAACCCATAAACCGGCTGCTGCATAACTATGACACTACACTATACCTGTTCTTTATGAGCTGTGTTACAAGTCTAGCCGCTGGGCTGGACTACTATTAAGGCGATACTCGGAAAAAATGTGCTGAAGCGAGATAGCAATGAGAAAACGACGCGCGCGGGAGCGAGACCGATTTTGCAGATTAGGCAAAAAAAAACACAAAATCACTTCGTATTAAAAAACTACAGCGATTTAAAAAAAATACTTCTATACGATCCTCAATATTATTGGTGTCCACTAATTGGGTATTTAACTGAATTTTTTTTATTGACTTATAATGTTCATTTAATTAGTAGCAACACAACATAGTTATTTATTTTCAAATATCTTGTATATTTTCAGCGATATAGAGCATCAAACTTTCTAATTAGACAAGGAGAGCGCTATAGCAACGTGACGTCACATTTCTATAGCGCCATACTCTCGCCATAGAAAATTTCGTTTTAGAAAGAGATAACTAGAGTCACAATTTAAGTAGCTCATAATTCGCTTGTTATAATACAGATTGAATTTCTTTTTTCACATTTGTTATTCAATAGTGTTATATTTCTCAATGTCATAATTAAATATCTACATTTCAACAACAGTCAAATACCCAATTAAACCAATTTCCAATAGTGTAAGTAACCCCATTTAAGAATAAATTAAATATGAATTTTCTATTTATTGAGTGGTTTTTTTAACTTAAATCACTAAGGAATAGCAACTGTTATGAGACAGCGGTAAACGTCTTATTTCATATTGACACATAATTTAAAATTTGCCAATAAAAGCAACCCGCATAGCCGCCGCTAGGACAACAAATTTAATAGGGATAAAAATAGAATATGATACATCACATTATAAACCATTGGACTTCGAATCACAACAAATCGATACATCATATTGTGTCAACTAAGAAGACAGTCCCAAGTAAAAAAAAAACGAAAAAAATTGTAAGTATAGCATAAGTATTTGCAATATAAATTTTATTTCAACGTCCATTATTTTCAAAAGTTTTCGTCATACCTACTTCCTTCCAGACAGATTAGGTACCATGAATGAAACAAGGAATGATAATCCTAATTTCATCGTTTAGAAATATTGGCTAACGTTGGCTAATCTTTGATATAGTTGAATGAGCTTATAGTAATATTTACATTGGTACTAGCGGCCGCCCGCGGTTTCACCCGCGTGGTTCCCGTTCCAGTGGGAATAACGGGATAAAAGTATCCTATGTCTTATTTCAGCCTATTATCTCTGTTGCGAATTTCATCCAGATCCGTTCAGTAGTTTTTGCTTGAAAGAGTAACAAACATTCATACATCCATACTCACAAACTAGTAGGATTATATTGCATTCGATTACGATAAGTAAGACCATCAAGAATTGCTGTTTGTTACAGGACTCTAGAATTGGCTATAAACTAGGTATACTGGTTGTTTTATTTACGTACAGAAAACATTTATTAGCTTCTTTTATCACAGAAACAAAGTCATTATAGTAATAGACTCATTAAAGTTTTAAAGAAAGTAGTGAGATAGGTACCTACTTAAATAAAAACATAAGTTAAAATTTACAACTTTATTTTGTTTTACTTACTGCGATTTAAGACAATTACATGTCATTAGAAATACATGTATGTATTCAACTTAGCTTACAATAAATTGACATATTATGTTCGTTCGTAATAAATGATTCTTCCAAAGCAACATAGTAATAAATCTTGAGCCTAGAGATGCGCCAAGAGCATTCAGTGTCGATAAAATATCGAGGAGTAGATTTGTTTGTACCAGCTATAAGCTGTCTATGACTTTTATTTTTGCTTTTTTTGCATTCACAATTCATTAAAAAAGCAATGAAGCATAAGAAAAAGCTCTAGTTACTGAGCTCAGTGGTTAGAACATTCGACAGTGAAAAATCGTGGGTTCGAGGTGTGACTGACGTGGTTGTGGCTGCGAGACTGGTCGATTATTTCCAATACTTCATTTTCAATGTCGATGACTTTGTTGGCGTTATCAAATATCCTTCGACGGTCGATTACTGCCAATTACATAGCAATTTTTGCGATGATTATTTTAGATCCAGTAAACCAAAGCTCAGATATTTTCAATAAATATTTGCTCAATAAATCAAACAATTTATGATTTATGGTAGACGTACCGAAAATATTGTGCCTAAATAAAACAGCGTTGAAAGAATAATATTAATAGTGATGTAATAGACTCGATAAAAAAGTATCGATACCTATCGATAGTCCGCAAAGAAAATCCTACACGTGCACATTACACGCAGTATCTACATAGCCAGTGGTCGGTGGACCACATCTCACTGGGTGGCTGTTTGATATATTATACGGAACCACCGCGACCTCCATTAGGCGCTATTACCTGTTCTTAGATAGCGAATATAATGTTTGACGTTAAAACGTATTTATGGCTTTATTTGGAGAGCTCTTTAATTACCACGTCTCAATTATATACGGCTCTGACGTTTTGGTTTATGTGTCGTGGTGTAGTATTTTCGATGTTTAACCTTTGCTCAAGACGCTAATGTTTTGAAATGAATTTTCACAGCTAGGTAAGTATTTGAATTGTGTCCGGATTGGATTAGGTTGGGCTAGGTTAAGTAAGGTCAGTTACTTTACGGCTTATACACGGCTAAATTTTAATTGGCATAAATATTTTAGGGGATGTTAGTGCCCATCAATATGAACAACTTTCACTATGGGACCAACCATGGAATCGCGAAAAAAAAAACAGCTGTTCCATACATTTCAGTCGACTCGATGTTGTACTTTTGTATGGAACAGCTGATTTTTTTTTCGCGATTCCATGGTTGGCCCCATAGTGAAAGTTGTTCATATTGATGGGCACTAACATCCCCTAAAATATTTATGCTAATTAAAATTTAGCCGTGTATAATATGGAACTAAAACTAAAAACTATAAAGGAACTGAAGAAATTTGCAAAAGAGTAATCTATATAATATACACCTCTAAATTTTAGTTAGTACAAAGATTTTTGGAGATGATAGTGTCCATCAATACGAAAAAAATTTACTATGGGGCCATCCACGGAATTGCGATAAAAAAATCAGCTGTTCCATACATTTTAGTTGAGTCGATGTTATACTTTTGTATAGAACAGCTGATATTTTTTGCTATTTCGTTGTTGGCTCCATTGTTAAATTGTTCGTATTGATGGACACTAAGTATCATCCCCTAAACTCTTTGTACTAATTAAAATTTAGAGGTGTATATATTTCTTCTGTGCGTGTGTATGTAACTGAACACCTCCTAAACGGCTGGACCGAATTAAAAAAAAATGTGTTTCTTCAGGTGGATTCGAGAATGGTTTAGATTTGAAATTGGACCCGGTAGGTGGCGTGCTGTCGATAAGACGGTAAGAAATTCGCCGGATCAGCTAGTTAATATATTATAGTTTCATAAAATCTTAATGATCTGGAATTTCTTTAAGAGTTCTAGGTAATAAAAAGAAAAAAAAGACAAATCAACATTAAACTTCACATTATGTATGTATGACCCTTAATTACGAAAAGAAGACGTGGAATGCAGCAAGCAAATCATTCGATAGAATATTAATAGCATTACATCACTAGAGTACTCACTCCGAGAGAATGCCGAGACCCGCCCACAACTAATCAGACGTTGCAAAAATACAAATTTACATGTCACAAACTGGCTCACCGGCAAATAGCAGTTTTGCGAAACCCAGAGGCGATATCCCACGCTATTTAGAACCACGTGTCGATCGACCCAGAAGAAGACCGGCCATCTTTTTCTAACACATCAAAGCTAAAAAGGACAGCAACAAAACTCGCAAAGCTTCGCAGCCGCCGGCCATATCCCAGGCTCTTTGCGTACAAATTTTTTGGTGTGTGCGGAATTATGAATAATTTTCAGTTATAATTATTTCTTGCGTGCCACATTTCGGCCGGTTACCCTACGATTACGGTAAGGCCGTCTTGGGAATGTTGTGAATGAAACACGCGAGGTGCGCAAAGAATTTCCTTTTCACTGAGTACTTTGTAAGAGTTTAAAGAATGCCTTTTGGATAATCGAACTACTTTTTGCACACTGAAATGATACCTACAGAACACTGACAGATTATAACAATGATGTTTGGTTGTTTACGTACCATTAAAATAGTACTATATTACAAGCTTTTTATTAACTTGCCATGTTAGTTAGTTAGTTAGTGGGGGACAAATCTTGCAAGCTTAATTTGACCCACTTCCCAGTGTCAGATGAAGCTGATATTTTGTATAAGTACAGGTTTGGTTTCGACGACAATACGATATTTAAGTACCTACAGTCAGTAAAAAAGCTTAGCACGAAATTAAATTTTTACTAAAAACTTAAGTATTTAATAACAAAAAAAAAACTGTCCGGATTAGGTACGTAAATAACTTTCCCTATTGTTACCTCAACTGGTCCCTCAATAGGTGAACTCATAACCAGACACATTTGCAACTTCAACTCGTTTCATTTTCTCCGTTCAACGACAATAAACCTACAATGATTAAAATGTCGTTAAACTTTATTACAACAATAAGTATAAAGATCATCATTACAAGACCGTGTAGAGCACAGACAGACTATACGGTACATAACACACGAGACGGTTTAAACTTTAAAGTACCCAGTCATACCCAGTCGTTCGCACACGACACGACTGACGCGGTCGTAAATCAGACGATACGATCTTGGGACACGGTCGGTCGGTGTAAACGCGACGATGGATGGCTGTGTAGGACAAGCAATACTTCGGTATTTGATGATGAGAGGTACAGGACTACGGACTTAGTAATAGGTACTGTCCACGACATATTATAGATAACAATGATATTATAAAAACCCCTCTTAATATGTGTGACATTAGGGCTTGCTCAGGGTCTACGTGTAATCAGGGTGTGCTTCTCACCACGACAAACACAGTCGGTGTAGCTAAAACTGACGGCGGAGAGCAAGTAGTGAGGGGTTTAGTTGGTAGTGGTGCCTGCTCTCGATCGCCCCATCAGCCCACCTTGAGTGGGTAACCTTATGGGGAGATTGTGAGGTGGCTCCCTCCCTCTGTCCTGCCCCCTCTCAAGCTTTCGAGCTCGGTAGGGGGGCCGGAGCAGGGGTTAGAACCGCCCCGCCCTGACGCGAACCCTATTAGGCTTGGTGGTAGGGACACGATTTTTTTTTCGATATTTTTGGTATCGAGTACTTTTTATTCGATACCGAGTACTTTTGTACTCGATACTTTTTGTTTTGATACTTTTACTAATGAGTACTTTTTGGCAAGTATCGTATCAAATAATTCATACTTAAATAATCATCAAGGATTTCTTCCACCGATGAAGGCGGGTTCGAGTTCGAGCTTCTGCTCTTTCCCCGGGCTTCATCTCGCGAGGCTCGCCCCACGGTGTTTGGTGCTACTTTGCGCGGCCGTTCTCGGACGTGTGGTGTGCCCCGTCGGATCTTTGCGGCTCTCGGCGCGGTCAGCCAGTCGAGTGAGACCCCATTGGGAGAGGCCCAGCTAGCGCCTGCGAGCGGGCGCGCAAACGGGGGACGGGCTATAATTTTAGGTGGAGGTGTTGGAAGGGATGTGAGGATTGGGTGAGTTGGGTTGGGGAAGTGGCGGCGGCACAATATTGCGGGGTAGTGCCCACATCTTTCTGGCTCTGGTGTAGGTGTTGGTGGTGATGCTGGGGGATGGAGCTGATTCATCGGTTTCTAGCGGGCGCCGGCGGTGGTTGGGCATCAACTTACTTTCAGATTGTGCAAAGTACCTATTTTGGTTGTAATTTTGTCAGTAAAGAAAAAAGTTAATACTTAATTAATGTTGATTTGAATTTGTCAGTTTACTTGTTTGAAGTATTGTAATATGTTCCTATCATTCTTAATTTGAAGCTAGGCTTCATTATTATACACTTTTGTTTTATTGAACCTTAACCCTTGATTACAGAAAAGTATATACTGGAAATAAGTATGGTATGTTAAAAAGGAAGATATGATGTTCCAATTTTATGTAAGTATAGTTTTTATATAGTTAATGATGGTAATGGTTGCAAAAAGTATTGAAATAATAATAAAGGCTGATTGATTTCTCAATGAGCTTGTTTGAATTATTTATTTTTACTATCTATCATTCTGAAATTGAGCCCTTTTTTTGGTCTTTTAAATGAGTACTAAAGTATCGATACTTCAAGGTATCGATACTTTTCAATCGATACTTTTACGAGTACGATACTTTTTTTTCGATACTACTCATGAGTACCGTATCGATACTTTCTATTCGATACCGTGTCCCTACTTGGTGGGAGGGCTGGGCGCGGTGAGGGACAGGCCCTGTGTCTGACCGAGTCCAACATGCCAAGTGGTTTACGTAAAGACAGTATTTGCCCTCACTATAAAAAAAAGGGTCTTCGTGTAACGTGTGGTCGATTGTACTAAAGATGTTTCAAGTTTTGTTTCTTTGTTATATGAATATTATGATGCTCAATTGCCTGGATATATTGGTACGGGTATGTGCTTAGGACGTCAAACAAGGGCAAGTTCAAGGCTCCAACTTTAACTAATCGTTTCCCGACTTGATAAACTCAAGATAGGTGGTCAAAAAACTAAAAGAAGATAACAATATGTATGTAGGTAATTAGAATTTTTATTTGAAACTAATATTGGTAAGTACGTGATTGTCATTGTCAATTATTTGAATTGAATTGGGCAAGCTGAGTTTATCGAATTTTGAGGAAGTAGGTAACGCCACTGTTGCAGGCAACATATCAGTTCTTAATCAAATAACCTTTTAACCCATAAATGTGAAACTGAAAATCCATGAACTTGATTAGAAAGTTATATGTTAGGTATATAATATGTTTATATTACCTATATGTTTAGCTTTAGAATACAATACAATACAATTTTTCAAATAATACAATGCGCCATAAAACCACAGTATATTATAACAGTACTAACGTATAAAACTATTCAATATTATTCAAACGATAATAATTTAAGTATGACAGGTCAAAAAATAATGATAAAGTTGATTGAATAATCTTCATATTATGAAATAGGGTAAAGATCCGTAACCTAAAATGTTAATCCAATCTTAAAAATAAAACAGCTGTCGAAACATTTTGAGCAGAAATGAGACATGGTTCGTTCTGAATAGCTATTGCACAAAGGTCGCAGGCCACAGGGTGACTATTATTTACTTTGAGGCCGGTGCACACGTGCCGAGCAGATGTGACGCCACCCTTGGCATCTGCACTCATTCGTCACACCCTTACCGCTATGCATGTTGAAGCAGAAACTAGTGTTAACTTTTACACTGCAACTTACTAACTGTATAGAACTAAGACACAACTATAAAAACGTCTAGTTTCATACTTAAATAAAAACTATGAGACCAAATTTGTTTCCAAATTGTTTTTTTTGTTTAACGTTAAGTATGTAGGTACATAATATCCAATAATACACAAACAAACTATTAGATACATAGATAAAATATTAAGTACAACTTAAACCACAAAAGTTACCCATACTTTGAAAACTTCTTGTATTACTCGAAAGCAATAGGAAACAAAGAAATAGATTTGGTACCTACTTGGTTAAAAAAAATTAACATTAAAACCTCCTTTTGTAAAGTTGTGTAAAGTACCTACGTATAATATTGCACTTGCAGTACTGTTTATTTTATTTACTGTATTGAAATGTGTGCATTTACCTTACCATTAACCATCCCTACGTTCGTTCGTAATAAGTGATAGAATCAAATTTAAAGGAAGATATTCAAAGAAAATAACTTATTGCAAGGGGTTGTACAATTTTTCTTTTTTTTAAAGGGGTAGCACTTAGCCTTACGGTTTTTCATCAATACAAACGTATTTAAATAAAAATCACGTCAGTAGTGACGTCAGTTACCTTAACCCATTATGGAATTATCCACAGCCTACTGGTGAACATAAAAAGAAAGTGTTTTTCTATATTTTTTTTATCAATGTGGTCCCTAAACATCTGTTTGAGCAACTTTCACATCAAAAATCGAACAGATCGTCAAGTGTTTCGAACGAGAGAACTCTAATAAAAAGTGAAGCGATATTCACTATGACCGCGATCGATATCAAACTCTATGGTGATGGCCATTTAGGGCGTTTGATGGCCATTAATATCTATCACGACCATCTAGTTTACCTATTATTTATTTGCTTTCGTTTATCGCTATTTGATGGCTGTAACGATGTTGTTTGGTGTTTCGAGTGAAAGTGGCCATACGTTTTATTGTTTGATCAATATGCCAAGATTTTAAAAGATTTTGACTTATTGAAAAATATCTGTTAAATTTTAAATAAATATCTAAATATGCTTTTATTGCTACTCTTGTTTAAATATTCAGTACTTAAAGTACCAATTTTTTTAACGTCCTACAATAGTAAAATTTATTCTAATAATTAATAACCTTATTTATCATTGTTTTGTTGTTAGCATAGGAATTATTGTAAACAAGATAAAGAAAACGATTTTTTATTTATTATTTCGTTGCGCAAGATTTAATTTATAAAATATGTACTTGCTATTACTAGTACCTAGTACTTTATAATTGGTAACTTTCATTGCTCAACATCCCGACGCGATCTCTATCGGATATCAATCTCTATTTGCACACGTAATGAGATCCGTGTTTGCGCGTGTTTTACATGATCGATAATAACAATCGATAGACAGGCTGCACTTTCGCTTATCAACATTTTTGTGTTACAACTCTAGCCGTGAAAAACAAATAACATAATTTGTGTCGACGCCTTTGGGCTTAATTATACTTTGTTCAGTGTAGCATGGGTCCTATGACAGCTCATCGTGCAAAGCAAAAACTTCTTTAAGCTATTGGAATAAAAACTCAATTAAATCAGCATGAGACATTTTTATGCAGCTTATGCTAGAAAATTAGACCCCTATTCCTTCTGAGTTGAGAACATCATTTTGCTTTGCACGAAAATGAGGTGTCTATAAATATGGCCCAAGCTAAATTGAACAAAGTAAACAATGCTACACTCTTCGATCAACAATAGTACTAGATGAAGGCTCACGAACTAAATAAAAAGTTTATATGGCCAGACTGACTGAGAAAAAAGGTTACGAATGTTACGATCTTACATTATAAATGACAAGAAGCGTTCCAAGTTTGAAATACCTTAGTATTATTGACACTGTCAAAATAGTCTACTTATAATTATACTCTCAAGTGGGCTTATGAGGCTTGGACATATCTGTGACTCCAAGTATGTATCTAGAACTAGGTGTTATTGTTGATCGAAGGCTACACTACAAAATACTACACATGAGAAATGCACTGAGATTATGGCAAAAATTACATGAAAAGTATTCTAATAGGTCACAAAAATATTATAGACCCATGCCAAAACGTATTTAGCAAAGGACACACTTTTAATTTTTTCTACATTTTACAAGCTTTTTTAGTAACTTGCAGGTGTATTATTTTTGTCCGTTTGGCTCAAAACTTGAACCCAATTTGACCCACCGTGTCCGATTGAACTGAAATTTAGCACACAGGTTTGGTTTAGATGACAAAAAAAAACATTAAAATACCGTCACCCAAATTTTGTTACATCAAAGAGTTTTTTTTTTCAGTAAGTTACCTTTTCATTTCGTTTCGTTTTCCATTCAGTAGGGTAGAGAAAGCTCAAGAAACTCAAGATATCGAGATGATTGTGATTATCGAGATTTATCGAGTCGAGATCGTCGATACGGACGGAGGCGATGTCGAAAAAGCGCTGCCCTGTCAGAAATGGGTTGAGGTTTCGAAAGCTCGTGATGATCGATTGTTCCTAAGCTATTATACTGCCTTTGTATCGCTTAAGCGTTGCAGTATGGGTTTCTGTGTTTTATTGTGGTCCCATTCACGTGCGATCAAGATGCGAAGATAGGACTGACGGACTTTGCGAAATTCTATAAACTGGTGTTTGGTTGAGAACAAAAGAAATTCTTTAGTTTTGTTTTCTTCCAAATGTTTTCTTTTAGGAAAACGGTAGGTACAGTTACATAGATACTGCCCAGTCAGAAATGGGTTGAAGTTACGAAAGCGGATGATGATCATGTGATGTTCATGACGGGGATATGAAAATACGTAAGCAACTATTATTTGATGAATACATATAAGTGACAAAAAGAAGTCAATAACTAAGTATAAAATAACAAGGCTTCGGTTTTTAATTTAATATTAAATTAAAATTTCACAAATAATAATTTATTTATCTTCATGTTTACTAAACTGTGTTACAAAACCCATCTATCACGATACACAATCGATTCTAAATCGCCATCGTTGCGTTAAGATCCATACATCACTGTACCGGACACAAACGCTCCAATTTGGACTCTATTAAGGCTTCGACATTCGTCAATGTTGCCTCTTACTGAAACTTGGATTATGAGACCACAACTCTCAAAACGCGTAGAATAGTTTTTTTTAGTTTAGCTTGAACTTTAAAATAGATACTCTTGAACAACCAGAACTAAATATTATAACATCTAATAAATATTAGACACCAACACATACATTGTTCCAATACCAAAGTATAGTAGCTTAAGCAATAGTATTTATTATGGAAATTGGAAACAACGACGGGTATTACCACTACACCCATACCCGAGGAAATATTGAACAATTAATTTTTCAATATTTTTCTCCGACCGGGGATAGAACCCGGGAACTTTAGAGATAGCGGCACCTTGAAAACTGGTGCGTACACCACTCGGCCACGGAGATCGTCAAATTGCAGGTATTACAGGAACCCCACAAATACTTAATCCATTCAGATTTTTAAAGAAGACACCAAAAAAAATTATGTTTTAATTTTATACATGTAAGTACAGCTCTGCTTTATGTAACTTGTTTTTGAGAAAATCAGTTTCTTTCAACTAAGGTTAAGTTATGGAAATTGGAGTGTTAGTTGGAGACGTTGTTATGAATAGTGCACATTAGGTGGGGGACCTTGGCATCGATGCGCGCGTGAGCACACGACCGAATGCGATCCGATTATATTCACTCACGACAGTTCGATGCCATGTTTTGTATCAATTACCGAAATATTTCGAATGCTACTTGCTTTTGTTTTAGTTGACATTTACCTAACGATTTTTTTAGTAGTAGTCCGCGCCACAAAACTTGGCGTTTGTCAGAAGGCACTGATCGTTAAATAATGTTTTAGTAAAAATTTCATTTTTATGACAAGCTGTTTTGCTGAATGTACTTAAATATTGTATTGTCATCTAAAACAAACCTGTATACAAAATTTCAGCTCCGAAGTAGGTCAAATTAAGCTTGTAAGATTTGTCCCCCACTAACTAACTAACATGGCAAGTTAATAAAAAGCTTGTAAAATAAGTCTTATTTCGATGTCATAATTTAGTTCCAGATTTTGAAACGCGCCAAGTTACGTGGCTATTATGATAAACGAGATTTTTACTATACTTACCATATTTTTTCTTCAATTGGTTTTCGAGTTCCCGATAAGTTTAAATAAAGTGCGAGAAAGACAACAGTGTCAAGCGCAATAAACGAACACTATAGAGGGTAGACAAATTCTTCTGCTCCTAAAATCCCGAAATAAAAGGTTTTATAACCGAATAAGGATTCGGTTACTTAGTGATATGAACAATATGGTAAACCAATAGAAGTTTAAAATGTTATAGAATGTCGACTGAGGCCCAAGAAGCGCTATACACGGTAATTTTTGTATCACTCCGGATAATTTTAGGGATTATTCTACTCATGAAAACAAACAACTTTTATTATGGGAACAAAACTATAATCGCGATAATATAACAGCTGTTCCATATAAATGTGCAAAAATATTTAATCAAAATGTATGGAACAGCTGTTTTTTTTTTCGCGATTTCATATTTGGTCCCATATTAAAGTTGTTTGTTGTCCCGCTCGTACGATGTCACGGGTGACCACTAGTCTAGTTTCTCATCATACGCTTCAAATATTTCGTTTCACATTTGCATAAAACACTCATGCATTAAAGTAGTATCTAACTTAACCTGAAACTTTTCTCACACGCATCTTGCTTGTCTTTTGACAGAATTGTGATTAAGGTGCTAATTATGAAAATGGTATGCATTATTGCATCGGCCGTAATATCTGTTGTATAATTAATATTTATGTGTTCACACTTAATCACAGTCCAGCGAGTGCATTAAGGCATATGAATTAGATTGTTTCGTAACTTTGAACATAACACCGCGTGACGAAATCGTGGCAGGTGCTAATAACTACTAACTACTAGTACCTACTATACAACGTATCGTGGACTGAACTTATAATTTATTTAGGCTTAAAGATCTTAAGTAAGATCTTAAATGAAGTACCAGTGTCTTGTAGGTCATAAACATTAAACATAATCCACTGTTGCTGGGACACCGGCCTTCCTTATGTAGGCGCGGATCCAGAATTTTCCAGTAATTTGGTTCAGGCGGGGTGGGGGGCACTCTTAGCTCATTTTACGTGGTAAATGATGAATGCAATGTTTTTGGTAAAATTGTGTGCCAGGGGGGTGCAATCGTCCCCATTGTCGAAATATTTTTTTTCATTTCCGACAAAAAATTCTTGCTGTACGTTGTTCAGCATGATAGTCTGAAGCCATGGTTAAAGTTTTTGCAAGGGTGCCCCTAACACCCTGTATAAGGATTTTTGTTAAAACTTAAAAACAGAAACTACTCACAAAATTTTCGCGACAACAAGTAGCCTAGTGTATATTTTCGAAATCTAATCTATGTCTATTGCAAAATTTAACTGAAAATGTAGTCGTGAAAAGATATACAGACACACACATAGATAAGTACAAACAGAATTACTTTCGCATGGATTTTCACCCAACGCAACGAAAACGAAATGGCAAAGAAGATTTTATTAACTTCAGAAAGTGGCAACTGAAAAGAGCGTAGGTAATATTAAATTTTATGATAAAACTTTCAACTGTGGATCTTAAACTTTCATACTGGGAATGTTTAAAGATACTAGTCTATATGTGTACCTACATACCTAGTTATTTTAATAGCTACACTATATATAAGATGGTTTGAAACAAAACTGCAAAACGAGCAGGGGGTGGTCAGGTTAAGTGTTTAGAACGTAAATAAAATAGAAAAAAAATCCCTAATTTTTTTTTTATTTAATTTTACAGCAAATTCTAATATTCAATATTTAACATATACCAAACGTAAAAACAAAATTACTTATTTAACCACGAGACAGGTAAACGATAATCCGGAAGCTATTGGGCGCATACAATAGCGCGGTAGGAGTATCGCTATAGCGGCTGGCCGATCAGCTGTTGGACTGCCGGGGTTGATGACCGCGGCGTCCAGCCCGCGTGCGCTCTAAAATTACTTGTTTTCATCGTAAAATGAAATAATTTTATTAAAACGTTTGGTATTGTACATATTGAATTGATATCAAAAATAATACTTATTAGAATTTTTTGTAAAATTAAATAATATAAAAAAATGGGATATTTTTTTCAATTTTTTTATGTTCTATTCACTTGACCTGAACACCTCCTGTTCTATTTGTAGTTTGTTTTACACCATCTTATATAGTAGATACTTGATTAAAACTTGTCATTTATTTTTATTACAATTTTCATATTAGCATACGGTGGAATTTTATAATGCCATCTGAGGAGCAATTGCTCAGCGAGCAATGGAGAGAGCGATGCTTGGTATTTCCCTGCTCGATCGAATCAGAAATGATGAGATCCGCAGGAGAACTAAAACGACCGACATCGCTCGAAGGATTGCTCAGTTAAAGTGGCAGTGGGCGGGACACATAGCGCGGAGAACCGATGGCCGTTGGGGCGGAAAGGTTCTGAAATGGCGACCGCGAACCGGACGACGTTCCGTGGGCAGGCCCCCTACAAGGTGGACCGACGATCTGGTCAAGGTCGCGGGAAGCCGCTGGATGCGGGCAGCGCAGGACCGATTTTTGTGGAGATCCTTGGAGGAGGCCTAAGACCAGCAGTGGGCGTCGTACGGCTGAAATGATGATCTGGGGAAGTACCTACCTACTATCTATCTACTACTACTATCTATTAAACAAAAGCAAATTTCAGTCAAACGAACTATTCTCTTATTATTGAAAAGAGACAAAACTGCAACAATAGTTGTATTAAACTAGGTGCCACTCCCAGGATTCCGGCCGACCATGAGCGGCTATAATCGCGCGATATGATATGGTACGGCAAGTTGTCTTGCTTACCCCACTAAGGTGTAAGCAAGACGGCATACCGTACCATATCATATCGCGTGATAAAAGCCGCTCATGCTAGGCCGGCAGGGCAACATAAATAAAAAAATCAACAACCCTGTACTATCGATAGGGTCTATGGTCTATCATACGGATCATATCTCTCTAACAAACATTATAAATTAAATTGAAGGAAATCTTTGAAATCGAAACTAACTAATATTAATTGGCATTACAACATTCTATCCTTTATATTATTACTCAGTCACTGTAGTACCTTAATTTAATGTTGGATAGCTTTACAACAATAACCGCGTAAATAGAAGTCTGTACCTTGTCTGTCACTTCATAAACGTGCAAACAACTTAACTTTTAACGAATTTAATTTTCAATCTTATTTCCTTAACGTTACGACCTATCTGCCAAATCTTAAACGCAATACTAACTTAGCCTACCATAGCGCATTATGGATAGATGACGAAACGCAGTGATCACATGCCGTAATCAGTATTAGGTACTATCAATCAGAACACTTTTGCAAACCAATGTCTTGAAAGTATTGGCGTATTGTTGGCGAAGTGGGAGGGAGATACCATCTTACTTTTAATGTAAGCTTTAAGCGGAAGCGTTAGCGGAAATGTTCCTTGTAAGAACTAATCAAACTGCTCCAAAAAGAGCGTCACTAATTAAGGTAACAATAACAATACCTACCGTGAGAATACAGGCAAAAAATTTATAAGAAAAACGCGTATAAAAAAGCGTTTTTTTTAAATAATTTTGCCAGTATTCTCACATTGCGTGTCTACTAAACCAAACGCAAGTAATGAAAGAAAGGGTTTTTCCAACCTCAATGTTTTACTATCGTGGACATACATACTCATGAATTCTTACATACTTTTATATGTCGCAGGGATATGAGGAGAGGATATCAGAGATTTCACGAAATCCCTAGGGATGCCACGAAATCTCTGCGACTTAAATATATATTCTTCAGCAACAATGAAGTGTAATTGTAGGTAGGGTCGAGTTGATGCAAATCATTTAATTCGAAGCCTACATTTGAGAAAAGCAATCAATTTATGTATTAATCAGATCATATTATCTCGTGTGCGCACGTAATCAGTAATTTTATTACTAGTTGTGTTAATTTAATCAACTCCCCACTAATACTGTTAGTTAAGACTACTGTACACGGGTAGAGTAAAGTATTAGAGTACTAACTATCCTACTAACTATACTAATGTTGATATCATTGTATGAAATTTGGTAGAGTAGAGTAGCTAGCATAGCAACGTGGGCAAGCTACTCTACCGCTCTACTCTAACCGTTTAGTCTACCCGTGTACAGCAGCCTCAAGTAGGGTTGCTAAAACTACTATACAGGATAAATTTTTCATCAGTGCACAAATTTTTAGGATCGACTCAGAATCGGTAAGTGAACAACTTTCTCTTAGAAACATGGGTCGAAATACGACAATTTTTTTTTTACTTCCCATACTAAATCGATCACGTGATCAGTCCGATTTGTATGAAGAGTCAAAAATTTTTTGTCATATTTCGACCTATGTTTCTAGGAGAAAGTTTTTCACTTACCGATTCCGAGTCGATCCTAAAAATTTGTGCACTGATAAAATTATCCTGTATAATATAGTAGCCTACTATATTTTGGGTCATGCTACTATTTACTGTTGGAAAAATATATAGTAGCCAAGTCTACTATATTTTGACCATGGTTAAACAGACATCATCACTGTCGGTCGTTTCATTGTTATTTGTCACAATGTTTCATATTATTGTGTTACTGTTAAGATACATATACATATATATTTACATATATATTTAGTACATATTAAAGGCTACTATATTTTTTATGTTGATACTATAATTTTTGACATCCTAAATAGAAATCTACTATATTCTTCTTGAAATTTTTTGGCAACCCTACTCAAGGGATGAACCAAATAAATGAACATTAGTCAAATCAGAAAAACTAGATAGTTACTTACTAACAGAAATTACAATTCTTGTACCACGCGACGCGAGTAGCGCATCCCCAGACAATAACCAAATGGTTGCATCTAATTAAAACAATCCGACACAACACAATGGTTACAATACAATACGGCGAGCGTCACGTTGGTTGTTTAGAAGAAAACATCTTTGGCAAACAAAGAAGCGTTCAATACGGAAATTAGAGGTCCTATTGTTTTAAAATACTTATGTCTAATGCAATCACGCGTGTGGGCTAAGCTTTGATTCAATTGAAATAGTTCCCAACTTGTTTTTTTATGATAAAAATTTTAATTTACAATGCTGCCATAGTATAAGGACTTTTCGCAATGGTCGGTCAAGCAAGGGATAAGTGGACAAAAAATGTTATGTAAAGCCGTTGGACCCAGCTGTATTTGCAGTCGCTGATAACTACCAATAATAGAATAGGGCAAGAAGAATGTGGCGCCGCGCCGCGTGACAAAATACATAAGTACCTACCTATATAATTTATAGGAATAGATTACATATTCTACGTTACTTTATATTATTCACAAAATATATGTAACAAACACTTAAATAACTATACTTACTTATATTATACATTCTATTACTCTTATTTTTATAATTATGCACATGGATTATTTGCTTACCTACAATTGTTAATTAGATAGTAAATTATATAGTACTATTTCTCGTCATGTAATTTTGAACACTCAGAGTAACATTGCAATTTTTTTCCTTTTACATTGATATTAATTTGTAGGTCTGTGTGAGCCTGTGATCTGTCACACAGGGGGATTACATCCTACCTATACTACTGCAGGCACCAGTTCTCTCTCATCAATGAAACCTTAACGTAACTTTTGGAGAGAAATATAAATTATTATAAGGAAGGCGTGTGTCCCAGCAGTGGGGATATTAAAATGGCTGATGATGATGAAAGCTGTCAGCAAGCAAAAGCACTTAATAAAAAGTTTTTGCCGCATCTCCTAAAATGTTTCAGTAGTTCAGAAAAAAATACTAATTCATTGAACAAATCTTTTTCTAATTCATTCATTAAGTATAAAATACTTGTTGCGGTTTCAGTAACGAATTATTTACAATTCTGAAACTTGTTGAAATTTGCAGGCAGGAATTTATAGAATTTTCGTAACAACAATAGGAAATGGATAGTTAACTGGCATCCCGGAAGCAATTAGACTAGTACAATTTAATTCAAACAATAAAAATGTACGTTTCCTGAAAAATATAATATATTCTACACAGTGGCCGTGACAGTCAAAACAATAGTAAAAACATTAAACAATGACTTCCCAGGAGGTCGCGAGTACAACATAATAATTTATTGTAATACGTGTAGGGAATCCGAGTCTTGATGAGTTCGTTAAAAGTGAGTCTTTTAATGACGTGTAGGTAGGTACGGTACGAGTAGGATATTTACTTTTTATTACGTAGTGGAAGACCTCCTTTGGTGGTCAACTTTAAAAACTTAAAACAGTAACTTCGAAATATGAAGAGTAAATTAATAGACACAAATGAAATGAAAACGGGATTTTTAGCGCGCAGTCAGTCTTAGACATGGTAAAAATTCATTCAATATCCCGTTTTTAGGGTTCCGTAGTCAACAAGGAACCCTTATAGTTTCGCCATGTCCGTCTGTCCGTCCGTCCGTCTGACCCCAGTCTAGCTCATAGAGTCTTAGTACTAGAAAGATGTAATTTGGCGTGAATATACATATTTATCACTCCAAAAAAGTGGTACTTAAAGTAAAATTTTGAAAAAAAAATTTTAGGTTAGGTACCTCCCCTACACGTGAATTGGGGATGTATTTTTTTTTTCTTGTCTATCCCATAGTGTGGGGTGTCGTTGGATGGAAATTTTAAAATTATTGTGGGTTTGTAAAGGCAGTTTTTTGATTGTGGCATCCGTTTGTGAATTATTAAGCTTCATTGTGCAAAGTTTTGTTAGAGTCATGTGTCCCCCCCCCCTGCCAGCCAAATGGTTGTAGGCTTTACAAGTTTTTGAGATATATAACACATTTTCGAAAACCGCAAATATAACTTTGTCATTCATACTACTATATATTCATACTATTTTTTCATAATAGTTATTGTGAAAGTGACCGTGAACGTGCACGGATAAGACAAGGGGGGGGGGGGGGAATGGGGGCATGTCCCCCCCCCCCCCTCGGAACACAGTTTAAATAATAAATTTTTTTAATCGTCATTTCAAAACACGAAATAAGCTAAGATTGCCCCCCCCCCCCACCCCCCACACCTCAACAGAATCCCGGCTACACGCCTGACCATGAAAGTTTAAAGTCTTAAATAGGTACTCGTATTTACTGATCGGTATAGTTACTAGTGATTCTATATTATTGTGTAACTGCATTAGATTAAGCTTAACCTACTAACATTAATTTAATATGTAGAATTCTGAGTAAACTAAGTACAAGCTCTTTGGAATCAGTGAACTGCAATCAAAATAACAAAAAATATGCCATTGATACGATTGAATTTTTGTAAACTAAGTGCCCCGGTAACGATCAATCGTCATTCGTCAATTGTTACGTGATTGACCGTTTCAATTGAAGGTGCGAATGATGGAGCTTCATTCGATGCGTCAATTGCTCGCGCCATGTTTCTCATCGAAAAACCTGTCAATCGCACAACGAGACGATCAATTGGTAGCGTCATTCGCGATTGTCAATGGGCTTTCCATCATTCGCATCAATCACGTAGTTTCGAATGACAATCGCTTCAATTGCCTCTGTAGACGATCATTTGGTCCTTCAATGACGTAAACATTGTCAATTGCGAATGATAAAAATCTGCTGTTCCATACATTTTGATTAAATAATTTTGCACTTTTGTAGTTTTCGCGATTTCAGTTTTGGCCCCATAATAAAAGAAGTTTGTTATCATGAGTAGGATAATCCCTAAAATTATCCGGGATGATAAAAACATTACCGTGTATATCACTATTATATACCTAATTTTGTTCTTGAAGGGGATATCCAAATGAAAGAGGAATTATTACTTCACGGACGAGGACGCGGGCGGCCGCTTGTCTACCACATAACTTGATATAAATTGCAACCGACGAAGAAATGGAATTTTAATCAAACAGCCTACGAGACGCCCGGAGAAAGCGATAGTGTCAGCGGAACGTGCAAACACATATTTTGTTTACTATGTCGGAATGCATAATAAATACTATTGATACCAAAGTAATTCTATCTTTTACCTTTTAACTTTAAATCACTAAACCAGCTTTGATGAGAATGAAGATAGACAAGGCCTTGGGAAAAAGAAAATTTTTTGCCGCGAAAATTTAGAGTGACCTCTCCAAGAGCGCGATATAACCGAATTCCACGAAAAGTCGCGTGCGGAACGCTAGTCAGGAATAAAAACAAAGTCAACTACTTACCTATATAGATACCTTTTGAGTATAAAATGTTAGCAAGCCTATTTTGTTATTGGTACAAAACAGTTAACAACTATATTATTTTGTAAAATGGAACGTTAGATAGCTACTTATCAACTAAATTATGGTAACTTAAAAATAATATAATAATGACCGTGGGATTAACTCTTGACGACACTCATCAAAATTATAAACAAGTCACTTTTGCCTGTTTTACAACTAGCCCCGACAAGAGTGAACCCAAAAATTCGATTACTCTAATTAGAGTAAATTACCAAAATCTTACATTTTGCATATTCCCAATTTGTTGACTTCAAAATATTTATTTATCTTATATACCTACAGAATCTATCAAATAATTGAATGAGTTCTGTTTCAGGATTCTTTAAACGAAGAGTGCAATTCTCGTTAATGTTCTCAGCTAGCGTAGTATTATATGATCTGAGGTTCTCACCAATCAGAATCTTAACCAGTTTATGCGTAATCGATGACAGCTAATCTAAAACATATCCAAGAGGCACAAATAGACATGTCAGTGTGTAAGTACTTAATCCGAAGCGTAGGCGCGATCTAGACACCACCATCAAGGGGATATCAGACAGGCATGAATAATACGACGTTCCACACATTAGCGTGCATTCATCGCGATGACAGCAAGCCTGACATTTTATATTTAACCTTGCACTCGTATAACGCGGCGTTAAATCTTGTACAGTTGAAAAAAACATTAGCAACAGCTATCAGCGTTAGCGGAACTAAAGGTTGTGACAACTCAACATTTGAATCTTAGCAGATTATTCCGCTTCGTATTGAAGATAAAGGCATGGTTGGAGTACTTTAACAAATTATGTTTAACCGCCATGATCAGTCAGACACGGGAATTTTACTACTTTCAAGTAGTGATGATGATGTTAAGTAACAAATTTCGTTGTCTTAGCTCCAATCCGTTTAAATATAATACTTTCATCTGAAACAACAACAGCAGCATGCGGAACAGAAGTTACTGCAGCTACAAATAACCACAACCGTGTAAAAAAGGGAGTCCTAACGGTCAATTAACATAGATACAGAGCTGGCTGCAACAGGTCGGCGATATGCAAATACCCACGCCGGTGGTCCTAGATGCACCACCAGATACACAGTCTTGTAAGCTGGCTTATTCCACGAATGAATAATTGGTGTACACTCGATGAACGGTGTAAGCCTTCAGAGTAAAATATTTGTTTAATAGAGACGTTTGCTCCAAATTTATTACTGTTGATGCTACTATTTTTATTTCTAATGGAACTACAATTTTTAATGTTCTTATTATTCGTGAAAATAAAAAAGTCAACTTTAAATCAAAGCAGTAAATGTGTGAAAGGCAGCACTAAAAAATTCAGAAGATCTAGAACTTTTTGGAAACTTCACGTCAAAATCCTTAATTGGACAACAAAAGAAACACAGTTTCGTATTCAACAGCGTGTCAGATGATGTCGGAATAAAAAGGCCATGGGTATAATTTAAAAAGGTAAAACAGTACCACAATTTTTCTTGAATACACAAGTGGATCTTAAAAGGATTTATGTGGTCAGAACCTCACAATGAGGTCGATTAATAAAACATTGCGATGCAGCACACGACATGCGATGGTAAACAGTATCGTCTACATAATAACATTAACATTAACAAATAACATTCGGGTTCGGATTTTCCTCTGTGCCTAAAAAAAACAGTATATCAGATTTCTCAGATAAAACAATTTTTGGTAACGTTGCTATTAAAATGTCGATAGGCCTCGTAGGTGTAATATTCACATTATAATCTGTTATGGCTAGCTTTATTATAGATAAATTAATTGTCAGAACTACATTTTAAAATTCCATCGTGATACTAAATATGGAGTGTTTGAAAAAAGTGACATTAGTTCCGGTAGCAAAATGATGGGATTTTTGAAAGATCGCCTACGCGTAGGAGTTTTATGAGGAAAACAAATAAAAAGGAGGCTAAGGTAAATCAATATTTTACTACAAGATATATTTATTGTAGTTTTACTTTTCATCACAAAACCGAAGGTTACCTTTAATTTTACTAAGTAAACCAGAATACCTAATAGATAAATTTTATCTATTAGGTATTTGCATTATATTTTTATCTATTGTATATTATATCTGCCCACGTTATTCCCCTACCTAAAACTGCTAATCCTTCATCGCCGTCACAATACCGTCCTATCTCTATCCTCCCCATCCTATCCAAAGTACTCGAATCTATTGTCCACCACCAATTATACTCCTTCTTCTCGTCCAATGCCCTACTATGCCCATACCAATCTGGTTTCCGTCCTTCCCACAGCACAGTTAGTGCACTGCTAAATATAACTGAGGATATTCGCAGTGCGATGGATAACACCAGGCTTACAGCAATGGTCCTGCTTGACTTTAGTAGTGCATTCAACTGTGTTGACCCTGATCTCCTCCTTGGTACTCTTCGTTCTTTTAACGTCTCTGTCCCCGTGATTGAATGGTTTCAATCTTATCTTTCTGAGCGTTTCCAGTGTGTAGTTCATAATGATTCTTTCTCCGATTGGTCATGTATATCAGCTGGTGTGCCACAAGGTGGTGTTCTCTCTCCTTTGCTATTTTCAATTTTTATTAACGGTATTTCTAAAGTAATCTCCTCTCCTTTCCACCTCTATGCTGATGACCTACAAATTTACAGACATTTTTGCATTGATGAAGTTTCAAACGTTATTGACTCCTTAAATCAAGATCTGTCTTCCATTCGTGACTGGGCTTCTTCATTTGGGCTTATGGTTAACCCAGATAAGAGTCAAGCTTTGATTGTCGGTAGCAGCCGACTTAGGAGCAAACTCGTCTGGGAATCTGTTCCTCCACTTGTTAATGACAATGCTACCATCCCCTATACCGATAAGGTCAAAAACCTTGGACTCGTTGTCGACTGTACTCTGTCTTGGTCTCAGCATATTAATGAAGTCAGCAAACGGATTCACTTTACTTCTCACTCCCTCAAGCGTCTTCAATACTCCTCCCTTTCAAAACAAAATTGCTGCTAGCACAATCTCTCCTCCTTCCACTTCTCGACTACGCCGATGTTTGCTATCTGGACGTGACAGAAGAACAGCTGAACAAGTTGGAGGGCCTTCAAAATCTGGCGATACGTTTTATTTTTGGATTACGCAAATATGACCATGTGTCATCATTTCGTAATCAACTACAATGGCTCCCAATACGACTGCGCCGTGATATGCACATCCTTTGCACCCTATTTAAAATCCTCAATGACCCGAACTCACCCCAGTACCTTGTTTCGCGCTTCCAGATGCTTCCTCCTCCCTCTCGCTCTAGGCGGCCTTGTATCACCAAGATGCTTGAGCTACCTAGAAGCAACACCAACTTCCTCCATAACTCCTTTTCCGTTAGAGCTGCAATGCTCTGGAACAAACTCCCGTCAAACATTCAGACCTCTCCGAGTTCCAACTCGTTTAAATGGAAATTAAAAAAACACTTTCTAGCACAGTTGTCAAATGTATAGAAATCATTTGATAACATTTAAAATCATATTTTATATATGTATTATATAAAATATATATTTTATATAAGTATGTATTTTATAATTTTATGTATGTAGGTATATTTTACTATTGTATTATGTATGTAGGTATATGAATTTTTTATTTTAGTAGGTTTTTGTCTTTCTTTTCAATTTTTTTTTTTTTTTGCACTTTGCATCTCCTACTTTCATTCTCTCACACGTCCTGGGTTGGCTGGAAGAGATCTCTTTTAGAGATAAGCTCTCCCTTGCATACTCCATTTCTAAAATTGTATTTTTACTGTGTTTATTGAGTGCAATAAAGAGTATAATAATAAATATCTCACAACATAACACACATTGCTCCGATTCTGAGATATAAGCAGCTTTAGCACGTATGTTACGGCTTTAGCACTTGTATTACGGTACGGGTAACAGAAACATCTGAGGTAGTAGGTATAACAAAATATCAATCTTGTAAACATCAGCAATAGTATTTTCCGAAAAGTTTCCTATTACCACCATCACGTAAACGCAACAATAGCTCACAATAAGATAGTTCCATTGCTTTAACATTGAGATGAAACCGATCTAGATATTGACAAAAACTCCATCATTCGAGGTGAACGGCCTGAGATCAGTGCGCCTGCGTCGTGACCGTGGTGATATGAATGGAGTCAACCAAACCAGTGGCATTTCTGCTATTTCTTGAGGCGAAGGCACAACTTTAATTGTAGCTAACATTGTTTTTAATACCGCTCTTATCGTAAAAAAGAAAGAACATTCCTAACAAATAATGAGAAAGGTTTCCGTGATATCTCAAAAGAACTCACTGTCATTAATTTTCATTATACGTGTTACGGTTTTTACGCAGCAGGAAATGGCCTAATAGCATAATCTACCGAAACTAATTCAACGTATAGATAAAATGGAAAAAATAACAGCACATACAGCACTACATTTTGAATATCCCTCACTATAATTGACCTCGAATACATAATACGAGGAATAAAACATCTGAAACATAATCAATCGTGGATGGAAGATAACAAAATTAGAATAGGCCGTTACAAAATCAGTGCTAATCAGTACTTGTTAAATTTTAATTAAACTTTCAGCACAAACAAATAGCAAATAAGTTCAGAGAACAGTGCAATTATTATATAAAACAATCAGTATTGTGTTGCGTGACTAGCGGCGGAGAACCACTTCCGTCTAACACGAGACTATAATCATTACAGCACTTCATGAAAAATCCGCGTTGGCGGTGCGTAATATTGACGATATTACTCGCGTTATAATACAGTTTATTATCAAGATACCATTTCTTGCCAACCACACTATGTTGAAGCTCACTACTTGGTATTATATGTCTTTAGAAGGATCAATGACGATCGGCATAATTTAATCGATGAGCTTGCCGAAAACTTTCCCGTAGCTAGTTATAGAAAACTTAGAAATAATATTTATTATGCCAGACATTTGCATTTATGTCTATAATTTAAAACAAAATATTTATGTGTGCAAATGTTCAAATCGTAACTCTAAACTAATCGCAACCTCATGAACTTTTCCTGTATACATTTATGCATTTACTGCTTGCAATTTATACCTAAAATGCGAACACTTATAAGGTAACTAGGCATATCTACGCCCGCAATCACAAATTCTCACTTGCTTTCCGGAACCTTTCGAAGACAGAATAAAGAATACATGCATAAAGCTGCTACCTATACCAGCTATCTAAACGGCCATCTTGCACGTTTCGGTGTGTCGAATCTACCCGGGCTCGCTGATAAACTAAATCTATTTACCGTGATTTAGTACTCGATTGAGGCAGTTCGTGACCACTGGATCCGAATCCGCTATCACTGGTTGGCCTTGGTCTATTTCCACACACCTTTGTGCGCAAAGGTCACTTAGAAAGACTATAGACCATATATCAATCGCTCTCATTGTTGCATCGTCCTAATTTAAATTAGGTAGATATAAATCAGCAAAGATAAAATAATGGGTTTTCAAGGTAGCCACTAATTTGTACGCTTCTGTTGCGATTTGATCCGGTAAAAGACATCACGAGATAGTTACGAAATGAGTGCCCAAGTTCTGACCAGTGATGTAACGCGAAGGTCAAGTGCAGATACGAATTGATTATGCACGACATATGAAATGAATGGGCGTTTGGATTGACTCAGATACCTGACAGTGTAGTCAGGTATTTTGTCTTTTATTAGCATAATCATAATTTTACGTGCGTTGAATTCAAATTACAGACTATTACCGTTATTTACTTACACTCCGATCTGCCTATATATTATATAGTATTTGTATTGTGACTTCCTATTTGCTATAAATCGAGCTCATCCAGAAAATAATATTTGTCAAAGAAAACCTAAGTTTCCCAACAATCAAACTGATACTTTGTAAATGATACCGATAAGTGTAACAGATCTCAGTGCCAGTGGACATGCATCGGTGGAGCCCGGAGTCACCGTTGTCTCAATTGTGGTCACCTGACTCGCAAACCGGGCCTATTTATGCTAATCACTCGGAATTTCTAACAAGAGCCGCGCCACGACTATCGGTATCACCAAACCAGTGATTGTAGGCGTAGTTTCCGGAAGAGCGATGAGCCTAATATTGAGTCTTTAATAAGCCGAGGCGAGGTCAATCGATTTCGGCTGCCTATAAAATTTCTCGCCTATCAAATCCGGTGATCGATTCAACCGTGGCCTGTGGGCGAAGTGGTCAAACGATCGTTCGGGTCCAAAATCAAATAATCAAATGGTAGTTTTATTCGTTTCTTATCTAAATCTGTTAAATGGAACATGTTGGCACCTTTCCTTTCGGTTGTTTCGGCATTTGTCACACGGTATGGTTCATCTATTGAGATGCCGATAAAGGCTTGGGCTAAGCGAACTTCCTAATTATACAAACCATGTTTAGCGGATTGCTTCATGCTGCATCTACCGTGAAGCAATCTTAGTATGAATCCTCATTCATTAATTTATTTGTAATCGGGTAACATCAGTCAACCGTCAAGAGAAGAATCACTCCCACGGTCGATCTTCACAAACAAGACTGCTCATGCCCAACAAGGCGTGCTTAGTTACCCAACAATGAGAATAATTAAAAGTCATGGACGGTCTAAAGCTCTTTATAGACTGCAATTTTGTATTTTGCAAAAACCTTAATGAGACAAATATGCCTCTGAATTTGGGTACAGATAATGATCACTACTTAACTCAGATTCATTACACAACCCAAGGCTATTTTTATATCGCCTTCAATGAGTCATAAAACGATCTGCTCGAGTTGTTAACCGCAGGTTCAATTTCGTGTGAGACTTTTTGCTATAATTTTTTTCATTTCCTTTTTCATCTACGTAATAGCAATTATGTATTACTACTTGGCTCATGTGGGGTTCCTACAGGTGGCAGATAGAAGAACAAATTCAAGCCTAAAAACTTCATTGAAAACATTGCTTTTAATAATGATTAATGTGTTGGTAGAGGAATAACAATGCCGAGATAGATAGATCTTCTTTTCAGAGGCCTCTTGACCTCAGTGAGCAATAGCATGACGAAAGAACGGACAATGAACACAAAAAAGTGTAAGACAATATTGGCGAATTGCAAATAATGGTCCTTTGACGGGATACACTTTTGTATGGGAACGTTACACATCATTAGCGTATGTGTTCCAAGTGGTCAATGACATCTAGGTTGAGATATAAATGAGGGTATATTTATATGTCTAATGTGTCTCAATTATAGTCGTTTGATTAGATATAGTCGTTTGGTATGGGTAAAATATTGGTTTTGTATTTCTCAACATTCAAAACTGGACTATTGGTCTAAGCTAAACATTTGTAACTTGAGCTTTATGAACTACAAACAAGAAACAAATAACATGGCTGCAACTGTCTCTCAACAAATTAAACGACCGTCCAAATGAACGGCAGACTTAGTAATTAAACAATTACTGCACCAACGCCCACATCAAGGGTTACCCAACGCCCCTATGTTCAATGATTAAAACTTAATCATCGCACGAATCCCGTGGGAGATAGGCTCTCAACGGACGATGACTCACGCAAATTGCGCTGGAGATCAGTAATATCAGTATAAACATGCCGGCTTAGAGTTTAGACCCCACTGACCTGGTATCGTAAACCAATAAAACCGGATTGGTGCTGATTGAGGCTTTGGAGTAAAGGTTTCTACGTTTTGATGCCCGACTTAACACTGTTAATTATGGAGAATTTATTGCTACAACTTATGGTTGGTGTATAATTTTAAGACTCTTCTTATCTTAGATTATTGCATGAGCAAATTACGATTAAAGTAAAGTACGCAATTAACTCTTTCTTTTAAACTGGAACAACTGAGCCATATTTTGGTAACTTTTGGTCTAAATCTAAATAATTTGATCTACCGCTGAATTGGAAACTTTGAAAGATACAGGCTGCCTTAGTTCAGCAAAATAAATCTAGAAATCGAAAATATTTAGGAGGGATTTGGAACAAAATCCACATTTACAAAACGTGTGTCGAATATTTGTTCTGGTTAAACCTAACTTTAAGGGCTTATGCATTTAGTTTCAATAATCGGTTATACATTTAGTGCGAGAGTTAATCGAGATAACTCTAGGAATCCCTAGCCAATCTGGTTCAAAAGCTATAGTAACATTTGGTGAATGGCGAGTGACTCATGGCATGATGTCATTGTTCCTGGGAACTGGTCCGACATGCTCCCTCATCGATGGGCTATGTAAGGTCACCAAGTTGAAATAGCGGTTCTGCAGATTGTACAACCGCTGGGTCTGTTATTTCCGATGGGTATAAGATTCCCAGGGTTACATGATTGGCTGTTAAGATTTCGCTTATCGTTGGGTTTAAAATTGGGTAGTGGTTACATCTAGCGGGTTCTTTCGACTAGAACTGCATGAGTGTTAATATAAACACTAGGCTAGCTATTTCTATTGGAGATCAAACGAACTTACCAAGTGAAGTTCGATCCAAATTATGTGAACAGCTTCATTCGACGCGATTTAAGGTTAACATGCTGTGAAACATAAATTATAGACAATGTTTCTATTGCAGCAAATTTTAATG
The DNA here is from genome assembly GCA_949710035.1 of Crambus lathoniellus. Taxonomy (NCBI): domain Eukaryota; kingdom Metazoa; phylum Arthropoda; class Insecta; order Lepidoptera; family Crambidae; genus Crambus; species Crambus lathoniellus. Next base: position 6,251,461 of record OX453310.1, on the reverse strand, counting down.
ACCGTCCAGTAGCTTTTGCGTGCAGTTGCATTTATCCTCACAAACTTTCACAAGGATTCTGGTATTCTTTAGACTCCTGATCCTGGATTAAAGCGTCTAACTTAGCGATGGGCGTTGAATCAACGAACGGTCTAAATAGACGGTTTACGTTCAATCGACGCTTCGACGGTCTATAGTTCATTCGTGAACTAGTTGAATTCATAGACGACTAATCTGATAGTCCACAGCGTTCTTATCTACTGACAACGCGACGGACGACGACCGACGACGCGAAACGTAGCGTTCGTTGAGTATCGTCGGACAAAGCAATTTGGACCTAAAGTATAATATGGCGTAGGAGTTGATATTTGTAGTTTTTTTTTAGACTTGTTAGAGTGAAAAGGCAAGAACATTCTGATATTGTGCAAAAGAGTACGTCGATGGACTGGCTAAACGATGCAGTGCAGGATGAACTTATTTTGTAACTGCAGTTCATTCGACTGTCAAATAATGCGTAAAACTAGACTAACTAAAGACACCGTCGAAGCATAGCGCCCGTAGACTAGACCAGATTTAGACGTTTAAGTCGACCAGTTTAAGTCGATTGAATTGAACGCCTTCCATTACCGCGTCGACTAGTCGACGAATTCAACTAGTTGATCGACTAGTCGATGGACGGTAATGGACGGTCTAGTTTCGTTAACGAAAAATACGTCGACGACCCATCTCTAGAACTAAACTAACAACATTTATTGTTTTACGATTCTCAAACATCATAGCATTCATAGCGTTACCACAAAGTAACTACGCGGGCGGTCACCCGTTACTAATAAAATTGTGATAGGTATTGTAAAGTCCTTTTTGACAGACATGACATGACAGTGTCTGGTCTAAATATAAAAGTAGGGCGAATGTAACCTATTAAAACAAAATTTATTAAAAATAGTAAACCTATTTTAAAATAAAATATTTTTATAGAAGAGGTAATTTAAAAATGAAGTATTTATTAGAAAAAATCGACCCGTCTCACAACTAGCTAAGTAGTAATGCTAATCGATTCCTGTCGATTAACGTGTCGATTTTTCTAATACTTCAGTTTCAATAATAAAAAATGCATTGTGAATGCAAAAAAGTAAAAATATTTTGAAAGAGGTGATTTGTAACAATTTGTATCTCTACCAGCCGGTGGCTAGAGTGGCTAGGTTATTTTATCAGCGTAGTGTAACTTCAAGGTGTTAGCTACCTACTGTTCTAGATAAGTAATAAATAATATAAAGTGATTTGTTATTTTTTATTGCGGTTATTATTGCACGGTGCGTTAAAAATATAATTTTTATTGTCAAATTATTTTAGTATTTTAAGGTCAGCTGCAGAGTTTTAACCATAGTTAAACTATCGCTATATATCATTCTACTAACAGAAATTAACAATATTTCACTTGCATAGTAGGTATTTGATTGCATCAATAAACGCCGAAACAATAATTACTGTTCATTGCTTTCGTAAATTAATGCGTAAGTACCTTATTACTTTTAAAATACTTAGGGATAGTTTGGTCATGTTAAAATTTAAAGTTAGTTAGTTAAGTTAAGCAACTTTCGCAATGGTCGGCCACAGATTGGGTGACCAAAATTTATTATCCTGAGCTCCTCCGTGCTTCGGAAGGGTCGTTAATACTCACCAATCCTATTGGACGGACGTGGTGGGTTATTGTATTGCCCATTCTCCTTATCCATTGGCCCCAACAGTGAGGAATTAAGTATAATTGCTGAAGATGATGATGATGTAAAAATCACGTAATTTTATAAATTTAACCGACGTTTTATCAAGCAACAACTGACAAAGGGACTGATCACCAAACTCAGGTCAACCGCTTATCATAGTTTAGTAAGCTACTTACGATTAGAGCTCCAGCTATTTTTCTTAAGATTCGTCCGAAATTGTCAGACAAATATTAACTTTATAAAATAAAATGAGTATTCATTTGAAATTATTTGTATTGCTCACACATTTGTCACTCAAACATATTGCAAAATCAAAGGCATCTATTTGTTTCACCAACCAAAACAATAATTTAGAATAGAAGAATAGAATAGAATAGTCTTTTATTTGCAGGCAAACACGGTACAGTACAAGCTGTTACATAATACATTTACAATTACATATTTGAAATGTTAAAACTTCTATGTAGGTAATACTTTTTATTTCAAAAAATCTAGAACGGTAACTTATTCGTGCACAACAATTTATAGACTTTCAAAACATAAAACATATACATTTTCCTTAATTACAATTTGACGATAAAGGTAGTCTGTTATTCAACAATTTACAGACTTTCAAAACATAAAACAGTTGTATTTTCCTTATTTAGGTATAATAAAGTTAGTGAGTACCTATCTAATAATTTGACGATGTACTAATAGGATAAACTTTTACTAGTCATCTAAATAATACGGTAACCACCGCATCAACAATTTAAAGTCCTACCCAATCTGCCTGATCATTGAAAATGACCTCTAATACGAAAATAATGTTCAACACAACAACATAAAAATAATGAAAGTGAAAGTCTATAAGCTTTCAAACACGAATAATAAGGGGTACGTATTGTATTATCAAATCTTTGAAATGGAGAAAGTTTGTGTATAAAAACAAACAAGTAATGTTACACCCAAGAATTTCATGTAACACACCTTGTACAATGTACACTCAGGGACAAATTCGGTGTACCACCTCTTACTTCTTTTCATGTGGCTGGCTTCTTGCTTATGCATTATACTACACTAGTTTAAGAGGAAACAAGGGCCGTTTTTCATACAAACGTATTCCCCTGTTTCCTCCATGTTTTCTTTTTATTCGTAAACTAATTACTAAGAGAGATATAAACCTTCAAAATCTTAAAAAAAAGCCTAATTATCCTAATTTGACAAAGAGACAAAGGGAAAACATAGAAACACGGCCAAATCCTTTTTTATCAGGATATATGTTAGGGTCATGTTAGGTCAGGATATATAATAGGTCTTTACATATGAAATTGCCGTTTTTTTCTTTTGTACATATAACTTAACAACTTTTATAATATTAGAAATATATAATTTCTTTAATATTGCGTTACATTAAGACCGTATCGAGCAACTTTTGATAATTTAATAACCACGATATTTGATTATTGACATAGAAAAAACTTATTCCGAAAGTTACGACTATTTTTGTTTCCAGAATTTTGTACTTTATTAGTTGTAACTTAGTAAAAAAAATTTTTTTTCTCTTAACGAATGTGTCACTTAGTAGTTAAAATGTCCATAAATACGTGTGTAAAATTTTGTAAATTTACATAATATTAGTCGTTAAATAATAACAAAAACGTTAGTATGGAAAAAAAATAATTACAGAAATCTCCATACAAAACGGCAATTTCATAGGTAAAGACCTATTATTATAAAATAAATCAGTCAAGTTTTGGAGAAGAACTGATTTCTTCTCCAAAACTTGAGTGATTTATTTAGGAGGTACTACGAAACGTTGATTTTGTGTACTTTTAATAGGTATTTTGTGTCTATCGCGCTCAGAGGAGAGCAATAAATAGAGTGAGAAAGCAATAGACTACTTTACAAATACCTAGCTTTTAATTATCTTGGTCGAGTGTTTCCTCCATAACCAAATCGTAAAAGGGTCTGCGCGTGAATAGAGAGACACCAGCCACGCGGAAAGAAGTAAGAGGTGTTTTACTGTATTTGTCCCTGTTTGTACAGTAGACAAGAAATGAAGTTTGACATGTTTATCCTTAAAGCCTCCATATACGGTACGATGAATCGTTACGATCGATCGCAAGCCCATAACGCGTACCGCTCTAGTCAAATTTTTTGATGAGTTTGCAACTTATTTTACGAATTTGCAAAATTTTATGCCTTATTGACTAATTCAACATTATTTAATTAGTCAGTTTTTCTATTATTACATGACTAAGTAGTAGTTTGTTTTCTAGTATTATTTCTGTAACAATTTACTACCTTAGTTATGTAATATGTATATTTTAGTTCCATATTTGGATATGGACTTAGGTCCATACGGATAATTTTATCTTTTGGTTTACATGGCAATTTCAGATATGACAATCAGATTGATTTAAGTAACTTATAATTTTTTTTTTATTAAAATTTTGCGTCTGAGTGTAAAAGCGAGATAAAGCATATCCATAAAACGATGTCGTAAAATGATTAACGTTTTTTTATGTAGGTCGGTTTTATCGATGTTTATCTAAAGAGCATCGAATATAAAAAATATCGTCCGTTAACGGATAACTGATAGTGGGATTTATCAACACAGGAGAATCAATATTAACTTATATCGAGTAACTGATAATTTGTAACTTCAAATTGGAATAAATATAGAGATTATGTTTAATAATAACACGAATTTACCTACGTGCTATATCTTATCGCCTTACTTTAGAAATTTTGAATGTTTTGTAATGTCAAATTAAATTGTATACGAGTACGTAAGTATAAAAGTAGCTCAATTACTTATTAATGAAATAAGTCATTTTATACAGATTACCACGTTTTTAGCTTACTGGGCAGTTGTTATATCTACTGTGTTCATAATTTTATTATTTTACTGTTGTACCTAGGTACATACGCCATTTGACAACACCGAGACACTCCGTGGCCGAGTGGTGTACTTACGCACCGGTTTTCAAGGTCCTGCTTTCTCTATCTATAGCTCCCGAGTTCGATTCCCGGTCTGGTTAATATTGAATTGAAAACGAGCTTTTGTGGTGGAACGGTGTATGTGGTAATACCCGTCGTTGTTACCAATTACCATAGGTAATACAAGAGCTCAAGATACTATATAGCACAAAATAATGGTATTGGAATAATGAAGGTAAGCATGTGATGGTGTTCAATATTTATTATTCATTTATTATTTATTATACACTCCTATGAAGCAGTTAGCATTATGCTTGCATAAAATGTAAAAAAGAATGTTCGTCACTATTAGTTTTATTTATTTATTCTTTTTTGTAATTAAATTCTAGAATTCCTAATTTTATAGTATTACTAGCGGCCGCCCGCGGTTTCACCCGCGTGGTTCCCGTTCCCGTGGGAATATCGGGATAAAAAGTACATATAAACCTTCCTCTTGAATCACTCTATCTATTAAAAAAAAACGCATCAAAATCCGTTGCGTAGTTTCAAAGATTTAAGTATACAAAGGGACATAGGGAAAGAGAAAGCGACTTTGTTTTATACTATGTAGTGATTATTATTGATGCAATCCTGATTACAAAAATGTAACACCTATAAAATTTAGAATTCCATAGAATAGAATATAGTTCGTTGAATTGAATTTCCTACAAGAGTTTTATGTTAACGCAAAAAAACTTCATAATAAATGTTTGCTAATAAAAGTCTAAGAAATTATTTCATCCCATATTTTTTAACCATGTAAGAAATAAACAGGGAATGGAAATAAATACACGTGTATTAAAAGCTACTTTTACGAAATCGACCCCAATGTAAACTCTACATGTAACATCTGTTTATTCCGTGGCTTGCCCTATAATGTAAACAGTTCCTGCCGATAACAGATTTTGTATACAGGAGAAATAACGCGTGTACGTGCTAAGAAGCCACGACCAAACAGGTAAAGACGTAAACTTTAACGTAAACTTTTTTGTTTACATTATACCTACATTTGATTGAACCTACCAACATTACATAACGAAACTGAGTTCTATGAACTTGAAAATCTAACATACCTAAATGAGAAATATTTTTGATGCTAGGTAGGTATACAGGGTGTTAGGGGCACCGTTGCAAAAACTTTAACCATGGCTTCAAAGCATCATGCTGAACAACGTACAGCAAGTATTTTTTGTCGCAAATAAAAAAAAATGGAATTTTCATACAAATTTAGCAACTTATCGGGACATTTTGTATGGAGAGTCGTTTTTTTTTTATTTCCGACAAAAAATCTTGCTGTGCGTTGTTCAGCATGAAGGACTGAAGTCATGGTTAAAGTTTTTGCAACGGTGCCCCTAACACCCTGTATGTATTTGGTCGGTTCCAAAAGTCATTAGCAGTACTTCAAGATAATACCTACCTACTGACTTCGGTACAAAAATGACGAATTCCTACAATTGTTTTAAGCCAGACTAAAATATATGCTTGCTTAGTATCAAAGAAAAGATCTAGGTTTGTAGTATTGTTATAGATGTAAATGCATCTAAACCTTTAATAAATGTTTTGTTTTATACAGCTGTAGGACGTGTTAGAAAAGGTATGGCAAAAATAAAGATCTAGGATAAAAAGCTTTTCATTTGAATACCAACGAAGTATTAATCATTTATTACCCATACCATTAGGTTCAAATGGTTTTTGGTAGTGTTTGCTTTCTATGTTTCTGATATTCATCTTGCATTTTAGGCCCTGTGCTCAAAATTTATATTTTGAATACCTGACAAAGATCTAATAATAAGGAAATATGGCAACAATGCAGTTGCTATCCATACTAATATTATGAATGTGAAAGTGTGTTTGTTTGTCCGTTTTGCACGTCAAAGCGGAGCAACGGATCGACGTGATTTTGGATAGTTTGGGAGCTGGAGAGTGACAAAGGCTACTTTTTACCTCGAAAAAGCATCACATTCCCGCTGGATAACGTCGTATAGTCAACGCGGAAGCAGCCGCGGGCGGAAGGCTAGTAAAAAAATATAGATAGTGGAAGAGTCATTATTTCTCATCGCCGTGGACAATTTCAATGCGTATTCCTATGCTGTTTCTGGTATTTTGGAATAGGTACTGAAAAATACCATGAACCTTTACTGCAGCATGCAGAAAAAAACTTCCATGGCATAAAATCACTTATACCATGAAAGTGATGACCATGAAGGTGACGATGAGAATAACCCAAAAGCAGTACTTACTCAAAATATGATAGTAATTTCGAAAAGCGGTACCCGCTAATTAGGTATATGTTTATTATTTAAAAAAAAACTTCAAGTAAGTAGTTGCCTAAAATAAAAGTGTTCAGCGTTAAAAGGCTAAAAAAAAGGCAAAACACTTCAAAATTCAGAAGGTAGTAATTATCTCATTGTGCGACTTTGTCTGCTTCCGGAGTGTATAAATTTTTACACTGCATCGCAAAGGTATTCAATGCACGAGACGGGCTGAATATCATTATGCGCATAGCTCACGTATCTAACTACATAACATCAATGATACTACATTCCACACATATATCATATGAGTGCAATGTCAAAGTTAAATAAAGGCTCACGTCACAAAGTAAGTACGCGGCGGTCATTGTGTCTAGACATCGAAGCATGTTCAATTAGAGCTTACTAAACCGACCAATCTACATCGTACTAGCAATCTCGTATCGATAAATAGCGATAGCTTTCATTGCATCAAGTTATAAATGTCGTTTAGTGGGTTTATAGGCCTTCTCTAACATTTCAATAAAGTTAACGATTTTATTGAATTGGTGTCCGATTTTATAGCACGGTGGCCACCTTTCTCAAAGTTAAGATGCGCTGAGAAGTAGGTGCGACGATCGAAAGTGGAGTCGAGCAAGTTGTTGACCCATTATCAACTTTTTGTAGGTCTCTATACTTGACAGTGATAAAAGTTAAAGAAACTGGTCTCGCGCGACAGACGCTTTAAAATTCGTACTTATTATATTTTTTATTTACATAAATACTATGAGAGAACTTAGCAAAAAGGTTACAACGTTTAGGGGTCCAATTTACGGAGTAAATTACTCAACAAAAACCTAAATGCCAACAGAAAATGTCGAGCGCTCACCTCATGGTACACAGACGTCATCTCGCAATTCACAATGTTTTGTTTTGTAAGTCGGTTGAACACACGTTGAACACAATCTAAGCACACATTTCACTTGCCAAAATTTTTTAAGAAACAGTTTTTCATCCGAATAGTTCTTAAGTCTTACTTATGTCAAAAAATAAAAAAAAAACTGTCAATGTTCCCGCCAAAAGCGCGCGCGCGAAAAAGAAAATAAAGAGGCAATCGTTTACACAGCCGTGGGCGCGTGTGACGCGTACCGTGTTTAGTGCCGGCACTGAGCTGGCGACGCGAACGGCTCAATGGGTACGATACGAGACGGGCTCAGCTGTGTGCTCAATGAAGCATTTGAGTTCGGAGGTCAGCGATCATCCTGACCCCGCCAATTCTGCATCAAGTTTCTCCATTACCCTATAAACCTACAAGAATGTCGAATATGCAGCGGCAAAAAGTTAATTCGGAAACGGCTGGTACTCAAGTACCCAACACCTGTTTTTGTGGTCATCAATTAAGTTTGAAGGATTTGCTTATTTTGTATGTGAGACAGTTGTTTCGTGGTACAAAATTTGCACGATTATTTGAGATGATCGGCTAAAGTTCGTCGACAGTTTGTAGAACCGGTACTTACGGGCGACAAAACGGTTCTGCGGTGTCGACTATTACACACAATTGATTTGCTAGAGCCTTGGCGTTTTATTTCCATTTACATATTATGGATAACCGGGTTTCCCTGTGCAGGCCACGGGGATATTTCAATTAAACGACAACCGTGAATAAGGACTATATTTAAAAAAAATTTGAATAAATTCCTATTATCAATAAACTAAACTTTTACCATTGTTATTAATTTACTATGTTCATTAATTTAATCAGTTACTCTGTGTTCAGCTACTGTATTCAGTTACTCCGTGATCATGGTCTGAGCAATAGGGATGATGACTGAAGAATTAAATAAAGAAATACTAATAAAAATAGTAAAAATATTAAACTTTTAAAGTCTCTTGTAGATTATAGACCTCTTGGTTGTATCATCTAGACCTCTTGGTATATATTGCGATTTATTAGTTTTATGACCCTTCAAAGTTGGGTGGGCAAGTCCATTTAAAAAGTATAAAATTTATTAAAATAAATATAACCTTTAATTAGTACCAAAAATGTTTAGCAAAGTCTAAGAAACCATTTTGATAAACACTGTATTTAATATACTTAGCTGCCGAACAAATTTCTCACGCGTTGCATACAAACTACGAAAGGGTGACGTCACAATTTCGTAGCCGTTATTTATTATGGAGCGTTTTTGGGCGAGTCCAATGTGTGTGCATTTCAAACTGTGATATCTCAGGGAGTTTTCATGCTAGCAAAATAATTCTTTTACCAATGTTTCTATCTTTCAGAGATCATTGTATATTACCTTAATAAAAAAATAAAGTCATCATGCCTATTGTGCCGAAATATCGGGAATTCGAAAACAAAACTAAAAATGGTAAAACTCCCGTTTTCCATAATAGGCTTAGTGTCAATGACCATGTAATTTAAAAGTTATATTTAATTTCTATTTACCTACCAAATTTTTCATATTGCTTTTCATCACATACTTATTTCTGTATAAAATTGTATTCCTATCTGTTGACTTCTCTTCGCAAATATAATTGTTTGATCATTCATCGCGATAGTTAGATTGTAATTTGGTTTTTCCAAAGATTTTTTGCGATACGAAGATACTGAACAATTTGTTTTTCATTTTATGTAGGTATATTTTTTATCACAATGAGTCTCGTCTTATCATTACTAAAATGGGACTTACTTTCAGATACAAATACCTGATCGAATATAATTGAATTTTGGTTTCATTTCGTTGTGTTACTAAAAATATTTTTTCTTATGCTGTTCAAATATCAAATTAACAATCAAAATTGAGATTTTCTTTGTTCTTTCCAAATAGCTTCTCATAATTCTAGTTCTCGCTGTATTTTCTTCGAAACTATAAATACTACAAAACAATGAAAGTAGTCCAACAGTGCCCCCTTCAGGTTAATTTAAGTACCATAACCGCCTAAGAGCCACTTTATTCGCCATTGTGCGTCCCGTTTTGCATAAGATCCCAGCAGTCGTTGAAACAATTCTACGTTCCGTTATCGGAACAAACGCCATTATGTTATAATATGGTATGGAGGTTGCATATTACAGCATGTTACGCGTTGCTTCTATTGTTTGCTTTGCCCGGGAGCTGACTGAGTTTTTGCTTACGATTTCTGCCATCAATTAAGAGAAAAGGTCGAGGTTTACAAGCTACTCGATCAACAATAACAGTCGTGAGATTTTTTCAAGCTTACAAAATTGAAAAACTCTTCTAAAATTTGTGCCAGTCTCCAAAATCTCGACAATTTATAACGGAAACAAAAGAATGCAATATTTACCGAACGCGACGCTGATTTTTTAAAAAAATGTAACTCTTATCTCTAACACAGATAATAGAGCAATTAAAAAGATTAATGGCGAGGTTAGCCCTTCGTTCTAAAACAAAAAACAATCGATAGGGCCGCTCCGCCACAATCGAAATCTTGTATCGTTATCAATCGTGGGAACAAAACAAAAGCGGCCCGCTAGTTTATTGGCAATGTCGCTGGATAACCATATAAATTGTACGGGAACCAGTGCCCATCTGAATTTGAGATAGTCATCTTGATGGATAGATTATAATGGCGCCGGCACTAGTGAGGCGCTTTGTGCTATCGATTGTGGATTTTATTCGCTATTTATAGAGACTAAGATAACATCTTTAGAACGAAGGGCTGGATGGAGATGCAGAATACATTTACCTAGACGTACTTTCCGCTATGTCCGCTTATCTAAATATTAAAGCCGATTCGAATAGACAACTAGAACTAGAAAATAACAGTAAACATCGAAAACAGTGCGATTGTAGATAGTCGATTGCGATTCATAACAGCATTATTACTATTATTTTCAATTGCTTATTATGCTGTGTAAGTACTTACTGAATGCAGAATGCCTATTCTGCGGGACAGAAAATACTTAGCACAATTAATCACCAATCATTATCTCGGCGCCCATTGTGAGGCTGTAATGGTGTATTTAATAGAAACGGGCATTTCTAATTTCATCGACAAAGCGTAGAGGCGTTGCCGGTGCGCGTACGCAGCTATCGGCCGATCTGCGCTCCAATATGGCGCCGGGGTACGATCCTAAATCACCGGACACGAGAAAAGAACAAGCTATAATATATTTAAAAAAATAATACTTCAGAAGTCGGGACAACAAAACTCTTCCTAATAGCAGTAGCAGATGTTCCGAGCAGACGAACCAAATTCGGCCGGTCCGCGTCAAAGAGTCTACTACGATACTACGAAACGCAAAATCCGTAACTTAGGGCATGGCAGGGATGGGCAGCTAGGCAGAGGCACTTCTTTGGAGGTGTCCATAAATTAGTTAGGCGTTTTGGGGGAGGAGGAAGTCGAGGCGACTCTCATCTATTCTCATGTAAAGTAAAAGGGAGAGTCTCGGCAAAAAATCATCAATTAAGGCGATACTCGGAAAAATTATGCTAAAGCGAGATAGCAATGAGAAAACGACGCGCGCGGGAGCGAGGCCGATTTTGCAGATTACGCAAAAAAACACAAAATCACTTCGTATTAAAAAACTATAGCGATTTTTAAAAATGCTTCTATAGGATCCTAAATACTATGGTGTCCACTAATTAAACCAATTTTCAATAGTATATGTAACCCCGTTTAAGAATAATCTTGATATTTCGTATTTTTTAGAGGTATTTTCGAAAATAAAAAGTGTCGAGGCAAAATCATAAAAACGTGTTTCTGAAACTATACGAGTCTAGATAAAGGTATGAAGAATAATATATCTTATTACCAGATTTATAACAACTCTAACCGTCCTATAGTTTTATATCAAAAAGTCCATACTTTTTCCGAGTAGCGCCTTAATTTTCTGCATAAGTTTAAACTGAGAAAACTGGGTTAAAAATGAGTAAATTATGTCTCTATTATAATAAAGTTAATCTAATACATGCTTAAATAATAATATATTTTTACTGATTAATTTTCTCACTGTGATTCTAAACTAAGTACCTACACTCTTAAAGTAAATAAATAAATAAAAATAAATAAAATAAATAGCTTCTTACATTCACACCAATTATCTAAGCCCATTTTAATTTCATTAAGAAACTGTATTATGGAAAACTTGATAACGAATAAATATATACTTTAATACTTTTTTGTTTGTAAATACATACTTAATATACATAGTAAACACCCAGACCAAGACAAATAGACATGTTCATGCACACAAATATTTGTCTTGTTGGTTTGGTAGCCTACCCCTGCGCCAAATCGGTCGTCGAAGTAGTAGTTTCAATTCAATACGAGCCTTATATCAAAATCATTGAGCACATTCTGTTATTTTTTTTATAAATCCAACACAATTAAGTTTTTCCACTAAAAATACGCATTCCGAAAAATCTTACATGAGATGAGGGAGGAGGGGGATCGAAGAATCGCCAAAATCGCCTCACGTAATTAATGGACGCTCCCTTCGACTGTTACGATTTTAATATAACTACACACACCTATCTTGTCTAGCTCATCAGTCATAACATTGACCAAAAATAATTAAGTACTTACCAGTTTTTCGATGAGAAAAAAATGAAATGAATATTAGTGAATAATTCTGCCCTGCTCTGCAACCTTAATTCGGCCATTCCTTAGGTTTGAAAACAGATGACTTTTCTAGAAACCTAATCCTTCTTACATTTCAGGTGACTATTACTACAAAAGGAGGCACTATTATTTATTCCGTGGTCCGTTGCGAACAAGCCGTAAATGCCAACTGAGGCAAGAGGATTTATAGTTCTATTAAAGTTGGGTAGTATTGGCTCTATTTCTCAATCAAATGAAGATTTTTGCTCATCTAAAATGGAAGAAGTATCTGTACTGGCGATTGTTAACGGCCTGTGACTTAAATCGGGAAGAAGGTACATATAAGGAAAGTTATATTACAGGTAGCAAGCAAGAAATAATGTTAGGATTGTAACAAGAAGCTAACAAGACGTAGTAGACGTAATCTTTGTCTGACTGCGGGAGGAAAATGGATTGTAAAAAAAGAATAGGACAGATATGGTGAAACAGCATCAAGTACCCAAGTACCCAGTACAGTAAAATGTAATTAAATTGAGAACCTTACCTATGTAAGGTTCTCAATTTAATTACATTTTACTAATAACCTCGCGTTATCTACAATTGTTAAAAGTTGAACACAATATCTCAAAAAAAACAGCACGAAAAAGTGCCTTCAAAACGTTAACCAAGAAAGTACCTACCTAAATTATATTTTTTTGACGAAAACGTGTCAGTAGATACTGAAGGGTTTCTTGCGAATTTCAATATAATTCAATCTGGCTGACTTTCTAGTGATTCCCGCACCGAACCCTTATGAGTGCTAATGGATTTTATTGGTGACCAATCAACGTTAAATATTATAATATTATACTCGACAACTTAAACCTGTCGTAAGAGGGATTATTTCCGAATTAGATAGAGGTAGGGCGGAAGCCCCGGTTTTGGCCACTTACTGATAGCAAAACTTTTGTAAGTATGAATAGCGAAAAATCAAAACCAAATCCAGGTTCTACCTTTTGTACATTTTGTGTAATATACAAAAAAAACTATTTTTTTTATTTGAAATGTTCAAAGTTCTCCAAAATTTAAGATATAATTTGGCCTACCTTTGTTGAAATAAATATGATGCAGAAGAATAATGATAAATATTGGCTTGATGGTGCATTAATAAGCTTTCCTGCTTACAGATAGAATCGTGGATTCAATCGCCAAATCGGATAAATATTCATGTGAAGATATTTTTTTTGTCTGGGTGTAAATATCTGTCAGTACAGATTATATTTATAGTTTATTAAGAACGTAGGAAGGTACTTCACATGTGTATTTCTGTTATGGAAATCTGATAAAGTGCCTATGTTTCATAACATTTTAACAAAAAAATAACACAGCCGTGACAAAAGCCAACATATCAATATGAATGTTTCCGTATCAGACTAAAATATCCCACCCACGCTACATATAAAGAAATCAATGATCTCGTTTGTCAAATATTTTTACAATATTTATATATTACCTAAATTAAGTCGTAATCTTTAGATTTATATTTTGATATTTCTTTTCCAAGGAATTTAAGTGTGATATATTTCTTTATTTATGTTTATATTATAATAATGATGTGTCAAATAAAGAAAATTTATTATAAATGACTATACACCTAGAGAATAGTTCTGATATCTTCGTCATTTATGGTAGAGGCGGTATGCCGAAAAAGATTGATATGAAAAATCCTTTGCGTATTCGTGTTTCCAATATACAATCGAAACTAATATTATAAATGCAACTCTGTCTGTCACGTTATAAACTTACGTCCCTTGTTAGTTCACAAATACCCTAGTTCCTCCTTTAAATTAAAAAAAAATTTTTTTTAGTTCCTCCTTTCAGCATAGATTCGCACCCAAACCGGGTGCGAATCTATGCTGAAAGAGTTTCGTACAGCGTCTATTCACTCTGCGAACTAAGTATTATCTTTTGTAGTTCGTAGACGAAATATTATCGTTTTTATTTTTAGGGTTCCGTAGCCGAATGACAAAAAACGGAACCCTTATAGATTCGTCATGTCTGTCTGTCTGTCTGTCTGTCTGTCCGTCCGTCCGTATGTCATAGCCACTTTATTCCAAAACTACAAAAACTACACAGTTGATACTTGGTAGGTAGATGTATTCCGTGAACCGCTTTACGATTTTAATACAAAAATAAAAAATAAAAACAAATTAAGGGGGCTTCTCATACATAGAACTGAAACTGAAAAATATTTTTTTAATCAAATATATTTTTGTGGGGTGTCTATAGATAGGTCTTTGAAAATAACATGAAGGTTTCTCAAATCATTTTTTCTCAAACTCAATATTTTGAAAGATAGAGCCTTCCAAAGTGGTAAAATGTGGGTCGTCCCCCCCCCCCCCCCCTAAATTTTGAAATAAAAGAGTGAAAAATCTAGAAAAAATATATGCTGTAGATTTTAATAAAAACTTTCAACGAAAATTGGTTTGAACGATACATAGTAAGTACTTTTTGAGATATAACACATTTTCAAAAACCGCAAATGTAACTTTGTCATTCATACAAACACTATGAAAAACAAAGTTATATTTTGCTGACAAAAAATTATGTTGGAATTTTGGCAAGGTATAGGCAATCGGTACGTTAAGTGTGTACGGAACCCTTTTTACGGAACCCGTTTTTCGCGCTAATCGGTCTGCGTGCCTCTATATTGCTATTGATCACATCGCGTCGCGTCGCTCACATAAGACGTAGGCGTTCACAATTGCTCACATTGGCTTCTTAGTAGTTCCCATTTGAATGTATGAAGCCCCCTGAATGGAACTCTGACAGAATGCGCGTTCAGTTTGATCGCCACGGTCTTACTGCTCTTGTGTGTGTAGGTTTCTAGGACACCGCATACAATACAGATAACGCGGAACGCAGAACTCGGACCGCTAGACCGCCGCAGTGTGTTCGGCGCCTAAGGTTTAGCTAACTAAAACAAAAGCCGGCCGAACACGCTGTCGTAAAACCTGAACAATTTTAAAACAAAGGGTGTAAATTTCGATTGTAAAGTGACACGTCACATTGACGTATTGCCCTCGTAGAGTCGTAACGCGAACGCTCGGCGCTCGTGACTTACCGTCACGATCCCGAGCCAAGTGGCTGTATTGGGAACAAGGAGCTGCTTTATGGACAATAAAAAGATAAGACACACTTTGATATGTGTCGATATAACAACGGGACAGCGGCACAGTTTACCATAAATTATGTTTCTAGATTGTAAGGAACTTTTTTTTTAAGTTTAAGCTTCGATGGAAAAATTACCAAATTATTGACAATCAGGACCATTCCCAAACAAAGTTCAAATGTAAGTTGCAGTTCCTCATTAATTTTAAGTTCCAAATTGATTAATTTCCTTTACATAAAAGTGTAGTACCTAATTACATAACTATTAGAGCGGCCAACATAGTAGCATGTAGAGCAATGTAAAATGGCCTTATTTAAATAACTTTAAAAATTATAGTTTATCAAATCCTTCATTTTAGTAAAACAGATCAAACTCAAATAGCTTCGAATGAACTAACTTTTATTAATCCACTACGGGTGGCACTAAGCCTTGATCACACCTGATGTTAAGTGGTGATAAGGCGGAAGGAAGCGCACTACCCCCGGAATCCTCAATCACTGAGGAACTGGCTATCTTATCTCTTTAACTGCAGGAACACAATAATGCTGAAAACATCATTGTTATGGCGTCAGACTTAGATATGATGGTGGAAGCCAGCCAGGCGGACTAACATGTGGTACCACCGACCAAAAAGAATATAATATGTACCCCCTTGGGAATCGAACCCGGACCGCTAGGTCTAAAACCGGTGGTGTGAGTTAACCACTAGACCACAGAAGGCGGTTAACTCTAGTCTACTTTGATAAGATAAATAATATGATTGTTTGCCAATCATAATAAGGAAAGCATAATAGCAATTAGCGTCCGAGTGCTTAGCAAACAACGCATTCACAATTTTTTTCGGACAACGGAAACTGATGACTTAACTAAATAGTACGAAGTACGAGATTTGGTCAGGACTTTTTGAATTTCTACAAGAGGATGTGAGATAAGATTTTAGTAATAATTTAATTTTTATGACAAGCTTTTTTGCTAACTGTACTTTAATATTGTATTGTCATCTAAACCAAACCTGAATACAAAATTTCTGCTCCATCGTACACTGGGAAGTGGGTCAAATTAAGCTTGCAAGATTTGTCCCCCCACTAACTAACTAACTAACTAACTAACATGGCAAGTTAATAAAAAGCTTGTAATAAGAGATAATCAGTAGCGATTTAGGTATTTATTAACAAGAACCTATAACTGAAATATTTTTTCACACATACCTAATACCTATATAGGTATTCATTTTGCTATTAACTACATAGTTTTATTAAAAAAAAAAAAACTTTTCTCTAATTGGTACAAAAAAAATAAGAACCAATTTTTTGATAGCAATTAGTTGGAATTTGAGTCGTGATAAGGAAACCCAATGGATGCCATTTCTCCTTGTACAATCAGGGAATTTTCCGGTCGACCACTTACGGACTATATTCGCTTGCACACGACCAACGCGCACTCAAATGTTCGTACTTGCGGTCGAAGAAGAGTACAAGCAATTATTGCTTTAAAGTGTTTAAAGTGATGGTACCTTTAGTATCGTTACTGATGGCCTTAAAAGCGAGCAATCCCATACCCACGGGATCTCCTAGGCAGAGGGTAGATTGCTGCAAGGAATTATCGAGCATCATTTGTTTATAACTCATTATCTTTCTAATAAATGGCTCGAAATGGCTATTACACGGTTTAACTAGCAGAAATATCGGTAAGACTTATTATGCAATTTAATTCCTTAGGGGCTAAAAGCAGAGTTTTTTCTTGTGTGATAGTAAATAGGTCTATTTGTGTTGATACTGTTGAAGAGCGATAATCAATTTATTGGCCTTACACATAGATTGCAAAAATACATCTCATAAATGCCGTCGCTATAGCTACCTACCTAACAACGTTTCATACAAAAACTTTTCAATTTTTTTTAGGAATAAAAGAATTTACATTTTACTGTGGTTATAATAAGTAGGGCAGAGGTACCCTTTGTGGAATTTTTGACTTTTAAGCACTAAGTACTAAATGGTATTAGGTATTTAAAAGACAAATTATATCTTAAATTATAGATAATTTATCTACCTTTAAAGGTACATTTTTCAAATTTAAAAAAGTTAAATAGTTTTTTGTAAATAACACAAAATGTGTGAGAGGTGCCAAATGTACCGGTTTTGGCCACTTCTTGATAGTTAAACTTTTGTAAGTATAGTGAAAAATCAAAACCAAACCCAGGTTAAATCAATATATTCTAATGCACTAGAAACCAATCAATTGCAAAACAACAATTTGATTGTAAAAAACAAAGGTTTATAAAGTATTTCATTCATAACAAATTTCTTAAAATTTTCATACAAAACATTTTTTAAAACAGAAAATGGGATTTATTGAAAAAAAATCGTATGACTTATGGAATTCTAACGGTTGTTATTATTACCTTAAAATACCTTATTTTAACTGCCTTTAGCAAAATTGGCCAAAACCGGTACAGTGGCCAAAACCGGGGCTTCTGCCCTATGTTTAAATGAAAATGAAACATAATGCACATAAGTCATTCAGATTTAGAAGTGTCGAAGTGGTAACATGTTATTGTTGGTGACTATACATTATTAAGATAATTGTTGTTTTAAGCCGATTTCTAAACGTCGTCAGAGCTAAAATTACCATATCATCGCTTTCAACATTAAGAACTCCATTTAAAGACATAAACCTTTCTTCATCATTGAGTCGTTCAAGCTCTTAAACTGACACAGCGTTTAAAATTTATTTGACAAACCCTTGAAGATGGCTACAAATCGTATACAAGTGATAGTTACATCTCTGTGTTTTCTTGCGTAAGAGCTTTTAAGAACTATGAAGACGTCAAGAAAGTAATACAAGACATACATTCCATTGGTTGGTATTTATGAAGATGTTTGTATGGCCAAGAGAAGTGGACTTATACTGAAAAGTTGATATCCAATGGCGATATTATAGTGTAGTTTTTTGAAGTTATATTGATGAAATTGAAAATAAACTGAATTTATTACCTATATCAAAAAATATGCTTAATTATTTTTACTTTTATTGCATTCACAATACAATTTTTATTATTGAAAGTTTCGGAAATGAAGTTTATCCCCATCGGAGATAGTTGTGAAACGGATCGATTTTTTTCAATAATTTCAAAAAGTTTACCTGTAAAGCAACAGTCAGAAAAAATTACAACTAACTATTCTTTTGCTTTGGTAGTTGTGATATTCTGCTTTATTTTGATTTAAGAAAATTTAAAGGGTTCGCATCACCAGTGCGTGCTTATGTAGTTATAAAGGGTGTCTCAGCAAGAACTTCAATTGTTGAGTCAGCCATATTTGGTGATTATTTAACTAAAACATAGCCAGTTACGAAAATGGTGCGTTAAAGCTTGGAAGAACGTTTGTTTATAGGGAAACAATTGACTTTGTTACAAACCAAGTTTTCATGACGTGACTTTTCTCGTTTTGGAGACCGAAACTGGCCGCCAAGAAGTTGTGTTGTGATTTAACTTGTTTGGGCTATTTTCTCTGGGATTTTTGGAAAAGTAAGGTCTATAGGAACCACCATGAGACAACTGAGGAACTCAAAGAAGAAAGACCAAAATGTACTGCAAAATTTCGTCAAAAGAGTGCATACCTGCCAACAGAGCAACGGTGGCCATTTAACCAATATTTTGTTTCATGTGTAAATGTCATCACTACCTCCACACATACGTAGTAAAAAATGATAACAAAATATTAAATAAATATATTTTTAAATATTTAAAATTCAAGATTAATTTTATTTTAAAATTAATGTATTTTTAAATTCTTAATGAGACACCCTTTACTTGTTCCACAGTGCTTTTTCCATTTGCTTTTTTACAGGTGTGCAAGAATTTCTGCTCTGAAATCATTTGCTCACTTAAACGTACAGCAAATATTTGCGGAGTTGCACAATACTTTATGTAAATAACAAAGGTCCTTTGCAAAGGAGATCCGTTCTACCTTTATGGGTTTTTAACGATCTCGTCTTAAAAGGCGCACGTTTGAGATTATCGTGTCCTATATTTGGCAAGCAGCCCTTCCAAGTATCTTGTTAAATTCTTGCAAATTTTTATCTTTAACGACGAACATTATATTATTTTATTATGGACGAAGCGCTTTGTAAAAGATAATACGATAATACGAATGTAATTTATAGCTAGCAGCTTGCATTGAGTGCAGTTCCCAATATAACCCCTTCAAGATAAATGCCCATATCTAAACCAAAAATCATTAATATTGGTACGATTAAGTCAGACGAGAAAAGTTAACTGCCAGAAATAGATACAGTACCAGTTTTGGAATACTACCCTTACTCGGCACCTGAGTGTAATGCCAATATTAAACGGTTCAACCAAATTGATTCACTTTGTTTGAAAGGCGCAGAAGTGTAAGATACTGCTGTTTACACGTATCTTAAAAGTGAACTAAATAAATTATAAGAGAACCAATCAATTCGCATTGCTTGAAAATTTCTACCAATCAGGTCAGGTAGCACATTAAAAATGAACATCTAGTGAATCATTCAATTCGTATGTTTACACGATCTACTTTCGTTCAATTACATTGAACGCTGAACGCAAAAGTGAAAAAATGATTCTTTTAACGCGATTGAATGTGGTTAAACATTGCCATTGAATGATTTTACGTTTACATTGTTCAATTTGGTTGTTTCAACCAAATTGAAAGGCAGAAGGGAACCGTGTAATACCTTGAACGTTGAACGCAAAAGTGAAAATAATGATCAAGCTCAATTCTTTCAACACCATTGAATGTGGTTGAACATTGCCATTCAATGATTCACTTTTACGATTACATTGTTCAATTTGGTTACTTCAACCAAATTGAAAGGCAAAAGTGAACCGTGTATAACCGCCATAAGCGACGTTTTCGAGCCAGGTGCCGCCGAATTAAATTGTTCAGGTAGGTACTTAGTATTAAAGCAAAGACTTGGACGATGCATAAGTTTTTGAGAAAATGTCCATTAGAAACCTATTATACCTAAAATTACAACCTTACCAATCCAAATGGTGGTTGACCATCCCATTCCAGTTCTCATCGTGACTGAACTCATTCCCATTATTTTACTATCATTATTGCATCTTTCCAGTCCCGAAGATCGGTTTGTCCTACATCCAACCCATTTCTCTATCTCCTTATCTGATCTTAATAAACCAGCTAAATTATGGTTCAGGATTGCATTGCTTTTGTTTTAAGTTTTTTGTTCTGCGTTTAATGACCGTATGGCGTCTTTTGGTATCCATTAATCATTTTGTGGTAGAAAGAGATTTTAATAGCAACAATGGCTTTAAACAAATATTTAGAGTGTAGATAACGTTAATTGTCTGACGTTAAGAACGGTGCCAAAAAAAAAATTTGTTTTTGTTTAGTATAACAACAATATTGATGGCGTTTGCAACTGCACCGAAATATCGGGAACTCGAAAATAAATTTAAACCTGGTAAAAGTCCTATCTTTCATTATAGTTATAGTGACAACGACCATGTAAGTTAAAAATTTATTGAATTTTTTTCTTAAGCCAAAATTAGACGGTTCATCAAAAGTGATTCATTTCTGCAATGAATTGTGAATGATGAATGATGAACGATGCTAGTGAAAACAATCGGGAGCCGCAAGCTTTTATCGCGAAGGCACACTCCTATGAACGATAATTTAGACACTTCATTTTAGGTCTTTCATCGATGAAGAATCGAAAATAAAATCAAAAAAGAAACTGTCTAATATTGCCTTTATAAAATTCTTCATTTTAATTCTTATCAATGAGTTCATTTTATTTGCTACTTTGTTTGTAGTTCGCGATGCGATTTTGTTTCTAGCGAGGATTCTTTGACAACCTACTCGAAGTTTGTGGTTAAAAATATAAGCTCGATATAGTTACGATATAAGCTCTGTACTTACTACATTTTATATTTATTTACGCATTCGTTTATTAGCGTCTGTTAATTAACTCACATTGATATAATTCGACTGAGTTCACGTTTATAGGATAAACATAATTAAATTATCCAACAGTAAAATTGAAAAGTACCGCATTTCCATAAAGTTTTATTACAGCTTTCAGAGCTAAACAATTACTTAAAAAACGATTTATATTTATCTCGTTAAAGTAAATCAATTGAGCATATAACAGAAATAACGTTTCAGTTTATTTATTTATAGTCCTATTTGTGGTGACAATATTTATAAGTAGGTACCTACTCAAGTTTGTCACAAAACTGTAAGTACCTTTCCATTCGATAGTCCTCGCTCGGTGAATTTCGCTATGGCGTCATGGTTCATTTTTCAATGACCTCAAAAAATTCCGCGAGGATTTTTCCGTTCCGTCTGCGCTGAGCCTTAGAAACTTTGTATGGTCGCTCGCGCAATAAGAATTTGCCTGGCCGAGGCTGCCTCGCACCACATCATGCGGATTGCGGAATAGGGGAATAAATTTAAATAATAAAACCGTAATTAAATTAAAAAAAAAATACAGCGTAACAAAATATGATTACAAACAGATATTAACTATTTTGCTGGCAACAAAATATCTAATTTGCTGGCACTTCCGAGCCGCACGTTATTTTTACTGAATAAAAACGTGTTATATCGAGCTATCCAGTTTTAAAACTACATAAATAAATAACGAACTCTTTAACATGAATCATTTGTCGCTTTTATGGATTTGGATTGCACCAAATATTATCTAAAAATACTCAAAATCGTATTATTTAATTAAAAAATTTAATATAATTCAATCCAAGTGAGATTTAAATCAAATATGAAAGCTGGCTGACATCAAATCAAATTTTAATGTGAAATGAAAATGTGAACTGTTTTATTAGTTACCAGCTGACCCGGCAAACGTTGTTTTACCATATAATAGTGGACCCGGTCACCAACATCTTGTGTGTGTGTCTGTTTATACACCAAAAGTTGCCTACACCAGACAACAGATAGCGCTAGTTACACACTACCAATAAAGGGGCCCAAGCTTGGTCTCTATTTCCTACATATAAAAAATTACTCTGTGAAGTAGAGTGAGTGTCAGATAAGCGACTGGGACATTTTTGGCGCTAGTTACAGTACATTTTTTTATTCTGAGCTTATAGAAAAGATTAGTATTCGATTTTGACTGCGCAGACGTCAGTGATTACATACTCTTTGGAAACGGCAATGAAAGAAATGACAGTTTTGTATCAAAGGTACGACAGTTAAACGATTTTTCATAGAAAATTACAATTTTTTCTCAATTTTCCTGAATAATAAGTAGCCTATATTACTCTCCAGCTCCCAAACTATCCCCATACCAAATATCACGTCGATCCGTTGCTCCGTTTTGGCGTGAAAGAATGACAAACAAACAAACAAACAAACAAACACACTTTCACAATTATAATATTAGTATGGATTTAGTGTGATTTATTAATATTAAAAAGCATAGGTAATTAGTGCCGTAGTGTGTGAATGCTTTTTGATGGATAGCTGAAAAGTATTAATTTTCTTGTGCGATTACAGGTTTGTTTACCTCCAGGGAATTACGGTGTGGTATCCGCAGCTTTGTGTTGCAATTAATGATTCTTAGAATTTATTGTGGGAACGACGCTTTTAGTTTTACTGGCCATATTCGGTTCCCGTTTATGTAGGTACTTAATTAATAGCGACATAAAATAATTCTCATGAACCTTCCAAGTCTTCAGTCAGTGTTTCTTTTGAAATAATATCCGCTTTTCAGTAGATTGCCCATTACCGTTATTTTAATTATTTTATAGAACTACCGTTCTCTTTTTCTTTTTTAGTAGTAATGTTTATGATTGATATTGTTATTACAACATCATCATCTACCATGTTTCTCGGTCTGCGATACATACTTCCATTAATTATTTGTATTCCAATGAATATGAAATCATGAAGTAACTGCACACAAAAAGTGTCTTTAGCCTTCATCACACGGGGACCAAGTCTGCTAACCACAGAACACGGAAAGATTTTTTTCTAACGCTAAGTCATAATCGTGTCTGAATAGTGTTTCAATTGTAGTTCAGTTGTAGTGCTTTTTACACACTAGTTACAAGAAATATGACAGTGTGATGTGATGTGAATGTAGTGTGTGGTTTAACCATCTGTAGTATTGTGAAAAAAGTACACATTTCTTATAACTAGTGTGTAAAATAGCATTACCATTGATTGATTGAACTACAATTGAAACACGATTGAGACACGATTATGACTTAACGTTAGCAGACTTGGCCCCCTGATGTTAAGTCGTGATAAGGCTGGAAGGTGGAAGCGCACTACCTACTCCCGGAATCATCAGTCACTGAGGAACTCTAGAGGGCTGATTTTGATTTCACTTGTAGCTTATAATGACCCACACAAGACACAAAAGTGTCTACGTTAGCGCAGCCGGCCATAGTCTCGCTGGGCTCAAGATACAGAAGTTTTGGTCACTGCTTCATTGAAATAAAACTCATTCACTAAAAGCAGAGCTGTGTTCACACGGGCTACGCAGTCCTCGCACGCGTCAGTTGTTCTTCTTTATTGATATTATTTCCCCTGGTCCCGTTACTGGACGTGACTGGGAGAAACGCAACTCAATGGCAGCCTGTTGGGTCCACAGAGATGCGACCGGCGACAAAGAGACAGCGAAGCTAAGAATTGTTTGTTCCAAAACAGTAATGTGATGTTTTGCGGAAAAGTAACAAAAATTTTCTATTGTTGTCTGCGATTTATTTTAAACGAGTTATTCCCACCCATCCAATCCCCTGCACGGCAACCGATCGAGTGATTCCAAATTCTTCACGCGTTAGTACCTACGTCAAATCGGTTGACAAAAAGAAAACTAGAGAACTTCTGAAACAGAGTAGGAGAAATATAAGAACGATTGTAGGTGTACTTACTGGGCACTGCCCACTAAACAGACACCTATCAGTGATTAAACGGACAGAAGACTCTATCTGTCCGCAATGCAAAGAAAGAGAAGAAACAAGCTACCACTTCATGGCAGAGTGCCCGATGTACGCATCACTGCGCTGGGAGCTCTTTGGAACGGACAAGCTTAAGGAAGAGGATCTAAAGAAGTTAACGATAAGTCAACTCAACAGGTACTGTAAGCGCACAGGTAGGTTCGAGGGTCCGACGCCGGTGGGGTAAATGATAACCCGCCTCCTTCCCTGATTTTTCAGCTTTTAGGGGACTTGGGGAACTGGGTGAAATGGTCCCGACCTAGGTGACTGATCACCCGTCCGGCTTCGCTGGCGTCCCCCCTATAAATAATAATAATAATAACCTATACGTCGGATCGCTGTGGCGTTTCCCTCATATCCGAGTGAAAGAGCAAAAGTCGATGCGTTTATCTGGTCACGCTCCGAGGATGCGAGCCTGATGTTTGCTCTGCCAACACAAACATTGGCCACTCGAAACCAGTCACCTTTTTAGCTCCTTATTCCTTGTTCGTTTAGAGTTTAAAAGAGTTATGGCAGTTCATTATCGACTTCAAAGGAACGGTTTTTAGGGACTTTACTCGCGGCTGAGTTTAAATTAGAAGTGAAATGTTAAAAACTGTTTATGATATTTAAAAACATAATGGTTTCAGGCCATTTAGTGACTGTTTAGGAAATAAAATTTTATATTGGGTATTCCATGTCGTACATAACGGAATCTTCAATATCTCAATTTTATTTTTGCATTTCAGCTTTACCTCAAAATAAAAATAATATAAAATAGCGTAATTTTAATAGTGCATAAATGTAACATAATACAAAAACGCAAAGCTACGGATTTTTTTACTTAGAGGCTAAATATTTTTTTGGTAACTAACTAAAACAATAAAACATCGATTGAAAATCTTTTTTCAATAGTTTTTAACAAGCAACCCAGTTAAAAATGTGAGAAGCAATAAATTGAAAAATACCATCCGAGGTCAATAGTCCGATGGAAAAATTGAAATTCCCATAGAAACAATAGAACGATGGGAACATGATACGATCACTATAAATATGGGGAAAGCAGGAGGCTATGATTAGTGGCTGACATAAGTAAGTTAGGTTTAGGTCTACACGGAAGAACAGTGCTTGTACCGATGTTATTCATAAATATTCATGGTCTTTTTTATGCCAATACTTTTGAGTGTGTGAAAGAAAGTAGGACCTAATCTATAGTTGTGCAGTTTGAAGAGATTGTACGTCCATACAGTTAGCTATACAAATTGTAATTTTCTTCTATCAACTTTCAAATCATCTACTTTACAGCTCTCTGAATCATAAACCAAAGTCCTAGTCAATATTTGCAGCAAAAGCTTGCGCTTGTCTCAACCTTAGGTTTGACCACAGTATGATATCACAGAGCAAACTAAATAGCAGATTTTTTTGTATCGTTAATATTTCAGGATAGTAAGGGCAGGATCTTCCAAAAACTCTGTCTTTGTGTTTTTCTTTATGTCTGAAGAGTAATGAAAATAACCTCACTTTTTAATTTTTTCAATGTTTTTGTTGTTATTTTGAGCATAAATTCACTTTTTGAAAAAGTAGCCTGAGAATAATCTACTATATGTCATTACCTATTTTTCTATATATTATTCGTGAATTAGAGATTAATAATCTAAGTATAAAATTTTCTTTGTTTTTGAATTTTTTAAAGTCGAGATAAGATACGAATATCATTTTTCTAGCCACAAAATAATCAAGATCGTTTATGAAACTTCAACATATATTTTTATCTGCTTAAAATAAAGAATATTTGATTGTTTACTATTGAATCAAAAATTGATTGTTTTAGACAACTTGGAAGATCGTGCCCTTAAGTGAACGATAGATATCTTTCCATAATAAGTAAATGCAAAATATCGTATAATGAAGTTCAACATTACAGTTCCAACAGTCTCTAACGTACAGAGTCAAGAACGTATTGCCAAGATCAAAACCAAACTATTGAACTTAAAATCTTTTTTTCCATTAGACTTATTTATCTGAACAATCCCCATTGTCCCGTGCACTTGTGCATTGTTGCGCGAGCTGACGTAATTTACACCGGGGAAGGTCGTGGGATTGCTCCACACTTTCTTTGTTAAATCAAATTAACACGTTTGAGGTACACGATGTGTAGGGCACTCTAATGTTTAGGTGTCAGTTTTTTTCGTAATGATGGGTGTTTTACAGGAGGTTCTAATATCTTTTCTGAGTGTAGGCTTATTTCAACTCCTGACGTGTGTAAAAGGGTGCTTTGGCATTTTTATGCATGGACCCATTCAACATCATCATCACCATCCACTTTAATGTCCTCTCAGTTAGGGCACAGCACAAGCCTTCAGGATTTCAGGATATAAGGAGATGAGATTTCAGGATATAAAGGCCATGACCTACCGCGCGGGTCTTGATTGGTATTCCGATTACTTATATAAATTCCTATAGCAATTAATATCTTCTTATACTTTCCTTGCACTTGACCGTCGCTTGCGCAGGCAAACTCTCTGCAAATTATGGACATTCGCTGTGACCATTATTTCAAAAAATAAAAAAATAAGGGTTGGGGGAAATAAAGTAATCTAACTTAGGTAAGTATATACAGATTGGGTGGGTATATTTCCGCCAAGAATACTAAAATCTACCTACCAATAAAAGCGATTCAACATCATCATCACCAGATTTCCGGACTTCAGGATACGAAGGTTGCGCTATGACCCTACACGGGCTTAATGGGGAGTGGTGGGGTACTCAACAACCCCAAAATTCAGAACTTCCGATAAATCGATTACAAATATAGTGTTGTACTTTCCTTGCACTTGACCGTCGTTTGCGCGGGCGCAGTCCGGCAATTATGGACTTTCGCTGTGACCTTCATCATGATGATGATGAGGTCAAAAAAATAAGGGTTTAGGGGAAATAAAGGAATCTAACTTAGGTATATACAGATTGGGTATATTTCCGCCAAGAAGACTCAAATCTACCTACCAATAAAAGCGATTCAACATCATCATCGCCAGATTTCCGGACTTCAGGATACGAAGATTGCGCTATGACCCTACACGGGCTTAATGGGGAGTGGTGGGGTACTAAACAACCCCAAAATTCAGAACTTCCGATAAATCGATTACAAATATCGTGTTGTACTTTCCTTGCACTTGACCGTCGCTTGCGCGGGCGCAGTCCGGCAATTATGGACTTTCGCTGTGACCTTCATCGGCGGCCCACAGCCGCGGGCGGGCTTTCTCGCAAGGTGCGATTGTTTATCACTTTATCACATTGTACAGATTAACTCGACAAAACGCACTATGAATAACTTGTTGCTTATCTGGTGGGATTTACGAACGGTGCTCATTGTGTTGGAGTTGGCGTGTTTGTTGTTATTTACTTTAAGACACCATGCCGTTCTTGAAGTAAGTATTGATGTATTTCATAAAAAAATAACATTATATAGATTGGGTAAGTGCTACTAAATCCAGCTGATTTGATACTCGTTGGTATTCATCCTGACACTAACATCGTATTTGCAACCTAAGCTAATTATTCCTTATTTTTTAATACTTTTATATATAAGTAGGTAAGATGTGACTTAATTAAGAATTTTTCAAAGTTCTCGTGCTAGTAACTTTTATTTTTTTGCATATTACCCATTGACGCCGGGCCAGCCGAATAGGAGAACAGGAGAACAATAGAAAATCTATTATGTCTCATTTCTGGGACGTTGAAGGATAAGTTATTTCCTTATAAGATCAAAAAAATATCATAGTTATTGATGCAATATACGAACATGTAAAAACGAAAGACACGCCTTTCCATCATCACACTTCCACATCATTCAAACCAGATTAGACTAGTCCATTTGAAATTCCCATACGCAAACTACCACTCCCATAAAGTTCTCAGTTTCTCTAACTGTACTTCGCCATCACAATTTATCAGCTTTCGAGTAAACGGAGCAAATCGTGAACACATTGCCAACACCTACAACTTCGACTGTACTATGCAGGTATCGATCATAACGTTCGAAGTTTATGATAGTTTATTTATAATGGATTACTTGCGCACCTAAATCAAGAGAGTATGTCATCAAAGGAAACGGTATGAATAGAATAAACTTTAAGCTAACACTAGTTGGTGTTGCAATCTATACATACAATATTGATTTTTTTATTTTTTGTTTGTAATGGATAATTTCAAAAACTAATAGACCGTTTTCTTTTATTCTTTCACCATTAGCTAGCTATATCAGGAGGTCGAGCGACCATCGTACAAAGCGGACGTGTTTTTGTTTCACTCCTCAGTTTTTTAACTCTAAATATTAGCAATCTTTCAATTTTAGTGTTGAATTTAGTATTCATTTGAAGATAACAAACCAGGCATCAGTTTTGTGCAATTTTATCGCGCTATTCAAGAAGGAAGACCAGTAATTATCGAAATACTTTCGAAACATATTAATATCAACGACTACTTCACTGCAAGCTACGACGCGCGGCGTGTTCGCGCGCGTCCGGCAGCGCTTCAGGTCAGTGACCCCTTCGCTCGGCATTGCGTCATCGCGCTTCGGTCAAACTCGAGATTACTCGGTACCTCCGAGGCAACCACCAACTCTCTGTTCGAGCGCCGACCGCTACTGCGATATCCAGCGACCGAAAACGATACTGGTACTGTGACATCGGAACACTGCAGTGGAAGTAAGTTGATTGGCTTTTGGATTTGCTAAATATACTTAACTAACTGAAATGGCTTCAGGTGGGATTGCTTGTGCCGGATGCCGCAGTAAAATAAATTCTCGGCTATACCTAAAGTGCAATATTTGTCTTGATGTTTTTGATTTGATGTGTGCTAATGTCCCTGAATGTCGCTTTCTTAACACAATGACTCCAGCTCATAAAACCGCTTGGAAATGTCAGGCTTGTAAATGTAAAGAACCAAAAGGGGATAACTCGAATACTCCAGTACGACAACCAGCTTACTCCCAAAATGCTCGATCCTTCTCTCCCTCAGTATCACAGAGTGACTCGGACGATAAAAATGTAACCCTACGTAAACGAATGCCAGTCGGTTCGAATGATCAGTCCTACAATCTATCGTATTCAGAAGATATACTTTATATGGATCACATTAAAGAGATTATTCGTGAGGAATTTGAGCGCGATCTACAGGAACGTATAAGCGGACTTATAGCTAAAACTGTATCCGATCACATGTCGAGCATCATGGCTACTACTATAGAAAAGCTAAATGAAAAGGTGGCTGAGTTAGAGCGCCGTATCGACACACTCGAAAAAGGCAAAAATAAAAGCACATCCACAACATCATCAATCTCGTCACCAAACACAAAAAGGGTTGAAAAGGGTCAAGAAAAAGACGTAGGGGTGCCACAAATAAAAGCCACTATCGTCAGTAACACTGACAAAGTTAATCCAGCCCCTCGTCTGCAACAGAATTTGTCTTTGATGCATGCATCCTTGAACCCCGTAACGATTGTCGAAAACAATGAGGAAAAGGAGAACGGATGGACTAATGTAGAAAAACGACGTCGACGAAGTGCACCCCAAAATTTATTAAGAGGTAATGCAGCTCCAGGTGTCACAAAATTGGAAGCTTCGGAACGCCTTCGCAGCTATCACCTTTGTTACGTGAAAGAAGGCACTACAGGTGAACAGGTCAGTGAGCACATAAAGTCCATAATTAACAGCGACTGTTGCAAGGTGGAGGTATTGAAAGCGCGTGGCTCTTATTCTTCATTTAAATTGACTCTTCCATCAAAGCTCTCGGAACAGCTGTTGACTCCAGAATATTGGCCCATTGATGTATGCATGAAACCTTGGCGCCAGTCCTTTCGTCCAAAAGAAAGACTTGGGACAGGCAAGTAACTTGTCTACAAACATTGGTTCAAGTAGTAGTACTCACAATTTGCCAGAATTTAACATCTTTTATCAAAACGTCAGAGGACTAAAGACGAAACTAAAGACATGGAATACGAACCTATGTATCAAAGATCATGACCTCGTAGCTGCCACAGAAACGTTCTTGGACACGTCTGTACATGACGCTGAACTGGCTGGCGGTGGATGGAGTATTATTAGACGTGATCGGGGCTCCTTGGGTGGAGGCGTGCTTCTAGCCTCGAGGCCTGGCATAACATTGAGTCGCCAGACGGAATTAGAGACTGCTTCCGGTGAAGATCTATGGGTCACACTCACGCAAAATGGCCGGAACATATATATTTGTGTCATATATATCAAACCTAGTGCTTCTGATAGTGAATATTTTAACTGGTTTACTAAAACTGAAAGCTTCATAGCCACCCTTAACGGTACAGTGTACATCATTGGAGACCTTAATCTTAATAGTATGTCTGAAAGTGTCCGTAATTATTATTGTTATTTTCTGTCTTTCTGTAATTTAACTGAATACAATAATGTATGTAATGAATACGATGGTAGGTTAGATGTTGTGCTGACCCAGGAATGCAATGATACTATTGTTGTTAGCAAATCTGAGTGTGGGGGGATAGTGCGTGTAGACAGATATCACCCCCCTTTAGACGTAACAATACACTTCGGGACTTCTGCACGCCCAAAACCACTTCAACCGAGTAATATAGAGTCCTCTACGGATTGGAACTTTAACAAAGCTGACTACAATGAACTTTTTTTAGAGGTAAGCAGGATTGATTGGTCTCCGGTATTGACCAGCACAGATGTAACAGTAGCTACCCAAATTTTCTATGCAAAGATATATGAAACATTTGATAAGGTAGTTCCTAAAAAACGTAGATCAAAATTGCCTTCAAAACGGTATCCGGTCTGGTTCAAAGCAGATATAATAAAGGACATTCGCATGAAAAATAAGTTGCACCGTGCTTGGAAAACCACTAACTGTCCTTTAAAATATGATGAATTTAGTAAACTTCGTGCTTCTTTAAAGCAGCGTATAACTTTAGCTTACTCTGAATATATTCATAGTTTAGAAACCAGCCTAAAGACAAACCCTCGGGCTTTTTGGCATCACGTCTCGGGTCTTCGCAGTAGCGGTGGTTTTGAACCTAATGTTACTTATAAAGGTAACCCACATTCAGGCGCCAGTGCTGCTGAAGCCTTTGCTAGTTTTTTCGAAAGCGTTTATATTTCAGATGAAACGATATCTAGTATGAATAAATTGCACGATGTAGGCACGGACGTACATACTGAACGGTATAGTGCTAGTGACATTGAGCAGGCTATAAAAAAACTTAAACTTACACAGTCGATCGGACCTGACGGTATATCTACAAGGTTTGTTAAGGTTTGCAGTGAACTTTTAAGTATACCTCTGAGTTATATTATAAATTTGATTATTAATACATCAACTTACCCGCCTCAATGGAAAACTACTAAAGTTATACCGATCCCTAAATCTAGCAATAAAATTTCTGTTGAGAACCATCGGCCTATAGCAATACTTTCAGCATTTGCTAAGATATTCGAGACACTGTTGCATAAAACCATATATGACCAGATTCAACCATACCTTCAGGAAGAACAGCACGGCTTTAGGGCACACAAATCGGTAAATACCAACTTGCTTACTCTCACTCAATATGTAGCAACTAGTCTTGATAGCGGTAAGCAAGTCGATGTATTATATTTTGATTTCCAAAAGGCATTTGACCGCGTTGATAACAATATCCTCCTAGCCAAACTTAACTCTTTAGGATTTGCTCCACAAATGCTACAATTATTGGAAAGCTACCTCGCAGAACGATACCAATATGTCAGACACGGATGTTATGTCTCGGAGCCGTATGCCACTACTTCTGGTGTCAATCAGGGCTCGATTTTAGGGCCCTTGCTCTTTCTTCTCTACATTAACGATGTCGCCGGGGTCATCAAACATGCAAGATGTCTCTTGTATGCTGATGACCTCAAAATCTATATGAACATTGAGAACGAAACTGACTGTCACCTCATTCAACAAGACATAGAAGCCTTACTTGAATGGAGCAGGTGCAATAGGATGGAGCTGAATGTCTCGAAGTGTTTTGTAATGTCGTTTAGTAGAAAGCAGTCACCGGTCGAGTTCAATTATCAGTTATGTGGCAACGATATCACTCGTACGTTAACCATTAGAGACCTCGGTGTAACTTTTGACCCTGGGTTAACCTTCAACCAACACATTACCGAGATTACGAAGGAGTGTTTTCGTCGTTTGGGTTTTGCACTTCGTAACATGCATGACTTTCGGAATCCTCATGTCATGAAACTTCTTTACATGACATTAATAAGAAGTAAATTAGAGACAAGTTCATGCGTGTGGAATCCACACGAAGCAAAATACAAATTAATGATCGAAAAGGTACAAAAGGCATTTTTGAGATACCTATACAAGAGAGTATATGGCTATTACCCTTATCTGTATCCCACTAAATTTTTGTTGGGAATGCTCGGTATGTGTTCGTTGGAGGTGAGGCGTCACAAAGATTTAATTTTAACAGCGGTGAAGGTCTTACGTGGCAGGGTTCAATGCCCTGAGCTCCTGGAGCAACTTCTGCGCCTGCATGTGCCAAACAACAGTGTTCGTCGTCGTACCTGTCGTCAGCGCCGTCTGTTCGCGCCCTACTCGGGCCGCACTGTCGCGTATGACCACTCACCTGTCTGTCAGATGCACGCCGGTCTCAATGCACTCCTGTGTCAGCAGCCTGACTGCGACGTATTCGCAGACAACTGGGGAGCTATTCAGGCTAAATGTTTGAATTTTTCTCAAAGGGGAAGTCCGTTTAATTGATTTCTTATTATGTCTTTTCAATTGTTTTTCCTGTGTTATTTTTTTTTTTTTTGTTCTTTGATATTTGATATTTGTTTGTATTTGTATTTAGAAATAGTTTATAATTTAATTTAAGTTAGTTATGTAATTGGGCTCACTCAGCTCGTTTAACTAATTATAATAATAAATAAATAAATAAATAATATATTCTTCCTGAGTGAGTAGTGGCTTAAGAGTTGGCTTTGCTCAGAGATTTGATCACTTTTTATAGAGAAATAAGCAGCTTCAGCGAGATTTGGCTAGATTTTTTTACTGGATGTTTTTGGAAGGATAGGCTAAATTGTATCCCGAAATTCCTGCGGGAAAAGGTTGGTGAAACCGGGCGGAGTCCATAATATTGTTATTAAAGTGCAAATATAAGTTAAGAAGATGCTATGAGAATTATGTCAGCAGCTCCTGTAGCTTTATAGAAGGACTAACATTGGAACACACAATGAAATTGTTGAAACAAATGAAGGCGAACAGAGAGAATTGGAAATAATGCAATAAAGATAAGATAAAAATATTCTTTATTCACTTAGACATAATAAATATGTACTTATGAATCGTCAATATTTTCCTACCACCCATTCAAGACTTTTTTAACTGACAAGAAGAATGGGCGCAAGAAACTTGCCAGCGTTTCTTAGTTAGGTAACGACATTTACAAAAAAAAACATATCGTTACTAATACAACAATTGCTTAGTATAAAAATACATCATATTAAACAGTGATTATTTTATGTGTTACATCATGACCATGCATTGCGGTCATTCAAATAATCGTCTACTTTATAGTATCCTTTGCTCATCAGCGACTCTTTAATGTAACATTTAAATTTATGCAATGGTAGTTCAATTATACGCTGTGGAACTTTATTAAAAAAGGCTATGCTTTTCCCCAGAAATGAGGCTCTGGATTTTTCTAGCCTAAACTTGGGAATGACAAGTTTATCTTTATTTCTTGTGTTAAAGCGATGAATATCGCTCTGCTTTACAAATGTATTATAATACTTTTTCACATAGATTATATTTTCATAGATGTATTGTCCTGCAACAGTTAAAATGTTTATTTCTTTAAATAGATCTCTTAAAGAATCTCTCGATCGGAGGTTGTAAATGGCGCGAATAGCCCTTTTTTGGAGCACGAATATACTGTGGATGTTAGCGGCTGAGCCCCACAACAAAAGGCCGTAGGACATAACACTATGAAAATAACTAAATTTAATGGACAACAATGTTTTTGGACTTTAATAATATCTTCAATAAGACGTTTGACAAAATAAAGGTGAGGCAAGAAAAGCGTCCCTCTACTACTAATGTGAAGTAGTGACGTGTCTACTATGTCTCTACAGTCCACACGGCCTAGTAACTCTTCGGGGTTTATCTGTCCCTATAATACCCACTCACTACTACTTAAAACATACCAAAACCAATAATTTATTCCAGTAAGAAGATTCTAGCGCCAGCTAGATCGTGGGAAACATTTACTCTTGTGAGGACGCAATACCTTACGCTTAGCTTGTAAGGAAAGCAGATTCGGTCCGGACCATTAGAACAGATCAATCATACCAACAGATGTACCATGTGTGTTCCGATACTCGACCACTTTCATTTAGCCACAATGGCGGACCGTCTTTTTTGTAACACTACTCGCTTTCACCCGATTGATGGTCGCATCTCAAGATACATAATTCGAAACTCTGACCACCGACGCGGGCAACATAAGGTCCAAACTTCCACAGACCATATCAGCACACCACAATTTTTCAAGTCGCAAATAACAGCGAAAGTGTTGTACGCATAACGAAGCATTTGAAAACCTGAAATGTCTTGCTGTGAGCGATATTTCTTAGGAGCTTTGTCGTATTCAATTTGTTGTACTTTGCGTTTGTTAAATATTATTCGTTACACAATTGTCGTTGGGAGGCGGTTGTGTAACATCGGTAACAATTGCTCTATTCAGTATGTACTTATAAATTTCTCTTCGTATAGCTATAAATGTACAAACATTCTACAACAACATTCAGCACGAGTGCTGGTTAGAGTATTTTCACGTAGATTGGCTTGCTAATCTTGCTATTAATTTCCCCACATATAAAAAAGTTTCTAAAACTATAATACATCTAACTAAAATTAAACCTAACACCCACTTAACTTGCACTTAACTCTTTTCCCAATCACAAATTATCCCAAGTCTAAATTCTACATAATTGCTTTTTTATTTCTTAATTACTGATAGCGGCAATTAGTTAATTTATTCTTCGATAACTTAAATGGGGTTAAGTTTAATTGCGTTGCCTACGCAAAATCGGTCGCCGCGTTCACCACTGCTCGGCACGCACGCTTAATTTCGTATTTAGATTAAAACCATCGACAAAATAAAGTTAAAGGAGTAAAGTACAGTTTCAGTTGCAACTACGAACAGTTACGAACGAAATGCAGAACAACTGCACGCGAAGTGGGCCAGGCCAGAACCTGTCGACACACTTGTGGTTAGGGCCCGCGTACACGATATGACGGTACAAGCTCAGTAAAGCTCGCGCGCTCGCGAGTTGGGGTAAATAAAAGCTCGCTACCTGTTGCAGAATCAAAAATAAAAAAAAAACAAAAATCTCTTTATTTTTAACACAAATGGTATTTACAATGTGTGGATCTCTTCTTGTAAGTTCGAAAAAACCTGTCATAGAAGAGACCCCTCTCATTACTATGCCAATTACATATTTTTAGTTACATTCTAGGTATAATAATAATACAACTAATAACAAAATTCTGCGTAAAAATAAATAGAGTATAATGCAAATGTACCTACATGCCTAGCATAACTACCGAAATAAATGAGTTTTTAAATAAAAGAATAAAGTAGTTAAAACTTTATGTTGGGAGTATAAAACGATGATATTTCAGCTTACTTGCTCTAAGCTTAGTGTATTTATGCAAGTTCTGCTCCACTTACTTTAAGTACCTATAAACAATTCTGATTTTACCACATAATTAATTTATGAAACCATATTTCAGTCTCTATTAGAAAAAGAGCAATGTGTTTGTGTTTGGATATTTTGAAAATACTTCACTACATAGTATAAAACAAAGTCGCTTTCTCTGTCCCTATGTCCCTTTGTATGCTTAAATCTTTGAAACTACGCAACGGATTTTGATGCGTTTTTTTTAATAGATAGAGTGATTCAAGAGGAAGGTTTATATGTACTTTTTATCCCGATATTCCCACGGGAACGGGAACCACGCGGGTGAAACCGCGGGCGGCCGCTAGTATCTTATAAGTCTTTAACGTATTCAGTCAGAGCTTTGGTAGATCACTAAAAATTAAGATAATAGGTAAGTTAAGATACTTACAATTATGCTTTATTTTAACTTCAAACCTTAAAAGCTCAATACCGTAAAAAAGCTCTAGTCTAGATACTTCTAAAAAAGTTAATCCTGCTCTTGTGTTGTACCCTTTACAAGCTGTAATACAACTGCGGGTGCCATCCGAGAAAATAATGAAAAGTGTGAAATAACTTGATTATGGCGAGCCGACGCCGTCGAATGGCACCGCGCATAGCCATTTGATAAACTAGTTGCAATGCGATGCGGATGCATGGGATGCATCGGCTTAATAATTACAAACTTTACTGACTAAGTATTAATCTGAGTTCAGTTAGAGTGATTAGTGATTAGCAACTTTGCGGCTCAAAATTTGTCTATATATTGTTGTTTATTTATTGTCAAAAGCGGCAGACATATTTTAC
The DNA here is from genome assembly GCA_949710035.1 of Crambus lathoniellus. Classification (NCBI taxonomy): domain Eukaryota; kingdom Metazoa; phylum Arthropoda; class Insecta; order Lepidoptera; family Crambidae; genus Crambus; species Crambus lathoniellus. The sequence goes on along the minus strand of OX453310.1, from coordinate 6,214,352 downwards.
TCGAACACTACATCAGTCACGAAGGTTTAGTTTCAATTATTGGGGGAACAGTCACATGTACAGGAATTAATTAAATATTAATTAACCTGATACTTACAAAAAAAAAATCCTCCACGGGGTAGCACTTAGCTTTCATCACCCCTGATGTTATTTATAATTCAATAATTCTAATCATTTCTTCATTTTAGGCTGATACAGCACTTGTGAACGTCAATGAAGAAATAAAACAGCAATTATGTAAAAGGGCAATGAGCGCAATAGTAACATGTGATATACCGTTGGATAGGACTTTTTAGCGGAACATTAGTTACTGTCAAAAGTCAGCACTTTCGGGGATACGACGTCTGAAAGTTTTCAAATGAAAGAAAGAAAGGATCAGCAATGATTAGTTAATGTGTGGCTTAAGTATCCTAAGGAAATCTATTAGATTCTAGCCTTCCGCCCGCGGCTTGGTCCGCATGGACTACACAACGTTATCTAGCGGGAATCTGAATTTCTCGGGGATAAAAAGTCACTCATCTCATTTATGTCACTCTACAGGTCCCAAACAATCCCCATACCAAAAATCATGTCAATCCGTTGCTGCGTTTTGATGTGAGAGACGGCCAAACAAACAATCAAACACATTTTCATATAATAATATTAAGTAGTATGGATTTCTTACAGCAAAATAACACAGAATTGTACCTTTCATGTACAATTCATCCAAAACAGGCAAATTAAATACACTATTGCATTACTTAATTAAATTCTGATTGGAGACTTTTATCACGAGGCTTCTGAAAGCCGCCTTATATAACACATAAATGATTTAATTATAGATCTAAATTAATTTTCCTTATTACCTAGTACTTGCTACTGGAGTACCCAGAAAAAAAAGATCGTGCGAAATCTCAAAGTGTAATTATTTGCATGGAAGAAAAAAAAACAAATCATCGACTCCATTTATTCTTTGGGCTATAAAAACGTTTCTATAGGCTGAAAATAGAACTGTACCAATTAAATGTAGGCTTAAAGTGCTGGGTTGTTATTTTTTAATAGAAAAACAGGGACAGTACAATGGATCTTTGAGTCTGGCTTCAGACGAGGGTGTTCACAATTGTCAGCGCGATGGATTGACGCGAGAGCTTTTACAGGGCTGCTACACACAGATAATTTATTTTAAATTAAATAAGTAAAAAATGGAGACACTTATTCAGTTTCATACCCTGAAAAAGTATCTAGTTAGCATAATTGTGTCGTACCTATATTAATATATTTAATTGTAAACTGCATTGATTTTTTTGCTACTAAGACATAAATGTAAAAATATACCTACTAGAAATTCAATGATGCCAGCCCTACCCTAACTTCAGCTACCTACATTGTGACAGTGACAGATGCGCTTACGCAGGAATTGCTACTAATTGACGTTTTGCATACGAGCCCTAGCGACGAACGCTGGCCTTCCAATTAATGCCACCTCCAACTTGACCAACATACGACATACTACCTCAAGGGCATCGGTGTTATTAACAATTTTAAAATAGGAAATATAGCAATCCGGCCATACCGAAATTATGACTGTAGTCCTTTTAGAACAAATTTCACGAAATCAAAAGTCTTTGGATATCTTTGGATACTCTAACGCTACCCAAGTTTTGGAGTACATAGTTAGAATCTTATCAATTTAAAACGACAGGTCGTTTTAAATGCCAAGCGTATAAAAGAGGCGCTATGGTTTTTAAGAAGATCTTAAATTAAAGTAGCGTAGAAAAATGGAAAATGAAGTAATTAGAAAAAATCGACCCGTCTCACAACCAGCTCCGATGGGACGGGTCGATTTTTTCTAAATACTTCATTTTCCATTTTTCTATCATAAAAATTGCATTGTGAATGCAAAAAAGTAAAAATTTAAATAACTTAAAGTAGCGTTCGAGTAATAGAGCCTCACTTAAACGTGATTGCAGATGGCCGCTAGTTCAAAATTATTCTCTCAACCGACGAGTATTATATTATCTGTGGCAAAACCAAGCAACTAGTAGATCATAAAAAGTCATCATCATCATCATCAGCCATTTAATTTCCCCACTGCTGGGGCACTGGCCTTCCTTATGGATGAATAAGGAGAATGAGCCATGACCCACCACGCGGGCTCAATGCGGATTGGTGGGTATTAACGACTGCAAGTGCAGCCGGGACCAACGGCTTAACGTGCCTTCCGAAGCACGGAGGAGCTCGAGATGAAAAGTTTTTGGTCACCCATCCCGTGACCGACCATTGCGAACGTTGCTTAACCTCAACGATCGCAGGCCAAGCGCGCTATCCACTGCGCCACGGGCTCCTCAATGATCATGGGCTGTCATAAAAAGTAACACACGTTAATTGCTCTTCAAATCCGACGGAGAAAAAGATCGTTAACTACGCACAGCACCCAAGGGAAATTATTATTAAATACATCCGCAGATTATTCTGCAAAAAGGCCAAGAGTGCTCGCTTTTGCACCGACATCCTGCGCGATAGATCGAACGTTGTTTCTATAAAATAAAACGCAACGCAAATAAGCATAATCGCGAGAGGTCAACCGTGTTCTGCCCCTCATTGTCTTCTCCGAGTAAATCGCCTTCATTCTAGCCTTTAAAATATTCTGAACAAAGGCATGAAGGGAGTTTTCGATGTTCTAAAATTGTCAGTCGGCGAGTAACCACGGTCGGGCATATGGGCCATTGTGTTCAACAATGTAAGGAACGCTTCAAGTACTGTCAATATCCCCTTGTTTGCAGCTCGAGTGATAAATAACGTGGGGAATTGCCGGCACTTCACTGGACACTGTTAATTTAGAAATATATAAGTGTGTTGAGAATATTGAGATTATGCTGTCGATTTAATGGTCAATGGCTGATGGAAAAAGACTTTAACTAGGATTAGTCTTATTTAACGTTCTTTATAGCATATTGCATAAGCTTATCGTAATTCCTATTTAACCTACCTTACTTATCTGTGCAATTTTATTCTGGTATTCAAAGTATCAATTGCTGATCATGCAGCTAAGCCATATAGAATTTATCAACATCATCAGCAATAGCTGCCCTAGAGTGAGGACAAGCATATTGCATAGGCTTATCATAATTCCTATTTAACCTACTTTACTTTTCTGTGCAATTCTGGTATTCAAAGTATTAATTATACTTCATGCTTCGTCCTCAAGATTAGCTTGATTAACACTTGTAGTACGCCCTAGTAATCGCCAATTTCACACTATTTTGAGAATATACCAACTTATAAATTAAAAAAGTAATAAAAGACAATTATTATTTTTTAAATTTCAAATGCGGGTAGTCAAGAGCGATCTGGCTCAAGCGCCCGTCATAGCTGTCATTCGCTTTCTAGTGCGTCGCCGTTTCACATCTAGTTTTTAAATTGTGTTAAAAAAGTTGTTAGTTGTTGTTAAAAGTGATTATTTAGGATGTCCAAACGCAAAAAAGATAATTGTGAACACATTAAACCAAAAATTATAAGATTGGGGAGGAAGTTGGAGCGAAAAAAGAAGCACCACCACACCGTCTTGTTCTGAGTTATCGGAACAATCTTATCGCTCGTCGTCCTTATCTAAAGGTACGTTATATATTTTAATACATTTATAAGTCACTGGCCTTGACATATTATATTGCAAATTGAAGTTCAGTAACCTGGTTTTCTAACGTTTCGCAAAAATAAATGCAAACGATAATTACGTTCAACGATAAAACGTTTTGACTATTTAACTACTTATTACTAAGTTTGTAAAATAAATACTTTTTGATAAAGTATAACAAAATTATTAATTAATTTTAAAGTTATAATTGAACATAAATGCATTAGTTCGGCACAGACTTTTACAAGTTCTCGTATAAGTAGATTTCAAACAGTTTGCGGGCAGTACTTTCTATGAACTGGGACTGCTTCTTACTGAAAATAATTCACATAAGTGACTAAGATAAAAAAGAGCTTTGTACTCTAAAGTATTATGCTTATTATGATGTGTCGATTTTCAACAGTTTGCGGGCAGTACTTTCTTTGAACTGGGACTGCTTCTTACGTAAAATAATTTACATAAGTGACTAAGCTAAAAACAGCTATGTACTCTAAAGTATTATGCTTATTATAATGTGTCGATTTTCAATAGTTTGCGGACAGTACTTTTTTCGAACTGGGACTGTCTCTTACGAAATTTAATTGCATACCTAAGGTTAAGCAATACATAATCTCAAATAATGATAACATAATCATCATTATATACACTGCAGTCACTGGGTCCTACAAACAGTACAACGGGACTGTTATAAGGTACTTTTAAGTGTTGTTTGCGGACAGTACGTGTTGTTATAACTGGGGACTGTCTCTTACAATATTATACTGACATGCTAAAATTTTATGAACATGAGGCTTGCTCTGTCCCTTACATACGACCAAGAGGTCATAGTTGACCATGTTCTAAGGGTTAACCTGAAGGACAATTAGAACAAGTGCTGGAGCCACTTTTGGAACCAACCCAGTACATCCCAGTCTAAAAACATTACAAATATACAGGATGGTCATTCGTCGACTGAGGCTCCGAAGCGTGATCTACCTTCAGATCAAACGTCTGCTCTTGAAATAGAAAACATACAGTTAGATATTGAAGTATTAGAAATATTAGGTACTGACCCTACTTCAGTCAGGAGTGCTGGAGCTTTCCAGCACTGGGTCACAACAGGTATTAACAAAGAATTGCGTAAAGAACTCATAAGGATCATGTATCCCAGAAAATTGCAAATTGATTGACCCACCTGAGCTTGATCCTAAGATTAAAGCAGCTGTTTCAGATATTATTGCTAAACGCAATAAGGCCATTCAACTGAAACAGAAGGAATGGACTGCTGGAAACACTTGTCTGGTAAAATATATACTATTATATTGTCTGCAAATGAGAAAAATACAGCCTTGCTAAAAACACTTATGGATTTGGCAAAAAACATGTGTGATTGCCAACATTCTAATTCAATTTACAATTTTTATTCTGAATGCCGTGAAGATGGATCTAAGGGATTCTCTTCATAATATTAAAATTGATAAACAATTATTCGGCGAAAACTTAAGGGAAACCATACAATCAGATTAACAAGTCTGGCACAGACCCAAAGCAATCAACGACACAAAAGTTTCCTAATAAGAAGCCAAGCTCTAATCCATACAGTTCTTCGCGAAATTTAAACTAGAAGGGTCCGGGTCCTAGTCGCAGGCCGACGGGCCCTCCCAGGACGAAGGAGCCTGCAACAACTTCGACGCGTAGACGGCTCATCAACTTATCGAAGCAGTCGCAGTATCCGTGGCAGAGACAGAACAACAGCCGTCGTTAAATACGTTAACGCATGCAGGTCGTTTATCATTATTCTATAAAGAATTTTTAATGATTACCAAGGACCCACTGGTTCTTTTTTCATATAAAAGGATACAAGATTCCCTTCAATCGAAAACCGATGCAACCTGTATCACCGTCAATGTAGTGAAAAGGAAAAGGCTCTTTTCATACACGAAATTAAAAATTTGCTGTCTCTGCAATTTCAGAGATAACAGATCTGATCAATCTATCAAATATTTTTTAGTACCCAAGCTAAATGGGAAGATGCGCTTCATCTTAAACTTATCACTAAATAAATTTTTTGACACAAGTCATTTTAAACTGGAGGATTTAAGAACAGTTATAAAATTGATATCGAGAGATTGTAACCGTGCACAGTAGACCTGAAAGATGCATACTTTTTGTTAAAAATTCACAAGGGAGACCGAAAATATCTAAGATACCAATTTGATCAAAAAACATATGAATTTAATGTCTTATTATTTGGCTTAAACACAGCTCCTTTGGTATTCACTAAAGTCATCATGAAACCGGTCATGAAATTCTTAAGATTATGTGGTTACCTGTTAACAATATATTTGGATCACCTCTGTCTAATATAAGGGTCTTAAAACTTACAAGATACCGTAAAGTTGCTTACAAGCTTAGGTTTATTATTATAAATACCGATAAAAGTAATTTTATACCTTCTCAGTCTTGTAAGTTCTTACGATGTAGTTTAGACTAAAAGAAATTCTAGGTCACTTTGCCAAAATTGAATTTGCAATACAAAAGTTTTCTAACTTAAAAAGGTGTACTGTTAATATCCGCCTGTCCCGCCGTGAAATGCAGCTGGTTGTATACTAAATTATTTGAAATATGTATAATAAGTACATGGATATACCTTGTTATTTGGAACACGATTTCTATTGGTGGAGCCGCACCAAAATAAAAATAGACAAGTATGACCTGGAGTTTTTTCAGGTGCCTCAACTACGGGGTGGGGAATTGCATGTGGAGACGACAGAGCTAGTGGTTTATGGAGTGTAAAAGAAAGTAGCAGACAATAAATTATTTAGGAATTCTTGCTGCGTTTATTGGTTTAAGATAATAACTGTCAAGTACTTCTACGAACTGACAATACCACGGTAATTACCTACGTAAGCCGTATGGGTGTTATACACTCCCCACACCTGACAGAGATCGCAAAAGACCTCTGGCAATGGCGTAAACGTAAAAATCTTTACGTTTTTGCATCTCATATTCGATCTTCAGATAAAACTATGCAGGCAGACCAAGAATGGCAGCTAGCTGATTATGCCTTTCAACAAATTGTTGAAAAATTTCATAGGCCTGACATTGATACGCTAGTCGTTGAAATAATAAATGTCCAAGATATATTATATCATGGCATAAGGATCCGGATGCATACGCCGTAAATGTTTTTTTCAGTGTCGTGGTCGAAATTCAATTTTTATGTTTTTGCTTCTTTCACAATGATTATTAAATGTTTAAAAAAGATTATCTCTGACAATGCCACAGATATACTTAATAGTTGTTGCATTTTGGTTCACATAACAGTGGTATCCACTATTTAAGAGTCTTTTAATAATTAAACAATTCGTTTTCAAAGCAGATTCAAACCTAATTTTATCTACAAATTCCAGCCGCAAACAAATGCGCAACTCCATTACCCTGGTGGTGGTGATGATACGAAGAGGCGTCAAACAATTTTCTCTGGGCATCATGCTTAACTCCCTTTTAGATAACTCGTATAAACAATACGAAGTTTGCTATTAAAAGTGGTTTCTTTCTTTATTCTATTTATTGTCAACTAAATAAACTAAACTTATACGAAAGTATCAATTCCCGATATACAACATTTTTTTGCATCTGATTTTAACAGTGGCGCTCAGTATGGCACAATTAACTGTTATCATTCTGCTTTGGCTTTAATAACTAAAATTAATATCTCACAAAATCAAAAAAAAAAAAAAAAGATTTTTTAAAGGAGTTTTCGTACCAGACCTCCACCCCCTAAATTTAATGAAGTCTGGAATACAGCACAGGTTTTAAATTGTCTTGAAAAGTGGTGAATCGGGAAAAAATATGTATAAAAAAAAAAAAAAAAAAAAAAAAAAAACTTTATTAGCCATTGTCACAGCCCATAGAGTATGACGAACCCTTTCAAAAAATAATATTGGTAATATTAAAAAGTCTTCTTTAGCAATTAAAATCAAAATTTCCCATTCTCATAAAGACATCTAGTGGTAGCGCAGCTCAACCATTGCTCGTTATACCATTCTATAACGAAAAGCCAAGTATTTGTCCTGCAAGAGTTTTGATTACTTACCTTGAAATGACAATGTCTCACTGTCCTGATTCCAAAAATTTATTTATTAGTTACCGAAAGCCATATAAGCCTGTTACATCACAAACCTTATTCAAATGGATAAAAAATACGTTACATTTAAATGGAATTGATATTTCTACGTTCACTGCGCATAATACCCGGTATGCTGCTACGTCAGCTGCGCAAAATTTAGGTTTTAGCATAGACCAGATTATAAAACTGCAGGTTGGTTTTCAGAATTACATACGTTTGTCAAATTTTATAACAGAAAATTTAGCACCACTGTTTTGAGTGCTTAATCAAAATATTTTTCGTTTATTTCATAAGCGATGTTGATTTTTTATGTAACAAATAATACTTTTTTATTGCTTTTTGTTTCTATGTTGAGAAAATAAAGAAGCAAGCTATGTTATAATTTCAATCTATATTATTCAGTAACCTATTACAATTTTTGCATATTTTTCGAACACTTAGTCTCTAAACGTCTACAAGTGTTAATCAAGCTAATCTTGAGGACGAAGCATGAAGTATAATTAGAGATTAAACGAACTTACCTGAAGTGAAGTTCTATCTTAATTATACGAAGGCTTCGTCCGAAGAGATTAGCATCCCTCCCTCCCAAAAGTTATTACCTACTCCCCTATATTATTCGAAAAATATAATACTCCAAACTAAATGACAGCTATGACGGGCGCTTGAGCCAGATCGCTCTTGACTACCCGCATTTGAAATTTAAAAAATAATAATTGTCTTTTATTACTTTTTTAATTTATAAGTTGGTATATTCTCAAAATAGTGTGAAATTGGCGATTACTAGGGCGTACTACAAGTGTTAATCAAGCTAATCTCTTCGGACGAAGCCTTCGTATAATTAAGATAGAACTTCACTTCAGGTAAGTTCGTTTAATCTCTAATTGCTTATCATAGAATCATGCAGCTAAGTCATAAAAGTTTTATCATCATCATCAGCTATTTAATGTCCCCACTGCTGGGGCACAGGGCTTCCTTATGGATGGATAAAGATAATGGGCCATGACCCACCAAACGGGCCCAATGCGGATTGGTTTTAAAGATTGCAAATGCAGCCAGGACCAACGGCTCAACGTGCCTTCCGAAGCACGGATGCTCGACATAATAATTTTTCGGTCATCCATCCCGAGACAAACCGTTGCGAAAGTTGCTTAACTTCAACGATCGCAAGCCGAATCACTTGAGTTGGTGTTATCCACAGTATTATCGATACTAATATTGTATAGAGGGAAGATCTGTTTGAGTGATTGTAATGGATAAACTCAAAAACTACTGGACCGATTTGAAAAAATCTTCCACAATTAGTAAGCTACCTTCTTCCTGAATAACATAGGCTATATTTCATCCCAATATTCCCACATGAACGAGTACCACGCGGGTAAAACCGCGTGGAGCCACTAGTTTACAATAAAGATACCACAGGTGTGCAGAAAAGAATTTGGCTTTTGGGTTAAGATCATGAAGAAATGCTTAATTACTTTTAGATTATAGTAAAAGAAAATAATGTGTGCAATCTTAATAGTCAGAAATATTTCAAGCGCATTTTAAGAGCATACATATTCTGCAATTAACTAAATATCTTGAAGGAGAGCTATATCTGTATCGTTTGCAGAACGTTCACGAATATGCTCAGAAGTAACGGTACCCCAGCTTACCAATTAGTGGGAAGTGAACGTGGGACCGACAGACCTACAACTTAGTACAGGGATCCTTTACATATGGTCTCAAATCAAACTTCACGCGGAAATAACTAACTACACCAGGCATTGCGAATATATTTACATGTTTTTCTTATTGAAAGAAGATTCTGTAACAGTCGTTTGTTTCCTGAACCTTTAATTCTTTTCATAAATGTACACGTAAAATTATACTTTTTCAACCTAGGGTAAAGTGCAATACTATTAGCCCTTAAGATTGGGTCTGAGAAGCCGTAAAAGTCTGAATAAGTTTGTGGATATAAAGGTAGCAATTACACAGCAAGAAAGCCATGAACCATACTAATACTACTAATAGATTCTGGAAGTATTAGAAGAGTTAGAAGTCATAAACTAAATAGAATAACTAAAATTAACAAATGCAATAAATTCTAGTTTCATCACATTTAAGAGTGCATCGGCTACAGACACATTAACCCTATATTACCAGTCTAACTTCTGTGTTGTTTATGTTTGCCTGCCCCCGAGTCACTGTCGTAGCATCTCGCTAATAAGAGCTCTAAGCTCACGAAGGAAGCATCGCCACAATTTATGAAGCTAAGAAGATTGCGCTTCAGAATAATTTCTTGCGTTCCCGCCGGCGCAGCATAAATTGCTGCTATTTGTGATCCCTAACAGCGCTTGGATTTTAGCAAATCGTTATAGAATCAGATTATACTGTGCGAGCTTGTAATTCGTGCAGAACTGTTATGTAAGTGGAGGATTGTCGACCGCTAGATTTATGTTTTCCCCCATCCATCACGTAGGATTGACCCCTTTGCCGCCACAAGGCCGTCTCCGATTTTGATTTACGCGTCACTTTCGACGCGATACCGTTAAAGCTTTTAAACTAACCGATAAGGAGGAAAGTCGGCAAAGCAAGACGGATGGTCGGCGTTGCTTAATTTTATGTTAATGGTTCGTAAGCCCGTGTGAAATGGAACGTGCCTACACAATAGGGCCGGATATTATCACTGGAGGATTAACGACGACTTAAGGAAATTAGGAGCGTTCAAGTTGCGTTTATAACGCTTTTGATAAATATTTATAATGGGCTCTTGACAGGCGCAGATTATCGTTGCAACATCTCATGTTCTTAGAGCAATTTTGTGTTTGGTAAATAATGGGCAGTGATGATAGTTACGATGAAGTAAAGGGTGATTTATAAAATCGTTGAACGCGTATTGGACACTTGCTGAACCTTGTTGAATTCACGATAAAATTTGCGTGATAATGTCTTCTAATCGTAATTTAGCTCGAATTTTATGATGTCCTGTATTTAAGGTTATACAGTAATACTAAATTACTTACTACTAATTACTTTTTTTTGTCTTGCGATTCGTATGCGTGTAGTACCTACATTACAAATACTTTTTACTTTATTCGCTTCATGTATTGGCAAACCTAATTTTAGACCTCCTACTTAAATGTAAGAAAGAAAGGAAGTTTTTGTATCATAAAGTCCATTCAATGTAGGTACATGTTACTATACAGCAATAGTTGTACGTAGACAAAGCCGTGTGAGAGTCCTACACATAGCAGATGCTATCAGTCCCTTGTCAGCGCGTGATGATAAACTATCTACGTGCCAGGAATCTAGCGAATAGAAAGGAGGAAAATGTGTTGACATCTAAGTAAGAGCTAACACATTAAGAAATAAAATAAAATAATATTATACAAATAGCCTCATAAGTACCTTTGAATCGTCAACACTTTTTTTCATTTATGGCACAAAGTTTACTGGCAATTTAAAACTTTTTTTACCGTCAAAGAATGTAGCGTAGCGAGAAAAGTTTTACAGGCTCGGTTTTTGTTTAAAAAAATTAAGTATTGTTAACTTTAACCAAATATAATAATAAATTTTATCTAAGCGAGAAATTACCTATTATTTTTATCGTTTGTTAACAACTCCGTAACTGCTATGATAACCGCGACCAATCTGTGTTCTTAAGCATTCGTTTCACCAATAAAGCTAAATTCGATTGTCACATCAAATGTTATGTTTCCTAGATATTTCTGCCAATTTTATAGTGTGAGCTTTTTAAATGGTGACTCCTGTTTTGTGTATAGGTATATAACACTATGATTTTGATTTGCATACAACAAAATCTACCTCGTACTAGCAATTTAGCGTCGGTAAAGAGAGGTAACCTTGTATTTTTGTTCAAAGGTTTTATGAATAGCTAGCTAGAAGTAAAAAATATTTTCCTGTCTATGTTTCACATCGTCGGATGCTGGCAACAATAGTGTGTAAAAAGAACGCTTAGAAAGACGTAATCGTATCATCAGGTTCTCTTAGGAATCTTAGGAATATACAGTCTGGAAAAAAAGACCGTGGTTGGAGGAAAAGTATTTGAATTATATTTTTATTATAAAATAATAAATATAAGTATATATCTATCTATATCATATTTATTGATATTTGTATATTTTAGTGTGTATATATAGCATGTATTATTAGGTTATGTACCGCATTCGTTGTTCTCTGTTTCCCAAAGGTTAACTGGCAGAGAATACTTTTAGTATTAAGTCTGCCTTGTATATTTTACTGTGTGTATTTTGTACAAAAGGTTAATAACTAAAAAAAAAAAAGTACCCATAATATTGATGATGGCAAATTTTACTGAAAGGAAACATTCCTTTATATTCAAAAATAATTAAAACTGCATTTAAATATTTTTGAAAAACCACCTGCTTGAGCCAGGAATCAAACCGGTGAAATGTAAAAAAAACATCCTGTATTTTATGATACCAACAGAAAGAGTCATTTCATAAAGATCAATTTTTTTTTAACAACATAGTATCTTAAATTAAAGAAAGACCAAGAAAAAAAATTATGGGCTCTGGAGGGAAACTGCCTTAAATCCTTTAGTTAGTTGGTAAGAAAAGCTTTTATTTTAGTATCACACGACACCAAAAATACAACATAAGTAACACAAAAGTAAAGATCAATGACGTGTGATGCTAAAAGCGCTTAACTTAGTAAAGCAGCAGTTAGCTCATTGTGTTTCAACTAACGTAGCGACCAGTAGTTAGGTTGACTTGACACGAAAAACAACATATTGTAGTCATTTTCTATGACTGAATACATATTTGAACTATTATGGGCTATTTCTGACTAGAACTTAAGTTTTGACTCACGTTGCCGAGGAAGCCGCTGCAAGGCTGTATGGGCGGAGGCAGCGGCGGGAGGTCGGGCGACCGGCGACGCGGGCTGCGTCGCTCGTCACTGTGTCCCATGCCTTATTCGATGCACATATCTGAAAAAATACACAAACTTTACTTAAGATTACAGTTTTGCTTTTACATTGCAATTTAAAGAAAAAAAGAAAACTCTCTCTTACAGTTTTCTGATGTTATAAAAGTCGTTTTATAGACACAACTATATATAGTATGAATTTAAAGCACTCTAAATTTGGACAGCTTTCGTTGGCCAGACTCTATTCTATCATTATAGGCCACAAGAAATGAGCGGCGTCGATTTGTAGCACGTAGAGAACACAGGCGTGTGCGGCGAATTCAAAAGATGTATGAAAACTACAGGAAATAGGTCGGTGGTGGCGTTTTGCGGTTGGGATTGGTGGCCCGGCTAAACAGAATAACAAGTGTACAAGGTAGCCAGCCAAATAGAGTTAAACAATATCGCATCGCAATCGTACCTAACTTTCAAAGCCAACAACTTTATATCAAACTTATCAAGTTACCCTATCATAGTTTGACAGATATTTCATTATTAGGTGTAATTTATAATAATCTCAACCAAGGTATTGTATATCTTATTTCCAGTTGACTATCAAGCAGGAGGTATTTGGTTCCATTGCCAATTAGAAGGACATTTTAATTTATGCGTATGCGATGGACCCCTGCTGTGTGTCGCAGATTGCTACCGAATATTTGCGACTGGTAATATGACACCCTCCTACGCTGGTTAGTTTTTATATTATAAATCAACTTTACAAATAAATTAAAAGAGAATACGCTATTGCTATTTATAACCTTGCTGCAAAAAAAGCTGCCTTTGGTGAAAAGAAACTTCTAGGTTATTTTAAGACGAAATGCTCTACATAACCCAGTTGTTTTGGGGTTAAATAAAATCAATAGTATGCAAAGTAATGCCTAGAATTTGATTTGATTTCAGAAAAATCATCAATTATTCTATTCGAAGAAAATTGCTGTTATCTGTGTCGCTCTAACACGTCTTACCTTCAGCAAAAAATCGCACGAACAAAATTTGGCACAAATAAATTTTATTTTAAAAACATGCATCCAATTAAATCTCAATCTACCTAATCAAAAGCGTAGTGTGTCAAATTTTTCAGAAACGCAACTAAGTTCAGTCACTATCAAACCACTGCACTTTGAGCACTATTAACTAGAGATAGAGATGATTATCATATGGCAATGAAACTGTTCCGCTATTTTTGTGAAACGGGTAAAACACGATTGTATGGTAGGATTGCGAATTTGGTATTGTGTGGCGTGGTGGCTGTGGCGTATGTGGTGATTAGAAATCAACGGCCGACCGCGAGGTCGTTTGTTCACCTTACCGATATGTGGTGTCTAGTGGTAGGGCTGCCACTCGAAGACCAATAAGTTTTAAGTAAAAATTTCATTTTTATGACAAGCTTTTTTGCTGACTGTACTTTAGTATTGTATTGTCATTATTTGTCATCTAAACCAAACCTGTATACAAAATTTCAACTCCATCGTACACTGGGAAGTGGGTCAAATTAAGCTTGCAATATTTGTCCCCCATTAACTAAAGTTAATAAAAGTTTGTAAAAAAAATTATATTTTAATTTTTTCATTGTGTTGCGCGGTTACCTCTCATCCTGCAACAACTTATGCTGAGGTAGATTCCTGATTGGGACGTCACTTAGATCTTTTTGTTGTTTCCCTTTTCTAAGTTAAGTAATCATAGTTTACCTATATTTTTGTTTGTTTCCTTGTATGTTTATTGGTGACGTGTCAATAAATGTTTGTCATTAATTAAAGTGACGCCTGATTCAATCAAATACTCATTAATTATAGTTTTTATAACAAACAATATTTACTAAAAAACCTGGTGTACTAGGGGAATAGTTGTTTTTTTTTCTTTTAAAAATAAACCTACGTTCAGATAATTATCAAAAGCTCTCTTACTGTAATTGAGAGAAATCAAGATTGTACTATAGTATTTTTACGCTTAAATTAAAGCTAGGTAAGTATATGGATGAGCACACGAAATGAATAATGTGTTAAAAGGCTTCTTAAACAAAATACCAAAATAGCTCTACATATTACAATGTTCTTATTTACTTATCTGCTGTGTTTTGTGTAAGTACACATTTTAAGACATAATAAAATTCAACATATTTATTAAAGAAGCTTTTTGAACATTTCTTCTTGACAACCCTGAGCCAATTATGGTCGATTATTAATGAACTAGAACTCGTTCGATTCTTATTGGATTTATTTGCATAAGAATTAATATTGTCAGCTTCCCGCCGAAATTTCGCTGTCTTCCAAATTCGACGCATCACTAAAAACCCACTTTCACTACAAAATAAAAGTTGTTCAAAAAAATTTGCATGTTTTGCAAAATTTTTGAGCACCCATCCTATGACCGATCACAGCGAAAGTTGCTTAACCATCACAATAGCAGGTCGAACGTAGCATAGTGAGTAGTATATCGTACAGATATTATAAATGCGAAAGTTTGTGAGTATGGATATCTGGATGTATGGATGTTTGTTACTCTTTCACGCAAAAACTACTGAACGGATCTGGATGAAATTTGCAACAGAGATAGATGATCCCGCGACCGACCATTGCGAAAGTTGCTTAACCTCAACGATCGCAGGCCGAGCGCGCTAACCACTGCACCACGAGCTCGGGGCTCCTCTATGAAAATGTATTAAAAACTACAAACTTTTTAAGACTAAAACTAAAAAAAATAAAAAAAATGAAAAGTTTTCAAAATAACATTATTGCTCTTGCTTAGACGGATTTGGTCAATTTATGTGATATACTGTTCTGTTAAGAATTAGGAAAAACCTTGAGTCATCAACAATGTGATAGGCATAATTCAATGTTTCATTAATTCCAGATCCTGTCTCAGGGCTGCCAAAAATATCATCCTCTGTATCCATCAAGACTTATTTTTAAATTACGCTATACGTACGTCAATGTTTCTGTTAGCTATCACACATTGTAAAAGCGAGATCTAAAAATAATCTGTAAATCTATTTAAAAATATTTTTTTGTTACCGCCGTGCTTGTCAACGGCTGATGTGGGAGTGGGCAGGAGGGGATACTTATTGTGTGGCTTGGGCTGCCGCCGAAACCTCATTAATTTAGTTAGCCACCACTTCGGTTCCGACAGGAGACCAGCGCTTGGCACCTAGCCTAGCAACAAGTTGAATGGGGAATTTTTAGGAAGTCTATCGGTATCTGTACGTATAGGTACTAATACTAATATTGTAAATAGGATAGATTTGATTTTATTTTTGTTTGCTTGTCGGTAATGGATAAACGACGAAAGCGAAAAACACATTCTTCCTTTGTGACACAGAGTCAATTTTATCCCGATATTCCCACGGGAACGGGTATCACACGGGTAAAACCGTGCGTAGCCACTGGTATTTGATTCTATGCTTATTTGTATAATTTGTAATAATGTCCCGAATAAATGTTTATTATTTCTTAATAATAAAGACTTGAAAGTTATAAGATCTTGCTAGATCTTTATAATAAGCAATGTTTTGTTTACTGTCTGTTTGTAAAAGATATGGAAACGAGACCTTGCCAGTGGCAGCCCTGAGTCCAACCGTTACAACAACCTGTCCAACTGACAATGCTATATTAGTTGACGTCAATTTGTATTCATATATTTAACAGATTTTAGATTCTTTGCAGTTTTATAGTCGACAGTTTTTAATTTTACCTCGCTTCAATCAAATTTGTTATAATGAGTTATAAAATTATTTATGGGCCCTTTATTTTATAGCCAATTCTTTATATTAGGGTTTAAAGTGGTATCGGATTGCCGTTTTGTATGGAGATTTCCGTAAAAAAAATCCCCCATTGTAACGTTTTTCTAGTTTATTTAACGACTAATATTATCTAACTTTACAAAATTTTACACACGTATTTATGGACATCTTAACTACATTTGTTAAGAGCAAAAAATAATAAATTTTACTATGTTACAAGTACAACTAATACATATAGGTACAATAAAATAAAATAAATAAAATAATAAAGTACTAAATTCTGGAAACCAATATTGTCATAACTTTCGAGATAAGTTTTTTCTATGTAAATAATCAAATATCGTGGTTATTAAATTTATCAAAAGTTGCTCGATACGGGCTTAATGTAACGCAATATTAAAGAAATTATATATTTCTAATATTATAGAAGTTGTTAAGTTATATTTATATGTACCAAAAAACGGCAAATTTTATACTTTAACCCCTATTATTATTTTACCAGTTTTATAGTCAAATTCTTAAAAGACACATACTTACCACCTTTTTTTATTCACAACAGTGTAGCACTTAGCCTTCAACCCACCTGATGTTAATTGATGATAAGGCTGAAAGTGGAAGCCCACATCTCCCGTAATCCTCAACCACTGAGGAACTGGCTATTTTATCTCTAATTGCCGGAACACAACAATTCTGAAAATATCGTTGTTATGGCGCCACACTTAGATAAGATGGGGGTAGCTAGCCAGCCGGACTAAGAACAAGTCCTACCACCAACCAAACCGAATACAATTTGTACCACCACTGGGAATGGAACCCCTAAGACCAAAGAGGCGATTCAATTGGAGGATGCAATAGTTTTTGAATATATTTATCATCATATTGGGTTTAACTTTAATATAAAACACTATTTGTATGCATGATGACTTGATGACCGAGGCTACAACTCTAATTTTAAGCCATAAAATCAAATCAAAATAAATAAAAAACCAATAATTACGATAATTATGATATTTGAACACAATAAATAACCCTTTACCTGTTTATTTGCTTTATTGCTCACGGAATACCAAAAATAACCATAATAATGCTTTACTGTTAAAGCAGTACGCATAAAACTTATCACTCAATATACAGCCAATAACTAATAATGAGGTAAAAACACATTATAGCGCAACTTAAACTGGACTTAAAGCGGGCTGCCTCTTATAAAGGCCATTCTAAGCCTGACGGCGCTTTGAGCTAAGATCGAATTAAAGATTAAGCCATCGCTTCCTACTGTTCTATTTTATAGCACTAGTGGCCGTCTGCGCCTTCGTCCGTTCCTTCATTATTGATTCATTTTAGAATTCAAATTCGCGACAAAACATAGCTAAGGTAGGTATTGTCCATCCCCTCATGAGAAATTACCATTTTGTACCTTCATTAACTAGCGCAGAACGAATAAACTTACCTACTCTACATCATTTTGGATATTAGGATTAGTTTTAATTCAGCTATTACCTACTAAATCTGTACAGTGCCAAACATTATGGTATTCTTACACAGCTGACTTTAGAAATGTTTTTTTTTTGTAATTCGGTCATTCGTAAACATTTCTAAATATAAAGTGTAGGGGCACTTAAGTCATCTAAGAATTCCTAACATAATGTAACAATTCCTATGTTTACGCCACTGTTTACGTGGTGTATTTGTAACGAAATTACGAAACAATAAGAATATCGTACGTATCGTAACCAAATCGTAATTCGTATGCAGAAACAATCAAGAGAATGTACAAATCGTTCCCATACTTTTAAATTTGATTTTTATCAATTTTATTGCTGGCTTATTGGCAATTTACTTTTGAATAAAAAGTATTGTCTTTGGATTTGACTCTGCAGAGATATACCGATATACAACGGCATTAATAATCAATCCACAGATAGGGATAGGCATGATACAGATTAGTTGCTACGCAACGTTTGATACTAACATAGAATTAACGACAGTTGCCTGGGTGTTGCTAGGTGTTGCTAAGCAACTAATCAGGGGGCCAAGTCTGCTAACGTTAAGTCATAATCGTGTCTCAATCGTGTTTCAATTGTAGTTCAAATGCAGTGCTTTTTGCATACTAGTTACAAGAATTCCGATAGTATGATGTGATGTGAATGTAGTATGTGGTGTGACCATCAGAAATATTGTGAAAAAGTACGCATTTCTTGTAACTACCTAGTTTGTAAAAAAACACTACAATTGAACTACAAGTGAAACACGATTGAGACACGATTATGACTTAACGTTAGCAGGCTTGGCCCCCTGGATCATGCCTATACCTATGTATATGTCGCAGCCAAATGGTTGAATCCGCCATTTAATTAAACGCCTAGGCCGATAATTTTTTCCGTAAGCTATTTTATCTTCCCATAAGTTGACGGAGTCACAAAAAAATAACCACGAAATTTAAGACGATCGCATCGCTTCGCTTCGCCTACAGGACTTCCGAGGGGTACCTACATGCTGCCATACTTAACCATCCGCCTGCGACATATAGATTATTAATTCTGGCTTCCAAAATTAAATAGTTAAACTAAACAAATGTGAATCAGAGTGTAGTAAGGTGCAAACATGCAAATAAAAACCACCTTCACTGCCAGAGTTAAAATTACATTTAAGAAAAAAGCAATAAACCTCGTTGGACAGGAATTTTAGCCTTTTATTTATGATGAAGCGTTTAAATTATAGGGGATGGGATAGAAGTCCAACAGCACCACTTCAAGCGGAGTTATTTAGTGTTGTGTTCCACTTGGTGCTTATTCTGGAACCCGTCGACTATAAAACAATTTGATTTGGTTTCAAACTCATTATTTACGTTATTCCTGCTTTGGAGAGTTTGCAAAATTTTAAGTTGTGTTTAATGTTAATTTCATTGAGATTCTGCTTTACATTTTTAATTGCCCCAATGTTACGTAAAATATTAATAAAGATTGAAATACCATTATGAGTTATGAAAGTTGGGATAAAGTTCGGATTCGAATACACCAATGTTTCACAAAAGGCTATGACTACAGAATGCTCTGCTCCTCCCAATTTACTAGTTTACTTCTCAGTTTCTTCTCACTAATAGCTTTATAATATAATGAAGAAACACAGTTTAACATAATCTCACTGCTCTACTGCTTCAAGCATAAACCGTAGATAAAAACCGATCCCAGTTGGGTTGTACTGAGTCCGCTTCGCCATTGCGCGGCGCCTCTCTAGGGCGAGCGTCTCAATTTGTTAGGAATGATGCTCTTTTTCTGTTTTTGATTGTGCTCATAGATCTTTGAAACGTGAACTTCGATATCGGTACTTTATAAAGTTCCTAATATAGATGAAAGCTTGAACCATAATAAATAATTGGTGTTGCGCGTAACTTCAGGCTTATTTTGGCATTTGGAGTCCATAATGTTGATAAGCTATTAAAACACGCTTTATACGAGTTTAATTTAAGACTAAGAATAATATAATGTATTATGTATCTACGGATTTTTCCGATCGTCGTCCGAACGTCGTAAAACGTGCGAAAACTTAAGGTGTGCATAAGCTTATTTTCATCTAAAAACTGTTTTTAATGTCGTTAATTAGTCATTGTATGTACCTACTATAGTTACGTCCGGTAAACTGGTTAGTTTTTTTTTCAACTGACCTATGGTAGCCTTAATATAACTATAGATAGTAAACCCATACCCATTTACTTATTTACAAATAATACTATTTTTAACTACATTATAAGTTATTAAAGTACCCCATATTTCCTAAAGTAGCCCCAATCTAACTAAAAAATGACCAAAACATTTACCGACCAAACGGCCAAATGAATCTCCAGTAGCAGACTCTGAACTTAAGTCGCCATAATACTATCATAATCATACCACACCTACGACACTCCATACTACGACCCCCGCATAATAACCTTCTACTACTACGTAACAGACATAACGTGTGTACACGCGTCAAATGTGTGCGTCAACGATGCAGGGATGACATCCGCCGTAGCACACTCCGGAGCTAGTGGTACAAAATATATCGACTAGATGGCGTGTGCCGCGTGCGTCACGAAATAACTTTGCAAGAGCGTCCCAATTTATTATTTACGTATGTTTATATTATGTCGGGTATGTTCGGAAGCAATCATTTTACAAGCTTTTTTCAGTACAAAAGCGATTGTCAAAAGGCCGTGTGAATGGCACAATGTACTTTGTATTGAAATCTTCAGAAACGCACCTGTCGTACGGTACTAACTAATTTAATAAAAAATGAAATGAATCCAACAAATAAAATTGTCTTTAATTATCACTACATAGTATAAAACAAAGTCGCTCTTCGCTTCTGTCTGTCTGTTTCTAAGCTTTTTATTATTTGACACAACAAAAATGATAAATAGTTTCTTCGTAGTGTAAACTTCCAAACATATAGTTTTATTGCTTAAATAATGTGCATGTTAAGCCAAACGGCCTATACATCGTGCACAAAGTCCTTTGTCAGCCAACACACCACGTAAAAGGAAATTGTTAAGTGACTTATAAACAGAGTGCAAAAGACGAAAAAATTTGGATACTCAGCAAGAATGTGCATCTCAAAAAGATACCAATATGTCCTCTCAATTACAAAAAAATAACAATTTTCAAACCCGTCTAAAACAAAACAGTCATGGCAATAGAAACACTAAAGATTTACAGTTATTTGCTTTAAATTTATATTGCCAGTCCATTAGCATAAAGAGTCACGTTAAACATGCCAAGCGAAAGGACGTTGCGCCGAATGAATATCAACATTGATACAAAATTTTCACCTAACGTTTCACAATGTTTAGAGACCAAATTAAAATATTAAAAGACTCAGAAAAATACTGCATTATTTGCGCTGACGAAATTTCATTAAAACGGTACTTATATCATCAAATTAACGAGGATAAGATTATAGGTTTTCATGAGATTGACGGGACACAAACTGGAGAACCAGCAACGCAAGCTTTTGTAATCATTGCCAGAGTTATACATTAAAATTGGAAACAACCAATCGCATACTGTTTTTTGGCTCAAAGCAAAAATTACAAAGAACTTAGTGCGTGGTTAGATCATGTTATTTCACAAAGTTTAAATATTGGAGTTCATGTAATGTAGCCTTTGTATCAGATCAAGGCTCAAATTTTTTAAACATGGCTAATGAAAGAAATGTGACTGTTGTCACAGTCACAGACTGTAGTAAGCCATACTTTTTATTGAAGGAAAAATAAATACTATATTTTTATAAATAAATAAATCATCATCATCATCAGCCATTTAATGTCCCCACTGCTGGGGCACTGGCCTTCCTTATGGATGGATAAGAAGAATGGGCCATGACCCACCACGCGGTCCCAGTGCGGATTGGTGGGTATTAACGACTGCAAGTGCAGCCGGGACCAACGGCTTAACGTGCCTTCCGAAGCACGGAGGAGCTCGAGATGAAAAGTTTTTTGGTCACCCATCCCGTGACCGACCATTGCGAAAGTTGCTTAACCTCAACGATCGCAGGCCAAGTGCGCTATCCACTGCGCCAAATACTATATAAATATATATTTAATGCAAACATTATTACTCTTGGTCATATTTGTTTCCCTGAGACTTTCGTTTTAAATACTTTTTGAGCATGAATATTTTTTTTTGGCAGAGGTGACATATCAGCCTACTTGGGGTTTCCTACTACCGACGATTCCAATAATCTTCGTTTCTTAGCCTCTGATTTAAAGTCAAGCCGCAACTTCCTTTTCCGGGGTGAATTTTCACTTAAAATCTGTGTTTTCTGCACTGAGTGTGACACCTGTGAAGTACTTGTACTTGGAATTTCTGTTGATGTTTGAGATTTGCAAGAACTCTAAAAGGCTATTATCAGTTTGAGTAAATTTTGATGTAAATACGAGTACCAGATGAGTCTTCTGGCTGCAGTTATAATAGGGTAGGGGCTGCATTTTTCTTAGACACTCTTTTTGCGCGGTCAGAATTAGGGAAATGAAGTTCGCAAACAAAATAACTAGTATGAAGTGTCTCCACGCTTTTTTGGTACTCGAAAAAATTGTGCAGAAGCGAGATAGCAATGAGAAAACGACGCGCGCGGGATCGAGACCGATTTTGCAGATTAGGCAAAAAAACACAAAATCACTTCGTTTTAAAAAACTACAGCGATTTAAAAAAATGCTTCTATACGATCCTAAATATTATTGGTGTTTACTAATTAAACCAATTTCCAATAGCGTAAGTAACCCTATTTAAGAATAATCTACAATTTTCGTATTTTTAGAGGTCTTTTCGAAAAGAAAAAGTGTCGAGACAAAATCATATAATCGTGTTTTTGAAACTATACGAATCTAGATAAAGGTATGAAGAAATATATATCTTATTACCAGATGTGTAACAACTGTAACCGTCCTATAGTTTTAAATCAAAAAGTCCATACTTTTTCCGAGTAGCGCCTTAAGTCCATTCGACCAATTTCTTTAATCCAATACTTGCACCTAATGAAAGTTAAATCAAATCAATAAAAGATCCTCTAATTTCATAGAATTTAATCGTATCATAACATTTATTATTTGGTCAAACAATTCGTATTGGAATATTTGTTTTCTGTTAATATTAAATTTGATATCAATCATCTACGATTCAACTGCATATACGAACGCCACTGCAAGGTTATATCGCACGATCCTCAAATCATAGTTTGCTTACGAAATATAATGACATCGTTGACTTGGTTACATTCTTGTTGACTGATTGACTGACAAGACAACCGACAAACGTGTGACGTTTACTCCTCGGTTTACTATCTCAATGCGGGGGAAATGAATTGGCGGGGGGAGGTGAGTGTCGCTTCTTTACGTTAGTAATATTATAGTATTCTTTGATCATACTATGTGTCCCACCATATAATATGACTAGCCCTTCATATTTTGTTGCTTCTAAGGCTAATGTTTTTTTTAATACTGTAAATGAATACATAGAGAGTTGCGCAGGTGTAGGTAGGCTGCAAAAGCGTATTAACTAACTAATGGATTTTTCTTGTTTGACTTCCTGAAAAATTTACTTACCATGTATTTTTTTTTACTTTAATTAGATATTATTTGCTTGGAAGTCAGAAACTTACTTTTAAAAGACAATTTTTTATTATATATGCATTTTCATCATTTTTTTTTTTGCTTTATTTCTATTTTTGGGTAATTACTCTAACCTAGAAGTATCGAATAAGTATAGAAAAGTAATAATAAAGTGATCCCGTGGGATCGGAATTGGATACTTTAGTGGATCTAGTAACGATGTAGGTAACTCAGTTACAAGCGTACGTCGATATCAAGCCTGCTTGGTGGTCTGCTAGGGCTGCCACAACTTATTATTAATGTTAAACAGTATTATCGTTTAACGTTAAAATCAAAATTATTATAATTTAAAAAAGCGTGGTTTCGAATAATATTAGTAGGTAACATAGGTAATTTTATTTAGTTTAATAATTTTAAGTTACTATCAAACAAAGCACCGGGTTTTGCTACTATGTCATAAAGCGATTAAAACTTATTACGAAGTAGAGAATATGAGATGTGGATTATTTACTACGTAGGTTTTTTGAAATGTAGGCATTGACAGCCAGACCCGACTACTGCGTTCTAATACATAGGTACCTACATACAATCATACTCGCCACCCCGCCGGCCGCCAAGGAAGATTATTTCTTTCTACTTGCTAAGATCCTTACTCTTGCTTCCTCTACTCTATTCGCGTTCCTCATACATGACCGCTATTTCTACGCTTGGCCATCTAAATTTTTAATATAAGTATTAATACTATAACTGGTCTGATCATTTTTACGTACCAAATATAATAACGAGACAAGCTAGGCAAGGCATTGCAAGTCAACTTAATAGCTGAGAAACAATACTTACCAATTTATTTTATCCACAGGTAACAACCCTAATTAAATTTCCCTAACAGAGATAGGTGATAAATATGTCGTTATCGCCATGGCATCGCCACGGACGTCCGACCACACTTGACGATAAACAAGGGTAAGGCAAAATGACTTTTAAAGCATACACATAAGAACCATTTACCTACTACCATCGTTTACATCTTACTCGAAGTCCACCACAACTTAATGGACCTTAACTTGATACAAATAAGAACTATTAAGCTAAAATCATCGCTTACCTACTTCTTACTCGAAGCTTCGTGAAAACTCAAAAGATTTCAAAACTACGAGATTATTTTACTATAGATGTCGTATTTGTAAATTAGATAAAGTTGTCATGTGGTTGAGTTGAGACAGTTAAAAGTTCTTTATAAATGGCCAAATCCAAAAAAAGACTATAATATTACGTATAAACTACGATATAATTATTTATTCTGTAACTTTATGCAAACGTACACAAAACAAATAATTACGTTTGATTACGTGATACAGTATATTTTGGTGACAGAATTCAGAATACGCTTCAATAGGTGTTATTGTTGATCGAAGTTCAATCGCCACATTTTTGCGTCCGCTCACAACAGTGAAATTTACAAGTAAGTACTAATTAGTTTGGGAGCGCTTTATATCTTTATCATCAAAAATAATATATTTCCTTGGTTTCGTTAAAAAAGCGAATGCAATAAAGTTTTAAAATATACAGGGTGACGGTAAAACTCGACCTATTCCTTGAAAGGGGTTATACTAGAGGTCATTAGCAACAAATTAAGTCCAGTGAACCAGGGGTCAAAACTGGATGGTTACCGAGTTGTGACGGCTCTTTGATATTTTAGAAATTTTCCGAAATGTTACCAAAAAACATAAATTGTGATAAAACTACTCCACTTTAAACATTAAATTGGTACTTTTCTGAAAGCTGAATAATTCGGGATCATTTTAAAAAGTAGCGCTTGGCCAAAAATTACATAACCTTTAGAAATAAAAGGTCTTTAGTAAAAATATTTTTTGTTTTATGTATTTTTCTCCAACTTCGCCGTAAATTATTGCAAAAGAACTGTATGGAAGTTAGCGTACAAATTAGTAAAATAACATACTTGTTTCATAAGCTTTACAAAAAGGTACAAAAGTCATTAAATTTCCAAACTGTCTTTAAAAAAATCAGCAAAAGAGAGCTGTAGGTCAGACATTTCATTACGATTTGTAAAATGAATTTGGCTCGAAAAGTCGACAGTAACGTAGTAAAACCATATTGGACATTTGAAATGCTGTCATATTGACTGTTATATTTCAAGGAATAGGTCGAGTTTCACTGTCACCCTGTATACGTAGATCGCGCTATCGTTTCACTCCAATCCACCGACAGTTATTATTCATTCTGTGCTACAGTCATGGCTGAAACGATCCGGACGTCGGACATTACAAAAAAAACCAACACTTTTGTTCGGATTTTGCAATAAAACGGCCCCAAACTCAAACAGTAGGTACAGGCACTAACACTGTGTCGGATTACATTATAACTCAATGGTCGGAATGAACAAAGGAACAATTTAACACAGGTCTGAACTATCTCGTCTAATTATTTTCGAGTAGGAATAACGACCTTATTAGTTAGTAATAAGGCTTTACACAAAATTGTTTTAAAAGTTTCTTTCTAATCGGCGGGCGAATTGTGCATTAGTTGGTGTGCACATGGACTTATTTGTTTAGATGTCTGTCGCGAGCGCGCAATGAATGCAAAAACTGACGAACCGAACATGCTGACTCGAATATGTTACACACATAGTAGCCATCAC
This sequence comes from Crambus lathoniellus, assembly GCA_949710035.1. Classification (NCBI taxonomy): domain Eukaryota; kingdom Metazoa; phylum Arthropoda; class Insecta; order Lepidoptera; family Crambidae; genus Crambus; species Crambus lathoniellus. The sequence goes on along the minus strand of OX453310.1, from coordinate 6,188,217 downwards.
AAGCCTAAATTGCTGCGCAAACGAGTGATGTCTGTGGGATACAAAAGCGACCTATATCCTAAGCGTGAGTATTTTACTTTCATGTAATCTAAGTAGGTACTGTAGGTATACTTTACCTAAGTATATGTAATTAGCAACTGCCTTGTACAAACGTAGACGATTTTTGTGTCAAGTTGATTCCACTTGACACAATATACCTTGTCGGTCGCGGCACCTACCAAAAAGTGTTCAGTGTATAACTATAAACTAAACGGCGAAAGCAAGATTTTTTTCCTTAAAAACAATTGTACCGAATAGTGCTCACTTTAATTTAAGATCTCTATTGTAACACTTAGTTTTGCAAATAAATTTGATTGTTTCTTTCTTTCTTCCATTCTACAGTTGTAATTGATGGTGTGTGTACCGATGCCGGTAACAAAAAGTTACCTACTACGTATGCGCAGCGCCTATTTTGACAAAAGGAGCCAATTCGACCGTCTGTAATTATCTACGAACGCTCGTGATCGTGACTCTTCTGTCCATTGTGGTTATCATTGAAGTATGGCGCGCGTTGATGTCTTTCATAAGAACGTTTGGTGAAACTTTGGATACTGGACGGATGGAGGCGGGACGGTCAGAATATTTATTTATTTATTTATTTATTTACACTTTATTGTACACACAGATAATACAGATAGACTAAAAAAAAAATATACAAAGGAGACATACAATTGGCGGCCTTATCGCTAAAAGCGATTTCTTCCAGAATATCAACAATAACAGTTGAGTTTAACTTGAAGTATCATACTTTAAGTCAAGCTAATTTCTACAAGTTCAAGTATGTTTAGTAAGGTTTATGAAAGGGTCAAAACAATAGAAAAATTAAATGTTTAGTACAGACAGTTTTCTTTTATGTTTTCTGCTAAAGATGACAATACTACAGTCTGGGGGGAGGGGGGATGATGTGCCCCCCGTCCCCCCTTAAATCCGCCCTTGTATTAATACATCTAGATTTCCACAAAATGGGTCAGCCCAACTACACCTTCCAAACACTAGTGGTGCAAGCAGTGGCGGTACCTCCATACAAGCCCAAAAGCCGGGCTTGCCCTAACAAAATCTTATTTACACTAATAATGTATCTCAATTAATGACAACAACAAAATAATATTCACGAACGTAAATTTTCAATCAAAAATTAAATTTTTCAAACAACTGTTCGATAGACATGTCATTAATTAAATAATATAGCGTATTAATCGAAAAATACAATTCATCTCTCTCGCACTCGTTGGCTTGCAACCGGGCTTTGCGAATTCATATATCCGCACTCTTCTAACATTAACGAAACTGGTACCCCACTACATACATACTGCTGTACCTATCTATAGATTGTATGAGAAATTTCAAAACTGAGCAAAAGCCGGCATGCAAAGGAAGTTAGCCGCAAGTGGGTGCGATGAACTCGCAGAAACAGCTCACGTTCGGGCCAATCCCTGCACAGCAGCACACAATCAGGCCAATGGCTGCGTTGCGTAGCGCATACAAACGGGCCAATCAGGAGCAATGCGATCACCTGGTTGAATTAAGTAATAACAAACAGGTTGTTTTGCAGTTTGATTGAGACAATGTGTTTCTTTGATAAAGTTTTCTGTTTTGCATTAATTAGTATTTTTCGTTGTACAAAAAGATGTCAGAATTGAACGACGAGTGATGTTGTTTTTTGTGATTGTGAAAGATTAAAATGTGTTACTTAAAAGTTTTGATCGGCGCCGGCGAGGCGAGGGAAAGGTAAATTCATTTCACTTTGCCGAAAAAAGCACCTAGTATTTTCAGACAGACCTAGGTACTCCAGATTTGTGTATTTTGCAAACTAGCAACTCACAAAAGGCAATTCAATAGAAATGTGTACAAAACTCGTAGATAACATCCCGTTCATTTAAGATGGTTACGCTTATATATGGCGCGGTCGCTTTTACGTGACCTCTACAATTTGGGCGGCTTATTAAAGAATTGCTGTCTTAATCTTGTCCTACTAATATTATAAATGTGAAAGTTTGGATGTTTGGATGTTTGGATGTTTGTTACTCAATCACGCCAAAACGGCTGAACGGATTTGGCTGAAATTTGGAACACAGATACTTTGTAGCCTGGAGAGGAACATAGGCTACTTTTTATCCCGGAAAAATAACGAATTCCCGCGGGATAATGTCGTGTAGTCCACGCGGGCGAAGCCGCGGGCGGAAGCTAGTTTTTGATATATCTTTCATGATAGCTGGAATTGAAAGCTGAAATCAACAGGAACTAATGTTCATGAATTACTTAAATTCATCCTACTAATATTATAAATGTGAAAGTTTAGATGTTTGGATGTTTGTTACTCAATCACGCCAAAACGGCTAAACGGATTTGGCTGAAATTTGGGACACAGATACTTTGTAGCCTGGAGAGGAACATAGGCTACTTTTTATCCCGGAAAAATGTTACATTCCCGCGGGATAACGCCGTGTAGTCCACGCGGGCGAAGCCGCGGGCGGAAAGCTAGTTTAATATATCGTCGGTCGGAAACAGTAGTGGAACATTTCTAAATGATGCTGTTCTGAGTAATTGAGGTTTAAAGTTTTTGAAAATATTCAAATGTTATTTTACGTTAACTAAAGATCATTTTGTGTTTTTGTATTTATTGAACAGTATGCAGATTATAGCCAAGTTTATTGTGCGTTACTAAGATTTAGGATGTCATTTGTAGTTTTTGAGTTATCAGTATTTTTGTGAAATGTTCCAATAATGAACTGAAAATTTCCTGAAAATCTAAGAACTAATCGGAATATTTCTAAATAAGCCAGTAAGGAAATTAAAAAAACAATCAATTTAGAAAGCTTAATGGTTTATCTATATTTAAAAAATAAAAAGAGAACAGTTTTATCTTAAATCTAGGTCTGGAACTTATTTTTATAATTTTTCTTTATCAAAACCCAATCTCCGTCTCACCACTACAATGACCGTTCAACGCGCGACTGGCACAAAACACCAATAAACAATAATCATGCAAAAAAATTCAGAGTCATACTGGAACATTTCTAAATATTCTATTATTGAATCACGGTTGCACTTTAGAATTTAGATTTGCAGCGGGACATTTCAAAATAAACTGATACTGAAAACGAAAACATTACTAAAATGTATTTTTCCTTATCGGAATAAATAGTTTCCTGTCAATTAGAGCTAAAATTTGAGTTGTACCGTTAGTGATTTGGAAAAAATATTCTATTCCCTACCATTCAACATACTTAACTCAAAATACGTAATTTTGGAAATGTTCCGGTAATGAATCTGACCGACGATATGTCATGTGTCTTAAAGTTATGGAAACTGAGTATTCGATCTCTAAAGTACGACCAGTCTAAAATTTATCAAATTTATTTTTATCTTTATATCGTGTAAAGTTACAAAATCTAAAATTCTTGACATAATAAGTGTCTAACACGGGTATTTTTTACAGCTGTTTGTTTGGTTGTTAATGTAATAGTTTATTTGCAAATCCGTTTTTTCTGATTTTCGAAACCATTTAATTAGGTACGTTGGTTTACGACAACCAAATCAAAAACTATTTTTTAATTAAGCCTTTTTTAGTTATTTAAATATTTACTTTTTTGCATTCACAATGCAATTTTTATTATTGAAAAATAGAAAATGAAGTATTTTGAAAAAATCGACCCGTCTCACAACCAGCTCCGATGGGACACGAACCCACGACCTTTCGCTTTCCGGGCGACTGCTCTAACCACTGAGCTACGGAGTCGTTATAAAAAATGGACGCCTTTTTTGGCTTTAGGTCTTCGGGCTTGCCCTGATCTCAGATCCTAGGCACGCCACTGCCTAAAGCCAGCCTAAAGACAAAAGAAGCCAATTCGACCGTCTCTATCTGTACCTGCGATCGCTCGTGACACATCTGTTTGTTCTTGTTATTCCAAAACTAAACGCGTGTTGATGTTTTTGCTGAGAAGGTTTGATAAAACTTTGGGCATTAATATAGGTATCTTGATTTCATTAAAATAGGTCAACTCAACTACATCTTCAAACAGCCAGCGATTTGTTTGTGAAAAGGAGTCAATTCGACCGTACCTATCTGTATCTACTATCGCTAGTATCGTGACTCATCTGTCTATAATGGTTATCTCAGAAGCATAATGAACAGCACCCGTATATGTCTTTGCTGGGAATGAGAACTTTGGAGACTAATACATCTAGGTTTCATTAAAATGGGTCAACTCAACTACAACTTTCAAAGACTAGTGGTGCTGGTGCCTAAGCGAGCGGCTTATTTGACAAATGGAGCCAATTCGACCGACTCTATCTGCAATCGCTCGTGTCACAAACTGTCTGTTGTTATTTTCGTTGAAGTTTGACCAATAAAGGCAATAAAGCGCGCGTTGATATCTTTGCTGAGAACGTTTTTTAAAGCTTTGGAAATCTACTAATAAATCTAGATTTATTTTTTATTTACAACGGGGTAGCACTTAGCCTTCATAACTCGTGATGATAAGGTTGAAGGTGGAAGCGCAATACCCCCGGAATCCTCAATCACTAAGGAACTGGCTATCTTATCTCTAACTGCCGGAACACAATAATGCTGAAAACATCATTGTTATGGCGTCAGACTTAGATAACACGGTGGTAGCGAGCCAGGCGGACTAAGAACAAGTCCTACCACCAACAAAACCGAATACAATATGCACCCCCACTGGGAATCGAACCCGGGACCTCTTGGTCTGAAATCGGTGGTGTGAACTACTAGTATCACATAGGCGGCAAAGAGGGCAGCAAGGGTATAGATTTCATAAAGTGGGTCAAATCAACTACATTTTTCATACAGTAGAGGTGCCTATAATAGGCCACCGGCTTATTTGACAAAAGAAGCCAATTCGACCGTCCCCATGAGTGGTACCCTGAAGCTCGACTTAATACTGAGGTAACTGGAGTTCTCACCCTGAATAAAAAGTGAACACCAGCAAATTTGACATTTAGTATGTAGTGGCTGTCAGTTGTCTCATATGACCATACGTATTTTTTTAAAGTGTAGGTGAGACGCAAGACAGCCACTGTGTAATTTGTGGTCACAAAAAATTGTTCGTACTGCACTCTCCAGTTACCTCAGTATTAAGTCGAGTTTCATGGTGGTACCCGTAGTGAGTTTGTCAAAGTGCAAACGTATGATAGAGGTTTGAGTTACTTTTTAACCGATTTCAAAAATTGAAAACGAGGAGGTTATCTATTCGTCGCGTTTTTTTATTTTTTATATGTATGTACTTACACCGATTACTCGAAGACGGCTGAACCAAAGCCATCTTCTATCTCACTCGTTGCACTAAGCGCAAGCAGCCGAGAAATAATAGCGGGCCATGGCTGAACCGATTGAAATGATTCAAACGTTATAACATCAGGTTTTTTCACTAGGTGGACCCGTTTTTTGAAGTTTTGAATTCGGTTCAGTACTTTCAGGAAATCCTCAAAATACTCTCGTTTTCGTTTCCACTTTATATGAATTTAAAACGGATGTTCAACTATAACTTTCCGGTTTATGTGTAGGTGCAATATCATATATATTTACCAGGGTACACGAAAATTGCCTGCATGATGCACTAAAAAGAGTGAAATAAAATTTATTTTTATAAAAAATAAAACCGTCTTAAAAAACTACCGAAAAGTAAGAAATACTCGTAATACCTCTAATACTGTATTCACACCAAATAACGTACGTAACAAAAACACAAAAAAAATTGTACGTGTTTCACGCCCGACTTCATTGACAGAAAGATTGAAATAAGATTATCCTACTAATATTATAAATGTGAAAGTTTAGATGTTTGGATGTTTAGATGTTTGGATGTTTGTTACTCAATCACGCCAGAACGGCTGAACGGATTTGGCTGAAATTTGGAACACAGATACTTTGTAGCCTGGAGAGGAACATAGGCTACTTTTTATCCCGAAAAAATATCACATTCCCGCGGGATAACGTCGTGTAGTCCTAGCGGGCGAAGCCGCGGGCGGAAAACTAGTTAGAAATAAATCTGGGTAATCTTAGACCATGTAAAATTTTATGATGAAACTTACCGTTTTGCTGAAAATCGCGATAAACCCATTTTTTTTACCTTTGACATCGAGTAGCTTTTTTCCAGGTATCGATCGATCCGGTATCAATGAAGACTTTTTAAATATTATTTATAATTATGATTTGTACAATTTTACCAACTTTCTGCTTTTTAAGAATTATTGTACCTTCTCTCTTATTTTTGGACTAATTTGACGGGACTTTAAACTGTGTGTTAGTGTTTAAGTTATTGTAAGTTATTTTACAAAAACAACTTAACCATAAATTATGTTCCTTTTTTCTATTACACTTTTTTTACTTGTATACCGTGTCTGAACTCTGGAGTGCCATCTTCACATTTTGGGCCCACCTGAAAATCAGCGTCACACTTGCTGTGGCAAAAGCAGTGGTTTGGGCCAAATATGTCTGTTATTTTGACTTTGTTTGTATTCTTTGTTTTAATGTGTTGTTTTAGAGCCAGTTTCACAATGTCCGAGAGATACGTTCCAGTTTAATTGACAGTTTTGTATGGACTATCTGCCAAGTAACAGCTAATGAGAACTTACTTAGACATTGTGAAACAGGCTTTCTTGTTATTATTATTGTTTATTATTAGTAGATTTTTTTAAAGTCCTTTCTTCTTTCTTTCTTTCGTTCTTACTGTATCTAAGATTTCTCGTGCCACATTATCTAATGGCTATCTCTGAAGTATGAAGGACTAGCTTTCCGCCCGCGGCTTCGCCCGCGTGTACTACATGACGTTATCCTACGGTTTTATACAAACATATAAATTTTCACATCCTACTTCCTACTAATCCTACTAATATTATAAATGTGAAAGTTTAGATGTTTGGATGTTTGGATGTTTGTTACTCAATCACGCCAAAACGGCTGAACGGATTTGACTGAAATTTGGAACATAGATACATTGTAGCCTTGAGAGGAACATAGGCTACTTTTTATCCCGGAAAAGTATCACATTCCCACGGGATAACGTCGTGTAGTCCACGCGGGCGAAGCCGCGGGCGGAAAGCTAGTATTGTAAATGTGAAAGTTTAGATGTTTGGATGTTTAGATGTTTGGATGTTTGAATGTTTGTTACTCAATCACGCCAAGACGGCTGAACGGATTAGGCTGAAATTTGGAACACAGATACTTTGTAGCCTGGAGAGGAACATAGGCTACTTTTTATCCCGGAAATATACCACATTCCCGCGGGATAGTGTCATGTAAAAAAAAGGTAGTCCACGCGGGCGAAGCCGCGGGCGGAAAGCTAGTTTATAATATAAGTAGGAAGTAGGATAGCGCGCGTTGATGTCTTTTCTTCTCAGTAAAATCATAAACGTAGGTATGATTTTTATTAGCAGGATGTTTGATACTAATAAATCTAGATATCATTAAACTGGGTCAACCCAAAAATCTATCCTGCATGGTTAAAAAGTGTAAGTATGTATAAAACATCTGGTGATAAATTAAGTAGGTAAATTTTATTAAATTAAGAGAAAAAAGGTAAAAAAATACATAAATAAATAAATAAATACATACATAAATACATAAATATATAAATAAAAGTTGTATGTAGGTAGTTCTTTTCCGGAATAAAATTGTTAAAAAGAAGAATAGTATTAATTAACTTCATTTTTGTGAGAAATAAATGGCACTTACTTAGTTTTGAGACAATATCGTTTGAATGTATTTTTTCATCGAAATATACCTTACTTTAAAGCAAAGCAAGATGGTACCTACTTCTAAATCCCGCCCTAACCTGAGCTCAGATCTACGCTTACAACGCTGCATGAAGCTATTACTGACAGTATAGGTAGGTAGGTCTAGGTTGTAAAATGCTAGATACCTACTGTTAAAACCACATGTGTTACCTAGGTAAACTAGTTGGTAGCTACATAAAAATAACGACTCACAGAATTCACAGTACAAGTTCTTGAGAGCTTTATCAAAATGTTTTCATATGACCTCCGTGGCCGAGGGGTGTACGCACCAGTTTTCAAGATGCCGCTATATCTGGAGGTCCCGGGTTCGATATTTATTATTTCCTCGAGTCTGGATGCGGTAAATACACGTCGTTGTTTCCAATTTCCATAATACTACTGTTAAAGCCACTATGTTTGGTATTGGAACAATCAATGTACATATAATGTGATGATGTCCAATATTATTATTTTTTTATCGTATGATAGGTATTTGCCTGCTGTATGTAAATTGCCTCACTATGTTTCTCCTTTTTTTTTGGTAAGTATATTGTTAGATTTATTAACTAGCATTTAACATTAGGCGTTCATTTGAAAGGAACAGGCTATATTGGACCTCATGGGGCGGAAAAACTGACTTGCTAATTTTGTAAAAAAAACTTTGTAACATTTACCTTTGCACTTTTTCTTAAAGTCAATATTCAAATTCAATATCCATAAAAGTCAAACCAATTTCTTTTTATGGATACTCCATAAGTACTTATTAGAATTTATAATTATAAAAAAAACCGGTCAAGAGCGAGTCGGACTCGCGCACTTAAGGGTTCCCTACCATCATAAATTTAAATAAATATAACGTGAAAATGTTTTCATCGGTGTAGAATATTGCAGTTTTAGGTCAACGCCAGCTCTACTCCACTATCGGTCAAGTGGAACAAATATATATTTTTTTGATGATTTCTGAAAAACTTTACTATTTAGAGACATCGTTTTATTTTTCGTGTAATCTTTACATAAACTTTTATCACATAAAATAATTTCAAATTTTTCTCTATGCAAACTTCGGAGATAAGGGGGGGGGGGACGGTATTAGATCAAAGCATTCCTCTAAGTCTCTAAGATCTGATCTCCAAAAGAGGCTTGAGCGCCAGAAACCGAGCACGATTGAGACATTCTCACCAAAACATCGGGTTGCAAGTTACAATGCAACTATCTGCTGGCTTGAACCAAACCGTGGACGATAAATTTGTTCCGATTTGGATAAAGCATGACCCTATACGCACGAATTTATAAATGCCCACTGGATTCTTACTTCACTCTTAAGTACTGTCGGGGACAAATTCTGTGAAGTTCCCTTAGTTTCCCAAGTCTAAAAAGTGTATATCCCCGCGTGTCATTGTTATCTAGTGTCATTGTTTATACCATTTGACTATGTTGTTAATTGTCCAAAGGTTTGCTTGTAAAAAGTTTTCAGCTATATAATTCGTTAAATTGTCTAGACTCTATCCCTCGATCGTACAGGCCGCCTGCCATTGTTTTTTCGTATGTAAAACTGTGAGTGTGTGATTGCGGCTAACCGACAGGTCGATTTCTGCCCGGGGGCGGACTCTTAATCTGTGGGGCCCTCTACATTGCAAACTTACAAACGACTAGCTAGTAGGGTGATATCTACGCCATTCGCGCAGACAAGTAGTCAACGCGTATCTCCCACACAATTTGTACCGTGACCCGCACACTATGCTTCCAGTCCAGTATCCACATGTCACACAATACAAATGGCTCGACTCCGCGACTGGCGTCGGATACCAGTCGACTGTGAGTTTCGTAATGTAAGTATGACCGAGCTAAGAATACCGAAGCTTACTTATCTAAAGAGTCGGATCTAAAAACTGTCCAGCGATACTGATTGTTTACTGCGCGCAGTGGACAATGGGCCGGTAATTAGGATTGATGCCCACTCGATTAACATCTCCTCAACCGCAGGTCCACTTAGCTATGGTCAGTGCATGATACGCTTGGTGCTCTTTTACTAAAGACCGCAAGCTTTTCTTCTTTCTTTTCGCAAGTTATCATTCACAAATCACAATCTTAAATGAATTCTTCATGAGAAGAACTTTTTTTTATTTGTTTAATCTTTATTGCAAAAGAAGAAAATAACGGACTTAATGCTTATGAACATTCTCTCCCAGTCAACCGGAATGGATGTTAAGGCAAGAAAACGTAGTGTTACCTATACATACTTATCTGTACGAAGGTGTATTAAAAATTATAAGAAAAATAAGGATGAACGCAACTTCTAAAATTAAATGCGTAATTATTTGTACCAAATCTCGAATGAAAATGTCTGTAACTGTAACTTAATCTACCTACTGCTTGGTATTTTGTATGCTGTGAACAGTACAGGTACCCCGAGTGTAAATTTTGTCTATCTGCAAACTATCGCGTTTGCTTGTCTTCACTCACAAAATAAGGTAGGCCCTAGCCAGTCCTAGGTACAATTTATTGGTCAAAATTTAACTCAAACGTTATAGTACACTAATGCGTGCGCAGGTATTTACTTACGAACTTAGTCAGCCTACTGCGCTGGATGGTTTTTTCACTTGCAATGTTTTCATCAAGTCAGTATTTTAGTTTGTCGCATAGTGTAGTCCACTGAGACAAGAACTAGCGTCAAACTTTTTAGTGTCATCGACCTGCCTGAACAGAACGCACTACTACGGTGGAAATTAATAATACTTAGGTACGCTCGACAGCACATCAAGTTAAACAGTTGAACTGCAATAACAGCTTTCATTACGTAGGGCATAAAGGTGGTCTTCAACATGTATAGTCTGATGTGCCGCCGTATGTGACTACAGAGCTAATTTCTATTTGGAATAAATCTTGACATAACAATAAACTAATCCATACCTGTGTCCATTCCATCCATACTAATATTATAAATGTGAACGTGTGTTTGTATGTCTTTCTTGTCAAAACGGAACAACGGATCGACGCGATTTTTGGTATGGGGATTGTTTTGGAGCTGAAGAGTGACACAGGCATCTTTTTATTCCGAAAAAAATTCACATTCCCGCGGGATAACGTCGTATAGGTAGTCCACGCGGGTAAAGCCGCGGGCAGAAGGCTAGGATTATACCTATGTATAAATGGCCAGTTTCGATGTTTTATACTATACTCGATCACGGTGAAATCGCTGAACAAATATTGCTGAAATTTGCCACAGTGATAGATTATAGGTAGCCTAAAATAGTAGGCTACTCTGTACCCCGCAAGATATTTCATTCCTATGGTAAAACATTATGTTGTTTACGCAGGCTAAGCCTCGGGTGGAAAGCTAGTAGACAATAGCTACCTAAATTGTGAAAAAGCTTCCAACTAAGTACTACAACCACATACAACAACACTCTTTAAGAAATAGGTAGGTAGATGCAATTTATCAATGCAAAGAACCATCAAGCAACTTCGGTAACCACAAAATTTATACTGTTCTATAGAAGCACCTTACCGTCTCTAGAAATGATGATTACTTAGCGACTTTTTATTATTAGGAAAAAAGTACGTCTACACCATTTGCTAACAGTGAATGTGTTTAGGAGCTTTTTATAGCTATTCGTGGGCAGGTTCTGTTTCCGGTTGAGCTCTTTCGTTGCTTGTTTCTTCTTAAATAAATGTCATCTTTGCATCTCAGTATAAAAACACGAAAATGAATTTTAAATTACATTCCATTAAAAAACTATGTACTTAGGTACTTATCATTAATATCATCATCATATAACCTTCTTCTTTTCAATTTTTGAAGCCGGTTAAAAATGGTAAGCCATAGAAATATTAAGAGCCGGTTCTAAAAACCACGTACTTAGGTATAGTCCATGGAAATCGTACATTTTGCCTTGCGTTAAATGAGGTAGTTCTGATTTTTTTGTATGTTAGTAGTGATGAGATAGTAATGACAAATCCAAGTTTTCCACCTCGAAAGCCCTCCGGATCATTGTTAAATATTTAAAAATCCAATAAATTTTCAGATTGTTTTCAGTTTCTGACAATTTTTACCACCAAGGACCTGTGTTACGGCAAAAAATACTATGCACGCTTTAAAGTAGACTAAATTTGCAATAAAAAAATAATAATTTGGTTTTTGTAAGTCAAATAGTTTTTAAGATAAGGCTATTTAAAAGTTTGCTAAAATTCATAAAAGGAAGTATTACAGTTTTTTTTAGTTTTCGTCATTTTGACCCAGGGTAGTGGGTTTATGGCAAAAGTTAAATTATTAGTTATTAAAGTCCATTAAATTTTCAGCAAAATGAGACCAATTAGTAATATCAACTTACACTTGATAGTTCCTGAGACAGCTGTTCAAAGTTATTGAGGTAAGTAAACAATTATGTAATAGAAGGGTTTGCAAAATGAAGTACGCCCTAAGGGAAGGATCAATTATGTACATTGTATGTATTTTTTTGATGGACCAGGCACGTCCTCTGAATACACAGCACACTTTTTGGGGGCCGCTTGCTGAGGTATAATTTCTTCATCGAACTGCTCAGGAAGGTCAAAATCGTCCTTTGATGGTGGGTTATCAATCAATGGTTCATCAATGTCATCACACATAAGGTCTGGTATGTTCTCGCATGATTGGCCAATGCAGTAGCTGCAGACAGCCGAACATTTGAGTTCTGCTTTCCTGCAACCACATCTGCTGGTACAACCTTACATCTTTGGTATGCTTTCAAGGTGATAAAGATTTGCGTGTCATTAACAGGGTAGAACGGGAACGCCTCCCAGATCCTTCTTCCTTTAGGGCTTACTACCTTTTGCAAACACTTCTATTACATAATTGTTTACTTACCAACCTCTATAACTTTGAACAGCTGTGTCTCAGGAACTATCAGGTGTAAGTTGACATAATTAATATCATTTTGTTGGAAATTTAATGGACTTTAATAACTAATAAAAAAGTTTTTCCATAAACCCACTACTAGGGGGTCAAAGTTGACGAAAAATAAAAAAAACTGCAATACTTCCTTTTTTGGGATTTTGCAAATTTTAAAATAGCCGTATCTTAAAAACTATATGGCCTACAAAAACCAAATTATTCTCTTTTTATTGCAAATTTAGTCTACTTTAAACAGTGCATAGTAACATTTACTCAGATCCTTGGTGGTAAAAATTGACAAAAACTGAAAAATAACCGAAAATTTTATAGATTTTTAAGTATTTAACAATGATCCGGAGGGCTTTCGAGGTGGAAAACTTGGATTTGACATTACCATCTCATCACTACTAACATATAAAAAAATCAGAACTACCTCATTTAATGCAAGGCAACATCACTTATTTGGTACGATTTCCATGTACTAGTATTATCTCGCCCGAATTCAACTGGCCCGCATTTTTGTTTTTATTTTTATAGGTCACAGTTCTAATCTAACCTAACCATTTTTGTTGTAATCATTTAAAATACAAATTACTATAAACATAAGTCCATTAGGTTAGGTTAGGTTAGAACTGTGATCTTTAAAAACTAAAAACTGTAGTAAGTAGATACCTAACCTATACCATAGAAAACATTGATTGGATCGTCATTTCTTCGATCGTGCATAGAATTAGAATAGGTATATAGGTATGACTACGAGTTGAGGAAACTCTTCAAATACTTACCTAAGAAAAGTTTTCAGAAGATAAAACATAAAAAATTACTAACTTACCTATCCAGATTATGTACCTACATGCGAAATGAATCAAAAGTAGCAGACAATTTTTTATTTTATTTTTCTGATTCAGCTAATGTAGGTACATACTACGCCAAGACCAATCGTTTTGTACTTATTTGATTGAAAATGCTTACGTACATTTTTATAAATATTGATGTTTTGTATTCTTGCAGTATGTATGTATGTATCGAGACGAAGGGGTTTCTATTCACAATAAAGCCAGTCACACGTGTTAGCCAAGGCTAGAACCTAGATTGGCGACTGCAAACTAGTCTGGAACACAAAAGGTCTAGCTTTATACAGTCTCGAAGGCCTTTGAAATTGGATCTGCTGGTATTTATTTGCAAAAGATTTGTGAAGGTTCCTTAATTGTTTGTCCCATTTACATCCTACCTACTCCCCTATAATCTCTAATCTAGAGTAGGTATTGTATTATTGCTATGTTGACACCATGGAGCTGAATACTGATTTAGTATAAGCTTTTATTGTTGTAGGTTGTCGATTTTTTATTAAAAACATTGTAAGTTTATGTTTTTGTCAATGAAGGTGCTATGAACACAGAATATATAATAGTTCTAAGTAGGGCAGGCGTACCGGTTTTGGCCACTGTACCGGTTTTGGCCTTTTTGCTCTAAAACTTTCCTAAACAACTTTTAGCCATTTTTGATAAAGGCAATTAAAATAAGGTATTTTAAGGTAATAATAACAACCGTTAGAATTCCTTATGTCATAAGTTTTTTTTTCAAAAAATTTCATTTTCTGTTTGAAAAAATGTTTTGTATGAAAATTTTAAGAAATTTGTTTTGGATGAAATACTTTATAAACCTTTGTTTTTTACAATTAAATTGTTGTTTTGCAATTGACTGGTTTCTAGCGCATTAGAATATATTGATTTTACCTGGGTTTGGTTTTGATTTTTCGCAATACTTACAAAAGTTTAACTAACAGTAAGTGGCCAAAACCGGTACATTTGGCACCTCTCACACATTGTGTGTAATATTAAAAAAAACTATTTTACTTTTATAAATTTGAATAATGTACCTTTAAAGGTAGATAAATTATCTATAATTTAAGATATAATTTGTGTCTTTAATACCTAAGACCATTTAGTACTTAGTGCTTAAAAGTCAAAAATTCCTTAAAGTGGCCACAAAGGGTACCTCTGCCCTATATAAATATATAACTATAAAGCCTTTTTTTCGTTAAATGGCAGATTCTGGAAACGGCAGATTCTGTAAATGGCAGATTTATAATAGTAAAAGAGGTACTACTTAGGAACCGTAGTTATTCTATACAACTCAATGCTTACTCAGTGATTTGTTAGACAAAAAAAATAAACTTTAGTCTGTTGTGGTCTCAACAATCACTGAATGGTTTCATCTACTACTACTACATACATTCAAGGTTTAAACTTAACCCTATTATTTTGCTAAAGGTTTACTTAAAAATTATTTAAGTTCGGTATCGGTGATCGATCGTTGATCATCCCGGAAGTAGGAATTTAATTAGTGTTAAAATAAATTCTAACATCACAAAGTTGTTCTAACGAAACACCGACTCGACTACGATAGAAAGTTACCTAGTAAAAATAAATATAAAATCTAGAAAGTAATATGAAGAGTAGAGCCAACTGCCAGTCTGATTAATTCATTCTGCTCATCAATCATTGGACAAGATCAATATTGTTCATAAACTCGTGTCGTTTGATCAAATCAATTCAACCGTTAGTCACTGTTAATTTAAAAACGAGACAAAAACTATCGAACTCTTCAACTAGGTACAAGTTAGATTTTTGCAACAACATACCTCGCTCATAATGAAATTTAAAGAGTGATTAATTTAATAAAAGAGTAAGTCACCACTCACCACGGTTCAGAACTGGGAAGCTAAAAGCTCTGCAGGTATACCACACAAGTTCCAAGTACCGGCACAGTAAGTTCAAAACACTAATTTATCACAAGTCCGCTCGTATCGTATCACCGTGGATCCCGTTGAGTTATTATTTTGGTTCGACTACCAGACTGGACTGTTCAGTTATTTTGAACCGGCATGTCTCGCTCGCGACGAAGCACCGCGTGCATTTCAATGGATGAAAGTGTAAACCGTGGTTTTTGTATAGCGCCCTCTCGTTTGTTGATCCACGCGAGAAAGGGAGAGAAACACTCGCCTCCGTTCAAGTTCGGCTTTTTGAGTTGAGTAGCAACTTCGCCCACTATTTTATTGTTATTCTAATTTTCGAATGTCTCGGAACACCAACTTTTCTACGAAAGAAATGCACAAAAATAGTCAATGTACCTAACAAAGGAGGGTTGGAATGTAAAAATAAAAGACAGTATTTGGACTCTTTATTTTTATTTCTTCCCACAGGTGGCAAGTACCAGAGTAGTGAGCACAACCTAACGTATGAAAATGGTAACTATTTTCAGGGATAACCATGTCTATACTAGTCAATCAAGATAATAGAAATAACGTGACAATCTCTTACCATATAATCTATTATTTACTTACAATTCTTGTGACGATGCAAACTAAAACATTTGAGTGCGACTTCAAATAGGTTAAAACATATAACTTGTGATAAATTGATGGAAAGATCTGTGGAAAATATTAAAATGTGCAATTAACAAAAAATGAGTAGCTACGGTTTATTTGGCAACACTGTGATCCCTTGTAGCTGCTCCTACCCCGGCCTATAACATAGTTTTATTTCTAATCAATTTAAGAATTTCAGAATGAAAAAAGAAACTATATAATCTGATATGAAGAGAAAACAAACATGCATGTAACCAAGGGCGAGTGATGCGATCGGTTACAAGCTGACTGTCTTGGAGAGAGCACAAACAATACAATTTTACAAATTCACTACTTGATAAACTCTGTATTTCTGTACATATCGATTTTTCAAACGTGTGCTTTAATGCTACGTGTCCAAAGGGTGACAGAAACGGATTGCTCTCATCCTATCATACATACAAAACGATATATTTCCAATCTTGAATTATTGTATGAATATTGAGACTTTTTTTATTGATAAAAGCTCTTACCACTTAGTGTTTGTGTGTGGTTTGCAAAGTGAAGTATTTAATTATTATAATAATAGAGGGGACGCATTTTTTTTTAAAGTTACTGGCATTGATGTGTTTCAGTAATAAAGTCAAGCCACAAATCAATGCAAATAACTTTATTAACAATTTCAACTATGCAGTAACAATAAACCGATTAAAACCGATTTTAGTTCAGTTTAAAAAATGTTAAGGCTTTAGTCGTTTCATTGTTACTACACGATTTTTAAGTTTACAATGGCGTGATTTTCATACACATGCATGTCCCCTTAACAGACACCACTGTAAACTTGAACAAAGTTATCATCAACAATAAATTGTCGACAAAACTATTTTTATCCACAGATGTTTCGGATAATCAATAGAAAATCAAGTGCATAAGCACATTACATTAGATTAATCACTAATCAAACATAATATAATATGCAAACTTGAATCTAATTTTTTTTTTGGATTTTAATTTTTTATTGAGGTATCTTTTAGAAATATCGTTAATAGAATAAGTACAATATAATATGAACTTATGACAGAAAATGAAATAGATTAATGTGACACGCAAAATGAACATATTATAATGAGTTTAAAAATACCCAACCATACTATCGATGCAGTTTAAAATACAGAATATAAGATGGAGTAAAACTATCTGAAATAGGTGTTAATGCTTAACGGAAAAGGTATATCGTCTGAGCTATCTGTAGTATTCATTACTATAAACCACATTTACAAGTTCCGCCCAAAAATCAATACCTATTTGACCTATTTTGTATGGAACAGATGTGTTCTACAGAATTGGAGATTATGCTTGCTAGTATGCATAAATCTGTTGGTTATTCTACAGCTGATTTTCAGATCGGTATACCGTTTTAATTAAACCTTGCATGCATAAATATTTGCATTTCAGATACTTCCACAACAGATAATAATAACGATTAAAAACTGAAAATATCTATACATTAATTTCACAATATACTAAATATATATACAATTGCCTTTCCGCTGCAAATTTGCGAATGAAACCTTTTTTTGATGTTTTTCTCGTTTTCAGTTATTACAAACAGAAGTAAATCACACTACAGAAAAAAATAAATATTACAAAACACGACACATTAGTAGCAAAGTTTGCACGAATATTAAAATTTTATGAAAATGTAACTACGTAAGGCTTTGAATGAAAAATAAATATGGTAATGTTGGGGATCCGCACACAGAGCACTTTGACGAATCAGACTCATCGAGTCGACAGCCACGCCAATCTCAGAGCAGAGCCGAAAACGACAACTGCACACGCGGGACCCCCATATAAAATGAAAATATACGAAAATATAACATATACACTTCTTATGCTTTACATAAACTAAAGTAACAGTTACGCCTATATAAACTGTTACGATCCATATTCGGAGCTGTAAATTATGTTACAATTTATTGCCGCCACTGTTTAGCGCATTAACAACCATTGTCAAAACTAATCCTGAATCTCCCTCTAAAGAAAATAGCTTCACGATTCTTTTCAAGCGTCCAAAACACGGTAAACAGTGTCGGCAAGCATATTCTCGAAGGAGCACAATATATAGTTCATTTCGTCCAACAACGCACTAAAGGCGGCACCGCGCCCGTCTAACACTGTCCAACTTCGTACAAAACTTGACACCTCGAACTACCACTATTCGGCAGGGGAGCGGCCACCAAACTTCATCCCGAACCCGCCCCTGCCGGCCTACGTGTTATATTAAACGGCTATTCAATAAAATCGCCGCGTGTAAAACTTAAGACATATGGACAAACCGACGAAACCAACTGTCCACTCCGGTCCAACACTCCACAGTAACTACGGACGCCTCTCCGCCGGCTTTGCCAACAAAGCTGCAACACTGTATACGTTTTTCACTCGTCAACGATCACAGAAAAAACGTACGCACTGCTGCCTCGCAGAGACGCATCGCATGCCTTATCGCTCTAGATCTCGCCTTCAAAAGTTGTAACGGAAAACACAAGTTTTTTTTTTACATCATATAAAATTTTGAAGATATCAATCAGCCAGAAAACGTAAACGAAAAAATACTAACAAAAATAAAATACCAGCTCTACCTACGCTTTACATTAACAAATTATTTAAACAACTCGGGACGATATTATTGTAAGAATTATATTAGAATCGTCCGATGCTTGCCTTGGAATGCTATCGTTTTCATTTGCATTTTAATAAAAAAAAAACACCAATACATTTAAAGAAAAATTTTAAGCTTCCAAAGGTATAAGAAAAAATCTATTTCATGTTAAAACTTCATTACTTGTCGCATTAGTCGAATACTTTCGAACATTATTCAATCTTTACCAAATATTGTTGATAATGTCGTAAGCGAAAGCATTCCATCAAACATTTCTACATTAATATGAAATCTCTAAAGAGAAAATTGAACTAAAATTAATGTTACATGTAAACTCCTCCCGCAATATCTACAATCATAAGATATGTTAGCATGTAGCCCTTCGTACCTCGTGTTTGCTGGAGAGCGCAACATAAGGCTTCGCTAATTAATTCTATTATTATTGCTAACTTTTCCATAATAATGCCACTTGAAAGTTAGAGTCACAAGATGCGCCTCTTATGTCATAACATATCAACTCGCGCAAATATTGTTCCAGTTAACATTTATAACAATACATTTGATGAAATAGGGCGAATATATACAATATTATGCAGTAGTATATCAGGAAAGGAAAATACAGTCACCTTGACATAGTCTGCGGTACAACTACTGTAGTTTCATGATTGCAAGGTCACTCGGCTCGGCGCAATTATAGCGTAGACCAAACACATAATTAGAACAAAATTTGTTACTTCAATACAATATGCATACTATGCCAATAGACCAGTTTCGAAATTAACTACCGTTGACCCTTCACATTAACTTAAACATTGTTAATACCACCAAGATTTGCATCGACTTACGATACTGAGAAACTCGATTGTTAATTTTAGTAATATTGTCCTAGAATGAGGCTAGAAAAGCAAGATCGGGTTACAAAATATTAAGTGATATAAGTCATTCTTCTTCTTGTTTTTATGGCAATGGCGATTCCCCTTTGGATTTCGCCAATATCCAGTTTTTGACTCAGTTGTTTATTTCTACAGACTCATTGCTTGTATCGGTTTCTCGTAAGAGCACAATGTACAAGTACAGAGGTGGTGAGATCTTAAATTTTGGGGCTGTAGACCCAGCTTATGATCTGTATTCTGTAATGCCTATAGACAAACACAATACTTATATATAACATTTGTTTGTTTTTTATATAACAGACAGACAAATTGTAATTCATTGCTCAATGTTTTTAGTAATGATGTTAATATAAATCGTGCTTTAACCTACTGACGCCTGACCGGCCGAATAGGGCCGGGGAACAATGGAAAATCTATTGTCTCATTTCTGGGGCGTTGAAGGCTTAACAATCAATCATCTCAGTACCAAGTCTAGCGGGTGGCAAATAAATTCCGAATACAAACCACATCAACAACAAAAAAACGTTTAAATTTTAAATACAAAGAAAGCTTAATTTTACCGATCACACCACCTACGAACGGGCTCCGCGATACCCGGGTCAACGTCGCTCGGCCAGGTTATTAAATATCGCACTCTGCACATACATGAGCTACTTTACTTAACACCCCAGCGTGTCGCACAAACGGCGGCTGACAGAACGCTCCTACGACCGCACTCGGAAACCGAAGTCGCTACGAAAGAAGCTGTCGCGAAGATGAACAGAATAACGCCGCCACCGACCACTTTCCTGTAGTTTTCATACATTTTATATTCTCTAGAGTTCACATGTCCTCAGATGAGTACATAGACTTCAAAAAAATAGACGTATTATTATGATTATTGGTATTATTATAGAACTGTTTAAAATTAGAATTATTTCTTTCTCTAAACAAATTAGAGCAGTAACAAACCACTAATCAGCGATCAGTGTTACAAAATTATGGTTTTCAATTTTTTTTTTAAATAGTCTCCAGTCTTTAGAGGATATGAACGCCGACGATGATAGTCGTCACTTGCTTCTTCTAGCTTCAAGTGGCGGCGTTTGTGGCTCGTGTGCGGGAACCGTTAAGCCGATATTACACGATTCAACCAAATTAACAGAAATTTTATTGCATAACATTGCTATCGTTAGATCTTAACTTTCAATGCTGTTGTTGAGATGTATCAATCAATGCCATTGAAGCAATGGAATTGAAAGCAATATTGAACTGTGTAATATTAGCTTTAAGCCTATATTACACGATTCAATCAAATTGACAGCAATTTCATTGAAATGCATTTCATTGAAAGCATTTCATACATCTTAACTTTCAATCCTGTTGTTGAGACGTTTCAATGTCATTGCAGCAATGGAATTGAAAGCAATATTGAACTGTGTAATATTAGCTTTAAGGTAGAGACAAACTATCCCACCTACGCAACGTATGCAACGCATTACGACATCTAGACCATTGAATTTGTACGACTATAAACACACTTATCCGTTGCGTTGCATATGATAAGTGTGTTTCTAGTCATTCAAATTCAATGGTCTAGATTAGGTGTTATTGTTGATCGAAGTCTAGATGTCATATTGCGTTGCATACGTTGCGTATAGTGCAGCAAGCTTTTCTGTTCCAGTGATTATCTTTGGAACTAAAACAGTTTTCATACGACAGTCCATTTTGACAGCTAATTTGGTATTGCAAGTGGCTCCCCTGTCACGGCTGTCACCGGAACAGGAAAGCTTGTGGCACTGTTACGTGGGATCAGTTTGTCTCTACCTTTAAGTGCCCCGGTAACGATCAATCGTCATTCGTCAATTGTTACGTGATTGACCGTTTCAATTGAAGGTGCGAATGATGGAGCTTCATTCGATGCGTCAATTGTTCGCGCCATGTTTCTCACCGAAAAATCTGTCAATCGCACGAGACGTTTAATTGGTAGCGTCATTCGCGATTGTCAATGGGCTTTCCATCATTCGCATCAATCACGTAGTTTCGAATGACAATCGCTTCAATTGCCTCTGTAGACGATCAGTTGGTCCTTCAATGACGTAAACATTGTCAATAGGGTATTTTACTGTTGTTGAAATGTAGATATTTAATGATGACGTTAAAAAATATTGCAATTAAGAATACCAAATGTGAAAAAATAATTTGAATCTTTTTTATAATAAAAGAATTATAGTCTGTTTGATTTTGACTATAGCTGTCTCTTTCTAAAACGAAATCTTCTATGGCGTGACTATGACGCTACTAACCCACTGACGTCACTAAGATAGCGTCCTGTCCTTGTCTAATTATAAAGTTTGAAGTCCTATATCTTTGAAAATATTCAAGATAATTCAAAATGAAAACTTGTTTTGTGTAGCTAATATTTCGAAAAACATTTTAAAGAAATAAAAAAAAAATCAGTAAAATACCGTATTGCGAATGATCGTTACCGGGGCACTTTATAGTCGGTCGCAGAGTAGCGTTCTTTAGTGGGTTTTCAGCGGGTAAGAGGTCGGTCGAGGGTGCAGCAATGCAGGAAGCGCGCGTGCGGGTGCGTGCAGGCGGGCGCGCAGCGCAGCGCCGCGCTGTGCCGCCGCTTGCGGTCCGGCGGGGACTCTGCGGCCCCCTTGTCGGCGTCCGCGTCCGCGTACTGCGCGTGCGCCGCGCTGATGTCCGACAGCAACTCCTCCCACTCGCGCGACAGCTCCTCCGCCACCTAATGCAAATAGAAATAGAAATAGAAAACCATTTATTTTGACAACACAACACTTACACATTTACAAAAAATTAAAAAAAATATAAAGAAAAACAACAGATAGTGCAGATGTTATGTGATGTCAAAACCGGCCTCAGCTCAGTGTACGCAACAGATAAGACCTGTTGCACTGGTATTCTGCTGCATTTTGCAGTTGTGACATCACGGTAAAAAATAGCGTTTGCATAATAAACATGCAATATAAGATTTTAAACTTTCATGGTCAATTTCACTAAAACTATAATAAAAAACGGGATATTTACCATGTTTAGATTTATTTATGAGTCCCCGATACATATGAGTACTTATCTGAATAGAGTTCTAAACTTTATTCAGTTACTCCGTGATCATGGCGACTGCGATGCGACTGCGCCGAAATATCGGGGACTCATAAATAATAATAATAATAATAATAAATAATAATAAATAACTTCTTACATTCACACCAATTATCTAACCCGATTTTAATTTCATTACGAAACTGTATCATGGAAAACTTGATAACGGATAAATATATACTTAAATACTTTTTGTTTGTAAATACATACTTAATATACATAGTAAACACCCAGACCAAGACAAATAGACATGTCCATGCACACAAATATTTGTCTTGTTCGGGAATCGAACCCGAGACCACTAGCGCAGAAGGTGGGTAGCCTACCCCTGCGCCAAATCGGTCGCCAAATAAACATGCAATATAAGATTTTAAACTTTCATGGTCAATTTCACTATAACTATTATAAAAAACGGGATATTTACCCTGTTTAGATTTATTTATGAGTCCCCGATACATATGAGTATCTGAATAAAGTTCTAAACTTTATTCAGTTACTCCGTGATCATGGCGCGTGCGACTGCGCCGAAATATCGGAGACTCATAAATAAATCTAAACATGGTAAATATCCCGTTTTTTTATAAACATGCAATTACATAAAAATAAAGCATTTACATACACTTACTCCCTCTCACTCAGAGATAAATCTAACATACATACATAACCGCCACTGTGGTCTAGTAGTTCACACCACCGATTTCAGACCAAGAGGTCCCGGGTTCGATTCCCAGTGGAGGTACATATTGTAGTTGGTTTGGTTGGTGGTTGTTATAAGTCCGATTGGCTAGCTACCACAGTCTTATCTAAGCCTGACGCCGTAACAATGAATGTTTTCAGCATTATTGTGTTCCGGCAGTTAGAGATAAGATAGCCAGTTCCTCAGTGATTGAGGATTCCGGGAGTAGTGCGCTTCCACTTTCACTACTTAACATGTGTGATGAAGGCTAAGTGCTGCCCTGTTGTGGATTAAAAAAAAACAACCGGGGGAATATCAGGATATAATATAGCCTATGTCACTCGGAAAGAATGTAGCTTTCTAATGGTCAAAGAATTTTCTAAATCAGTACAGTAGTTTCGGTGCCTATTCGATGCAAATAAACAATCAAATCTTTCCTCTTTATAATATTAGTATAGATAGTATAGATTACCTGCGTGGCCGCGCCCTCGCCCGCCGCCGGCGCGCACGCCAAACAAGCCTCGCCCCAGATCCCATCCGCATCCAAAGCGTTCGAGCGCATCTTCTTCGCCGCTCTACCGCACTCCTCGCACGCGCCCCACGCGTCCGGCGGCTTGTCCGTCTGCACTCCCGCGTCCAACTGACGCACCGGGAACCGCAAACGGAACCCCGGGTCGTCCAGATCCGGACAACGCTGCGCTTCCGTCAAGTTCAACCGGCCGTAGTCAATGCTCTTCGAGCTGCGGTACTCCAAGTAGCGCTCCAGCGAGTTTTTGGAGTAGACGCCGCCGGACTCGCTTCTTACAAACTCGACTTGGTCGAGGTCGCCGCGTATGTCGAACGTGTCTCCGTCGGCGTAGCGGGAGGCGTCGGCGTCGGGCTCGCGGCGGATCGGCTTGAAGTGCGTGCGGGAGGAGGTCAGTAAGTCCTCGCGCGAGGGCGGGTCGGCGGCGGGCGGCGGGTCGGAGACTGGCGGCGGGTCGGAGACTGGCGGCGGGTCGGCGGCGGGCGGCGGGTCGACACGCGGCCGGCGACGCGGCGGCACCTCGACGAACCCGCTCCGCTCGCGACTGTGGTTCAGCGCGGTGAACGAGCGCATCGTACTAGCGACGTCCGACAACGCGTCGTATATCTCGTCGCCTTCGTACAAGGCGAACGTCTCTACGTCGCGCGGCGGGGCGTCCGCCAGATTGAGCGGCTTGAAGCGATCGTGCAACACTTCCACGATCCTCGACGGGGAGTCGGTGCGCTCGGCTTGGTAGCCGTCGGTGGCTTCGTTCGACCATATGCTTTCGGTGAGAGATATCAGACTGCACTTCTCGGCGGACGGATCGGCGAACATGTGATCTGAAGGAGACGATAGAAGGTCTTGGAAGTCGATCGGGAGATCTTGGTACTCGTCGTCTGGGGTGTTCTGACCTTTAGACCAGAGGGCCTCGATGCTGCGATCGAATTTAGCTTCAAATTTCGCATACAGCTCCTCTTCCATCGGAGTTATGATCTTGGGGTGGCTGAAATCCTCGTTGATCACCCATTCGGCGTCCAGGTCGAGGCTATCGTCCCAATTGGGCACCATGTTCGCGTTCATTCTGATCTTAACTTCGGTAATCTCCTTAATTTCATCAGTTACTGTGTTCTCGCATGTACCGTACCCTTCGTCCAGAGCTATAGCTCTAATGAATTCTTTAACAGGATCTTGAGTCTCCATATCCCAAACTCCCTCGTGAGTTACCCACTCAGGAAGACTTTCCTTGCTTTCAAAGGACCTACTGTAGCTGTTGCACCTCTTCTTGTTATTCTTCTTTTGGCCGTGGTAAGAGTTACGACGCTCCTTACTAGAAGAGAACTTCTTGTGCTTGATAAAATTCTGCTCTTTCAAAACTGTCAATTCACATTGCATCTTGGCCTTGATATCGGCTTCTGGCTTGCGGCACCAGGCTGGTGGCGGCATATAATATTGCAATGGTGACTCTTGTCCTTTCTTCAGAGCAGGGAATGCAGCGTAGTATCGACGAACAGCCTCGGCTTGCTCTATGGAACACGTGGGCATGCCTACTTGTGATGCACTCTCTTGATCTTTGATTTCTTGCAGTCTTGTGCACAGCTGATCGACATTGATGTCAAAGTTAGGTTCCTGAAAAGAAAAATATAAAATTAATGATTATAAATTAATGTCCTTGAATGTTTCTAGATAGTATCTCAGGAAATACTGAATTTAAAACGCCAACAAAAACGAGACCTCTACTGCCAATGAAATTCAAGGCCAGTGAAGATTGTATTTCCCTCACTGGTCAAACACAAACCATTCATTCATAATAGATTAAAAAATTTCTTTTAAAGATTATTTTTAGAAGAACAATTACATCATTTTTGTTGTTATCAGGAAACAGGCAATTGTTGCAAAACACAGGGGCTTTATATTGCTATCTTTACATTTGTTATAACATGACTATACTGTTTACCAGCTTATAACAATAACTCAATTAGTTAAAATTTACTCCTGTTGTCAAGAGGAAAATAGGTGTTGATTTTATCAAAGTTATCTATGTATATTATCACAACTTTATTATACTGCCATTATATAAGTTCTATAATTAATGTATTGATTTCCTAAATACTTTCCTGTTTTTTATAATTAGTAAAGTATTCCACAAAAACTTCATTTATCATACTGTCAGGATAGGTAAATACTCAATATGATGACAACATGCAGCAGTCAAAGTTCAGAATCAGATATTTTATAATGCTTAGCTTACTACTCCATTTCTACTAAAAAAACCTCATACAGATTTTCTATAAGGGCCTTATCATACTAGCGGTTTGCGAGCGGCTTCGGGGCCGAGCGGGAGCGCAAACACGTGTTCGTCGCGTGTTCGCAGCGAGTTTACGACATACGACATACGAAACACTGCTGTTGATTTTGTTACTTTGAGGACACAGGAGACGAAAACGAAAGCGTCGACGATTTTGAGAGGATTCTATTATCAATTTATCGACTGGAAGAGAGCGACTACTTTGTGTTGTTTTGCAAACAAATAAAAAATTATTCAAAAAAAATTCGTTCTTACCTTCGAATGTCAAGACCTACATTTTATGAGTTGTTACATCTGATACAATGTCATGAAGACACACATTTGAGATTATCAGTGTCACCTGAAGAAAAGTAAGTGTACAAGAGTGTACAAAATGGCGTTCTTGCGCGTTCCGCGGCGTATTCGCTGCGCATGCGCGGCGGGTTTTCGTTGCGCGTCCGCGACGTATTCGCTGATTCGCTGCGTGCCCGTCCTGCCCCGAAGCCGCTCGCCAACCGCTAGTATGATAAGGCCCTAAGTCTTCTTGACATATAATTAAAAAAATAATGGTCTATAACCTGATACCATGCCAATGCTTTTTGCTTATACAAAAGGGGTTGTATAATGTTATACAACCCCTTATTATATAGATATATAACTAAAAAAAATTGTTACATCAAACATTCCTAACACTACACTAAATTATTTACAGATCAAAGTGCAAATAAATAAAACACAGTGACAGTGCATTTTTATGGAAATCTAAAACAGATAGTGGATTCAGTAAAAATTAAAACAATCAACAAAATAACTACTTATATGGACAGGAAATAAATAAAAGGTATATCTTGAAAGCTAAAGGGAAAAAGCTACATAACAATACATGGTGTCATTTTAAAAATAGCATACTATTTATGTTTTTGCTCCATTCACACTAAAATTTTGCTCCATCTATACTAATATTATAAAGCTGAAGACTTTGTTTGTTTGTTTGTTTGAACGCGCTAATCTCAGAAACTACTGGACCGAATTGAAAAAATCTTTTTATGTTGTATAGTCAATTCATCGACGAAGGCTATAGACTATATTTTATTATAAAGCTGAAGACTTTGTTTGTTTGTTTGTTTGAACGCGCTAATCTCAGAAACTACTGGACCGAATTGAAAAAATCTTTTTATGTTGTATAGTCAATTCATCGACGAAGGCTATAGACTATATTTTATCCCGATATATTCCCACGGGAACAGGAACCACGCGGGTAAAACTGCGAGGATCAGCTAGTTCACACTAAAATATGATATAAGCTTTTATCTAAAAAAAATACTAACGGGCTTCAGAATCTAATACAACATTTTTCAAATACCAACTCACAGGTTTTATCATTGCCTGGGTTACATTTGATCTCTAGTGCATTAAACTATGTAGAATTTTCCCTAGCAATATGCTTGTTAGTCATTTGATGATTCTTTAATCTGCATC
This sequence comes from Crambus lathoniellus, assembly GCA_949710035.1. Lineage (NCBI taxonomy): Eukaryota > Metazoa > Arthropoda > Insecta > Lepidoptera > Crambidae > Crambus > Crambus lathoniellus. The sequence goes on along the minus strand of OX453310.1, from coordinate 6,160,609 downwards.
AATGTGAATGGAGCTTAGGGTTCCCTCAAACAATGAAACAAAAGAATAAAATACTCCCAAACTATTGTGGCCAAACCAAAGGAAACATTACATTCAACAAACTTCATAAGCAACATAATGTAAGTAATAGTCCAAAAGTTTTAGACAGAATGGACTAAGAAAAAATATGAATTTAATTAAATAATTACTACATAGCAAAAGGAATGTACTGCTAAGTTGATAACTTATTCTCATGGCTAGAAAGATAGTCTTTCAGTTTTGTCAGCCAGTAGTAAAAAGTTTAGTTAACAAGCGTAATAAAACATATGTTGCTTAGGAAAATACACCATGTGTTTGACCAACCTTCTTGTAAGGGTTCTTATAATTGTTAATTGTCTTCATTTTTTTGTTTCCACTGTTATGGTCTCTTCCCAACATAACCGAGCACTGCATATCCTCTTGAGGCAGTGAAAAAAACTTTTATTAGTTCAACATTCTTTCAGTTTCACTAATTATTGTTACATAATTAAGTTGTAACAATACTCATTACGTTTATCAATTATTTAAACAATATGGTTATCAGTTCATATTTATTTATTGAACATTTATGTTCATTATATTTAGTTAGGCCTTGTTTGGTAAACAAACAATAATGTATTGTTCCTATAAAAGGTATTTTTCATTTCTTGCAACTGTAATTTTTGCAAATGTACCTATGGAATTTCAATGTAAATAATTGACAATCTGAAATTTTCAGTGCTATAGCATAGCAAGTTCAACGTCCTCAGAGAGAAACAAAGGATGAATGTACCAAATAAGAAACTATACATATTTTAGTGTTAATGTATGTAGCCTAGTAAATTATAATAAATGGTGGTATAAACTTACCTGTGTGAAGTTTGTGGGTATCAGATGGTTGAGTTTGGAGTCTGGTAGAGTTCTCTGGACGTGGCAGGCCAACAGGCGTCCGCCTGGCTCTCTCTTTTATGCTTACGCATTCTGTCTTGGATACCTTCTTCCGTTATCAACATCCATTTTGCTCAAAAATCGAGGGTCCATTATACAATTGCCGTAGGCCGTGTGTTTATAATCGATCTTCTTCTTTCGTCAGTTTAATACATCATTAATCTTTGGCCTATTCTTTGCTAGTGGTTCGTATTTTATGAAGGCAACGTTTTGTAGAGTTCGATCTAAATGAGCAATCGCATTGTCACTAGCTATCAACAAATGACGCACTTCGTGCACCCCTTCTGAAATGAAATAAATAAATATGACAATAGAGTGGGAGTTTGTTTTCATGCGAAGGTCAATGCTATCCTATCTTATTGTACAAAGAATTATAGGGAAAGCCATGCCCGCCCCGCCGCGCTAAATGGGTCGATGGCGCCAAAACGTCACTCGGGCCACGGCTGAGAAATAATACCAAGGAGAACGTACGTGGTGAGGCCTCGTACTGCAGTCGTGTGGTACCTTACCTTTATCAGTCAACAAAGATCATCTAAGGCACGTACATCTTTTATCACTGTTTTGCACTGAGTCATGCTTGTAAAATCTAGAGGATACGATGCAATTTCACAAGAAGGCGACAGTATTACATGATGCACTTTCACTGAGGTCGTGGTTCGTACTTCCGTGTTGGCACGTAAACACTATCCAGAAACAATAGATTGATATCTCACCTGTGTCGTTTTGTGTGGGGTTAAATTAACATGTTAGTTCAATACACACACACCCCACATGAAAAAAACATGGCAGCCGCAGTGAGTGAGTGAGAGTCAAAAAATTTACTAATTTTTGCGCAACTCCGTCAAACGATTGGAATGACGTCTTGTTTCTACGCCAATGAGAACACTCAGTTTTTGAGACAGACAAAGATGGCCGACTGAGAGCCCGTGATTAGCATTTTGGAGTGACGTGATTCGTCAAATCTATGGGATCTTTGTTCATTGGTTGAAAGTGACTTTTCGCAACCAATAATATCCAATATCTTTGGAAACGGATGCACCACCATCACAATGCATTTCAGTCCGAGAATTGAGCGCGAAATTCAAACCTAACTTGGTATAAAATAAGTAAAATAAAATAAATAAAATTTTATATAAGCGCGAAAGTTTGTTTGGATGTGTGGATGCTTGTTACTCTTTCACGCCAAAACTACTGAATGGATTTTAATGAAACTATACAAAAAAAGCGTATATACCTACCTACATACATCAGATCAGAGTAACACATAGCAGGCTACTTCTTATCCCAATATTTCCACGGGAACGGGTACACCACGTGGGTAAAACCGCCCGGAGTAGTTACTTAGAAATAAAATAAACGAGGTTTTGAAAACGAAAACTATAAAAATCTCCGGTCACCAAGTTAGTAGTGTATAACAGCTCTACGAGGTTTTTAGGGCTCCCAAACAAATTTAACTGCTAATTCGCATCGCATCGCAAACATACTTACAGCGCGCCATGCTAATAGATATCTTATTGCCTTTCAAAATACCTACTTATTTGACACGCGTCGCAGATTTTTTCTTTACGATGCAAGACGTCGCAGTTTTCTGTGGAGGTAGGTCTCCAACCCCACTGCAGACTGTCCAAGCACAGATCACTACATAGTATAAAACAAAGTCGCTTTCTCTGTCCCTATGTCCCTTTGTATGCTTAAATCTTTGAAACTACGCAACGGATTTTGATGGGTTTTTTTTAATAGATAGAGTGATTCAAGAGGAAGGTTTATATGTACTTTTTATCCCGATATTCCCACGGGAACGGGAACCACGCGGGTGAAACCGCGGGCGGCCGCTAGTTACTAATAATTCAAGCGTCGAGGAGATCGCCCGCGAGTATTTCACCGCCTGTGCGCAGCTTCTTCCCCCAAGCCGTGCTTACCAGCAACTTCCACGGGCAACATGGAGAGGGCGCCGTCTAATAGTCGTGCTATCACCACTTCCCCGTCCACCCAACGTACTTCCCCATCCTTTTCTACCCCCTTACCACAGCCATTCAAAACCCCTTGTTTTTGTTTGCATTAGCCGTAGCCCGCTCGCAGGCGCTAGCTTGGGCCTCCCTCCTATAAGGTCTCAGCCGGCTGGCTGAACGCGGCACTCGCCGCCGGGTGTGATGGGAGCACGCTTCGCGTCTGATCGACGGCACAGAATAATACTAAAGGTCGACGGCGGCCGCTGCATGCACCAGCGGGGTTGAAGATCCGTCTGAAGAAGCCCGGGAAATGAGCCGAAGCTCGACGATCGAACTCGCCTTCGGCCGGCCGGGGCGGAAGAAACCACGAGACGTAGCCAGACTCTCTGATATGATAACGTATGATAGATAAAGAGAGAATCATTTTATATTGCGCCACAATGTTAATTAGTTAAACGATTTACTGCGCTGCGATTCGACTTTCTTTACCGAATCTTTATAAGGAGTAAGATTAATAATGATCTAGCGGGAAAGTCTACTATGTGGGGTTTGTCATCACTAGAACTCCTGAAAATATCATACAGAACGAATTAAAATACTATCGTCAAAGTGGAAAGCGTGATCTATGTGATCCTATATTAAGTTTAGTTAGATGCATTTCCACCCAAACTAATTTATAACCATTATCAATTTTATTACGTGATCCCTTTATAGGGGACTGGCTGGACTGATTTTTTTAAGTATCAGCAACACAACATGTATTTATTTTCAAAGATAGAGCATCGAACTTTCTTATATTAGGCAAGGACAGTGTGACTACCAACGTGTGACGTCAGACGAGCTTAGCGCTATACTTTCGCACTATACAATTTCGTTCAAAAAAGATATGGCTAGTCACGGAGTCACGGTTCGTCACAAATTCAGTGGTCACACAATTCAGCAGCTCATTACTTGATTGATATTTAAATTTCTTTTTAATTTTTGTTTTAAGTAAGTACTTTAATGTTATATTTTTGAATGTCGCTATTAAATATTGACATATCAATAACAGTCCAGTCAGTCCCCTATTCCAGAATAGATCGAGAAGAAACATTTGTTTTTGGACACAGGACGTTTGTTGGGCATTTAAGGGATCCTCCACATACTACGTAACACCGATGGGGCAGGGGGGTTCATGCCAAACGCGACTTACGTGTTAAAGCGTTAGGACAAGAGCGTGACATAGGGGGGAGGGTCAAAAAACTCGAAATTTAGTGTGACGTAATGTGGGCGGCCCCTAAAATGGTGCAGGGTCTTTAAATAAAAACAGTGTTTTTCTATGATAAATGATAACATTTCTTTATTTCTTTTGAGAAGTATCTCGGTCAGCCCAGCGGAAAAAGTAGTAATGCCTAAGAAAATATTGAGTGAGGCACTATTGGATCTTACTGATTTTTACCACTTTTTGCGATGGGCCATTATATATATTCTGTCATTTCAAGACTTATCACACCACTACCCAATAAGTACAGTTTGATTTCACGTCACTTTATATAAATATTTTTTTATTTGAAAATATAGGCCGTGCCGTGTTACGACGTCGTCCGTGAAATCGGGAAAATCAACAAATAATTAATAGCTATCTTTATAATATTAAATTAAGGACCGTGATAATAATTTGATTCGCGTTCAATCAAAATAATCATTTAAATAAGATACAAATATTCGTTAATTCAAATGAATGCACAACAATAAGTGCTTCTTAAACTTTTTGAGTTGACTCTGTCTAGTCTATTCTAGTACTGGACTTATTGAATAGTAAATTAATAAATCTATTATAAAGGTACAGGTTAATAAGTTTTAATTAGCATTCTCCTCAACCGATGACTACTTTTTGTAATCGTATTAGTTCTTTATATACATAAAATAAGGTATCAGTTACATCAACATGTACTTATCAAAACCCCATCAAAATGAGGACATGTGGACAAACGTCAAACACAAAACAAGCACGTCGACATCTTCATGCCAGCTCCACATGTTGGCAAACGTGTTGGCCAACGTGTGGAGCCGGCGTTACAATTTGTGCACCAACATTTATCCACTGCTAAAACAATTAAATAAAACTTAAAACTGAATAGATCACAGAAATGCATAAACAATACAATAAATCTCTGAAATAATAAAGACAGCAGTGAAATAAATAAAAAAGTTACAACACCAAAGTTAACTTTGTACGGTTCGGAAAGACACAATCATACAAATATAATGCTATGTAAACCATTATTTACATAAGTGATCGATTACACATGTTTAAAAATGTTTTATTGTCATCAGGATATCATGTTACACAACAGAAATTATAATTTTACATTAATGTTAATTCCAAAAAGATTGGAAATTTGGGAAATCGCTACAATTGTCGGTGAAAAACTTTCCTTGAACATTATACGGACCGTATACATGATAATCGGATGCTATCGGGGGGTTTAGATTACAACAGTTAGCTTTCATGAGATTTCAAATTACAGTGGTTGGAAACATACAACGACGTCTATATACGTCCACAAGGTGATCCAATTCATACTGACATAAAAGTTTATAGAATTTATTTAATACTAAATATATTGTTTACGGTTCATCCGCGTCCACGGGAACGTATGTACTTCGTCCTGAGTTCCCTCGCGGTAGATTTGGCTACTCAAACCAGAGCGAGGGCGATTCTGAGTTAGCAAAGCGGTTATCCTCAGTGTCTCTCCGGCCGTTTACTGCTGGTCTCGTCCGGCTTCACGATGGGCTCGCTCTTCGGCATGGGGCGATCTTCGTCGAATTTCTCCACGGCCTTCTTCATCTCCCGCCTCTTTTGCGCTTCGCGTATTATGTCGAATAAACTCTGTAAATATAATAAGGGGAAGTTAATATTTTATTTTCATTCGATTTAATGCTGATGAGATAATCAATTCTTTTCACAGTAGGTATGTATGCGCCCCCACATAACCCCCTCGTCTCCCCTGGCGGGGGGGTACGCGAAGGCGTTTCCCCCAGTAAAAAAAAAGGTATGTATGCGCGACATAAGGCAGCTGTCGCTGAATAAGGTGAACTACGAAACGAAAATTATTACTATTACAAGAGTATAGCGGCGTAATATAAATGGCCGTTTTCACCTAAACTTATGAATCGCCTAAGTCTTAGCTTAACTACTACCCGAACAAGTGATTTGATGAAAACAGGCATTAATGTATCCAGCAAAAAATCATTTTTGACATGTGTATCTAGATAAAATTCATCTCGCGAGTTCGTCAATAGTATCAGTGCCGGATATTCAATTTGATTATTATTTATTTTATAAGCACACGAGTGAAAAAAGAAAAATATAAAAAATAAGAAACTAAGAAAATCTCTATAAATAGCTACAGCTGTTGTTAGTTGGTGACGATGACGAAATTCTACAATACCTAAGTATTTATAATAAGTTTTTTTAACAGTGCGTCACTACACTAACGATTTAAATGAATTACGCATTTTCAAATATTATTATAGTTACTTTATAAATCCATACTACTAACACACTTTTTTTTTGTTTTCCTTTTTTGTTTGTTTTACACTGCTTTAAATTAAAACTATATTATGTTTCATATCACCCTAGATAAACTTTTTTTTAAGTAAGGAGGAGCGGTGTCCCTTATTACAGACATTTTTATGTTTAAAAGGGGACTCCTGATAAATTATGTAATAGTTTATTCTTGAAAAGTAAATAAAGAATTTTTATTTTTATTTTTATTTATTATTAATATTATAAAGAGAAAAGATTTAGATACTTATATTTTTGTTTTTTTGTTTGTAACGAATAACTCAAAAAGTACTAAACCGATTTTAAAAAATCTTTCACTATCAGAAAGCTGTTCTTACTAATGCTGGCCATACACCATCCTGCCTATCGTCCAGGCATCCATCGGCATGACGGCAGGCTTGATCCAATCTACAGTTCGTCTATATTACACTTCGATCCAACAATAGTACTAGATGAAGGCTCACGAACTAAATGAAAACTTTACATGGCACAGACTGACTTTTTTTAAACGGAGAAAAAAGGTTACGAATCTTACGATCTTACATTATAAATGACAGGAACCGTTCCAAGTTTGAAATACCTTAGTATTATTGACACTGTCAAAATAATCTACTTATAATTATACTCTCAAGTGGGAGTATACGCTCGGCCATATCTGTCACTCCAACAGCTATGTATCTAGCTAGAACTAGGTGTTATTGTTGATCGAAGATATTACACCATAATTTGATAACTGTCATGCCAATCCACGCCCACCCACGGTCAGTTCTAAATATAGGTCAGTTGTTTTACTTGATCCAATCTGCAGCGTCATGCCGATTGGACGATAGATAGGCAGGATTGTGTATGGCCAGCATAAGTAACATAGACTATATTAATTGATTCCAATATTCCCATGTGAAATACCTAAATAAACACAAGTTGTTATGAATGCCAATAAAATAATAGCTACGCATAAAATATGGTAATTTGGCACACTACCAGATAGACGTCAGGAAGGTTAACGTATTCCGCGAATGGAGAAAAGAATGTATTAATAGACGTGAAGCGAGCGCTCGTCATACACATGGTGATGTGATTTATGAGTAGCGTAGACATAGACTAGTGGTTGCCGGCGATTTTGTTTAGGCACATCGACGGACATAAGTACTTCCAGTCCATCCTACTATTATTATAAATCCGAAATCTTGTGAGTATGGATGTATGGATGTTTGTTACTCTTTTACGCAAAAACTACTGAACGGATCTGGATGAAATTTGCAACAGAGATAGATAACATGATGGAATAACACATAGGATACTTTTTATCCCGATATTTCCACGGGAACGGAAGCCACGGGCGGCCGCTAGTTAAACATAATTTCCGCACCTTATTTTGTTATTTGTAACAAAATTCATCGCAAGTCGACGTATAGCTATTATAAACATTAGCTGATAAGTTGGCGCATTGAAGAAAACATCAAACTTGACAGATATTTTATTATATTTACATGAATTCGTTAGGTACTAGTAAAGAATTCACTTGATAAAACTTAATCAGTGATTGAGACATCGGCAGACGTCTCAATCGTTCGAAAAACAAACAAACCCATATCTTCGCCAATTTTATGTGAGAATTTAGACAGTAGCCGTACCTACCTTATCTAATCAAATGTTTTAAAAAAAGTCTTGTTACCTATCTGCAATTTTGATGAACTTTGGTAAAAGTTTAGGTTTTAGAAAAAGATATAAGTAATATTCAGAACAAAGGATATTTTTCAGTTTTGTATGGAGCCTCGGCTAGGACTTTGTGTTACCATAGGCAAGCAAAAGATAAATATAATAACTGAAAACAATTTATATTGCTATAAGCTAACACGTTTGATGGTACAAAAGCATTATCTAGTCTTAATTTTACGCAACCCCGATTCAATATGGCGGTAAAACGTCACACTCACATTAAAAAAAAGTTTACATTGACAGATTATCATCAGTCGTCAATGCCATCGTTTTTTCGTACATAAACATTAATGTTTCCGAACGTGATTTAAATATGGTTGCCAGTGTGACCATGGATGGCAAAGAATTTTTATTTTAAAGTTTATTTTTGTACTATTTAACCAGAAAGCCAATGAGAATTTAAATATTTTATATGACTTTACTATTTATTTTACTATTAGTACTAATAGTGTACAAAGTCCTAACCGAAAATGAAAAATGTCCTTTTGAAAGGTGTGAAATATACCACCACCACCAGCTAGATGGTCTGACATATCGACACAGACACAAGACCACTCCGACCAAGACAAACAGAGAATAGGACAGATTGAAGGAAAATTAGAAGCGTATACTCAACACTGCTGGGCGGAAATGCGTCGAAGAAGATGAAATATGGCTTGAAACTTCGCATGGAGGATTGAAAGAAAGAAAGAATTTTGAAATTTTGAAGAAAGAAGATTGGGAATGCTCGAAATACCGGTATTTTTCGCTCGATGATTTCGGTCGCCCCGCCCACTGACTTTTTAAACAAATTAAACGAACGACGAGTTCGAACCGAACAGAAGTCACGTGATTCGCACCTTTTGTACTTGAAATTAAGCAGAGGGCCTACTCTGAAACGCAAAACCCGAAACTAGGTTATACCCGTCCCTCTCATTCTCCAGTCATGATGACATAATCGAGTGAAAGAGGCGGGGCTAACCAAAGTTTCCGATTTGCGTTTCAGAGTACGGTCCCAGGTTCATCCTAGCGATAATAAATAACGCCCGCGAATAGAATCCGTTTCGAGCGACCATTTTAAAAAATACCTGCCCCCTGATTAACGAACCGTCGGAAATGTTCCCGACAGCGGAATGTACGCCCCGTCTCTGTCACTCACTAAAGAATAGACAAAGACAAAGCATAGAATTCGAATCCGATTCCGTTTCCGACGGTTCGTGAATCAGGGGGCAGGTTACGATCTTTATTAAGCGGTATTTTGCGAAACGTTCCCAAGCTCTGATTGTCATCGCCGTCGTCTTGCGTCCCATTGACATTAAAATTTACGTTGTATGATATTACGAATGGTGTATTTTGTATCTGTTTTGGTACTATTTAATTTTTTTTTATTTCTATTCTAGGAATTTTTTGACAGTTTTAATTAAAATGCTTCTATGAACTAGTACCATCAAAGTTTTCGTTTAATGTCGCATTATCGTCTTCACATTGCATAATTTGACAATTACTCACCTTTCCCTCAGAGTCTGTAGACTTGTCCTGTTCTTTAGCAGCCGAGGCCGCCTTGTCGAGCGCCTTTTGGATCTTGCTCTCAACTCCCAGTATCTCTTCCTTGTCAAGCAACTCGATCAACTCGGCCATCTGCTTCTCGGATAAATTCACGTTTTCGTTGCCTATTATCTCTAACATCTGAAAAATTAAGGTAAATGCTAATATTAATGTCTGTTTTAGAATTATCTATACCTAGTACCTACTTATTAATGAATGCAATTCGTAGTTAATAAGGCTAGGCCCACTTTGAATGCGAATACGTAAACGTACGAAAGAGGTCGTACCATTTGACATTTGTATACGTACGACTAGGTACGTACCCACTTAACGAAACGAATCCTAGAAATCCTATGAAACGACTCGGACTTTTCGATGACGTCAAGTGTGCGTTTTTTCATAGGATTTAAAATAAAGAATTTTAAAACTCGCTTCATTCGGCGCGTTTAGCGAAACTTAATTATAAGGTTCCTTAATGTTTTCTTTAGATAATCCTATTTTATAATTCATGTAATGGAACATTTTGCTTTTAAATAAATTATTTGTATTTGTATTTGTATTTGTTTAATACTTTCGGCTTGGATAAGCGTGCGATCACCCTAACTCGTACCCAGTCTGGACGTACTCTCTGCACTTGCAAGTTTGAAAGAAGATAAAGAAAGAAAAAGCATTTATTAACTAAACTCAACATACATGACACATGACAACAGTGATAGAAATTATACAATTTATAAACAAAGAGGGCAGAATAAAAGAAGTAAAACGAAAAAGAAAAAACAACATACAAGTAATCTAAACAACAACAAGTAACAAGTTTGGATGATTCATGCGATTTTGCACGAGTAAATTTCGTAAGAAAAAGCGTTCAAAGTGAGCTTGTCGACATAAGTTGTAAATTTGGACGCGAACTCAACGCATACAACGGTTAGTGAAGATCTAGCGAGTAGTCAGGGGATGTTACTAAGGCTTCGTGCGCAGAACAACCTGCGTGTTTGTTGAGTTCGCGGCGAAAACCAGTTAAGTATTTCTTTTTAAAACTAGGTACTAAAAAATTATTACATTGTGACACCAAAAGCAATAAGTATGTAGTTACTGCAATTTTAGGTTTTTAACCCTCGTCTGTGTATCTATCTGTGTCTGTAGCATCGTAGCTCCTGAACAAATGGACCGATTTTGATGATGATTGTTTTGTTTGTCTGTTCTCACACAAAAGTACTGAGCGGATTTTAATTATAGACCTAAGTCACTATTCAGGTCAATGTTGTTTAGGATACGTTCAAGGATAACGAACGTCAACTAGCCGCCACGAGTTCTATGTGCGAACCAATTTAAACCATATTGAATAGTAGCTAAGTCGAATTTCAATTGATAACTATTATTCCACTCTGGTAGTAAGCGCAACCCTCAATGTTTATAAATATTTTGCACAAAACATAAACACCAACCGTGGAATGCTCGCGTATTTAACCACTTCCAAAATGAACTAAAAATATAACTTTTTTAACTTTCATGGTAATTAACACTGTAAATATTACGAAAAGCGTGATTTTTACCAAGTTTTCATTTGTTTTCGAGTCCCCGATATTTCGGCGCAGTTGCACGCGCCATGATCACGGAGTAACATGGTAAATTATCCCGCTTTTCGTAATATTTACAGAACTAATAACATTAACTTGTTAGTATGATTACTTGATTTACTTAATGAATAAGTACTTATAAATCTTTGCATCGGTAAAGTCCCAATCTATCACTTTTTAGTGTCTGTAATGTCCTTTACATTATAGATACTAAAAAGTGATTGACACATTGTCTATAATCTTAGCTTGATCTTTTGTTATTGTTCAGTTTTGCACCCAATGGGAATTGTCAAAAAATACCCTAGTTGTTTGAAACTGGCTACTAGTCATAAAGAAGTTGTTAATGCAGTTAGAAAGAAAGAAAGAAAAAGCTTTTCTTGGCTACACACAACACAACGTAAATAACACATGACAACATTGAAAGAAATACAAAACAAAGTACAAAGAGTGAAGCCAAAGGGCCCTGTCTCAGCACAGTCTTCTTCAGTCAGTTACTTAAATCTTATTTATCAGATATGTCGAAACTAAATTATGGAGAAATAGTGAGATTAAGAGCCAGCGCGCACTTGTGATTTTTAATCGGGCGATAGTTTGATCGTTCTCGGATTCAGTATAGAGTTATATGGCAGTGCGCGCATTGATGATTAAACTATCGACCGATCGAACTATCGAAAATGACTGGCCGATAGTTGTACAATCAAACTATCGCCCAACTATCGGTCGAATAAAAAATCACAAGTGCGCGCAGGCTCTCAATACCAAATTATCGGCCGACAGTTCGATCACGATCGTCTTACGATTCCGACTAAACTATCTATCGACTAAATAAGTTTTTGGTAAAAATTTCATTTTTATGACAAGCTTTTTTGCTGACTGTACCTTAATATTGTATTGTCATCTAAACCAAACCTGTATACAAAATTTCAGCTCCATCGGACACTAGGAACTGGGTCAAATTAAGCTTGCAAGATTTGTCCCCCATTTACTAACATACTAGCTAACATAGCAAGTTAATAAAAAGCTTGTAAAATCACAAGTGCGCGCAGGCTATAAATAATCATAAAGAATCCTACCTTTAAAACATCATCAATCTTCAATTGCCCGTCAAAGTCATCATCCAGCCTGCCCAACACATCCTGTATGAGCTTCAACTTGGCCTCGTCAGGTACTTTCTGCAAGCTCTTGATTGAAAGCATCAGTTCGTCAATTTGGATCAGCTGTTCCTTAGCCTTCTGCGGCTCAGACTTGGTCTGCTCCAGCGTCGTCAGGAGAGCTTTCTCTTTACTTTCCAGCTCTACTAAAGCGGCGTCCAGTTTACTGATCATGTTGTTCACTGCACGGTATAACCTGGGACAAGTATTGTTGATGGTTAATTTTGCGTAACACGGTTTTTAACTGACATAAATACTTAAAACGCACATGTGCCAAAAAACAATAGAATTCAATTGTTGTAATCTAAGATGCGAGCGAATAAAATAGGGTGCAGAATTAGTTAAATTCATGTCCTAAAGGAACTCTTTTTACAACATTCAAGAAGGCATTTTTTTCTAATTTCAATTTGATGTAAGTATAAAATAATTTTTCTTTTGTGCTTTTCAAAGTCTAACTTTGCAAAAAATCCTGGATCAAGGATTAAAGTGGAAAAAAGAGTGTGAAAAGATCCATCAATGGATCTTTGCAATGGACAATGTAAGTGCTATAAAATCCACTTTGCAAAAAATTCTGAATCATGGATTAAAGTGGACATAATAGTGCCAAAAGATCCATCAATGGATCTTTGCAATGGATTTAAGTGGACATAGGGATCATAAGTATTTATTTACAACTAGATTAGAACTACATGCCGAGAGACAGACACCTGGGCTTAAAGCCTGCTAACGTTAAGTCATAATCGTGTCTCAATCGTGTTTCAATTGTAGTTCAATTGTAGTGCTTTTCTACACACTAGTTACAAGAATTATGACAGTATGATGTGATGAGAATGTAGTGTGTGGTGTGACCATCAGTAGTATTGTGAAAAAGTACACATTTCTTGTAACTAGTGTGTAAAAAAGCACTACAATTGAACTACAATTGAAACACGATTGAGACACGATTATGACTTAACGTTAGCAGACTTGGCCCCCAGAATAGGGGTCGTCCACTAGCAAGATAGATCGACGATATTTTCAAGGCTATCTTAAGTAGTACGTGACCTAGACTCACGCAGGAAATAAAATTGGCAAAATCAAAGAAAGGCCTATATGCTCAACAGTAGATAAGTGGGTTGAGGAGGGCTGAAATGATGATGATGTATTTAGTACAGTGCCACAAACTTTTCTGTTTCGGTGGCCAAAATGTGAAACTAACGTGTTTTTTTTAATGTCATTTTGCTGTCAAGTTAAAGTTCTACCATAACGTTGCTGGCGGCTGAAGTTCTTAGAAGTCAGGGCCGGTTAAATTGCTACAAAAAAAAGAAAAACGTACGTAGCGCCGCTGTCACCGGAACAGACAAGGTTGTGGCACTGTACACCAAATGCAATAGATACCTCTTAGCTCCCTTGGTAAGCTTTATGTCTGCCTGTTTGTTCTTCACGATCTCGTGCATTTCTTTCACATCTTCGCTGTATTCAGAAAGCTCGGCCTTCAACTCTTGAATGCTTTCCTTTTCAAGTAGCAGGGATCTCTTCTGTTCAGCTGAAATATTTTATTGTTGTTACTTGACTAAGGTGCAAGCAATAAATTTAGAATACAATAATTTTATCCTACTACTATTATAAATGCGAAAGTTTGTGAGTACCTATTAATTAATACTCAAAAACTTTCGTACATTAATGTACAGATGCATGCTTGTTACTCTTTCACGCAAAGTACTGAACGGATCTGGGTGAAATTTGCAGCAGAGATTAATAGGCTGGAATAACTAACACATAGGATACTTTTTATCTCGATAGTCGCACAGGAACGGGAACCACACGAGTAAAACCGCGGGCGGCCGCTTGTATAGGTATAATTTATTTCTCTCATGCCCAATTTACATTGGTATAGTAGTGATGAGTACAAGTACAGTGGCGATGCATGACCTGCCCCCCTAGACAAGTGGCTTTCTATTAGCGAATTCGCCAGTCGAATAGAAAGAAAATGTATGGGATTGACATTAGCTGTCGCGTGATTTCAATGCTAAAGTCAATCCTATATTTTCTTTCTATTCGACTGGCGAATTCGATAGTAGAAAGCCACTTTTCTAGGGGGGCTGAGCTTACGGCAGTGACTGTTTTTACTACGCCAAGTGGCGAGTCAAGTCACACGAAGGGGGAGGAGCGGGCGCGCGAGATAATGCCCAAAGAATAAAAAGTGGTTCTGTTCAAAATTACTCGCTACTCCGCGACCGGTTTACCCACAGTAATAACTCACTTCATACATACTACGCTAAAGAATATAATAAAGGTAGAGACAGACTGATCCTACGTACGCAACGTATGCAACGCATTATGAAATCTAGACCATTGAATTTGTATGACTAGAAACACACTTACGTATCCCACGTACGCGTATGATAAGTGTGTTTCTAGTCATACAATTTCAAGGGACTAGATCTCATAATGCGTTGCATACGTGGTGTACGTGGGCTCAATTTGTCTCTACCTTTATAGGGGTTAAAGAATGAAATTGCTGTTTTTTTCTTTTGTACATATAACTTAACAACTTTTATGATATTAGAAATATATAATTTCTTTAATATTGCGTTACATTAAGACCGTATCGAGAAACTTTTGATAATTTACATAGAAAAAACTTAACCCGAAAGTTACGACTATTTTTGTTACCAGAATTTTCTTACTTTATTAGTTGTAACTTAGTGATTTTTTTTCTCTTAACGAATGTGTCATTTAGTATTTAAAATGTCCATAAATACGTGTGTAAAATTTTGTAAAGTTACATAATATAAGTCGTTGAATAAATTACAAAAACGTTAGTATGGAAAAAAATATTACAAATATCTCCATACAAAACAGCAATTTGATAATTTAACCCCTAATATTATACCAATATCTTTTTCCTACTAATAGGGTCTATAGGTCCTTATTTTATAAGCAATATAAAGTAATCAGACATCCTAAACAGTGGGAATGTCGCGAATATTTAGGTCAACGCGTGTACGAGTGTTGGTCGAGAACAAGTAGCATACGATAAG
The DNA here is from genome assembly GCA_949710035.1 of Crambus lathoniellus. Taxonomy (NCBI): domain Eukaryota; kingdom Metazoa; phylum Arthropoda; class Insecta; order Lepidoptera; family Crambidae; genus Crambus; species Crambus lathoniellus. The sequence goes on along the minus strand of OX453310.1, from coordinate 6,145,171 downwards.
TAGTCTCAGTCGCGTATCAAACGAGTCCAAAATGAGTCGACGCGTGGACGAAGGGCCTTACTTGAGTCTGTCTTTCATTATAAACCAAACAGAATGAAAACAACAACTAATGCTATGCCATTTTCCGGCATGTGGAGTGGAATAATTACTGCCTGGGTAGCATTGCACTCAACGTTTACAAATTGAGATAAACATGGCATTTATTGATGGTGTGATATAATTACCAAATGTAAGGTACAATACAAGCATATTTTTTTTAATAATATAAATAGTAATAAGTAGTAGAAGAGCGATTGTTGAAGTTAAACAACTTTCCCAATGGTCGGTCTCGGTATGGACCTTTTCATCTCGAGCTCCTCCATGCTTCGGAAGGCATGTTAAGCTGTTGGTTCCGGTTGAATTTGCAGTCATTAATACCCACCAATTCGCATTGGGCCTGCATGGTGGGTCTCCTTAGTAACCCACAAGGAAGGCCAGTGCCCCAGCAGTGGGGACATTAAATGGCTGATGATGAGTAATAAGTAATAAAGACTGGATATAAACCACCACCACAAAAATAATTACTATTTAGAATGTTGAATGTCTCAAAAAGTCTAACTGATGGCCATATTTCACACAGTACTAGATAACAAGAGTCAAGTCGGTATACATGTTAAAAGGTTTATTATAATATCAGATCATGATAAGATTAAATCACACAAGTAGCAGACAAAATGGCACAACTTAAAACATTAAAATATGCTTCCTTTGTTTCAAGGTCACAAGATGATATAACAATGATTCATTGATTCCTGAAGGTCATTTGATTAGCTTGTAAGAAAGTAGTTCAATATATAAAACTATTTCATTGTATTTCATGAACCTCAATCAAATGTAAGACCAAAACGGTAAAAAACTTATATAAATTGAAATGTAAACAATTTGGTAATTAATGTTTCCATAGTGAGTCAATATCATAACATAAGGAAAGTATGTATAATCAAGTCTTTGATGTTGCTCCATCATTCTAAATTCAGTTCAAACAAATACACTACTTATTACACTAATTATGCATTCACAATGCAATTTTTATTATTGAAAAGGCAACCATTTCAGCTTTTACACTTAATGTTTACACTAGTTATTATTATAACGTTGTCATTCACACTTTTAGCCATGAACTTGTACCTTCCTTAAAACAAAAAATGGATTGTTGCCAACTTACCTAATTTCTCTAAAGCGTCTTCAATGACTTCAATGTCTTTACCAGACAGACCTTCTTCTGACTTCTTAGAGTCAACATTAATGACTGGTGCCGTGTCTCCCATGACTGGAGTAGACTCCAGGTCAATAATTGGAGCTCTATCCTTGAGTTCTTCTTCCTTTTCTCTCTTTTTAGCATCCAATATTTCCTTCTCTCTCTCTGCTTCTTGGAGTTCTTTCTTTTCTTCTTTGATCCTTTGCTCTTCCAGTTTAATTGCTTCTGCTTTAGCCTATAATAAATGAAATGAGTTTAATGTATTCTTGTAAAATAAACAAAGAAATACACCAGATCTATTTTATAAAGAAATAAATACCTTGAAGTCGAGTTTGCCTTCCTTCTCACCAATAGCAGCTTTGGTCTGTGTGGCGACTTGTTCTGGCAAAGCTGAAATAGTTGCCTTGAGTTTGTATGTTGTAGGCACATGCTCTGGCACCATCAAAGCCCGTGAAAGCAGCAGCAACGACGGTGGCACTTTTTCGTTCAATGATAAATCTAACCAATTTTTCAGTTCCTTTTTCAGTCTATCTTCTGAAACACCATAAGCTCTCATACCGCGAGCCCTGCAGGCCTGTTGCAACTCACTAAAGTTCAAACTATCCACTCCCTCTTTAGCTATCATTTTATCATCAGCTGCTAAAGATCTCAACTTCATCTTCAAATTAAACCGTAACATGGCACTTGTACCAATAGTGGAGACATTTAAAACTTTACACAGAGCCACTAGATGCGGGCGTTGTAAGGAATCTAAAGTTATTTCATCTTCAAACAATTTGGAAAACTTCATGATTTCCTCACTGGTTGCCACATCACCTGAGGTTCTTATCTTGTTGAAGAAGCCTGAAAACTCTTTTGCAAGTTCCGAATGCCTGTTGCTGGCCTGTGGCGCCATCTGATCTAGAGTTTCCTGGAAAAACTTTGCCATTTCTAACTTTACCTTCAAGTGTTGTTTTAATTTTGCTTCCTTCTGGTCTCTACTTTCAAATGTTGAAGGCAACATGTTTGGGAACAGTTTGATAAAGACTGGTAATGCAAATTCCAAAAAGGGTACAACAATGAACACTATAAATGGAACCATTCGGAATAGGTCACCAATTGTTGTAACTAATAATCTGTGTTCTCGCCGGGTGAGTGACTCTCCTTTTAATATTCTGAAGAGTAATGATGTCGATATTCTTACTTCTATGAATAGCAATCTAAAGCCATGATAGTAATGTCGTAATTCATCCATTACACGCTCTTTAATACTTTTTTTCTTTTTTTCCTCCTTTTTAGGAAGCTTCTCTTTTTCTTCAATACCTTTCTTAATTGTTTCAACAGTTGCCTCCACTTTTGAGGATGGTTTCAATGGCTCTTTATCATAATAACAATTTGTTGTTGATATTGTTCTAATGTAAGTAGGGTAAAAACAGATTCTTGCATCAATGGATTTCTGTGAAATGTCATGCTGGAGACCTAGTGGCCTATTTGTGTAATATGTTAATGACCTTGATAACGTTAAGTATGGATAATTTTGATATTGTCTGGTCTCCCATAGTATGGCTGAAATTAAGTTCAAAGTGATAGTTACCCATTCTATTAATTAATCGTTAAAATTATTCTGTACGCAATAAAATTCGTAACCTCTATTCACCAAAGAACTAGAAAAGTCTATCAAAATATTTAACAACATAAAAACGGATAGTTGCATCAACCATGTGAGGATCAGTAATACAATGGATAAATTGGAAGTCACAATTTCAGAAATAACATGCGCAAATGAGTAACTTAAACATGAACACATTTATAACAATTTACACGGTTGTTACATAAATTAAAATAGTGGGATAGGCCATTAAAAAATAATCAATCAGTCAACATCTACACGCGATAGGTTAGCCTGGAAAAAATCTTATTACCCGTATATCAATGTACTCACTTGATTTCTTTATACACCGACAATGGTTTAAAATCATTCTGTTCATTTTATATAATTGTGAGTTTATAATTTGAGTTAAAATGAAAATGTAACAAAAACAAAATCAACCTTTACACACCATGACAATCTAGAGTGCGCATCAGATAATGCTCTGCGCGCGGTCAAACTCAAAAACTAATTTTAAATAGCTGTGGAACAAGAAAATGTACTGTAACTAGCGCCAAAAACGCTCCAATCGGGCGCAGAGTAGGTACATTTGTACTTTTGTAGAGGTGGATGGATGGGTGATGTCAAAAAAAGTACAGATTATAAACCAGTCGATCCGTTAAAGCGCCCCACAGACACCCACAAATAGATTCGTTCGCCGGCCGGCGCAGCGGCTTGTCAGTACTCAGTGTACCCCTTTATCAGTCAAAAAAAGCAGTCAAAGGACATGAAAGAGATAGAGCGATAGTTTTCGATTACGAATACAGTTTGCCAAACTCATACTAGAAGCCTACAGACGGCCGATCATCCATCACTGAAGGATTTTACAGCTCACAAGCCAGAAGGAGTAAGGTACACACGAAATGACGTTCATCCGATCCGGGGAGATACCGGCTAAAAAATATGGGTATGGGCTTCAACTGTCATTTGAATTCCTTAATTTGATAGATTTTTGCTGCTTTGTTCTGTTGAACGTTGCTAGTTAGCTATCGTTATACCCAACGTCACAAAACAAGGAATTGATAGCGGCTATTTTCTTTCTATTTTGTTTTTTTTCAATTTTTTCTATTTTATATAATTCTATTTTATTTCAGATTTTTTAGCCGGTAGCCCCCCAGGGGGGCTACCGGCTAAGAAATCTGGATATGGGTATGGGCTTCAACTGTCATTTGAATTCCTTATTCTGATAGATTTTTATTGCTTTGTTCTGTTAAACGTTCTTAGCTAGCTATCGTTATACCCGACGCCATAAAATTAATAACTGATGAAACGCGAGAGCCGACAGGCGACCAGTGGGGCTACCGCGTAACTTTATGGATATGAACTTCATACGTTTTTTGGAACTTTTAGTCAATTTTATAAAAAAAATAGCCACTATCAGTTCCCTGTTTTGTGTCGTCGGGTATAAAGATAGCTAACTAGCAACGTTCAACAGAACAAAGCCGCAAAAATCTATCAAATGAGCGATTTTCTGAGAGGCCATTTAAAAAAAAAAAGCTTCCAATTGCTTCACTAGATGGCGTTGAATAAGTATGTACATGTCTATGGTATATTTTGGTATGAAACATATTTAAATTAATTACTTTTTAAAAACCCAAAGGAAACTAATAATATTATAAATGTGAAAGTTTAGATGTTTGGATGTTTGGATGTTTGGATGTTTGGATGTTTGGATGTTTGTTACTCAATCACGCCAAAACGGCTAAACGGATTTGGTTGAAATTTGGAACACAGATACTTTGAAGCCTGGAGAGGAACATAGGCTACTTTTTATCCCGGAAAAAGTCACATTCCCGCGGGATAACGTCGTGAGGTCCACGCGGGCGAAGCCGCGGGCGGAAAGCTAGTATTAAATAAGTACTACCGTGAGGAACAGAAACAAATAGGTAAATTTAAAGATTTAGGTAAATAAATAACATCTGTCTGACGTTCCGTTTTACGTAAAAAAGTCGCGTCAAAGTAAAATTTATAACGTTCCGTTCCTCCTAACTGCATAGGTGGGACAGCGCCATCTAGTGACTGAGCTTTCAGAAAATCGCCCATTATGGAATTCAAATGACAGTTGAAGCCCATACCCATATCCATATTTTTTAGCCCTAAAAACCTAAAGTTCCCAAAAACGTATGAAGTTCATACCCATAAAGTTACGCGGTAGCCACCCTGACCGTCTGTGGGCACCTTTAAATATTTTTTGTGGCCTGTTTAACCAAACTTACAAGTCTACAATGGGAAGGAAAACTAACTTTTTATCACGAACAGATAGGTGATATTGGAGTGCTGCATAGATGTATTATTCCTGTAGATGGAGCATAAAAATATGAACAATTCCTTCTATAATATATGAGCAAGGCGTATGATAGAGTCTGCCACAAAACTTTGCTTGACAAATTACACAAAATGGAAATTAGAGGTTTGGCACATAAATGGTTTGAGTCTTATCTCGCAAATCGCTTTCAATTTGTAGAGGTACAAAATACTAGTCATGAAACAGGTGCAGTACAGTTCGTAAGATCTGGTAGAGTCCCCGTTAACAGCTCCATTCCTCAAGGAAGCGTCCTGGGGTGTGTTTTATTTCTCGCTTAAATCAATGATCTACCTAACGTTTTAGACGGATATTGCACATTATTTGCAGATGATATCTCTATTTTGTTCCCTTGCTCACATATAAATGAAGTTAAATACAACCTAAAACTAAAACTAGATAAAATCACCCTTAGGCTAGAAAACCATAATTTGCAGCTTAACCTAAATAAAAGGAAAATAATCCAAATCAAACCATATCAAGAACCATCTCTACCTATCACATACAGCTATGGCAACACAAAAATTCAAATTGTTAACTCTGTTACCTTGCTGGGTGTCGACCTGGATACCAGTATTAACTGGAAATCACACATTCAAAGATTATCTAAGAAATTGTCTTCTTTTATATATGCTCTCCAACACCTCAAAAGAATAACCGACTTCCAAACGGCTCTCACTGCGTACTACGCTTATGCATATTCTACAATATCATACGGTCTCGTGTTGTGGGGCAATTGTTCCGAAGTAGAAAAAACTTTTACTATCCAAAAAAAATGTATCAGAATTCTAACCAATATTGAGGAAACAGAGTCATGCAGACCTCATTTTATTAAACATCAAATTCTCACACTCACTTCCATATACATTTTTGAATCGTGTACGTTTATTAAAAAGCATAAAAATCTGTTCACATTCTTACCGACTTCTATTTTAAAAAGAAACGACCGAAATAAAAGTAAAATTGTATTACCATTCTCCAAACTAAAAATAGTTACTTCTAGCCCTCATTACATGGTAATAAAAATTTATAATCACTTGCCGAACTACATAAGAAATATAGAAGATTCGTCTAGCTTTAACAATGTATTAAAAAAGTTCTTGATTACCGAGTGCTTTTATAGTTTAAGTGAATATTTTAACAATAAATATTAGTGAACACTTTTTGATAATAATATAATATTATAAAATATACAGTTTAATGTACTTAATTTCTAATATAATATTAATGCAATCTATTGTATAAATTAATTGTATGAAATGCAAATGTATACTTTAATTATTAATGTACCTATTTAAGTTTTATCTGTATTATTGTTGTGCCCTTACGGGGCGTCACATGTACTTTTTATGTTCTAATACCACCTAAGACAAACACAAAACACTGTGACATGCAATAAAGAAATCTGAAATCTAATCGACTCTCGTCTCTCAAACGGTGACATTTCGTGTGTTAAAAAGAGATAACAATAGCCCAACGTGTGCGTCTTACCGCCGGTTTCTGAAACGCCAATCAAAATTAAAATTAGCTAACAGACTGTCACAATGAGTCACACCAACACATCAAAATATGACAATTAAAATTACTGCATTTAATGCGCGTACTCGTGCAAGTAATAACAGTTTTAGTTTTATCGAAATCTGTCCAGGATTTCCAAAGTTACAGCTTTGTAAAGTTTCACCAGCTTTTGTAAATTTGCTTTCCTTGCGCGCTATTGCGATGACGTCATGTCACAGTGACATCTCCGATTGCGGCTGCTGCGGGTGATTTCCGTCCAACTGTACCTACATAGAGTCCGTCCGTGCGCAATAAGCTAGAAACACATTTCGCTGGCGCAGCGCAGCGCAGCGTCGACCCGGGTGTGCACACTTTACTAGCGTGGCGCAGCGTTTCCTGACGAAATTTTTGATCAGTGTCAATCAAGTCGTTGACGAGCTAACATCTGCATTATGTTTTCTTCTAATTTGAATACAATTTCTGTTCTTACTTGAACATATTAAATCCAAAAAAATTATGTTAATGATTACGATGATAAGATGATGATGAATGATTACGAGATGCAATTTATATCTATACTAATACTATAAATACACTTTGTTTGTTTGTAATAGATAAACTCAAAAAATACTGAACCGATTTTAGAAATATTTAGTGTAATTTATTTTCAAATCAGAATTATACATTCTTTTTGTTATAAAATTAAAAAGTATAGTGTACTAAAAACACTTTAATACTGTTTTAACAGTATAATTAACAACCCTACATGATAATGTATTGGTGACTCTTCTAAACAAAAAAAATATTTTTTAAATTGGCCCATTATTGACGGAGAAATCGGAGAACATAAGTAGTAAAAAGCAAAATGGCTTAAATAGACCACTCGGTAATAGCTTTAAAGCAATGTGTATATTTTGCAAAACAGAAATGAATGCAAAAATAATCAAAATAAGCATCATTCACAATTAAAAAAAAATATTTTATAATTTTATGATTTTTTATTAAATCTAGCACTATTTTTAGAAATCCATACTTATCTAGCACTATTTTAGATGACGTTTAGCACCAATTTGTGGTATTGAGTTGGCAACCCTGCACTAGACTAGAATTTATTCTGGCTCACTCATCTGTCTGTGGCAGGCGGTGGAATCACCCATAGTGAGGACCCATCCTTAGTGAGGTACCATAAATACTGTCCCACGGGATGATCGACCATTTAAAAAGGACCGCCATGTTGACGTAGGTCTGTACTGTCTATGGCTTATTCGTGTTAGGGATGCCCGATTTTTGGCCATAAATCGATCTTTTGGTACCCCGTCATTCGATTCACGATCTGAATCATATGGCTTTGAATCGCTTTTGGTTAAGTAAGTGTTTTTGTGATGTATTTTTTTTTTATTTATTGTATTTTCTCTCGTTTTCACAATCTTTTTACTTACATATTTTGCAGTTCTCATCCGTTTCACATTCAATAAAACGCCCAACCGTCTGATTTTACTGGTCTCATATTAAAATAAAGTCGGTTTACGGACTATGCTAATTTTGCGTGATAACGTCCTAAGAAACCATTGATGAAAAATGATGTCGAAGTAGAAGGTTACATTACCAGCGACCTCTATCGTCAACTTGATTATAGAACAAGCATTCTCTGCCACACTCAGAGACGCCACTTAAATTTAATTGGCATTAAATTATCATTCCTACTTTATTCAATACTGGACATAAAAAAGAGACAGATATAGATTTAATTGTCAATTAAAGTTAAATGACCTGTCTCTGAGTGCGGCAGTAAATCATCTAATTTACAGCTTGCTCAAGCATTGTGTCACTAGTGACACTTAAAATTGTTTCTCTAGTTTGATTTAGATGGTACAAAATTTTATTATGTTGCCGATAATCTTTACAGTTAATTTGATAATTCAAACAAGTATTTTGTTATAAATAATGTTTAAAGCTAATTTGATTATTAAAAATATGCCGCTTTCTCTTTTCTACTCAGACGCATAGCGCGAGTCAGCTGCGCATAGTGCCATCTAGTGAAACATCACTAACAGCCCAAAGTAACAACTTTGGGCTAAATAATTTGTGTGTTTTTAAGATTTCTATGAAAATTATCATAATTTTGATAATTTTCCCTTTATGTGGTCATTAAACCCAACCCCTGTACTATGCGTCATGCTTTTTCGTGAGTGCAGCCGGCTTTTTATTACGTCAGAAAAGTATTTTAAGCCATTTGTCAAACACACTCAATCTCTAAAAATAGAACACTAATTCGTATGGTGTGGGATAGCTATAAATAATGAAATATAATAAAATATTATCACCTCATAACTTCATATTTCATAAGTACGTACCGCTCAATTTGATTTATACAATGAAGATAAGATAAGATATTTAAAACTAATCTCATCTTCTTTTGTATATCGTATCGTGTATACAGGTTGGTAGAGAGGTAATCTCACTTTGGAAAAAAATGTTGGACGATTCAAAAGTATTTTAATGTGTAAATTTATTTGAATAAAGAGTTTTTGACTTTGACTTTGATGTAGTTTGTTATTCTGTTAGGTACTTAGGTACCTTCAAATGCTAGTGTTTGAAAATAATAAAAAACCGTTTCGGTTTCTGGGGTGCGATAGCGTAAGGTAATCGTAATAATTTGACAGTTCATATCGTATTTAATCGGCTGCACTGCAATTTGTATAGAATGATATTTAACACAATACATTATTGAACTGTCAAATGAATACGATTGACTTTAAAATATTATACTTACTAAAATGTATAAACAGTACATATATTTTTTCGTATTGTTTTATTTTTTGTCTGTGTGTCATAATTAATCTAACCGTAACGTTTTGTGTTTGTCCCAAAGATCAAGGTGTCAAGGCTGAAAGAAAACTGAAAACGTATTCGTTTGGCCGGGCATATTTTGCCAAAACCTTGTTTCTTTCATTAGGTACGGGACGTTGGCGGAATGTCTGTGTAAAACGGAAGAAACCATTACATGAAAAAAGAAAAATAATTTACACAATCGTCTCGCCTATTCATTTTTTCACACGATCTTCATGCGATCTTTTTTGCATACGATTCGAACTGGGTTAAGAAATCGCATTTAATTGAATCGATAAAAAAAATCGGGAGATCAGAAGATCGATTCAGATTTCAGCTCTGGCATCCCTAAGTGCCCTAATTCACTTATAATTTTTCGTTTTTCTCGTTATAAAAGTGTTTTTACTTAAAATGTGTTTTAAGTCTAATAACTATTGTAATATTATATGAAAAATACTGGCGCAATTAATCCAAAGCAAAGCATTGAAAGTGCGAAATTACCGTGTACTGTGAATTCGTAATCCTACAATTGGATTTTGTTTTTCAAATGTGATGGACTGATTTGTACTTGTAGTTTCTAATAACTCTCTTCCAAAATGGAAATCTGAGGAAGCTTACGGTACGTAAAACATGTTTATAAATCTGTTTACTAATATTATGTTATCGTAGTACATAAAAACTAAAATATGACTTCATTGTTATAGGTTATTTGCAAGAGTCTACAGTTCAAGTAAAGAAAGATTTGCTCATCATCAAATGAAAAATCTCAATTGAAAAATGTCTTCTTATCAGGTAAATCAGACTTATCTGTGAATTTAGTCTTATGACCTATGTCAAACAATGTGCTTTACCCACTATTTAATAATTTAAAAAGATTAACTACCTAAGCATTCTGTTCAATCAAAACTTATAAAATGTTTCATATTTTTAAAATCTACAATGGAGTAACACATACCTAACCTTCATCACACTTAATGTTAAGTGGTGATAAAGCTGAAGGTGGAAGCTATCTTATCTCGTAACTGCTGCCGGAACACAATAATGCTGAAAACATTGTTATGGCGTCAGGCTTAGATAGGATGGTGGTAGCTAGCTAGGTGGACTAACAACAAGCCCTACAACCAACCAAACCGAATACAATAGTACCCTCCCTCCACTGCAAATTTAACCCGGGACTTCTGGGTCTGAAATAGGTGGTATGAACCACTAGATCACAAAGGCAGTAAAACCATTTTTATTTTCAGATAACAGAGTGTTCACTTCTCCTACAGAACGTGGAGTGCTGCGCAGTCGTCAGGGCCTGTGGTATATCAAAACACATTTGGCAAAACTAGTGTTCCTTTAGCTGTAATGATCATAGTACTGACTGATTAAAATGTTTGTTCTACTTGCAATTGTGTTTCATGGCAGTTAAATAACACAAACAAAGAAAGCATAGGCAAAGTTGTTTTATTTTGTGTAATGATAGTTTTATTTTTTACTATGTTTGTTTAGACTTAGTTGGATTACACATATGTATTTCATGTGAATATATTGTAATTTGTTACTTTTATGATTTATAATTGTATGGTGTGTATTCAATAAAATATAAATTCGTTAATAGTGCCTGTTTCTTCATCTTATTTTATTTTAGCAGTAGTAATAAGAAACCAATACAACTAGGGATGTAGTGCAGCTAGGTATCGATAATTTTTACTATCGATAGGGCGACGATAGTTTTGGCAGCACTAGCATCGTGGGAAACTGACATTTCACTAACAGACGGCCGATATAAGGCTTGATTCCCATCTGTACTACACTATATAATTTGTGGTCTGTGGCGCCCGCCGCGGCTTGTGGCCGCGACGCGCACGAATTGTTCGGGCGTTTGTGCACTACACTGAATTTTACCGATCCGGAAAAAACGGATGCTTGTATTTTAATAATTGATCATTTATAATTATAATAGTAAGAATTTATTTATTTCGTGTAGTTTAGGGTTTGAAACATTGAAACTAAACGAAATAAGTAAACTCTTACTATTATAAATGATTAATTATTAAAATACAAGCATCCGTTTTTTTCCGGATCGGTAAAATTCAGTGTAGTGCACAAATGCCCTTCGTTCGTTCGTCCGTTCGCCTCGGTCGGTCGGGTCGGACGGGCGGGACTCGGACATACGATATTTTCTAGCAAGATTGACCTAAGATAAAAAGAATTGTCAATAGTTTTAATCAAATCTAATTTGAAAAATTCTGATGGAAAGAAACTTTCTGAGAAGTATTCCGTAATTATTCCGAATCTTTCAGCAGTTTTGCAACTGTACTCATCATACATATTGTATCCATTATCTCTGACTGTTTTTTTTGTTGGTAGGTACTTATTGCAGGACAAATCAACATAATTATTTGATCCCTAGCGCCACCTAACGTGTAGCTCTAGATAAAATGTTTTTGACACCGTAACGAACCACGGGACGAATTGCGAAAGTAGCAAAAGAAATCGCACGGCGAGCGAAATATTATGAATTATCAATTTTAAAAATCATAATTTAAGGGAACATTTAATGCAATTGACTGGAATAATGTAAACAAGTACTTACTTGGTAAAATTTATTTGATTCTCAGTTCATTAGCCGAATTTCTTCAATTAATTTTTCAAGCGTTGAGCAGTTTGTAAATCATGTGATTATGCTTTCGGAAACCCAAATCTAGAAATGGTTTGAGATTTGTATGGGCACTGACAGACTGTTAACAGACTGTTGACAGTCTGTCACATTTTTCTTTCAGAAACCCAAACTACAATTAATTGGAGATTAATTGGGAATTAGGTAATTTAATTTTAATTGGCGTTTCGGAAACCGGCCGTTAATGAGCCGCGCGCCACTTAAAAGTCAACGTCATATTTGTTTGTTAACCAGCTGGTTACAAATGCTTCAGAAAGAAAATCTTTTTTTGTAGTAACATATAGAAAGATTTGATGGTGTGGTGCGGTAAATCTGTTGTTTGTTAAGAATGACCAGGGGGTCATTCTTAACAAACCCGTTAAATTAAACCCATTTAATTAGTGTTCCCGGTAATTCAACCAGAGTGAGTGTTTTGAAAGAGAATAATGAACACATATCATTTCAGAGGTAAGTCACACTCATTGTTTTGTGTTTTTGTGAACAAATTTTTATAGCTAACTGGTCCGTGTTTGCAAAAATTAAATTGCTGTACGTGTAAACACAGTTTACCATTGACTTGGTTAAAGAAAATCGGTTGTTTTTAGGCTAAAAATATATAATTTAAAGCCAATGAGTCACACCAATGATTTTTGTTATCAGCATATCTAAAAAATATGTTATTCGAGAAAAAGAATATGTTTTTATTTTTTTCCTATATTCAAAAATGACTGAGGTATTGAACGTTAAAGTACGGCCTCCGAGAAAAATTCAGGTGAGCCAATGGAATTAACGTGTGACGTCACATCGCGATTGAGAGTTGGCGCTTCCGTATTTCTCCTTTGGCTAAGAGTTGCGCTCTCACGGTTTCGCAATAAATTTATTTATTTTTCTTATAGTCGATCAATGAACAATTTTGTATTGAGGCCATGTGAAAAAACACATTCAAATACATAAGTTGTATTTTTGTGATTAATAAATTAAATCAACTTTTGTAATGGCGGGCGGTATTCTGTCAATATAAATAGCAACCGTCAAACTTCGATCAACAACATGGAGCTCGACTTAATACTGAGATAACTGGAGTTCTCACCCTGAATAAAAAAGTGTACCCAGCAAATTTGACATTTATGTATGTAGTGGCTGTCAGTTGTCTCATATGACCATACGTATTTTTTGAAAGTGTAGGTGAGACGGAAGACAGCCACTGTGTAATTTTTGGTCACAAAAAAGTGTTAGTACTGCACTCTCCAGTTACCTCAGTATTAAGTCGAGCTCCATGATCAACAATAACACGAAGCCGTCAAATGCACAGTAGGTGACAGTTTTAGAGTGCGGCTGCGCGCGGTTGAAATCGAATACTAATCATTTACCATAACCTTAGAACGGAGAAAATGTACTGTAACAAGTGCCAAACAGTTGCGCGAAGATTGCGCACGGTCGGACTCTATGTAGGTACAGTTGGACGGAAATCACCCGCAGCAGCCGCAATCGGAGATGTCACTGCGAAATGACGTCATCGCAATAGCGCGCAAGGAAAGCAAATTTACAAAAGCTGGTGAAACTTTGCAACGCTGTAACTTTGGAAATCCTGGACAGATTTCGATGAAACAAAGACTGTTATTACTTGCACGAGTACGCGCATTAAATGCAGTATTTTTTATAGTCATGGTTTGATGTGTTGGTGTGACTCAATTTTTTGACATTTGACCAACCTGATAGTGTTGTAGTCCGATTTTATTATGTAATATCGATAAAAAATTGTAGTGTTAACAATTTTGTATTTAAACTTAATTTTTCTCAATTTTAAACAGATTTCCCACCACCGCGCCGCCGTCGATGTAAAGGAAACGTGAATAAGAAACGTAAGAATAGGCGACGATTGGACCTTCGCAACCTTCGTTACCTTCGCAACAAACAAGAATATGCTCGAAGCACTTATTAAAGCAAATTGTGGATTTATACTTAAAAAATTGAATACATTATCAGTATAAAAATTAGCGTGAAATCTGTATTTTTTTACTTAATATCATTCAGCAGCTTATTTAATTTAGGAACATAAATAAAAATAATAAAATATAAATAATAATTATTTTATATATTTAATTCTATGGGGGACAAACAGGAATAAAAAAGTTCGAACTGTCCCCTCATCGGTAACAGGGGGACAAATCAAACTTTTTTGTCCTTTCTGTCACCCCATGGGGACAGAGCAGGAAATACTACCCTTAAAAAACATTGAGTCTTGTCATTTGCGTTTGGTTCATACCATGAAGCTCGACTTAATACTGATGTAACTGGAGTTCTCACCCTGAATAAAAAAGTGAACACTAGCAAATTTGACATTTAGTATGTAGTGGCTGTCAGCTGTTGTCTCATATGACCATACGTATTTTTTTTAAATGTAGGTGAGACGGAAGACAGCCACTGTGTAATTTGTGGTCACAAAAAATTGTTCGTACTGCACTCTCCAGTTACCTTCGTATTAAGTCGAGCTTCATGGTTCACACTCAATACGTACATTATTCTTTTAGAAATACTTGTTTTTAACACTATGAAAAACAAAATTAATTGTTTTTATCAACTTTGTCGGTTGGCATTTGAAATATAAATAATAAGAGTCAAAAATGCAGAAAATTAATAATGTTTTGATAAACATTGGTATTTATTTGATATGATGCAACAAGACGTGATTATCTTCCGGCTAAGAAATATGGATATGGGTATGGGCTTCCTGTTATTTGAATTTCTTATTTTGATCGATTTTTCTGCTACCGCGTAACTTTATGGGTACGAACTTTATCCGTTTTTTTGGAACTATTCCTTACTGCATGGAATTTTAGATCGACGAGAAAAAAAAATATGTCTTAAAGTTGGCCAAGTAGACCTTGGGGAAAATAGGAAAAAAATATATTTCATCCCCTTCAAAAGTTACAGCTTGAAAACGATGTGTATCAAATATGATACTCCATGCAGTAAGCAGTAAATATATGTATATATCAAATATGTTACAGCATGCAGTCTTTAAAAAAAAGAAGAGATATTTAAATTTATTTATATACAGGGCGTCCCAAAACTATGGCACATGGAGGGAAAGTACCTTAAATACTGAAAAAATAAAAATTTACAATCTTCACTCATTAGTGGTAATACATTGAAATGTTAAAGTAAGTTGGTTTTAGCACGACAGTCACAGAATATACTATCCATAATCACAGGGTGAAAAAAATACGCTGCACAAAGGAGAAGTTGCAGCTTCCATATAAAATTAACCTACGTCTGTGCTAAGAAAAATATCTCAAAAAATAGATAAAAGTAGTTATTAATAGAGATGTGCCGAGTACAAAGTTTACCGAGTAACCGAGTACCGAGTAATACTCCGTTTTGTCTGTATCAAACCGAGTACTCGTTCGAGTAACTCGGTTCAGTTTATAAGTATAGGAATAGGAGTAATACGCGAAAAACACGTTCAAACATGACCGCGGAGTGCAGCCAGCGAGCGAGCGGTACCTCGCCGCCCTCATCCCCTTCCTTCACCCAGTTGCGTCCAGGTACTTTTACTCCTAGTCAGTCATTTCTTTACAAATTGTGTACGGGTGATGCGTTTGGTGGTTTGGTTTGTAGAATTATTTTATAGTGCCAAAGCAATTTTAGTGCTAAATTCTTATACTTTTTATATCTTAAATTACATTTTATATCATAAATAATATTTTCCAGTGTCCTATTCTTAATTTTTTCTTCATGTGATTCAAACTTCGCAAATTAATAAATTTTAATGTTAAGTAATTACCCTAAATAAAATATGCATAATACTACTATTATCCTATTATTAGGCCTATGCTTAGTAGTGGATGTCGTACTGCTGATGATGATGACTACTATTATCGCTCTCAAAATTAAAACCATTTTTTTCTAACGTTTGATTACTCGGCTTTTATAACGAGTTACTCGGCCGAATACGAGTACTATAAAAATTGCCGAGTAGGCCGAGTAACGAGTAATAACTGAGTACTCGGCGCTTCTCTAGTTATTAACATACTGCCCACTTCTGATTGTCATCCTTACTGGCTAACATACTTAGAAATTGCTCCAGAGATTCTGGATCCGCCTGAATAGGCGCAGTGTAATATGAATTTTTGGTGGTGTAGATAAATTGGGGTACTAGTCAGAGAATTTGGGGACTAGTGGGAATCCCACCGGAATCAACCCTAGAGAGTTATTTTCGACTCGGCTAGCTCAAATTGCAATTAGGGTCGTAGGTAGGCGTAGCTCAGACATCTGGGGAAATAATTAACCTTGGGCGCCGTTGACATTAGTCACACATGCAAGTTACTAAAAGTATTAAACTTATACACATAAGTACAAAAATGTCTAATAATTTATTTAAAAGCTCCAGATTGAAGCAAAGTGAATTCAATGAAAAACCACATATTTGATGCATTGGTAAACATTTAATACTGATACTTATGCCTGCCCTGTATGGAGTAACACGTGCTCAACTAATTACCAAATATTGCAAGTTATTCAAAATAAAGCTTTAAAAATTGCATTTAATACACCTTTCAAAACGAACTTAATAAAACTACACAAAGTAATTTCTTACCCTTTACTCATTTCATTTATATTAAAACTTACACGAAATTTTTATAGTAAAAACAAACATAATTCTAATCCTCTGATATCTAACATATGTAAAACACAATTATCCGACATCAAATATATCGATAGATACGGCACGTATCGCTTACCACATCACTACGTATTGTTCCCACCAACTAACTTGCCTGACCAGTTGTCGGCGGGCGGCGGTGCGCACGCGCATGACTAAATTAGTGACACTCGGTTTCCGTGCAGCTTCCCCTCTGTTATCTATACTTAGTATGGGCGCGGGAGGCGCGGTAGTTCTCGCCTCTCGCTGTACGCTGGTCGATGCCAATGTTATCAGTATTTACGTGTAGCGAACTAATGCTTTACTTTTATTTACCCACTTTTATGAATTAAGCGAATCGGCTACAATCGAATCGCATAATTATGTTATTGAATTGTGTATTATAAACACGTTTATTTACATATGATTTGAAGAGTCATATTAATCATTTGTAAAGCTTGAAAAGGTGTTATTAGCCTGAATAAGTAGTTGTAAGTAATTGGTTTGTACTTAAGTTATTTAAGTTTTCCATTGTAACTAAAATTTATGAAATAAAGAATTTACAAAAACAAAAAAAAAAAACAAATACTGATACAATTTAACACAAAACTAGTATAATAGTACTAATAATAATAAGATAGATTATATCTACTTAACCGTGACATGACACAAAACTGTCGTTGCACTTCACACATTAAACGGGTAACATAACTCTTAACAGAGGGATAATACCTCTTTCAAGCAGATAAACTAGTAGTGCCGACTTAAGACACTAAGTAAAACATGTTCACTGCTTATATTTATAAATATCTCTAAGTTGAGCAAAAATATACTAATGGTTAATACATAATGATACACATGTAGGTAAACACTGCCACAATGAACGTGAGCCGGTTATCAATGGTACCTAATTATATTAAAAAATCGGACGACGGCATGGTTTAACACCACTTAAAGGATCCGCGGGTTACCTCAAAGAAGCCATGAGTTTTGCTGAATGGACAGGACAGGTCAACGAACTTGAAACACTCATTAACCATCACATCCTGAACATGTTAAAAGGTCGGACCGTGTAACCTCACACGCGGCGCATGGTACTCAACACCACGGTCGCGGACACATAGGTCTCCCTGCAACAGGCATGGTATGGAGGCCCTAAACGGGCATATAATTACATGAAAAAATGCTCTGTCGCAGTCCAATCACTTGGTTCCCAACCGGTCCATCACCCAAAATACGTTCCCATCAGTCACGTCATAAGGTCAATGCCATGGTTGTCCAGCCCGTACGCAGGCCTTGTATAAAGGCACATTCACCTGAAAGACTTCCAAGAGACCTTACGCTTAAACGTGTAAAAGGTTTGCCCGAAGACGTGGCTACATTCGATCCACAGATCACTATATATGTAGATTCGATCAAGGACCATAACCGGATGAAGTACCTAGACCCACCCAACATCCGCACAGCGCGATCCGTTTCACACAACGCAAGTCCGTTTCGACTCAAATGACGATCATCTCTTTGGCAGAACGCAACAAAGATAAAACATTAAAACGAAATTGGCTACTTACTTTATAAATAGTAAATTTCGTTCCCAAACAATGGCACGGGAGATAATAAAAATACAATCATTAGAAAATCACCGGCCACGGACCGGCAATCGTCCGCGGTAACGGAACGCTTCTCCACAGAGCACAAAGCAGGGTGCCAGCAATTGGCTATGATCAAGCTAATACAAAGATAAAAAAAAATCTAGACCATTAATGAGCGATTTTCTGAGAGGACATTTAAAAAAAAAGCTTCCAATTGCTTCCCTAGATGGCGTTGAATAAGTATGTACACACGGCGGCTCATCAGACTATACATGTTGACCTTGAGACCGCCTTTATGCCCTACGTAATAAAAGCTGTTATCGCAGTTCAACTGTTTAACTTGATGTGCTGCCGAGTGTACATGTCTATGGTATATTTTGGTATGAAACCTAATTAAATTAATTAATTTTTAACAACCCAAAGGAAACTAATAGTATATTAAATAAGTACTACTGTGAGGAACAGAAACGAAATAGGTTAATGGGGAACTTGCATTAAAATTATTTTGAGAAATTATATTAATAATCCAATGATGATAGCCATTAAAAGTGCATTCGTGGAAGATTTATTCCAAAATTATTATTATTTTGCAAAATATTTTAATGTAAAGTTACGTAAATTGAAACGTGATTTGAAACACCAATCAGCGCGCAGTGACGTCATTCCATTAGTCACTTAAGCTGAGTTCAAAAACATATAGGTGATCATACATTCAAATCATGTCATAAAACATTAAAAATATCTACAAAATGGAAAAAGGCTTGACTAAATTCGACTCGCGAGATTTGCTTAAGGTTTATATGGACAAAGTGCGGTGGTTATTTATGTAAAATTCAAATTTTTCAAGTGTAGAGATTGCTGTTTACTTTATACACTGTTGATGCAAGATCTAACGAGGTTATGATTTTTACGAACACAACGTACTTACATCAAAATTATCTTCACAACATTGCAAGGCAGATTTTGAAGAGGGTGAATGTTGTCTAAATAGCTCCTTTCATCCACTTTTCTCTAAGTTTAGGCTCTTGAGGCACAGTTAAAACTGCACACTCTATTTTGTGAGATTGAGCTTTACTTGTAAAAGAATTATCCATTGTAGTAGTAATAAAGTATCGTTTACTGACTTTTTTTATGTCAAATAAAACTGAAATAAATTAATTCTGTCTTACCAAAATAATATTGTACGCGCCATGAAAAGTTATGTGCATCTGAAAGGAGTGACCACTGACCACGAAAAAAGAAACGGGTTGAGAGCCTATCAGAGAATCTTTACGCGACATGAAAAGTTATGTGCATCTGAAAGGAGTGACCACCAAAAGAGAAACAGCTTGAGACCCTGTCAGAGAATCTAGTAAAAAAATTGTTGATTCCTAAGCAAAACTCCAAATAATTCGTATTAATTCTGAGTTGGACACTCAGTTCAGCAACTGGTAAAAAATTACTGTCACCTGTCAAAGTAATTAAGCATTGTGTGTTAATTATTTTTAAATTCGAATCTAGTAAAAAATTTAGCTTGGTCACTGAGTTCATACAATTTGTGCATTATTGAATCTCTCAAATTTTGCAAGTAAACTAAAGAAATACATAAAATTACTTTAAATATCTAATTGTTTAGCTCCTTATGAAGAAACAATGGTACAAACGTTAATAGTTTAATAATAAATGGAATTTATCTATTTTGACAACTAACGACAAACGTTTGAACTGAGTGACCAACGTTTTCGGTTTTAATGACTAGGCTTCGCCACTTAGATAAATGAAAGTAAGCTTAAGTTTTTTTACTCGACTGCGGGCGAAGTCAAAAATTACCTGACTGCGGCGGGCGAAGCCCAAAAAGTGTTACGTTTTTGACCTGAATGTATGTGTTTCTGTTCCTATGTTCCCTCGTAACTACTAAACGGATAAATTGATTTTGTTAATTGATACGTCATCAGATTCGTCATAATAGCCTGAGTGAAAATAGAACATCAATATTAACAAAAAACAAAATGGCGGCTTTTAGGCGGCATATTATTCTGTGCATTGTAAAAGAAATATTTTTAAATCTCATCGAGTGGGGTAGGTATTAAATGAAGAGTTTTAAATAGCGATTCCATAAACATCTATAACTTGCAGTTTTGTAAATCTCTCCGTATTAATTTACCTAAAAAAGAAAAGAATTTACGAATTTTTAAATTAGTAAGTTCTTTCTTACTTAAAAAAGATGATTTATTGACAATGAACTAAAAAGTCTAAAATAAAAACGTAGGTAATATTTAAAAAACTAAAAACACTACTGCAAAAATTTATTATTAAAAATGAAAAAACCAGCTCTTTACTTCTCGGGTTTTTAGTTTTTTATTAATTATTACGAAATCTTTACTAGAAGTTGGCATATCATCCGTTTCTCTGAGGGTGCCATACTTTTAGAGATTGAATTTTTATTTTTTGTTAAAACAAAATTGACAGGTGGTTACCCTCATTTATTACTTTTTTTAAGGATTTTAAATGCCGCTATAACGTTGTTGTCCATCCTGTCATGCGACAAATATTGGAATGTGAAGCACAGCGGTAAACGTCGCGAGTGCACAAGTGTGTGGACACTATGAAAATATTTACGAGAAAGTTCAAGGCAATGCGAATGCGGTCGCAAGTATACCTACAGGATGCAATGCAATGCAACCGACTATCAGTCCACCTGCAGGCAATGGCCTGTCATTGACCACATTCGCCCACACACCCACAGTTTTATATTAAGGGCCCGCTATATGCCAACGAAAATTAGATTGCTTTACATGATCGTCTGTAATATCAATATTAATGAAAAACTGAATTTCAAATTAAGATGCAGCAAACTTCAGGACTAACACTAGTGACTATGTTACTCAAAATCACGATTACATAAAATTTTGTCAATAGAATGAAATTGCGAAGTTGCCTCCAAATCGCTATAATTAACACGATAAACAGCTAGTATTAATAATACATTTAAATAAAGCTCGAAACTTTTTAGTATAATTACACTATATAGATAAGGCAGGGCTTATGTTATATAAGGTCCTTCTTAAATAGTGCACATAATTTTAAGGGGTCAATGTACTCACGCATACAAATAACTTGTACTATAGTACCAACATTGAAAACGTGAAAAAGAAATCAGCTGTTTCAAAGAAAATATTAAATCGAATAGATTAAAATGTATGGAGCAGCTGATATTTTTGTAAATACCCTTTAAATATCCTTTAAAAAAAAAGAATTTCCTTTATTTCTTTATTCCGGACCGGCCGAATAGTGCCGGAGAATTATATAGAAATAAGGCAGTATTTACTTTGCAGTTGGCCGTTGCAGTTATTACTTTTGCAAGTGGCCTAGTGCGCGCACTTAAAAACCGAATATCAGGTGGCCTGTTCGACTAAGGACTGCAGGCGGCCTGCCTGCTGACTGATACATATACATATGTAGTAAATATTTTAATTTTAATTTAATTTTAATTTTATTTATTGTGACAACAACAGCCATACTTATACTAGAAAGACAAACTTAACTAAAACAGTTACATCTTCGGCCAAAAAGTTGCCCACAGTGAAAAATAATAATACGCCTTTATGACAGTTTAAAGTAAGTACCTATATACCTCAGTACTTATATTTTCTACCAACATTAACATCTTCATTTAAACAATATATTCACACCAATTATCTAAGACCATGTTAATTTCATTAAGAAACTGTATCATGGAAAACTTGATAACGGATAAATATATACTTAAATACTTTTTGTTTGTAAATACATACTTAATATACATAGTAAACACCCAGACCAAGACAAATAGACATGTTCATGCACACAAATATTTGTCTTGTTCGGGAATCGAACCCGAGACCTCTGGCGCAGAAGGTGGGTAGCCTACCCCTGCGCCAAGTCGGTCGTCAAACGTCGTATATTTATAACAATGTAACAGTATATTTACTCCAGTGTGCAGCAGAAATAAATCAAGTATCAATATAATCAATCAAGCAACAACAAGTATTTTTGCCTTTGTCAATGTTAGATTTCACAATATTTTAGACTAATGCAAAATAGGCATATTTTCAATACTTATATGTTAGTGCGTTTTACGTAAAGCTTACTTAATTTTTAATGGGCGATTTTCAGAAAGCTCAGCCACTAGATGACGCTGTCCCACCTATGCAGTTAGAAGGAACGGAACGTTATAAATTTTACTTTGACGCGACTTTTTTACGTAAAACGGAACGTCAGACAGATGTTATTTATTTACCTAAATCTTTAAATTTACCTATTTCGTTTCCGTTCCTCACAGTAGTACTTATTTAATATATTATTAGTTTCTTTTGGGTTTTTAAAAAGTAATTAATTTAAATATGTTTCATACCAAAATATACCATAGACATGTACTTATTCAACGCCATCTAGTGAAGCAATTGGAAGCTTTTTTTTTTAAATGGCCTCTCAGAAAATCGCTCATTACCTTAAAAGACAGTAAAAAATGATGGTAGCCATATTCTGTCAATTTCGTTTTCACAAAAATTAAAAATTCAACCCCTAAAAGTATGGTAAGTACTTAGAGAAACGGATGATAAACCAAGTTCTAGTAAAGATTTCGCTAAAAAACATAAGTTTTCTTTCATTTACCTATCTGGCGAAGCCTAGTCAGTAAAACTGAAATCTTTGGTCACTCACTTTTAGCGTTTGTCGTTAGTTGTCAACATTTTTTGGTCACTCCTTTCAGATGCACATTGAAAAGTTTGACGTCCTAAGAAATGACGTCACGTCCGGCCATTGAGCGTTTACGCGCGGGCTTTGAAATGTTAATTTTTGATTTGCATTAAATAAATAATTTAAGCATATTTCAACTTTTTCGCTTGTGATATCTTCATGCAATCCTTAAATCTTTCAGATAGACTACATTTATGAAATAATGCAAGTTCCCTATTTAAAGATTAAGGTAAATAAATAAGATCTGTCTGACGTTTCATTTTACGTAAAAAAGTCGCGTCAAAGTCAAATTTATAACGTTCCGTTCCTTTTAACTGCATAGGTGGGACAGCGCCATCTAGTGACCGAGCTTTCAGAAAATCGCCCATTTATAGGCTTCGAATTTATTGAAATGTCCTATAATAATAAAAGGAAATTAAAAGTTCATTGAGACATCCTCGTCCTAGCCAGACAAAGACACATGCGTGTGAGCGAGACACTACATCTGTCAACCGCCCGCCAAACGTCAACTGTCATCGTCACACGTCGGACAGTTGTCAAGCGTTGTGGCAAAAACAAACTCACCTCGACAACATAATCTTATCTTGGAGCTGACCAAAATGGAGATTGAAATCAACCAATATTGAAAGGATTTCGTGATCAACCCCTGTGACAATTAGTGCGTATACACAAGGATCGCTAGACGAACCTAGGCGAAAAGGTAAAACTTTCATTTACAAAAAATACGGTGTAACAGCAGAATACTACTCTAAAATATTTTATTTTCAATTGTGTATAGGTACCTAAAGACCATAAAAAAGTGGAATAGAGATGTCATGAAGATTTAAAAAATGGACATCTGCGACATTTTAAGCTGAGGGGCTACAGCGTAACATTATGGATATGAACTTCATACGCTTTTTGGAACTTTTAGTCAATTTTATAGAAAGAATATCCACTATCAGTTTTTAATTTTATGGCGTCGGGTATAACGATAGCTAGCTAACAACGTTTAACAGAACAAAGCATCAAAAATCTATCAAAATAAGGAATTCAAATGACACTTGAAGCCCATACCTATATCCAGATTTTTTAGCCGGTAGCCCCCCTGATTTGCTTTCTTATCCAAGGAAGGTGTAATAAAATAATTAAATAAAAAAAACTTATTTATTCCCATTCTATATCTATCAAAACATTACCTAAAAAGTGCGCTGGGTGGCTAAAAACATCTTCATAAATCTCGCCCAACCAAGATAATACAATATAGTAATTCCATGGGCGCAGACTCCCAGTACCCTGCGCCCATGTACTTATACCTACATGTACAATTGTACAGCAATATTCTGTTATCGCAGATCTCCCTTCAGTTCTACGATTAAATAATATATAAGTCCGGTATACCTACTACCATGCTACCAATGAACTTGAAAAATGGAAAATGAAGTATTTAGAAAAAATCGACCCGTCTCACAGCCAGCTCTGATGGGACTCAAACCCACGACCTTTCGCTATCAAAGTTTTGGGACGCCCTGTATAATTTATTATTATTATTTTAACAACGTAGGTACCTAAACTAAGAACTAACAAGTTATCTATAAATAAATAATAAATAAATATTTTCTTACAATCACACCTATTATCTAAGCCCGTAGTTAATTTCTTAAGAAACTGTGTCTACGTGAACTTGATAACGGATAAATATATTCTTATATACTTTTTGTTTGTAAATACATACTTAATATACATAGAAAACACCCAGACCAAAACAAATAGACATGTTCATGCACACAAATAATTGTCTTGTTCGGGAATCGAACCCGAGACCTCTGGCGCAGAAGGCAGGTAGTTTACCCCTGCGCCAAATCGGTCATCAGTCTATGTATATATACAACGTGTAATTAACCAATTATAGGGCTCATAATTACAAACAACTTATTGTATAGGTATAAGCAATCCTGAAATCGCGAAAACAAAGATCTTTTTATACATTATTAGCTAAGTTCATTACAAATGTTGTATGAAAAATGATTTTTTTTTGTTTGACACGTTGTATAAATATATATATCTACTTTATAATTATATTGATCGGTATAATAGTAATACTCAATACTCAATACTCAATACTCAATAATTTATTGCAAACCATAGTGTACATACATAAGGTGGTAAAAGCAAATCTAAAGATCACCATAGACCCTGTCAGGCACGCAATTTGGTGGAAAAGGAGAGGAAGCGCCTTTTAAAGACAGTTGTATATTAAATAAGTATGAAATAAGTCCAATTAAATTTAAATATATATAAATATATATGTCATTATCTTTATTAATTTACTATTTAAAATATTCATTTAGGTCATAGTAACATTTATTAATTAGGAATTGTTTTAAATTGTTGATGTATGTCAAATTATTATCGTAATTAATTAGCGAATTAGGTAATTTATTATATATTTTAACAGATGAATGAAATGTACTTGATGATGTCAGCTTTAAACGGGAATTTGGGACTATTAATTTATTTTTATGTCGTGTCGAATGATTAGTAGTTAAATCTTGTCGCTTTTTATAGAATATACTGTATTTTCGAACAAATTTACATATTTCAAAAATATATAAACATGTAAGAGGCAGGATCTCATATTTACGAAAAAACGGTCTACAACTTTCCGTCTGCTCGATGTTAGCTATGATGCGGATCAATTTTTTTGGGCAGTAAACAGTGATGCCACGTCAGTGATGTTGCCCCACAGCACCACGCCGTAGCTCAGCCAAAGTAAACTCGTAATGTCCACGAAAAAACTCATTTAGTTAGGTATCTGATTGTGATTGATAGGATAGGTGAACTCGATATCTATCTATACTTCTATACTATATTATATTAATATTATAAGGAGGAAAGAATTGTATTTTTGTATGTAACGAATTAACTCAAAAAGTACTGGACCGATTTAGAAAATTCTTTCACCGTTAGAAAGCTGCAGTCTTCCCGAGTGACATAGGCTATATTTTATCCCGATATTCCCACGGGAACAAGTACCACGCGGGTAAAACCGCAAGGATCCGCTAGTGTAGGTATATTTCTTTGTATATTGTATGAATTAATTTAGAATAAGCTATAACTGCATAACGTATCGCATATGAAAGTGTACCTTTATTACCATAATGCATAAGGTAACATATATGAAACAACCAATTTTTCCACAACTGCATGACGTATCATATTATATACAATGAAAAAAAATAGATTTCTCCCAAACTATTAATCGAAATGGGCTGCATTTTAGTGTTACGAGTTATTTATGAACTAAACTAACTAAAAATCATAGTTTGTGGGCCTGGATAAACGAGATAATCAAATAAAATCGCCAATAAACACGAGCAACTGACCATGCGACGAACTTTCAACTTCAAACTGACGTATTTCTTTTTTTAATACTGGGATAGACAATTAACGTCTAGAACTGTCAAAGCATGTTATCGTATATATTTTAATAATGTTGGCAAATTCCTTACCAAATTTAAATGAGTCAAAGAAAACCAACTGTATCAAATATGTTACGCAATGCAGTAAGGGGTTAGTCAATTTTATAAAAAAATAGCCACTATTAGTTTCTTTTTCTGTGACGTCGTCGAGTATAACGATAGCTAGCTAGCAACGTTTCACAGCAACAGCAAAGCAGCAAAAATCTATCAACTAAGGCATTCAAATGACAGTTGAAGCCCATACCCATATTTTTTAGCCGGTAGCTGTCCGTCTGTAGGTTCCTTAAGTTAGGTACTCTATGGTATGGATGGTAATCTGTGACCTGTGTATGTGTCATGTCACTGTCACTGTCAGATTGCTTCGCTTTGCTTGCATTAAATCTGCATATTCTTGAATTTTATACATTTCTAGGGGATTTGTTGGATTGTAAATAAGATAAATGAACATTTTCCGATTTTACTCAAAGCTTTCTAAATCTTTAGTTCGATTTAAGTCAACAGGTATGTTTTCATGAAACGTTTTTTTAAAGGTTATGTTGTATTTAAAAATCAGTCCTTTTAATAACTACAACTTACTGTATTTTGAAGCCACAGTAGTTTACAATAGAACTTTCTATACGAGCAGAGCAGTCTGTGGGTGAGCTATACTCAGAAGCAGTACGGCGCCCTACGCGTTCAATTCAATAATGCATTCAGGGTTCTGTTGGGGCTGCCCCGCTTCTGTAGCGCCTCAGGGATGTTCGCTGAAGCGTGCTTGGATTGTTTTTCTACAACCATGCGCAACCGGTGCACTTGATGTTGACATGATATTTACCATGTTTTGTCTATTGTTGACTCTGACAATTATCACATATTTATGGTATAAATAGGTACCTATATGATATACCTTCTTTACTTAATCATCTAACATAATAACTATTATGAAAAACGGGATATTTACCATGTTAAATTCTGTTTTCGAGTCCCTGATGGTATGTATGGCTAAACATGGTAATAAATGTGAATTTGACCATGAAAGTTTAAAATCTTATATCATAATGTCTTTGTGTTACGGGCCCTTCAGACTATCAGTCAGTTAGCTTGCAGTCCTAGATCGGTTCGGTTCGGCTGTCTGACGTTCGAGAGCTCTATCTGCCACACTAGCTAGACCGATCAATGCCTGTTGGCAATAGTAGAAACCCGGTTTGAGGCCACACACTAGCAGCTGATAGTCGTCAGTTTTAGTATTAGTCTGTAGTTTCTGTCCACCGATAACTGTCGACATTGGTACGCGCCACCCAGCAGCAGTCTGTGGGGCCCTTTACATACCCAATTGAACAAAAAATCATTTACAGTGCTGCAAGTTGCTGTGTTAAATAGGTATATTTTTATATTCCAGATTTACGAATAGATAATATGAGTTTACGCCTACCAAAAGATGCTGCCAAAAGAATTGTATGGGTAGATTTGGAGATGACTGGTCTTGATGTTGACAAAGATCACATTCTTGAAATTGCTTGCTTAGTGACTGATGGAGACCTCAATGTGTTGGCTACTGGTCCAAATATTGTTATTCACCAATCTGACGATATCTTAAAGAATATGCACTCTTGGTGTATAGCTCAACATGGTGAGGTATTATTTTATTTATTTTACTGTTTGTTTTCCTCAAAATTATAAATACCTACTGGATACAATAAAGTATCGGACTTACCTTTTTTTATACATTGAAATTGTTTTTAGAAATATCAGCAACACCACAGTTTTAAAAACATTTTAAACAAATAAAAAATATCAGTCTGATCCACTATTAAATTGTTTAGCATGTGCTAATGTTGACATTGATTTGTGTTTCAGAGTGGCTTGACAGCGGCTAGCAGAGCATCCCAAGTATCAATTGAGAATGCTGAAAGACAAGTATTAGATTTCGTCAGTACATATATTCCAGAAAAGCAGTGCCCTCTAGCGGGCAATAGTGTGTACATGGATAGGTTATTTCTGCGGAAATATATGCCAACCTTTGACTCATATTTGCACTACAGAATAATTGATGTCAGCACAATAAAGGAGCTGGCTAAGAGGTGGTTCCAAAGAGAGTATTCCTCTATACCGCAGAAGAAGTTCAAGCATAGGTCTATAGATGACATTATAGAGAGTATTGAAGAACTAAAACACTATAGAAGTAATATATTCAAATCATGAATTAATATGACATAATACTATACTATTCCATGATTGTTTGTGTTTGTGATTATGTTTCAGTTGAAATACAAAGTATTACAGTTACAATAAAATACAATTTACTTTATCATAATTATTTATTTTGATAACGAAACATCTTAAGGGTCTACCCACACGTACCACAACAATCGTGGGCGGGGCGCATTTTGTATTGGAAATGAATCGTACAATTCACACATACTTACCACATTTTGCAGTCATTATCGACAGCGTGCGTGATACCAGCCTCAACGACGCTGTGAATTAGCGGCCGACCACATCCACATCACAAATACTAACAACAACGACATTTTGTCGTACAATCGTAACGCAACTGCCAGAAGTTGCATCGACACTATTCACACGTGCCTCCCACAAAAAAGTGCGACGTCGCTTCGCAAAAATGTGAGGCGCGCCATGGTAATAGAAACCTTATTGCGTGTCAAATACTTCACACGTGTTGCTGAGTTTTGCGATGCGAAATCGTATTTTCGTGTTAGCATAATGTACCTAACGCCTGTTTTGGGGCAACTTATGTCATCATAATTTATGTTTACTGTCCCCACTGCTGAGACACAACTTCCTTGCGGATGGATTAGTAAGGAGAATGGGACATGACCTAGTGAACACATGCTGAACGGTCTTGCTGCGAGATTGTTCAACATGTGTTTAGCTATCCTGCAATGTTTCGGCTACAAATGACAATGTCGTCTGCGAATCGCAAGTGTGAGATGTATTCGCTGCTGATCTTGATGTTGCACGTCCCTTCCAGTCCAGCATTTGTGAATAATTTCGGGTATCACATCTCACACCTCGATGCATGGAGTTATCCTTTGTCTGCTGGTTCTGTAAGTACTTGGACAGTTGAGTTGGACGTCCATAGTGGCGGTTGTAAAGACACCACAAACCACAACACTTGGATATATCGCCAATCGACATGGCAACGTGCAAGGATTCCAGAACAGCCCTGGTTTGACAGAGACAAAACCCTCCTCATGGTCCACAAATGCTCATCGGTCAGCCGCATTGAAAATGTGGTCTACGGTGTTGTATTCTCCTCGAAAGGGCAAGAGCCGGCTCAAGTATCTTAGTGAGCCGGCTCAAAATATCGAAAGGTTCGTTTTCGATACTATCCCGCCCGACAATCGAACCCGGGATCTCGGAGAGAGCGGCACGGCATCTTGAAAACCGGCGCGTATACCTACAATTAACACTCGACCACGGAAGTTAGAGGATAAGTCTATATTTCTTACCTAGTGTGCTAGTACCTACTTATATGATTGACAAACTATTAATGTGTTGCTGTTTGTGTGGATTAGGTACTATCTGACCCTGGTCTTGGGGGACACCGGACAGATTCTCCATGAACTTTTTTATAAAAGGTAGGTAACCTAACTTTATGGTAAGTATAAGGCATAAGCGAACGTGCGTGCGCGATATTATCATTTCATTACCTAAACGGTAGAACTACATGGACGAAAAGATCTTATATAAGATGCCAGTCCTTTTCTGGATAGCGTTCATTTATATTTTAGTGCTCACTCGCGAATCATAATACCTATGGAATACATTACATAGTCCGTAAACTCAGGTGGGTCCCGCCCGACTCTCGATCCTGCCTGAATGAGTAATGGCGTTCGTCAAATTATTCTATTCTTCAAAGAACGTGCCTTGTATCGATAAGTTTCTTTTTTAAGCCATTTCTTACGAATGCCAAATGCTGTCCTCCTACGTAAAACCTTTTGCTAGTTGGAAGTAGGGCTACCAGACGAAAAAAACAAAAGTCCTGAGAATAGGCCTGATAGGCAATAAATCAATAATTAAAGAAAAAACCCTACCTATAAAGTTATGTATCCACTAAGATAAATTAGTACTTATTAATTCATTATTACCAAAGGACGTTAGTTGGTTCTAAAAGGTCTATGAAGATCTTTTAATCTAAGCATTTATTTTACTATTTCTTTTGTATTTTATTGGAAATTCTAAAAATCCTGAGATTTCATGAC
This sequence comes from Crambus lathoniellus, assembly GCA_949710035.1. Classification (NCBI taxonomy): domain Eukaryota; kingdom Metazoa; phylum Arthropoda; class Insecta; order Lepidoptera; family Crambidae; genus Crambus; species Crambus lathoniellus. The sequence continues at coordinate 6,114,416 of OX453310.1, read as the reverse complement.
TTTTGCCAAATCCGGCCGCAATCCTGAGATGAGTCCAAAAATCCTGAGATCTCAGGCCAAATCCTGAGATATGGTAACCCTAGTTGGAAGACGCTTTCCTACAATAGAACATTTTAGGCAATGTTCAAGAGCGTCGGAAAACTTGGGTATGATTGGAATCTATTATATTATATTCTGTTGAAATTGAAATTTCTAATTTCTAATATTTATACAGGATAGAACTATTTCGGATTGCCTGGAGGAAAGTATAGGCCTACTTACTTGAAATAATGGCGATACCACAGAAATAGCAAACACTAAAAGGAACCATTGCTTATTAGTGAGCTTATCAGTTCCACAGCACTTTTTCTTTTACTTACATATCAGAAACATTCATGTTACGATTTATCAACCTGAAAATTCTGCTGAAGAAGAAAGAAGTCGTTTATTTTAACGAGCCCTCATTACCATTATTATCATTTTCAATAGGCAGCATACTGTTATGTTAGGGTAGACGTTCATTTTGCTGTAGATCTTTGCTCTTCCTTTTTGCTAATTCAAAAGGAGAAAACATTTGATAGGTATTTATTAATTACTTAGGTATCTAGTTCGATTTTCCATTTTTTTTAATCTACAACGGGATAGTTAGCCTTCGTCACACACGACATGATGTTCAGTGATGATAAGGCTGAAGCTGAAGGTGGAAGCGCACTACTCCCGGAATCCTTTATCACCGAGGAACTGGCTCTTTTATCTCTAACTGCCGGAACACAATAATGCTGAAAACATCATTGTTATGGCGTCAGACTTAGATAAGATGGTGGTGGCTGGCCAGGCGGACTAAGAATAAGCCCTACCACAACCAAACCGAATAAATTATGTACCTCCACTGGGTATCGAACCCGAAACCTCAGGGTCTGATACCGGTGGTGTGTACCTCTAGACCACAGAGGCAGTTATACTACGGAGTATCTACTGTACCTACTACACGGAGTATCTATAGTACCTACCCCGAGTGTAAGCTTGTCAATGTGCAAACGTAACTGTCCTACCTACTTATGTACTACTTAATATGTATCTACATAGATCTTATTTCTTTAAAATAAGCGTACCTATGTACAAAAATACAATATTAAAATTTTACTCAATAACTTTCAGCCTACATTGATTCTTTGAAATTAGTTTAGTTTGATATTTTTGTTGTGTCGTTTCGATAGTTTTGTTGAGGTAGGTACCTACTAGATAGTGGTGGCGGCGGCGGCGTGGCGTGGATGTCCATTGACCAGCACCTCTTCAGTTTATCTGCGACACTGTCATAATATTTTTCTTACTTTTACATTCATTCGAGTTGATCCTAATCCTAAGTCCTACTAATATTATAAATGCAAAAACTTGTGCGTTAGTTTTCGCATAAGTACTAATGTTTAATAAAAAATATACAACGTGTTAATGAGTTAACCCAAAACCTCTTAGGTGGTGATTGTGCTCATGAATATGATCAACTTTTACTATGGGGCCAACTCAGCAACTCAACAAAAAATCAGCTGTTTCATACAAATTATCAATACCTACTTAAGTACTCGACCAAAATGTATGGAACTGCTGATTTTTTTTGTCGAGTTGCAGAGTTGGCCCCATAGTAAAAGTTGTTCATATTCATGAGCACAATCACCACCTAAGAGGTTTTGGGTTAATTCATTAACACGTTGTATACAGGGCGTCCCAAAACTATGTCACATGGAGGGAAAGTACCTTAAATAGTGAAGATTAGGTAATATTTTACTGAAACAAGACTTCATTTTTATTTAAAAAAAAAAACGAACTGCATTCAAAGAATTTTAAATAATCGCATGTCTGAACTGGGAATCGAACAAGCTGAAAGTAAAAAAAATATTTCTCCAATTTTATTGTACCGATCGAAAGGCTTAATTATAATAATAATAAATAGTCTTTATAATTATAATAATAATTAATAGTGTTTTGAGAACGACAGTCACAGAAAAGGCTATCCGTAACGCTGCACAAACTTGTTATTCAACATTAAATGTTAAATTTCGTAGTCTTCATTTTATTTAAGATGCTAAGTTACTTAGAAGAAATGCTTATATAATCTAAATTGTATAATCGAGCCTTTCGATCGGTATATTAAAATTAAAGAAATATTTTTTTTACATTCAGCGGGTTCGATTCCCAGTTCAGGCAGGTGATTATTCAAAATTCTTTGAATGCAGTTCGTTTTCTTTTTAAAATAAAAATGAAGTCTCTTTTCAGTAAAATTTTATATCTTCAGTACCTATTTAAAGTACTTTCCCTCTATGTGGCATAGTTTTGGGACGCCCTGTATAAGTATAAACTCAAACTGAATTAAACTTATAAACTCATGTTTGTTACTCTTTCACGCAAAAACTACTAAACGGATTTGGTTAAAATTTGGCGCACATATAGTAGATAGCCTGGATTAAAACAGGATACTTTTTATCCCGATATTCCCACGGGAACGAAAACCACGCAGGTGAAACCGCGGGCGGCCGCTAGTTCATACATAACATACGGTAATTCATATGAAAATTCGTATATTTTTGTAGCTATTAATAAAAGTCTGCCATCTAACCTGCTCCGCTCGCTACCCATAAACAAAAGCTTTAATTACGTAGATTAATGCATCTCTATGTAGAGGTAGGGCAGAGGTACCCTTTGTGGCCACTTTAAAGAATTTTTGACTTTTAAGCACTAAGTACTAAATGGTCTTAGGTATTTAAGAGACAAATTATATCTAAATTATAGATAATTTATCTATCTTTAAAGGTAGGTAAGTACTTACTTACATTTTTCAAATTTATAAAGTTAAATAGTTTTTTGTATATACTTAACACACAATGTGTGAGACGTGCCAAATGTACCGGTTTTGGCCACTTATTGATACTTAGTTAAACTTTTGTAAGTATAGCGAAAAATCAAAACCAAACCCAGGTTAAATCAATATTATTCTAATGCGCTAGAAACCAATCAATTGCAAAACAACAATTTAATTGTAAAAACAAAGGTTTATAAAGTATTTCACCCAAAACAAATTTCTTAAAATTTTCATACAAAACATTTTATAAAACAGAACATGGGATTTATTGAAAAAAAAAATCGTATCACTTATGGAATGTTAAATCAATATTATTCTAATGCGCTAGAAACCAATCAATTGCAAAACAACAATTTAATTGTAAAAAACAAAGGTTTATAAAGTATTTCACCCAAAACAAATTTCTTAAAATTTTCATACAAAACATTTTATAAATCAGAAAATGGGATTTATTGAAAAAAAAATCGTATGACTTATGGAATCCTAACGGTTGTTATAACCTTAAAACACTTAGCAAAAATGGCGAAAAGTTGTTTAGAAAACTTTTAGAGCAAAAAGTGGCCAAAACCGGGGCTTCTGCCCTACTTAGGTACTCGTATAATTAAATGTTTTTCACCGTCTCGTTTTTGTGGCCGGAATCGTTGGGCGGGTAATTTATTGCGTGTTAGATCCATCCATAGTACCTACCTTCTTACTTACATAGCTTGGGGGTTTCCTCAATCTGAGTGGAATGGAATGAAGATAGCAGTAAGAAAGAACTGCAATGAATATTTTATTTAAGTAGAGTTTGTTTGTTACTGTTGTTGTAGACTTGCGATAATGTCAACCTCTCTATCATATCATAGCGGGTGTCGATTGGCAGTGGAGAATAGACCTTATTTCTATAGAAATAAGGTATCATCGCTGGGGGCCTCGAGGACCCCGCCGATGCTCTACAGGTGTGAGCCTTGCAATAGAGTCCTTATTTTTGTTTGACATTAGCGCAATAGTCCAACATAGGAATAGAAGAAATTTCTAATCCAGCTCTGCTGGTCGAAGCAGGAATAGCGGGATATAGTAGTACCTATACCATACCTACTACTATCCCGCTTGCCCGCTTCCCACTGGCAAGTACTTAGATGTAGCCGTTCTATTTCGCAAGTAGGTAGTAAGTTGGTAAAACCTACCTGTATTCTGTCTGATAGTACCAATAAACTAGACGTAGGTACGTAGGTAAGTACTGTAGACAATTCTATCTCGTACACGTTCTTAAAGTCGTTCTTAAATTCGCATAAATTGAGACCTTCGATCAACAATAACACCTAGTTCTGCGTAAGGTACTAATATATATTTTGTGGTTCTGCGCAACATTTTTAACCTTTTTTCTCTGTTTAAAAAAATGTCAGTCTGTCCATATATGGTCCATAAAAAGTTTTCATTTAGTTTGTGAGTCTTCATTCATAGTAGGTACTATTGTTGATCGAAAATTGAGACATTTAATAAGTGATTGTTTATTCCGGTTGGGAATCAAATCCACGACCTCTGACTAGACAAGGAACACACTCTATTTCCCAATCTCGAAATAGTCAAAACAGTTTTTCTATTCCTCTTACAATATAGCCCGGGCTTTACCTTTCTGCCGACTGGTTGAATGTAAACGATAAGGAAAATTGCTTTTTTTTTCATATTATTATTTTCATCGTTATTTGATAGCGCTGTGATCGACCAAGAGAAAAATATTGGGTATCGTTATAAAGAGAATCTCATATGAAATTGTATTGAAATTACTTACTATGAAAGTGTATTTCCGTAATGGTTCGAAACACTTTGAATAGACACATTTCCGTAAACATTAATTTTCTTTCTGTGGTTGGTTATTTAAGAGAGTTATTTGGAGGAAGAGGGAGCCGTCTAAAGCTATCCTTTTTTCCTTTTGTCGAAAAGGAAATTAAAAAATTCTGTAATATTTTTAAAAGTTTCGTCTTTCCACGATGAAGTCACGCCGTGACACAACTACCTACTGATAAGTACCTAAGTATATTATTTTTATTTGCATCAACCATGCAAATCATAAATGCAAGAAAATATCACGATAGTAAAACTAATGGGCTCCATACCAAATAACCTTATTGGGTGCCATAAAATCCTAAATACTGACTTGGTTGCCAGTTGCCATCTGTCTGTCATTGAAAATTGTTGATGTTTGCTTGCAATTTAAAAATTGCGGTCTATCGCACTCTTTAGCAAGAATGTCAAATTACTTGAAAGCAATTTCTACCCTATTTCACTTAAATTTAAATAATAGGGTCGTTAGAATGCGTAGCCATTGTAAGCCACCGCTTCCTATTACAGGCTCATTCAGGCAAAGAGAATACTTACGTTTATAAGGCGCCAGCGACACATTTACTCTGTAAAGTCATCAAAGGAAAATTATTGGTCAATGAACAGTTTGCGAATCACTGAATTTAACATGAGCGCCGAACGCTGCTTTTCGTACGAATGTTGATCTAATACAGAGGTTCCCAAACTTATTTTGTCTAATGCCCACTTTGAAAATAATTTTTTTTAGCGCCCCCCATTTTTTCCCTAATTAAAAATCACTATAAGTTTAAATGAAATAACTATTGTGAGCTATATCAGCGGAGATTAAACATTCATTCTTTATAATAAACCGCAATAGTTAACTTGGCTTTGAGACCTGAGTGCAGTTAGGTAGTAAGTAGGTACACAAAAGCGCTCAGCACGGGTAGCCTCTGCAACTCCCCCATTTTTTTCTGGGTCTCTTATACCGCCCCCCTTTAGGCATGCAGCGCCCACAAGGGGGCGTTATCACCCACTTTGGGAAAGACTGATCTAATAGAAAGACTTTTGACAATGTAGTTCTATTAGCCTCGTGTTCCTATCCACTTGGCAACAATTGACGCGCAACACGTATGCGGTCAACATGTTTGGCAATGTTGCACAATAACGCGCGACATTGCCAGATGGCGCGGCTTTTTAATTGTGTGTGCAACATGCCGTTGAGCAACAAATGTCGCACCGCTAAAATCAATAGGTACTAGTTTGTCTGGCAACATGTTGCCGAGGCCTGGTGGCTGTTCATAAAACATAACTTTAACCTTTTGTTCCTAAACAAAAGTTCCGAAAAATGTTATGCAACATGTCGCGCGTCAATGTGTCCCTTAATGGATAGATATCAAGGCTTTAGTTAGTTACTAGTATAGTATTATATTATCTGTGGTTAGATCAACATACCGACGCAATGTCCGGCGTATGTGGGAGGACAGTTAGCGTGAAATATTTGTAAGAGTCGTAGGTAATAAAGAAGATCGGCCGATGAAAACAACTGCCACCATTTTAACACGACTGCCAAAAAAAAGAAGTGTATTGTATCGAAATCAATATAACAGGCTTTACCTATTTAAATATTTCTCAAATTTAGTCATATAGGTACTTAGTGGTTTTGGTGTTGGTATCCAACTCTAGGTAGGTATAATTTTACGACTCGAGTTTGCAACTAGGTATTTATGTTGCGGATAAATCTTTTTTTTTGTTTCATAACAATGGTAGGGTAGATACTAGATCCTGAAATAGCGCAGTTTCAGCCATGATGTCATCGGTGGAATTTATGATGCGATGAGAACAATTTATGTTCCACTCCACACTTACCATATTTATTATTCCAAGCGTTGATATAATATTTCTGAGCTTAATGCAACTCTTTTTTTTAATAGCAAATATTTTAGTGTAATTTAAGTCCTATACTTACAGTAGGTATTTTTTTTATTATTTATTTATTTAAAAGTGTGTCAAGCTATATCGAATAATTATTTAAGTAGGTATGCATAGTATTCGTACCTAAATTTCACAAATATAAAAAATCTATGAATTTAATGTGTATTCAATAAAAATCTCAACCATTAAAAAACGTAAGAAAATTTAGTGATTTAAAATTTAGTATTTTAGTGTAATTTAAGTCCTATACTTACAGTAGGTTTTTTTTTATTATTTATTTATTTAAAAGTGTGTCAAGCTATATCGAATAATTATTTAAGTAGGTATGCATAGTATTCGTACCTAAATATCACAAATAAAAAAATGTATATGTATTTAATGTGTATTCAATAAAAATCTCAACAATAAAAAACGTAAGAAAATAAGTACTTACACATTTAATTTTATGACCAGCAACAAGGTATAGGAAACAAGGTTTTTAACGGTAAAAGAGGCCTAAATATTTTAATTGGCAAAGATTAGGTAGTAAGGCTTCTACCATTTTTGGTAAGCTAATGTACGATTTGCGTGTATGCAAAATTCCTTTACCTATTATTATGATTATGAACATTATGACAAGGAGCCAAATTCCACTTTTGGACAAATTGCTGCGTATTTAGTACATACACGATTTGTTAAATGCAGGTGAAGTAAGTATCACTTATAGTTTATTAAAATTGAGATTAAAAAATTCAAAGATTGCTTCTTCATATTTTTATTAATGTTGAATAATATGAACTTCCAGTATAATAAAGCAGCACTTTTTATTTACTTTCGTAACTACTGTTAATCATTGTTGATTTAATCGTTCGTAGCGAACTAGGTGTTATTGTTGATCGTATCGTAAGTTCGTAGCAGATACATTTCGTAACGGGGTTCTACAGCTACGGCCTACGCTACGCAGGGCGACTCGCTAACTGATCCGTCGTAGGGCTGTAGCACATGAATAGTGGCCGTAGTCACCTGAAAAATAACATCTCAGCCACGTCATAGTCTGATGTGCCGCCGTGTGTACTTTGTGTTTGTACGTAACTGTACATTTGAGATAACAAAGTGACATGCTGTTGAAACGATAATCTGTCGAAACAACAATCTGTCGAAACGAAAATCTGTCGAAACGAAAATCTGTCCAAACGGAAAAACAGGTCATAATTATGTTGAACGCACAACATAATTATGATCTGTCATCTGACATCATCATTATCACCACGGCACTTACAAAAATATTTTTTTATTCAAACCTATAAAATTCTTTTATCTTACTAATATTATAAATGTGAAAGTTTACATGTTTGTTGCTCAATCACGCCAAAACAGCTGAACGGATTTAACTGAAATTTGGGTCACTGATACTTGTAGCCTGGAGAGGAACATAGGCTACTTTTTAACTAAGAAAAATATCACATCCCCGCGGGATAGCGTCGTGTAGTTCACGCCGAAATATAGTAATACTAGCTGACCCGGCAAACGTTGTTTTGCCATATAAATTTTATTTGACACGAACTTCGTTTAACCTGCCTGACACAATGTCACTTATTAAAAAGTAATCGCGGCAAAAATGTCAGTGACATGGGGGGGTACAGTGCCACAAACTTTGCTGTGCCGGTGGCCAAAATGTAAAACTAACGTGATTTTTTTTAATGTCATTTTGCTGTCATCTTGATGTCCAACCATAGCGCTGCTGGCGGCTGAAGTTCTTAGAAGTCAGGGCCGGTTAAATTACTACAAAAAAAAGAAAAACGTACGTAGCGCCGCTGTCACCGGCACAGAAAAGGTTGTGGCACTGTAACTTCCATACAACATTGTATCAATTTAGCTTCGCTTAGCGACCAGAGCTCGCCACCAGGGGGCGCTAAAACCGTACACAGACTAGAAAAGTAAATTCTATTGAAACAGAAAAAAAGTCTCTTTTTTCTATACTGTGGCAAAGTAGTAAAGTTAATGTTATAGATACAAATAAAAATATACGTATAAATACGTATTTTAGAATGATTTATTGCTAAGTTATTAAAATCATACACAGTTAGGCTGGGTTGCAACATCTTGAATAACCTTAACTTTAACAGATACAAACTTATCTGACTCGATGACAGCGTCGCTGTCGTCTATAGCGTAACCTAGGTAACACTAAGCAATAACCCTATAGTTCTACATTTGGCAACTGACTCAAGATAAGTTTGTGTTTGTTATAGTTCCGGTTAAAGTAAGATGGTGCAACCCACCCTTACTCTATGAGCTAAACCATAAAAAAGAATAATAACCATGATATTTTGTCAAATAACGTCAAATTCAGTCGCGAATTTTTTATGTTTATTTTTTAAATAATACTTATATTTTTTGTAAAGCAGTGCGTTAAGGCGATACTCGGAAAAAATGTGCTGAAGCGAGATAGCAATGAGAAAACGACGCGCGCGGGAGCGAGACCGATTTTGCAGATTAGGCAAAAAAAACACCAAATCACTTCGTATTAAAAAACTACAGCGATTTAAAAAAAATGCTTCTATACGATCCTCAATATTATTGGTGTCCACTAATTAAACCAATTTCCAATAGTGTAAGTAACCCCATTTAAGAATAATCTTCACTTTTCGTATTTTTTAGAGGTCTTTTCGAAAAGAAAAAGTGTCGAGGCAAAATCATAAAATCGTGTTTTTGAAACTATACGATTCTAGATAAAGGTATGAAGAAATATATATCTTATTACCAGATTTGTAACAACTGTAACCGTCCTATAGTTTTAAATCAAAAAGTCCATATTTTTCCGAGTAGCGCCTTAAGTTGAAAACGTAATGGATCCAAGTGTGTTGTTGTTTTGTTGAATCAATGTGATAGTCATTATTATCTGTTGGTTTATATTTTGCATTAGAAGTTTAAATGTTAAAAGAAAATAAATTCTTAATTTCTAAGTATGTTGTTTTATTTAATTGTTATTCCACTATAGTAAGTGATTTCTTTAAGACATAATTTCATTCATTTCTATCTTTAAAGTTTTGTGGACACCACAGTGCTTGTATTCCACAAAATAACTAACAAAATCATAGTTATTTTGTGGAATACAAGCCCTGTGGTGGCTACAAATTATTCTCGTCGTAGTACTAATGTTTTGCATAACTTTGAAGTCCGCAAAATTAATAACAAATCATTCTTCAATATTTTGATATTCAAATATGAAAAGTTTATTCTACAAAATTTTATAGTACAGCGCCATCTAGTAAGTCAAAAGGCAAGCTCGCAGGAAGTATGACTTACATCGCCTTCTATGGGCGAGTTCACCACATTTTAGACATTATGAAAAGCTGAGTTGACTATCTATTCCTGTATATATAGTGTCTTATCTATGGTCAGTGATTACATACTCTTTGACATACCTACTCTTTGGAAGCGGCTAAGAAATGACAGTTGTGTGAAGTATGACAGTTTAACGGTTTTCTATACAAAATTACCATTTTTATTTTATAATTTTCCTGGATTAAAAGTAGCCTATGTTACTCTCCAGCTCTCGAATTATCCCCATACAGAAAATCTCGTCGATCCGTTGCTCCGTTTTGACGTGAAAGAAGGACAAACAAACAAACAAACAAATAAACAAACAAACAAACACACTTTCACATTTATAATATTAGTATGGAAGTATGGATAATATTACAAAATAGCATCGTGATTTGTTGTCATATCCTAGTAAAATAGGTATGGTGGGTACTCTAAAGCCATCCATGAATACAGCACAAAAGCATAACTGTCTTTGACTCTTTGTTGTAAGGTAATAAACGGAGTCATTAATGTTTTGTGGCCACTATAAAACTCTGCCACATGTCTTCTATGTTGGTAGGTATACTTACTACCTATATTGTAAGTACTCAGAGGTTTTCTTGAACAGGTTATGCGCCTGTATGTAAGTATTTTTAGAACTAATAATTAGTGATTTATTAAGGTTTTTATATCACCGAACAAAAAATAGAATAAAAGCCAGTTACTCGACTATTCGATCACTACTTATAGTTATTCCGGATTCTATTTTTAAAACTAGCCACTATTTTTTCCTTACCTACATTTTATAAGTTTGAATGTCAGTCCTCGATTTCAACACTTACCTATAAAAGAGATAAGTAATCTTTTCTATGTTCTGCGCTTATCATTTTTATATTATAAAGGAGAATGAACAAAAGTGGTTCAAATATCCACCACTAACGAGACCTATACTGACTTATAGTCCATTAAATAGAGAGTAACTAACCAAAGTAAACAAGTGACATGACATAACATGCGTTGATTAGTTCAAAATGTGCGATGTACTATGCGATTATTATAAGAATAGGACTGTCAAACGGCATTTTTGATCTTTGTTCCTTTTCTTGCACATCCTACACCCTGAAGTGGAAGCGAAACGCAAACAAATATGGCCGTTTTGACAGTCCTATTCTTATAATAATCGCATAGTATAGAATGATATCAACAATATTTTTCTTTTTTATTTTTTATTTTATTTATTTTCTCAATAAATAAAATAAAAAATATTTTACGCATAAAAAGGTACAAAACATGACTTTTCATTTAGTCATAAGTTTTTACTGACAGCATATTTTTGGTTGCGGTCTGGTTACAATTACTCAGTATTTAGTAGGGTCTCATTAGTGGTGGACATTTGGAACAAACTCCATACATTTTTGGTCAATCTCCTTTAGGTGCAACATAAAAATATAAAATTAATGAGAAGCGATAGTTGAACAGGTAATAATTATAATAAATTTTGTTAAATGAAGGGGACATCGAATAAAATAAGTTGTATTTTTTAACTAAATTTATTCCCAAAAACTATTTTCTTAGAAACCCTACTGCAAGTCCAGGTCCATCACTGTTTTTCCAGACAATCGGAAGGTCTAAATAGAATTTACATTTCCAAAGACACATTGGATTTCGTCAACGTTAAAAATAAAATTTAAACAGTAACACGACAAATATAACTAACATTTAACTAATTTATCTAAACCCAATAGACGTTCGGGTCTAACACAAATTATAAACTGTCATTAATATGTTTATTATCCCTACCACATTTTTACAATTATATTTATAAAGACTATAATAAGTAGTTAGGTACTTGTAAAACAGCTCTACCTAATAAATAAAACGTAAAAGAGTTTTTTGGAAAGATACATAGGTAAGTATCTACTTTATATTGTGTTAAGTTATATAAGCGACTAGGAGACAATTCTTTCTTCATGGATCCATTCATTCAATTTCGTACTTTAATTTAATATTAAGGCCAATCGCACACTTTGCGACATGGCGCGTTGAGATATTTTTGTGTATTTATATGTTTTAATTTTTTTAGCGTGAGCTAAAAATTTACTGTATTACCCAAATGCGTTGTATTACTCAAAATGCGAAGCTAGTAGATATACATAATTTTGTTACTTAAAACTGACGGAAAAATAAATTGTTGACATTGTAATTTTGAACACGCAAAACTTTAAGTTCAACTAAATAATTACAATATGAGGAAAAATAAATGCAAAAGCTTCAGCTTAGGTATATGATTCAGTGCTGAAAAAGTTTGAATTAGTTGTTCCATATAAGGTTTATCGGAACATTATTCATTATTTCATAAACGTTTATCAATCTTATGTCTTTGGGCGGCACAGTGACGACCGACGTATTCTCATTTTAGTATTACTGTGGTTTTATTTTATGATGATGAGTGGAGGGAGTCGCACTTCGACACGTGGTTTGAATCCGACAGTGCGCGAATGGCCTAATTTATAAAAAATAATTTAATAAACGTATTGCGCTTCCAAATCAAGTTTTAATTATATATGCTATTAAGGCTAATTTACAGTTTATCGCGTCTCAATCCGACGCCTTTTGAAATTCTAACCGATCATTAAAACGTTAATTTTGCACCGAAATTATATTATCACCATATAACATGGTTCGCATTACGCAGTAAATAACAATTGATGACTTTGACGTATTTATATTTGGGCTACTTATAGTTTTACATGTGAACTTTATTGTTCTGCCAAAACAACTACATAAAGGCTGGAAGATGACTATGGAAGGTCAGCTTAAATTAATTATCTAGGTATATACTAATGATATGGCTGCGATTATTTTAAATTCGACGTCGTAACTTGCATTTGTACACGGTAACCGCCAACCGTCAAGCGGGCTGAACGCTTGATTGCCACTTAAGTTTATTAAAAAGAAGGCGAAGGAATAAACTGTATACTTCCCGGTACATTTTATAAATGGGTCACATTCTAAGATTAGCGAGTGGCGATTAAAACCATCCCTCCCTAGACATTCATACTAACCCAAGTCGTAATAACGTCCTTATGTATTTATAATAATTAGAAAAGTTTCCGCGGCATTATTACTTTGCTCAGTATAATCAGCTGTTAAGAGAATACTTAAATAATTTATCAATTACGGTACAGCTACATGCGCGCATCTGTATTTCGCTACTTTAAAGAGTTTTTCCTTCTTACGAGTAATAATTTATATTTAATAGAATAAAAATGCATTGATCACAACACATCACTCGGTATCCATATACCCAGATTAATTATTTTACATAAATATAACAATACAAAATATAAAGACCACATGGAATACAAATATATAATAATCAGTGGAAAAAAAAACGTATGTATGTACCTGTCAGACTTGTTTTAATTAATAATTTGGCATATTTTATATCAAAAATCATGGCCCACTTTGTCATAATATTCAAAATACATTATAAGGTACATTTAATTACTATAAAGTCAATACAAAATAATTTAGATTAGAAAATGTTATTGTAACAGTAAATACAGAAATTAATTCTATAATAGGGAGTAGAGTAATTCGCTACTAATTACTAGTTTATGTCTTTTATGTTTTATTTTATATATATATTTTTACATTTAATACTAACTATTTGATACACGATTACAGTTAAGGTCTCAATATCTACATAATAGAGGAAACCTCAAAATCCTGCAAAATATCTGTATGTAGCTCGAACGACTCGGAAAGATTCTAGGTTATAAAATTAAACATTTCTTTCAAGAAAGTAACAAATATTAATATGACATACTATGAGGTAATCCGATTTAAAAACCTATTTATAAATAAGAGAATCTGTCAAGATGGAAGATTCAAAACAGTTTACAGACTTTACGAACGATTCAAGTTAGATACTTTAGAAAATCTTCAATAGATACTCATTAAGTACCGGAAATAAGTACTATAATCATTATTGCCGTCCACCGATAAAAGTCCACGCGGCTCAGCTGATTCGGTATCACATGTGTCTCCGGAGCGGTTTACTCACGCACGAACACAAATTCGTTGTAGTGATTCCAGCGGTTCTCCTCCGAGTCCACGCCGGGTTTCAGCTCGGCAGCGCCGCCGGCCGTGCCGCTGCCACAGCTCGCCGTCAGCTTGAACCCGTTCTCTTGCAACATATCGAAAGCTTGCTCTATAAACGAGTGCTTCAAGAAGAAACGAGACGTGTATCGGTCCGCCAACCCGTGATCGGGATCCCGAGATTCATTCAAAGTTTCGCCGAACACATCCCTGCATAGCGTTACTTTCCCGCAAACCAAAATACGCGATAGTTTGCGGAACTTGACGTCGGCCAGGCCGTCTCGACCGAACGCGAAGCTGCCTCGGTAGCCGACAGTGATGCACCCGCGCTCGCGGTTCGGCGGCCGAGGGTCGGATTCTCGAACCGCATTTTCCAAACCGACTAATCGGTAGTGTTTCGCCTCTCGGGCGAGCCGCTTGTGTTCCCTGAAGCATTCGGGAAGTACGAGACCACCGTCGCGGAGGTAGTCGAGCACGTAGCGGAAGAGAACTCCGTCTCGGTCGAAGAAGATGCGCCCGCGAGCGTCACGTGGGTGGTCGGGGTCGCGCAGCGCGGAAGCGGGCAGCGAGTCTGGCTCGCGCAGGAGGGTGTCGCGCGTAGTGGCGTAGTGCACGCCGCCTACGTTCAGCTCGAGGACCTCAGGCGGCGCGTCCGCCATGGCTGAAGGCTGAGGGCGCAGTGAGTCGGCGGCTGCGCGCTCGCGCCCCCACCCTGACCCACTTACCGCGCGCCCCGGCGCCGCCGCCCGCACCAGCCCATCAATAACGCACGCCCGGGTTACTGACTTGAACGTAATTATTTCCTACCCTTTCGAGCGAAAACTCCTCCGTAAAAGCCTTCAAGGTCAACATCTATTGTTAGCAAACAGATGGTGTATTCACCGATATCGCGGAAACTTTCAACAAATTAGAACAGATTATGCTTCATAACAAAACAAAATTGATTCGCTAATCTCTGAATATATTCTGCAGTGGGGATTAGTTTTAATTAACTGTACTTTAACTTTCATGAAGTTTGTCAAAGTCGTTAAAAATACGAAAACAATGAGTCTCTGGGCTCAAGTGAAAATTTGAAGCGTAACTTTTAATTGTGCCTCTTAGTTACATACTTAGGACTTATTCTGTGCTTGGCCCTTTAATCTCTCTCTCGTCGGTTTATAATACCTTTCGTGTGAAAGTATGTATACTTACCTACTTATGTGGGAGTAGGAACCACTGCCTGCCAAACAACCTTTAATCATAATGACGATTATAATCTCGAAGGACAAGTTTTCTGCTAAGAATATCTCGGTAAATAGGGTGTCAGTATATCGGGGCTTCCTTAATTAAAGACGACGAGGAATTAGGGATATTGTGACACAATTTAATTAAATCGTATTCAGAGCTAAACGCCAGATAATACTGAGCGAAAATTAAATTAATATTCCCATTACCGGAGCTTGATAATGATATTATAATAATGTGGTTTATAATACGCTGATGGTAGACTCGACTGATGTTTTGGACGACAGCCAAAAGGTATTAAATTTCGAAATCGTGATTGGTCAAAGTGCTATGAAATCGTGTTAACACGTAAACAAAGCCGTACCTACGAGCAGAGTTTTTGCTCATTACAAGACTAATTACCACAGGCCTTTTAGTGCGGTCTTGGGAATAAGCTTTTGTGCTCTGCCTTTACTGGATGGAGGTTGACGCAAAAGGAGAATGTAATTAAAAATTTCCACAACTCTTTGTTTGTTAAACCTCTTTAATTAATGGCTATGAATACTTAAACATTATTTTAGAATACACACTCGTTACGTGAGCGTTTATGTTATTTCATCACAGGTTTTTGGAGTGTTGTCCAATAACCTGTGTAGGTACTAGGTACCTATGTTAATGGCCAGATAAAACGTAACTTTGTTACAAATGAGGTCTTTTACCAAATATTAAAAGGACATCGAGGAACAAAATACCCATTTTAAATATGAAAGGGTTGGGAAAGTTGGGATATAAACTGAATGTAATTGAAATTGGTAAAACTTTCTTGCTTTAACTACAGTACTTAGCCGACGCAATATTCTGAACTTTGAAATCGTCTTGAACGGCTTGGAAAATAAAACTTTGGGTATTTTCACTTCATTTTAATTTATTAAACCATAATAAATGTCGAATACTTTGCATCACTGTATGAAGTACCTTCATGAATACTTGGAATATGATTTATGCAATATCAGAAACATTTAAATAGAGAGATTATGCTTTTATTTCACGAGATCACACTCACACACATGTATCCTATTAAGATTAAAATTTTAGTCTCTAATAATACTGAAGTCTGTAAAAGTATATTCAGTTATATCTTTTTGGTTTCTGAATTCAGCCTTTTCAATTTGGCTACTTGGACTCCCAGTTGTCTTCAGCCATTGGACCCTGGAAAAAAGAAATGTGGCTTTCCGAATGTTTCGAAAAATCCAAAATCAGCGACATCTTATATCTTAGAATTAAAAAATATTATCACGACAAAATTCTGTTGGCTCCCGTTTCGACATAATATGGATTCGCATCTAAGGTATGTAAAACAGGAACAAATTGTATACGAGAGAGTCGTCAAAATTTTGTCGTGGTGCACATGCAAAACCGGCAACATTGGTATAATTAATACTGCATCCACACAATAACATTTTGTGGCATAACGTTGCTTATTGTTAGCGGGCAACAATGAAAACCAAAAACTTTGTAAAGTTTTGCTGCTTAAAGCTGCCTTGCAAGAAAATGTAATTCCGCAAAAATAACTTCAGTGTGAATGCAAAATAAATGTACCTAAGCTAACTTTTTTTTTATTGATTTAATTTTATTACTACGACATTAAAATAAAATATAATAAACTATAGGAAAAGTATAGGAAAAATATGATAGTAAATAACCACGAGCCCTATAAGTAGCTTTCAGTTGTAATTTTAATTAATTAATTTTATTAGTAATTCTCTTTGGATTTCCGGGTAATTTGTTATAATTAGCTTAATTACGTATTAAATAACAAGTGGAAGTGTTATCAGCAAGTTTAATGAACAAACTTTTGAATTAAAAGCGAGGAAAAATTGACCCAACTGTCAATCAAGAAGACGATACTAATTCAAATTGAAAAGATATAAATACTGTGGACTGCTTCTACTTAAACCTGGGGAGTATTGTTTTCATAATTTACATCACTCACATTGCATTCTCAGACCAATAAAACTTATATTACCGACAAATACATCTTGACAATCTTGATAAGAAACTAACTAACCAACTTATAACTCAATGTAATCAACTAGGTATTTGTACTTAGTTGTTAATTTTCAATAATTTGTTAGACCAACAACTTACCTATATGCTATTATCAACAACAAGTGTTTTCTGATTAAGAATATCATTTGTTTGCATTGTGTTACCTATAGTTAACATTCAATCTTTTAAAATATATAAGTAGGTAGTTAATGTTTGACATAAATTAGACTAAGTTATTACAGGTTTTGCCATCTCCCTTACAGCCTGAATTACTACTTGCAGTATTTAAATTTCTTGTAATAAAGTGAGAAAACTATAAAGAACACTTTTTGAAACCTTAATTGAGTTCAAAATACCTACCCTCATATTTTGTTATTATTTTAGTTAGGTATTGATCATCACTTTTAAACTCAACTAACACACAAGATTTGAATGCCAAATTGGTTTCACATTCACTGTACACTAATTTTCATTACTAGTACAGAGCTCACTTTCAGTGAGCAACGTCACAATCCATTACGATTTGGCATTGTTGACAACCTCTCTTTACTTGACAAACTGTGGAAGTAAAGCTGACGGTGACCACTACTGTCACAGACATTCACCTTACTGCTACACTTTCCAAACACTACATCTATACAGAGACATCCAAATCATTTCAATTAAAGATTGTGAAACTAGTTTGTAACTTGAATCTTAAGATATTTCTACATGGTCAAATAAATTAACAGAATACTACAGAAAGGCTTAAGTACCTCAACCTACTTTAATAAAAGTTAATTTTATGGTGACATCAGCTGTCACCAGTAGCTACTACTTATAACAAATTTGTCATATTCATTAATAATTTAGTACAATAAACTTTAATTTAACAACGCACACTTTTTTTAAATTGGTTTGCCTCACTTTATATTGCACAAATTAAAGTTGATGGTGACATTTATATCTACTTAACATTCTTTAATAACTTTATTGTTATTCACTACAACTGACACTCTTAATTATTATTTAATTTTTTAACCGCTCATTGTATACAAAATAATAAATAGAAAAGGTAGTTCAAAATTACCTTTTACTAATTATTAAGATAGATAAATCTGTAATTCAAAGCTTTACTGTAATCAGTTATTGATCACATTTGTATATATTTCAGAGGTAGTTACCTAGAACCTTAATAAACAATTATGATGACCCGGAGGACAACGGCAAAGGATGTGGAGCTACAACTTAAGAATACTCTGCAGGATCTGAAGGCAGCCAAAGATCTCAATGAATCTTTAATGAGGGAAAGAGAGGAAAGTGAGCAGGAGATTTACAAGAACATTACCCGCAATACTCAGCTTAAGAATGAACTCGCTGAACTCCACATTAAATACTCAGAAGTCGTACACAAGTGTAACCAAATGCAAGACTTTATTGAGTCTTTTAGGGCTTGTTCTGATACTCATGAACAGGCATTGAGTCGCATAACAGACCTGGAAATTAGTCTCTCCCTTGCCCAGAAAACAGTACTAGATTTAGAAAAAGAAAATAAAAGTATATTAGAAGATAAGCATTCTCAAAGCCTGTTTAGTGAGTTAACGCTATGTAATTCGGCAGCACTTGATAATTCAACCTCGGAATGTGTCAACTATGTGGATAAACCATTCTTTAGTAATGATACTATTTGTGGCTTTAGTAGCGGAAAGAAACTAAAAAAATATATTAAAATTAATAGATACATTAGGAAAACACAAAAGTTAATTAAAAGACAAAATTATTATAATAAGTACAGTCACTTAAAGAGAGAACGTAAGGTACTTTTAGAACAATTAAATATGATAAACATGGAAACATGTAATAAAAATAAAGAAAGTGAAATGATAGGTAGTCAAATAGGTAACAAAATTGACAATTTGGAACTATCACTAAGGGAAATGTACACTAACTTGTGTGAGTTTTCTCACAAGCAACTAAATAATCAAAAAATGGCTGCCTATGATATGATTGATCTTTGTAATTTTAATTCAGACCGGTTTGAATCGCTAGGTAAAAAACGCAGCTGCAATTGTACCAAAGTGAGCAACAATTTATGTAAAACTGATACATTAGGTCGGGCTGCTCAGGAGGTTTATATACCAACAAACTCTGACACCTCTAACAATCCCGATAGTATATTACTGAATAATGAAAATAACCCACCTACAAGAATAAGTAACGCTAAAACAATTATGTTCTGCGATGAGATTGGGAAGGGCTTGGGCCAATTAATCCAGAAACATTCTAAGGAAAGTGTTACTAATTATTGTATGCCTGGATCAAGCATAAATGAGATTATGAAAGTAATTGTAAAAAAATCTTATAGTGAAAACACAAACTTGATTGTTTTAATCGGGAATAGAGATAGTATAAACAAAAACCATTTAATATCATACTGTAACTCATTATGCTCTCTAAATGTTAGAAAAGTTGTTATGTTTACATTTCCCTATAGTCAAGGGTTTTCACAATTAGAGAATAAATTAAGATATAATCTTAATTTAACATTAAGCACAATAGCATCTCATAATAGTCAGATACAAATAATTGACATAAATACCCTGCTATGTAATCTTAACTTGACGAAGGATAAATACTATCTGCATAATTATCATAAGCGACAAATAGCATTATCGCTATCTTTTTATTTTAATCAACTAGCCAACAATCTGGCTACTCTAACTTCTGCTTCTTTTGAGCAGCTAAAATGTGACATTTCTAATTCAACTTTGGAATCTGTTCCAAATAATTCGATTCTTTTGAATCCAAATACTGACATGGTTAATTTAAATTACCATTAGAGACAACGGAGGCATACTCTAGCCCAGTATTGACAAGAGGAAGGCCTAAATGTTTAAAAATAGTACACCAGAATATCCAAGGCTTTTCTGCTGGCAAAGACCTAGAAATAAGTTTATTTTTAAATTGTGAAAATATTGATGTGTTATGTGTTACTGAACATTGGTTAAAAGAATATGAATTATTGTTAAATTTGGATAATTATAGAGTTGTAAGTTCATTCAATAGAAAAACTGCAGTAAGGGGGGGTTCTTTAATAATTTTACCTAATAACACACAATATAAAGAGCGAAAGGATATAGTATCCCTCTCTGTTGAACGAATTTGTGAGATATCATGCGTGGAACTTGAACAAATGATTATAATCTGTGTATATAGCCCCCCTGGTGCAAATTACACAGTCTTTGAGTCCACTATGGAGGATGTTTTGAAAATATGCTGTCGTAAGAATAAAAAAATTGTAGTTTGTGGAGATTTTAATATAGACATCTTAGATATTAAATTAGCACAACTCTCCAGTAAATTCCTTAATCTTTTTAAATCATTTAATTTGCTTCACACTTTTAATGAACCAACGCGAATTACGCCAACATCGGCTACTTGCTTAGATAACATCTTTTCCAACTGTAACTTAATTGAGAATTCGGTAATTAATATTATTAAATCCGACCACAGTGGACAACTAGCTTCTTTTGAGCACTATAATGTTACTCCTAAACGCGAAGTAATTTGCAGGCCAATACCGAAACGTGGTATTACTAAATTTAGAAATAATGTACAAGATAAAATTCAATGTTTGCCAGCTTCTGCTGACGCTAATAACTCTTATCAATCATTATTTGATATTGTTGAAAAAGAATTTAGTAACAATTTTAAACAAAAAGTTATAAAGTGTAATGATCGTAAGAAGTTCAGTGACTGGGCCACACCTGGTATTTATAATAGCAGAAGAAAGTTATTTGAACTCTATGCCCAAAAAACGACTTCCTGTGATCCTAGCTTCATTGAATATGTCAAGAAATATTCAAAAACATTTAGGAAAGTATGTGTTCTGGCAAAATCTAGGTATATTTCAAATAAAATTAAATCATCTGAAAATAAAATAAAAGCTACCTGGAGTATTATAAACCAAGAAACTGGCAAAATAAAAAGCAAAATTAATTCATTTAACTTAAAAATTAGTGATCAGACTTTTGAATCAGATATTGAGGTGGCTAGTGCTTTTGAAGGTTACTTTGCTCGAATTCCGTTAGAAACTACTAGCAGACTTAACTCTTGCCCCAACACCGCTGTCTCTCTTATGGAATCTAGTGTGAACAAGTGCCAGGAAACATTTAGTTTTAGCTATGTCACTACCGAAGATATTATTAAAGCATTCAAAGCAATAAATATTAAGAAAACAGAAGATCTCTGGGGCATATCTACAAGTATCATCAAATCAATAATTGATGTGATAGCTCCATCATTAGCAATAATTTTTAACCAATGTATAAGTGAAGGGGTCTTTCCTAATTTAATGAAAAATAGTAAAATAATTCCTCTGTTTAAAGCTGGTGACAAAAGTGACCCAGCAAATTTTAGACCTATATCCATACTACCAGCAATAAGTAAAATATTTGAGAAATTAATTTATGCTCAACTTTTAGAATATTTTAAATTAAATAGTATACTGCATGAGAAACAGTTTGGTTTTTCAAAAGGTAAAAGTACAACTGATGCTGGGGTTGCATTTCTAAAACATGTACTTGATGCCTGGGAGGACAAGCAGGATGTAATCGCTATTTTTTGTGACCTTTCCAAGGCATTCGATTGTGTTGATCACCAAACACTATTAAGGAAGTTAAAACATTATGGTGTTTCTGAAATGTCAGTAAGCCTTATGCATTCATATCTGTATGAAAGAACTCAGAAGGTAGTTATTAATAAAACTGAGTCTACCGGAGCTCCCATTACTATGGGCGTACCCCAAGGATCAATATTGGGCCCGCTGTTGTTTTTAATATACATAAATGACCTTCCTTACTACGCGAAGAATTTATGTGAGACAGTGCTATTTGCAGATGATACATCTCTAGTCTTTAAAGTAGATAGAGGTGATGACTGTTCTGACGAAGTAAATAGTGCTCTTTCAAAAGTGTCACATTGGTTTAATAGTAATAATTTATCATTAAACTCAAAGAAAACTAAGTGTTTAAAATTTTCGTTACCTAATGTAAGACAAGTTGATTTTCATATAAGACTAGACGGCGATATGGTCGAATTCATTAACAATACAAAGTTTCTAGGTATTATATTAGACTCGCGACTACAATGGGATCCTCATATCGAAGCCTTGGCGAGTAGACTCAGTTCGGCCGCATTCGCAGTAAAGAAAATAAGGCTCTTAACCGATATTGAAACGGCTAGAATAGTCTATTTTAGTTATTTTCATAGTGTTATGTCCTACGGCCTTTTGTTGTGGGGCTCAGCCGCTAACATCCAAAGTATATTCGTGCTCCAAAAAAGGGCTATTCGCGCCATGTACAACCTCCGATCGAGAGATTCTTTAAGAGATCTATTTAAAGAAATAAACATTTTAACTGTTGCAGGACAATACATCTATGAAAATATTATTTATGTGAAAAAATATTATAATACATTTGTAAAGCAGAGCGATATTCATCGCTTTAACACAAGAAATAAAGATAAACTTGTCGTTCCCAAGTTTAGGCTAGAAAAATCCAGAGCCTCATTTCTGGGGAAAAGCATATCCTTTTTTAATAAAGTTCCACAGCATATTATTGAACTACCATTGCATAAATTTAAATGTTACATTAAAGAGTCGCTGATGAGCAAAGGATACTATAAAGTAGACGATTATTTGAATGACCGCAATGCATGGTCATGATGTAACACATAACATAATCACTGTTTAAATTGATGTATTTTTATACTAAGCAATTGTTGTATTAGTAACGATATGTTTTTTTTTGTAAATGTCGTTACCTAACTAAGAAACGCTGGCAAGTTTCTTGCGCCCATTCTTCTTGTCAGTTAAAAAAGTCTTGAATGGGTGGTAGGAAAATATTGACGATTCATAAGTACATATTTATTATGTCTAAGTGAATAAAGAATATTTTTATCTTTATCTTATCTTTATCAGGCTTATTTTATAAAAAACTGTTACGTATATATAGTTTACACTTGTAACTCTAAACACAGGTTTTGGTTCCGTTAATGACCCAAACAACTGGTTATTATAAAATTCAAGAGATCATTAATTCTGTAGTAGCTACTTTATGGCCGCTTTGCAACCTCAACTGAAATATTTAAAAATCTCTTTACTCAAACGAACGTAACTGAAATCATAACTGACCAAAAAGGCTGGGAAGTAAGTGCTTGCGTTTAAAATTAAAGCATGGGTCAAATTAAGCTTAAGATTATATTCCAACTATAAAATACTAATGCTGTTTTCCTACCAGCTTTGCTGTATTGAATCTTGGAAAGAACATCAGAGCTATCTTTTACAACTACAACAAAGTTAAATATTCTAGAAAGATGAAAAGAGGATCAACTGATGAAAGTCTGTCAGCTATTCTATGTTACTTATAAGACAGACAGAACAATAGTTATGTCAGACTGGCAACACAATTCATTGGAGATCCAACGAGTGGATTAGCATAGCAGCTATTACATGCTCTTTGCAGGCGAAGCAACTTTAGTCACAGAATAAATTATATGTAGTACAAGTAGAAAACTTCTCAAAAGATCAAATTATTTTTACTTTTTTGCATTCACAATGGGAAATGGGATTTTTGCATTCAATATGGGAAAGTTGCATTGTGAATGTATAAAAATAATTTAAAATCTCAATTCACAATGCAATTTTAAAATAGCCCGGATTACAATTGCCGCAATTTTATGGCAATCTATGAGCAACTTTGGTAGCCGAGTTGGTCAATCTACGCAAAGCTCAGAAGAAGATCGAAGAAACAGCACTTGTTTTCATTTTAGTTCAACGCCAGCAAACCAGTAACTTCAAACAACAGTTTGCGTTGCGGCAATTGGAAACTATAACTGTAACTGTAATCTCATCAAAAACATAAAATATGTGAAGTGAGAGCCAACTTCAATATTAGGAAATATGCCTTGGTTGCTGACTTCAACGACAAAAGATGTGAGATCTAAATGGGTGCCAAGTTTAACGGTCAGTCCTGAAAATTTAGTACATAAAATGTTTTATAACAACTTAAAATATAATTTCTTCTTATAACTTTGGATAATATATTGAAGCCTAAGGTCTGACTTGGCTAGTTCTCGTATACGAATTATTATTAGGTACTTACTGAAACAGTCATGGAAGAGCCCTATGTTCATCTCTAGTTTCTAGTCTACCAGCAAGCCAAATTTTCGGAAGAATACAATAAGAACTTCGGCTTTAGAGCTTGCGAAGGCTATAATATATATATAATTCGTATATGAAAACTAGCCAAGTCAGACCTTAGGCTTCAATATATTATCCAAAGTTATAAGAAGAAATTATATTTTAAGTTGTTATAAAACATTATATGTACTAAATTTTCAGGACTGACCGTTAAACTTGGCACCCATTTAGATCTCACATCTTTTGTCGTTGAAGTCAGCAACCAAGGCATATTTCCTAATATTGAAGTTGGCTCTCACTTCACATATTTTATGTTTTTGATGAGATATCATTAATTTTTGTAGAGAAATTATTAGTAGGTACATATTCATAATAAAATTAATACCAAATGTTTCAGTATATTTTATTTGGTCAGTTATATTACTTTGCCCTTGCGTATCAGCTACTGACAATAAAACTAATTTTATACTCGTGTTTGGTGTGGACGTAGAAATATAATTTTTAACAGATTTTCCTATTTCCAACAGTTTCTTTTTCCTAGTCGTAATAGTGTATGGTGTTTTTCTTGACGAAGTTGCAGTAGGTATTTAATGTCCCTGAGCAGATATTGCATTTCCATTTGCGTTTTGATTCTGGTTTCATTAAGCGATAAAGCTTTCCGGACAAACTCTTATCTTTTGCCGCACAATGCACTAATATAGAATCCTTGGCAGTAGGAAAGAATACTATATAATTATTACTACGTAGCCACTGACCTCTATTATTTATACACTGGACAGGCTGTCTCCATACAAATTACAGCTAATTTTGTGTGGCAATTTAAAGCGCCGCCACTACGAGTGTCCCGAGAACTAATGTTGACACAATAATTACCGCAGTCGACAATATTTTATGTCAGCCAGTCCAGTGTGTAAATAATAGAGATCAGTGTATATAGCAGTAGTTTGTCTTTTACATTTATCATTTAGCGCTATCTCTTGACAATTTATCGATGTAGCCGTTTTTGTTGACATCTAATCTTGCTTATTGATTCTTTATTTGCTAACTAGCTTAAGCTGACCCGGCAAACGTTGTTTTGTCATATAAATTATAGTGGACTAAAGTAGAATAAATAATACTCGTAAGAAGACTATGTCTTATGTGTGTGTTTATACACCAAAAGTTGCCTACACCAGACGATAGATAGCGCTAGTTAGGTATACACTACCAATAAAAGGGCCAAGATTGGTCTCTACTTCCTACATATATAAATTACTCTGTAGAGTGCGCGTCAGATAACTCTGCGCGCATGCGCGACTGGTGCATTTTTGGCGCTAGTTTCAGTACATTATTTATGCTAAGCTCAAGGAATTTATAAGTACACCGTACAACAGGAAGGTGCACTCCGTATTTTTGTGTATTTAAAAATACACTTTAATATTAAGAGATAAGGTTCATATTTCAATACAAAATGTCAACGGTCCAGCTGAGACCGCAAGAACGAGGTGAGGGTGTCCCTTTCTCTGAAATTGCCAGCACTCTTAAATAACAGGTTTAGTAGATTTATGGTTCACAATTTTCGTTATAAAAATTAAATTTCGTAAAATTTCCGCTTCGTATTACTTTTAGTCAATAGAAAACATCGCATATTAATTTAGGTATTACCGTATTAAGCATAAAAAATTATCAGGTCGTTTAAGTTTTTTATGGCTTATCCTAGAAAAGAATTTGAATGATAGATTTCAGAATGTTATAGTAGCAACATTACAAGCCGAATGACGTTTTCTGACGTTTTCCGTCTTCTTTGTGTCAAGTTCGCAATTCGCTCGCCGCCGCCCGCCGCCCGTCGCGCATGTTCGTGGCCGCCGTAATGGGATGGAGTGAGATAAACTGACCTCGTTCTTACTATCTCATTAGGACCGTTTTTTAGCAGCAGTGCACCTTCCTGTTGTATTATAAATTCCTTGGCTAAGCTTATGGAAAAGATTAGTATTCGATTTTGACCGCGCGCAGACGTCAGTGATAACATACTCTTTGGAAGCGGCCATGGAAGAGATGACAGTTTTGCAGTTTTTAATCGAAGTTATAGTCTCACACTCCATTTGGTGTATAAACACACACATATGCAAATTACAAAGGCATATAAACACAGACACACACATAGGCATAGTATACATATTATTTATTTATAAGGAAACTTAGTGTAAATGAAACATAGGTTAACACTGCACCCTTTATTAACAATAAAACAATATTTGTTGTTTTCACAAATCACATCACTAAAGGCATTAACAATGTTCAAAGAAGTCTTTTTTCAAACACAGCACATCACCAAAGAATTCTATATACACACTCAACACCAACGAGTCTTTTTCTCAAAAAGCGGTACTCCGAGCAACGAAACTATGTAATTGCTAACGGAATTACGGATCTTTACGAAACAGAACATAGCAAATAACAAATTTAACAAACAAAAGTATAATTTAGATTGTTTGACATTATTTTCCATAAGTACATTTTACTCTCATTAAATTTTATACTCTTCCATCAACTTTCAACAATATAGAATAGAAATAAAGGATTTTTCTCTTCTTTTCTAAACTGTGGGTGGGTGTATTAACTTGGAGCCATCTATCGTTTTTTGAACTTTACTTTAGTGAACTATTTATGTGCAAAGTGTGCACCTACAGGGAGAACATAGCAACTTTCGCATTTTTCGGCTTCTAGTTCCCATTTGAATGTATGAAGATTGCGCCCCCTGGTGGTCGAGTTATAAGTACTATGCTCCGTTTTGACGTGAAAGAAGGACAAACAAACAAACAAACACACTTTCACATTTATCATTACGACTCCGTAGCTCAGTGGTTAGAGCAGTCGCCCGGAAAGCGAAAGGTCGTGGGTTCGAGTCCCATCGGAGATGGTTGTGAGATGATGGTCGATTTTTTCTAAATACTTCATTTTCCGTTTTTCAATAATAAAAATTGGATTGGGAATGCAAAAAAGTAAAAATTTAAATAACTTTATAATTTATATTAATATTAATAATTAATTTAAGCGAAAGGTCGTGGGTTCGAGTCCCATCGTAGCTGGTTGTGAGATGATGGTCGTTTTTTTTTTTTTTTTTTTTTTTTTTTTTTACTTTTAATGGGTTTGCTCTTGATCCCAATCAAGCCCATGGGCTAGAACAGGATCTACGATGGAGCGAGCTCACCCAGAAGGTGCCTATTCACTCTTGCTTTGAATGTGGTCGGGTTATAAGTACTCGGGAATACAGACGCAGGGAGGGAGTTCCATTCCTTTGCTGTGCGCAATATAAAAGATGCTGAGTAGCGCTTGGTGCGACATTTGGGAATATCAACCAAGAAAGGGTGGTAGCCCGCTGTGCGTCTGGATGTCCGATGGAAGAAGGGGGATGGCGGTATGAGCTCATGCAGCTCCTGAGCACACTCTCCGAAGTATAATCTGTAAAAGACCGACAGACAAGCGACTTTGCGGCGGTGAGCTAGGGTGTGAAACTTGCTCTTCACCAGTTTTGGGTCGCCAATTAGCCTCTCAGCTCTGCGTTGGATCGTGTCCAATGCAGCTAGTTGATACTTCGCTGAGCCGTCCCAAAGGTGACTGCAATATTCCATGCAAGACCGGACTTGAGCTTTATAAAGAGTTGAAAGCTGTCCCGGCGTGAAATATCGCTTGACCTTATTTAGGACGCCTAGCTTTTTGGCTGCAATTTGAGCCTTGGACTCGATGCTGGTGCCGAAGTTGAGGTCTGAAGACAACTCCATACCAAGAAGCTCGAGACTGTCGGTAACAGGCACAGATGCACCCCGGAAAGTAGGAGTCAGGTCAAAGAGACTCCTTTTTGCGGTGATAAGACACGCTTGTGTTTTGGTGGCGTTAAACTTGACCAGGTTCCTGTCACCCCACTGGGATACGTGGCTTAACGACTGGTTCGTTCGCTCAACCATGGCCTCTCTCATCAATATCACGTCATCACCGCTGGCTTTTGCATCCGACAGGTATCTCTCTACGACAGTACTGTCATCTGCATACCCAACAATTCCCGGTATCAACAGGTCATTGATGTGCAACAGGAAAAGCGTCGCAGAGAGAACAGACCCCTGAGGAACTCCGGCATCAATAGCCACTGAGTCAGAGGAGCAGCCATCAATGACTACTCTGATCGACCGTTCCGTCAGAAAATCGGCTATCCAACTACAAAAGTCAGCGGGGATACCATACGCAGGAAGCTTGCGCAGCAGACTTGCGTGCCAGACCCTGTCAAAAGCCTTTGAGATGTCAAGTGACACGGCAAGTGCTTCGCCGTGCATCTCAAGGGCTTCGCCCCAGTAGTGCGTCACATAGATTAGAAGATCCCCAGTTGATCGTCCTCGGCGAAAACCATATTGACGGTCACTGAGGAGGTCATTGAGTTCTAAGTATGAGAGCAACTTACTGTTCAGAACTCTTTCCATAATTTTACAAATTATGGAAGTGATGGCGATTGGTCGGTAGTTGGAAGGGTCCGCACGACTTCCCTTCTTAGGTACTGGCTGAACATTGGCAAACTTCCAGCACTTCGGTACGGTTTTCGTTTTCAGAGAGAGGCGATACAAGTGTGTTAGCACAGGAGACAACTCAGGCGCACAATATCTCAGCACTCTCGCTGGTATGCCATCAGGGCCACTGGCCTTATTCACGTCCAGACTAAGGAGAGCTCTACGGACCTCTTTATTGTGTATTGTGATCTCCGGCATCGAAGAGTCACAACGAGGTATTTCTGGCGGTTGTTGAGAGCCGGTTTTGTCTAAATACTTTATTTTCCATTTTTCAATAATAAAAATTGGATTGTGAATGCAAAAAGTAAAAATTTCAATAACTTTATAATTTATATTAATAATTAATAAATAATTATATGGATATCGTGCTTGAAATGGTGCAAGTTTGTAATTAATTTACCGCGAGGACAAAAAAGTGTTTGGGTAATCTGGGGTTCGAACTTGGTTCCCTCGAGTCCTCAATATTGAATGGCCACTACGCCGTCAGCGCTAGCCGAACTTCAAGAGGTATGACGAATTATTGGTATATAACAGAATAAAAACTATTACAAACTTATATTTGTACTTCATCTTATACAAGATCTTATACAGGATAAGTGCACAGGGAACGCAAATATAAGTTTGTCAACGTTTTATTTAAAAAAAAATACTAGTTTCGGATTTTTTCCTTTGTATTCACCAGATTACCTGTCTGCATGCCAAATTTCAGCTTTCTAGGTCATCTGGAAGTGGGTTATAGTTTTGATTATAGGTGAGTCAGTGATAAAAATAACGATTTTTGGACGTAAATATCTAAATAACCGTTTGAGGTGTGTATATAAAATTTGGAGCACATATTTATCTCGCTAGTCTCAATACATAAGCCAAATTTGACATGTTTCTGTGTAATAGTTTTTGAGTTATGAGGGGGTCAAAAGCGGCTCCAAATGGTTCGTGTTAAGATACACACGGTGCTGCTCGCCAGTTCTGTTTGCTTTTGAACTTGGCTTTGATACGCTTCCGCGTATCTAGATAACAGCAACTGAAAACTGTGTCGATCACCGAAACTCGGACCTCCATCGGGTTGCTACGTGTGCGCAGTTCCGTTGAGATATAGAGCTGCACAGATTTCCTGAGTGGGTGGTCGATCAGAGTCGTCATCGACGGCTGCTGTTCTGACCTTATGGCTATCAATTCCGGAGTTCCTCAGGGATCCGTTCTCTTTGCGACTCTCTTTTTGCTGCACATCAACGATCTGCTTCTGCCCGGAATGTTGGGTATGCAGACGACAGCACCGTCACAGAAAGATTCCTATCCAACTTTTACTTTTACCTTAACTCCTACTTTCCGGGGTTCAACTGTATCAGTTACCGACAATATAGATCTTCTTGGCATGAAGTTAACATCGAACCTTAACTTCTGTGACAACATTGAGTGTAAAGCTCAAACTGCGGCCAAAAAGCTGGGAATCCTAAATAAGGTTAAGCGATACTGCCTCTTTTGCGATTTTGACTCTTTACAAAGCGCAAGTCCGGTCATGCATGGAGTATTGCTCTCGGAGTACTCTGGGAAGGTTCGGCTAAATACCAGTTAGCTGACTCAGTGGAACGCAGAGCCAGAAAACTAATCGGTGACGATGAGCTGGTAAAAACCATAGTCTAACCCATCGACGTAAAGTGGCTTGCTTGTCGGTATTTTACAGGCTTTACTTCGGAGAGTGTGCTTCAGAGCTGCATGAGCTCATTCCGCTATCCCCGTTCTACCGGCGAGAATCTAGACGCACAGCAGGCTATCATCCTTACTAGGTAAACATCCCGCGGATGCGTACCAAGCGTTTTTCTTTTTCCTTTGTGATGCGCACCGCCAAGGAACGGAATACCTTGCCTGCGTCTGTTTTCCCGAATGACTACAGCCCTATAATTTTTATAGAGTGAATACGCTGCTTCTGGGTAAGCTCGCTCCATCTTAGGCTTCTTCTCAACCCAAAGGTTCAGTGTGAAGCCAAGAGCAAGCTCATAAAATATTTATTAAAAAAAAATAGACGTAGACGGTTACTGACAGTTACGGCACACCATCACCGGAAACGGAGTTGCTGTGTTCGGTAGCAGTGGCAGCTTGCTTGTGTCTTCAACTGACGACTTTGTTTTCCGTTACCTACACCGAACACTTTTTGATCGGCGACGAGTATGTGTCAAGTGGATGGAAGTAACTGGCCACAAAAAGTGTCTACGTCTGTGCAGGGAGGGCTGATTTCATATTCACTGGTGGCTTGTATTGTATGTATTCCACACAATACCCACACATGGCACAAAAATGTCTACGTTTGCGCAGCGGCATAATATGTCAGATGCAGATAGTTGCCAGTTGCTGCAAAGCGGTTTATTTCGTCCGTAATTTTTGGAGTTCCAACTTCGCACAAGTACAATAGACTATCCTATTACTACTGCGGTGGATATGGTAATAAGATTTTGACGCCAAACGCCAGATCCAAAAAGCTCGGCTCAAGCCTTCCTATGACTACACATATAATTCAAGTGGGACTCTTTATATTGTGATTCCTGCAACAGGACTTTCAAAACCAAGTTTGGCTTTGCTAGTAACGCTCGCGCCCCTACAAGGGCCCAGGCTAACGTGAGGGTGTCGCCGTCGAGTCGACGGATACGTCTAGCTGGAGGACATCATCATCATCATCAATAAGATGGTACATTGTGACTTTATAATAAAGGTAAAAACTTACATAGACTCGACCTTGTCAGTTGGCCCTTGCATATGCCCCAACACCGTACCCTGCGCCGTGTTCTTGCACCATCCACGTAAGCCCAGTTTGTCAGCCTGTTGCTTGGTGTACTGAAAGAGAGTAAATATTTATTTGATATCATACGGGCAAACGACGCTGGTTAAACATTCACTGACGGCTCTGAACATGATTAGGTTATTTCGAGTTCCTAAAAAGTGCCCACTTGGGAAATTCCGCGGGAACGATGCTTTTTTGTTTATTCATTCATGGGTATTAGCCGGATTAGCTGCTTGTTGGTGAAGCACGTATAAACTTTAACTGTTTTTTAAGAATGGGGAAATGTTAACACGACACGATACTGTAATTAATCATTTTAATGTTCAGGTAGAGTAGCTATGTGTGTGGATTGTAGTGATACTGTTACTAGATTTGAATAAAATAAGTTTCTGAATCCAAAAACCATGTAAGTCAAGTGTTCCAAGAAACATATCTACGGTAAAATCTAAAAATTAAGTTTTAAAACTAAAACCCGACTACTGAAAAATTTACGCTTTAAATAGTATAAAACCAGAAAATATTCTTATCTGAAATTTACGCTTTATAAAGTATAAAACCAGAAAATATTCTCATCTGAAATTGCCGTTGTCGTATGCCACTTACTGTAACAAAACAATATATTCTAGGGAAAAGTGGCATACGACCACTTTCGGTAGCTTAGTTGGTCAGAGCATCGGGCCGGATCCCCGGAGGCGCGGGTTTGAATCCCGCCTGAAAGCTACTTATAGGGCTCGTGGTTTTTTACTATCACATCTTTTCATTCTAGGGAAAAGTGGCATACGACCACGGCAATTTCAGATGAGAATATATTTTCTTGTTTTAAACTTTTTAGAGCGTGATTTTTCAGTAGACTGGTTTTAGTTTTTGAACTTAATTTTTATTATTGCTTAATTTTTAGTGTTGATTGTACCATAAGATACCCATATCATATCCCAAAAACCACTGAACCGATTTTAATGAAACTTGGTCCGTTCCTTAATTTGGAATAAGTACACCTGTTTTAAATCAAAAGAAAAGAATCATCTCGATATGACTTTCAGTTTCCAAGAATTTCGTGGACAAACATACATACTTACATACACTTAGGTAGGATTTAGCACACGTGCGAAGCCTAATAAATTTAACGCTATACTTACTCAAATATTATCCAATGCCAACAATATGATTCAATTACTTACACAATTACAATTAAATTTTTGAAGTCAGTTTAATATGCAGGTTTTATTCGGAAAACAAAGATCCATAAGTGATTAGCAGAAAAAAACTGAAACTGAACATGTAACTGGACTACCAAGCTTTCCCAAATCTCGCATACTACCTATATAAGCTATTTTATTCAATACTTAAATGGGGCAAAATTAAAAAAACTTAGTTTTTATGACAAGCTTTTTTGTTGACTGTACCTTTATATTGTATTGTCATGCAAACCAAACCTAAAAAAAAATTGCAAGATTTGTCCCCCACTAACTAACAAACAAACTAACTAACATGGCAAGTTAAATAAAAACTTGTTAAAAAAAATCGGCCAAGTGCGAGTCGGACTCGTCAATGAAGGAACCCTTCATTGACGAGTCCGACTATGACCGAGTATCCACTTAACGTACCGATTACGTACACCTAGCAAAAATACCACTGACATTTTTCGCCAGAAAAAAATAACTTTGTTTTTCATAGTGTTCGTATGAATGAATGACAAAGTTATACTTTCGGTTTTCGAAAATGTGTTATATCTCAAAAACTTGTAAAGCCTACTTAGCTGTGATAGTTTTCCTTTTAACTTCGTCGTATATATACAACTATCCTGAATTTTTTCACGTATACAGAAACAACCATTTGGCTGGAAGTGGGTGGGGACACTTGACTCTAACAAAATTTTGCACTATAAAGCATGATAATTCACAAACGGATGCCTCAATCAAAAACCTGTTTTTACAAACCCACAATATTTTTGAAATTGCTATCCAACGACACCCCACACAATGGGGTAGACCATTACAGCTTTCTAGTACTAAGAGTCATAGACTCTTAGCTCTCATAGCTCATAGGAGCTCCATTGTGTCGTTGGATAGCAATTTCAAAACCTTTGCTGGGAGCTAGGCTGGGGACAGACAGACGGACAGACGGACATGGCGAAACTAAAGGGTTCTTTGTTGACTACGGAACCCTAAAAAGGAAATTCTATTTTCCTTGATTTTATAAAATGAAAGTTAGCAGGTTGCAGCAACATAAAGCAATATTGCGCCACAATACCATCTTTATCGGCTTCAGCAGGCGAGCTTTCACTGTAGAGAATATTATTCTGTGGTAGAGACGTTGAAAAATAAACTACTTTTCTTGTTATTTACTCAACGTTACGAACATTGAACAATTTAAAGGTAAACTACGGTCTTTTAAAGTAGTTTTCTATTAAGTTTTCTTATATTTATTTATTTAAGCTTTAAGCAAGAATGGCAGACTTAATGCTATTAAGCATTCTTTAATGTCTGTAACTTTATGAACAGTTTTCATCATCATTCATCATCATTTCAACCGTAAGACGCCCACTGCTGGGCATAGGCCTCCCCCAAGGATCTCCACAACGATCGGTCCTGCGCTGCCCGCATCCAGCGGCTTCCCGCGACCTTGACCAGATCGTCGGTCCACCTTGTAGGGGGCCTGCCCACGGAACGTCG
Source organism: Crambus lathoniellus (assembly GCA_949710035.1). NCBI lineage: Eukaryota > Metazoa > Arthropoda > Insecta > Lepidoptera > Crambidae > Crambus > Crambus lathoniellus. The sequence continues at coordinate 6,080,065 of OX453310.1, read as the reverse complement.
TCCGGTTCGCGGTCGCCATTCGAGAACCTTTCCGCCCCAACGGCCATCGGTTCTCCGCGCTATGTGTCCCGCCCACTGCCACTTCAACTGAGCAATCCTTCGAGCGATGTCGGTCGTTTTAGTTCTCCTGCGGATCTCATCATTTCTGATTCGATCGAGCAGGGAAATACCAAGCATCGCTCTCTCCATTGCTCGCTGGGTAACCTTGAGCCTTCTTATGAGACCCATAGTAAAAGACCACGTCTCGCTTCCATAAGTCATAACTGGCAACACACACTGGTCAAAGACCTTAGTCTTGAGACATTGAGGAATTTTGGACGCAAATATATGCCGGAGCTTCCCAAACGCTGCCCATCCGAGCTGGATTCGACGAGAGATCTCTTTCTCGAAGTTGGACTTACCTAATTGGATTGCCTGTCCTAGGTAGACATAGTGGTCAACAACTTCGAGTGTAATGTTCCCAACATTTACTAGAGCGGATGCAACATGGGCATTTGACATGATTTTCGTCTTATCCATGTTCATCTTCAGACCCACTCTTTGGGAAGCAATGCTGAGATCTTCGAGCATTGTGTTCAGGTCTTCCAAGGTCTCAGCCATGAGAACTACATCATCGGCAAACCGCAGGTGTGTTAGGTACTCGCCATTGATGTTAATGCCGAATCCTTTCCAGTCCAGTAGCTTGAAAATATCCTCCAACGCAGCTGTGAATAGTTTCGGAGAAATGACGTCTCCCTGTCTCACACCTCGCTGTAGTTGGATAGGATTAGAGCTCTGGTTCTGTAATCGGACCGACATGGTGGCGTTTTGGTATAAGTACCTCAGCACCTCGATGTACCTGTAGTCTATTTGGCACCTCTGGAGAGACTGCAGCACTGCCCAGGTCTCGATCGAATCAAAGGCTTTCTCATAGTCCACGAACGCCAAGCATAGTGGCAAGTTATACTCTTCGGTCTTCTGTATAACTTGCCGCAGCGTATGAATGTGGTCTATGGTACTATAACCTTTTCGGAACCCGGCTTGTTCGGGAGGTTGGAAGTCGTCGAACCTGCGAGCGAGACGATTCGTAATGACTCTCGAAAACAACTTGTAGATATGGCTCAGAAGCGAGATGGGACGGTAGTTTTTCAAGAGAGTCTTATCACCCTTCTTGAAGAACAGCATCACATCGCTTCTGCCCCATGCCTTTGGCGTTTTGCCCTCGAGGATGACAGAGTTGAAGAGCTTCTGGAGGACCTTAAGTATCGGCTTACCGCCCGCTCTCAGAAGTTCTGTTGTGATTCCGTCATCGCCCGCCGCCTTGTTGTTTTTGAGCTGCTTGAGAGCCATTCTAATCTCGTACAGGCTGACGTCCGGGATATCTTCGGTATAGTGTCGGGTAAGCTTGGCTCTAGGTTCTGTAGCCTTACTTTCAACAGGTGTTTGCGTGGAGTACAACTGTCCATAGAAACTCTCAATCTCCCTCAGGATTTCAGGTGTTGATGAAATGATACTACCGTCCTCAGCTTGCAGCCTCGTCAGTTGACTTTGCCCTATAGCCAGATCTCTAGCGAACACTTTGGAGCCTTTGTTCCGCTCAATGGCCTCTTTAATACGCTCGGTATTAAATTGGCGAAGGTCGCTTGTCAAGGACTTGGAGATCTGCCTATTTAGCTGTCGATAACGAAGGGCATCCGCTGAGTTCTGTAGTTTCATTTCGTTTCTCTGATCCATGAGTCGGATAGTGTGGCTGGAGAGTTTCTTTAATTTAGGACGGTGGGTTTTGTAGTGCTTGGACCCTACCGTGCAGACATTATCCACCACCATGTTGTATAGATCGTCCATATCGATGCTGTTCTCAAGGGCTTCGAAGCGGTTTTGGAGCTCGAGCTGAAAGCACTCGGGGTTTTGAATTTGAGCCGGTATAGGTCGGAGCGTAGATTTTATTAGTCGAGATCTTTCCAGCTTGACGTTGATATTCAATGTGCCTCTAAGCATGCGGTGATCGCTTCCCGTCTTTACGGCGTTGATGACAACGACATCATTGAATATTTGCTTCCTCGTTGACATAATAAAATCTATCTCGTTTTTGACTTTACCGTCCGGACTAATCCAGGTCCATTTGCGGCTTACGGGCTTCTTAAAGAAGGAGTTCATCATGTAGAGGTTCTCCCTCTCCATGAAGTCTGCCAGCATCTGGCCCCTTTCGTTCCGTTGCCCAAATCCAAATTGCCCCACTCTCAACTCATCACCACAGCGTTGCCCCAACTTAGCATTAAAATCCCCCATCACAACCGTGTAGTGGGTTTTATAGCTATGCATGGCTTTAGAGATCTCCTCATACATAGCCTCCACTTCGACATCGTCGTGTTTCGAGGTCGGAGCGTAAACCTGAATGACATTCAGCGAATATCGTTCCGATATTCTGAGTATTAGGTACGCTACCCTGCTCGAAACACTTCCAATGGTGATCACGTTGTTGACAAGGGATTTATGGACGATAAACCCGACACCACCTTGGGACTGTTGGTCGCCCTCCCGGTGGTATAGTAAGTTACCGGATTGAAGGGTAATCGAGTCCTCCCCCTCTCTTCGGACTTCAGATAACCCAATAATATCCCAATGCAACTTACTAATTGCCTCTTCCAACTCTATAAGCTTGTCGTCGAGCCTCAACGTGCGCGTGTTATAGGTTGCCAGGTCAAGTCGTCGGTGTTGGTAGCCGGAGCCTACCCGGGGATTCTTAGCACCCCCTGCCCCGCCGTTACCATAGCCGCTACCGTAGCTAGGAATAGCGGGGCCGCCGGGGACTGGGGGCCGATTTTTGTTGTGTGTATCCATATCGGGGGGTTTTGCCATAATCGCCACGCTTGGCAGGCGGGTTGGCGATCGCAGTATGGCCTGCTGTTAAATGGAGACGCTGCTGCCCATCTCCTTTGGCAGTTTTCCCTCTGTCGGCTCTTACGACACCCACGGGAAGAGAGGGGGTAGTGCTATTCTTTTTATGTGCCGGCACTACACGGCACGAACAGTTTTAGTATAAGGTAAAAGATATAGGTACCTACCTTTATGAGAAGTAGAAATTCTTTATTTATTAATCCTATGTGTAAGTTTAGATGTTTGGATGTTTGTGTGTTTGTTACTCAATCACGCCAAAACGGCTCAATGGATTTGGCTGAAATTTGGGACATAGATACTTTGTGGCCTGGAGAGGAACTTGTTATTATCCTATTCTATACTAGAGTACTTTTTATCCCGGAAAAATACCACATTCCCGCGGGATAACGTCGTGTAACGTCGCGGGCGGAAAGCTAGTTTCTTATAAATCAGAAATCCCGGCAAAGGATAAGTTTTTGGTCAAGTTTTCAATCAAAAATATAGCTAATAAATAATAAGCCTGTCTGAATTATATTTTAAAGTATTTATCAATTTGTTAACTTCATGATAGAGAAAAATTGAAAATGAAGTACTTAGGTACCTACTTACCGTTCGTCTTATTTTAGAAAAATTCGACCCGCCTGCCCCGCCCGCCCACTAAACAGTGCCCGTAGTGTAAGTTTTTATGTCAAAAAACGCAAACTATTTCGAATGCGTATTAATGTCAATTTGTATGAAAACTGTATTAGCGCCTCTAGCGGCGAGTAGCGCGCTTATATAGTTTTCATACAAATTGACATTAATACGCATTCGAAATAGTTTGCGTTTGCTTGACATAAAAACTTACACTCGGGGTGAGCATGGCAAATATTCTATTTTATTCACGCCATTGCTATTATCATATTATTATGGTAATCGTTAAATGACTATAATATGATATGATACTGAAAAAACCGTGTAAACGGTTTTGCGGGTCATTAAATGTAACAGATTTGTAACACAGAACTTAAAAATAAATAAAATAAAAATAATAGTAAATTAGGTACTAAATTATCGACAATCAAAGCTTTCGTTGCGGTATATTGTAATATTTATTAACCCTTATTCCTTGAAGACAACCATGATTTTTTGCTTCTGAGATAACTAGCTATCTCTAAGAAAAAAAACATTTTCCTTACAATAACTGGTTTTTATTACAATTATCTGCGACGAAATTAAAATGCTCAACTAGTTATGTCCGAAGAATAAATTTTCCTTACAGGTAACAATTTTTTTTTTAGTTATCTGCGATAAAAAAAATTATATTTTTCGCCTAGGGCGCCACGATTGCTAGAGCCAGAAGCTATTTACCACACTTTTATTAGCTTCACTTGTAACTAAGTCACAATGTAAGAAAATCTTGGAATTCAATTTTAACCTACTTCTAAGTGTCGTATTGATTTGAAACTTTGCAAGTCTATATGAATCCGATGACAATACAATAATTTGCTACCATCGAGCTGATCTGATGATGGAGTCAAGAGGTGGGCAATAGAACTCTTCAATGGCTGCTTGGAAACCCCTCGAGTTTAGGCTCATTTGTTTTGTTCTGATGAGACCTATTCGTTACACTTGATGGTGAGTGTCTGATGTCTGATGATGGAGCAGGGAGGAAGCTAGTGGCACTCCTTAATTACCAATAGGAAACACATCGAGTTCTGGCTCATTTGTTTCGTTCTGATGAGACCTATTCGCTACATTTGGTGGTGAAGGTCTGATGATGGAGCAGGAAGGAAGCCAGTGACACTCTTTAATTACCAATAGGAAACCCCTCGAGTTTGGGCTCATTTGTTTCGTTTTGATAAGACCTATTCGTTACACTTGGTGGTGAGGGTCTGATGATGGAGCTGGGAGGAAGCCCGTGGCACTTCTTAATGACCACTAGGAAATCCCTCGAGTTTGGGCTCATTTGTTTTGTTCAGACGAGACCTATTCGCTACACTTGGAGGCGAGGGTCTGATGATGAAGCTGGGAGGAAGCCAGTGGCACTCCTTAATGACCACTAGGAAACCCCTCGAGTTTAGGCTCATTTGTTTCGTTCTGATGTGACCTATTCGCTACACTTAGTGGTGTGGGTCTGATGATGGAGCAATGAAGAAGTCAGTGGCACTCCTTAATGACCACTAGGAAACCCCTCGAGATGGGCTCATTTGTTTCATTCTGATGAGTCCTATTCGCTACACTTGGTGGTGAAAGTCTGATGATGGAGCAGGGAGGAAGTCAGTGGCACTCCTTAATGACCACTAGGAAACCCCTTGAGTTTGGGCTATTTGTTTCGTTCTGATGAGACCTATTCGCTACACTTGGTGATGAGGGTCTGATGATTGAGCAGGGAGGAAGTAAGGGCGTTTGTGCACTACCACTGAATTTTACCGATCCGGAAAAAAACGGATGCTTGTATTTAATTGATTACTAATATAAATGATTAATAATTAAAATACAAGCATCCGTTTTTTTCCGGATCGGTAAAATTCAGTGTAGTGCACAAACGCCCTAAGGGTTTGGCTCGCGCATCTGGTAACTAATAGACTCCACTTGAATTTGTAAAACTAAATACATACAATCACGCCTTTGAGTTATAATGTTTACGGGGTAGGGAGACACATGAATGGACTGTGAAATCGATTACCATCCCCATCCATAGCTTGCCATTTGATAAACTAAAAAGTAAAAAATAAATATGTAGTTTAAAAAACTAAAACAACACACTTTTATAGGAACAGACAAAAAAGCACAAAATAACCGTCTATTCAGTAACTGAAATTAAAAAGCGTGGTGCGCGTTGTTAATATTAAGTACCTACTTGAATGCATGCTTTGCAAAGGGCGCACCACGCTTTTTAATTTCAGTTACTGAATAGACGGTTATTTTGTGCTTTTTTGTCTGTTCCTATAAAAGTGTGTTGTTTTAGTTTTTTAAACTAGATATGTTTTCTAATAGACATCAAAATTCAATAAGGTCGAAAATCGAAATTTAAACGGTTGAAAAATTGACTTATATAGTTTTGACGCTTTCAAACAAATTATTAGCAAAATGGATCACGATTCAATTGGGTCGACTGTACCTACTGAAGCGAAATGAGTAATAAGGTGCTATTAAAAAAAACAACGGGTTGCACTCCGGGAGTGCTGGCAGAAGTGAAAAGGGCTCCCTAAAACTCCCTTTTTCACAAAAAAAAGGAACTTGACAAAAAATAGAAAAAATACGGACTGGATTTGAACCAAGGTCTTCTGGCTTCAATGCCGCCCGTTTTCTAATCTGAGCTAGTACGACTTTGGAAACGGTCTATTACGACTTTGGAAACGGTGGTGAGATTTGCCTTCTTATTCTAGTGACATTGTAACAGTTTTTCAATTGTCACGTGTCCGTCTGAATATTCGATGATTTTATGATTTTCGGTCACGTGGTGTGTCCTGACGCGAGTTTAACATTTTTTACCCATCACAAAAAGTGGACAACGCCCGCCGCTTAAGAAGTTTTCACTTCAAAAACTTTCCCATAATCACGATAATATAGGTCAGGGTCGACAGCTGAAGGCGACAAACGAAAAAGGTTGTAATAGATTGCACCGCTGATTAGATCTGCTTGTCAGCATGGAAATCCCGTGGAGTCGAGTTAGTTACTTTCACGCTCGATCCCTTTTCAAACTTTTGCGGGTTGGCTTGATCTTTAATCTTGATTATAGGACTTCGCCATTTTGCCACCCATATAATTATACCGGGGACACTTTGATGTGTTTATTCATTGACAAATAATTGACATTTTAGTAAAAAAAATATTGAATTAGGTAGGTAGGTACTAGTGAAAAAGTGCATACCGACTACTCATCTTCGGCCCATCTGTTTTTTTTACCCGACTACGGCAAAGCCAAAAGGAGGGTTATGATTTTGAGCGGTATGATTGTATGTTCATCTGTTCCCGCATAACTTCTAAACTGCTGATCATAGATTCACAATTTGAGGTATCGTTGGAAGCGTCTCGATTGTCCGCTGGCTATGTCACGTCATATGAAATTGAATATGGCGCCCTCTAGACGACTTAAAAGCTGTGAACTAAAAACCTTAAGAATATCGTGTTTGGTATCAATCAAATGAAAGCTCTTGGTGAGCTGAGCACGTTTCAAAATTATATGTTTTATTAGTTGTTGCTTGCGGCTTTGCTTGCACAAATCAAATTTTCGAAAACCCAACTTCAGATGAGAATATTTTCTTGTTTCATACTTTTTAGTAGTCGGGCTTTGGTTTTTTAACCTAATTTTTATAACCATAAAATTCTAATTTCGAGCGAAGTCTGATATGAAGAGTAAATACTTAATTTCGAGCGAAGTCCGATATGGAGAGTAAATACTTACATGATTCTTATAACACAAAACGCAAAGTAGAATTTTTCTGCATTTCTGATTCTGTTGGAGTTGGGCTGTTATAAACAATTTCACGTGGTACTACTCCGACTCATGTACAGACAACATGTACAGTCAAACCAATTGAATCATGACCTATTTTGCTAATAATTTGCTTGAAAGCGTCAAAACTACAAAGGTCACACAAATAAACACTATAAAACAGTAAACATATAAGTAGTACATGTAGGGCCTCAATATGTTACGGCCCTTACGGCACCCTTGGGAAAAGTGGGAATAGGTTGATCAAAGAGGAAATAGTGATTCTAAATTGGCAACATAATATAAAACCTCAACATTTCATACATAATAAAATACAAACTCATACATTAGTAAACAAATAAGTTACTTCTATCTACACCAATTTAAATTTCACCTGCGCAGTTCCCCTTCCCTTAGAAATATCGGAATAAAATAATATAGGCTATGTCACTCAGGAAGAATGTAGCTTTCTAATGGTGAAAGAATTTTCAGTGTTTTTGAGTTTATCCATTAAAACATCAAACAAACAAATTTTACTTCTTCATAATATATTACTAGTGATAGTGGCTTCCCGTATTTTTACCCGCATGGTTCACGTATGCGTGGGAATATCGGGTTAAAATATAGCCTATGTCACTCGGGAATAATGTAGCTTTTTACTGGTGTTTTTTTTTAATTTTATTTAATTGGTACACCTAGGTACTATTTTAATTTTTAAAATCGGTTTAGTAGTTTTTGGGTTTATCCATTACAAACATACAAACAAACAAATCTTTCCTCTTTATTACTATAGCATAAATAGATACAAACCATTTGCATGTATTATTTAATAACAGTACCTAAATAAAACGTGTGTAAAGGTAGGTACCGTAACTAGGCAAGTAGGTAGTGGTATATTCTGTGTCTTCCTTCCAATAAGAGATATTTGGTGTTGTACAAGGTGTTAATTTCAGAATGGTAAGTTCTGTTCTTGAGCTTGAGCTGAACTTCTCAAATTCATATTCATTTCTACTGCACTAATTCATTTCATTCATTTTACACATTTTTTTTTGTTTCTATATCCCGGGCATATATTCCTTCCAATACAATACTGTAGGTATGAAAATTAACACCTTGTACAACACCAAATATCTCAAAGTCAATTGAATTTATGGACATTTTTATAAATTGGGTTAAGAAAAATGTATTTCTATTTGTGTAACATCACAGCCTTCTCTATCGTCTTGATAGAGATGGCTGTGGTACCCATGTGGTACCCATGAAGCTCGACTTAATACTGAGGTAACTGGAGTTCTCACCCTGAATAAAAAAGTGAACACCAGCAAATTTGACATTTAGTATGTAGAGTGTTTGTCAGATAACTCTGCGCGTGACTGGCGCGTTTTTGGCGCTAGTTACAATGCATTTTTTTGTTCTTATGTTATAGAAAAGATTAGTATTCGATTTTTACCGCGCGCAGACTTATCTGACGAGCACTCTAGTGGCAGGTAGTGGCTGTCAGTTGTCTCATATGACCATACGTATTTTTTTAAAGTGTAGGTGAGACGGAAGACAGCCACTGTGAAATTTGTGGTCACAAAAAATTGTTCGTACTGCACTCTCCATGGAGTTCTCACCCTGAATAAAAAAGTGAACACCAGCAAATTTGACATTTAGTATGTAGTGGCAGGTAGTGGCTGTCAGTTGTCTCATATGACCATACGTATTTTTTTAAAGTGTAGGTGAGACGGAAGACAGCCACTGTGAAATTTGTGGTCACAAAAAATTGTTCGTACTACACTCTTCAGTTAGGTACCTCAGTATTAAGTCGAGCTTCATGGTGGTACCATACAATAAGGCCCGATTTCACCAATGATATTTAAACGCGATTAACGCTCAACGTGTTTAAAACGTATTTCTGTCTCTGTCACATTTAAACAGATGACAGAGACAGAACTATGTTTTAAGCACGTTTAGCGTTAATCGCGTTTAAATATCATTGAAATAATGATTATAAAATGTCAATGTGACATTTTGATGGCACTTAACTTTTACTTTTTTGCATTCACAATGCAATTTTTTGTTGAAAATGAAGTATTAGAAAAAAAACAGACAGAGCATTCGCCCGGACAATGAAAGGTCCCGGGTTCGATTCCCAGCGGAGCTACTTGGAGGATGGGTTGTTTTTTTTTCTAATATTTCATTTGATGGCACTTGTTAAAAATCTAATAAATTAAAATCATGTAAGTATTGTGTCAGTGTTTGTTAAATGGAACTCTTGTATGGCTTGACTGATTTTTATGATTTTTTTTTGTGTGCTATTATCTTCAATCAACAATAACACCTAGGTCCAGATACATAGTTTGGAGCATAAACTTATTTATACTAGGGGTAATAGACGGACAATGGTGCGAGTGAGAAACCAGTCCTTACGGCAGAAGCTATGTGCGAGAAAGAGTTGGAAGAAAATGACAGTAGAACCCGATTTGAATTATTTAGCGTCTTTTATCATCTTGATGAAAAGCGTCAACTCGATTATTTTGTGATTTTTAACGCGATCGCGTCGATTTGGCTCTTATAACTATATAAATCAATAATGGTGTAGTGTTCTGTGTTGAATTGTAATGTTACTTACGACAATAAACCAAATAAACACTAATTTCACAGGTAAATAGGATTGTACAATTACCATTTTCACAGTTCATATTTTAGTTGAATATATTCCCAAATACACTAAGTGACACATTAATATCATACTATTTACCGCCTATTTTCTAAATAAAGGCTGATTTTTAAACTTTATGTGTTAGATAAAAAGATATTATATCCGTGAACTTGAGAAAATATGACGTAGAGGTTGATCAAAAATTATCGATATTATTATCGATACTCATGTCGATGGTTTCCAATATAACTTTGTTTGCCTTGTGAACACTGATAGTTTTATTTAAAGCTGATTTTAACCGACATTTTTTAAATAGTAAATTATACCTACTTCAGTACCAATTTTACAATATTTTCAGGTTTAAATCCAGTGATTAAGTTAAACTGGATAAAATTAATAAATAGAATAGACTGGGAGCTTCGCCAAAACTCTGTGGTGTGCAGCAAATATTTCAAGCAAAACTGCAAAGAAACCTTGAGAAATTATTTAAATAAAATTGTTCTCTTCAGAGGACAATAATTAGTGTGTACCTAAATGTTCAATGGGTTTGGGAAAGGTATTTTTATTTATTTATTTTTTAAATCTATACATTTTAACTTAAAATATGTCATAATTTTTGCATGCACCATGCTGTACAACGATCAACGACTCCGTAGCTCAGTGGTTAGAGCAGTCGCCTGGATAGCGAAAGGTCGTGGGTTCGAGTCCCATCGGAGCTGGTTGTGAGACGGTTAAATTTTTTCTAAATAGGTACTTCTGGGCGGTCAAAAAAGGAGATTTTTAGGGGGCTAACCTGGTTCGACTTTGCTCCCGCGTGCTGGTTGTAGAGGACGCGCGTCTCTCTTCTTATTTGACTTTCCACACCAAAAGTTCGTGATCACAATAGTCAATTCAGTTAAACTCGCGGCGATCACTTGGAAGATGTTACTACTTGACCGATATGTTGAGGAACAGGAGCTCTACTCAAACACTCTGTCGCGTGGGCAGGCTGGATCGGAAGTGGCGAATATGGCCGACACGACACGGCGAGATGTTGGTTTACCCCCATAGGATCAAAGGATAAAAATGATGTGAGGGTATTTGGAGGGTATAAGTTGGGTTAGGGATGTAGTATTGGTACAAGTCTAACTGGATTGATAGTGAAGTGAAAATTATTGAATACTAGCTGTGCCCGCGACTTCGTTCGCGTGGAATAGTGACTTTCGGCAGCATTTTTCATTTTTTTAGCTAATAAGGTGTTTCGTTTTTTTGCGTATTTATTTTATATATATATAAGTTTAGCGCTATGATACATATTAACACATTAAAAAAATATTTCACATAGCCTTACGCCCGCGGTTTCGCCCGCCTGTACTACACGACGTTATCTCGAGGGAAAGTTATATTTTCCCGGGATATCAATTAGTTTTTGTTACTCTCTAGCTCCTAAAATATCCACATACTAAAAAAACACGCCGATCCGTTGCTCCGTTTTGACGTGAAAGACGGATATACAAACAATACAAACAGTATGTCAAAAGAAAGAACTTATCACGCTGAACAACTTTTCTTAAGATGCTATCTCATATAGTTTAACCTGGCTGCTAGGGTTCCACATCAGCTGGCCTAGCATGAACGGTTTTTGTCATGCGATATGATATAGCACGTCATGCTGTCTTGCTTACCTACCCCACTAATTAGGAAGCAAGACAGCAAGACGTGCTATATCATATCGCGTGATATAATGATGGTAATGCTAGCCAGGCAGGTGTACCAAGACCTTCAAACTTTGTACGTCAATAGAAAATGCTCATCACATTTAACAATTTTCCATAAGACGGTATTTTTATATCTTTCATAGTTTGTCTGGACTGCTATGGTTCCACATCGGCCATTTCGATCTTCTAAATAAATTATAGCCTACCTATAAGTTGGCGACAACTAATAGCTATATAACAATAAAGTTTCATTAAAATCCGTTCAGTAGTTTTTGCCTGAAACGTGGACAACAGACAGACAGACAAAAAATTCAAAAACTATATTTATGGTATCTGTTCCATTTAAGAAGACCCTTGGTGGTATTTTTTTCTATTTCTTTTCAATGTATGCAGCCCCTGTACCGGCAAAAAAATATGGATATGGACATGGGCTTCATTTGACATTTGATGCCCATATTTTGTGCTTTTAAGGGCATAATATGGGCATCAAATGTCAAATGAAGCCCATGTCCATATCCATAATTTTTTGCCTGTAGCCCCCTGAATAGAATCGCATACAGTTTTATAATAAGTATGAATTATTTTATTTATTTACTTAATATACACGGTAGTTTTTTTATCAGCCCGGATAAAGATAAAAAGATGACTCTGCTCATGAAAACAAACAATTTTTATTATGGGACCAACACTAAAATCGCAAAAAAAACAGCTATTCCATACAAAAGTGCAAAAATATTTAATCAAAATTAAATATTTTTGCACTTGGAACAGCTGACATTTTTTCGCGATTTCAGTGTTGGTCCTATAATAAAAGTTGTTTGTTTTCATGAGTAAAATAATCCCTAAAATATCCGGGGTGTTAAAAAAACACCGTGTATATTACATAAACAGTATAAAAATTTATATCACATAGCCTTCCGCCCGCGGTTTTGCCGCGTGTACTACACGACGTTTTTCCGAGGGAATGTGATATTTTTCCGGGATAAAATCAGCCTATGGGACTCTCTAGCTCCTAAACTATCCACATCTTTATCTTTATCTTATCTTATCTTATCATACTAAAAAAAACAGGTCGATCCGTTGCTCCGTTTTGACGTGAAAGACGAACATACAAATAAACACACTTTCACATTTATAATATTAGAATATATTGTATGTCAAAAGAAAATACTTATCACGCTGAACATCTTCTCTTAAGATGCTGTATTTGTATCTCTTATAGTTAAGCTGGGCTGCAAGGGTTCCAAATCAGGAGTACCAGACCTTCGATATTTTTCCGTCAATAGAAAATGTCCATGACGTTAAACAACTTTTCTTAAGACGCTATGTTTGTATCTCATATAGTTTAATCTGGCTGCTAGGGTTCCACATCAGGTGTACCAGACCTTCAAACTTTGTACGTCAATAGAAAGTGCTCATCACGTTTAACAATTTTCCTTAAAACGGTATTTTTATATCTCTCATAGTTTGGCTGGACTGCTATGGTTCCACATCAGAAATTGCGATCTTCAAAATTAATAATAGCTATATGTTGGCAAGGACCAATAGCTGTATAACAAAAAAAACTTTCATCAAAATCCGTTCCGTAAACTTTTTTGCCGACGTCATCACACGAAAAAATTCATCCCCTGTTTTCACCCTCTTTAGGGTAGTTTTTTTTACAAACTTTGAATGTCGTATTTATTTATCTAATCAAAAGCCTATAAAATAATTTTGAAGCTTCTAGCTTTAAAAATGACGTAATTTCCATACAAACTTTCATCCCCTATTTCAACCCCTTACAGCCCTTTGTTCACATAAAAAAGTAGCCTATGTCCTTTCTCAGGCTCTAGACTATCTCTGTACCAATTTTTATTCAAATCGGTTCCGTAGTTTAGGCGTGATTGTGTAACACACAGACAGACAGATTCGTATTTTCGCATTTATAATATAAGTAAGGATGACATGATGAGTCTAAATCTACCAACTTCATTTTCAATTTTTCACGTGCTACTGTTTTCGTGACAGCCACAATGCGTGCTTGAATAATACAATATTGTATAGTCTTATACAATATTGTATTATTCAAGAAATTATCTACATGTCTTCACAAAGTACCTAAGGTATTTAAATACTGTATTGTACCTCTATGTACGAATACTTCGATCAAAACGCAGAATAAAAATATTTATTCGCAAAAAATCGAAAAATTTGGTGCAATGCGATGAAAAGGGACTCCAAAAACTCCAGAACTAGTTTTATAAAAAAAACAAGATTTCAACCAGTGCTGCTGTGCGAGAAGGTAAGTATGACCGGCCGGTGCGGTATACGGACGGTCGGGAGGAATGACGTCGAACGTGGTAAAAGCCGATTGCTAGCGAACAACCGAGGCAATAGTGTTTTAAGCAAATTAATTTTACAATAACTTTGTAAATATTTATCGCAATGAAGTGAAATGACCATTATTATTGAAAAATGAAGTATTTAGAAAATAAAATCCATTTTCCATTTTTTCAATAATAAAAATTGCATTGTGAATGCAAAAAAAGTAAAAATTAAAAAACATGAACTTTATTTTTATTTTCTCATGTCCATTGAAGTATACTTCATATCATATGAATTATTAAATCTTGTTTGTGTTTTATTTACATTATTGTTATCGACAACCTAAAATGGGCTTGAGGGCAGCTCTAAAACTCACACACACGTTTACAAATTACACACACTAGCTCATGTCATTTTCGGTCTCACAACCAAGCGAACTCTGTCCGTCTATTACTAGAGTATAATAAGTTTATGGTTTGGAGTGACAAACAAACAAGGCCGAGCATTTAGACTCCTACTTGAGCCACTTGCAAGTATATTAACAGTGCTTTATAATCTTTTCTGTTCTGGTGGCCAAAATGTCAAACAAACGTGTTTTTTTATGTCATTTTGCTGTCAAGTTGATGTCAAACCATAGTGCTGCTGGCGGCTGAAGGTCTTAGAAGTCATGGCCGGTTAAATTGCTACAAAAAAAGTACATAGCGCTGTGATAGCGCCACTGTCACCGGCATAAAGATTGTGTTGTGCCACTTAAGTACTATGCGATTAAAATAAGAATAGGATAGGGACGCCGCCATGTTGTGACGTCAAGCTGTCAAAGTGCTGTCAAACTAACTTCACTTCACTTCAGTACGGTGTGCAAAAAAAGAAATTTATCGTGGCTGATCATGTCATAACTTACGATAAATAATGATGTTCGTGCAAACCAAAACATATGAATAATTTGCAGATAATAATTAATTATACAAATCATTAACTTGATTTTTTCGGAAAGTATAGGGCTCATGAAAGTATGCTTTTACGAAAATGATCAGGTAATTTGAATCTCAATCAAATTAAAATTTTGTGATATTTAACTGAAACCATTTTTTCATACATTGTTCTGATGCTTCAATAACACAGAATAAATTGAATTTTGATTCTATTTACTGGTTTAAGAATTTAAATAAAACAGGATTTCAAGTTATGAAAATAATTTAATAATCAACTTTACAATAAAATTGGTAAATTGGGGGACTCGTGAAAAATTGTATTGGTCTATCATGGTAAAAGAATTGGCCAGCTAGAGTCTGCACGTTGATTGAAGTTAGATTCGTCAGAATCTAGCTGTTACCAGGGTGCGAACGATTCAATCTAGCAACTCGGGGAGGCGCCTTTCGTGAATCCGCCAATTGTAAATCAAAACACAACACATTATGCTTGCTAATGCTATTCCACCTCTTCTATTCCACTCATTTGAGAATCATCGTCCCGCTGGTCTGAGCTGCTACTGCTACAAGGACATTGAATACTTTTCCTTTTGACATTGCAAAGTACTGTAGAAATATGTTCTAGTTTTTTATCAAAGCTTTGAACAAATACTCAAATACCACATGTGTCCAAACATTAGTTCAAATGTTTGTGCTATGTCTGGCGCCGGCGGCATAACGAAGGGCATGAGCAGTAAAGTTGTGTACGAAGAAAAAGGGAAGTAGGTGGATTTAAAAAATAAAAAACTTCGTTTTGAAAGTGGCAATACCCAAACCACCTTCTGCTAAAATAAAAAAATAAACTATTTTCATATTGTTTTGCACTTTCTTGCGAACTGTACCTTTTCAGAGTGAAGTTTGTCAACAACCCGTCCTATTCTTATAATAATCGCATAGTAGTTCCTCTCATTTATGATGTAAGATTGTAACATTATTAACCTTTTTTCTCCATTTAAAGGTGCCATAGAAAGTTTTGATTTAGTTTGTAAGCCTTCATCTAGTACTATTATTTAAAAATGTTAATATGTTAAAAAGTTTAAATGCTGGTTTTCCAAATTAATAAATAAAAAAAAAGTGCGTCTTTCATACATATTTAAAGTGGCATGGTTGCAGTGCGACTTAGGCCCATTTAGCTAATATTCATCTCTAGAAAGTTTAGTTCCATATTGGTTCATCAGATTTTTGGCTGAGGTAATAGTAATAGCAAGTAAGTTAATAGTTGCCTATATTGTGGACCTTTGAAACTTTATAAGGTATACCAACTTCCTACCACTAGTTACAGCGGAAGATTACTTAACCCATTATGGTCTAGCGGTGCCATATGGCATCACTTTTCAGCCCTTCAAACTTTCGCGTCGTGTAAATTATTTCATTAGTTTTCTTGGATCGTAATTGTATCAAAGTATGCGGAAGTAGTGTGGCTGTCACCTAGGTGCATCCTGAGTGGTCGGAGACTTAATCACGGCATGCACGTGCTGGTCAAAGGTAGTCTTTCAAGAAATTTGACAACGATGGACGCCGTGTTTACGTAAGTAAATTACAATTTATTTATTTGATATTATTTGATACTTTTGCTGTTGCTATTGGTAACTGAGACATATTTTAGAAATAATAATAATTGAAACTTGCAATTATCTCTTTGCATTTGCTTTTTACTTTGTGTTAAATGTTAGTGATGCCGTTTGGCACCGCTAGGCCACTATGTTGTCTTTTCTAAAAAATACTTACTTTTTATTTACATTATTTATAACTTTAAATAATGAAGTTATCAATTTTATTTTAGTTATAAAGGTGTATTAAATTATTTATTGATTATTTGTATTAAAAAATGTTTATTATTCTTTTAACAGAGGCTGAACGTTGCATGAAGCGTTATCTATTCTTGAAAATGAGGACGATCTGGAAGTGCAGTTGTTATATATTGAACCCCAGATCCTGCGGTTCGTTCTGATGAAGACTCGGCTGCTGAAGATGAAGGTGGACTTGTGAATAACTTATCAGGTCGCTAACTATGCTTCTCGCGCCCGTGGTTCTTCTCGCAGTCGTGGTAATTCTCGCGACCCTGGTTCTACCTACATGTTCTACATTTTATTTTCCATTTCACATTCAATTGCTTTTTATATATTTTTAATAAACCAAAGCTAAAACTTGTTTAATTTAATTTTTACCCAAACAAGAAGATTATAAAAAATATCTATATTTGCTAACATAGAAGTCTAGCGGTGCCATATGGCATCACCTCATTATTGAAAAACTAAAACTTCAACGAAACTTTTATAGGCTAAACATAGTAGTATATGTCCATAAGTACCACTATATAAAAAATCACACTATTCCTATAACTTTAAAAAATTCCGTCCATAATGGGTAAAATAATTTTAAGTTCTAGTTGTAGTGTCCTAAAATATGTTAAGTACTTCTTTCTTATTATTTCTTTAACTTTAGGTAAGTACTTACCTAATAAAAGAAAAGTGTAAAAAAGTTTACTTACTTATGTAATTTAATATAATATCTTATAGTAACATCCTTTTAAACTTTTAAAAGTTTAACTCCTCCTGCATCTTTGCTAAACCCTGTTTATTTACCTTTGCTATCAAAATATATTACCTGGGATTTGTATTTTAGGTAGGTAAGTACATTATACTGGAGTAAACTGGGACATAAATTAGTTTAAGCTATTGTAGTAGCCAAATAAGGCTCAGGGAAAAACGACTGTTTGAACGAATGTCGTAAATAAGTTAATTAATTAGTAAAAGTAATAAATACCTTTCTGAAGAAAACTCCTTGCACTCTTCCGTAAACTTCGAAATCAGCTGCTTTCATAGCTGCTTTCGTTGCGGTGCTAAATTCAGCCCTCAAATTGCACGCCACTACGGACAGTAGTAATAACCGATACATTAGAAGTTATAGTTAATTTAAAAAGTACCTACTCCATGTATTTGCAAATTGTTGCTTCTGTGAAAATAACAAGAAAGAACCAACCAATTTCATTATTTCACCAGCTGATTCCAGCTGAAAATGACAGCAACGTTTAAAAAGTACAGCAAACTTTACTTTTTCTTGTCGTAATCTCATCCAATTCTCATACCTATTTATTTAGAAATCCCATCTTTGATTTGAGTATGTACTTAACGATGCCTTATTTCCTCATCTTCTATCTTAGTTTCATGAAAAATATTTTCAAATAAATGTTTTAAAGATACAATATGACATTAGATTTTCAGGTTTATGAATGTCTCTCGACTAGCGAGCTCGATGTGTTCGTCTATATAATTTGTGGTTCCACCTATCAAAGATCTTTGTCCCAAAGATGTTTGTCCAATATACATTTGATCAAAGAATTTATCAATGAAACCATTCATGAATTCGTCCTCAATCATCCAATTTATTTGATCAAATATTTGTGTGTGGAGCTGTGGAGCTGGCTGTCAGTCAAGTAAGTAAAAGAAAAAAAAAAGAAAGTCAAAAGTCCGTCAGACTCAGCGGTAAGAAAATAAGATTTGTTTTCTTTTTATTGATAAAACAATACATAATCCGAACAGACTTTTTACTATATCCCCAATTGTGATTGTTGCAGAAGCCTACGACGAATTCATTATCTATCAATAAGCGTAAAAATGGCTTTCTCCATCTGTAGCAGGTTAGTTGGCAAACATTATGTAATATGACTTGTTTTTAAACATTATCAACATAATTCCTCTAGTAAATAACACTATTTTATTCTAGATTGGGAGGAGGTTCTGTATTCTCAACGTTAAATAGGTTTCCTAGTGCGTTGACTAAGGTTAATTATGCTCAGGCTGCAACTGGTGTGCCCAAAATAACATTCAAAAAGTTTGAAGAACCAAAAGTTGAACCTGAAGATGAAAGGAACGCCAAACTTAAGAGACCAATGTCCCCACATCTTACCATTTACTCTTTTCAGCTGACTAGTACTTTGTCTATTACTCACCGTATTTCAGGTAAGTTTGAGTTATATGATAGTTAAAATCTATTCCAATAACCTTCCATTTAAACAACTTCAAAAACTTAAGCTATAAGTAATCATCAGTCACTAGTTTTGAGAGATTTTTAATTGATTAAACTATTTTCTGGCATTCAGTATGTATCTGAAATATTTTGCATTTACTTAGGTAAGTATATGAATGTCACTGCAACATTATTTAGCTTTCTGCCTACTAAATTCAGTTAGCAGAAATTATATATTCAAACTGGGGGGCTACCGGCTAAGAAATCTGGATATGGGTTTGGGCTTCAACTGTCATTTCAATTCCTTATTCTGATAGATTTTTGCTGCTTTGTTCTGTTGAACGTTGCTAGCTAGTTATAGTTATACCCGACGTCACAAAACAAAGAACTAATAGCGGCTACTTTCTTTATAAAATTGACTTAAAGTTCCCAATACGTATGAAGTTCATACCCATAAAGTTACGCGGTAGCCCCCCTGTTCTTACTTGTCTTAAATTACCTGCTTATAAACTGCTAGGTTGTTTTTACTATGTATTTATGCGATATTTTGTAAAATAATGAACATAGTCATTAACCTAAACATCTTATAATAATAAAAAAATGGTTTAATATGTTTACCACATAGGACAGGTAAGACAAACAGACTAACATAATAATGGTGGCCATACACCATCCTTCCTATTGTCCATTTGGTGGCAGTGTCATGCGGATTGGATCAAGTGGAACTGACCGTGGGTGGGTGGATTGGCATGACAGCTGTTATCAATTATGTATATGGACTAACTGCAAATTGGATCAAGCCTGTAGCGTCATGCCGATTGGACGATAGGCAGGATGGTGAATGGCCAGCATAAGAGAAAGAGTTTATAATTTCTTTTGTTTCACTTGTTCTAGGTATGATCTTGACAACATATGTCAGCGCATTAGGCATTGGTGCTTTGATGTTGCCTAATGATGTTTCCCACTATATTTCCATGATTGAAAGTCTCAATCTATCACCGGCAACTATTTTCCTGGCCAAAGCAGTGCTGGCTTCTCCATTCGGGTACCACTTTGCAAACGGCATTCGACATCTGTACTGGGATACTGCGAAAGGCCTAACTATCAAAGAAGTTTATTCAACCGGATATGCAATGTTAGCGACTTCCTTAGTAATGACATTGATCTTAGCTGCTTTATAGATTGTTAAAGTAAACAAAAAAATTTATTTGTATTATTTATTTTCATTGTTCTTGATTATAATGTAAGTGATAATAAAAATCATTCTTTAAAATAATGTCTTTTTTTTTCATATTCTTACAATATTACAAGAGGTACACAATATAAGAGTATATTTATGTTACAATATAAAAATCAATTCTTATCACAGTTTGCAATGGTATCACGGATTAGTTCAAATTGACGATAGTCTAATTTTTCAGTTGTCTTCAGGCCTGTTGCTAGATTCTGAAACAAAAACACTAAAATTAGATAATCTTCATTAATTTCGCATTTTAGAAATATGTACAGTCCACAGTTTTTATTACACGGAAGAAGACCTTTAGAAGACAAAAATTTAACTCAGTTTTCAGTTTGTGAGCCAACACAGTTCTATCCAATGACTCACTTTACCCCAAGAGCTATCCGATATTTTTGTAAAAAAATCAATAACAGGCCAAATTTTTGTAAACGGTCCATAAATATAATTTTAAAAGACTATATTTTGGAATCCAACATAATATCGCATTGGAAGGTATAAAAAAAAAGTTATACCCCGAAAATGGTGCAATTCTTTCAGCAAATATGCTATCACCAATTTTATCGTTAACATGTGTTTATGTTAACCATATCTAAGCACCAAAGTCGAAATCCATAAAGATATAAAACGGGAAACTAATACTTTAGGAAGAAGTCGGTTGTTTCTGATAGCGTTTTTAACATAGGTGTAATGCCAATTTGAGTTTACGTAGAGAGTTTTTTTAAAAGTTTATGTGTTTTTCATTTACAAATATAGGGGGATTATATACTTTTACGAAAGATAATAATAAATGTATTTAAATGTAAAGTGAATAACACTTATACCATTTTTACCTATTTTTTATAGATTTTTTAAAGCTTTGTATTTGTTTTTTTTTTAATGTCGCTGTCATAAATATTGGTGGATTACTAATGAATTATTTATTAAACTAGATAATCTAATTTTCAATGTTAAGAAATTACTGATATAGAATTATTGTTGAGTCTCCATAGAGCGAATTAGTTTGGCTCTCGGGCTACTTAGTTTCTAGTAAGTATAATATGTACTATGTAACTTTCACTTATGAATAGAATAGAAGTTGACTGTCAATATGGATGCTATGTGGTTATTCGAAATGCCCACTGAGTAACCACAATAAAATTATAACAGTATGTACAATAGGAACAGTATAGGCAGGTACCTTTAACTGGTATAACGGTAGGATTACTCACTCAATGTGTACAATGGTACTCACGTTAAAGATTACGTTGTTATTCTTCAAGAACTCTCCGTAAATGTTAAAGAGATCCGGCTCTTCGTCCAATAGTTCTGCCAGGCTCAAAGGCGTGTAGGCTATGGACACATCGGCTAAGAAGTCCTTAGCTGAAAGCCAAGTCCTTGAAGGTTCCATAGCGACGTTGCAAGTCGCGTAGTTGTCTAACGTGTCTCGACCGCCTGCCGGTCTATTCAGGCAGAGCAGTTCGTATTGGGAAGAGTCCAAGCTGGTTATATCAGTACCTGGGAGTGAGAGGATAAAATATAGTTAAAAAATCGGTTTATAATTGACAAAGTTATGAGGTAAAAAACATTAAAAAAAATATTCAACCGAAATGAGAACCTCCTCCTTTTTTGAAGTCGGTTAAAAAGGTGATATTGAAACCATAATTTTCTCTAAATCGACTGGAAATAATTCGATTCCAAAGAGCATTCGTAATTTCATTAAAATATGATGATATGAAGGAGCTTCACCAACTTCCTTATGGATGGATAAGGAGAAAAGGACATGAGCAACCACTCGGGCGCAATTTGGATTGGTGGATATTATCATCTGCGAATGTAGCCGATGCCAACAGCTTAGTATGAGAGGTTACTTACTTGACACAAAGGCGACATCCGCACGGTCTTCTTGAATGCATTTCAAAGGACTATTGTCTCCAGAGCATTGTTTCTTCAAATTGGAGCGGTCATGACCTGAACAAAGAAGAACCTAATTAATTGTGAGATTTTATAATATGACCGGTTTTGTGCAGGGTTGTTGCTGAACTCGAATCTTAATGAAATTTCTTAATGTTTCTAATGAAATTTACTATGAGCTAGAATCGGCTAGATAAATTGGTGTAAGTATGTAAGGAATTTATTCATTACCATGTGGATTGTTTTCGGGTTTGTCCGCATCTGGCAGGCAGACACCACCAGAGAAGTATTCGGAGAAAGTTTTGGAGCACTGTGAATAAGAAGAATCATCAATATCATCATCATCAGCCCACCGGCCTTCCTTATGGATGGATAAGGAGACGACCATGACCCACCACGCGGGTCCAGTGCGGATTGGTGGGTATTAACGACTGCAAATGCAGCCGGGACCAAAGGCTTAACTTGCCTTCCGAAGCACGGCGGGGCTCGAGATAATAAATGTTTTGGTCACCAATCCCCTGACCGACCATTGCGAAAGTGCTTAACTTTAACGATCGCAGGTCTAGCGCGTTAATCGCTGCACCATGCATCTCTAACATGAAGAATATATCAAGTAATTGAAGAGCTTCCGGCTTTTATCTCTTTTCAAAAATTTAAAAGGAGGAGGTTATCTATTCGTCGCGTTTTTTTTTATATGTATGTACACCGATTACTCGAAAACGGCTGAACCGATTGAAATGATTCAAACGTTAATAACATCAGGTTTTTTCCCAAGTTGGTCCCATTTTTTGAAATTTTGAAATCGGTTCAGTAGTTTTCAGGAAATCTTGAAAATACTGTCGTTTTCGTTACCACTTAATGTGAATTTATTACGTATCTTTAGGCATAACTCCTATGTTTACAAACCGATTTAGATGATTTTTGTTTTGTTGGAAAGGGGATACCTCAAGGTATTTTAACCGACTTCAAAAAAGGAGGTTTTCAATTTGATCACATACCTATTTACCAGAATACACGTAAATTGCCTGCATGATGCACTAAAAAGAGTGAAATAAAAATTATACGTAGGTAATAGGTATCCGTCGTCTTTTCCAATTTCCATAATAGGTACTAGTGCTTTAGCTACTATACTTTGGTATTGGAACAATGTATGTGATGGTGTTCAATATTTATTTATACTTAGATAATAATAAAAATTGCATCGTGAATGCAAAAAGTAAAAGTAAGTAATATGAAATTAATATTTTTGTTTTTCTTAATTAATTGGTATCATAAATAAGTAAGTACCTACCTGATTTTTGTCGATAAGGTTCTTGCTAAGAAGGTACCATACTGGTGCTTGTGAACCGCTGAAGCTCCCGAAGGGATTGTGACAGGACCTAAACCAATAAAAAATAATAATTAAGTAATGTGGACCGACTTTCTGGTCAAGATCGCGGGAAGCCGCTGGATGCGGGCAGCGCAGGACCGATCGTTGTGGAGATCCTTGGGGGAGGTCTATGCCCAGCAGTGGACGTCGTTCGGCTGACGTGATGATGATGATGATGATGAATTAAAATGATACAAAGTCTTAACCGCCCCTGTGGTCTAGTGGTACACACCACTGGTATCAGGCCCAGAGGTCCCGGGTTCGATTTCCAGGTGGTAGGACTTGTTCTAAATCCACCTGGCTAGCAACCACGACCATCTTATCTCTAATCCTCTTTAAGTATTATTGTAGTTGTAGCTCGTTCACTTAATCTTGACGATGTTGACGGCGTATTTGGGGATCTTGTTAGGGTTCCGTATTACGAATGGCGAAAAATTAAACTTAATAGATTCGTCACGTCTGTCTGTCTGTCTGTCCGTCCGTCTGTCCGTATGTCACAGCCACTTTATTCCGAAACTATAAGGAGTTGAAACTTGGTAGCTGGGTAGATGTACCTATATTCTGTTAACCGCATTACGATTTTTATACAAAAATAAAAAATAAATAAAGTTTGAGTCCCAAGTAAATAATACCTACATTATGGAACTGAATAAATTTCTTTTTCATCAAACCTATTCGTGTGGGCTTTCTATGTCTTTATTTTCAAAGTCTATAACTATTTTAAAGTGGTATTTTTTTTTTTGGAAATCGGTAGGTACTTTAAGTGGGTAGGTACGGAACGAACGGAACTCTTCATGGGCGAGTCCAACTCTTGGCCGATTTTTTGGTTCATAAGTACACTCCGATAAATAAGTTTAATTAAGTTACTGACCTCTTTCCCCTCAAGTCCTCTATATTCTTATAACTCGTTCCCTTCTTCACAACAGCAACGGCGTATTTGGGGATTTTTTTCGGCCTACTTCTTCTTCTTCTTTTACTTCGTGGAAGACAGGGTGCAGGTTGTAACGTTAAGTGGGTAAACCTTTCAAGGGCGAGTCCAACTCGCACTTGGCCAAATTTTTTGGTTCATAAGTACACTGTGATAAATAAGTTTAATTAAGTTACTGACCTCTTTCCCCTCAAGTCCTCTATATTCTTATAACTCGTTCCCTTCTTGACAACAGCAACGGCGTATTTGGGGATCTTCTTCGGCCCGTAGACTTCGTGGAAGACCGAGTAAACCTTTCAAGGGCGAGTCCAACTCGCACTTGGCCAAATTTTTTGGTTCATAAGTACACTGTGATAAATAAGTTTAATTATGTTACTGACCTCTTTCCTCTGAAGTCCTCTATATTCTTATAACTCGTTCCCTTCTTCACAACAGCAACGGCGTATTTGGGGATCTTCTTCGGCCCGTACACTTCGTGGAAGACCGAGTAAACCTTTCAAGGGCGAGTCCAACTCGCACTTGGTCGGTTTTTTGGTTCATAAGTACACTCTGATAAATAAGTTTAATTAAGTTACTGACCTCTTTCCCCTCAAGTCCTCTATATTCTTAAAACTCGTTCCCTTCTTGACAACAGCAACGGCGTATTTGGGGATCTTCTTCGTCCCGTACACTTCGTGGAACACAGGGTGCAAGTTATATTCGCTGGTCACTTTGGCCACCCTCATCTCGTCCACTGAAGCTAGGTCGGAGCCGTTATCTTGTACCTGTTTTTACAGGAATATTTATTTAATTATGTAGGTACTTCCATTTTCATTTTTCTAACTTAAAGGACAATGGGTAACACCGTACCCAGACACGAAAGTTGTAGCATTATTATTTATAGCGGTCCCGGTGGGAATATCGGGTTAAAATATACCCTATGTCACTTGGGAAGACTGTAGCTTTCTAATAATGCTCAAAGAATTTTCTAAATTGGTCAAGTAGTTTCAGAGGCTATTCAATTCAAACAAACAAACAAATCTTTCCTCTTTATTATATTAGTATAAAAGTATACCTAGTAAATAGGCACGGTAAGTGACACAGTACTTTTCCAATCGATCTCTACAAGTGCAGTACGAATATTTATTTAGTCTTATAAAAATAACTAATTAATAGCCAAAAATTATTATTTCGCATTCGTTTTGTACTTACGCTCTTTAAGCAGTCAGCTTCGGAGCCTTGAAGTACGCAGTCTAGCTTTGGACGGATGTCCCGACTGAACGCAAACACTGACATAGCTTGGCATTTGGCTAGGGCCACGTTGGATGTCACGCACAATCTGTTTCGGAAACAATAAAAAAAATCTTAACCTCTGTTGATGTTTTGAAATTGCAGATATTTCGGATATAGCTAGCTGTCTGGGCTACATTAATGACAATTTGGGTAAGTTGGTAAGTACGTGTCCCTTGTAGCGAGGAGCTAGCTAGGTACTCGGAGCGGAGTAGGATTTGAGATCAGCTCTCCTCTCCATCCAACTTTGTGGAAACTCACTCTTAAAATCCTCGTTTCGTTTAGTAACCATGCCACAGCAAAAAAAAATAACTAATAAACTACATTAATTTAAGACAATAGAGACTTGTGTCATTAGAAAAGATAGATGTGTCATAGTATAGTTACGAGCAATAATAATTTTAATTAACAACATAAGACTATGTATGTCCATATTACAATATTGAATGACTTCTGTGGCACAAATCGTTTTGTATCAGAACACCTTAATGTGAAAACGTTCTATGATGTTTACATAGTATTACTCGTGACTTACACTACACTAACACATTATACCAGCTATTTAACATCAGTGCATTCAGTGGCCAGTCTATTTACCAGCTAGAATCTTAGCCGTAGTTTAAGATAGTGGAGATCTAAAGAACATACAGAATAGGTCAGCGCGTCTACAGCCCCAGGGTATCGGTCTGTCTCCATAGACGACACGAAGCGAGTCAAAGTGCGTTTTTAAATATCATCCCATGCTGAAAATTATATGGTTCAAAGTCATAACATAAGTAGGTACTTAAATATTGAAATTGTTCAACGGCTTCTAATCAATATTCAAATTCCTTTATTGCCTCTTGTTGTAGGTAATTAAACAATGGTGTTACATAAAATTTTCAGGCACTAACAAGAACCCTGTAAGGGCACGGCAAAATACTTACTTAAAACTAGGTAAGTACAATAAGTTAGAAATTATTCATTAGAACCAAAAATATTTTACCTGAAGACTGTGACTACATAAATATCTAAGCAGATAACTTAAATAAAATGTTTAGTATTTGTTTTCCTTGAAAGGTCTTTGTACATCGCTCATTATTTTGCAAATGTGTTTGTGAGTGGACTTAAATTGTTTGATTGGTGGCAGTAAATATTCTTGGAAGTGGTTGGTGCTCATTCAATTTACTCTCCTGCTTATAGGTTAAATTGTATCTCCCAGGTTAAATTGTTTACTGGGTACTTTTTCCTGCTGAATCTTTCAAAAATATTTCGTTTTTACGGAGGACAATCATTTAAGATGGGTCTGTTAGATTAGAACACAAGTGTCCATTAGCGTAATTTTCATATTCAACATTACTTAGAATAGAATTACTTTGTAGGAAATAATCTCACTCGCAGTGAAAATTAAAAACATTATGTTTTATTGTCAAGTGTTAATTGCTGAGCTGTTAATTTTTAGTATAGGTAGGTATTATAAGTTGGGGTTCTTACATTATCAATTATCATTATCGGTTAATTCCTTCTGAATTTTTTTTTTTGGAAATTATGTTCACATCGCTATCGCAATCATCAGTAGGTACAATTTTATCAGGAAACAATTTTCTTACAGTCTTTACAGTGTAAAGGTAATTTTTGCGTCTCCCGCAGATAAATGTATAGTTTGGTAGGTGTAAGTAGGTACGTACACGTAAGGAAAAAAAACTGCGCCATAGTATTTTTATTTTAGAACTTAATTATAGGTAACTTGAGTTGATTTGAGGGCTACGACCTAGTCAACCAGCCTTCGTGCCTGGCCTTCTACAAGAATGGACCTAGTTCATTGACTCTGATACGAAAAAAATAGCTACCTACTAGCAATATTTCTAGACCATTTAAGTGCGCCACGACGGCGGCATAATATTAATATTTGGAAAACATGTTTAGCTTTTATCGGATAAACTCGAAATATTTGACTATTATTTAATACAACAAGCATACCTAAGCGATTTAGGTGGTATTTTACAATAAATTAACGTTCGAGATTATGCCACAGAATATATATTAGTACCATGCATAGGTACTCGCTTCAGCCAGCCCCATCTTGAAAGTTATTTAGTAGTGAACGTTTTCAATGATTTACATTTTGAGTTGTTAACTGCCCCTTCAGTTTCTACCTAGGACGTTATTTTCATGAATCCAATAGCTGGCGTCGCCGTCGATATCGCTGACAATCCAGCGCTGGTTTCGTGTAGACGTTTTGTCATGGCAATCCAGCATGGAGTAAACCGGCCGTCAACTTACTGGTTCCATTTTTAGGAGCTAAGTACTGGATCAAGTCTATCATTAGAGCAATACACGAGCAATACCTAGCAACTTTTCATTTCGTTCTTGACAGACTTGCCAGATTTCTTAGGGCACGCGCAGTACTTGTCACTATCACTGACGTCAGTCATAGAATCTATAAGTACCTACATTTGCTCGTGCGGTATGCCGTTCCCACGCTTAATAAGTTATGTAATGACTCTACGTGCCGAGCTCGTCATCAGCCACATTTATGTCCTCACTGCTGGTGTTCAGGTTTTCCTTAAGTACCTATAGATAGTAAAGGTGAATAAGCAATGATACACAACGCGGGCCTAATGGGGATTGGGACCAACGACTTAACGTGCCTTCCGAGGCACGGAAGAGCTCGAGATAATAAGATTTGGGTATCCATTTCTGTGACCGATCATTGCGAAAGTTGCTTAAACTCGACGATCATACGCCTCCTCAGTGCGCCACTGGCTCTTTATGGACGGAAGAGAATGGACCATGACGTGGACCTTACCACGAGGGTCTAGAAATGGTAAATGTTACTGCCAGCAAATGCATCAAGAGACTAACCGACGACTCGTAAATTTTACCTGTCTTCTTGTACTCCTTACCTGACAACTGGTTCCGGGGGTCCGTGGCCGCGCTCAATGACTTCGGTGTAGTTGGCCTTCTTCAGGTAGTCCACGGGTTTGATGGGAACGTTGTCGGCGACGTGGTTTATCTTCTCGGAGAGGCCTAGGACTTTGGAGAACCATGCTGGCTTTGTTGAGAGACCTGTTAAATGTCGATGTTTTAAATATTTGACTAGATAAAACGTTAGAATTTGGAATATCTGTTGGTAAGGCATATCCCACACTGCGATTTTTGACTCACGCAATTTGCTATCACGATTTTGAAATATGTTTTTTTTAAATTTCATTTTCATGGTACTTATAGCAACAGAGGACAAACTAAACCATTTAAAACTAAGTACCTACTCAATAATAATACCTACATGTTAAGTTTGGACTCCTATTCTAGCTGAACACAACATTTACTTACTTAAAGTTTCACTAATGTGAAGTGCTATCACTCAAGTAAGTAAGTAAGTAAAACAAGGCGCATTTTTTCATAGCGATTCTCCGTTTAAAAACACTGTGCGAGTATGCCTAATTTGCCTAATTTTTCGATTTCAAACTTAAGTATATAATGCTTAGAAAGACTTTTCACGTAGGTAAGTAAAATAGGTAGGTATTTATTATTAACTAGCTTTTGCCCGCGACTTCGTTCGCGTGATTAAGATAATTGTGCGTTCATTTTGAAAGTCATGGATTACCAATATAAGTATCAACTTATTTATTTATCATAAGACCTTATTTTTTTGTTCCATGCTCGCTCATTTATCTTCTGACATAGTGGGTTAGAGTCTTTGTTCGCTTGGTTTTTACTATCACTTAACATGCACTATGAATAAAAGCTATCTACCCTCCAAAAATGGTGTCTCTACCTTCAACCTAAATGGAAATTCTTTTACAAACTGAAACACCTTGTATAATGGGAATTTTCCAAAACCCTTTTTTAGTGCTCACCTTACACCATGAAAGGTATCTCCACTCCAAAAATGGTGTCTCTACCTTCAGCGCTATACAAGTCTCCATACAAACTGGAACACCCTGTAGCACCCTGTATAACAGGAGTTTTCTAGAATCCTTTATTAGTGCCAACATCATGAAAGGTATGGTCACCCTCTAAAAATGGTGTTTCTACCTTCAGCCGTAGGGCTCTACGCCTATGCCAACAATGAATGAATCAATCAAATTATTTAGAGTTTTATAAATGTACTAGCTGACCCAGCGCGACTTCGTTCCCGTGGCCCTACCCCCTACTCCACCCTACCCTACCCGTACTCTACCCCTACCCCTACCCTACCCCTACCTCTACTCTACCCCTACCCTACCCTACCCCTACCCCTTACCCTACCCTACCCCTACCCTACCCCTACCCTACCCTACCCTACCTATACCCTACCTATACCCTACCCTACCTTTACCCTACCCTACTTCTACTCTACCCCCACTTACCCCCTCTTCCCCTATTTTCTCACCGTAAGAAGCTTCCTTGGACTTCCACGAACATTTCAAGACCAAAATTAGCCAAATCGGTCCAGCCGTTCACGCGTGATGTCGTGACCAAGGGAAATAGGGATTCATTTTTATATACCTATATAGATTTTCATAACAGCATCTTCGCCCATCTTTTTCTGTGTAGATATATTGAATACTAGATGACCACGAGACTCACGTATGATATTCATGCTTTTGTTTTATACAGCTTTATCAAAAATTGATTCAACCATTTTCGAATGACTGACTGAAACAACTTGTACACTGATATCTAAATTTAAACGTCGATACTTTTAAAATGTTAACCTTTCGCCCACCCGTCAGAGGCAGTTTATCGGAAAACCAATTCAGCCGTGAATACAGGATCTATATCGAAACCAATATGGCGCAGTATTATGTCCACAGAGAGGAATAAATCTGCTGTGAGGCCGCGTGTACTGGGCATTTTGATAAAGGTAACGTTTAAACCTTTTTTTTTCAATTCAACCACAATTGCCTGCTGTACTTACACGGACAGAATAGAACGGTAGAGTAGAGTGCTACAGACTGACCCTGGGTCATTTTTAGATATAAAAAAATTCATACTGCTGACAGTCGACCAGTCCACTTTGACAGTTATTTTTGTATTACCAGTGGCTCCTTTTTTATATTTTATAGGCTTGCTCTTGGCTTCACACTGAACCTAAGTCGTGGGCCACACTGTAGCGGCGCGTCTTGCGTCCGCGTTGAGCGGGAAAAACAAATATATTGAGAGTTGAGACGGGCGGGAGGGGCCACACTGGCGCGTCCAGCGGTCGCCGCGACCGGCCGAGGTAATAGGTCATAGAAAAATATAATAGGTGTTCGCGCGTCCTGCGGATCCGCAGGTCGCCTCCGCGCCCCGCGGTCGCTCCAGTGTGGCCCACGACTAAGGGTTGAGAAGAAGCTTATGTTAGAGCGAGCTTACCCAGAAGCAGACTATTCATTCTAGCTTTAAAAATTGTAGGGTTGTAGTCATCCTCCATCGCCACTGTCACCGGATCAGGGGGCCAAGTCTGCTAGCGTTAAGTCACAATCGTGTCTCAATCGTGTTTCAATTGTAGTTCAGTTGTAGTGCTTTTTTACACACTAGTTACAAGAAATGTGTACTTTTTTCACAATACTTACTACTGATGGTCACACCACACGTAGTGTGTGGTGTGACCATCAGTAGTGTCACATCACATCATACTGTCATAATTCTTTTGTAACTAGTGTTTTAAAGAGCACTACAACTGAACTACAATTGAAACACGATTGAGACACGATTGTGACTTAACGTTAGCAGACTTGGCCCCCAGATAAGATGTAGCACAGCTGTACTCTACCGTATTATTCTACCCGTGTGTGGATACTAGTTAACGGATAATCGTATTTTTTTGTACCTAAATACATTAAATAATATACTTTTTAAAACACCAAAGCCGAGACAAATAAACATTATGCTCATGCTCACAAATATTTGTCTTGTAGGTACCTACATACGGGGATCGAATAGTAATAAAAAAACATAAAAATAGGTATAAATAGAAAACATAACGGTCTATATCCAGAAGGTATCTCGTTATACAAACCCCAGCGCCAACCAGGTACCTAGTCCTTACCTACACTAGTCCTATTATAACCTTCCAGTATAAATATTTGATATGAAATATTCAACGCGGTCGCGTAAATATTTTATCAGTATTTTCGGTGTATCGGCTGAGTTATAACTTGTTTTGAATCCCCTATGTAAATATTGGAAGTTGGTTACCTTTTCATAAAAATGTTCGATTCAATGACGCACATCGGAAAGGGCTTGTTCATTAAATTACATGGTGAGAGCAGTGAAAGGGCGTAACACAAGGGTTGGTATGTTTATACTAACGTTCTAAAGAAAATAGATACGGAATTTGTGAGAGCTCGTTTTGGTTGTTACTGAAAAGGACATTTTTCATTTTCGGCTAGGACATTGTACACTATTCGTACTAATAGTAAAAAATATAGTAAAGTCAAATAAAATATTAAAATTCTCATTGTCTTTCTGGATAAATGGTACAAAAATAAACTTTGAAATAAAAATTCTTTGCCATCCATGGTCACACTGGCAACCATATTTAAATCACGTTCGGAAACTTTGATGTTTCGGTACGAAAAAACGATGACATTGACGACTGATGATAATCTGTCAATGTGAACCTTTTTTTTAATGTTAGTGTGACATTTTACCGCCATATTGAATCGGGGTTGCATAATTATTAAGACTAGATAATGCTTTTGTACCATCAAACGCGTTAGCTTATTGCGATATAATTAGTTTTCAGTTATTATATTTATCTTTTGCTTGCTTATGGTATAGTGTACAAAGTCCTAGCTGAGGCTCCATACAAAACTGAAAAATCTCCTTTATACATAGCATTGTTTGCATCGCTGTATCACAGAACTTAAGTTGTTATAATTTTAGTTCTCAAGAACTTGCTTGTCGAATAACTTTAGTAGTTTTTGAATTGAACACTTCTGTAGCGGCGTTGTGCACTTTTTGTGATTGGTAAAAAATGTTAAACTCGCGTCAGGATCACGTGACCGTCAGACCGACAGACGGACACGTGACGATCGAAAAACTGTTGCAATGTACGAAAATACGAAGGCAAAGGAGATTGACCAAAAATGTATGGAGTTTGTATGGAATGTATGAAATGTCCACCACGAGACCCTAGTAATAAAATACTCTTCTAAATACTGAGTAGTTGTAACCAGACCGCAACCAAAAATATGCTGTCAGTAAAAAGTTATGACTATATGAAAAGTCACGTTTTGTAACTTGATAATCATTCTATCCATCGAACATTTTGAACTAATCTACGCATGTTATGTGACATGCACTTGGTGTGCCGTGTTAGGTTCTCGCTGAAAGAAAAAAAATCAAAAACTCGGAAGAAAAAAATTAAAATAGAAAATAATCACTTAGCAAAAATACAAAGTCCGAAGTCCTAAGTCGCAATAAGAGTATCAGCAAAAGTCTTATTAAAAGAATTATACATAAGAATTCGCACAGAACGTAAAGAAAACAACCAAAGGAATGACTGCGGAGAATACACAATAACTTTTTACTGCCAGCTTATTATTTTTTTGTCCCATACTGAAAGTTACTCTCTATTGGACTATAAGTTAGTATAGGTCTCGTTAGTGGTGGATATTTGGACCACTTTTGTTCATTCTCCTTTCGCCACCGTTTCCAAAGTTGTGATAGCTCAGGATAGAAAACGGGCGGCATTGAAGCCTCGGCATTGAATTGAAGACCTCGGTTCAAATCTAGTCCGTTTTTTTTGTCAAATTACTTTTTTTGTGTAATAGTCTAGGGAGCCCTTTTCATTTCTGCCGGCACTCCCGGAGTGCACCCCTGTTTTTTTTTATCCGCAACAGGGTAAACAAAATACTTCATTTTCCATTTTTCAATATTAAACAATTTCAAAGTTTTACTACTTACCGGCTTCAGAAAGCTGCTTCACCTTCTCTCTCAAGGGCGATATCTTGGCCAAGACGTCGTTGTGTCCGAGTAGTCCTTGCCAAGGTCGAGCGGCCCAGGAACACGCCTGATTCCTGATTGGGACCTTTGTCCCGTCAGCGCAGAGGTACGCAAACTCGTCGGGGTTCTCGCTTGAGGTGCTAGCCGGTATGGTTCCAACTGGGAGCTGGTTAGGAAAATAAGTATAATTTAATTAAATGTCTCGTCTTTGACCAGTGTGGGTTGCCAGTAATGACCTATGGAAGTGAGACGTGGTCTTTTACTATGGGTCTCATAAGAAGGCTCAAAGTCACCCAGCGAGCAATGGAGAGAGCGCGATGCTTGGTGGTATTTCCCTACTCGATCGAATCAGAAATGATGAGATCCGAAAGAGAACTAAACAACAGAGATCGCTCGAAGGATTGCATCGTTGAAGTGGCAGTGAGCGGGACACATAGCGCGGAGATCCGATGGCCGTTGGGGTGGAATGGTTCTCGAATGGTGACCGCGTACCGGACGACGTTCCGTGGGCAGGCCCCCTACAAGGTGGACCGAAGATCTAGTCAAGGTCGCGGGAACCCGCTGGATGCGGGCAGTGCAGGACCGATCGTTGTGGAGAACCTTGGAAGAGGCCTATGTCCAGCAGTGAGCGTCGTTCGGCTGACATGACGATGATGATGATGAATTATTTGGGTAGATGAGGAATAATAAAATTTTCTTTGTTGGTGCTGGGAATCTTCGCACACGTTCAGATAAATTCAAAGATGTCGGTTCGCCAACAGAGATACTTATGTGTATACTTAAAACGTGTTAGTGACTTTGTAGTTGACTGCGTATTTAGTCGACCGCCCGCGTCTTCACCTGCGTGGACTACAAGACGTTCATCATGTCAGCCGAACGACGCCCACTGCTGGGCATAGGCCTCCCCCAAGGACTTCCACAGCGATCGGTCCTGCGCTGCCCTGGCTGCTCCTGGCTTTCCGCAACCTTGACCAGATCGTCCGGTCCCCTGGTAGCGGGCCTGCCCACGGATCGTCCGGCACGGAGAACCTTTCCGCCCCAACGGCCATCGGTTCTCTGCGCTATGTATGTTACACGACGTTATTCCGCGGGAATGTGATGTTTTTCCAGGATAAAAAGAAGTTTATGCCATTCTCCAGCTCCCAAACTATCCCCATACCAAAATCACGTCGATTCGTTGCTTTGTTTTGACGTGAAAGACGGACAAACAAACAAACACACTTTCAGATTTCTAATATTAGTATGTAAGAATGGGTTTTAACACAGGTAGGTATGTCCAGCGGTTTTGTCTGTAGCTTTATTAGTGACTGGATTAATTCCCATGTCACATCGGAACTCGAATCGCCCCCGGGGTTGACATTTGAGGAGCGTGCAGTGAAATCTGCATCTGTTGGGCTAGGTATAATAAACATTCGGAAACGTTTCTGACTACGGAATCCACAACAGTGCTACTGCCATTTACCTACGAGTACTTAGGAAGGTACTGTCGTTACCTACCTAAGAAACGCTGGCAAGTTTATTGCGCCTGTTCTTCTTGTCAGTTAAAAAAGTCTTGTATGGGCGGTAGGAAAATGTTGACGATTCATAAGTACATATTTATTATGTGCCTAAGTGAATAATTTTTTATGTACTTCAGAAAAGATCAAGACCAATTTTATTCAGAATCCATTGCTTTGAACGATTGTAAACGATTAATTTAAAGTATATTTTTTTTTTACCAGCTCTTTTTTTTGAACACGTATTTTATGAAGTCAGTTGTAAAACTTACCCCAAAGAACTTCCGCACATAGATGACTTTGGTGAAGGCCACTTGTCCTCCGTTATGCGCCAAGCACCGCAACGCCCCTTCGTAGCCGCTGAAGTTATCGGGGTAGTCACACTTGTCCGGATGCTCGCAACGAGCGCACAGCTGTCTGTACTGCGCCTCTGTTTGAATAAGTTTTTTGTGAAAACGTCGTTTTTATGACAAGCTTTTTTGCTGACTGTACTTTAATATTGTATTGTCATCCAAAGCAAAGTTTCAGCTCAATCGGACTCCGGGAAGTCGGTCAAATTTAGCTTGCAAGATTTGTCCCCTACTAACTAACTAACATGGCAAGTTAATAAAAAGCTTGTTAAAAAAAGATAATTATGTCTAATAATTACGCAGACAGCAGATTAAGGTCCGTATTATAGAATAACACTCAAGTGGAGATCTCTTCTCAAATATAGTTACTAAAGGGATGCAAATACATGCAACGAATACATTCATCCCTTGCTAACTATACCTACTTGAGAAGAGATTGCCACTTGAGCGTCGTTCTATAATACGGGCCAGTGTCTTTGCTATGAATAGCGTGTATATTGCATAGCGAAATACTTCTATTTATGAGAGAAATTGAAAATTTACTCTCCGCCGAGTATTGGAGACGAAACGCGTATTTAAGCACGCAAAAAATCAGGACTACGAGAAGAAGGTGTAAAAGCGCCCGCAACTCGTTCATCGGGCGATATGTTGTGGTCATTCATTTTGAGGAACACGGTCCTCGAACGATTTCAGTGATCAGCATTAGCTATAGGTATTAAAAATTATTCCAAACGCTATTCGTTTTCAGGTCTGGCGACCCCTTGCCGACGATGCAGGTCTGCGAGAAGAAGGTGTAAAAGCGCCCGCAACTCGTTCCTCGGGCGATATGCTGTGGTCATTCATTTTGAGAAACACGATCAATCAAGATCACAGCTATCGGTGTTGCTACCTAGATTGAGATCACAAAGTTGGATAACTCACTCCAAACGCTATTCGTCTTCGGATCGGGCGACCATTTGCCTACGATGCAGGACTGCGAGAAGAAGGTGGAAAGTGCTCGCAATACGTTCTCCTAGGGCGATATACTATGATCATTCATCTTGCGAAACATTTACATTCAAGATCACAGGCCACAGCTATCGATGTTGCTACATTGAGATGTTAGTAAATCAGAAAGTTTGATAACTTACTCCAAACGCTATTCGTCTTCGGATCGGGTGCAAATTTACCCACGATGCAGGACTGCGAGAAGAAGGTGGAAAGTGCTCGCAATTCGTTCTCCTTGGGCCATATACTGTGATCATTCATCTTGAGAAACACGGTCATTCAAGATCACAGCTATCGGTGTAGCTATCTACATTGAGATGCTAGTAAATCAGAAAGTTTGATAACTCACTCCAAACGCTATTAGTCTTCGGATCGGGTGACCATTTGCCGACGATGCAGGACTGCGAGAAGAAGGTGGAAAGTGCTCGCAATTCGTTCTCCTTGGGCGATATGCTGTAATCATTCATCTTGGGGAACACGGTGCGCTTCATCAGCATCGTCAGGGGAATCTAGAGCAAATTTATTCTTATAAATAATATCCAGGAAAGAAAATTTAGGGCAAAGCTGTGCATACTTTCTTTAAACTTTAGTTTTTGTTATTATTAATCAAATAGTTTAATGGTCAAGGTTTCTCGGAATGTTTTTATTATTATAACTATTATAAAAACGGGATTTTTACCATGTTTATATTTGTTTTTGAGTTCCCGATATTTCGGCGCAGTTACACACGCCACCATGATCACGGAGTAACTAAACTAAATTAACATGGTAAAAATCCATGGTAAACGGAGGAACATGGTAAAAATCCCGTTTTTAATAATAGTTATAGTGATAATGACCATGCAAGTTTAAAATGTTATCATGTTTTTATTACATAATATTCTTTTTAAATAGACTACTTATTTTTTTTTCTTCTCCTTGAACTTTAAGTAAATGTTTCTGATTCTCAATACAAATTTTAGTAGTTTTTACATTATGCATAGAAAAGATCTCAATTTATATATTCAATTTTGGTTTTAAAACGTGTTCCGATGAGCACTCAAATTTCAATCAGTTAAGTAGTGTGTATCGTGCGAATTATCTGCTTTTAAACGAGTTGCTTCCACTGAATAGAACAGGTCCTAATTAACTTTGTAGCCTTTGAAATGGAGTTTTGCTTTAAAGGAAAAGCTTAATTTTGTTTGTTTGACCTTTATTCAGCAGATCCGTTCAAGTTTTCGCGTCACTCTCTAGAATGAAAAGAAAATATTTTTAACGTAAGCTTCTCCGAAGCGTAAAAATAAGGGTTTTGTGAACAACAAATGTTGGGTTTGCGAGCCCTCCAAAGGGAGGTCTGGCGTGATACAAGTGATTCCCTGAAATCGTAAATTGAGGTCGGGTAAAAAGCCATGGACAATATTCGCACTCGCACTCGCACGTCGTAAACAAAAATGTATCTTTTTATTTACTCGGCAAGGTGTTTTATGTGTTGCATTTATGGACACTGATATACTTTGCTGGAATTACAATTACTGTGCTTTTACTTTTATCTCTGGGGTGAAGAAAAAACCCTTTACGATTTGTGGTTACGAGATATTCTTACGCGAACGGGAATACAACAAGTAAGCTACGTTTTGATTATACGACAGGTGACTCTATACGACTTTACCTACATACTTATCCCAGGGCTTTTTTACACAGTAGGTACCTAACAATGTATGCGTAGATAGATGGCACGACGAAACTGGTTAAGTTTTATGTGTGTTGAGGAGTCCTTGTAAACTTGTAGAACCCGTTTCGTGCGAATATTTGACTATCAGCTGGACTTGCCAGTTTTGCAGGACGAAGAAAGTTTACGAATTATCTGTTTCTTATTCTTTTGTTTGTTATTAACTGTGCTGACTTTGTTGGTTTTATTCCAAGAAAGTTCCCAAAGCTTTTTTCTATAGTTACTTAACTTTTATTTTAGTTTGGAAGGGATATGTTAATGATTTATCTTATAAATATTTAGTTGGAAAACTTTTAGGGTAACGTTGGTAAAAAAGTTTTATTGAAAAACTATTCCTTCAAGGTTTATTTAACGTCCAAAATAGTAATAAATAGCTTTTAGTTAGAAGTTTTTACATGCAAATAACTATTTTATTAATCTTAAAGAGGTTCGGTTATACCCTTAGTTTTTAACTAAATGAAAATCATTTATAGGAAAAATGTGATAGTAAAAAACCACGAGCCCTATAAGTAGCTTTCAGGCGGGATTCGAACCCGCGCCTCCGGGAATCCGGCCCGAGATGCTCTGACCAACTAAGCTACCGAAAGGCTTACACGACTCGTCGAATTTTGCTATCACTTGTTACGCTGTAGGCCAGCGTTGTTTCATCAATGTGAGGAAACCCTCGCATCCGAAAGAAACATTTTTACAAATGTTTAACATTCGCTTAAGATGAAACAGCCATTAAATAAGATTTTAAATTATTTTTAAGCATTCACAATGCAATTTTTGTAAGTAAGTATAGGAAAAATGTGATAGTAAAAAAAAGGAAAAAACGTGTCATACGGTATGCCGTATGGCATTCATGAAGAATTCCGGGAACGGAAAGATTAAAGGCAATAATCTTTTAAATTTTCTCTTAAATTGATTTCCAAACCACCTAACCTTTCCACACCTCATCACTCTTTTACTACTAGAACATGCCGTGAAGGTAATATCTAAGTGATTCGATTTTGCATTACGCCGGGCATAATACTTCAACGTCAGCCCAAATTCTGTGTTCGTTCATCTAGCTAATGTTTTTGGGTGTCGCACGGAATATCAGAGTACCTACGGTGCGACTATATTAATTGTAACCAGTGGGGTAGCTAATGGCAGCTTGTCTAACGTAAATGGGAGGGATGGCCCGACGGACAATATCTTAGGAATGTGTTGAATACTTTCGTCTACTTATGTGTGCCTAGTAGGTACTCGCTTTTCTTAAAGGTGGTTTTCTTGGCTACAAAAGGTGTGTAGGTGTGTTGTAGGCACAGATCACCTGTAGTAGCATCTGTGGTTGTAGGTAAAAGAATTTGATGATAATAAGGCCCGGTTTCACCACTGAAATTAAACGCGATCAACTTCATGATCAACGCTAAACGTGTTTAAAACATAATTCTGTCTCTGTCACATTCAAACAGATGACAGAGACAGAATTATGTTTTAAACTCGTTTAGCGTTGATCATGAAGTTGATCGCGTTTAATTTCATTGTTGAAATAGGGCCTAAGTCACAGATTACTAAATAGTTCTAAGTAAGTATATTTTTAAGTATAATTGCGTTTGGCTGACATGAAGATGATGATGATAATATTTTTCTGTTCGTTAAATACCTACAAGACGTTTCCTCGTTTTTTTGTCGCAATTATTTGCCTGTTTTTAAGTATATCTACTTAAAAACAGGCAAATCTAATATTTGCTTTAGTCTGATTCAGCGGAGAGAATTTTCAAAGCAATCTATTTCAAGAGCTCGTTAAGGATAGGTAAATAAAACGATAAAAATAATTTTATCTCGATAACATATTTTTTCAACGTTATTTTTTTCATAAAAGTTTTGTTCACGCCAAGCGAAAAGTTTTATACCGGGTCATTAATTACAAATCGCCTGTATAGGTACCTATTTACTGGATTCCGATGCTTTATGGCGATGAAGCCACAATGAAGTAGACAGCTTGCATTTATTGTCTATTGTGTACTCAAGTTAACTACTCACCTTGTAGCCCACATTCCTGTTGACACCGGTGTGGCATGACTTCAGGCCTTTCAGCTGGTCTAGGTTGTTCACGGGTAGATCTTTCTTCACAACGATCACGGCTTCGTAACGGAATTCGGCTAAAACATAGAAAAGATTATTAGAGATTGTAAGAAAAGCGTAATGTAACGCAGCTTATCGGTCAATATCGCCATATTTGAATAGTTAGAATGTTTTAAATTGTTTTAGAATACAATCCTACTAATATACCTAATAACTAGGGACACTCCTTTGCGCAACACGTCGCCGCCTACAATACGTGTAAACAAATAATTTATTTAAGTTTTATATAAATATATGTATGTTAGTCTGTAGGTAAGGTATTTATTATATGGGCCTAAAATTATAAATTTTGTTGATGCCTGAAATAAATGATTATTATTATTATTTTATTATAAATGTGAAAGTTTAGATGTTTGGGTGTTTGCATGTTTGTTACTCAATCACGCCAAAACGGCCAAACGGATTTGGCTGAAATTTGGGACACAGATACTTTGTAGCCTGCACAGAACATAGGCTACTTTTTATCCCGGAAAAATATCACATTCCCGCGGAATAACGTCGTGTAGTCCACGCAGGCGAAGCTTCGGGCGGAAAGCTAGTACAAGTCTAATATTCATCATTTGTTCAGATTAATATTTTTTTAATGATAAACTCGTCAATAAACTTATGTGTTTGACATAGAATACAATTTAGCCGTTATCCGCTGTAAATTAGTTGTTTAGAAATTTTTATGAGCAAGTATACATTTACCTATTCATCTAGTTGCTAAAAGCAGACAAGTTTGCAGAATGTCATTTATTGCATTATTTGCTAAAATATGGCAGAAATTTAAAAAGGCTCCACTACAGAGCCTTATTTGAAAATAAACGAATGCAAAGAATATTGTGTATAATCGGACAAGAAAAATAAAATTCCATCTTTATAGCTGCATTGTACAGAGCTGTGGTTGCCGTAGAGAACTTGCATTGCGAACATTACTTTTTATGTTCTTATTCAATATGGCGCGCGCCACTTTTATTTTTATTGGCAGAAAAAGATTCTCAATACATTTTCAATTAAATTCTTTCTTGGAAAGGGAAAACAAAAGAAAGATATCACCATTGAAGCTTTGCGTGGATTTAGTTTTTATCGGTTGAACGATCAATAAGCGCTTTAAATGTTCCAAAGGAAAATTCTTATAGTAGTGCTTTAGTAAAAAGATACCGGGATTCATGCATTATTGTCACTTTCAGGGCGAAGTGTAGGAATTGGAAATGTTGAAAGGAGCTTTCAACGTAAGCGGCTTTTGAGAATGCAAAGGCAGCTCCAGCGAGGTAAAGAAATTTCAGGAATAAAAAGTTTAAGAATAAGATTCAGTGAACTTCTGTAGGTCTTTCGAAAAGCTTCATTTATTTATTTATTTATATTGTCTATAGAAAACTTTTTTATAACACACTCACAAAACATGATAAAAAGGTTATGATAAAAATCAAATCATCTGAAGCAGGTTTATACTATATTTTCACAGATTACTTTCTTATGACATTGCGGTCTTTGGAGAAACATCAAACAAACTAAAGTTAACAAAACACTTTTAATTTATTTACAACCACAAAATACTTGATATATCATATATCTACTTAAATCTGTACCCATCCTCAAAAAAGTGTAATCATTTATCCACACAAAGATGGCAAAGTACGTAGCAAATGTGTGTTGTTTTAAAGTCGGTCCAACGGGTGGGATTCATATAACGTAGCAATGCCTCCTCGAAGGAGGTATGGCTCATCGTAGGGAACGATAAATCACGAAGCACGGATTCCAGGTGTGGTGTGTCAGCTCAGAGCCAGCAGATGCCAAGAATATATTGCACTGGGTGTAATGAAATACTAGTACGCTTTTAAGAAACACTATTTCAAAGGTTGGACTAGCCAAGCAATTATCAAAATAAAATGAAAAAGTGTGATGGATTGGATAGTAAAATTCTAATGCCTAGTAGAAATATTGTCTCCTCGAAGAGGGAGGATACTTTAGTTGTAGGTACCTACACTTTTGAAATTGCAAGAAATTTTGTAATAAGCCCAAAAATCATCTATAAAAACACCCAAAACAACAATGTATCCTACTAATATTATATCCTACTAATCCTACTAATATTATAAATGTGAAAGTTTAGATGTTTGGATGTTTAGATGTTTGGATGTTTGTTACTCAATCACGCCAAAACGGCAAACGGATTTGGCTAAAATTTTGGACACAGATACTTTGTAGCCTGGAGAGGAACATAGGCTACTTTTTATCTTGGAAAAATATACATTCCCGCGGGGTAATACGGGTGTAGTCCACGCGGGCGAAGCCGCGGGCGGAAAGCTAGTAGCAAATAATAAAAATCTAAAGCCAAATAGTAATGTCTCCTTGAAAGAGGTATGGTCAGTAAGTTCACCGTTGGAAAGATAAATGATGAAGCGAGGCATCCAGATGTGGTGTGTCTACTCAGAGCCACCGAATAATTGGAATATATTTGCACTGGGTATTGTGATTTAGTTGTAAGTACGCTTTGGAATTTCAAGGAACAAAGTACCTACATACATAATATCCTAACTTTGATTTTTAAAAAATCTGATACAATCAAATACCTAATAGAATTGTCGTAGATGTATTATAGTAATATCGGGAAATTAAAATGACCCAGAAGTTATAAATGGAGTAACTTATCCTACGTTACCTACTGCCCAATATCTTGGGCCTTGTTTGGTTAATTGCATGATCTGTTACAGCCCTTAAGGCCCGTGGTATCGCCAACGACCTTGGGCATAGAAAAGTGGCCTAATTTTCCCGCCCGCTACCCGCACCAAAACAGCTTAAACACACGTTTCGTCAAAACTATGTATTATTTTAAAACGAAAAATGCTCAGTTTTAAGTTAAACAAGTTAGCAATCTTTTTCTGAAAAAAAACGTGAAAATATCCCTTGTAGTTTAGAAGCAGTAGCGTATTTCAAGTTGAAAACAGCTTCATTTCAATGTTTTTTTTAATAGTATCTTAAAGACTGTTTTTTTAAATGCTCAGATTGAAGTTTATATATCAATATTTAATATATATTAATTCTGGATTCATCAGTAGGCTAATTTATGAGTTTTAGGGCCTCAAAAATGATCGTTTCACGACTACATGCACCTTAACATAAGACATGTTTTATTTAATGAAAAGATCCTTAATATTTAATTAAATTTATGCTACGAATGAAGCCACCTCCTTGGAGGTATGGTTTACCATTGGGGCAATAAATTACATCGAGGCATCCAGGTGTTCGGCTTAGTACCAGCGGATGCTCGGAATATATTACGTATTGTGATCATGTTTACGCTTTTGGAATTTCAAAGTAGACGAGGAGGTAAAAGAACCGATTATTAATATCTATTAAAATAAAGCTTTTAAATAAGTACGGTCTACAGTTAAGTCAAGTACAATATCATAGAACATTGTCGCATTGAAGCGTTCCGAAACAAAATTAAGTAGGGTGAATACGCTAAACGTCGGCCCCCTTACGGATTTTCTCACTTTGGATCGCTCTGGCTCCATCAGTTTGGAACTAAAGATAGATTGTGATGCGTTTTGAGACAGGTTGATAAATCTATTTTATGTTTCTAGGCATAACGTTGACTTCCCTACTATAAGAAAAAAGTATTAAGGTACTAAAGCGTCGAGAACGAAAAAACCCTAAAGTCGGCCGTTTACTGCCTATAGTCGGTCGCG
The DNA here is from genome assembly GCA_949710035.1 of Crambus lathoniellus. Classification (NCBI taxonomy): domain Eukaryota; kingdom Metazoa; phylum Arthropoda; class Insecta; order Lepidoptera; family Crambidae; genus Crambus; species Crambus lathoniellus. Next base: position 6,036,285 of record OX453310.1, on the reverse strand, counting down.
TTTTTCCCAAATGTCGGCCGGGTATAGGGTGTTTCAAATTAAGACAATGAAAAATATTAACATGATTAATTTTTTTAAGTAAGTATACTTACATATTTTGTTTTTGTTGTTTTTTACACTTTAACAATGTTAGTATAATTAAATTAGGTACCTATAGTTAAATAACAAAGTTAAACATCACAATAAAATTAAATAAAAGTAAATAACTAAGTAAGTACTTATGTCATAAAAATTTGAATTTAAAACAGAATTTAATAATCAAAGAGGTTAAAAAAATACTAAGGTATATCAACAGTGATTGTTAGTTAAACTTTCACGTCACCGTTATAGTATTTAAGAATGATAAAATAACTATGACGTCTTCCTAATAGTATTTAAGAATGATAAAATAAGTCAGATATATTAAAAATAAAGGTTTATAGTTTTTTTTATGCTGTGGTAAACACAAAAGTGATCCTCCTGTATAGTGGCGGTCGAATTTGAGGATGGCCGACATTATGACCTTTAATATTTCTAAAGTCGGCCCCAGTTTAGTGTACCTTATATCTCGTGATTAAACTAATATCACCCCGGCCGGTATTTGGCTATTAAACGTAAAATGGATTTATTTACCTTAAGGCTTTGCGAATTCTCCTATTCAGCCAATGTGATTAGTAGAATTTTAATTTATAAAACAGACTGCATTTACTTTAAGTCGGCCCCGGCCGAGTATAGGGTTTTAAGTCAAAACTGATATTCTAATGGCGGCCCGCTATTTTTCTCATTGGATTATGAGAAAAATAGCGGGCCGCCATTTATACAAAACGTTAAAAAACTATCTTAAAATATAGTAAAATTTACTTATTAGTGATATCAAAGCTTAAAGCAAAAAAAAGAAACGCCTTATAGGTGTAATATCAATCCCCGATGCGTGGGTATTCACAGCAAGTTAGCTACTTTCACAATGAACCTAGCGCTTCAACGACGGGATCGCTACTGACGCTCAGTGTGCGAAGAGCGAGAGATGTAATCGGATAGTAACCGTTTGTACGTATAGAGTATGAACTAAGGTTGCAATTCGAGTGGAAAAAATTCCATTTAAGTACCTTTTGAATGAACGCAATTTGAAAATGTGCAGACGGCCGAGGTTTGGGGGGGGGGGGGGGGGCGACGTTTGGCGTAATCACCCTATACAGGGTTATTTTGTAACCACTGGCCAAATTTTTAAGTTCGACTCGGAATCGGTAAACGAACAACTTTCTCATAGAAACATGGGTAGAAATACGACTAAAATTTTTGGACTTCCCATACTAAATCGATCACGTGATCAGTATGATATGAAAGGTAAAAAAAAATCATATTTCGACTCATGTTTCTAGGAGAAAGTTGTTCACTGTATACTTAATTTTGTTTCGGAACGCTTCAATGCGACAAAGGCCAAATTTTTAAATCTGTGCCTGTGTCACTTCGATCATATAATGATCGAAGCTGTGCCATCAATATTATAATATTGCATAGGTAGGTAGTTTGGTGTTTATTTATTATTGTTCGTGAATGTACCCATGTGAAACGAAAAGTTTTCATCACAAATTTAGTACCTACCTACCTATTAGAAAAAAAAAACGACCCGTCTCGGAACTAGCTCCGATGGGACTCGAATCCACGACCTTTCACTGACCGGGCTAATGCTGTAACCACTGAGCTACGGAGATGACGCAGACCTTAGTAACGACTCCGTAGCTCAGTAACGACTCCGTAGCTCAGTAACGATTCCGTAGCTCAGTGGTTACAGCATTTGCCCGGACAGGGAAGGGTCGTGGGTTCGAGTCCCATCGGAGCTAGTTGTGAGACGGGTCGTTTTTTTCTAATACTTCATTTTCAATAATAAAAATTGCATTGTGAATGCACTAAAGTAAAAATTATGGCACATGTCCGCAGTAATTCCATCTACCAGAGAAAAAAAAACATACCTATACCTATGAGTAAACTTATTTTATCTTATAAAGCGGGTTCGAATCCCGCCTGAAAGCTACTTATAGGGCTCGTGGTTTTTTACTATCACATTTTTCCTATACTTACAAAATTGCATTGTGAATGCATAAAAATAATATAAAATTTCATTTATTTTATCTTTTTATAATTATATATTTCTTCTGTGCGTGTGTATGTAACTGAACTCCTCCAAACGGTTGGATCGATTTTAATTTAAATTTCGTGTGTCTTCAAGTGCTTTCGAGAATGGTTTAGATTACAAACGGACAAACAAACAAACACACTTTCACATTCATTATTATATTAGTATGGATTATGATTCAACTAAAAACCTGTATAGTACAGGGTGCCTACCATCAACTTTAAGACAGCGATTCAAAAATAGCGCGATGCAGAATAGGTTCCTAAAATGAATTGCTTTCTTTCGTACTCTGACCTTCCAAAAACTGGATCGCAAATGATTATTATATTGCTAAATGTGAATGACCGAACGATTTGTGTCCTTATTTCTTTTACCCGTCTCTTTCACTCGATTCTGTCATGCCCGGAGAGTGAAAGGGACGGGTATAACCTGCAGGTGTCATGTTAGCTTGGCCGAGTTATAAGTCAAATAAGAGTTGATGACAGCTCAGCGGCTGTGAAATGTCATTGAATGATCACTGAATCGCTGTCATTGATATTAAGCTGTTGTGGTACGAATAAGCGAAGCAGATCGTTTAGGTCCTAAACAATACCGCAATAAGAGTTGATGGTAGGCACCCAGGCCCTGATATCGGTCACCAAACAATTGAATAAATGCATTTGTCCGCAGCCAAAATTTGTATCGGAACTAATCGGAACCTGTCGATACAAACTTCCTCTCATTTAAATATCCAGCTATAAGCATTGCCCAATAACCTGATCCATTGTTTGTATTGTCAAAGTTTACGCTTTATCAATTCTATTGTTACTGTTCGGTGAATAATAAGAATATCTTGATACGTTTTCACATTCGAAAGCATTTTAGTTGTCAGAGTTTTTGGAATACAATAAATCGGTCCCTTTAACATTTTTTGCTGTTATCGAATTGTTAGTAATATCAATTAAAAGACACCGTTTAATATTAATATTGCTCCAACAGCTCATATTAAGGCCCCTGTCTCGAGCCCCCTGATTCACGAACCGTCTGAAACGAAATCGGATTCGAATTCTGTGCTTTGTCTTTGTCTATTCTATAGTGAGTGACAGTGACAGGGCATACATTCCGCTGTCGGGAGTGTTTCCGACAGCACAGAATAATATCGGGGAACAGGTCTTTATCCCCCTTATTCCAAAACGTGGACTAAAATTAGTCCTGGTTTAAATTTGGCACTAAACTGATGCTTCCACTTTTATTTTCCAAATGAAAGACAGATTTAGTATCATTTTTAGGGTTCCGTAGTCAACAAGGAACCCTTATAGTTTCGCTATGTCCGTCTGTCCGTCTGTCCGTCCGTCCGTCTGACCCCAGTCTAGCTCATAGACTCTTAGTTCTAGAAAGCTGTAATTTGGCATGAATATACATATTTATCACGCCAACAAAGTGGCAAAGTAAAATTTAAAAAAAAAAAAATTTTTAGCTTATTTCCCTTAACGTGAAGTGGGGATGTAATTTTTTTTTCGTGTCTACCCCATAGTGTGGGATGTCGTTGGATAGCAATTTCAAAAACGTTGTGGGTTCGAAAAGACAGTTTTTTGATTGAGGCATCTGTTTGTGAATTATTAAGCTTTAAAGTGCAAAATTTTGTTAGAGTCAAGTGTCCCCCCCCACCAGCCAAATGGTTGTTTCTGGATACGTGAAAAAATTCACGATAGTAGTACCTATGACGAAGTTAAAAGGAAAACTATCACAGCTAAGTACGCTTTACAAGTTTTTGAGATATAACACATTTTCGAAAACCGCAAATATAACTTTGTCATTCATACGAATACTATGATAAACCAAGTTATTTGTTTCTGGCAAAAAATGACAATGGTATTTTTGCTAGGTGTACGTAATCGGTACGTTAAGTGGGTACGGAACCCTTCATGAGCGAGTCCGACTTGCACTTGGCTGATTTTTAAACCTGGTCTAGCTTTTATTCCACGTTTTGGAATTAGGGGGTATGAGTTTAATATGTTTTCAATATCTAGGAGGATACTAGATCTAGGACTACGATAAGTATACAGGTACTTACCTACCACAAGCATGAAAAACTATCGTCCTTCAAAAGCTTAGTCGTCGCTTTCGCTAGCGAAGACTTATCACAAAGGCTTATTTGCAAGGCTGATCGCGGCGAACCAAAGAGTAAAGAAAACCTTTGAGATAGAGGAAACTAAATATAGACTTTTGTGTTCCACTTACCATTAGGTTCGTCCTTAGTTCTGTACTCTTGGAAAAGAACGAAGTCCTGGTTCGGTATTTTGGAGGCCACATACATGTCTTCGGGGTCTACCGGGACGAAGTCTGCTTGTCGCTGCTGGACGTGGTACAGGCATTCCATTCTGCAGTAAAAAATATATGGTTAGTCAAGTTATAACTCTGAATGAGAACGTAGTCTTAGTACTTACAAGTAGACTTTATAACGGTAATTTTTCTTTAATAAAACATCTAAAGCCTGACCAGAAAAAAAAAACTTCGCCATGTTGCGGAAATGTGACGAACTAAATTTTTCTATAAAATTTGACATTTAATTTTGTAACAATGAAGAGGCGAAAATGGCGCTTCAATCCCCAATTTAACTATTATTGATTATTAAAATGAAGGTTTATTTGGGCCAAAGCTCAGAAATGGCTTGACCGATTTGTATACGTTTTTAAGAAGTAAAATTCAATAGATTTTTGACCGCAGTACCTACTTTGACAGCTTTTGACGAATGTTATTTAATTTACTATTTGATTACCATAACGAACGACAGATTTTCATGCTAGGGACTTTCCGGACGGATTTTCCCTTTTGCAAACAAAGGAAAACAAGAACACATTTCATAAAAAAAACAGTTTCCTTTATCATAGAATTCATAAAACAATATAAATAAGTACTTACTTAGATCTTCAGTTTCAAACTCAAGGCACGTACGGGAAAATTTACAAGTTGAATAATAGGTAAACAAAAACGGCTCGTCCGTTGTGGTGTACATTCTTCCCTACAGATTTTCCTCATTTCGCGATTAAATTTCCAACTTAGTAATAATTCAAGCAGCGAGCGTGGTATAATGTTGGGAATGCAAGACATGTCTCAGGTGGGGAGACACATAAAACAAAGATTGTTTTTTAAACGTTAGCTTCGAGGGTCAAAGTCAAGGTAACTCGATGCAAGTGAGTAATTCAATGGATACTTAACAATATCGTAGAAAAATCGTAGTTGGCACATTGACAACCAGTTCTAGAAAAATATTTCTACAAACAAACTGCACTGTAATCGAAATAAAAATGGTCTAAGATAAATACACACCTGCGATTCGTAAAATTAAATAATACTTTTTTCATACGTTTATTACATAATAATTTACATAAATCATACGTTTCGATAACATAATAAAATCGAAAGAATAATTAATTTCTTTTTAAACAACTTGACAAATAATAAACACACTCAAAATAAAATTAATTTCTATAAATCCCGCCATCCCGCCAAAACAAAAACAAACATTCATATTATTGTTTGTCTAGCGCGCCTAGGCGAAGGAACCAAACGTCATACAGCCTCAAAAACAATGTTTTACACTTTTACCTGTCTCAAGCTGGCATGCTGAATTCTGTAAATGTTGCGCGCCTAGACGAAGGAACCAAACGTCATACAGCCTCAAAAACAATGTTTTACACTTTTACCTGTCTCTAGCTGGCATGCATTCTATGAATGTTTTGCTCTTCGTTTCGACTTCTTGCATTTCCTGACAAGCTTTGAGATGTTCCTTCGGTACACATATTTTATCTGAAATAAAAATTATAAAAAACGTTAATGTTTACAGTGTGTCGATATGCTTGTAGTTACTTATTGTACGAAATAATCAGAAGATATAAAAAACACAATAAGTATGATCAATGTGGCAATATGTGGGTTACTAATAAATAAAATAATTGTTTGTGATAAGAAGTTTAAGTTTTGTTCTTATGTAGGTAATAGAAATGTACAAAATTACTTATGTAAGCAACAACCCATTCGATAACTTATCGCTGAGGTAGGTATTATGAAAGAACGCAAAAATTTAAATAATATAAGAATTTGTTTAGTAAGTAGGTATTCTTGAGTCAGTCATGGATCACATAAAAAAGAGTGCTCTTTATTGTTATTTAATTTTAGACTAAGTATATTTTAGATTAAAGAAATAAATCCATTCGTTACGTAACACTACGCACAACCATTTGTTAAAAAATGTTTTTAAAATCCTGTATTTTTATTTAAGTAGATTATTTTTCATACAGCTTGTCTACAGACACTGCCGCCAGCGCCCTCTATAATAATGCATAGCGCCATCTGCGCACTAATTTAGAAACTATTGTATGATAATTTACTCTATGGCTATTTTGTAGACGATGAATTTGAGATGGGGTACTGGCAACACCATTCTGGCTCTCTCTGGTTTTGCACCTGAATAAAGAACGACGAAATTGCATTGGAATCCAGAATTATTATTGCTTCGGACCCACTTATTCCCGATCGATCAGGAACACAGCTCATGTTTGAAAATCAGATAATATAGCTCATAAAGTGCTAAAACAATGCTTCGTAAAAAAATTAACTGGACATACATGTTGTTTTGCAGGTAACACTTCCGATAAACAAAAGAGTAAACGCGATATATTTTGCCGAAGCCATGATCACATACACACGCGACCGCGCAGTCGCGATAACCACTACTAACCGGTGTTGTTAACCGTCGTCTTTTATATATTACGGCATCTTTATCTGAATTATTATTCTATATGTTCATCCCAACACACTGTGTCACACACTGTGTCCACCGCAGCCGGTGACCGGTGGAACTCAGTCATGTAATTGCTTATGCACGGTGTCAAGTGAGTGCGTAGCAGGAATGCAGGATGACAATTAGCAGAGTTAAGAATGTACAGAAAACTTAAGTGCAACCGGTTAAGCATTCGATTTCTTTAAATTTAAACAAAACTTTTTGATATAAAAAAATAAAACCGCCTTCAAAAAAACCACATCAAAAAAGTAAGAAATAATTCCTCACCAAATAAATAACGTAAGTACTTTGAAGTCGGGCGTGAAACATGTACAATTTCTTGTTGTTTTTGTTAAAACCCGCCCGACTTCAAAGTACTTACGTTATTTATTTGGTGAGGAATTATTTCTTACTTTTTTGATGTGGTTTTTTTGAAGGCGGTTTTATTTTTTTATAAAAATAATTTTTATTTCACTCTTTTTAGTGCATCGTGCAGGCAATTTACGTGTTTTCTAGTAAATAGGTATGTGATCAAACTCAAAACCTCCTTTTTCGAAGTCGGTTAAAATACCTTGAGGTATCCCCTTTTTAACAAAACAAGAATCATCTAAATCGGTTTATAAACAAAGGAGTTATGCCTAAAGATACGTATTAAATTCACATAACGTGGTAACGAAAACGACAGTATTTTCAAGATTTCCTGAAAACTACTGAACCGATTTCAAAATTTCAAAAAATGGGACCAACTTGGAAACCAACCTGATGTAATAACGTTTGAACCATTTCAATCGGTTCAGCCGTTTTCGAGTAATCGGTGGACATACACAAAAAAAAAAAAAAAACATACATACAGACGAATAGAGAACCTCCTCCTTTTTGATTTAGAAGTCGGTTAAAAAGACAGCGATTTTTTTTATTACCTATAAGTTGGTAAGTACACCACTAAATTTTAATTAGTACTTACAGAGTTTAGGGGATTGTAGTGCTTATCAATATCCATCAACACCTTTTGCAATAGGGCCAGCCAAGGAATTGCGCAAAAAAAAAATTGCTGTTCCATGGCTGTTTCAAACAATTTTGTCGAGTCGATGTTGTACCACGTTGTATTGTACCTACTTAGAAAAAAAAAAATAGAAATAGAAAAAAAGTTTATTCAGCAAAAAAACATACAATAAAAGAAAAACAATACAAACAAATAAATTCAGTTTTTGCCGAAACGGCCTCGTCTCAGCTTATGCTGCAGCTAGCTACAGCGCTGGTTTTCGGACGCAGCCTTTAAGGCGCTACTCGGAAAAAGTATGGACTTTTTGATATAAAACTATAGGATGGTTAGAATTGTTACAAATCTGTTAATAGCAGCGTTTTACCTACCAATAAAAAACGCTTATTAAAATACTTACCTTATTCGAAGCTTAATTATATTGAGATAGGCACTTCCTTTTCCGCTTTTATGTCCCTCCTTTTCTACCGGATGTCGCCGTCTCTCTCGCACTTTTCCCGCCACCATCCCCACCAGGCAGTGTCCAGCTGTTAATGCAGCGGACTATCTGGTTCATTGAGTAAGCCAGGCAGGGGTAAACTTTAAGCTTCGAATAAGGTAAGTATTTTAATAAGCGTTTTATTGGTAAGTAAAACGCTGCTATTAAATAACTGTACCGTTATTCGAAGCTTAATTATATTGAGACTTGTTTGTTATCGCCTGGTGGTTGTGGTGGACGCCAATGTGAGTTGAACAATCATGGATAAGTAAATAAATTAAACATATTATGTTGGTAACTGATACATGTTTATTTGTTAATCCTTGCCTTAATATTGCAAATAATACCATTTGGTAAATTTTTATGAAAGAAATAATTATTAACCAATTTAAACAGTAGGTAAGTATATTAACAACACGAAATAAATGTACAATATGTAGTACATTACAAAATAATATAGAAACAATAACAAGTACACATTAAACACTCGTGAATATAGTTATTCTTTGTACTTTTACCTGTAGTAGGTACCTAGTAATATTATTGTAAACATTTTACAATTTATAGAATTTCAGTTATAATGCAAGAGAGACATTTATTTGACAAATACCATTAATCAAATAGATCAAACAGGATGGAATAAATCGGTTATACTAGATGTCGGAGACGCTGATATAACCTGACGTTTGTAATATTTAGTAAAAGTATTTACAGATTTCCAATTTCCTTTAGCAAGGATCTCTTCCATCGATATATTATTATACCAATTCTTGGAAGCCACTGCTGAGCGGATACTTCCCGGCGATGCTATAATATTGGCATCTTGTAGCATACTTTTAATCCATCCTGCTATAATAGCACGAGACGCAGCTTTAGGTTGGCCTCTAATGGATACAAATAAGTTGTTACATTTAGCTAATTTTCTTCTTTTTTGAAGTAAGGTGATTACACGATTAATCCAGTAGACAGGATTGAGGTTATGATTATCTTGATTAGAGAGTAACTTCCAACCAGATTGTCTGTATCTTTCAGAATCAGTTTTGGAACCAAAAGTGGGCCAAAAAATAATAAATTCACTTTCTTTAGAACAATGATCAGAGTCAATATTTAGCAACGTAAGATCGTGTATACGTCTCCCTGAACATAGTACAAGCAAAATAGCTGCGTGTCTTGAAACTTGAAAACAGTTATTCTCGTCTATCGTATACTTTTTTAAATAGGATGCCAAGACATCAATGTTCCAAACTGAAGGTTTGTGGGCAATAGGTCTTTTTAACGAAATAGCTTTCAAAACATGTTTCACTAAAGGATGGCAACTAATCCTATCAGAAATGTTTGTATTACACAAAGTTGAAACAACTGACTTGTGTAATAAAATAGAGTTATATGATAGTTTGTCTATAAGGTACAAATCAGCTAAAAATTTTGCAACTTCTGAGACGTCTGGTCTCCTTGAGTTTACATTATTTTGTTTAGTCCATTCCAGCCAGCGACGCCAAGCTACTTGGTAAGTTCTTTGTGTAGAGGGTCGCCAGGAAGACTTCAACAAGTCTAAATGTTCTTGACTCCAGCCTGCTATACTTTCAGACCACCCCCACATAGCCAAATCTCCATAGTCATTTTGTGGACTTGTGGCGGTGGGCGGTTCGTGATCGTGTCGATCAATGCTTGCTCGAGGGTTTTCAAAGAGTATGGAGCTGCTATCGCTCTGGACTTGAGGTCTGCCCTCCAAAACACCTTGTCCCAACGAGGTACTACCAGAAGATAGGTGCCCGTTGCACGGTTGAGATGATTCAACACTTTTGGGATCAGATAAGGAGGAGGAAAGACCTAGGCTAAACTGTAGCTCCATGGTTTTGAAAAAGCGTCGTGAAACAGTGCTTGCTTGTCCGACAGATCTATCGACACGTAATTGTCTACTACATGTGCCGTCGCCGAGGCGAATAAGTCTATTACCGGAGTACCGAATTTCTTGAAAATTCTCTCGACGCAATGCGCTAGAAGGTGCCATTCCGGTGTGATACGGTTGCGGGACAAGTGGTCGGCATGGTAGTTGTATTTTCCTGGCATATGAAAAGAATTTAACTGAATATTATATTCTTCTAATATTCTAAAAATTTCAAAAGTAATGTTCATAAGTTGGGTGGATCTCGTCCCGCCTTCGTTGCGAATATATGCGACAACAGTTTTATTATCGCACTGTAACAAAACAGTGCTATGTTGTAAAACATGAGAATGTGTTTGTATTACTTTTAAAACGGCAAGCAACTCTTTTTGGTTACAGTGCAATGGTTGTTCTTTATCAGACCATTGTCCTGAAAATTTTTTATTGTCCAATTGTGCACCCCAGGCCACATCTGAAGCATCAGTTACCAGGAAATGTGTTGGGGCAGCAACATGAATCGGAGTTGACAGATGACAATGCATATGCCACCAATTTAACTCGCTCACAAGATTTTGTGATAATGAATGAAAATTGAAATCTCTTACTTTCAACAGTGATATGAGACGGACCAATAAATATCTATGATTTAGTCGACCTTTAGGAACAACTAAGCTAGCAAAATTTAACATTCCGATTAAACTTTGCAACTCATGTAAAGAAACACAGTTTTTCTGAAGAATATCGGATGTTTTTGTTAATATGGATTTAATTTTTTGATTCGGGAGAGCTTTCTCATTGAGCCAAGGGTTCCATAGTAAACCCAAATACTCTAAACTTGTTTGAGGAGTTAAAATATACTTTTCAAAGTTTATTTGCCATCCCATGTAGTGGAGTTGATTTACTAGTAATTGTACGTGGTAAATCAACGAGTCTCTGTCTTGGTGAGCCAAGAGAAAATCATCTAAATACACAATGACACGTATACCTTGATTTTGTAAGTGATGCGAATATTTTGGGCGCTGAACTGAGACCAAAGGGTAGGCAAGTCATTTCTAATAATTCATTGTTATATACGAGTCTGAGGAACTTGCGATGACTCTGAGCGACTGGCAAGTGAAAATACGCTTGCGAAAGGTCAATTTTACAGAGCCAGTCTCTGTCTTGGAGAAAGTCTGGCACGCGCTGCACACTCAAAAGTCGAAATTTGCTCTTGTGTACATAACGATTAAGTGCTTTCAAATTAAAAATTGGTCTCTGAGTGCCATCGCTTTTTGGAACCAAGAACATAGTCGAAACAAAACTAGGCGACGGTGTAACCATTTCTAGTATACCCTCGGCTTTTATTTTATTTATAGAAGTAGTCATACTTTCAGAAACGGGTGTGTGGCAAATTTTTGATTTTAGATTTGGCATGATCAGTGGAGGTTTTTCTACGAAAGGTATGCGATACCCTCGAATAACTTTTAATAAAGTTTCAGGTGCACCCTTTTCTTTCCATTGATTATAATAATGCTCCAACCTACCCGCTTTGAAGGGATTATGATGTTTAAAATCGTTTCTTTTTGTTACCGGTTTGTCGAACCGGTGAATAGTTTCTCTTTCGATTGGGTTTGTTAGAGTCATCGTACCTGGACTGGTGTCCAGGACGAGATCGAAATGTATTCTTACCTCCATGATTTACAGGCTTATTATTATTAGCTTTTTGTCCTTGCGTAGGACGGTGCTGGTAATGGCAACATCCCTGCGAGGGAGTGCAAGACTGCCAATTGCAGTTATGATTGTGAATATTTCGTCCATGAGCGCTTAAACCCTGCGAGGGTGCGCTTCGTGATGCCAACCCCTGCGAGGGGTGGAAGTTAGGTTTGTTTGCCGCTTGCGAAGCGGGAGCATAGGTAGACCTTTGTGAAGGTAAGAATGTCTTAGGAACACCACCTGCTTTTTCCAGAGCCAATGTGAATGATTCCGGCTTAAATAGGTGTTGACAACTCGGAGGTATCTTTTTTAATGCTGATTTAATCAATGGGTCACGAACCGCATTGGTTATACCATCTCTCCTCATTTGTATAGATTCAGCTCTGTGACCACAAATTATCTGTAAAAGATCTGAAGAAACCTTCTGCAAATTACCGTTTTGGAATAACTCGGTGACCTTAGCGTTAAGGTCATCCAATTTAATTTGATCACAAGATTTACCCCATACTAATAGTTCTCGGAGGGTAGTTTCCAAAACCTCTTTTTGTTTTAGTATTCCAAAAGTCAAAGCCGCGAAAGCTCTTTCGGTATAGACTAAATGTCGCAAATTATCGTATGACTTAACCTCGTCGTTCACTTCTAATTCGACAAATCCGGGTGCAAAATTGTAGTTCTTTTGCGTTTCGGCATAACGAACTTCAACCCACTCGTCTTTCTCAAAATGTTGAATGTCTTTGAGGGTACTTAAATAATTATCGGGGGCTTTGGGAACAGATGGGTCTTTTAATTTAGTTGATAAATTAAGGTTAAAATGTGGCTTCTCTTCACCATCTGACATAATATCGTTATAAAGTATTCCACTAACATTATCGTCAACCAAAGATGAATGATCGTTTAAATTATCAGCATAAATTTGACTATTAGAACAATGTTGAGAATTTCGTCTTAAGGATAACTGGTCACGTAATTCACTAAAAGCTTTAGATAGCGTGTCTAACCTGTCATCCTTGCGATTACGTTTGCCGCCCCTTTCTTTGCGACGTCGGCGGTGACGACGACGAGATCTTTTCTTGTCTGGAGAACTAGATGTCGAGTCACTCGTTGAAGAAGAACTCGAACTTGAACTGCTCGAACTAGTAGACCGACTTCGTTTCTTATGCGAAGACACATTGTTACCTGAATTATTTTCGGGTACGATTTCGTCGGCCATCTAAAATAAAAAAATGTACACAGGCACACAAAACGACACAATCACGTTAACTAGGTATCACACGACATCGGTAGATTCAATAAATATAGTGAAGGTAGATGAAAAATCATGTACCTACACGATCGTAATGTACGCGAACGGTAACACCGTTAAAAAAGCTTGGGAACTTACCTCGGGTTTGTGCCACGAGATCAATTTATTTTAAAAACTCGTATGTAAAATTTGTATGGTCGTTCTCTTGGACTACGGGAGTACTTTGTTCCGAACGACCTTTCTCTGCGGAAAATTTTACGCCAATGAACCAGATAGTCCGCTGCATTAACAGCTGGACACTGCCTGGTGGGGATGGTGGCGGGAAAAGTGCGAGAGAGACGGCGACATCCGGTAGAAAAGGAGGGACATAAAAGCGGAAAAGGAAGTGCCTATCTCAATATAATTAAGCTTCGAATAACGGTACAGTTATTTAATAAGATATGTATTTCTTTATACCTTTATCTAGAATCGTATAAGTAGTTTCAGAAACACGCTCATCGGATCGGATGGGAATAACTCGATTTTATGATTTTGGCTCCACACTTTTTATTTTCGAAAAGACCTCTAAAAAATACAAAATTTCAAGATTATTCTTAAATGGGGTTACATATACTGTTGGAAATTGGTTTAATTAGTGGACACCAATAATATTTAGGATCGTATAGAAGCATTTTTTTAAAATCGCTATAGTTCTTTAATACGAAGTGATTTTGTGTTTTTTTTGCCTAATCTGCAAAATCGGTCTCGTTCCCGCGCGCGTCGTTTTCTCATTGCTATCTCGCTTCAGCATATTTTTTCCGAGTATCGCCTTAACTTCTCTATGAAACAGCTGTCATTTTTTTGCGATTCCGTGGCTGGCGCCGCCATAGTAAAAGTTGTGAGTACTAGGGCCACTTAAATCCCATAAAATCTTTGTAATATTTAAAACTAGCTGTGCCCGCGACTTCGACCGCGTTGAATAGTGACTTTCGGCAGCATTTTTAATTTTTTAGGCTAATAAGCTTTTGTTTTTTTATTTATTTATTTAATAGGTATATATTAGTACAGCGCTATGAATGCTATGATACATATTAACACATTAAAACTTTACATTGCACAGCCTTCCGACCGCCGTTTCACCCGCGTCGCGTCACAAAGATGTAGGTGAGACGGAAGACAGCCACAGTGTAATTTGTGCCCACAGAAAAGTGTTAGTACTGCACTCTCCAGTTACCTCAGTATGTAGTCTAAACTTTTTGTTGAATAACGTTTTGACAAAATTCCAGTGTAAAAGAGCTGTTACCTCATATCTTAAAAAGTTAAATTACGAAGAAACCGAAAGTGCCTTATTGCCGTCAATCTAAAATAACTACACACACTTCTTAACCCAGATCCTACTCCCACTACCACTAACGTAAACGAAAATTTATTATTCCATTTTTTTTTTTTTTTTGGTTGTTATTATATACTTACACCAAAGTAATGCGTAAATATCCTAACATACTGAATGTTCTTGCCTACATAATACGATGATTCTGACCGACCTTACAACATACACATTACACTCACAACAACCACCCGCTCACATACACACACACATGCACACACACTCACACAACATTGTCTGCACTTTCATACCTATACCTATACACACAACACAAAATACAATTTACTCTCAAATCAAACACTCTTATCAGTCTATATAACTTGTGCTCTTATCGCATCATGTAAAATAAGAATTGAATTGTTCTTAAAATACTAAACTTAAATACTTACTATGTAGTGAGAATATGTAAGACGTTTAAAATTAGTTTACCTGCTTGTGGTTCATTCTATCATATTTACCTGTCAACTTGTGTTATCAGCGGGGGGACCTGGTGACCTGTAATTTCAGGTTTTTAATAAATCTTTATCAGGCACCAGTCTCTCACAATGATGTCGTAAATAGTATAAGCATTGTAATAGTCTTTAAAAACATATTATTGTGAGAGAAAATAAATACATATTTTATTTATTTATTTATTTATAGATACCTAGGTATAAAAATATGTAAGTACTTTAACGACCGACGACCGATTTGGTGTACCCACCTTCTGCGCCAGAGGTCTCGGGTTCGATTCCCGAACAAGACAAATATTTGTTTGCATGAACATGTCTATTTGTCTTGGTCTGGGTGTTTACTATGTATATTAAGTATGTATTTACAAACAAAAAGTATATAAGTAAATATTTATGCGTTATCAAGTTTTCCATGATACAGTTTCTTAATGAAATTAACATGGGCTTAGATAATTGGTGTGATTGAAAGAAGTTATTTATTATTTATTTATTTATTATTATCGTTATCTACTAAAAATCAAAATACATACATTTAAAAAAGCTATAAAAATAAACTAAAATTCCTTGCCACAAGAATTATCAAAAGAGGTTCATAATCATAATAACCTTTTTTAAAAATGGAATAGTGATTGAAACTGTTTATTAGCAATCTATCTTGAAAATAAAAAAAAAAGATTTTTAAAAATGGCTGTTGTTAGCTGACATCTGTTTAATTTAGAACAAAGCGATGTCAGTTTAAATTAATTAGTGTCATTAAAATCTATTGTTTTTATTATCAATGGATTGGATACATTGCAATAATTGTTTTGCTCAGTTAGAACCGGGTATAACACTTAATTTGACATCATGTGGTCATATGTTCTGCAACAATTGTTTAGAAAATGGTCTGTATTGTTTTTGTTTACATTAATTTGGTTACATATTATTTAATATTTGTCATTAATGTTATTTTTCTGGTGTTAGGTGTGAAGGAAAGCACTTGTATAATATGCCGCCTACCATGTTCTGTTATGCAACTGGTTCCTGACGTATGTTTTGTTTTTTCTACAAATTATTTATGTAAAATTGGACTTATAAAACAAATATAATATTATAATATACCTATATACTCATTGTAGATGAAACCAGAGATTCAAGATTATTTTACGGACCCTGAGGAAATCATAAAAAAAAGTTGTGAAGTTTTGCAGTTCCAAAGACAGCATAGGCGAAGATTGTTATCGTATTTGCTGCAGTCGGTAAAAATAATGCAACAATGTTAAATATGTTTTTAATTTAATAAAAAAAGTACATAATACCAACTTAAATTGTTTTGGTATGTTGCAGACCAAAAAGTTTTACTCTGCAAGAACAGAATTAAAACGAATGACGGAATTATGCCAGAAGCAGCATAAGCAGCTGAGAGAATGTCAAAAGACAATAAAACATTTGGAATTACAGCTTGCAGGACAATCAAGTAAAAAGTTTCAAATTCATCTTACTTACTTTTACCACTCAACCCCAAGCGGTCCTACTAATGTTATGTATGTAATCGAACGTGAACTTCTGTAGTAAGTACTTTCATTAAAATTTATTTTTGTCAGTTACAAGATTCAAATAATCTTCTACGTATTTTATTAAGATTCCATAAGTCAGTTATATCGTTTTATTACACATATTTTCATTGTCATGTTACCAGTTTCTAGGATTTGGATTTATAAACCAACATATTTGTTTGACTGTAGAGAGGGAAAGCTTTTAACAGCACCCATAGGATTCAGGGGGCCTAAAATACCACCAGCCGTCATCGCAATTTTGAAGTTACGTAAATTAAATGACGGAGCCTGTACACTGCGTATAGCGCCATCTCGCTTACACATCTACAATGTTTCTTTTAAATTGTTTTACAGCTGGTGGTAAGGTTCAAGTTGCATACGTTACGCATATTAGGGAAATATTAGGGGTCTCAAGGTCATAGTTTAATCCTTAACTTGATGTGCTATTGGCTGTTCCTGACTTTTCGTTCGCATGGAAATTTTGATGTGTAGAGCAATATTTTTGTCATATGCTCCTTTTTGACACGTTTAAAACGATAACAGTACCTACGGGTACGTAAGTGTAACTACTACGGGTGTAAAACATAACTTACTGTCTCGGTTGCGTTAAGAATTCTACTTATTCTAGATCTGCCCCCTGATTCACGAACCGTCGGAAACGCTCCCGACAGCGGAATGTGTGCACTGTCTCTGTCACTCACTATAGAATAGACAAAGACAAAGTACAGAATTCGAATCCGATTCGGGATCCGACGGTTCATGAATCATCACTCTGATTTCTTTATCAATACGATCTATATGTCAAAATTTGACTAAAACGCGATAGTAACGGTTGCACTTATACTAACCTACTCCAGCTTAAACTCCAGGATTCTAGTACCCTGATTCACAAACCGTCGGTAACGCTCCCGACAGCGGAATGTATGCACTGTCCCAGTCACTCGCTACAGAATAGACAAAGACAAAGCACAGAATTCGAATCTGAGGGCCTACTCTGAAACGCAAAACCCGAATCTTCGGTATACCCGTCCCTCTTACTCTCTAGTCGGGACAGAATCGAGTGAAAGGGGCGGGGCTAACCGAAGTTTCGGATTAGCGTTTCAGAGTACGGTCACTGATTCCGTTTCCGACGGTTTGTGAATCAGGGGGCTTGTCTTAAACTTGTCGCTAAGAGTGCGCAATAGAAACGCTTAGGTATAACTATAATTCATGATTGTAGAAGGTACTCCTGGTTTTCTGTAGTGTACTTTGGTATTGGCTATTTAATAAATTAGCTCGATAAACTTTCCAGAACAGGTATCCCCATTCAATATCCCGATCTCCCCTGGCTCCAACATATCGCCCAGCTTCATACAAACTACGCCTTGTTACAAGAGACCAGCTAAAAGCACGCCTTTTAATGTAAGTTCATATCTATTACCTACTTTATGTCATGCAATCCATCTTACGTCCTTACATTTCACAGTATTTTTTTTCATATTATGAAGTTATTATAACAATGAAATTGATGATGTCGTTATAAAAAAAATGTGATAGAAAAAATTACTAGCCCTGTAGGTAAGTAGCTTTCAGGCTTTTTTTTTCTGCCACAATTTTTCCTATTATTACAGAATAGAAGTGTGAATGCATAAAAATAATTTAAAATCATAATTAATGATGTCGTAAGGTCGTTAACATTCGCAGAATTAAAAAAAGTGTTAACTTTCGTAAATAGTTACTCACGATTAACCTCTTGTAGACCTTACCGTCTTCTCGATAAATAAATTCATTTATTCGCATAAAAATGTGGTATAACAAAGGTCTTAAAATTAAGAAGTACCCTAACATGTCTACCACGTAAGTAGCGTGCAAATGTTTAATTGATGAAAATACAAAAAATGTCCAAGGTACCTATTTGAATTATGAAAATTTACAGCTATGTCATGAAATAATGCAATGTCAAAAAAAAGTAATAAATAACTATAAAAAATGTCATATGTAAATCAAATTCAGTCAATCAAAAATAATACGAAAAGTCCAAATCCTTCCAAATTTTCACTACATAGTATAAAACAAAGTAGCTTTCTCTTTCCCTATGTCCCTTTGTATGCTTAAATCTTTGAAACTACGCAACGGATTTTGATGCGTTTTTTTTAATAAATAGAGTGATTCAAGAGGAAGGTTTATATGTACTTTTTATCCCGATATTCCCACGGGAACGGGAACCACGCGGGTGAAACCGCGGGCGGCCGCTAGTTAATAATAAAAAATAAAAAAATTCTTACGTCTAAAATTTGTCACAAAGAAATGAATTTACAGAATAATAACATTTTTCAATTAAAAAATTGTGAACCAATGTCCTGAATTTGTTTAATGTAAGTAGCTGTTTTGAAATTGTCGGGTAACTTGTTGTATACAGTAATACACACACATACAGCAACAATTTTGACTGTGCAGTTTTAGCTTTCTAGCGGGAACATATAATTTCTGTGCATTACTAATTACTACTGTTCTACTTACTATTGTTCTTTTTAAGACACTACAGTTCTTTTTGAAAAGATGCATATGTTTGTAGACAAATATACATTCATATATGTACAAAACAAGGAAAATAGAGAAGGATAGAGAAGGCTGTGACCGTACCTAACTTATTTGGAAGCAACATTTTCCACGCGGTAACATTTCATAACTTTTGCGTCTGCATATCTGTGGTTTTTCGTATGTACGGTCGCCAGCACGTCGGGTTACTACAATGTCAAAATTTATTAATTGAAACTGAACTCTATCTGTTGGAGATAAGGTTGAATTTTATTTAAAGAAATTTGACAGTTTGTAGTAACCTGACGTGCTGGCGACTGTACCTATGTATTTAAGCTTTGGCCAAGCCATGGCGGGCAAATCAGCCCTGATGATTCACAATCCTTCGGAAAGGGTATGCGAATTCTATGCTTTGTCATTGTCTATTCTAAGGTGAGTTACAGTGACAAAGCATGCATTTCACTGTCGGTCAGGAACGCTTCCGATGGTTTGTGAATATTTCGGAGCAGCTGCAACATTTGTGAAAAAAAAAATCTTATGCTTGAAAATAATGCCCAACTTCCTCTCATTAAATCAAACTTGTAATAAAAATACTTTTTAAAAATATTTAATTAGATTTTTTTCCCTTCTTTTGAAAGCTTTTAGATGTAAACATTGCTTCGACATCTATTAAATTAGGCGCTGTAATTTACATAATTCCATATCTATTGAGGAAAGTCAATTTTAATCTGTAGGGGGAGAATACCCGATTCTGAACGAAATAACAAGATTGCCATTGTACAATCTGCGACAGATTTAAAAGAGCACTTGTGATTTTAATGTGGCTCTAATGCTGCGTACACACCGGACGAACGAAGGCTAACGAACGCCAGCCAAGGGGTTCTGTTTTGAAAAACTTGGATCATTCCCAATGATCCTTTACTTAGCTTTAGATTGATCTCCGAAGGCCAGGAACGTGCAGTTGGCAACGCCTGATGTCGTTCGTTGGCGTTCGTTGGGCCGGTCTGTACGGGGCATTAGACGAATAAAACAAAATAATTTTGTTTTGCTTACGTAATAAGATTCCTTTTTTGTGTCGCCATAATCTTAAGAAAGTTGAATAAAAAATGCTTGTCATTTCCCCTTAGGAAAAAGGGAAAATTATTTATTTAAAGTTAATAGCTTATCCTATATCTTTTTGAGGAAGATTATGTCTTTAAGTAAGACAGGTATTATTTGAAGTCGGTTTAATTTTTATAAATTACTTTTTCACTTCTCATGCTCGTAAAGTTCGTGTTTATGTTGGGTATAGGCTGCATAAAATCGCTTTTTATGCTCTAGTGCATAAAGTAAAATTTTCGTCTAAGTCTCAGAATTTAAGACAAAGATCGTCAAGTAAACAGCCACACACGCAATTAAACTTCGTAAAATAAACTTATTATATCATTCTGTTTCTTCAATTTTGTACATAATCCATGTTAAATTACTAAATTAATAAAACTAGGCAAAATTAATGAGTTTTCTAAGAAATAAGTATTTCAAGAGCATTATGGACTACGATCTAATGCTAAAGTCACTGTGCTACCAATGCCACGTATAAAAAAAAGAAAAAGAAAGTCTTCCCGCCAATATGGCGAAGTCTTTATTTTTTCTTTTATGCAATATTGGTATTTATTTTCCTCACACTCTAAGTGAAAAGCAGAGTGTATAACTTGTACATAAAACCCATTTTACCCTCGAATTGACTATCCACCCTCGCCTACGGCTCGGATGGATATATACATCTCGGGTAAAATAGTACGTTTTATGCACTTGTTGTACAATCTACTATTTTATTGAATAACTACCTACTTACTTTAATTTATCGAAACAGCATAATCATACTCGTATAAGGAGTTAATAATAACACGCGTTTATAGCTGGAATAAAAATAACCAGTTTTTTTTTCTACTGCAAATCTTTTTGAATTGACTACTTTTGAAAGGCGACTACTAAATAATCATTTATACAAGTAAATTTTTATCAAAGATTTCCTCATAATCTAATAGGTACTGTCATGATTTTAGAAGGTTTTTATTATTTTTTAATAGCAACACTGGTAATGCCGTCTCTTGCCGCCATTTTGTTAAATTTAATAGGCTAATCTGTGGTAAAATCGGTGGGGGTAGCTAGGCTTGAGCCCGATTAACGAGCATAGAGAGGTCATTCTTCAAACTAGCCTCGAGGGGATAAGTTCACTAAGACGTCGACTGTATCTATATTGTTATACCTGTACTATGCCTGTACCTGTAAGTTGGATCAATAATTATATGAGTGTTATCTGGAGTCTGCGTTTTCTTCATATTTCAGAAGTGGGATAGTACCCACGTAAGTTTATTTCTAAACCTGATAATAAGAATAATTTGCTTATTCTGTGCTATAGTAATGCCAAACGAGTTATTTTATTCTCTTCACGCAGAGAAAGGATAAATATTCCAGATTCCATGTTAATGCGTATTTTTTTATCTAAATGACATTTTAAATACCTTTGCGGTGGATTGTGTTTCGTACATGGTCGGGGCTACTCTCCGACGGAACGGACATAAACTAAATCGCATTTGTGTTTTAATTGATTGTGTTCGTATACGGTCGGGGCTACCCTCCGACTATACTAACATAATTTAAAAAGTCTACATGCGTAGCTTAGTACTAAGATTTTACTAATTCGTGTTCGGGGCTACTCTCCGATCGTGTTAGTTAAATCTAAAGCGTTAAAATTGGAATATTTGTGTGGCGGATTGTGTTCCGTACATGGTCGGGGCTACTCTCCGACGGAACGGACATAAACTAGATCACACTTTTATTTGAATTGATTAATTGTGTTCGTGTACGGTCGGGGCTACCCTCCGATTATACTTACATAATTTTAAACGCGGGTATGTAGTAGATATTTTCGTATGGCACGATCATAGCGTACCATGAATCTGGCATAATATCTTGATTGCTGTTGTTTAATTTACATGTATTAAATGTGGATTGTACAGAATTAATGGAGATGATTGGCATTATTATATTATTAGAGTACTTGCTGTTTATGTTGTTTATAATCTTACACATGGAGCTAGGACTGGCAGTTTTGGCTGTGTACCTACATGTAATGTTTTAAGTAATTAGTGCTAAGTTTTGATAGCCTTTACTGTTGCACAGAGTAAAATCACTTATGGCTACTAAATTTTGCATACAATCCATGTTTTAACGTGGTATCTAATACTAACAGTGAATAAAAGAAAACTATAAGTTATGAAGCTAGTAAGAAGTAGTAAAGAGTAAGAATAATTTATGATTGGTTGCTTACATTTCATTTATCTTAATATTATTAAAATTAATTATTACAAATTTTCCTTTGATTTTTAATGTATTGAGCGAACGTGTTGTTCTCTGGGTTGAGTGAGTGTATGCTATGTATGTATGCTTACTGGTTACCTACGTTACCTGGTAAGATTGGTTTAATAGGTACGTATTACTTGCTTACAATTGAATTCTGGCTTTCTATTTATTGATATATTAATTAATAGGTACAAATTTTGTGGATTTAATTAATATGAACACCGTGAATAGCAATATAAATTGCTTGAACTATGAATATGAGTTTAAATACGAATATTTTAATATGGTATCTTTAAATATTTAAATATGAAAGTCTTTATGTGAATTTGGATATCTCTAATGTGAATATTTTTAATTTTTAATGATGAGCGAACAAATATAAGGTGTTCACTGGGTTCAGTGAGCAAGCTATGCATGCTCACTGGTTACAAGAGATACATTGAATTAGTTTGTTGAAATGCATTAAATTGAATTTGATATAAGGGGGCGATGTATGTATGTTGCATACACTCGTCGGATATTAGAGGGCGATGTATGTATGTTGCATACACTCGTCGGATATTAGGGGACGATGTATGTTTGTGGCATGCACTCGTCGGAATTAAGGGGGCGGTATATGTTTGTGGCATACACTCGCCGGATTTTAGAGTACGAACGATGTATGTTGGTGGCATACATTCGTCTGAATATGTTCAAATGTTAAGTGAGTACGTTTCTCACAGGCTGGTTAAATGAGTACCTACTTATATTTCATACTGGTTTACTACCCGTATGGCCACTTTTAAGATTATTAGATTTAAATGAAACTACAACAGAACAAAGATAATTTCAAACGTTTTATTCTTGTTTTTACAATACTCATTTTACATTTTTGCACTAGATAAGTAGCTCTTAATAAACGAAATGGTTTTTGTAAATAATAAAGGATGTAGGTAGCTACTGTAGCTAGTGAACAGTATAAATCATGAATTTTCCTGAAGGGCATATTGTGTTGATAACCTAATGATTTTATTATAGAATGACACGGAACGATCTTTTGCCGATGAATAATGTATACATTCCAAGGTAAATAGCATCTGAGGACGAATACGGCCCGCGCCACCTGGTGCGCCGCTTGGTAGGCCTCCAGGGTGACGTGGCCGACCCAGGGGAGTCTTGAGCGAAGGAGGAATACCCTTCTTCGTAGCTGAATCTGGTCAAAGAGGATTTGAGATGATGCAGAGCATTTTGTTTATGGGAAAGTATTGAAGTTGTTTTGATTAAAATGTTTCATGTTTATTTATTTGCATATCGAATAAAGCTATTTAAGATTTAATTTTCATCTCGCATAACCGACTAAATTGATTGTAACACCCCCTGAAATAAAGTTTGTAAAGGTTTTGTCTAAAACAAAACAAAACTATAAAAACTTATCTTTTCATAGAATCATTTAGATGTTATCAAAATACCCTTAGGGAAGAATGAAAAGCCTTTTAAATCTACAGTTGCCTACGTGCTTGACATTGAGTATCTAGTAGGTACCACAGCTGTAGCAGTAGATACCTTTAAAGTATTATTGTCAATATGCGCTCTAATTATCGCAACATAGTACCTACTTACTTATAAGGATATTTATATACAAAATTATGTTTGCATCATTTCTTTTTCCTTGCATAATAAGTATCCACATGCTCCACAATTTGAGTAGGGGTTATTGTCTTACCTAGTTAAGATTTTTATAATTACCTTAGTTTCCATTTATACGAAATCCATACCATATCTTGATTCTCATGAGTGGTCAATATCCATGAGCTAGGTTTGTTTTTCTATGCCTAGGTCTATGCCCAGGTGACCTTTACGCAGGACTGGATGTATTTCTGATCTTGATAAGATTGGACATGATGACGATTCACTTTTGAATAAGAGCACACTATTAAAGTCGCGAATTTAGTATTCCAAGATTGCGATTGGGTAATACTTTTATAAACTGTGATCTGTGTCACTTAGATTGTTATAGACCTTTTAACTATGGAAACAATATTAGTTTCTGGTATAAGCTTAACAACCTCCATAGCAGTGTTGTAGATACGGTGTACGTACGCATAGGTTTTCGGGGTGCCGCTGTCTCTGAGATTCCCTGTCGGGTGTATGTTTAAAGCGGACTTTTCAACATTCTGCCCGATTGTATGTGGTAATCCCCGTCGTTGTTCCCAAATGCCATAACACAAGTGCTTGAGTTACTTAGTTCGGGATGGAAGCAATGTAGGTATGCAAAGATATCCAAAATTTACTATTTCCTATTACTTATTTTATTTTTGTAGCTTTGTTCAAGTGGACATTTCGTCTATTATTTTTGTTACATGTAGCTTAATTTAAAAGAATTCACTATGCTTGACTTTTTAAATTTGAGTTTAGTGGCAAACTTAAATCTCAAATTTAATTTAAATTCAAACTAAATTGTGGATGAGTGCTAGAGAAAGTTTATCAGGAACATACTTTTCTGAGTCTTCTACATAATTAGACAATAAAGCCATAAGACTGAGTAGAAATCATCATTCTTTACATTTTTCCGGGAACGTCGAAGATTCTTTATCTAAGTACCTAGTTTGATAGATACATAGATTAATTCTTTATTTGTACACAATATTACGAACGGAACAATCACACACGAAATAATAATAATAATACAAAGATAACAAATTGTAAACCAAATGGTGGCCTTATCGTCTTACTGCGGTTTCTTCCGGCATCTCAGTTCTGGTTTCATCATCATCATCATCATGTCAGCCGAACGACGCCCACTGCTGGGCATAGGCCTCCCCCAAGGATCTCCACAACGATCGGTCCTGCGCTGCCCGCATCCAACGGCTTCCCGCGATCTTGACCAGATCGTCGGTCCACCTTGTAGGGGGCCTGCCCACGGAACGTCGTCCGGTACGCGGTCGCCATTCGAGAACCTTTCCGCCCCAACGGCCATCGGTTCTCCGCGCTATGTGTCCCGCCCACTGCCACTTCAATGATGCAATCCTTCGAGCTATGTCGGTTGTTTTAGTTCTCCTGCGGATCTCATCATTTCTGATTCGATCGAGCAGGGAAATACCAAGCATCGCTCTCTCCATTGCTCGCTGGGTGACTTTGAGCCTTCTTATGAGACCCATAGTAAAAGACCACGTCTCACTTCCATAGGTCATTACTGGCAACACACACTGGTCAAAGACTTTCGTCTTGAGACATTGAGGTATTTCGGACGCGAATATATGTCGGAGCTTCCCAAACGCTGCCCATCCGAGCTGGATTCGACGAGAGATCTCTTTCTCAAAGTTGGACTTACCTAACTGGACCGTCTGTCCTAGGTAAACATAGTGGTCAACAACTTCGAGTGTAATGTTCCCAACATTAACTGGAGCGGGTGCAACATGGGCATTGAACATGATTTTCGTCTTGTCCATGTTCATCTTAAGACCCACTCTTTGCGAAGCATTACCGAGATCCTCGAGCATTGTGTTCAGGTCTTCCAAGGTCTCAGCCATAAGAACTACATCATCGGCAAACCGTAGGTGTGTTAGGTACTCGCCATTGATGTTAATGCCGTATCCTTTCCAGTCCAGCAGCTTAAAAATATCCTCCAACGCAGCTGTGAACAGTTTGGGAGAGATGACATCTCCCTGTCTCACACCTCGCTGTAGTTGGATAGGATTAGAGCTCTGGTTCTGTAATCGGACCGACATGGTGGCGTTTTGGTATAAGTACCTCAGCACCTCGATGTACCTGTGGTCTATTTGGCACCTCTGGAGAGACTGCAGCACCGCCCAAGTCTCAATCGAATCAAAGGCTTTCTCATAGTCCACGAACGCCAAGCAAAGTGGCAAGTTATACTCTTCGGTCTTCTGTATAACTTGCCGCAGCGTATGAATGTGGTCTATGGTACTGTAGCCTTTCCGGAACCCGGCTTGTTCGGGAGGTTGGAAGTCGTCGAACCTGCGAACGAGACTATTCGTAATGACTCTCGAAAACAACTTATAGATATGGCTCAGAAGCGAGATGGGTCTATAGTTCTTCAAGAGAGTTTTATCACCCTTCTTGAAAAACAGCATCACATCGCTTCTGCCCCATGCCTTTGGCGTTTTGCCCTCAAGGATGACTGAATTGAAAAGCTTCTGGAGGACTTTAAGTATCGGCTTACCGCCCGCTCTCAGAAGCTCTGTTGTGATTCCGTCATCGCCCGCCGCCTTGTTGTTTTTAAGCTGCTTGAGAGCCATTCTAATCTCGTACAGGCTGACGTCCGGGATATCTTCGGTATGGTGTCGGGTAAGCTTGGCTCTAGGGTCTGTAGCCTTGCTTTCAACAGGTGTTTGTGTGGAATATAGCTGTCCATAGAAACTCTCAATCTCCCTCAGGATTTCAGGTGTTGACGAAATGATGCTACCTTCCTCAGTTTTCAGCCTCGTCAATTGACTTTGCCCGATAGACAGATCTCTCGCGAACACTTTGGAGCCTTTGTTCCGCTCAATGGCTTCTTTAATACGCTCGGTATTAAATTGGCGAAGGTCGCGCGTCAAAGACTTAGATATCTGTCTATTAAGCTGTCGATAACGATGGGCATCCGCTGAGTTCTGCAGCTTCATTTCGTGTCTCTGATCCATGAGTAGGAGAGTCTGACTGGAGAGTTTCTTCAATTTGGGACGGCGGGTTTTATAGTACTTAGACCCTACCGTGCAGACAGTATCCACCACCATGTTGTATAGATCGTCCACGTCTATGCTGTTCTCAAGGGCTTCGAAGCGGTTTTGAAGCTCGAGCTGAAAGCACTCGGGGTTTTGAATTTGAGCTGGTATTGGTCGGAGCGTGGATTTTATCAGTCGCGATCTTTCGAGCTTGAGATCGATATTCAATGTGCCTCTCACCATACGGTGATCGCTTCCTGTCTTAACAGCGTTGATCACACTGACATCATTGAATATGTGCTTCTTCGTCGACATGATAAAATCGATCTCGTTTTTGACTTTACCGTCCGGACTGATCCAGGTCCATTTGCGGCTTACGGGCTTCCTAAAGAAGGAGTTCATCATATAGAGGTTCTCCCTCTCCATGAAGTCTGCCAGCATCTGGCCTCTATCGTTCCGTTGCCCAAATCCAAATTGCCCCACTCTCAGCTCATCACCGCAACGTTGCCCCAACTTTGCATTGAAATCCCCCATCACAACCGTGTAGTGGGTTTTATAGCTATGCATGGCTTTAGAGATCTCCTCATACATAGCCTCCACTTCGACATCGTCGTGTTTCGAGGTCGGAGCGTAGACCTGGATAACATTCAGCGAATATCGTTTCGATAATCTGAGTATCAGGTACGCTACCCTGCTCGAGACACTTCCGATGGTAATCACGTTGTTGACAAGGGATTTATGGACGATGAACCCGACACCACCAATGGACTGTTGGTCGCCCTCCCGGTGGTAAAGTAAGTTACCGGATTGCAGGGTTATCGAGTCCTCCCCCTCTCTTCGGACTTCAGATAACCCAATGATATCCCAATGTAACTTACTTATTGCCTCTTCCAACTCTACGAGCTTCTCGTCGAGCCTCAATGTGCGCGTGTTGTAGGTTGCCAGGTCG
The DNA here is from genome assembly GCA_949710035.1 of Crambus lathoniellus. Lineage (NCBI taxonomy): Eukaryota > Metazoa > Arthropoda > Insecta > Lepidoptera > Crambidae > Crambus > Crambus lathoniellus. The sequence goes on along the minus strand of OX453310.1, from coordinate 6,008,305 downwards.
AGTCGTCGGTGTTGGTAGCCGGAGCCTACCCGGGGATTCTTAGCACCCCCTGCCCCGCCGTTACCATAGCCGCTACCGTAGCTAGGAATAGCAGGGCCGCCGGGGACTGGGGGCCGATTTTTTAGGTGTGTATCCATTTTTCGGGGGGGTTTGCCATAATCGCCACGCTTGGCAGGCGGGTTGGCGATCGCAGTATGGCCTGTTGTAACCTGGAGACGCTGCTGCCCATCTCCTGATGGCAGTTTTCCCTTTGTCGCCTCTTACGACACCCACGGGAAGAGAGGGGGTAGTGCTATTCTATTTATGTGCCGGCACTACACGGCACATAAATAGAATAGCAGTTTTGGTTTAGACAGATGGAAAATCTTACAGCCAAAATCACTAGAAGCTATTTTGCTATTTGTGCGTACTGCGTAGTGTTCTAGATCTCTCTTAATGATTTAGATGCAAGTCAAAAGCAGAGATACTTAGTTGCTTAGACAGCACTGCAAGAAGCATTCACTGATATCTATTCTAGTTGTTTTCATTAACATAGTGATGAAATGATGTTTCTAATGCAAAAACATGTACACAGTCCATAGTGCATTTAAGTAGATCGTGTTTATTACACTGTCAAGTTGTAACTGATGTTTTCCTAATTAAGCAAAATAGAGTAAAACGATTATTGCTCAATCACACCTCTCAATTTATTAAAATGTTCTATACATCTTCATGCAAACATTTTAATTCATGTTTTAAACTTGTTCTAACAAATAAAGCCACAAGTAACCACTGCTGTAGCATACCAAGTTAGTTTTGCCGTGTTTTTGTTGTTATTGGCGGTATGATTTAAAATTAGTTTTTGAGGATTTTAATTCTACCGTCCTAGTGTACGTATTGACAAAATATGATTTCAAATTATGTGAATCTAATTTATTGTTATCTTAATGAGCATTAATATCTTTATTAAACCAAAAATCAAGTAGATCTGTCAAATTTACCGTCTCATTTGGTAGGCTCGTGATACTAAAATTCTTAGCAGTTTACCATCTTCTTCAAAGGTCCGTGAGGACCTTTGAAGTTCCTTCACATATTCTGTAGTAATCATTTCCATATTTTTTTAGATCTGGTCAGTTGAACATTTGTTTCTACTATGGTTGAAGGTACTAAGTACCTTACCTACTAATGTTTATAAAAGAATATGAGAATTCATATAGTTACATTTATTTCTATTGATTAATTATCAGATACATCTATTTCTTTTGAATGACTAATAAAATTGATTTGGTTACTATGTGTGTTGTGAGTTTACTGCTTTCAGATGACAATTGTAGCATCCAGAAGGTACTTATCATGAGCTAGCATCGAGTTAATATAATAATGAGGATCCCGCTACCCTTGAACGTACGAACCAACACAGCATACAAACTGGAGGCAGCAGAGTGTACGTGCTGTGGTAATGAGAGGAGATAATATGATACTGAAGGTGCAGATCACAGGGTGATCGTTGTTGTGATGATGGTGATCATCGTGGGCTGTGGTTGTAAGTCGGATATTGAGACGAGTGGATCGCTGATACTGAAGTTGAATTATATTGAAGTATATATTATCATGTCATGTATCTTATCTCATTTTACTAATATTATGATTGCAAAAGCTTGTATGTTTGTTCCCCAATCACGGCTATCGGCGGGGCGGATCTTTGAAATCTTTTGTCTGTGGAATAACATATCGGCTTCTTTTGACCCCGGGAGGATATTTTATTCCCACGGGAAATCATCGTGTTGTTAATTCATTTGGGCGAAAAGCTGTTCATGATTTTACTTGTCCTATTTCTATCCATGGTAATATACTTCTTCATATCCCAATTATAATTATTAAATCTATTTACACTAATATTATTCATAGTAATATGAATATTTGTTGATAAGAATGCGGGTCATGCTCGTATGAGGATACCTTGTAGACATTTTTAAGTTTTGATATTAAATTGCGAACTTGTTTAAAATCATTAACTTATTCATTAGAAATGATAATAATATGATCTTTTGATTTTCATGTACGGAGTGGAACCATGTATTGTACTATTCTAACAGAGGCAGAGAATAGATGCATTTAAGATTTGGTGCTGGAGAAGAATGCTCTGGAAACCTTGGACAACTGGTTGACAAGTTGGAAAAGCAAATTGTTGCTGTGACGGTTCAAATTGTATCTGCGCCATCTTCATTATTAGTGTAACTTCCTTGTAAGAATATTTAAATTAATCGGTAATAATGCCTATTACGAACATGCCTTTAAATAATTCCTTTAGTTGTCCTAATTCATATCTTGATTTAATACAAATTGTGCACTATGGTAAATACGTATCTATAACTTGGTTTGTTAATCATATCTGGGTAAAAATTGGTAACTGTGCAGAGGCCTACAGTTGTTTTTGTAAGGACTAAACTAGGTCAAACTTAGCGATAGTTAAATTCATCTAATATTAGGTCTTTAATCCTTTCATGACTCGTAGTTGCTTTTTCCACTATTTGAGTGAAGTGATAAGGGTGTCTAGTTATCAGGTTAAAGTTAAATTCTGTTCCTACCTATTCCTAATGTAACATTCTTAGGGATTTTGCTTCTGACACCATCTAATATTCTTGAATGTAGCTCCTGACAATGCATTGATGTAAACTAGTACCAAGCTAATCCATTTTTCTTTTATGACCCATAACTAATGCTTATAGATTATAACCAGACTTTACTTTAATCATTCCATATACTTACTTACACATGATTATTATAACAAGTATAGTTTCAAAATAAGTTTTCTAAGTAATAATAGTCGCTTGTTAACGAATGTCATGATTATGTTAATTTATACATTGATTCAAATAGTTTTAGATTAGTTTGTTATTGATAATTTATTTTATTTGATTATGTATTACTTAACGATTTACTAAAACAATATTTTCACGATAATATCTATATTCTAAACAAGTCATCGGCTTCCTTAAAAGTTTATTGTTGAGCATTGTGTAATATAATGTATTTGTTTCAATTATGTTTTAAGTTTTAACTTAAGGTTTTTATCACTATAAGATTAACCTAAATAGGTACATAGTTGTAAGACTTAACTATTGAGAATAGTTGTGTATCAGTATATTAGCTGTATACTTACCTAATTAATTGATTCTAAATAATTTTTATATGTGCGTCGGGAGACAGCACGTTATCAGATGGCCGAATGTCATGATTTTAGAAGGTTTTTATTATTTTTTAATAGCAACACTGGTAATGCCGTCTCTTGCCGCCATTTTGTTAAATTTAATAGGCTAATCTGTGGTAAAATCGGTGGGGGTAGCTAGGCTTGAGCCCGATTAACGAGCATAGAGAGGTCATTCTTCAAACTAGCCTCGAGGGGATAAGTTCACTAAGACGTCGACTGTATCTATATTGTTATACCTGTACTATGCCTGTACCTGTAAGTTGGATCAATAATTATATGAGTGTTATCTGGAGTCTGCGTTTTCTTCATAGTACCTATATAAAAATCGCCCGTGTTTGTATAGAACTCCTCCGAAACGTCTTGACCGATATTTTTATAATATTTTTTTTTGTGTATGTTTGGTAGGTCTGAGATTAGGTGTACGCTATTTTTTATCCCGAAATTCTCCGGAAGCAAAGCCCTGAGGGGAGCCAGTAATCTGATAAAAAAAATATTATGTCTTACGTAACAGTTACTCATTAGTCGCCTGTACCAGATTATAAAATAATAGTAATTCCACAGCAGAGCTATCAGTCGAACTTGGTGACCCCTTCGAGGGTCAGTAAACAACGCTCCGGTTGCTACAGTGGACAGAGTCAGGTATTTACTTTGTTAATATTCCTGTTAGATAGTGCTTTGTTGATTATTTTTCATAAATAAAATAACTTACGTATCATATTTTTTTACCTTTTTCCTTCTTATCGCAAGGAGCAACAAGATAGTAAGCAAACTCGTGTTTTAATCCAATAAGAAGCTGATTACTAAATAATAAATATAAACTTGACGACATCGGTATCCGTAATACATAGTTATCAGCCCCCTGATTCATGACCCGTCGTAAACGGAATTGGATTCGAATTCTGTGCTTCGTGTTTGTTGATAGTTCATATGTCGCAGGGATATGAGGGAATCAGGGATTTCACGAAATCGCTAGGGATACCACGAAATCACGGAAGATGTCAAATATTCTTATTTACGTCGTCTTCTTCCTAAACAAGTTCAGTGATATGTCATTTCACTAAACTAAATCTAGTGAAATGTCAGAAAAGTGGATTTCGGAGGTGAGAGTTTGCCTCGGAAGTCCTATAGAACACGTGATAGGTTAGAAATTTAAATTTAAATTTCGTGGTTATTTATTTTTGTATAAACAATCCATAAGTTGTTTCACAAAAAAAATACCACGAAATTTCTAACCTATCACGTGTTCTACAGGACTTCCGATATAAACTCGCTCATACCTGTCACCTGCAGCCGTGAGCTTACTGTTATTACTTCAGTCATTCTTCATTTCACTAGATTTAGCTTAGTGAAATGACATATCACTGAACTTGTTTAGGAAGAAGACGTAATAAATAAGACTATTCCACATCTTCCGTGATTTCGTGACATCCCTAGGGATTTCGTGAAATTTCTGATTTCCTCATATCCCTGCGACATATACATTCCGCTGTCGGGAGCGTTTCCGACGGTTTGTGAATCAGGGGGCAGATCTCGGTACAAAATCAAAGAGAAATCGCACTGCATCCTTTACTTACTTAAATGAAAAGTTTGTTGTTGGTTATGAAATTATTCTTGGCAATAAAAATCTACAGTAACTTATTGTAAAGTTAAAGAAGTATATCATCCATTTTCATTTACGGTGAAAACGTATGATGTGGTGTAACAGATGAAAGCCTTACAGTCAGTGTTGGCTAGCTGTGACATCATCATCATCATGTCAGCTGAACGAAGCCCACCGGACGACGTTCCGTGGGCAGGCCCCCTACAAGGTGGACCGACACGATCTGGGGGCCAAGCCTGCTAACGTTAAGTCATAATCGTGTCTCAATCGTGTTTCAATTGTAGTTCAATTGTAGTGCTTTTTTACACACTAGTTACAAGAATTATGACAATATGATGTGATGTAAATGTATATAGTGTGTGGTGTGACCATCAATAGTATTGTGAAAAAAGTACATATTTCTTGTAACTATTGTGGAAAAAAACACTACAACTGAACTACAATTGAAACACGATTGAGACACGATTGTGACTTAACGTTAGCAGGCTTGGCCCCCTGGTCAAGGTCGCGATAAGCCGCTGGATGCGGGCAGCATAGGACCGATCGTTGTGGAGATCCTTCGGGGAGGCCTATCCCAGCTGTGACATACTGAAGGCTGAATAATCTGTTTTGATAGCACCCTGGGTAAGCATGCAACACCCTAGACTGCATCCTGTCTGCTATGCAGGATGGTGGTCAAATGCATATCCAGTACTTAGAAACTTAAAAAAAAACCCCTAGGTTTTTCAGATGGTAAACTTTTCTCTGTTCCAGCGTTCCAGCACATCGAATAAGATAAGCTCGACAGTGTTCACGCCCCCTACGCCCGAATCGGCAGGGTACAGCAACTTTTTAAAGAACCTCTAATGGTATCCACACACAAACCACTGCACAGCGAATTTTCAACGTTTATCGTTATTTCTTTACGAAATTGAGTTAATATTTTTAACCGCCTCTGTGGTCTAGTGGTTCACACCACCGATTTCAGACCAAGAGGTCCCAGGTTCGATTCCCAGTGGGGGTAGATATGGTTGTTTTCCGGCAGTTAAAGATAAGATAGCCAGTTCCTCAGTAATTGAGGATTGTGTGAGTAGTGCCCTTCTACCTTTAGCCTTATCACCACTTAACATCAGGGTGTCGATTCTGCTTACGTTAAGTCATAATCGTGTCTCAATGGTCTTTCAATTGTAGTTCAATTGTAGGGCTTTTTTTACATTGTAACATTATGACAGTATGATGTGATATGAATGTAGTGTATAGTGTGACCATCAGTTGTATTGTGAAAAAAGTACATATTTCTTGGAAGGAATGTGTAAAAAAACACTAAAATTGAAAGACAATTGAGACACGATTCTGACTTAACGTTAGCAGAATCGACAGGTGTGATGAAGGCTAAGTGCCACCTCGTTGGGAATTAAAAAAAAAAGAGGTTAAGATAAAAAATATTCACAACGGGGTAACGTTTAGCCTTTATCACATCTGAAGTTTGAAGGTGTAACTGCCGAAATACCTACTGGAAACATAGTTGTTTTGGTGGAAGACTTTTAAAAGGTTGTGGTGTTGAGGCTAGCCAGGCGGACTTAGAGGGTCCTTCCTCCAACTAAACCGAATACAAAATGTACTACTGGAAGTCAAACCCAGGACATCTAATAGGTCTAATAATGGTAATGTTAATGTCGATATATGTTATTGTAGTCGGCAGTGTACAGCAACTTTTTAAAGAACCTCTACTGGTATCCACAAACCACTGCTGCGCGAATTATTTCATAACGTTATATCATGATTTATGACTTTAATTTAACAGAAGCACTTAGGACCGGAAATGTTCTTGCGATAAATATCTCGGTAAAGCTGGCGTTTTAGATATTATTGGCGGACGGCAATATCGTCGATCTTTTAGATTCACTGTGGACATAGATTATGGAAAGCGGTGCATTTTATTCTGTTAAAACGAGTTTTATATTAATTTAAGAGGAAGACATAATTTATACCTTCAAGATAAAAAAAATGGTTCGGTTTTTTTTTGCAATTTCCCTTCAGGAGTAAACATTATGAAAAAAACATTTGTATGCTTCATAATTAAAAGACGCCTAATACAAAGTTTTAAAATCTCGTATCAGGCAGTTTCCTGTTTTAATTTTTGGATGTGGAAAAATACGTTAATATCCTCGCTACTCTACCTTACGTAATTACTGTAATGTGTATGACGAATAGCCGGTCAATTATTTACAGAAATCACCAATGCCAATGCTTATTTAACACCTTTAATTTTCTTTTTTTATATTTGAATTGAACCATAAGTAACAGACCGATAAAATCAATCTTTAATTAACTACAGGTTTTTACACCGACGACCCTAATGACTGTGACTTCACAATTAATTTCAATTAAAGAAATGGTGGTAATTATTAAAGTTTTTCACAATGTACTTCGGTCACTGTAATAAATTGTCTTAATTACCGCCAATCTCAGTAATTAGTTAGATATCTAAAAACTTTAGTGTTTTTGTAACTTCTCTTCTGATCTGATCTTATTTTGACGATTCACTTATATATTATTTATTACTTACAACAAAAAAGCGTTACGATTGGAAATTATTGTAAAATCATAGTTAAATGTTTGATTTATCCTAAGATTCACATCGTAATTTAGGATCCTAAAATATAGTGTAGGATTTCGGAAGAGTTATATTTGGTGAAAGCTTGGTTGATTCTAATTCTTCTATTTTCTTTTATTTTCTAGACTAACATATATTTCTGTGCCAAATTTCATCCAAATTCGTACAGCTGTTTCGGCGTGATTAAGTAACAACGATCCAGACTTAAGTACACAAATATAAATGAGATTGCTTTACTTTGGAGAAAAGATGAAAAAAAAAACTTATAATCTAGTTGATTGTTACTTACTAATAAATTTTGCCCTTAGGTCCTTTAGTAGCCACATCAGTGAAGAGTCTGGCTACCAGTCTAACAGCTCTCCATCAATTTTATACTGTAACGGACTGGACAAGAAATGTTCGTTCAACAAAAAGAAGAGTATGAATGCTTTCCTTTAGTTTTGTTTTTAGTTAATTCCTTCAATGACCTTGGTGATTCTTTTGTTAATTGTTTGTTGTAGTTTAATATGCATGTTTTCTAAGAGTTTGTGAAATATATTTGCTACTTATAAACGAGTATTTTTTCTCACTGTTAATTGATTGTCGTAGTTTAATATGCATGTTTTCTAAGAGTTTGTTAAATAAAAACTACTTACTTATAAACGAGTTTTTTTTCTCATTATTAAATATTTTTTTACATATTTCGAGGAAACGATAAAATTAAACAAATCCATAATAACGTATGGCCATTGTTATTTTAACTTACATAATAATATTTTTTTTTATTTAGGAGTAATCCATTTGGTTTCTTCAGAAGTCTACTATTAATTTGATCGTTACATTGAAAACCCGTTGATACAACCAAATAAAATACTTTGAAGAGTATAAAAGACAGTGATAAATTTACACTTATCATACTAAAGTTATCGCTGTAGATATTGACTTCTAAAAAGCAAAAGCACTTGGACAGGCCTATGACCAGCAGTGGACGTTAATAGCCTGATGATGATGATGATGTTGCCATTAAGGCTTTGACTTCTACAGGCTAAGGATAATATTTAAAAAATAAAACGCGTATCCCAAAAGTCAAAAAAGTTTATTACACTCTCTCCATCCGCAGTGCTGATCGAAGGTCTTAGTGGATCGGCAGTATCCCCTTGTTTTGCTGGTATCCGCCGCTTGCTTCTTGGTGACCGTGCACTGCATGAGCGCCGAGGTTGTTGAATTTCTCCAAGAGTTCTGCACCACCTTTGTAGCCTTTTTGCAGGAATTCACCCTGGGGATGTTAAAGTTTTTGTTGGAGAAATGGTGAAATAATCTGCCTTTTTGCAGGAATTCACCCAGCCGGCCTAGCATGAGCGGCTTTTATCGCGCGATATGATATGGTACGGCAAGTTGTCTTGCCTACCCTACTAAGGTGTGAGCAAGACGGCATGCTAAAGTGCGGATGTTAAAGTTTTTGTTGGAGAAATCTTAGAATTAAGATTTTTAACTTATTTTTATGTATTCACAATGCTATTTTATAAGTAAAGAAAAAATTGTGATAGTAAAATATCATCAGCTCTTTTACATGGGTACTATAACAGTTTTTCCTTAATCTTATACCTAATTATTATGCTATACCTACGTACCTACCTACTAGTGATCCGGATGCAATAATTTCGACATAAAAATAAATCATTCTCTTGAATCACACTGTCTATGTATGAAAACCGTATTCGTCGGTGGGTTTACACTTACGTTGACATTATCATATATGTGCGAAATTTGCCGACCCCTAAGATTTTAGGGGCAGATTTGCCGCTTCCTAAAATCTGCCGCTTCCTAAAATCTACCGCTATAGGCTTTAGCCTACTCAGCCTTCTGGTAAACCCGCAAACGATTTGACCGTATTGACCGTATTGATTCGAAATCCGTTGCGTATTAAAAGATCTAATGTCTAAGCGTACCTACATACGGTGCATTTTTTGTACTATAAATAGCTATGTATAAATTTATAAACATGATTGTGCTATTAACTTTTAAGATAGAAATTAATTAATTTTTTTTTATTTTAATCATAGAACAGATAGAAAAAAAGCATATTTTCAATAGCGGGACTCGAATCCGAAACCTTACATTTTTGAATCTCATTATCGAAAAGTTCGTGTAATTTATGAAATTTTCATGGAAAAGATAAATTTAATATACGACAAATCCTAGCTGTAAATGTAAACCATACCTAATGATGTAAACAAAACAAAAAAAAAGAAAAGCAAACCATTATTTTTTTGGAAGGAACATTATTCAGAAAGTATTTAATTACTCCCTTATTAATTCTTAAGGGAATATATTTAATGTGTGTTTACAAAACTCTATTATAACTCGGGAATTGAAAATGTTAGAAAATTAACACGAGACTGATGTGTCATTAATCATTACACAAATGAGCGAAACATTATCTGTTTGCCAAAGTAATCTCCCTTGTGGAAACATGAGGGAAGAAGGTGGATTAGGGCATTCATTTATGATAGGTGGGTTTGCCGCAGTAAATTATACTTAGCTAATTTCATGACTAATGGACTTTATGAGCAAAAAGCTTGATCATTTAAACATGCAATTTTTTCTGTTCCGTGTGATACTGACACATATCTTATTCTACACGATCGTAGTTTTTATTATTGTCACTCTCAACATAGTATAAAACAAAGTCGCTTCCCGCTGTCTGTCCTTATGTATGCGTAGATCTTTAAAACTACGCAACCGATTTTGATGCGGTTTTTTTGAATAGATAGAGTGATTCAAGAGGAAGGTTTATATGTATAATACATGGTGTCAAATACCACACTACACCGAAGCGAAGTGAGGGCGCTAGTTATTAATAAAGGAAACTAATAAATACCCGCGACTTCGTCAGCTTGCATCAAATGAATTAATAAAGAATTTTGATACAGTCAGCCTTCTGACACTATCTGAACCATATTTTTGGGCTTAGGCATTGCGACACTGGCTGGTGGCAAGGAATTGCTTTCACAATAATATTTTACAGAGATGTGTAATTTGTTACTTACCTTGTTAGCCTTACTGTCATCGAATTTCTGTTCTGCGACATGGTGACCCTCCTTGCCATGTGCGTTCGCATCCAGAACTTTCTCTTCGTGGGCTCCCTTGAAGCCTTGCTGTGAGTTTTCGCCGAAGGACCCAGCGTTCTGTCCAGCAATCTTATGGTCAGCCTCGTCATGGGCCTCATCGTAAAAGCTTTCTGTTTTCTCTTCTTCATTCTTACTGCTCGATGACTTGAATCCTTTGCTCACATGGCCTTTTTTGTGGCTCTTCGCTTTTTTTAACGATTCCTCGTTGAGACCTGTTATGGAAAAAAGTTGCAGTTTAATAATTTATCTGAAATTTTAAATAAAGTAAACACAACAAATATAATATAACTTACCATGTTTGTCAACTTTTTGCGCTCCTTCGTAAAACTTTTCATCACCAGCGGCTTTCTTCTTGGCTTCTTCGTCTTTGTAAAAACTAGATTCACCCTTTTCACCCTTGGCAGCTGCTGCGGCCTGTTGGTAGTTTTCTTGCCCGTGCTTCGTTTCTTCTTCAGCTTTCTTTTCGAGTTTCTCTACATTTTCGTCAGCGCCTTTCTTTTGCGCTGCATCATATGCTTTCTTATCCACATATCCGCCTTGTACTTGAGATCCTAATATCGGATGATACAAGAGGCCGTTTCCAATGCCAATACCGCCAACACCCAATCCACCAATACCAGAGTTGATCAGGCCAACTCCGTTACCAAGTCCTCCGACCCCAACCCCTCCGACTCCAACTCCTGAGCCACCAAGGCCAAATCCTAGGCCTTGTCCAAGGCCAATCCCACCTAAACCTCCAAGTCCACCAATGCCGTATCCAAGTCCACCAACACCCCCAACAGTATTAAGGACATTCGAAGCAGCACCCTCTATTTGCTCGGGGTAATCTTCACTTTCTTCAACTTCGTAAGATCCCGATATAGCTCCAGGTTGCGCGTCACCAATTGCATCCAACCTTTCTCTCACATAATCGAAAGGTGTTTTTTGATTTGATAACTCCACTTTATGAAACAGCTGAGCTGCTGCTACGGTAAAAACAGCGAACATGAGGACCGTCGTCAACATTTTGTTGATGTGATCGTTACCGGCGTAGTGCGACTGATGTCATTTCGCAAATGCAACCTTTATTTATAGTGAACTCAAATTTGGTGGAACGAAGTATTTTTTGTATTGGGGTCTGTGATAGTTTTCCTCCGCCGTCTGGGGCCCGTGTCCGGTGGTCCCCTTCCTGTGGTATTGTCTTGACTGATCCTAATGGAGCTGAAACAGTTAAAATAAAACAATGCTCGTGGTCAGAGACCTTGCTTTCCAGTTCATTGGCGGCGGCAGTGGGGCGTCGGTTTACGCAACCACCGGTTGACTATGGGTGACACGTTTTCTCAGGTTTTATTTTACCAAGAAAATGCTCGCGGTTTCTGGAAAAGTTGCCCGTGAAAATGAGCACCGGAGTCCTTCACATTATTTGGTGTCTGCCGGTGCTTATGATTGTATGCACTTAGAAGATGATGCATTTTTTAATATCACATCTACATTTTTTATTGTGTAATAAATAAACTAGTATGAAGAGTTACAACTCAGTTTACTAGAAAGTCTTCATGAAATTGATTAATTATTACTATTGCTAAAAGTCTCTTAACTTAATCTGCGAATATTAGATTAGCTCACAGTCACAGAGCCGTCTAGACAGACAGGCGTCGTACGGCGACGGGTAATGACCAATGATATAATTAAAATAATAGCTTTTATGAATCCGTTAAATTACTTTTGCCAATCTACTAATAGCTTGTTAAGGCAAACGGCTCAAGCAGGCGACACTGAGCCTAATTAGATTAACCTAAAAAATGTTTTCTTGTTTAGTGACAAAGTATTTTGCAATATTTTAATGAACAATGTTTAATTTCCTCTGTATCAAACATTTAGCCTTGGTTCTGATCGGACGATTTCACGTTATTGTTTTCTTATGCTCAAAATATGTGTCGAGGGCTCTAACAAAGGTTATCGCTTAAGAATTATATCAGATGTCAATCAGTGAGTCAGTGATCTGAACACCCTCGAAAAACTCTTTAGAAATAATAGGAGCTGTGATATCAAAGTTCTAATACACACAAACGCCGTCGTATAACAAGGCCCTGAAGAAAATTTATTTCAATTTCTCTGATATCTCGGAAACATAACTTCTGAATATCTTGAAAACATAAGATCCGTTCAAGATCTTCATCAAAATGGATATCAAATAACTGAAAAATGGAAAATGAAGTATTTCGAAAAAATCGACCCGTCAGTGGTCGTTCTCCTTGGGAACGACTCTGTAGCTCAGTGGTTAGAGCAGTCGCCCGGAAAGCGAAAGGTCGTGGGTTCGAGTCCCATCGGAGCTGGTGGTGAGACGGGTCGATTTTTTCTAAATACTTCATTTTCCATTTTTCAGTAATAAAAATTGCATTGTGAAGGCGATACTCGGAAAAATTATGCTAAAGCGAGATAGCAAAAAAATTATTTTTATAAAAAAATAAAACCGCCTTCTAAAAAACCACATCAAAAAAGTAAGAAATAATTCTTCACCAAATAAATAACGTAAGTACTTTGAAGTCGGGCGTGAAACATGTAAATTTTTTTGTTGTTTTTGTTAAAACCCGCCCGACTTCAAAGTACTTACGTTATTTATTTGGTGAAGAATTATTTCTTACTTTTTTGATGTGGTTTTTTAGAAGGCGGTTTTATTTTTTTATAAAAATAATTTTTATTTCACTCTTTTTAGTGCATCTTGCAGGCAATTTGCGTGTTTTCTGGTAAATAGGTATGTGATCAAACTCAAAACCTCCTTTTTCGAAGTCGGTTAAAATACCTTGAGGTATCTCCTTTTTAACAAAACAAGAATCATCTAAACCGGTTTATAAACAAAGGAGTTATGCCTAAAGATACGTATTAAATTCACATAAAGTGGTAACGAAAACGTCAGTATTTTCAAGATTTCCTGAAAACTACTGAACCGATTTCAAAATTTCAAAAAATGGGACCAACTTGGAAGCCAACCTGATATAATCACGTTTGAACCATTTCAATCGGTTCAGCCGTCTTCGAGTAATCGGTGGACATACACAAAAAAAAAAAAAACATACATACAGACGAATAGAGAACCTCCTCCTTTTTGATTTAGAAGTCGGTTAATGAGAAAACGACGCGCGCGGGAGCGAGACCGAATTTGCCGATTACGCAAAAAAAACACATAATCACTTCGTATTCAAAAACTACAGCGATTTTTAAAAAATGCTTCTATACGATCCTAAATATTATTGGTGTCCACTAATTAAACCAATTTTCAATAGTATATGTATCCCCATTTAAGAATAATCTTGATATTTCTTATTTTTAGAGGTATTTTCGAAAATAAAAAGTGTCGAGCCAAAATCATAAAATCGTGTTTCTGAAACTATACGATTCTAGATAAAGGTATGAAGAAATATATATCTTATTACCAGATTTATAACAACTCTAACCGTCCTATAGTTTTATATCAAAGAGTCCATACTTTTTCCGAGTAGCGCCTGAATGCAAAAAACTAAAAACTATCAAATAACAGATTTTTAACCTTTTTCTACCTCTCGCCAACCTATACTTATACAGACTATTGTTGAGCTGGAAAATCTTGGAAGATGCACCAATAAAGGCTGTAATAACGGCCTTTGCCTTCTGTGGACCGAGGGCCTTGGTCCAAGGGTCGAACGGAACGGGTACCACGCGGGTGAAACCGCGAGGATCCGCTAGCATTCAATAAAATTGGTTTAGTTTTAATGGCGAAAAGTGCAGTGCTTCCGCGTGCTCCTACTTATTACTCCTACTGATAGGAGCACCAGGACATCCATGTCCTGATGCTCCTACTGAACATAAAAACAACGGGGAATAATGTAATATTCTAATTCCTCCTGCTCCTATCACATAACATATTGTATAGACATAACAAAAAAGCATCACTTTTTTTTGTTATGTCTATTATGTATATTTCGTAAGAAGAAAAGATACTTTGTGATACAATATACTTACACAATAATCTATATCTATACTTCTATACTAATATTATAAAGAGGAAAGATTTGATTGTTTGTTTGTTTGTATGTTTGTTTGTTTGCATCGAAAAGGCTCCGAAACTACTGGATCGATTTTGAAAATTCTTTGACCATTAGAAAGCTACATTCTTCCCGAGTGACATATTTTATCCCGATATTCCCACGGGAACGGGTACCATGCGGGTGAAACAGCGAGGATCCGCTATCAAAAATAAAATGCTGGTAACTAATGTGAATTGTAACCTATCAAATACATAGGTATTATATAAGGCTTGACACCGACTTCAAACAGATGAAGTCGGTAAGTTCCAAGGTTAGTCAGAAAAAGTCGCGCATTTTCGTCCTATGAATTGAATGATTCAATTTATTTTTCATTTTTACGTGTTTTGGGAAGTGAGTTTTTGTTTGCAGTTTTTTGTTTTAAGGGTAGGCGGTTTAATTTTGTTGAAGTAAAATTTACCATTAATAATAGGAAGTAAAGGCATGGACTTTTAATGTTATGTGTGTCAGCCTTATCTTTACAAATCAAGTCGGTGCAGTAGAATACTAAACGCGGAAGACACTGCAATTTACAAAAGTTTCAGAAGAGAGATACTTTATACTTTGAGGAGACCATTTTTTTCAGACGAATCCTACAATAAGCTCTGCGTTTATCTCAATAAAACTACCTTTACATTTTTTCGCTATAAATATTCCTTCTCTATTTTGCTTTTATCTTTTTGGTAAATCGCCTTTTTAAACCTATAACTCCACTTAGGTCCAAGTGTCACTATTATTATGTACATATAAAATGCCAAGTAATTTTTATATTTAACTTTGATTTAATACTATTTTGAATAAATGATGGATGAAGGAATGACTTGTAGTGTTTCAATCATTTCATAAATGTATTTCAAGCGCCAAAGTGAAGTTGGTGAGCAAAACATTACTGTATTTTATTAAGCGCGAGTCATTGAGTAGGCGTTGAATATTTTCATAAGAGTCTCTTTCTTTTGCAGTCAGTACCTAAGCGGTAAGGATCTCCGAATTGATTTAAAACTAAATAAAGTTATGAAATTATAAAGCGAAGTTTTAAGGTGGACGTAAAACCTCAGAAACCTTAGCGAATCTTTTGAATTGAATATTTATTTAAGTAAATGAAAACAAAATATTTTTCTTAGTCATCTTGCATATCTATTTCGTAAAATACGTCAGTTTGGGAGTATTTTTATTCAATTAGATACACGTAACAGTGTAAGGTGTTAACTATGGCTTTTCAGCTGTTTCTAATGAAAAAAACATATTTAAAATCAATTTTATTAATTCGCTCACTGCAGCAAGAACAGGTAAACAATTTGTCTTCAAATAACCTTTGCTAGGTTATATTTGAAGGGGTTTTGTAATTTCTGCTATGTAATAAAAAATGAAAAAGTATTGAACAGTTGGGGACGTCCAGCATTGGATTGTTATGGCGGAAATACACGGTTCACTTTTGCCTTTCAATTTGGATGAACAGGGGCGGATCGTGAAATTGTGGGGCCCTGGGCTAATACTACTCAAGGGCCTATTAATGAATAGTAATTTTTAAGAAACTCTATTCTATAGTGATGTAGGTGGATAGGTATACGGTATAAGAAAATATTGTCAGTTAAAAAATATTTAAGGCGAGTTCGTTTATTTGTACAGTACAGACATAACCTACTAACTGGAATTCGAGAGCCCGAGACACATAACTGGGCAAATTAAGGAAGGCACTGATCGCCGTCGTGGGTCGTAAAATTAATTTTGGATTTTGCAACATGGCCCATGTCAACATACTACTCAAACTCAATATTTTAGGACCACGCTATTTAGCGTCTTACTTTAGTCCAACCCACCATCAGAAATCAAACGATTCTCATTTAATGCGTCTTACCACGCTGATGTCTTCTGGGTATGGTAATATTCACCGCAGGAATTGGGATTTCACACAAATCTAATTAGGAAAACTGAACTTAGTAGGTATAGAGATAATATGGCACCTTTGGTTATTAATCTACAAAAAATAGTACAGTCCATATAAATAGTTTTCAGGCTTTTCAACCCCGCCTGAAAGCTAGTTACAGGGATGCTGTACAATATGTTCATACTCTTAAAGAATTGCATTGTTAATGCAGTTTAAAATCTTAATAGGTATATTTTATATTTAAAAACAAGTATCGTCTGTTGTTTTTAATGGGGGGCTGGGAGGCGTAATGGAAACCCTTCCAATACTTAGAACTTCAGTACTTTTGAGCTGCAGGAGGGTTTACTACTACTAGCATTAATTCACAGAATGACTTGATTACTAATGAAAAAAGTTAAGTCTTGCAGTCAGAAATCCTGCCTGTCCCTGTCCACTGCGAGGAAAAACTATTTTACGAAGGAATTGATCTCAAACTACTCTCGAATATTCGACAGTCAAGATTTCTTTCTACGTCAAGCGTGCCTTTTTCCTTCGATTTTTACTATAATATTCAATAATCAAAGCAGCATGGTAGGTATTCAATCTTGCACTTTTTCACTATAAAGTAGTTTCCTGGACTTTCTGACGCGCTGGAAAACAGTTCCGTTTCTGACTCTCTGTGTCTAACTAATCCGAAGCATTCGACAACATCACCGCATTTCAAGTGCTTTAGGCTTCTCTTGGTGTCCTCTTTTATGGTCCATGCTTGGCAGCCATACAAGACGACAAGCCAGATAGCACAAGAGGAGTATGGCTCGGAGCTTCATGTGAAATTGTCGACAACACAAGATATTTCTCATTTTATTGGATGACGCTAGGGCAAATCTCAATCCGGGTCTGAGTAGCGGTAGGGATTAATATTCATAACGCTAATATTGCGTTTGTATAGCCTCCCGCATTACATAACTAAAAGCAGGGTACCATTCAATCTATTAAACTGCGCGTTCAATCGCTTAAAGCCCTACCGCGGCTCAGAAGTACTGGGGTTCTGAATACTGAAAGGGTTTTCATAAACGCGGCTGGGGGCCCTGTGTATCCTCGGGGCCCTGGGATTAAGCCCATCAAGTCTTTAGGTAGATCCGCCCCTGTGGATGAAGCAACCAAATTGAACAATGTAAACATAAAAGTGAATCATTCGATGTCAATGTGCGCCTGTATTTCTGCGCCTTTCAACCAAAGTGAATCAATTTGGTTGAATCGTGTATTATTAGCATTAGGCTGGAATGATGATGATTGAACAGGTCAATAATTAAGTAATTAATAATACTGTAGGATACGAACTTTTTTATATTTTCTCGCGTTTGGGTGTATGTGCCGTTGCTTCCGATTTCCAGAAAATAGGTATAAAATAAAATATTTAATATATAAACAAATGATTGTGTAGGTACGTAATTTATAATGTAGCTTATTATGTCTTGCCACTGTGTCTGTAGCTGTAGCATTCACAGTTTTTACACAATCTAACAGGTGGTTACAACTTCGAAAAGATTTCTCATACCTATTTTATCTAGATTATTGCGGACGAATCAAAGCTGACATGCAACTGACATGTTTCGAATTGTGTCATTTCTGCTATGCAAATGGAGACCTCTCTCTATTTTACACATAAACACTTTTTGCTCAACCACTTTCGGCTTTCTACAGATCGGCAAAGATAAATCTGGACAAATAATGTTCTATTCCATTCTAAGCTCTGTTGTGTCGACATAGGATTTATAAAGATACAATAGCTCTGATAAGGCTGCTAAATTTAACACGCCTCCAGTATTTATCGTCAATCAATCGTCATTCGATCATAATGCACTTTCTATCGATTGCACTGTGTTACCGAAATATCATTATTTCATCATCAAATCACTTTCACCTTTGGATCCACCAAATTGTTAAGGTAACTACAAAGTTTTGTGATTTACGTAAGCGTACGTGGTTTACGTATAACAACGTAATTAATGTTGGCTATTAAAAGAATCGATGAAGAGCGTGACCGACACGCGTTAACTTGAAGACCACCGCGCCGGCTAAGCCAAAAGTTTTGTTTCCTATTGACTTTTTAACTGTTTTTAATTTATTTTATTTATTTGTGGATTCCATTGTGTTTTATTACTTTGATAATTTTTATTTAGTCTCTGAACGTTTCTAAATTTCAGTTCATAGGTATGTTTTATTTTTAGACAAAACTGCAACAGTGCCCTTAGCATGAAAAACTATTGTTATAGTAATCGATTAGTAAATTATACAATCCTTTAAAAGCTGTCAAAATGCTGTTGTCTTACATGTTTTGAATTTCAGTTCCTTAAACGACCGAAAGCGGCGCCTGCTCAGGTTTTCATACGATAGCGACAGATTTTCGTGCTAGCTTTACTGTCATTGTTCAAAATCTTGTTTTGGTGTGAAGTGAAAACTTATTGCTCAAACAAAATCAAAATTAAGTATACTTTTTACTAAAATGTTATCTCTTGTATTCGAGAAAAAATGCAGTTTTCAGTCCACGCAAACAAAGTCGCGGGTCGCGAGTAGCTACTAGCAGCAAATGGAAAGTACTTTTTACTTTTTCACTGACGGAAATTGAAATGTTAAATATAATTGAAATGATGAAATATGCAAAAGGCAGGAATAACAAACTTATCGCGGAAAGCTTCCAATTGAAAGGCAAACCCCAGTCCAATCACCGATACATTTCCAATTCAACACGCCAGGGTGCATACCATCAACTTTAAGACAGCGATTCAAAAATAGCGCGATGCAGAATAGGTTCCTAAAATGAATTGCTTTCTTTCGTACTCTGACCTTCTAAAAACTGGATCGCAAATGAATCGCTAAATGTGAATGACCAAACGATTTGTGTCCTTATTTCTTCTACCCGTCTCTTTCAC
The DNA here is from genome assembly GCA_949710035.1 of Crambus lathoniellus. Lineage (NCBI taxonomy): Eukaryota > Metazoa > Arthropoda > Insecta > Lepidoptera > Crambidae > Crambus > Crambus lathoniellus. The sequence goes on along the minus strand of OX453310.1, from coordinate 5,988,972 downwards.
TCGATTCTGTCATGCCCGGAGAGTGAAAGGGACGGGTATAACCTACAGCTGTCGTGTTAACTTGGCCGAGTTATAAGTCAAATAAGAGTTGATGACAGCTCAGCGGCTGTGAAATGTCATTGAATGATCACTGAATCGCTGTCATTGATATTAAGCTGTCGTGGTACGAATAAGCGAAGCAGATCAGTTTAGGTTCCTAAACAAAACCGCAATAAGAGTTGATGGTAGGCACCCAGTTATTATCAAAAAATTACAGTTCGCACGGGCATTTTATAATCCGCGAAAATAGCAACCCCGAAAAATATTCGGCACGGAGAGTGCTCCTGAATTGCTTTATGAATAAATTCATGAGCAAGAGCGTAAAGTCGCGCTGGATTGAATAGAACTGAATAAAACCGTTTTATTGTCTCTACGATTTCGAGCTGTTGTTAGCCCAACTTCACCGAATGCGTTCTTTCGTACAGTCAGCGTCAAATTGATATAAGCGTCTAGAGTAGTCAAAAAGATCTGAAAAACATAAACGCAATTTAAACTAAGCAGTTCGAATCATATCATTGTTTCATATTTATATGAGAAGTCAGTGTTCAAATTTATCTAAGCAAACATAGCTATCAAAACGTCTGTGCATAAATGTACGACACCATATTGCACAGATATTTTGAGATCCTTGTTTGCTTAGATAAATTTGAACACTCTGACTGTTCTTATAAATATGAAACAATGATATAATTCGAACTGCTTAAGATCAAGTTATTTTAATTTTTAGTTTTTTGCATTCACAATGCAATTTTTATTATAGAAAAATGGAAAATGAAGTATGAGTTGCTGATTGTGAGACGGGTCGATTTTTTCTAAATGCTTAGATCAAATTGCGTTTATGTTTTTCAGATCTTTTTGACTACTCTTGACGCTTATATCAATTTGGCGCTGACTGTACTAGGTATCTATATATTTTTTCTTTGATTTGCAAGAAAAGATCTTATTTACGATGCCAAAGGTTTTATTTCGATGGGCACGCTTTGACCCTGGTTCTTTGTAGTCAAACCTTCGTCACTGGAGTTTATTAAGCCGTTCTCATAAACTGTCACCGTCGTTTTCGAGATGAATATTCTCAGGAAAAATACTTTTTTACCTGAAATGTGACACAAAATGTTTGTGAACGATAAACCTTACTTAACTGCGGTATGGGATGAATTAAAAGCTTGAGTACCTACTTCTACTACTTTGAATATTTTTGACATTGATATTTTCATAAAAAAAAGTTTTAATACTGTTTTGAAGATACTGTCAGCGACCGCCCGCGTACTTACTTTGTGATACTGTAATGCCTTGAAGGACTTTTATAAGATTTTTTGTTTGAAAATTTAATGTTATATTTCTGGTAAAATAATAAATGGTACCTTGAAACTCCCCATCATCGTCATTCGCCGCACCGTCTCTTGTAGAAATAAAAAAATAATACGATTTTTAATTTATTATGATATTCCGCTTGTTTCCTGCAAATTGTTGTATGTGACAAATTATAAGATCTTTTAAATCTAAACAAATCTTTTTATTTATTTTTTCTGATCATTATTATTATATAGCGACATTGACATTTTTTTTTACTATTAATAGTATACCGAACAGACTGTATTTTGCAAAAAAGATTTTAATTTGTTGTTTAAATTAGAAGTATAAATAGCACTTTCTCATATTGCTACGCCCTTGCAGGGTGTCACACGATCTGTACAGTGCCACAAACTTTGCTGTGCCGGTGGCCAAAATGTGAAACTAACGTTATTTTTTTTAATGTCATTTTGCTGTCAAGTTGATGTCCAACCATAGCGCTGCTGGCGGCTGAAGTTCTTAGAAGTCAGGGCCGGTTAAATTACTACAAAAAAAAGAAAAACGTACGTAGCGCCGCTGTCACTGGCACAGAAAAGGTTGTGGCACTGTACCAAAATTTCCCATCTATGTACTTGTGACATGCAATGAAATAAATGAATGACTGATGCCCGAATACTCGTACGCTACCAAGGAATTTATAAGTACTACGTACATACGCTACTTATCTTTGGAAGCGTCTCAAACATCGCCCTGTCACTTTAAATGTCAAACGTATGAAAGAGATGCCATGATGTTTGAGACGCTCCCAAAGATGATTTGCGTTCGAGAATTCGGGCGTCAATCTATTAGATAAAACTTACAGCAATTTTCATTAATATTCCAAGAATCAGGTCAGCTGAAATAATTCCAGGAATGGCTGGAGTTTCTTCTTATCTCTCTTAGTCTAAACCCTACCACCCCTAATTCACAACCCTTCGACAGTGGATTCGGATTCGATTGCCATGCTTTGTCTTTGTCTACTCTCAAGTTAATAACAGAGACACCGTATGGGCTCCGGTACAGCGAAACGTTTTCGAATGTTTATGAATAGTCCGTTGTGTTCCATATTCCTCTCGGCATCGGAAATGAGGGCAAATGAGCTGAAAGGCAACGTACCTCCGTAGTAGTGGAAAAAGTTACCGCTCCAACGCAACCCTCATTTTACCCGTTTCCCATGGTTGCTATATGCAGGATTCTTCCCTGAATATGGGGTGTTATGTTTCTTATAAACGCGGTAAGACTCATTATTGGTGTAAGTATTCCGCTTATTTTATAAGTATCTATTCCATTTAGTTTAAGCGACAACAATGATAGCCTTTTAAGCTTTGATTACGATCAAATAATTAAAATCTGGAGGAGCCCGTGGCGCAGTGGATAGCGCGCTTGGCCTGCGATCGTTGAGGTTAAGCAACGTTCGCAATGTTCGGTCACGGGATGGGTGACCAAAAACTTTTCATCTCGAGCTCCTCCGTGCTTCGGAAGGCACGTTAAGCCGTTGGTCCCGGCTGCACTTGCAGTCGTTAATACCCACCAATCCGCACTGAGCCCGCGTGGTGGGTCATGGCTCATTCTCCTTATTCATCCATAAGGAAGGCCAGTGCCCCAGCAGTGGGGACATTAAATGGCTGATGATGATGAATTAAAATCTAAATTACCTAATCAAAATCGGTTCAGTGGTTCAGGCACGTATCAGCAACTGCCGGACTTACGCATATTTTATGAAAAAAGCTAAATGAAGTTTTTGCTTTTCATAGATGCAATGTTGAACTGCCATTCCATTTCAAAAGCAAAAAAAATGATTTTGTATTTTTGGCACTTATAGCCTAGCTCCATTTGTAAATTCCACGCCTCAATTACAAGTGGCTCTCCGCGGTTTTACCTGCGTGGTATCCATTCCCGTGGGAATATTGGAATAAAACATAGCCTATGTTACTCAGAAATAATTAAGCTTTCTAGTGCTTTTTAAAATCGGTCCAGTAGTATTTGAAATATATCTATTACAAACGTACAAGCCACAAAAAAAAACAAATATTTTCTCTTTATAATATTAGTAGAGGTAAGTATGAATTGACTTACTTGACTTAATGTCCTATGCCCCTGGATGGGGCAAAGGGCGTCCACAGTAGTAGATCACCGGATAAAAGTAAAATTTTATCAAAGGGTTTAAAAAGAAATACAGAGTTCCATTTCATTACTTTTACAGCAAAGAAAATTTGATTACAGGAACCTTGCTTCAAAGAATTAAATGTAGACCAAAAGTTCGGGACCGGGACGAAACGTAATCAGATAATCTTTCCCAAATTTTGACATAATTTTACTACATATTACATTTTTATTAAACTACATAGCACAAGGTACACATGGCAGACTTAATGCCTCAAGGCATTCTCTACCAGTCAACTAGAGAGTTGGGTTAGGTACATCATTATCAGTCAACATAGACTATCTCAGACTAAGTTTGACAGAACAGAACCATAGAACTGTGTTAACTAATAAAATAAAACTAAGGTGTGTTCTTCACAAGAGGATTTTTGTATTTCATGATTTTATTTGTTATTGATTTGTATGTAATAATTTATTGATTTGTAGTTAATAATTTTATTGCAACACGTATTATAATGTAAGATTTGCATTTTTTTTTTGTTTTTTTAGTTGGCTGAATGGGAGGAGCTACAAAATATATGACACCTGACCTGTAACATGTAACCCCAATCAAGTGCAAATAAATATATTATATTCTATTCTATTCTATTCTAATGTTCTCACTGAGGAACAGGCATGGATAAAGAATAGACGAGACGTCACGAGAAATAGCCAATCACAATCCAAAGACATTTCTGCACCCCTAACTTTTCGAACAAATTCTCTCGTTGTCCCATAACAAAGAAAACATACTGCTGTAACAACTATTTGTGCGTCTGTGGGGTAAACTTTTGTTACATCTGGAAACCCCACTGCTTCCGTCCCACGTGTCCTCATTCGCAGATTGCTAAGTTTACGAGATGTAAATTGAAAATCCAACAAGATATATATACTTTAGAGCTCTATCTCATTGGGATACCATAGCAGTCGACGCCAACCAAAACATATCAAATTGCTATTTTTAGTTTATCTTTTTGCTATGCAATTTTCATTACTAAAGTCTTAGTTGTGAGACGAGTCGACTTTTTGTAATACTTAATTTACAATCATTTCAATATCATACTGTATTGCAACATTTCTTACCACACCATAATGGGCGATTTTCTGAAAGCTCAGTCACTAGATGGCGCTGTCCTACCTATGCAGTTAGAAGGAACGGAACGTTATAAATTTTACCTTGACGCGACTTTTTTACGTAACAAGGAACGTCAGACAAATGTTATTTATTTACCTAAATCTTTAAATTTACCTATTTCGTTTCTGTTCCTCGCAGTAGTACTTATTTAATATATTATTAGTTTCCTTTGGGTTTTTAAAAAGAAATAATTTAAATTTGTTTCATACCAAAATATACCATAAAAAATAAAATAAAATAAGTTTATTGGCTTCAACAATTTAAGACATCTTAAACTAGTGGTCAGTACCTCCTTTTAAGTCAAATTTGCCTGTATCAGGAGAAAACCATAAAAACCATAGACATGTACATACTTATTCAACGCCATCTAGTGAAGCAATTGGAAGCTTTTTTTTTTAAATGGCCTCTCAGAAAAACGCTTATTGTAATGGTTTGGTTGCGTGCGACGCGAAGCAGCCAAAAGTGAAGTTAATGCTGCTGGCAAAAAAAGAAAAAAAAATCTGCTTTTTCATACATTTTTATAAATAACTAGCTGACCCAGCGCGACTTCGTTCCCGTGGCCCTACCCCCTACTCCACCCTACTCCACCCTACCCTACCCGTACTCTACCCCTACCCTACCCCTACTCTACCCCTACCCAACCCTACCCTACCCCTACCCTACCCCTACTCTACCCCTACCCTACCCCTACTCTACCCCTACCCAACCCTACCCTACCCCTACCTACCCCTACTCTACCCCTACCCTACCCCTACCCTACCCTACCCCTATATCCTTCCTTGGACTTCCACGAACATTTCAAGACCAAAATTAGCCAAATCGGTCCAGCCGTTCACGCGTGATGTCGTGACCAAGGGAAATAGGGATTCATTTTTATATATATAGATAAATAAATAAATAACTTTTTACAATCACACCAATTACCTAAGGCCATGTAAATTTCATTGAGAAACTGTGTCATGGAAAACTTGATAACGGATAAATATATACTTAAATACTTTTCGTAATTTAATTTTTGTATAAAACACCTTTTTTTTTTCGCGATTTTTGAGTTGTTCCCATAGTCAAAGTTGTTCAGTTAGATGGTCTCTCTCTACCATATTCTGGTTGAGCCATTAATTCTGTTACACGTTGTAGATGGATAAGGAGCCTGACCATGGGCCATGACCCACCACGCAGGCCCAATGCGGATTGGTGGGTAATAACGACTGCAATTGCAGATGGGACCAAAACGGCTTAACGTGCCTTCCGAAGCACAGAGAAGCTCGAGATAATATATTTTTGGTCACTCATACCGTGACCGACCATTGCGTAAGTTGCTTAAGGCGATACTCGGAAAAATTATGCTGAAGCGAGATAGCAATGAGAAAACGACGCGCGCGGGAGCGAGACCGATTTTGCAAATTAGGCAAAAAAAAACACAAAATCACTTCGCATTAAAAAACTATGGCGATTTTTAAAAAATGCTTCTATACGATCCTAAATATTATTAGTGTCCACTAATTAAACCAATTTCCAATAGTATTACATATACTATTTAAGAATAATCTTGAAATTTCGTATTTTTTAGAGGTCTTTTCGAAAATAAAAAGTGTCGAGCCAAAATCATAAAATCGTGTTTCTGAAACTATACGATTCTAGATAAAGGTAAGAAATACATATCTTTTTTACCAGATTTGTATCAACTCTAACCATCCTATAGTTATATATCAAAAAGTCCATACTTTTTCCGAGTAGCGCCTTAACTTCAACGATCGCAGGCCGACCGCGCTAACCACTGCGCCACGGGCTCCTCCGCTAGGGGTAGGGCTAGGCTGTTTTAAAACTATTTTACATGCTCTGACTGCTAGCGGCCGCTAGCGTCGTCACCGCTGGCGTCCTAATGGATTAGGGCCTTTCTTCAAAATTGGAAATCTCCAAGAGAATTTTCCTCGGCATTTTCCGACAACGCTTAGGAATTTCGTTTTCGCTTGAGGTCTCTTCCTATTTGTTTTCGTCCCAATCTATTTGTCTTTTCGGGGCCTTTTAATTATACGGGTCGCAACGGATTTTCTCTGTCGACACGCTACGGCTTTAATTAATTTGCTCACGTATGGGAAACTACAATTGATTATTTAATGTTTGTGTGTAAGGTGTTATGTTACAGTTAAAAAGTAGACAGTGTTGAATTGGGGTTTAAAAAGTATACCGTATAGAAAATATTGAAAATTATGTATTAGAAAAAATCGACCCGTCTCACAACTAGCCCCGATGGGACACGAACCCACGACCTTTCACGTTCTGGGCGAATGCTCTAATATGTAGCTAGTTGTGAGGCGGGTCGATTTTTTCTAGTACTTCATTTTCAATATTCTCGGTAATAAAAATTGCACTCTGAATGATAAAAAGTACAAATAATTTAGCATACCGTATACTTAACATTCTAGATCTCATCTATGCATGGCTTAAATAAGTTAGTGTGATCACCTCAATAATCTCATTTTATCTTAAGATTGTCTGCCAAATGTAATTTTTTTACGTGATGTCTGTTTAGCTGCTTTTCAATGATTTTCGGTAGGTAGTTATTTATCGAAATAACTAAACTTTTTTCGAGTTTGCCTGTTTCAAATTTTATTTTATTGACTTTTATTTCTTTAGACAAATGAGTTTCGGTCCGTGGAACCTAGATAAAAAGGTATCTTATGTAATAAACATTTAATAATATTTGCTTTATTTTCTTTTACTCCTTTAAGTTTATCACACGTATTTAGACAGTATTTAAGGGCTTGTTATTCCCTAAGTGTCCTCGGAAACTTTGTATTGTCATTCTTTCCTTCGTATTCTCCTTAAAAATAACTAAACTTTTTTCGAGTTTGCCTGTTTCAAATTTTATTTTATTGACTTTTATTTCTTTAGACAAATGAGTTTCGGTCCGTGGAACCTAGATAAAAAGGTATCTTATGTAATAAACATTTAATAATATTTGCTTTATTTTCTTTTACTCCTTTAAGTTTATCACACGTATTTAGACAGTATTTAAGGGCTTGTTATTCCCTAAGTGTCCTCGGAAACTTTGTATTGTCATTCTTTCCTTCGTATTCTCCTTAAATGTCTGTTTAAGTGCCGCAGTTGTGAAACAAAGTTCGTACACCGCGAAAGTTCTTTGATGGCTGTTTTCAAAAAGATATTATCTCTGTATTCTACTTATATGACGTATATTACGTTGTTAGTATGATATATGAAGCGGTTTAGCAGAAATTATGTGTTTTAACATGTAACGAGGGATATTTTTGGTATCTATATCGTTTGTTTTTTTTCATTATTGAAAGTTTAACGACACCTTTCTGTTTATTTCCATTTTGACGACCGATTTGGCGCAGGGGTAATCTACCTGTCTTCTGCGCCAGAAGAGGTCTCGGGTTCGATTCCCGAACAAGACAAATATTTGTGTGCATGAACATGTCTATTTGTCTTGGTCTGGGTGTTTTCTATGTATATTAAGTATGTATTTACAAACAAAAAGTATATATTTAAGTATAATATATATTTATCCGTTATCAAGTTCACGTAGACACAGTTTCTTAAGAAATTAACTACGGGCTTAGAGAATTGGTGTGATTGTAAGAAAATATTTATTTATCAGTATTTTTTATGTAAATGGTTTTGTACCGACTGCATTAGCAATTGCATCCACCAATCCGATTTTGGATGCCAGGGTCATGGCCAGTTTACTTAACCATCCATATATTTTGACGACGATGATATTATGTAGGATACCTGCCTTCTGCTCCGGAGGTCTCGGGTTCGATTCCCGAACAAGACAGATATTTGTGTGCATGAACATGTCAATTTGTTTTGGTCTGGGTGTTATCTATGTATATTAAGTATGTGTGCACGAAGAAAAGTATAAAAGTAGGTATATATTTTATCCATTGTCTAGTTTCCATATCACAGTTGATTACTTATGAGCTAGAAAATTGGTGTGATTGCAAGAAATTTATATATCAATTACTTAATTTATTTTAAATGGATGACCAGTGTCCAAGCAGTGGAAAAATATACAGAGTTAAATTTTAAACACTATCCAAATATTTAAGCTCGTCTCAGAATCTGTAAGTGAATAACTTTGTCCTAGAAACATGGATCAAAATATGACATAACATTTTTGACTGTTCATACAAATCAGACTGATCACGCGAACGATTTAGTATGGGAAGTCTAAAAAAAATTGTCGTATTGCGACCCATGTTTCTAGTAGAAAGTTGTTCATGTACCATATCTGAGGCGAGCTTAAAAATTTGGATAGTGTTTAAAAATAAACCCTGTATATAGGTGATGCTGATTATTATCAGAAATTTGAATACCATTTTTTATCCATGAAATATCCATTTGGTGTAAATTAAACAGGCTTAGAACAGGACCTGGACGCTGCAACTTCCTTTTTCATAAATGGGGGTGGCGAAATTCTGACCTATGCGAATGTGGCGTAGAGGCACATATTACTAAATAGTGGTAGAGGCTCAAACAATGGAACACATAATCGTTAGTAATATTATAGTATTCTTTGACATAATGCAGCGATGCCCAATACATTCATACCCGGGACCCATAGAAGACATCTACAACCTCACCCAAGATGATTGGGTATTTGACTGTTGTTGAAATGTAGATACCTATTTAATTATGACATTCAGAAATATAACATTATTGAATAACAAATGTGAAAAAATACATTCAATCTGTATTATAACAAGCGAATTATGATCTACTTAATTTTGACTCTAGCTATCTCTTTGTAAAACGAAACTATGGCGAGAGTATGGTGCTATAGAAATGTGACGTCACATTTCTATAGCGCTCTCCTTGTTTAATTAGAAAGTTTGATGCTCTATATCGCTGAAAATATTGAAGATAATTGAAAATAAATACCTATGTTGTGTTGCTACTAATTCAACGAACATTTTAGGTCAATAAAAAAATCAGTCGAATACCCAATTGGCTAAGAAATCTGAATATTGACATATAATAATTTTTTCATCCCATCGATTCGAAAAGCGATGATTGTTTATCAAATAACAGGGTCCAAAACGATTCATTGTTTACCTGTTATGACAAGAGGGTATAAATGAGGTAGGTAGGTAGGTAGGTAAACGCTTTATTGCACACACAAAGAATTACAAAACAAAAACAAATCATAAAAGATACAAACAACACTTATGTGGGCAAAGGCGGTCTTATCGCTAAGAGCGATTTCTTCCAGACAACCTTTGAGGCATAGGAGAAACATAAAGAGAGCGAGAAGCAGTTCACCAGTAAAAAGGCAAAAACAATTTAGAATTAATCTACAAGTAAACAAATAAATATAAATAAACTACATAAATAATTATGTTTATATATAATATTAAATATGTGTTATATAAATACTTATACATATATATATATATATATATATATATATATATATATATATATATGCCTATATTTTTATATACAATATACATACTATATATATAAATATTAAATACTACATAAACTTAAGGTAGTTGCAAGCTAGGATTTCATCAGTAGATGTGAATGCAGATTAGACTTGAAAGTGGCGAGTGACTTTGAATGACGGACCTCATACGGAAGGTTATTCCAGAGGCTGGCTGATTTAACCGTAAAGGACTCTTTGAAGTATCCAGAGCGGGTGAGGGTACTTTTCAGCAGGTTGTCAGTCTTCGATCTAAGTTCGCGACCATAATCTGTTCCAAGCAATTGAAAACGTTCCTTAAGGTAAGGAGGGGTACGAGGGTCATACAGCACATTAGACAAAAGTGTCAGGACATGCTCCTCGCGACGGAGCCTTATAGGAAGCCACCCAAGTTCAGTCCTGAATTCAGAGACGTGATCAAACTTGCGCAAGCCATATATGAAACGTATGCAGAGATTCTGCAGACGCTGAAGCTTGTCTAGGAGATGCTCGTTGAGGTCAATGGCACAAACGTCTGCATAATCTAAGATTGGCAAGAGAAGTGACTGCGCAAGTTCGATCTTTGTGCTCACAGGGAGTAGGTTTTTCCACCTCCGCAAAGCACCAGCGGCAGCATAAACTTTTCTACTGACCTCGGCAATATTTGGAGACCAAGAGAGGGTCGAGTCAAAAAGAACACCCAGGTTTTTCACAACGTCGCTGAAAGGAAGGGGAAAGGAGTCAAATAGGAGAGGAGGCACAAGGATGGACTTAAGCTTGGCAACCTGCTTTGACCCGCCAATAATAATCGCCTGCGACTTATTAGGATTGACCGTTAGGCCATGAGTTCGACTCCATTCATGTATAGTCGCAAGGTCAACATTTAGCGAACCAATCAAAGAATCTATATCTTCAATGGGGGCTTGAGAGTATATTTGCAGGTCGTCAGCATACAGGTGATACTGACAAGAAAGGAGAGGAGTAAGGAAGTTGATGAAGATGGAGAAAAGGAGGGGGGAAAGGACACCGCCCTGAGGCACGCCGGCAGTGATGTTGCAAGAGGCAGACAATTTGTCATCGACTCGGACACACTGCTTTCGGCCGATGAGATAGTTTCGGAACCACTCAATGACCACCCCAGAACCAAAAACAGCCCCCAGCATCGACAAGAGTATGTCATAATCAACAGTGTTAAAGGCATTGCTGAAGTCTAAAAGAACCAAAGTAGTAAGCTGTTGATTTGACATACCCTCACGGATGTCATCGGCCACCTTTGTCAGAGCGGTCACCGTGCTATGCCCCGGGCGAAACCCGGACTGGAAGGGACTAAGCAGATGGTTTGCATTAACAAACACGCTGATTTGGTGGAGGACAAGGCGCTCGAGGACTTTGGAAAGGAAAGGGAGAATGGAAATAGGGCGAAAATGAGAAGGCGCAGAAGGACTAGAGGTTTTAGGAATAGGGATTACTATAGCCTGACGCCAGCAGCTAGGGAAACTTCCGGTCTGGAGTGAAGTGTTGAAAATGTGGCAAAGAATGGGTATGACTCCAGCCATGCTTAGCTGGATCATACGCCGGCTAATCCCGTCGACTCCCTCAGCATTAGACTTAATAGCCAAAATGTTTTTTTCGATCTCTTGCTCAGACACCGGTCTGAAGGAGAATGTAGAGTGATGTGGTGGAGAAAGGGAGGAGAGAGATTGAAGGGTGGATTGTTTAGTATTGTCGGGAAAAGAGGAGGGGGATGTGAAATGGCGGTTTAAACTATCGGGAGTCAAGTTGTGAGGAGTACTGGACTTAGACTTACCGATGCCAAGTGAGTGAAGGAATGACCAGATCTTAGCGGGATTGCCGTTGGTGACTGACGCATGGATGTGACGACGCTGCGCATCCCTACACATCCTGCTACAACGATTGCGTAGTTCCTTATATCGGTGGCGGGTCGCATCAGACGGGCTGTTTCGGAATCTGACTTTTGCCGCATTACGCCGTACCATCATGGCCTTAATATCGGCAGTAAGCCAAGGAGCAGGAAGATGTTTAAGTCGGATGGGACGGAGAGGTGCATGGATGTCGAAGAGTTGGATAAGGATAGAGTTGAAAATTTCCAGTTTCAGGTCAACAGTTGGAGCTTCAATCACTGGGACCCAGTCTATCTCACTAAGATCCGACATAAAGCGATCGCCGTCAATGTTATTAAAGTTACGCTGCATGACCACTCGGAGTTTAGGCTTAGGACAACGGATTTTATAGGAGAGGAAGATAAGGTCATGATAGGAGAATGCCTCAGCAGGAAGTTGTCCGTGGGAGCTGACATGGTCTGTGGAGGATACGATGGCAAGATCCAACAAGGACGGCTGGCAACCAGGAAAGTGATGAGTAGAAGAAGACGGAAGAATAGTAAGATTGCAGGATTCTACAATAGACGACAAACGGGAAGATCTAGAATCATGCTTGAGCAAGCAGGTGTTAAAATCGCCCATAATTATGGAGTGGTCGACTGTGGGAACAAGATCTTCTAATAGGGATTCCAATTTAGTGAAATAGTCAATATGGAGATTTGGACTATAGAAAACCCCTAAAAGAACCTTGAGGTGACCAAGAATGATTTCTATAAAGAGATGTTCAGATGAATTACAGTATTGAGAAGGAGATTTATTTAAAATATTAAAAGAAAAGTGACTCCTTAGGTATATGGCCACACCTCCGCCGCCCTTGCCAGTTCTGTCATTTCGGATAAGATGGAAACCAGGAAGGGAGTAGGAAGCGGTTGGAAGACAAGGTTTTAGGAACGTTTCCGAAACTAAGACAGCATGAACGTTGGGATTATTCGAGAACGTAGCCACCAAATCAGCGTGGTGTGCAGGGATACTTTGGGCGTTGATGTGGATCACGTTAAAGTTCTTTGGAGTAGCTAAAAACTCAGACTCAATAAGGGAATCCAACGGTAGGGAAGTGCTATGGAAACTATCACCACCGGAAGATGCTGAAAGGAAATCTGAGCCGTCACTCAACGAGTCATCGCCATCATTATAAATAGTATGCAACATTGTATGTAAATAGATATAAAATATATTAATAGACTATAATAATAATAATAAATAAAATAAAATAAACTAAATATTCCAATAAAGGTATCTAAAGTATGTATTGCAATTAATTTTTCAAATTACGTTATATTTGTCCTATACCGCTCGCCAGCAGTGTGGAGGTAAACACCTTAGGAACTTATATAATAAATTCAAAAAACACGCTAAACAGAACACAGCAAAAAATAAAATTAAGCACTACAGACCATACTTTGTTTTTCCAAAAACGTCTAAACAAACAAAACGCAAACACAAAAATATTATACCTAATTAATTTCCGAACGAATACCTATGTCAGCCTGTCAACGTCAAACTTCAAAGTGACAGTCGCGGTCGTGCGTGACATTGACATTGAGTGATATGATAAATTAACATTTTATATGTGAAGTCAACAACTAAAATTATCAAAATAATTTCGGTCATATCAAAAATATTAAATTCGCTTGGTTTTTAAAAGTTCGAGTATTATGAATATAAACGTTATCGGGTAGAAATTTACAAGTACATTGCGTTCTTATTCTTACTTTACAATGCGAACCGATAGAAAAAAGAATGTGGTAGGCAATAGTGTGGTCTTACTTCTAGTATAAAACATACAAACAAACCGAAACAACGAAACCGTGATAATTATGATAAAGTTAAGACTTGGATGCGGTGGTATTAGTGGAAATGAGGTGAAAATCTTTCATAGATTCCACTTTATGTCTACTGCCATCAGGAGTCTTAATGTTTATAATCCCATCCATTGTCCAGCAATTAGGAATGCCAAATACATCCCTGGCAGCCATGAAAATGTCATGTCGAGACTTTGTAAGGAACTCAGAGAGGGTAATCTTGGAGCCCTTCAGCGCAGCTTTGTTCTTCCATAAGGCAGTGCGCACTGATTGATCAGCAAATTTAACAACAATAGGTCGTGGCTTGCTGTTACTTATTTTGCCCATCCGATAGCTAGCAGAGACGCTGTTTGCAGTTAAACCTTGGGTTTTGCACTTAGCTGCCAAACAGGAGACCACCGTAGCGCATGTGTCTTCACCCTTGCTTTCAGGAACGCCATGTACTAGCAGCATTTTGCGCCGAAAACGCATTTCGACGCGATCAATGCGGTTGTGGAGGGAATCCAACTCGGTGCGAAGTAACGTCAGCCCGTTGCATACAAATGTTTTAAAATTTATAAACTCGGTGTTGAGTGCTGCAATGGAATTGGGGTTCTTACGTGTAGCAGAAGCCTGGTTCAGCTCTGCCTGGAACTCTGCCATCTTCTCCTCGAACATTTTCGCCATATTATTGATGTTAGCTTGTAACTGTGAGTGGTCCATGGTGTAGTGATGGTGTTTTGATGTAAAGGAGATGGAACGAAGGAGAGTTTATACTGCAGGCAAGTAGTACTACTTTTCCCTAATCAGATAGCATATAATTTTTGCTATATAATAGGACTTAAATATTTTTAAACATTAAAAATAGCTGGAGCTACTCAAATTTGCTATTTACTTGGCAACTACCCACGCAGAAAAAAAACGCTGCGTTCAGGATTCTACTTTAGAATCCCTCGCTGCGCTCGAGATTCTACTCTAGAATCCTTCACTGCGCTTTGGATTCAAAATAGCGCCCTCGCCGTAAATATATTATTTTGCTCCCTTGTAATACAATCTACTAATGTATCCTATTCTAATGAGCGCCATACGATTGAATAAATAAATCTACGAAAAATAACACAGCAAATTCATCTCAAACAGAATGCAAATAATCCATTCGTTTCTCTGCTTCACTGACAATGTAGCAGGACCTTACCTTGTCTTGAATAATTGCCTGCGACAGGTACAATGAGCTCTCGTCAATCAAAGCCAGACACGGCGAGAATCGCTGTTTGCGCTGAAACGGTACGGAACCACCATCAATCAGGTGGTAGAGAAATATTTGCGGTTTAAACAAATGTAAATGTTATTTTGGATATCATAACTTTGGCCATTATGTATTTTATATAATGGCGTATGGGCTTATTACACTTGGCTAAATTCAGCGTCTAATTAAGCATACATTGCTTGTTTTGATTGCATCACTTGCTACAAATGAGCTCAAAGAAAGCAATGTATGCTTAATTAGATGCTGAATTTAGCCAAGTGTAATAAGCCCTGTAGAGAGACAAAGTGCCAAGCAGTTCTGTTTTGAATTCTTAAAAAAAATTTTTAAGAATTCAAAACAGAACTGTCAACAAGCACATCTTAGATTTTTTGAGAAGATAACTAAGAACTGTAACCATCCATTTGAACATTGGTTTTTACATCTGTTGCCTGCTAAATGACAGTTAGAATTGATTTAATGATTAATTGAACTTGGCACCCATTCAGATCTCACTTCTTTTGTCGTTGAAGTCAACAACCAGGGCATATAATATTAAACTTGGCTCTCATTTTACATGTATGTTTTTGATGGGATTGGTTTTTACATCTTTTGCCTGCTAAATGACAATTATAAAAGTGGTAATTATTATAATGATTAATACCACTTGCAGCCAAAGTCTTGTAAGTAATGAAATTTTGTATTCATATTCAGAGATTTGGGAAAGTCTTTCCGTAGTCTTTTTATTAGTCACAGAATATGCAGCCTATCGCTAATACATAATTTATAATCGTTATAATAGTCACAAGTAGCGTCAGTGGTAGCATTTTCGCCGACTAAAAATTATGGAACATATTTCCTTAACCCCAAGTTGGGGTTGGGGTCGTTGCGGTCCCCAACGTGTAAGATGTAATCACGTAATGCAGTATTTATAGGGAGCCAATACTTGAGAAAACCCATTAAGCCAGTCCACTATGACAGTAAATACGTATCATAAAGTCCAATCCAATGTAGTAGATTGTCTCTATTTACACGATGCCTAAGAAAATTATAAAACTCTTGCGTTACTGACTGGTTGACAGACAACGCACAGCTGAAACTACTGGGCCCAAGAAGCTGAAATTTGGCATGTATGTCCCTAGAAGAGTGTAGGGAAGCATTAAGAAAGGATTTTGGAAATTCCTACCCTAATGGGGTAAAAACTGGGGTAAGAGTTTGTTTTACACTTTACGAATATCTCAATTCCACGGTGATGAATTCGCGGGCGGAGCGCTAGTGCTGTATAAGATAGAGCTACATGGCGGAATGGCAAACAAAACACAAAGTTAAGGCGATACTCGGAAAAAATGTGCTGAAGCGAGATAGCAATGAGAAAACGACGCGCGCGGGAGCGAGACCGATTTTGCAGATCAGGCAAAAAAAACACTAAATCACTTCGTATTAAAAAACTACAGCGATTTAAAAAAAATGCTTCTATACGATCCTCAATATTATTGGTGTCCACTTATTAAACCAATTTCCAATAGTGTAAGTAACCCCATTTAAGAATAATCTTCACTTTTCGTATTTTTTAGAGGTCTTTTCGAAAATAAAAAGTGTCGAGGCAAAATCATAAAATCGTGTTTTTGAAACTATACGATTCTAGATAAAGGTATGAAAAAATATATATCTTATTACCAGATTTTTAACAACTGTAACCGTCCTATAGTTTTAAATCAAAAAGTCCATATTTTTCCGAGTAGCGCCTTAACACAAAGGCGCGCTTACACAGACAACTAACATTTCCTATTAATCCCCGCCAATTATGACGTCAGCCTACGACTATAAGTAGTGTTTTTTTTTTCTGATCGTCATTGATTAAACAACCTATTTTTAACCGACTTCTAAATCAAAAAGGAGGAGGTTCTCTATTCGTCTGTATGTATGATTTCTCTTTTTTTTTTTTTTTGTGTATGTCCACCGATTACTCAGAGACGGCTGAACCGATTGAAATGGTTCAAACGTTATGACATCAGGTTGGTTTCCAAGTTGGTCCCATTTTTTGAAATTTTGAAATCCGTTCAGTAGTTTTCAGGAAATCTTGAAAATACTGTCGTTTTTGTTACCACTTAATGTGAATTTAATACGTATCTTTAGGCATAACTCCTTTGTTTATAAACCGATTTAGATGATTCTTGTTTTGTTAAAAAGGGGATACCTCAAGGTATTTTAACCGAGTTCGAAAAAGGAGGTTTTCAGTTTTATCACATACCTATTTACCAGAAAACACGTAAATTGCCTGCACGATGCACTAAAAAGAGTGAAATAAAAATTATTTTTTTAAAAAATAAAACCGCCTTCAAAAAAACCACATCAAAAAAGTAAGAAATAATTCCTCACCAAATAAATAACGTAAGTAGGTACTTTGAAGTCGGGCGGGTTTTAACAAAAACAACAAAAAAATTGTACATGTTTCACGCCCGACTTCAAAGTACTTACGTTATTTATTTGGTACCATATTTTCTGCAATAAATGATTATGATTATGATTATGATTATGATTGGTGAGGAATTATTTCTTACTTTTTTGATGTGGTTTTTTTGAAGGCGGTTTTATTTTTTAAAAAAACAACACCAAACTCTGGCGTGATATAAAATTAACCCTCTTATGCCTTTGCAGTGAATTATCCATATGTAGCCGATCGTGATTGGATTGTCAAGCGAAGTGGCTCTCCGTTCTCTATAATGACACGCTGGGACATGTTGTGTAATTAAATGTCAGCCGGTACTTTCCCTGATAGAGATATTGAGGGTTGTCAAATGTAAGTGGCGCAATTTGATGCGGCACAAATGGGTCTATCGAATTATCGGAGAAACCTGAACTCGAGAAAAAAGTGAATTTCCAGTGTTTTTCCCACGAGATTATGATGGGTAGGTTAGCGATTTGTTTTTTTTATTGTTATTTCTTTGCTGTGCTTGTGCTTACTATTAAGTAAGTATATAGAGTCTCGTATCGTAATTTTATATTATTTCATAGATCTCCAAGCTTTTATGTTATTAAGTAATAAGCACTCTAATACAGTGAATTAAAGGCGAAAAATCATGTTGGAAAATTACTAACCGCCTCTGTGGTCTAGTGGTTCATACCACCGATTTCAGACCCAGAGGTCCCGGGTTCGATTGCCAGTGGGGGTACATATTGTATTCGGTTTGGTTGGTGGTAGGACATGTTCTTAATCCGCCTGGCTAGCTACCACCATCTTATCTAAGTCTGACGCCATAACAATGATGTTTTCAGCATTATTGTGTTCCGGCAGTTAGAGATAAGATAGCCAGTTCCTCAGTTATTGAGGATTCCGGGAGTAGTGCGCTTCCACCTTCAGCCTTATCACCACTTATCATCAGGTGTGATGAAGGCTAAGTGCTATTCCGTTGTGAATAAATAAAATAAAATAAAAAATTACTAGGTTAAATAAAACATTAAGTACAAAAAATTCTTTGAAACGAAAATATAACTTATTATAAATACGCGTTTTATGGTAAAACATATATTTTCGGTTTTTCCGACGATTCGAAGCCTTTCAGTCGTGGTTGGGTGATAATAACTTTTAGTTTAAAGGAAATTGAACTGAATGAATAGTGAAGTAGTAATATTTTTTATTTAAATATTTTGCTGCAACCCTGCCGTGACGAGCTGATTGATAATTTAATCGATTGTCTGTTTGCTTGTGCCGATTGATGTTTGCGTATGTGCTTAAGGTGGTCACTGACCGTGTCGAACATGACTCGTAAGCCGAGCATTCGCTCGTGCTCGTTTGAGTTCACTTGCCAGTTATTAATGAACACATTTGTTGGAGTTGGTATAAATTAAAATGAAAAATGTATAATTTATATTAAGTCGGTGTTTATGTAATTAGTTTAGTGACAAGCTTAGTGACAAGTTTAGTTTATGTATATTGCACGCACTAAAGTTTTGAATAGAAATATTTACCTGCTTTTCAGTGTTATTAAAGTATATAAAAAAAAAGGAATGCTCTTATCGAATGTTAAGTTTACCTATGTTAAAAACTTATGACATCAGAAATGGCATCAATCAATTCATATATTTTTTTTTCAAAATTCAAAATTCAATATCGTTTATTCAATTTAGGTTTGTTTAACAACACTTATGTCATGTTACGTCACTGAAGCTACGCCATCGGTTCGCAAATCCTACGGCAGGAGACCTTGTAGCGAGAAGAACCGGCAAGAAACTCGCCAAGGGCTATTTTTTTCTCCCTGTTTTAACTTATACAGAGTCGTCAAATTTGAAAAGTGACCTTCACATAATAATAGGTCTTTACCTATGAAATTGCCGTTTTGTATGGAGATTTCTGTAATTATTTTTTTTCCATACTAACGTTTTTGTTATTATTTAACGACTAATATTATGTAAATTTACAAAATTTTACACAAGTATTTATGAACATTTTAACTACTAAATGACACATTTGTAAAGAGAAAAAAATTTTTTTTTCACTAAGTTACAACTAATAAAGTACGAAATTCTGGAAACAAAAATAGTCGTAACTTTCGGAATAAGTTTTTTCTATGTAAATAATCAAATATCGTGGTTATTAAATTATCAAAAGTTGCTCGATACGGTCTTAATGTAATGCAATATTAAAGAAATTATATATTTCTAATATTATAAAAGTTGTTAAGTTATATGTACAAAAGAAAAAAACGGCAATTTCATATGTAAAGACCTATTAGTAAGGTTACTTTCCATCACAATACAGATTACCGCTTAAATTAAGTACAAATTTTGCATTACCTAAAACAGTAAACAATTTTCAACTAAACAAGGAATCAAATAGTTTAATGGACACACTAATCTTAATCTTATTCACATTGTATTATAGGATTAATGAAAAGGAAACTGCAAGCTGCGCTGTATATTCAAATTTATAAGTATTAACAAATAAAAGGAATTTTTGAATAAATTGAACAATTATTAAAAAATTGCTGTTACTGTAAGACACGGATACCAAAATTACTATGAGACACACCAGCTCGCTCATAAATCAATATAATACTATTATAAACCATATCCCGAACACCTTTAACACAAGTAGACATGAGCAGACCCACCCCACTGGCAGCACCCGTTCACGAGCATGACGCATGAGCCAGCCATCGCTTCGCTCAACCATATTTTAGGGAACGTAACGATTAATACGAATACCGGTGGCTACATGCTAAAAATATGGATTCATTTGATATTTGAAGTCTATAATTAATTATAATTAATGTTCAAATGTCAGATGAAGCCCATGCTCCATATTTTTTAGCCGGTAGCCCCCCCAGTTATATTAGGTAGCTTACCTGCCATTGTGAGCTTTTATTTAAGGCTTTTTTGACGTGAAATCATTTAAGCTTTTAATATTTTTTACGTAACAACTCCTTTCATGTCTTAACATATAATAAGTTAAGAGTCCAACGAATGAAAATGATGAAACAAAAAGACTGATTTGAATAGTTGATAATAAAATGTAAATTATTATAACATAGTTTGTAGATTAAAAATTTGTGCACAAGCGTGGTTTATGAGCTACTAGTTTATAGGTACCTAAAATGTCAAAAGTACAACTTAAACCCCAAATTAAATATTATGTTGAATTTTTATCAGTTCTAGAACTTTAATCACAACCTGTTAGACATCGTTAACATTTAAAACAACGTATCGCGTATATCAAAAAACCGTTTTACTGACTTTACACCAGACTGGAAGAAAGCTGCCGCGGCTTATTGTGTAGAAATAAGGTTGTTATTCGCGTGTGTTTTGGTGAAAGCATTGTATATTGCTTGTTTTAATTACTGCATGGCGCGTGTTGCACGCTCCGTTTGCCATGTGGTCAGTGAGTCGTCTGTTTGTTTGCGTTGCGAGAAGCGGAATCTTATCATATCTGATGGTTAACTAACGGCCGCCATTGACTTCGTACGTCCAAACACATTTGGTCTAACTCTAATGAAAAGCTCAATCCTTATTTTTAAATTATAAATGTGAAAGTGTCTTTGTTTGTCCGTCTTTCACGTCAAAACGGAGTAAGGGATCGACGTGATTTATGGTATTGAGATAGATTGGGAACTGCAAAGTGACTTAAGCTACTTTTGATCCCGAAAAAGTATCACATTCCCACGGGATAACGTCGTGTAGTCCACGTGTCGACCCGCTCGGAAGGCAAGTAAAAATTTATTAAAAATGAAATAAAATTTGTTAATTTCAGACTATGGTCCATTTCAAATCAACTTATAACAATAGCTCAGTTGTTGGCAATTTCGTTTAAGATTAGCGGTTAAGCAACTTTCGGTACGGTCATTGATGGGAAGGTGACCATAGTATCTTGAGCTCTCTCTTGTTTTGAAAAGCACGTCGAGCCGTTTATCGTTGCTGTATTAGTCCGATCAAAGAGTATATTCGTTGTATGGAGACGTCCGGAAAATGCCTCTGTTGCTGAAATTTGCCAAGAGAGTAAAATAAGTAGGTAATGCTGATTCAGGATCTAAAAGAATTCACAAATATTTCTGACGACAAGTTAGTAATTTTTGACGTACAGTGAGCGCGTGAAAATCGCTTCTAATTTCTTTGTGAATATTTCCTTTTGTTAGAAAACAAGGCGAACCAAGAACAACGGACTACGTAAACCAAACTACAAATATTAAGTAACGCTGCTGGGAATACACGTCCGATTTTTTACCTCCGCTAGTCTGTTCAGACTTGATTTTGATTTGGTTGAGACTTGATTTTGATTGATTTGATTGTTTTTACACTTGGTTTGATATTTGGTTATTAACAACCTATCAAAATCAAGTCTGATCAGACTATCGGAGAGAAAAATCAGACGTGTATTCCCAGCCTTAGTGTTATAATTTTGTGTGATAGCAACTTAAAGCGCGATATGGTGTGATAGAGCGCTCGCGCCGAGCAAACGATGCCGTACTGCACCGATGATTAAGAGCTGGAAGGGACTTCAATCTATATGTAGTAATATTTAACTAACTATTATTATAAAGAGGAGAGATTAGATTTTTGATTGTTTGTTTATAATGGATGAACACAAAAACTACTGAACCGACTTTGAAAATTCATTAATTATTAGAAAGCTACATTATATTGTAGCCCCCGTTATTACCTATTATGGGAAACATGCTGGTAAAACCGCGGGTCTAGTATGTATGTATGAAAATCAGAACAGCGCCTCTTTCAGTCGTATAAGGAACTGAACTGAGTAAATACAAAGACAGCTTACAAAAACAATGAAAACTAGTCATTATCATTTTTTTTGTTCATTGTTGTTTTGATTGTTATTGTTGCTGAATTATAATAAAAATAAGTCAAGGGCTATGTTCAATAGGTATTTTTTACAAATACTTATCTATTGGCATGAACACAAAGGTATCCGTTGTTCCGAAACTTCATGTGGTCCAGTTCGTTCAGTACTTCTGTCGTATTTAAATTCACACAACATATCGGACTCTGCTATTGTTTGTGAAATAACTAACCTCATTTGTTTCCAACGGAAAATTCAAGTACGTCATAAACCACGTTCGCATATTGATTTGATATTACGATACGTCAGATACGATAAAAAATGCTACAGTCAAAACTTTTACAGCGCGGATCAGGGAAGTTACAACGGCTACTACACAACGTTATTTTTAGCTTAACTAAAAACATGTAGGTAACTCAAATTAGAAGAAATAATAATTACGAACAAAATGTTTGTGAAACATTATTGTTTCATACATTTTATTTTAGAAGACTTTAGAAGACTTTAGAAGTTTCTATTTTTGTGCCCGAAAATGGTGGCGTCTATGTATCTTAGTAATATTAATTGTAATCAAAAAGGTCTAAAAATAGTTTCGAGATTTTAGTAGGTATAGATAAAACAACGTTATATACAAGCCAGTTTATATCCCTCGTAAATCACTGGCAAATCGCGACGTGCTCCAGGACACATGAGAGAAATATCATAAGGATGATTAATGCGTAGTACACACGACGTAACAATAAGAGGCTGCACTAAATCGTACCCTTAACCTCTATAAAATGAGCCACATAGGGGCCTTGTTTGCAACATATTGTATGAATACTCGAAACTCAGCTTTGGGAGCGTTATTTTAATTTTTAGTTTTTTGCATTCACAATGCAATTTTTATTACAGAAAAATGGAAAATTAAGTATTTAGAAAAAATCGACCCGTCTCACAACTAGCTCCGATGGGACTCGAACCCACGACCTTTCGCTTCCAGCGTTTTCCAGCGTTTGGGAGCGTTATCATGGTGTTCCTTTCATACCATTGACATTTTATACGACAGAGCGATTCTTGAGACTCTCCTAAGGTAGAGTACCTAAAGGCGGGTCCAGATATGTGTCATTTGCCCGATCCGATCACCGTATCCGTATCAGCGTGGTACGTATCAAGCCCCATATCAAGTTGTGGACTCGATTTGTTCGTATCCGTATTTTCACAGTAGTCATGATATCACCTTTGATGATCGGACAAGAACCTACACGACATGGGACGAGCCGTATCGAGATCGCGTATCATAATACGCGTATCATCACCCGTCCACATATGCGATCATGATACGCGTCAGCGATACGGATACGGTGATCGGATCGGAAAAACGATACATATCTGGACCCACCTTAAGGCGAGGAATCCCGACCGAAATAGGCACGCTAACGCTTGCTCGGCCGCGCTCTATACACTTCGCACGGGCCCAGCGGCAGCCGGCAGTGAACTGTGAACTCGCGAGCGCCCCGCGAATCGAAAATCACTTAAAATTCAATTAAAATTAAATAATAAGAAAATTTAATTTATGACGGCCGGCATCCCTCGGCTATTCAAAGACAATTATTTTCATATGTTTTTCATTAACTAAAACAAATTATACTGCAAGTAATATGATATTTGAATTATTATTAGACGGATATTTGGGATTTTATTTGGGACAGTAAAATATCACCAATCGAAAAAAATACGGCCGGAAGCACTAGATAAATAACTGTAAAATAACATATATTTTTTCCAAATTTTAAGTACTTGTGATTTGCGAGTAATCCATAATTTAAAATACCCTATTTTGGGGAATCGGCGCCTTAACGTTCGAATATTCAGGCGTTAGAGTTTGAAGGGACACTTAGGGAAAAGCTATGATCCAATCTAAGCCACCACTGGTATCAGACCCAGAGGTCCCGGGCTTGATTCTTAGTGGGGGGTTCGGTTTGGTTGGTAGTAGATCTTGTTCAAGGTCCGCCTGGCTAGCTACCCCATCTCTTATCTTAGGCTGACGCCATAACAACGATGCTTTCGGCATTGTTGTGTTCCGGCAGTTAAAGATAAGTTAGTAAATTCCTCAGTAATTGAGGATTCTGGGTGTAGGGCGCTTCCACCTTCAGCCTTATCATAACTTAACATCAGGTGTGATGAAGGCTTAGTGCGAGTTATTGGATGATTCGCACGAATTTAACTCGCCCGAAATGTGCGAATCGACACTTGTGCTACCCATTTGTGGATTAAAAAATAGTTATACTTAGAAGTAAAATCTGATAATCAAGCGTTGTAGTTACAAGTACCTACAAGTTGCAACACGAGCTGAGCTGATCAGACCTTTCAATTCTATCTTATTATAACCTAAGGATTCTATTATAATCTGAAACTGATGGAGTCATTGCATAGGTACATTTTTACTTTACTTCATCACATGAAAGAAAGGTGACGTAACAATAAGAGGCAGCACTAAATCTACCCTTTCATAAAGGAGGCAATAAGGGGCGTGTTTGCAATCGTGGTTGAGAAGCATATTATGTATAAAGAAAATTAAGCATAACAGTTATACATATGGATTCAAAAATTCAAGATTCAATAATGTCACGTTTAATAATTTCATCACATAGATAAATTATCAGGATAATTAAGGCGTGGTACACGACTTAACAATAAGAGGCAACTCTCTAGCAGATTATTTTTACTTCTTTGAATTCACAATGCAATTTTTATTATTGAAAATATTGAAAATGAAGTAGGTACTTATTAAAAAAAATCGACCAGTCTCACAATTAGCTCCGATGGGACTCGAACCCACGACCTTTCACTGTCCGGGCGAATGCTCTAACCACTGACTTGACTAACGACTCCCTAGCTTATAGGTACTTAAATTTTAATTTTAATATTAGGGAGTTGCCCTAGCAAATAAATTCTTGATTTTTCTCTTTTGAAAGAGTTTCGCAACAGCAATTAACATGAACGAATCTAAATTTAATATGTCCGCAATAAAGGGGAACCACTTTTTAAGCCCTGCTATTATTTAAATTCACAGCTGAGCCATTTAAGCTATCATTTCGGAGTTTTTATTTTTAAGTCTGGTGCATAAAGCAGCAAATTTAAAAGCTAAACCCGAAATGACTCGGAGTCGAGTAATGCACTAGCATGCAGTTTAATTTCAAAAGAACACAGAAGAATTTTCACGTATTTTAGTTGATTGCTTCCAGTAAAAATTTAATCTACATGGGTTTCATAGATAAATGGGCAGTTTTTCTATGCTCGTTTTGCAAAAGAAAATTGGATTAATTCAGCCAATAAACTGGAAAGTTCAATTTGTTCCTGTGGCTATTTTTATTCGTTTTATTGGGCTTGCATTTGAAATCTTTCATATACTTAAAGTATTTTTTTTCTCTTTGTTAAATTTCGATATTCATAAAAATACTTACCCCGTTTTTATTAATAAGAAAGAAAGAAAAAACATTAAATCTGAAATCCATGCTCATTATGCATGCTCGTTCAATTCGATTTATTCTTTAGTTTCAAAACGGTATTTTACTGATTTTTTTTTTATTTCCTTAAAATGTTTTTCGAAATATTAGCTACACAAAACAAGTTTTCATTTTGAATTATCTTGAATATTTTCAAAGATATAGGACTTCAAACTTTATAATTAGACAAGGACAGGACGCTATCTTAGTGACGTCAGTGGGTAGTCACGCCATAGAAGATTTCGTTTAAGAAAGAGACAGCTATAGTCAAAATCAAACAGACTATAATTCTTTTATTATAAAACAGATTCAAATTATTTTTTCACATTTGGTATTCTTAATTGCAATATTTTTTAACGTCATCATTAAATATCTACATTTCAACAACAGTAAAATACCCTATTGATGTAGGTACCTATTCTAAAAAAGTCACACGGTAAACCATCATTCATATCGAGGGCTAAACTATTATTTACCAACACAACATTTATCAAAACAAATAAACGATGTTATTTTAAAAAAACCCTAAATTAGAGTCATTTCAGAGCCATCCAGACACTATTATATCCACTGGTTGACCATGGGCAGTCATCCATTCGAAACGTGGACTTTCATTGTTCCGCTGATGAAGGCACATTGTAATTGCTAGACCACTTGTTATTGTAGGTATCTGCTAGGCTAGCTTAGTGCTAATTTGCGGCTAATTGGGGAACTAATTGGTTCAACTAGACATCGTTTTGGAGTAATTTTGTAGGTTAAGGGCCGTCTTGCTTGAGGCGGTGGTCTTGTAGCTCAAGAGTTTGGGGGTAATGTGTACTAAGTTTTAGATTGTAACATGTGTCATGTCTTTATTTTTAAAGAATCTTTTATAAGTAATGCAGCATTTACAGGGAGCCAATACTTGAGGACAATCCACTAAACCAGCCCAACATTGGCATCGTGAAAATAAAGACAGTCTCCTACATTGAGTTGTCCTCAAGCCTGTGATCAATAAGTAAATCTAATGTGTTAGTGGGCTAGCTTAGTGGATCGTCTCAAGTATCGGTAACGTGTAAACGCTGCATTATAAAAGTGAAGAGTTTATTTATTTGAACGCAGTAATCTCTTTTTATTACATTATCTTTGAATTACACAAAAACGTTTGGAAGTAAAAATCCAATATGCGTGTCATATCCATAGTGCAGCGTGCAGCCACGTGCAGCTAAAGGGCGTATTACACTTATCCTAGTTAGGATCCTATTTTAGCATACATTGCTTTCTTTGAGCTCAGTTTTAGCAAGTGATGCAATCAAAACAAGCAATGTATGCTTAATTAGGATCCTAACTATCCGATATTTAGGATGGTGTAATAAGCTCTTAACTAAAAGAGAATAAAAAAATCGGTCTAGTGCGAGTCGGACTCGCCCGTGAAGGGTTCCGTACGATTACATACACCTAGTAAAAATACCACTATCATTTTTCGTCAGAAAAAAACTAACTTTGTTTTTCATAGTGTTCGTATGAATTACAAAGTTATATTTGCGGTTTTTAAAAATGTGTTAATATCTCAAAAACTTGTAAAGCCCGCTTAGCTGTGATAGTTTTCCTTTTAACTTCGTCATACATACAACTATCGTGAATTTTTTCAGGTATCCAAAAGCAACCATTTGGCTGGCAGGGGGTGGGGACACATGACTCTAACAAAATTTACATTTTAAAGCTTAATAATTCCCAAACGGAGGCCTTAATCAAAAAACTGTTTTCACAAACTCATAATATTACCAAACAGGTGGGATGATTATGTCCCACCAGTCCCATGGGACAACTGATTTACCACCGGTTCAATTATGTTTGTAGCAGTCTTTTCTACCGCGCTACTATACCTTTTACTTTACCCGTGTACATCAGGCTTTTAGTTGTTTATGATTAAATCTAGAAAGTTCAAAACATGATTGGATTGTTTGATTTCCTTCACGCTGGCACGTCTGAAGTGTTATCTAGCACTTGTCAAAGATTCATCTTAGACTTTTTGAAATTGTGAAGTTTCCGAACAATGTTGTTGGCGAAACTTTTGAGATTATTTCGACGTTTTCGTGACGTGTTCGTGAGTACTTTCTTTATTGTCAGATTGTGCTTTTTGAATAGAGTTTGATAAGGAAATACTTAGCTTAGAATTTGCGTAACTTTCAATTTTATACTACAGACTTTTCTGCTTTTACTTTTTTAAAATTTATTTTGCGTCGCAGCCTATTGTTCTCATTGTAGATAAGGGTGCGCATGACCATTGCATCTGTATTATAGTTGTAATGCTGGTGCCCACATATATTTACTGACAAAAAATAGGAATTGATACATTCTGTTATGAATTGTTACATTCTTTTAGGCATTGTTACATTCTGTTACGAATTGTTAAACGTTCTAAGCACGTTTCATTCCTACACGTTTTGTTATCTTACCTATCATTATTATTTTTGGAGGAGAATAAAATGTTTACTAAATAACGATTTGTATAAGCTACTTATTCCGGATTTAGGCCATAGACGAATGAACCTATAAAACATCTTGCACATTTTTACTCAGAAATAGGTCTTACGACTATGTATGAAAAGTACACCCTAGTTAATGATGGTTATATATCATCAAAAATCTCAGTCATCTCTCGAAGACTTAAAGAAATCCAAACTTTACAAAAAAATATGCAACATTTTATAAAACGAAATTAATAATCTTACTACCATTAATCTCTGTCAAAACGATGACTGTACACTTTAAACGTTGTTGTTTAGATGAAGAAAATCTTTATAAGACTTTTTCTTTGCGATTTAGGCCCGAGTTCGTTAACCGTTGGTTAAACGTTGGTTAACTCATACGAGCACCAATCACGTGCGTTAGCCAACCAACTGACCAGCAACGGTTGAAGTAACCACGTGCATTTTTGTTTTTCTTAGTATTTTAGGAAATCATAGTAGAAAAAGGAGATTTCTCCTATATGTAGTTGTACAAGTATTGTCTGTAAACATGTTACAAAAACAAACAAAATTTCTATTTTATTTTTTATAGTCTACACACAGAAGTGTTGTAGTAGTGTGCAATTTTCTTCTATTTTAAAAATACAATTAGTTACTTATACCTACTCAAACTGGCTGAGCACGGTGCAATCGTAGTATGTTCGTTTTCTATAGCTTAGTTGCCACTTTAAATCATATCTACAATCCACTTAGTAATATTATAAATGTGATATTGTGTTTGTTTGTTAGTTTGTCTTTCTTTCACGTCAAAACGAAGCAACGGAAGTTCTACGGAACGAGTTCTAGTAGGCTACGGAAAAATATCACACTCCCGTGGTATAACGTCTCGTGGAGATCTCGCCGGAGGAAAGCTTGAAATATTATAAAGAGGAAATATTTGATTTTTTGTTTGTTTGTATGTTTGGAATACAAAAACTACTGGACCTCTAGTTTATCTTAAAATTTCAGTCAAAGTTACCTATCGTTAAAGACCTCAACCAACACGTTTAAAACAGTAACAAAAATAGCTATAATTAATATGTGTAAACAACATCATAACAGCACTTAAGAATGGTAACACTTACAAAGATAAATATCGCTTTGAATAATGACTTAAGTCAGACTTGGAAAATAACAATTACTCATACGAAAGAAATTGCAAAGTGAATTTCTTTTTTGTATTCTTACGTCTCATTTTTATTACTTAATAACTGGCGAACTCTCCGAGTCGAGTAGCTCGGGTGTGCTTAACTATAATGAAGAAAAACAAAATTGTTCAAGTTATTGTTAAAAATATTTATTTAATGAACACTTTATTTTAATGCCACAGTACATAAAAAATACAATTTAAAATAACTTAAAACAGCATTAACAGGGCGGTCTTATCTCTCAAAGCGATCTGTTCCACACAATAATACTTATAATACCAACAATACAGCACATCTTAGATTTCTGCGCGAAATTTTCATTTCTTCCCTTCTTCTATTAGGTATAATAAAAACTTAGATTTTTTTTTACGAAAAAGACAAAAAACGCCGAACCTCGACAAATAGGTACGTGCGAAAAATTATACAAGCTTTTTATTAATTTCCTACTAGTTTGTGGGGGAAAATCTTGCAAGCACTTCCCAGTGTCCGATGCAGCTAGAATTTTGTAGTTTGGTTTAGATGACAATACAATATTAAAGTACAGACAGCAAAAGGCTTGTAATAAAAATGTAATTTTTACTAAAAACTTATTATTATCTTTATTTATACATTTTTATTTACCTACCTATAATAATTGCGCAATGCAAATAATGTATTTAATTGAAAAATGGAAAATGAAGTATTTAGAAAAAATCGACCCGTCTCACAACCAGCTCCGATGGGACTCGAACCCACGACCGTTCGCTATCCGGGCGACTGCTCTAACCACTGAGCTACGGAGTCGTTACGAGAAGCGTCGAATTTGTCAAGTACTTCTTACACGCTGTATAGCCAGAGCGTTAATTTCATCAATGTGAAGATATTACTACCCCCACACGCGAAAGAAATACCTTTCCAGATATTTGACAATCGCTAAAGAAGAAATTACTATGGCAAGTTATTTAAATTTTTACTTTTTTGCATTCACAATGCAGTTTTTTAACATGTATTTAATTGATAGTCTTATATCGATAAGCATCATCGAAACATTTAAGTGGAATATTAATTAATCTCAAGTCTCAAATTTAATATTTGTATGCAAACTTTGTTTCGTTGAAATTCACCTAATATAAGAAAAGTAGTCACTTTCACTGCACCGTGGGAAGAAAGCGTGATCTTAAATTAACAATCTGTAACATTATGCTAGTATAAAGTAACATACGTTTATCTTTTGCTACATAATTTGTTAATTCATCGTCAGTCATATTTTTAAGGCGCTACGCGACTGAAGCGAGATAGCAATGAGAAAACGACGCTCGCGGCGGGAGCGAGACCGATTTTGCAGATTAGGCAAAAATGTATGCTTAATTAGGATCCTAACTATCCGATATTTAGGGTGGTGTAATAAGCTCTTAACTAAAAAAGAAAAAAAAATCGGTCAAGTGCGAGTCGGACTCGCCCGTGAAGGGTTCCGTACCCTCTTAACGTACCGATTACATACACCTAGTAAAAATACCACTATCATTTTTCGTCAGAAAAAAACTAACTTTGTTTTTCATAGTGTTCGTATGAATTACAAAGTTATATTTGCGGTTTTTAAAAATGTGTTATATCTCAAAAACTTGTAAAGCCCGCTTAGCTGTGATAGTTTTCCTTTTAACTTCGTCATACATACAACTATCGTGAATTTTTTCAGGTATCCAAAAGCAACCATTTGGCTGGCAGGGGGTGGGGACACATGACTAACAAAATTTTGCATTTTAAAGCTTAATAATTCCCAAAGGGAGGCCTCAATCAAAAAACTGTTTTCACAAACTCATAATATTACCAAACAGGTGGGATGATTATGTCCCACCAGTCCCATGGGACAACTGATTTACCAACGGTTCAATTATGTTTGTAGCAGTCTTTTCTACCGCGCTACTATACCTTTTACTTTACCCGTGTACATCAGGCTTTTAGTTGTTTATGATTAAATCTAGAAAGTTCAAAACGCGATTGGATTGTTTGATTTCCTTCACGCTGGCACGTCTGAGGTGTTATCTAGCACTTGTCAAAGATTCATCGTAGACTTTTTGAAATTGTGAAGTTTCCGAACAATGTTGTTGGCGAAACTTTTGAGATTATTTCGACGTTTTCGTGACGTGTTCGTGAGTACTTTCTTTATTGTCAGATTGTGCTTTTTGAATAGAGATTGATAAGAAAATACTTAGCTTAGAATTTGCGTAACTTTCAATTTTATACTACAGACTTTTCTGCTTTTACTTTTTTTTAATTTATTTTGCGACGCAGCCTATTGTTCTCATTGTAGATAAGGGTGCGCATGACCATTGCATCTGTATTATAGTTGTAATGCTGGTGCCCATATATATTTACTGACAAAAAATAGGAATTGATACATTCTGTTATGAATTGTTACATTCTTTTAGGCATTGTTACATTCTGTTATGAATTGTTACATTCTTTTAGGCATTGTTACATTCTGTTACGAATTGTTAAACGTTCTAAGCACGTTTTATTCCTACACGTTTTGTTACCTTACCTATCATTAATATTTTTGGAGGAGAATAAAATGTTTACTGATGTATTTTGTAAAGATTTTAAAGCCAGAGCACAATAACGATTCGTATAAGTGTTTAGAGCTACTTATTCCGGATTTAGGCCATAGACGAATGAACCTATAAAACATCTTGCACATTTTTACACAGAAATAGGTCTTACCACTATGTAAAAGTACATCCTAGTTAATGATGGTTATATATCATCAACAATCTCAGTCATCTCTCGAAGACTTAAAGAAATCCAAACTTTACAAAAATATGCAACATTTTATAAAACGAAATTAATAATCTTACTACCATTAATCTCTGTCAAAACGATGACTGTACACTTTAAACGTTGTTGTTTAGATGAAGAAAATCGTTATAAGACTTTTTCTTTGCGATTTAGGCCCGAGTTCGTTAACCGTTGGTTAAACGTTGGTTAACTCATACGAGCACCAATCACGTGCGTTAGCCAACCAACTGACCAGCAACGGTTGAAGTAACCACGTGCATTTTTGTTTTTCTTAGTATTTTAGGAAATCATAGTAGAAAAAGGAGATTTCTCCTATATGTAGTTGTACAAGTATTGTCTGTTAACATGTTACAAAAACAAACAAAATTTCTATTTATTTTTTATAGTCTACACACAGAAGTGTTGTAGTAGTGTGCAATTTTCTTCTATTTTAAAAATACAATTAGTTACTTATACCTACTCAAACTGGCTGAGCACGGTGCAATCGTAGTATGTTCGTTTTCTATAGCTTAGTTGCCACTTTAACTCATATCTACAATCCACTTAGTAATATTATAAATGTGATATTGTGTTTGGTTTGTTAGTTTGTCTTTCTTTCACGTCAAAACGAAGCAACGGAAGTTCATCGGAACGAGTTCTAGTAGGCTACGGAAAAATATCACACTCCCGTGGTATAACGTCTCGTGGAGATCTCGCCGGAGGAAAGCTTGAAATATTATAAAGAGGAAATATTAGATTTTTTGTTTGTTTGTATGTTTGGAATACAAAAACTACTGGACCTCTAGTTTATCATAAAATTTCAGTCAAAGTTACCTATCGTTAAAGACCTCAACCAACACGTTTAAAACAGTAACAAAAATAGCTATAACTAATTTGTGTAAACAACATCATAACAGCACTTAAGAATGGTAACACTTACAAAGATAAATATCGCTTTGAATAATGACTTAAGTCAGACTTGGAAAATAACAATTACTCATACAAAAGAAATTGCAAAGTGAATTTCTTTTTTGTATTCTTACGTCTCATTTTTATTACTTAATAACTGGCGAACTCTCCGATTCGAGTAGCTCGGGTGTGCTTAACTATAATGAAGAAAAACAAAATTGTTCAAGTTATTGTTAAAAATATTTTATATTTATTTATTTAATGAACACTTTATTTTAATGCCACAGTACATAAAAAATACAATTTAAAATAACTTAAAACAGCATTAACAGGGCGGTCTTATCTCTCAAAGCGATCTGTTCCACACAATAATACTTATAATACCTACAATACAGCACATCTAAGATTTCTGCGCGAAATTTTCATTTCTTCCCTTCTTCTATTAGGTATAATAAAATTTTTTTTACGAAAAAGACAAAAAACGCCGAACCTCGACAAATAGGTACGTGCGAAAAATTATACAAGCTTTTTATTAATTTCCTACTAGTTTGTGGGGGAAAATCTTGCAAGCTTAATTTGAACCACTTCCCAGTGTCCGATGCAACTAGAATTTTGTAGTTTGGTTTAGATTATTATTTATAGGGGGGACGCCAGCGAAGCCGGACGGGTGATCAGGGTCCCAATTCTGCTAAATGCAATGCAGTTCAATTGCACGTCGTTAGCATGGCGATAGCTTAAAATGACACTTTTGGTATTCTGCTCCTGTCAAAAAAGTTGCATAGCGGCTACCCAGCCGCTATTGATTCATTTCGGAATTCTACTAACCAATGGCGTCACAATAGCGGCAGCACGGCAACATAAATAGGTATTCTGCTCTTATTTGACGTTTGTTCCGATAGCGTTGGCATCGTCGATATCTGTCAAAATTGGCCATTGAGAAGCAATTGTGCAGCCATACGTTTTTTCATCGTTTTCTTGTATAAATTCTCCGATAAAAGTGATTACAACTATGTAGCATCACATTTTAAGATGAAGATAGTTGTTTTGTCGGACACGGAGTTTATAAAAACGTTCCGCCTCAGTGAAAACGTAGGTAATAAAAGATATCGCGGAAATCAAATCTCCGTTTATTTCCGACAAGAGGGAAGAAGCATTCATCATCATCATCATCTTCAGTCACTACGCCACGGGCTCCTCATAGAGAACATCATCTGAATCAAACTTAGTAATAAATAAATAGGCCTTAGTAATAAAAAGTTTTGTTTGAATTATCGATCGATCGATCAAGAAGCTTGCATAACCAAACTGGAGATAGATATCCGCAAAAAGTATCGATACCTATACTAGTATACTCGATACTTTGGTTACGATACCGAGTAATTTAGTACTCGATTCCTACTTTTCATTACGATACTCGATACTTTTTAGGCGTTTAGGTGTAAAAATAACCCGATATAAGTACTATTATTAACCGAAAAACGGTAATAACGGTTAAATTATCCGACTTTGATCTAAAAAGAGGTTGCAGTTTTACTCGTTAATAGGGCTCCAAAGACGAATGGCAAAATACGGAACCCTTATAGATTCGTCAAGTCTGTCTGTCCGTCCGTATGTCACAGCCACTTATTCCAAAACTATTAAGACTACACATTTGAAACTTAGTAGGTAGGTGTATTCTGTGCACCGCTTTAGTTTTAATACGATTTAGTACGATTTTCGTTAGATTTTTAGCTACGACGTACAGTTTTCGAGATATTGTCATTTTTAGTCTTATTTCTTATTCTTTCTGAAAATTATTATTATCGATCGACATTATCGATATAACGCATCAAATGAGAAGAGTGAGGCGAGGCGGAAGAATACTTTATTTACAATCAATCAAATCAAATTAAAAAGTCGACGCGGACCTTATACCGGTATTGATTACCTTTGTTGCGATACTACTCATGAGTATAGTACCGATACTTGCAAGATGGTGGAGGAACGTAAGCAACGGCCATGTAATGAGACTAGACGAAAGTAACATTTTGTGAGAAGGGCTCTAGCTATGCCGGATATAAAGTAAGGCAGAGGACGACCGCAGGCCACGTGGTTGACAACCGCTAACAAGGGTTCAATTTAACGAACAGACAACCCAAGACCACCTAGCTTGGTGCGCTGCATCACGAGAAGAACCGACTCCAAATATAGGAATTAAGCCGGCTGTACATTCTCGGCCAAACATTGGCCAATGCATCGTACATAAACACTTTTGAGAGAACAAGTCTAAAAAGGTTCTTTCAAAAGTGTCAATGTACAATCAATGCATTGACCAATGTTTCACCGAGAATGTACAGCCCGCTTAAGGCACGGAAGAGGAAGAACTAAGTAACTTTAAAAAAAACATTACTGTTACACAACTAGACACCCGTGACGTCGTTTAAGATCAAAGGTCATTCAAAATAAATGTGTTATTTTTGTGCATAAATTTACTGAAATAGTAATTGAAATCAACTCTCGTAAAGGCGGGTGGCATTCTGTCAATATTGCAACTGTCAAAAGTTAAACAAAGTTTTACAAAAAAAATATTTTTTGTTAGCGAGAAAATTGGTAGTGGTATTTTTGCTATACGTAAGTAATCGGTACGTTAAGTAGGTAAGGTACGGAACTCTTCATGGGTACCATTCACGGAACCCTGCAACCCTTATTTATAAATAAATAAAAATAAAATAAATGGGCGAGTTCGACTCGCACTTGACCGATTTCTTACTCAGGCTGCAATCTCCAGTTTGGTATAAGCTTCTTGATGTTGATATGAAACTAGACGGATGGATGTCAAAATTGTCAAAGGTGTAATGTAAGTAGATATACAATATTGACCCTTGTTTGTACATTTGTTAAGTATAATTTTATATGCACTAGTTCAATCTACTCATGCCAAGCCGATGCGATGCTGACGACGTGCCAGCGATATGCTGACGACGTTTTACTCAAAATTAGTAGAATACCGTTTTTAGATCAATGGCGTTGGCAAATCATTGGCGTGTCCGCGACATCGCAATTTGTGGTAAAATAGCAGAATTGAGGCCCAGTCACCTAGGTCGGGACCATTTCACCCATTGGTTTAGATGACAATACAATATTAAAGTACAGACAGCAAAAGGCTTGTAATAAAAATGTAATTTTTACTAAAAACTTATTATTATCTTTATTTATACATTTTTATTTACCTACCTATAATAATTGCGCAATGCAAATAATGTATTTAATTGAAAAATGGAAAATGAAGTATTTAGAAAAAATCGACCCGTCTCACAACCAGCTCCGATGGGACTCGAACCCACGACCGTTCGCTATCCGGGCGACTGCTCTAACCATTGAGCTACGGAGTCGTTACGAGAAGCGTCGAATTTGTCAAGTACTTCTTACACGCTGTATAGCCAGAGCGTTAATTTCATCAATGTGAAGATATTACTACCCCCACACGCGAAAGAAATACCTTTCCAGATATTTGACAATCGCTAAAGAAGAAATTACTATGGCAAGTTATTTAAATTTTTACTTTTTTGCATTCAAAATGCAGTTTTTTAACATGTATTTAATTGATAGTCTTATATCGATAAGCATCATCGAAACATTTAAGTGGAATATTAATTAATCTCAAGTCTCAAATTTAATATTTGTATGCAAACTTTGTTTCGTTGAAATTCACCTAATATAAGAAAAGTAGTCACTTTCACTGCACCGTGGGAAGAAAGCGTGATCTTAAATTAACAATCTGTAACATTATGCTAGTATAAAGTAAACATACGTTTATCTTTTGCTACATAATTTGTTAATTCATCGTCAGTCATAGTTTTAAGGCGCTACGCGACTGAAGCGAGATAGCAATGAGAAAACGACGCTCGCGGCGGGAGCGAGACCGATTTTGCAGATTAGGCAAAAAAAAAACATAAAATCACTTCGTAGTAAAAAAGTATAGCGATTTAAAAAAAATTGTATAGATATTTTTTTTTAATACATACATATATAACAATCCTTAATCTTATTGGTGAACACTTTCCAATAGTATAACTTGTACCATTTGAGAATAATCTTGAATTTTCATATTTTTAGGGGTCTTTTACGAAAAGAAAAAGTGTCGAGACAAAAACATAAAATCGTGTTTCTGAATCTTTACGAATCTAGATATAGATTCCACATATTGTATTCGGTTTTGGTTAGTGGTAGGACTCGTTCTTAGTTGACTGGCTAGCTAACTACCATCTTATCTAAGTCTGACGCCATAAAAATGATGTTTTCAGCATTTGTTCCGGCAGTTAGAGATAAGATAGCCAGTTCCTCAGTGATTGAGGATTGCGGGAGTAGTGCGCTTCCACCTTCAGCCTTATCACCACTTAACTTCAGGTGTGATGGAGGCTAAGTGCTACCCTGTTGTAAATAAAAAAAGGATAGCCAGTTCCTCAGTGATTGAGAATTCCGGGAGAAGTGCGCAAACTTAAAAATCAATTTAACAAACACCAAATGGGGTTCGCATGGAGCTCCGCTTTACGTAATTAAATGATTTTATGTACATTAAACGCTCTCATGTCGTCAAAATCCAATGGTTTACGATACTTAAGTTTATGTCGTATTTACGTAATCATGGAAGTGAAACCAGCAGATGGCGGCGCAAAGATACGAATGATTAATATAAATGGTTGATTAAAGTCTCTTCCTAATTATGACTATGATTATTTATTTTCGAATCGCCTAAGAATGAGTTGTAAGTTATGGTTTAAGTATCAGCAAAATTGAGCAACTAGGTATGCGTTTTACTACTTGTTTTTAATCCATACGAAAAGGTGTGGGTATGAATTTATGTAATTGATAAGCTTATTTTAGCTTAATTTGCATAATTTTGTAATTACTAAAGCTTCCGGGATACACGCTTAAGCTTAAAAGTGCTAAAAGCCTCATAACATTATTTATATGGGAATGCACAAGCACACCTAGTCACAGAATATGCACCTAAAGGGCCCCATAGACTAGCAGTCCGCCGGCAGGCCACCTTCGGTCCTCAATCAAACAGGAGACATATTTCCGTAGCGCTCGAAATGAAAATACGATCAAATACGAATTGAAAACGTATACCTCAACCAGTCGACTACGAAATCGAATTCTACTACACCCGTTTTCTTGCATTTTTGTAACATTCGAAATCTGTGTTGGTAATAAATTGATATTCTTTAATAGTTTCAAAATCACGGAGAAACTTTAAAAATATAGCAAAATGAAAACACAAACACTTGTCATATAATTGTTAAAGATGACCACTCGTTGCAGAATTCATAGGCGAGATTATTCGATTTCGCATGTGAATTTTACAATTTCGAATGCGAATTCAAACTCGAGCGCTACGGAAATACGTCTCCAGTCGCCTGACATTCGGTTTTTGTATGTAAAACTGTGGTGTGTGGCTGATTGCGGCTAACTGACAGGTCTTTGCCTGTGGATGGACTGATAGTCTGTGGGGCCCTTAAGAACACACGAACCACATTGCGTTACCACACTTCCCGCCGATATCATCGCCACGTCAAGCTGATATGGAACTCATATTAGCTAAAATATGTTTTATGTTGCACAAAAAAACGAGGCACAGTTGATTTCTGCAGTGTCGTGTTTGTTTGTATTTAACACAACAACATGCGTTTATTTATTTAAAAACTTTATTTTCATAATCCAACATTCCCTTATCTTACTGAAACTATTTTTATTTCATATAGCTAGGTCACGTACTTTTTAAGATATTGAAGATTTTCTAACCGACCCTTATTCTTTGCGGTCCAGTGTAGTTTATATTCAACCTCATATCATAAGTACTGGGTATTGTTGAAAATCAATCACGGAGCCACGGTAAAATATCCTAACGATAAAAGGCGTGATATGATATATAACGAGCAGCATTACGAACAAGTCATTATTAATCACTCGCCACACAATGCGAAGCGGGCCGTACCGA
The DNA here is from genome assembly GCA_949710035.1 of Crambus lathoniellus. NCBI lineage: Eukaryota > Metazoa > Arthropoda > Insecta > Lepidoptera > Crambidae > Crambus > Crambus lathoniellus. The sequence continues at coordinate 5,949,915 of OX453310.1, read as the reverse complement.
TATCCACAGGCTACTTTGTCTAATGGAGGTCCCCAAACTATAATGTCGTAGGTACCTACTCATTTTCTTTTTCTTTTCATAAAAATTATGGAAATAACGACGACCTCCGTGGAAGAGTGGTTGGTACACCGGTTTTGAAGGTGTCGCCTACTTTGAGGTCCTGGTATCAAATCCTGGTAGAAGCAAATGTTTGTATGACGAACACGAGCTTTTCTACCTGGGCCACGGTTGTTTATATATATATGTTTCAATTAAATATACTTATTTATATATCGTTATGATACATTCTATGTATTCTACCAGTTTGTAAGACAACTCACTATAGGTTATCCTTAGCGAGACGTCACTTTTACTTCATGGGTCCTTTGTTGTATAATAAAATCAACAAAATATCAAACATATATCCCTTAACAGTTCGTGAATGTAAGCTAAGGGTTACTGCGTGGCTACAACACCTGACTTACTCTGATACGGAGGAATTTCTTAGTTCGATACTATAATAATACCTTTTACTTTTACTAATAATGTACACACTTAAACGCAGATACACACACACAAACACACACACACAAACAAACACTAACACACACCCACACCCACTCACTCACACACACACCCACACACACACACACACACACACACACACACACACCCACAAACACACGTACACACACACGCAGACGCACACACACAATCTATAAGTACTAAGATAAACTGTATTTAATTGTATTAAGTTAAGTTGTTTATCATTCTGTTAGAGTGAATGCTTTATTGGACCGCTTGGAGTTGGGCGCTAATGTCTGCGACGCAGTGTATAACATAGCGGTGTAGTGGCTCTAACCCTGATTTGTATATGTGATCGTCTAGTTATAATGTTTTTCTATGTATTTGGTGGTCTTGGTGAAAGTCGATGTTACTGGCATCTAAGTGATCTGCGAATCGTGTTTATGTTTGTACTATTTAGTAGCTGCGTGTGAATAGAACGGAAGCTCATCGAGATAAATCCATCATTCCGCAGGCCTATGGTTTTAAATAACATTGCGAAGCTTGTTAATATTAAAATGCAAATTGTTTTAATCTGATCGCGACCTTCGCCTCTCTTCTACTCTAATTCCTAAGCTATAACCAATAGATGTCTGCTCACGTAGTGGATTACACTCTGGTCGTTTAGTAGCGCCTACAAAACCTTCTAGGAAAAACCCTTCTGAGGTTTATTATTTGGGGAACGTCAGCCATCTTTGTTACGCTGCGAAGCGTATGTCAGACATCTCCAGGATGTGGACATTTATTTACTTTATTTTATAAGGTGTTCGCTAGACACCTTTCCCCATAATACCATGGTATACTTTATTTATTCATATTTGTATTAATTGAGAAAGTTCGATTTGGCCAAATCGGGCGATGGCTGAACGCTATGGAAGTGCAAGTGTGACGACGACCCAGAAATGCTGCTACCCGTTCACTGAAACCCACACGCAGATAGCCTTTAGGCTCAATAAGGCTGAGCTCGCGAGTGCCGGCCAGAGCATCCCGTTCAGTAGTCTAAGAGAATAATCTCTTATAGTCAAGGGCCCTCATTCGATTAAAGTCAGTGGGTGGAATGACTAGCTCGCAGCCTCAAGCGGTCAAACACCCCAGGATTTAAACACCCTGTGCAAGTCCTATTTCATCACAGATCACCTAGTATACCTATCTCTATTTCCTATCCTAAATACAAGTCTATAAGTGCACCTAACAGCGTCTATGTCCTGTGTAGAGGCAAAATGAACTTACACATTATACCTATTCAACACTAATACATTATACTTCCTTCTGCTCTGCTCCTGTTGTCTCTCTCGTCCAAATTCAGCAGCTAGACCCCTTTACTAACACGTTTAAATAAACTACCTATACACAGGTAACCTCAACGGTTTGAATGTAGTCTCTCCCTTAAAGTCTTTAATCACTCCCTACTATCCCATGTTTATTTATTTAGGTATATGTATAGAAATCTACCTAGACCTAGACTGAAATCTAACGAATTTAGCTCATAGAAATCGTGATTCAACTGAAAGGTGTACATGTGAGAACGCAAGGTGTTAAGCGAAGTCAAACAAACTAGCTCAATGGTTCTCCTAAGTATTTCTTAGTATTTAACACGGATTTGACTATGCCTCACACTGTGCTTCCTCTTAGGAATCTTATATCTAAGCAGTAAAACATATAATTATGGAAAAAAAATATTATTTATTTAACTTAAATGTGTTTTGTTTATCTTCGAAATAGCAAAAAGAAACTGGTTTGATTATTTAAGCTGTCACCTATAGGTTGCTATATAATGACAGCTAGATTTTCAGCTCCTATCTTAAGACCATACTACATAGAGAGAAAGCGAAAATCCAAAGAAAAAACTCTCTAAGGTCATCTAGATTCACACTTAAATTTAATTAAACACACACTAAAGTTTCAATAGTTATTTTACAACTTAAGTCTAAAGTGAGATACGAACACATTTATAGAACAAACCTGTTCCATTGACTGAAAAATGGAAAGGAAAACTATTTCACATATTAGTCTAATTTAGACTTGATTATTAACATTCATGGTAGATATTAGTGTTTCGTATTCCACCAGGCTACATAAAGTTACAGTCTCTAGAGCTTTAATTAATACTTTCACGTTAACCATCCCTATCTCTGAGATTAACTATGCATCGAGAAAAGACGCAATCCAATTCAGCCTCGATTGAGGTCTAACCCGGCTCTTTGCATTTCTATCTCATTCGGTAGACCATCTTGCAAATACCTCCGTCTATTTAATATTCGACGATTGCAATAACTGAATATCTTATATCCACAACACCCTAACACAACTATTGCGCATATTAAAGCCAACACAAAAATGAGATGTTCTATCGGGTTCCATTCGGTTATTAAAGCGAAACCCCCAGAATGGTGTTGTTCTTCGTATTGATACATTTCTACGTTGTATGTGATATACCGCTCGTTATTCTAGAGATTGTACCTTTATTGACACACGGAATAAGCCACAATGTACACAATTACATACCCCTCTCGACGTTGTTTAAATTCACTTTGTAAAATAGTTACACTTGTTTTAATATTCAAATCTACAATTTACTTAACAAAGTTAGTATTTAATTAATAGTTAACTCTTTAATCTTTATTTCTCACACAGTTAGTTACAATGGAGTCACGAAACTCCCAATCTATCACTGTCCTAAAAAATCAAAAAGCGTCTCCCCAATGCCAGTTGCATCCCCGTTTTCTATCTTCCATCTCTACTGAAGTTATCTCCTCCCGCTCTACGCCCATCTCGATCCCTCATTGGTCAGCTTGATGCTTGCAATCTCCATGGTGACGCCTACGCACAACTTCTCACGATCCGCCCTAACAATTCAGAGAACTCAAGTCCTTTCCTTCCTTCGTCTACTTCACCCATCTGCAACACATTTAATATCTACCAAACTCTTAGAAATCTGTGCATTTAAACTAAAATTGTCCATCATTCACCAGTTTGAATAGTTTGTCTGACAGTTGAGCGTAATTTACGGCCTACCCAAGACTTCCTTTGTCTTAGTCCCCGCCGTGCGCTAATAAAACTTGTCGCTCTTAATCTATTAGAAGAAATATTCGAAACATTTTTTTGATTTTTTTTTTTTTTATTCCTAGTTTTGTTTTACGAGCCCGGCCCGCACATCTGCTAATAATACGAATGCCATCACACATTCCCCTAAATAGAATCTTAAACACCTACATCCGAATGTAAGGTCGTTTTAAATTATATTTCCTATCTGGCCACATTTCCAAACTCTCCCACGGTATTCGTTCAGTTCTCACGTTCCCTTTCTATAGCTCTTATCTGTCCATTGTATACCCAAGTAGGCAATAAACCCCGATACTCCGCCTCCTTTCCTACATAAGTATGGCGCCTCACAAACCATTGTCCCTATTTTTTTTTTTTTTTTTTTTATTATTTTTATCTATTCACATAATAGCGAAACAGGTGTATCGCATTGTAATTCCCTTTTATCTTGTTTGTTTGTTTATCTATTAGAGTGTACACGTTGCTACTGGGAATAGCACCAATGACGTATGGTCCTTCAAACAAACGTGCAAACTTCTTAGTCACTTTTTTAGATGCATCCGATTTCGCAAACTTTTTCAACTTCACTAGATCACCTATGTCAAAACACACTAGTTTATGATTTTTGTTATAATGAAATTCTCTACTCTCGGCTGACTTCAACATGTTCTGTCTCGCTCGTTCCCGAACTAATTCTAATGGCTCTTGTTGTAGGCCTAACCCCCCTCCAATAATTTTGTCGTTATCCGTAGATAAACGAGTTCCTGTACCCCATACTATTTTGTTAGGTGTGTAACCCGTCGTGGTGTGTATAACTTGATTGTAACAATCCTCTATTTTCGGCAATACGTCAACCCAAGAACAATGTGATTTTTCACAATACGTCCTAAACATTCTTCCTAGCTCTCTATTGACCCTCTCCGTAGAATTAGGTCGCGGGTTTCTGATTGAGGTGTGCGTTAGTACGATACCTAACTGTCTAACACCTGACTCAAAAATCCTTGATGTGAAATTTGCACCTCTATCCGAACATAAAACCTTTATTTTGACCTGTTCGTGAAATTTTCTAACACAAGTTAATGAGGCCCTGCCACTCGCCTGTCGTAATGAGTATAATCTAATCAATTTGCTGAAGGCGTCCTGCATAACAAACACGTACTTATGACCAAAGCGTCCTGCCGGTATGGGTCCATAAATGTCACAAAATACTCGTTCCCCTATCTCCCTAGCTATCACCGTCTTAATTGGTCCTGAGTGTGCCTCCAACGCATGTTTCGATTTTTGACACACGTCGCAAGCCCTAACTACCTGTCCTATTTTGCGTGCCATCTCAGTGAAGTAGTAACGTCGCTTCATTAACGCAAGAACCTTGTATCGCCCAAAATGTCCTACTTCCTCGTGTATACTAGTAATCAATTCCGTTTGTAAGTTCTCGGGAACATATAATCGCGACCTACCCGAACCTATCTCTATCCTATAGAGAATCCCGTCTATTAGTCTGTAATGTCTAGCCTCAGACTCGCTCCCAACTTTTATACGCTTAGTTATTTCGCTAACAACACGATCGCGCCCCTGATGTTCTCTTATCTCTTCCCAATTATTCTTTATGAGTCGTCCAGTTGGTATTTCAAACAAATTCATTTCCGGTCCCACAGTTTTATTAGTCAAGATATCGGTGACTCCACTTATATGTCGTGACAACACGTCAGCTACAGTGTTCAGACTACCCTTGACATGTTCAATCGTATATTTGAACTGTCCTATATAACTTACCCACCGTATCATGCGAGCGCTTAGTAATTTACACGATTGTAGAAACGTCAAACTCTTATGATCGGTCCTAATTACTAACCGAGCACCCCTTAAATACGTTTCAAACTTTGATAGGCTATAAATTATGGCCCACAGCTCTTGTTCAGTGACTGTCCATCTGCGTTCCGTTTCTGATAATGATTTACTACAAAACCCTATAACTCTCTCTTCCCCCTCACTTGTTAGTTGGTAGATGTATCCTGCGACACCTATATTCGAGCTGTCCGTTTGTAAATAATATATATCCTTCGAGTTTGGATGTGCAAGAAGCACGGTATCTACAAATAAAGTTTTCACCCTTTTAAAACAACCGTCTACTTCCTGTGTCCATGACCATCTTTTGTTTTGTTTCAATAGGTCACACAGAGGCCTAACCTCCTCACTATACTTTGATACAAATCTACGAAAATAGTTTATTAATCCCAGAAATCCTCTTAATTGTTTTATGGTTCGGGGTGCGGGGAAATCCAATATCGCCCTTACCCTATCCGGATCCATTTGTACCCCTTTGGTATTTACAATGTGCCCTAATAACTTTACCTCCACACATAAGAATTTACACTTTTCCTTCCTACTCGTTAGTCTAGCCGCCTCTAACCTGCTCAGTACTTGATCTAGGTGTTCTAGGTGTAACTTTAGGTCCCCCTTAGTGAACACTACTATGTCATCTATATAATTTATACAAAACTCGCGCACCCCTTCTAGTATCGAATCCATAGCCCTCGAGAAACCTGCCACCGATGTCTTAAGTCCTTGAGGTAAAACACAATACGTATAGGTTTTCCCCATAAAAGTGAACCCTGTATACTTTCTAGAATCGGGATGTAATGGTATCTGAAAATATGCATTATTGAGGTCAATAAGACTGATGTAATTAACCCCATAAAAGGATTGTATGATTTCTGATGTAAGTGGTGGCGCCCCCGCGTCCCCCACCATCTTCTTATTGAGTTCGCGCGCGTCTAATAAGAGTCTAATTGTTCCGTCTCGCTTTTTTGTAAAGGTAAGCGGACTACAACACGGTGTCGCCTCCTGACGGATAACTCCTAAGCCCTCTAACCCATCTAGTTCTCTTTTTATCTCCTCCCTATATGCTAAAGGTATTGGATAACTTCGCTTTATGAAAGGCGTGTCGTCGATTAATTCAATAACATGCTCGTATCTGTCCGTCAATCCTAATTCGTCGGTAAACACTCTACTATATCTGTTTAAAACGGGTAACAATTGTTTCTTTTGTTCGTCATTTAAACCCATCTCGTCCAAGTAGGTAGCCACCTTTCCGCTATTGTTTATTTTCTCGCTCGCCTCATTATACACCGCCGGTTGGGCGTCCGTCTCTAACATCGTATTTATCATGTTTGCATTGTCTCTCCCGCCTAACCGTTTTAATTCGCAACTCGAATTTATTTTGACACTAGTCCTAACTCCTAAGTGCTCAATTGATAACGTCCTTTCTCTACCACACTCCACTATCCCCTTGACATGTTCCAACCAGTCGTATCCTAATATCATTGACCTAGGAAGCCTATGCAGAATTAACATTGACGTTTCAATGATTGTGCCACCCAAACTTAGCTCTATTAGTACCATACGATTCGCACTTTCACTCCGTGATCCAAATGCTCCCTGCACCTGTATAGCCGGGATAGCGATCTCGGGCAAATCACCTCTCTCTTTCCGAATAGAATCGTGTAGTTCCCTAGTTATAGCGCTTATTTGGCTCCCTGTGTCTATCAATGCACTTATACGCATCCCGTACACATCCACTCCTATCTCGGGTAATCTAGGCAACGAATAATCAACACCTAAGTAATCTAACTCGTCTAGCTCATGTGATATCGACAAAACCTCTCTACCCCTGCTTGTACAAAGATCACACGCAAGCCCTTCTTCGTCACATTCTATCACATGATTGAATTGATTTTCCAATAAGACACCTATGCTACACGCTATTGCTCGCAAACTGTTGCTACTCACTGACACTCCCCCGGTCAATGGCCTCTTCAATCCCTTTCCGTCTGCTCCTAAACCCTGACCTGGCTCCCATCCATTTTTAGCTAAAATCTTATATGCTATATCGTCTTTCCTATTAGAATATGATCCATAACCTATCCTGCCTCGTCGGTGAGCCCTTCCCCGAGTTGAACCGCCTCTGCCTCGCCATCTTTCCGCTAAAATCGTTGCCGCAACTGGATAATCTGTCTGTGTCCTACTGTAACGACCTCTCTGGTTATTTCCTCTTTCTCTAGCATATCTGCCTATCTCTCTCTGTCCCACAACTACATTTTGTTCGATACTCCTAAGAAAGTTCGCGCCTTTCATAATAGTGGGTTCCTCTGCTCTCGTAAACCACAACCGTTGAACATCTAAAGGATAATGACGCATTATCGAATTTACTAAATCCCTTTCACTAAAAGATATAGTCAAGGACTGCATCGACTCAACATATTCAGCAAAATGTTCGGACATCGAAATCGCTGATTCACTTGTGTACACCGCGTTAATCAACCTATACCTAACGGATTCTTGTATTTGTTCAGTCCAATAAGTCCGTCTAAAGTCGTCCTCAAAATCACTAAAAGTATTCCATCTCCTTGAGTACATCTCCATCAATTTTCGTGCATGTCCCATGATGCAACCTAGCGCTATATCAATTTCGCGGTCCTGTCCATTCACTTCTCTAATATATTTTTTTAATCGTTTCAAAAACGCAATAGGGTTCGCGAATGGTTTTCCGTCAAAACTCGGCTTCGCAACTGAAGGCTGTATGACGTATAAGTTTCTAGTTTCCGAATTCGCGGCACTACCACTAGCTGTTGTGCTAATCGACTCCTGTCTAATCGTCTGATGACTATTTTGCACATTCCCGCGCGACTCTAACCTCTCGTTTAATCGCTCCGCGCTCAACTGCCGTAATGTATTTTGAAATTCATCCATTCTTTGTGACATCTGTTGTAAAGTTATGTTATCTATATTTCCCGTTTGTTCCCCTATGCCTCCGTTACCCTCACGACTTTCCCCTGTCCTATCTTGACCCCTAACCCGTCTCTTACTGCGCCTAGGCATTATAACGTCACTTAACTCAACTGCCGACAAACTAGTTTTGATTTAAACTTTCCCCTACTCCTAAATGCACAGATCGTTCTTTATGAGAAAGGTAGATAGTACCACATGTGATTAAAATACTCATGATAACAGACTTACATTGAAATGTAACAATATCTTGAGAATCTGCTCCCGCCTTTGTCTCCACCTAAATCACAAATCTTTATTATGCTAACCTTTTTACGTACAGTCAAAATCGTCAAACGCGACGCTATGCTTTGAATAATATTGGAAAGTATTTTTATTTTACTCTTTTATTGTTTATTTTGTTCGGTAAGAATTCTCCACGTCCTTCCCTTTTGTCTTTAATGTACAGCCGTCAAATTTTACTTCAATGGACAACAGCAGTTAAGTTGCAAACCAATAAAACATTAACCCTAAGGTCTCCTTTGTCTCGCTTCCCATTCACAAGCTTGTCAGACAGGCTTTGTCTTCCGTGAACAAATAACTTGGCTATACAGTTGTCTAAAAATGGATTCTTTTAGTTTTATAATTTACGAAATAGGTATGTATATTTTTTTTTTTTTTTCTTTTCGATCTCGTTGATAACATTATGACAAATTCTGACTGTAACTGTGTCTTTCCCCTACAATCAAAAGACATGTAAACAGTTTAACACAATAAAATAATCACACCATGCACATAATTAAAATAATTATTCCATGCACAATTTATCTCGCCTCCTTGTTTCGCATCACGATGTCTCGTAACATCCCTGTAAAAGTATTCCTTTCAACTGACCACGATTTCTACGTTGTGTTTATTTTATTTATTTTTGTTTTATTTATTTATTATAATTATTTGGTCCTTTTGATCCAATCGTATCGTTATTTCGAATACGTATTTGGAATCCTGGTCGACACGACACCATTTTCTGTAGTGGCTCTAACCCTGATTTGTATATGTGATCGTGTTCACGCCGCGCGTGATTCATTCATTCACGTTCTTTCGTGGGTTCGGCGCCAACCGCCGACCGCGCGACATCGCGACCAGTTGGCCGTAAGCAGCCGTGAGACAAGTTCGTGTGTTTCTGTAGCGACGTGCCGCGCCAGTTACCTACCCATATTGGGACCGAGATTTCGTTTTGCGCCTACTAGGGCTCCGGTCGGGGTACGGACTTGTGACCCGTGTGTGTTCGCTTTGAAAAGCGCCGGGAAAGTTTTAGCTGCCTATTAGGGCATTGTGTAGTATAAGAGTGTTAGCTGTAAGAGTTTCCCATCGGGGGTTGTGTGGAGATCGTTTAGCCAGGCGCGCCGGCGAGACAACGTTCAGCCCCCCTGGATTACGGACACTATTTTCTAGTAAGGTAGGATTAGCTTAATTTACTTAATTTTGCATGAGAAACCTTCGTTTCAATAAACTGTGGAACACAGTAGATGTGGTCATCACAATTGTGCGTGATCATATTTTTGGTAGCAGAGCGTACCTAGTTGATATAATTAGTTAATTTTCATATTAAAATTAACTAGGTACATAAAATTTCATAGTAAAAATAAAAAGCGTACCTAAAAAGCGTACCTAAAAATTATTTTTTTTTTGTTGAAATCTCGAGGGTATGCCGAGACGATTGAAGTACTAAGAAATTGTTCTAGTAAATTCTCGAAGCGAATGTTTCTCACTTGGTGGATCCGATAATAGATAGACACTTATATAATTGTTGTCACATACTAGTGTTTTGATACGAGTTTACTCGCCTAGATGTGTATATTTTTTTTTGTGTGTCCGGATTTATTTGACGAATAGTTCGTTCGAAAGTGTGTTTATTAGTACCACATACTAGTGATTTGATACGAGTTTACTCGCCTAGATGTGTATATTTTTTTTTGTGTGTCGGGATTTATTTGACGAATAGTTTCGTTCGAAAGTGTTGTTTATTAGTACCACATACTAGTGTTTGTTCCGAGTCCGCTTGCCTAGTTAAAAAAGTGGAACTAGTTTTAATTATTAGTAGTATTAAATTACGAGTATTATTATTAAAAATAGTTTTGTTTTTGTTTGTTGATAACGGTTTAGTAGTTGATTTGCGAGGTATGCCATACCGTTAATCCTATACGTTTTGTTTATACCGTTATATTGTTAGCCCTTGAAATTGGTAAGTTGTTAATAATTTATGAAAATAGTAGGGTCCGTGTATGTCGTCCGAATTTTAATTGTGTTTTATATTATCGTGACGCGACCTATTTCTATTGTTTTTTTTGTTGATGTTTACCACTTTTATATTTCTTTGTTTGCTTTGTTTATTAAACGGCTTATAAATGGCTCCTACGAATCCGACCGCCGTATCCAGGGCTGGCATCCAAGGAGCTTTGCGTTGGCTTGCTTGTGCGGTCACATTAATAGACCGAGCCGACCGGGTAGGCGCGTTGCTAGCTCGGTATGGCGGGCTGGCAGCTCGGCTGCAAGACCTGGAGCGCCACGCCATGGAGTGTCGCGCGTATTATATGGAGAACCCCCCAGCTGATGATGCCGTGTCGGAACAGCTGGAGCAGGATGTAGCCCAGGCCTATGAGCTGGCTGACCAGTTCACGGAGGCGGCTGAGAGGGCCCTGGCTGTTCGGAAGGGGGAGCCGGTTTTGAGCGGGGAGGTCAAACCTACCCCGACGGCGTTGCTAGGCCGATTGCCTACTTTGGAGATTCCCACTTTTAATGGGGATCTGTCAGCCTGGATGGGCTTCATTAATTTGTTTGACAGTTTGGTGGATTCACGACGGGACTTATCCCCTAGCGAGAAGTTGGCCTATTTGCGCTCCTCCCTGCGAGGAGAGGCCAGCGCGGTAATCCAGCACCTGCTCATCAGTGACGACAACTACCAGGTGGCTCGCCAGCTTCTGGTTAGCAGGTACCAGAATGTCCGGTTACTGGCGGACACCCACGTGGCCACGATTTTGGCCCTCCCGCGAATCACGCGGGTACACCTGTTACGGAGGGAGTTGCTGAACCCGCTACTGTCAGCGGTCAACTCCCTAAGGCGATTGGACCTGCCGGTGGATCAGTGGTCCTTTATACTGCTGCACATAGTCCTCGCCAAATTGCCCGCTGAAATGAAGGGGCGTTTCGAGCAGAGGTACGGAGGCGACAGCGCCTCGTATCTCCCGCCCTTCGCGGACCTCCTTCGTTTTTTGGAGGACGAATGTAGGGTGACGGACCACCTGGAGCCCGCCCCGGTTCCAGGTGTTGGTCGTATGGTGGCGGCGAGGGAACAGCCCCGTCGCCCGACCAATCGCTATGCTGCCTTCCAGCAGTCCCCTCCCCCCGTACCGAGTGAGCGGTGCAGGTATTGCAGGGGAGATAGGCATGTGGTGCACGAATGTGCCAAATTTAGAGGCCTCCGCCCAGAGGGACGGAGGGCCGTTGCTAGACAGCGCCAATGGTGCTATAGGTGTTTGGGGGGACACATGCAGTCGGCGTGTCCCCAGACCGAGGATTGTCGTCTTTGCGGAGGGAGGCATCACCCCCTCCTTTGTTTGGACCGCAAGGACGCCGGGAGCGACCGGGGTTCGAATTCCTCGCGCACGGGCGGGGGCCCGGCAGCCCGGAACCGGTCCCCTAGAGATTCGGCGGGGCTTAGCCCCCCCGTTCAGTCCCCCCCGGAGAGGGGGAACTATAGGAGAGACGCCCCCGCCACGGGCGGGGGTAGGGGGGTACCACAAGAGTACGCCACGGTGGCGATGGGCACGGGCCCTATTTGCTACTCCCCCCCCCTAATGGAGAGGCCTCGATTGGGGTACTATGTACCGAGGCACGCCCCACACGGGTATTACCCTGCACCTAGGAGTGCTGTTGGTCGGGGCCAGTATGTACCCGATTGGGACCCGCTCGCCCGGTACGAGCGTCCCACATTTGGCGCGCCGACTCAGGCGCGAGGGGGACAAGTACCCCCCCAAAATTTTTAATGGCGCCCCTGTCGGACCCAACCACCCCTCCGGAGCTTGTGCTGTTGCCAACAGCCTCCGTGAATGTTTGGGGACCTAAGGGCAATGTTGTAACGGTGCGTGCCCTTTTGGACTCAGGTGCCCAGGGGTGCATAATGTCCAGGTGGCTTGTCCGACAGCTGGGTCTTTTGCTTGTGCCGCATCACGAAGCGGTACGGGGGGTGGGAGACTCGCGGATCCCTGATCCGATTGGTCGAGTTGAGTTCTCCTTCTCCCCCCACTTCGCGCCAAGGCCGAAGATCGGTGCTTCGGCGATAGTATTTGATAAGGTGGTTGGACCACTCCCGCAAGTGCGAGTGCCGCCATCCACGATTGAGCTGACGTCTGGACTGGCTTTGGCTGATCCTTCCTTCCACCGACCGGGCCCAATACACTTGTTGATTGGTGCGGATGTCCTCGGTCGTGTACTGTGTGGAAGCAAGCGAGTTTTGCAGACAGCCGATCTTGTCGCCTTGTCCTCGTCGCTGGGTCATGTGGTGATGGGAAAGGTACCACAGACACCAGAGACCACGTCGGTAGACCGCCAGACCATTGTCGGTTCTACTTTGTCCGACGTTCTCCAAAAGTTTTGGGAGGTGGAGGAACCCCCCACTGCCAAGCGGTTGGATCCGTTAGCCGAGGAGTGCGAATTGTTCTACCAGAACAACACTGGGCGCCTCCTCTCGGGTCGCTTGATTACCCGCTTGCCCTTCTTGGCGGTTCGCCCTCCTTTAGGGAGCTCCCGACCGATGGCCGAGAAGAGATTGTTGTCCATGGAGCGTAGGATGGCCAGGGATCCCGCATTCAAGGAGAAGTATATAGACTTCATGCGGGAGTATTTGGACCTTGGGCACATGTCCATCTCGCAGTTGGACTGGCGTAATGTGGAACATTACTTCCTGCCACACCACGCTGTTTTGAAGACTTCCAATGGGAAGATCCGCGTGGTCTTTGATGGTTCAGCGCCCACGTCAACCGGAGTGTCGTTGAATCAGTGTCTGCATGCGGGGCCGAAGTTGCATCACGATGTCTGTGATGTTTTGACCAACTTCCGCCGGCACGCTGTCGTCTTTGTGGCCGATATCCGCATGATGTTCAGACAGACCGTGATTCACCCGGAGGATAGACGATACCAGCTCATCCTTTGGCGTGAGGATCCCCAGGATCCGATGTTGGCTTACGAGCTGAACACCAACACTTATGGTTTGCGGTCGAGCCCCTTTGTGGCGATCCGTTCGCTTTTGGAGCTCGCAGAGCGCGAACGGCTACGCTATCCCCGGGCATCTGCTCTTATTGAGGGGGGGGCCTTATTTGTCGACGATATCTGCACGGGGGCCTCGAGCTTAGATGAGGCTCTCGTCTTACGTGATGAGCTGATTGCGCTCTTGAGGGCTGGTGGCTATGAGTTGCGGAAGTGGCTGTCTAACTCACCGGACCTATTGGCAGATTTGCCTAAGGACCACCAGCAAGAGCCGCTCCTCTTTGAAAATCCGGAGACTCCAGACATGCTGTCTGTTTTGGGAGTCCAGTATCGACCAGTCCCGGATTTGTTCACATATAGATTGGAACTGCCAGACCCAAAGGTCTGGACTAAACGCACGGTGCTGTCCACTGTAGCCCGTACCTTTGATCCGAACGGTTGGCTCAGCCCTGTAGTGTTTTCGATGAAGTGCTTCCTACAGGAGCTCTGGGCTGCGGAATTGTCATGGGATGAGCCCCTCTCTGGTAGCCTCCTACGAGAGTGGGTGAGGTTCGTGTCATCCCTACCCGACGTCAATCGGGTTTGTATACCGAGGCAAATGCTGCCTTCGGGAAAGTTTAAAGCCTCCCTGCACGGCTTTTGTGACGCGTCCGAAAGCGGATACGCGGCAGCCGTTTACATCCGAACGGTGGATGCAGCAGGCGTTGTCGCCGTACACTTAGTTATGGCCAAGAGTAAGGTCGCCCCCCTTCGGACTAGGCTAACCATTCCGAAGTTGGAGTTGTCCGGCGCCACTCTCTTAGTACGGCTACTCAATCATGTTGCCGACACCTTGGGAAACGGTGTCGACTTGGAGTCGATATTTGCGTGGTCTGACAGCCAGGTCGTCCTTTGTTGGCTGAAGAGTTCAGTCCACACCCTTGAGGTTTTTGTGGCCAACCGGGTCTCACAAATTCAGACTTCAAAGGCCCCGTTGATTTGGCGCCACGTACCGGGCGAATTGAACCCCGCAGACTGTGCCTCCCGCGGCTGCGAGGCGCCTGAGTTAGTGGACCACCACCTATGGTGGAGTCCATCATGGTTGTTACGGCCTGAGCGCTCATGGCCTGCCACCCCGGCTGTGGCCAGAGTCCCAGACCTAGGCATGCGTGTTCACGCCGTGGAGACGGTGGCGGCTCCGCAGATGGAGTTCTTGTTAGACCGCTACAGTTCTCTTGATAAGTTGCTCGGCGTGACTGCTTGGATGAGGCGCTTTGTGCGAAATTGTCGCCAGCCTCAGGAGAAATCGTTGTCTCCGGTCCTCGCCCCACAAGAGCGGCAAGACGCTCTGTTGCATTGGTTGCGAGTGACGCAACAGCGAGAGTTTGAACCGGAGCTGAAAGCCCTGCGCTCAAGTAAGTCCAAGTTGAAGGGACCCTTGGTGCGGTTGAATCCCTTCTTGGACAGTACCGGATTGCTGCGTGTCGGAGGTAGGCTCAGACATGCCAACCTGCCGTACGGATCACGCCACCCTTTGTTGCTCCCCAAGGATGGACCGTTAGTTAGACTGTTGATTACAGACCGACATGTAAAGAATGCTCATGCCGGTTGTAATGCTTTGACCGCGCTCCTCCAACGAGAGTTCTGGATTTTGTCAGCGCGGAGAATAATCCGATCCGTTATTTTTCGTTGTCTCCCGTGTTATCGTTTGCGCGCCGATACGATGCAGCCCCAGATGGGTGATTTGCCTGCCGATCGAGTGAACGAATCGATGCCCTTCTCAGGAGTTGGAACGGATTTTGCGGGGCCATTTACCGTTAAGACATCGCGGCTTCGTAATGCTAGAACGGAAAAGGCTTACTTGTGTGTATTTGTTTGTTTGGCCACTAAAGCGGTCCACCTGGAGGTGGTTAGTGCCCTCACCACAGAAGCCTTTGTAGCCACGTTGAATCGTTTTGTGTCTCGCCGCGGAATGCCGTCGTTAATAAGGTCCGATTGTGGAACCAATTTCAAGGGCACCGATAGGTATTTAAAGGAAGTTTGTGAATTTTTGGATAGGAATAATTTTGAGATCGGATCCACACTCTCTCGCAGAGGGGTACGATGGCAGTACTCCCCGCCATCCTGCCCCCACTGGGGAGGGATTTTTGAAGCAACTGTAAAGGCCGCTAAAACTCACCTTCGTCGCGTTATTGGGGAGACGGTCCTCACGTTTGAGGAACTCGCGACCGTATTTTGTAAGGTTGAGGCGGTCCTCAACTCGCGTCCGTTGTGTCCGTTATCTTCGGACGCGAATGATTTAGAGGCCCTTTCGCCGGGCCATTTTTTGATTGGCAGACCGCTTAACGCCTTGCCGGAATATCCTTATTCCGAAGTGCCCTCCGGACGGCTCTCGCGATTTGAATTGCTCCAGCAGCTTACGCAGAGTTTTTGGCGCCGTTGGCATCTGGAGTATTTGCACATTTTGCAGCAACGCGTTAAGTGGTCGGATAGGACGACCCCACCCAAGGCCGGAGACCTCGTGTTGGTAAAGGATCCAAACCTGCCGCCCCTCCGCTGGCGTTTAGGACGCATTGTTCAGCTTCATCCGGGGTCGGATGGTGTGCCCAGGTTTGCCGAGGTCCTGGTGGGGGACTCTGTTTTGAAGCGAGCGATCGCTACCCTCTCTCGCCTGCCCTTAGATTGAGTTGGCGGACAGTTTGCTACTGTCCGGGACGGGGGGATGTTCACGCCGCGCGTGATTCATTCATTCACGTTCTTTCGTGGGTTCGGCGCCAACCGCCGACCGCGCGACATCGCGACCAGTTGGCCGTAAGCAGCCGTGAGACAAGTTCGTGTGTTTCTGTAGCGACGTGCCGCGCCAGTTACCTACCCATATTGGGACCGAGATTTCGTTTTGCGCCTACTAGGGCTCCGGTCGGGGTACGGACTTGTGACCCGTGTGTGTTCGCTTTGAAAAGCGCCGGGAAAGTTTTAGCTGCCTATTAGGGCATTGTGTAGTATAAGAGTGTTAGCTGTAAGAGTTTCCCATCGGGGGTTGTGTGGAGATCGTTTAGCCAGGCGCGCCGGCGAGACAACGTTCAGCCCCCCTGGATTACGGACACTATTTTCTAGTAAGGTAGGATTAGCTTAATTTACTTAATTTTGCATGAGAAACCTTCGTTTCAATAAACTGTGGAACACAGTAGATGTGGTCATCACAATTGTGCGTGATCAGATCGTCTAGTTATAATGTTTTTCTATGTATTTGGTGGTCTTGGTGAAAGTCGATGTTACTGGCATCTAAGTGATCTGCGAATCGTGTTTATGTTTGTACTATTTAGTAGCTGCGTGTGAATAGAACGGAAGCTCATCGAGATAAATCCATCATTCCGCAGGCCTATGGTTTTAAATAACATTGCGAAGCTTGTTAATATTAAAATGCAAATTGTTTTAATCTGATCGTGACCTTCGCCTCTCTTCTACTCTAATTCCTAAGCTATAACCAATAGATGTCTGCTCACGTAGTGGATTACACTCTGGTCGTTTAGTAGCGCCTACAAAACCTTCTAGGAAAAACCCTTCTGAGGTTTATTATTTGGGGAACGTCAGCCATCTTTGTTACGCTGCGAAGCGTATGTCAGACATCTCCAGGATGTGGACATTTATTTACTTTATTTTATAAGGTGTTCGCTAGACACCTTTCCCCATAATACCATGGTATACTTTATTTATTCATATTTGTATTAATTGAGAAAGTTCGATTTGGCCAAATCGGGCGATGGCTGAACGCTATGGAAGTGCAAGTGTGACGACGACCCAGAAATGCTGCTACCCGTTCACTGAAACCCACACGCAGATAGCCTTTAGGCTCAATAAGGCTGAGCTCGCGAGTGCCGGCCAGAGCATCCCGTTCAGTAGTCTAAGAGAATAATCTCTTATAGTCAAGGGCCCTCATTCGATTAAAGTCAGTGGGTGGAATGACTAGCTCGCAGCCTCAAGCGGTCAAACACCCCAGGATTTAAACACCCTGTGCAAGTCCTATTTCATCACAGATCACCTAGTATACCTATCTCTATTTCCTATCCTAAATACAAGTCTATAAGTGCACCTAACAGCGTCTATGTCCTGTGTAGAGGCAAAATGAACTTACACATTATACCTATTCAACACTAATACATTATACTTCCTTCTGCTCTGCTCCTGTTGTCTCTCTCGTCCAAATTCAGCAGCTAGACCCCTTTACTAACACGTTTAAATAAACTACCTATACACAGGTAACCTCAACGGTTTGAATGTAGTCTCTCCCTTAAAGTCTTTAATCACTCCCTACTATCCCATGTTTATTTATTTAGGTATATGTATAGAAATCTACCTAGACCTAGACTGAAATCTAACGAATTTAGCTCATAGAAATCGTGATTCAACTGAAAGGTGTACATGTGAGAACGCAAGGTGTTAAGCGAAGTCAAACAAACTAGCTCAATGGTTCTCCTAAGTATTTCTTAGTATTTAACACGGATTTGACTATGCCTCACACTGTGCTTCCTCTTAGGAATCTTATATCTAAGCAGTAAAACATATAATTATGGAAAAAAAATATTATTTATTTAACTTAAATGTGTTTTGTTTATCTTCGAAATAGCAAAAAGAAACTGGTTTGATTATTTAAGCTGTCACCTATAGGTTGCTATATAATGACAGCTAGATTTTCAGCTCCTATCTTAAGACCATACTACATAGAGAGAAAGCGAAAATCCAAAGAAAAAACTCTCTAAGGTCATCTAGATTCACACTTAAATTTAATTAAACACACACTAAAGTTTCAATAGTTATTTTACAACTTAAGTCTAAAGTGAGATACGAACACATTTATAGAACAAACCTGTTCCATTGACTGAAAAATGGAAAGGAAAACTATTTCACATATTAGTCTAATTTAGACTTGATTATTAACATTCATGGTAGATATTAGTGTTTCGTATTCCACCAGGCTACATAAAGTTACAGTCTCTAGAGCTTTAATTAATACTTTCACGTTAACCATCCCTATCTCTGAGATTAACTATGCATCGAGAAAAGACGCAATCCAATTCAGCCTCGATTGAGGTCTAACCCGGCTCTTTGCATTTCTATCTCATTCGGTAGACCATCTTGCAAATACCTCCGTCTATTTAATATTCGACGATTGCAATAACTGAATATCTTATATCCACAACACCCTAACACAACTATTGCGCATATTAAAGCCAACACAAAAATGAGATGTTCTATCGGGTTCCATTCGGTTATTAAAGCGAAACCCCCAGAATGGTGTTGTTCTTCGTATTGATACATTTCTACGTTGTATGTGATATACCGCTCGTTATTCTAGAGATTGTACCTTTATTGACACACGGAATAAGCCACAATGTACACAATTACATACCCCTCTCGACGTTGTTTAAATTCACTTTGTAAAATAGTTACACTTGTTTTAATATTCAAATCTACAATTTACTTAACAAAGTTAGTATTTAATTAATAGTTAACTCTTTAATCTTTATTTCTCACACAGTTAGTTACAATGGAGTCACGAAACTCCCAATCTATCACTGTCCTAAAAAATCAAAAAGCGTCTCCCCAATGCCAGTTGCATCCCCGTTTTCTATCTTCCATCTCTACTGAAGTTATCTCCTCCCGCTCTACGCCCATCTCGATCCCTCATTGGTCAGCTTGATGCTTGCAATCTCCATGGTGACGCCTACGCACAACTTCTCACGATCCGCCCTAACAATTCAGAGAACTCAAGTCCTTTCCTTCCTTCGTCTACTTCACCCATCTGCAACACATTTAATATCTACCAAACTCTTAGAAATCTGTGCATTTAAACTAAAATTGTCCATCATTCACCAGTTTGAATAGTTTGTCTGACAGTTGAGCGTAATTTACGGCCTACCCAAGACTTCCTTTGTCTTAGTCCCCGCCGTGCGCTAATAAAACTTGTCGCTCTTAATCTATTAGAAGAAATATTCGAAACATTTTTTTGATTTTTTTTTTTTTTTATTCCTAGTTTTGTTTTACGAGCCCGGCCCGCACATCTGCTAATAATACGAATGCCATCACAGCGGGCTTTAGCGAACGTTGTATAAATTGTACTGTTTGTTTTTAACCGACTTCTAAATCAAAAAGGAGGAGGTTCTCTATTCGTCTGTATGTATGTTTTTTTTTTTTTTTTTTTGTGTATGTCCACCGATTACTCGAAGACGGCTGAACCGATTGAAATGGTTCAAACGTTATTACATCAGGTTGGTTTCCAAGTTGGTCCCATTTTTTGAAATTTTGAAATCGGTTCAGTAGTTTTCAGGAAATCTTGAAAATACTGTCGTTTTCGTTACCACTTTATGTAAATTTAATACGTATCTTTAGGCATAACTCCTTTGTTTATAAACCGATTTAGATGATTCTTGTTTTGTTAAAAAGGGGATACCTCAAGGTATTTTAACCGACTTCAAAAAAGGAGGTTTTCAGTTTGATCACATACCTATTTACCAGAAAACACGTAAATTGCCTGCACGATGCACTAAAAAGAGTGAAATAAAAATTATTTTTATTAAAAAATTAAACCGCCTTCAAAAAAAACATCAAAAAAGTAAGAAATAATTCCTCACCAAATAAATAACGTAAGTACTTTGAAGTCGGGCGGGTTTTAACAAAAACAACAAAAAATTGTACTTACATGTTTCACGCCCGACTTCAAAGTACTTACGTTATTTATTTGGTGAGGAATTATTTCTTACTTTTTTGATGTTTTTTTTGAAGGCGGTTTAATTTTTTTTATACTAATAAAGTTATTTATTTATTATTTATTATTATTTATTAGTTGCCCTAGTATCTTATAACAATAGTTGATTTAATGCACTAGCGTCTTCGATCATATAATCGAAGACTAGCGTATACAATTATGGTAGACTCCATAAGCTGGAATACCGTGCTCCAGATAAATCTGAGGCTGAGCACACTATCTTTTGCCCCCACCGTCCCCAGGATGTCATAGACGACTTGTCCTGTATTTCGGACTTGGGTAAACCCTCTTTTTCTTGGCAATTCTTTTGGGTAGACGCATCCTGATGGGCTTATTGCATTGACCAGCTTAAAAGATACACTATCGTGGACCTCTGTTTACATCTCACAGACCACAAGGTCTGATCACGTGTTCTATACCTACCCACCTGGGGGTCAATATAGTACTCTTTGGGTATCATAATCTGACCTCATCGATCAAAGCACGAATCAGCGCGTCCAAGTGGGCCAATAAGCAATGAGCATTGAGCATTTCGCGGCGACATAATTCCTATATTAATAGTTTGTTCCACGAAAATTGTCACCGACCGCATCCAGTACTACAGTTACGTTATTAATCTCGACGAAATCTCGCTGGAAATAATCTAGATGGCGCTAGATTAGAGCAATTAGAGCTGGCATCGGCGCGCTTTGTGCCCGTGATGAGCGCGAGCGCACACTCGAAAACGTATCGTGGAACTGCCGCTACTATTTATCACTTTTGTTGTTAAATGTCTTTTGCTAATAGCACTACTACTTGTAGGTACTAACGTTCCTGGTTTTTTTGATATTTATGTGTTTTTGAATTCCAATTAGCTATAGGTCTCACATGTAAACTCAACGAAGAAGTAACGAATTTTGATTTGGAGATGTTCGAAATCATCTGGTCCTCGTCACTTCTACCTAGGCCGAAAACTTGCACTTGAATCCTACTAATATTATAAATGTGAAAGTTTAGATGTTTAGATGTTTAGATGTTTGGATGTTTGTATGTTTGTTACTCAACAACGCCAAAACGGCTGAACGGATTTGGCTGAAATTTAGGACATAGACACTTTGTAGCCTGGATAAGAACATAGGGCTATCTACTTTTTATCCCGGAAAAGTAACCCATTCCCGCGGGATAACGTCTTGTAGTCCACGCGGGCGAAGCCGCGGGCGGAAAGCTAGTAAGTAATAAGACTTTGAGGTATAGCACTCCGGTTTTTGCGTACAGACGACTTTGTATGTCGGATCTTTGTATGTCTCTGTACAAATGTATCGGAGATATGCTTAGCTGACCCGTCTCCGTGACTGGCGTATGATGCAAGTCGTCTGTAAGAATTGTATGTAATGTACTCGTAAGAAAAAGTAAACTTTAAACGATTGATTTTGTAAAAATCTTACTTTGTTACCTATACTAAATCACTTTGTCACTAGATTTTTTATTACACAATATTTAACAAAATACAAAAAAACTATTGTTTATAATAAAATAAACACATAATAAATTAATTTCTTACACCATTTTTCAAGACCACTAGGTATAAATTTTATTGTGAAACTGTGTTTTGGAATTAATAACGGATATTTAATATTTATATACTTTTTGTATGTAAATACATGCATATATGTCGCAGGGATTTTGTCAAAGTTGTGATATTATAACTCCACTAGTGAAATTATAATTTCGCGTGATATTATGAATGGACATTACGAGACAGTATGCACACGGCTGTGAGCCTCAGAAGTCCTATAGAACACGTGATAGGTTAGAAATGTAAGCCTTAAATTTCGTGGTTATTTTTTTTGTATCAATACAACTTATGGATTGTTTCATTGTCTATTCATAATTTAACTAGTGGAATTATAATATCACGCGAAATTATCATTTCACTAGTGAAATTATAATATCACGCGAAATTATCATTTCACTAGTGGAATTATAATATCACGACTTTGACAAAATCCCTGCGACACATAAAAAAAACACCCAGACCAAGACAAAATTAAATAGACATGTTCATGCATAGGTACACATATTTGTCTTGTCCGAGAATCGAAATCGAAACATATGGCCCAGAAGGCAGGTATTCTTTAACTTAAATTGTTATAAACATGTTTTCGCCTTTGTAACGTCGAGGACAAATAGTAGGGGTCCGATTATATCATCGAGACAGATTGCAAGTAGCAACTCGTTAGTAAGATAAGACGATTAATGTCTAGTGTTTCTCTTGTCGGGATGCGCTAGGATACCTACGGAGTACCGACTATCTCTGTTCCAAGTCAGAGGATATGATATTTATTTTTAAGAAAAAAAATTGCACCTTATCTAGGAGTATAGGTACCTGTCAGTTGATGCCATGAAGATCGACTCAATACTGAGGTAACTGGAGCTCTCACCCTGAATAAAAAAGTGTCCCCAGCAAATTTGACATTTATGTATGTAGTGGCTGTCAGTTGTCTCATATGACCATACGTATTTTTTTAAAGTGTAGGTGAGACGGAAGACAGCCACTGTGTAATTTGTGGTGGACAAAAAATTGTTCGTACTGCACTCTCCAGTTACCTCAGAATTAAGTCGAGCTTCATGGTTGATGCTTTAATAGTGACAGCATCGTATTATTTCTGACGTCCTTTTTATTGTTAGGGCAAAGTACATTCCAAACTTTTACAGTGTTTTACAGTTTGCTAAGCGTATTATTAGCATTTAAATAAATTGAACAATCGAACTTTTTAAAATATTTTTTTAAACCATTGCTCCATCGTGTTCATTTGCTCTTAAGTCGTGAGAAATTTATAGATGGGAAGATAATACAGTCATCATACATACCCATGTTGTAAGAAAATAAAAATCTGATGATAAACTCCATTGTTTTAATATTACGTCCCTTATGCCTTGGGCCCAAAGGCGAGGTGATCTATTAAAACCTAGTACCTACTTCCCTGTCCGTTAGCAAATAAGGCGAGTCTTCATTCGTAGCCGACTTAATTATGCAACAGTTTACTAGGAGTTTGCTTAGATGGCTCATCTGCTGAGTAGTTTTAATTGTTTTAGAATAGAACAAGCTTATAATGTAAATGTATAAATGCGAAAATATGTCTGTTAACTTCAAACATCTAAAGTACACATCAATCAATCACATCAACAGATTGTTTGTCATTATCATCAGCCATTAAATGTCCACTTTGCTGAGACACTGGCATTTCCTAGTATGGATAAGGAGAATGGGCTATGACTCACCACGCGGGCTCAGTGCGTATTGGTGGTAATGCAGCCGGGACCAACGGCTTAACGTGCCTTCCGAAGCACGGAGCTCGAGATGAAAAGTTTTTGGTCACCCATCCCGTGACCGACCATTGCCAAAGTTGCTTAACCCTTTCAGACCTGGCGTCCACAAATGAGGACATAAAACTTTACAAAATATTTAGTTACTTATTTCGATGTATTATTATTCAAAAACGGTAAGGTTCATATATTCACATAATAAACTCTATAAAACATAGATATTAATTACATTATTTTTTTCATATTCTCTGTAGTCTATTTTAGCTAAAAAAAAATAAGTTCATTCGGACACAAAAAATTTCAAAAAATTTAATCAGGTCTGAAAGGGTTAACCTCAACGATCGGAGGCCGAGCGCGCTAACCACTGCGCAACGGGCTCCTCAGAAAGTATTTGGCAAAGTACATTTTATCGCACTTGTCCTTATTCAATTTATAAGGCAGATCGTGTCTAAGCGGGGGTTATAAAAATGTTGATGATGATGTATTGCGTTTTCCAGCAAATGTCATTATCATCATCATCATCATCATGTCAGCCGAACGACACCCATTGCTCCCAAGGATCTACTCAACGATCGGCCCGCATCCAGCGGCGGCGTCCCGCGACCTTGACTAAATCGTCGGTCCACCTTGTAGGGGGCCTGCCTACGGAACGTGTCGTCCCCTACGTGCAGCAAAGCAAATCTAATGTATGGTAAATACAGTACTGAGTCTTTAATAATAATAAAAATAATAATAAAATACGCTTTATTGCACACAAAAATAAATATCTATAGAAGAAAAACAGTTACAACAGACAAAAGTATACAAAAGGCGGCCTTATTGCTTAACAGCAATCTCTTCCAGACAACCTTAGGTGGAAAGAAAGAAATAAATAAAAGTGGAGTATAGGGGAGTCGGTGCGCTATGGAAAGAATTTTAAGAAGGAAATATAAATAAATTATGATAAACTACTTAGTAAAATATAATTTATAAGCAATGAAAGGGATAAATACAACATATAAATGATAGTTAACACTGAGGACCAGAAGAAAGGAAATAACGACGAACTTCATTGCGAAAGGATCCCAGAGTTTGGGCTTTCCTGATACCTTCAGGTAATGAGTTCCACAGACGAACAGCGTGTACGGAAAAGGAGTAGGAAAAGAAGTCGGTAGAGTGCCGTGGAATTTCTAGAGTGAGATTAGTTGTAGAACGCAAAGTACACTGCGAAGACGAGGAATGAAAGGAGAAACAGCTTTTAAGGTAAGGTGGGGACGTTGGTAGAAAAAGAACAGAGTAGAGGAGCGTAAGAGTGTGTAAGTCCCTGCGCCGGCGAATTGGGAGCCAATTAAGTTTGGACCGGAAGTGAGACACATGGTCATATTTGCGGAGGTTAAAAATAAATCTGATACAGACATTCTGCAGTCGCTCAAGTTTACCAAGTAACTTTAACTTAATAGTTGTAGAAGTAATTAGTATCGGCACGCGTATGGAAATACGGTGTAAAACGATTTTGAGTCAAAGAAGGCGAGTCAGGTTCTTGAAGCAATAAAACTTTCGAAAACGCTTCTTTACGTGTAGAGCCATGGCGAATCGAACTTGTAAAATTATATTAAAACTGTTAATTACTACTTTGTTAAAATAATTAAATACACGTACTACCGGAGAAAGTTTTTACCGGGAAATCAATTATTCTAATTAACGCTTAGAACGATGAAATGCTTATTTAGATCAAATCGATAAATTATTTTATGGTCAATTGCTTTCTACGTGTTCATGCGCTGGCGAAATCCAGACCAAACTGTTCTAGAAATGCAATTAAAATCAAAGTAACATGGCTTTATTATCTCGCCTGAAAGCTACTAATAGGGCTCGTGGTTTTTTACTATCACATTTTTCCTATACTAACATGCGCTTTATTTTTCATATGAACTTAGATTAAAATATTATTACGAAGGACTTTTTGCAATTGCAGGGTCCTAAAAAGTATAAAATACTTGTAACCAACTTAAAATTATTAATATCCTGTTGCATTAACAGGGATTACTTGATTAGGATTTTTGGAAATTTGTAGCGTTCAGAGTTCAGAGTAGGTAGGGCAGGCGTACCGGTTTTGGCCACTGTACCGGTTTTGGCCACTTTTTTCTCTAAAAGTTTTCTAAACAACTTTTAGCCATTTTTGAAAAAGGCATTTAAAAAAATAAGGTATTTTAAGGTAATAATAACAACCGTTAGAATTCCTTATGTCATAAGATTTTTTTTTCAGTAAATTCCATTTTCTGTTTGATAAAATGTTTTGTATGAATATTTTAAGATTTTTTTTTTGATGAAATACTTTATAACCTTTGTTTTAAACAATTAAATTGTTGTTTTGCAATTGACTGGTTTCTAGCGCATTAGAATATATTGATTTTACCTGGGTTTGGTTATGATTTTTCGCAATACTTATAGGGCTCGTGGTTTTTTACTATCACATTTTTCCTATACTTACAAAAATTGCATTGTGAATGCATAAAAATAATTTAAAATCTTATCAGTAAGTGGCCAAAACCGGTACATTTGGCATCTCTCACATATTGTGTGTAATATAAAAAAAACTATTTTAATTTTATAAATTGTACCTTTAAAGGTAAATAATCCTTACTTATATTATAAATGCGTCTCTGTCTGTCTGTGTGTTACACAATCACACCTAAACTACTGAACCGATTTGAATGAATTTTGGTACAGAGATAGTCTAGAGCCTGAGAAAGGACATAGGCTACTTTTTATTCCTGAAAAATATCACCTTCCCGCGGGATAACGTCGTGTAGTACACGCGGGCGAAGCCGCGGGCGGAAGGCTAGTTATCTATAATTTAAGATATCATTTGTGTCTTAAACACCTAAGACCATTTAGTATTTAGTGCTTAATAGTCAAAAACTCCTTAAAGTGGCCACAAAGGGTAGGTACCTCTGCCCTACCTACTGGTTTTCTGAGATAAAGGCTGCGGTTCAGTTCAGATACCTATCTCCACAATCTTATTATGTAACAAATTATAATGTTATATTTTTTTGTAGATTGTGTAAAGAAAATAAATTCCGAAACTAAGCGTCTGTGCCAGTGTCCTAGTACGGCTTACAACTGGCGCGGCAACTGACATGACAATAGCTTAGCTAACAACCTCTTAAAGGTAGTTTACTATAAAATAATAAATAAGAGGTTGTTAGCTAAGCTATTGTCATGTCAGTTGCCGCGCCAGTTGTAAGCCGTACTAGGACACTGGCACAGACGCTTAGTTTCGAGCTAAATTACCATAACTAAACCTCCTTAATTAGAAAGATAAATAAATAAATAAATAAATATATATCCACCAAAAGGTGAAATGCCATTGTATGTAATAACATAATTGCAGTATGCCGAAATTAAATAAAGTAGGTATCAGGAGGTTAAATCCTTTGTTCCCAACCAGCCAGACCAAAGAAGAACCACTAAGGTCCAGTTGCTCGTACATTCATCATCATCATCATTTCAACCGTAAGACGCCCACTGCTGGGCATAGGCCTCCCCCAAGGATCTCCACAACGATCGGTCCTGCGCTGCCCGCATCCAGCGGCTTCCCGCGACCTTGACCAGATCGTCGGTCCACCTTGTAGGGGGCCTGCCCACGGAACGTCGTCCGGTTCGCGGTCGCCATTCGAGAACCTTTCCGCCCCAACGGCCATCGGTTCTCCGCGCTATGTGTCCCGCCCACTGCCACTTCAACTGAGCAATCCTTCGAGCGATGTCGGTCGTTTTAGTTCTTATTATTAAAAATGTTGTCTGTACTATTTTATTAACCTTCCCTGAGGTCCGGTTGCTCGTACATTTAACTTTTGTCAAAATTGACAAAAGTTAAAATTTAACTGATGTCAATTTTGACATCGGTAAAAGAAAAATACGTTGGTTATCTTAGGGTTAATAGTGTTGTCTGTACTATTTTACTAACCTTACCTTAATTACTAATGTCAACATTTAAACCACCCCCACCCTGTCGGTTATTTTGACCGCCGTTAAATCTGTAATTTGACTGCTCGTTATAGTAACCGCTGCTTCAACAACGCTTTTTAAATTTGACCGCCGGTTAATTTTACTTTAACCATAATTTAACCCTAAAGTTAACGTAACCAAGCTTCGAGCAACCGGGCCTAGGGTTAAAAGTGTTGTCAAAATTTAAACCACCCCCACCCTGTCGGTTATTTTGACCGCCGTTAAATCTGTAATTTGACTGCTCGTTAAAGTAACCGCTGTTTCAACAACGCTTTTTAAATTTGACCGCCGGTTAATTTTACTTTAACCATAATTTAACCCTAAAGTTAACGTAACCAAGCTTCGAGCAACCGGACCTTAGGGTTAAAAGTGTTGTCAAAATTTAAACCACCCCCACCCTGTCGGTTATTTTGACCGCCGTTAAATCTGTAATTTGACTGCTCGTTAAAGTAACCGCTGTTTCAACAACGCTTTTTAAATTTGACCGCCGGTTAATTTTACTTTAACCATAATTTAACCCTAAAGTTAACGTAACCAAGCTTCGAGCAACCGGACCTAAGACTCATTGGGATAAATAAATCCAACCTTGTCACACTAGGGACACGTTGGGAAAAAAATATGAAAAAAATTGCCATCGAGTCAAACTGTGATTTGTTGGGACAACATTTTATGAAAGTATCAAATAGGCTATGTTATTATCAGTGATCGGATAATCGGATGCATATTTACCTAAAGTTAAGGTGTTAGCTGTTATGGAATGCACTTTTGTATCAATTTTTTTAAAATAAATAGCTCATGCTAAAGAAATCGTTTCCACACCATGTTACTGACTAATTTTGCATTCGCGAATTTTCTGAAATCCCGGGATTTATATAAAAAAACGTGTTTTAAGAAGCCGCTTCCATAATTTCTTAGCTAAATATTAACTTTAGGTAAATATGCATCCGATTATCCGATCTCTAGTTATTATATATTGGCATTGTAAGGCCATTTTCACGGTAAAACTAATTTATAAATCTTTAATCAAACTAACAACCAAAAACATCTAGACCAATTTGACCACAGCCTACATATAATACGCTATTGCCATGTATCACTCCATCTGCCTGTTCACCCAGCCCTATTATTCCTTTTTTATAATGTTTCATCACACTTTATATCCCGTATATCTTTTAAACTTATGCCCCAACAGCATCCTATGCGCGTTGACGGGAATCTCCACTCCTGCAGTTGTGGGTGGCGCATCATGTGCCCCAAATAAATAAATAATTATGTAAATAATTTTTAATTAAATTATTGTTATTAAATGTAAAAATATGAACGAAATTCTAAAATAAATGCCTAACATTATTAATTAATCATAGGTATAAATACATGATATGCCATATATGTATTTATTCTTCCCTCTCACTTCTTTAATTAAACTGTGTGTACTATTATTACTCTTTAAAATGTTTCAGTGTACTTTCCATTGAAAATCCCACATATTTACAACAATATTAACTTTCTTGATACAAATATAGGTGATTTTTAGATACACTAGACATATAAACTATAGCTTTATCCAAGTTTTAAACCGACAAAAAGAGTTCTCAGTTTACCTATTTTTATGTATGACCGAGCAGACGTTTGGAGGATATTCAGATTTTGGTCGTTTTTGGCCTAGGATTCGGTGTTAGTGTTTTGTTAGGTTTCTCTAAGCCGATCTCTTACTTCAGTCATCAGTCATCATCAGCCATTTAATGTCCCCACTCCTGGGGCACTGGCATTTCTTATGGATGGATAAGGAGAATGAGCTATGACCCACCACGCGGGCCCAATGCACATTGGTGGGTATTAACGACTGCAAATGCAGCCGGGACCAACGACTTAACGTGCCTTACAAAGCACGGCGGGGCTCGAGATAGTAAATTTTTGGGCACCCATCCCGTGACCGACCATTGCGAAAGTTGCTTAACTTCATCGATCGCAGGCCGAGCGCGCTAACCACTGCGCCACGCGCTCCTTAAGTCTCTCATACTTCATCATGTCACCCGAACTATGCCTACTGCTGGGCATAGGCCTCCCCCAAGGATCTCCAGAACGATTGGTCCTGCGCTGCCCGCATCCAGCGGCTTCCTGCGACCTTGACCAGATCGTCGGTCCACCTTGTAGGGGGCCTGCCCACGGAACGTCATCCGGTACGCGGTCGCCATTCGAAGACTTTTCCGCCCCAATGGTCATCGGTTCTCCGGGCTATGTGCCACTGCCACTTGTTTTAGTTCTCCTGCGGATCTCATTATTTCTGATTCGATCGAGCAAGGAAATACCAAGCATCGCTCTCTCCATTGCTCGCTGGGTGACTTTGACTCATACTTACCTAAAGTTAAATCATTTCAAAAACTTTACACACAAAGGAAATTGAACATGGTCGATGTGCCAAAGGGTTCTGAACAATATTTACGGCGGCCTTCAAATTCCTTTGTACACATCAAGAGAACTTGTTAAAACTTCAGCCAATATAACTTTTGACTCAGCGTATCAGTTTGTCTTCAAGTTGTGTAGACACGGATCAAGTTACGTCTTTGAGTACTAAACTATTTAATTATTAAGTTGGGTCTGAGGGATGATTGCTTATTTGAAACAACTTATTTTCAAACCGCCTCTGTGGTCTAGTGGTTCACACTACCGATTTCAGACCAAGAGGTCCCGGGTTCGATTCCCAGTGGGGGTACATATGCGGTTTGATAGGATTTGTTCTTAGTCCGCATAGCTAGCTAACACCGTCTTTTCTAAATCTGACGCCATAACAATGATGTTTTCAGCATTATTGTGTTCCGGCAGTTAGAGATAAGAGAACTGGCTATAGTTCCTCAGTGATTGAAGATTCCGGGAGTAGTGCGCTTCCACTTTCAGCCTTATCACTACTTAACATCAGGTGTGATGAGGGCTAAGTGCTGCCCCGTTGTGGATTAAAAAAAAACAAATAATTGTCTAATAGAGCGTGTCAAAATATAGTCCTTTCATTTCAGTCTAAACAGATTTTCCGCACTATGTTTTTCTCTATCTACGTAGAAGTAGAAGGTAATGTAATCCATACTGGATATTATTAATGTGAAAGTGTGTTAGTTTGTTTATTTGTTTTGTTTGCCAGTCTTTCAAATAAAAACGGAGCAACGGATCGACGTGATTTTTGGTATAGTGATAGTTTTGGAGCTGGATAGTGACATAGGCTACTTTATTTATATACTTTAAGTGTTTTATTGATATAGGCTACTTTTTATCCTTTTTTTATAGTAGGGGGAATGCTGGAAAAATATCACATCCCCGCGGGATCACGTCATGTAGTCCATGCGGGCGAAAATTAGTCGATATCTGTATCTTATCGATATTTTCCCACCGCTCTACCTCTAATGTGAACTATGGATAAAATTATTTGTGTATCCTATCGATACCCTTCGCGACACTGCGGTCGGGTCACATCCCAGCAATGGAACGGCAAATGCGAGCGGCTCTGCGGGCGCGCGCTAATTAAACCGCACATAATTTGGAGTGTGCCCGTTACGTCAACACTTCGAATAGGTATATGACACACTTTAATTATAATAATAACTAGCTGACCCGGCAAACGTTGTTTTGCCATATTAATTATAGTGGACCCGGTAAACTTCGTATCACCAACATCTATTATAGATAGACAGATGAAAATAAATGATCGCGAAGAAGTTTTATACACTGCCTGCAACAAATGTCACTTATTAAAAAGTAGGTAATCCAAAGCGGCTAAAACGTCAGTGATTACAATACTCTTTCACATACCTCTTTGGAAGCGGCTATGGAAGAAATGACAGTTTTGTATAGTACGACAGTTTATCGATATTCTATACAAAATAATCATTTTTATTTTATAATTTTCCGGAATAAGAAGTAGCCTATATTACTCTCCAGCTCCCAAACTATCCCCATACCAAAAATCGAGTCGATCCGTTGCTCCGTTTTGACGTGAAAGACGGACAAACAAACAAACAAACAAACAAACACAGTTTCACATTTATAATATTAGTATGGATGGATATTAGATGTTTGTGATACCAAGTAGTTAAAAATATTTTTTTAATACTATCATGTTTGGAATTTATTAAACAACATCAGGGTATAATCGACGACCGATTTGGCGCTGGGATATACCTGCCTTCTGTGCCAGAGGTCTCGGGTTCGATTCCCGAGCAAGACAAATATTTTGTGTGCATAAACATGTCTATTTGTCTTGGTCTGGGTGTTTTCTATAGAAGTAAATCTAGAAGTAAATCCGTTATCTAGTTTACGTAACACAGTTTCTTAGTGAAAACTACATAAGAGCTTGATTATTGGAGTGATAAAAGAAAAAAGTAATAATTCTAAAATATCGCCGTGATAAGATTCCTGCTAGTTTAAAAAGAGTGGAAAGTTTTAGTTCGGTTGATGTTATATTAGTGAATCTATACAGAATCTCGAGCAGGTGTAACTTTCTCAGTTTCATATAGCAAAAGGTGTTTAAGTTTTCTCACGGCGACGTTCGGAATTTTCAGAAGCTAGTTACCTGAAACTTGGTGATACTTCAGGAAATTTTCTCGTGAAACGTGACGAAAATTTCGATCACTTTATATTATGACGGTTAGCATAAGGAGTATCGTGAAATAGGACCTTTATTTGCTATGAAATGTGCCGTGCCAAACGATTTGAGATTAACGATTCATCGTTATGGCTACTTCGTTATAATACTGTTGGTTTTCCGAAGGGAATTAATGATTTTTATATTAGTATATACCAAATAGTAATTTATGTTTATCGTTTATTATAATCACTACATAGTATAAAACAAAGTCGCTTTCTCTGTCCCTATGTCCCTTTGTATGCTTAAATCTTTGAAACTAAGCAACGGATTTTGATGCGATTTTTTTAATAGATAGAGTGATTCAAGAGGAAGGTTTATATGTACTTTTTATCCCGATATTCCCACGGGAACGGGAACCACGCGGGTGAAACCGCGGGCGGCCGCTAGTATTTATTATATTATAAATTATAATATTATAAAGAGGAAAGATTTGGTTTATTGCTTGTTACCACTAGATCTAGTTTGACAAAAAAATGTGTACACAAAAAATATGTAAGTAAGTAAGTTCAAGAGCTAAAAGTATTTAATCCACATATTTCCCAGAAATATGCCAAGTACAATAACGGATTATGACAGTTTATTTACAGACGACGTTATTAACCGTATGCCAATTTAATTTCCATGCAACAACGTTTTGTCGCGACCTATTATCTCCGTACAAATACCAAAAGCCGTTACAATGTGGAATACTTCTATCAAATTGGTTAAGGACACGCGACCGTATAACTGGTATAGTCTACGCCAAACATATGTGATTACTTTTGATAGTTCAACAAACTAGTTAGTAAAATACCGCCCACGGTGAGTCGGGATGGAGTGTGCGTTGTGAAGGTGGTTCCGAGCTGCTGGTGCGCGAAACTGCCACGCTGGAGTGAGAGAGGGCCAAGTGATGCTCCAGAGACGTGGGCTGCGAGGATGCCAAGTCGGGATGATGCGGTTGAGTGGTGCCGAAGGTCCAGGTAGCGTCGGATGATGCTTCGATAGAATTTTGAGGCGGGTTGTGCTGGCTTGCTGTGTGACTGCTGAAGGTTGCTGAATGAGAGTCGGGAGTGTCATGATTTTAGAAGGTTTTTCATATTTTTTAATAGCAACACTGGTAATGCCGTCTCTTGCCGCCATTTTGTTAAATTTAATAGGCTAATCTGTGGTAAAATTGGTGGGGGGTAGCTAGACTTGAGCCCGATTAACGAGCAAAGAGAGGTGATTCTTCAAACTAGCCTCGAGGGGATAAGTTCACTAAGACGTCGACTGTATCTATATTGTTATACCTGTACTATGCCTGTACCTGTAAGTTGGATCAATAATTATATGAGTGTTATCTGGAGTCTGAGTTTTCTTCATATTTCAGAAGCGGTAAAGTACCCACGTAAGTTTATTTCTAAACCTGATAATAAGAATAATTTGCTTATTCTGTGCTATAGTAATGCCAAACGAGTTATTTTATTCTCTTCACGCAGAGAAAGGATAAATATTCCAGAT
Organism: Crambus lathoniellus; assembly: GCA_949710035.1. Taxonomy (NCBI): domain Eukaryota; kingdom Metazoa; phylum Arthropoda; class Insecta; order Lepidoptera; family Crambidae; genus Crambus; species Crambus lathoniellus. The sequence goes on along the minus strand of OX453310.1, from coordinate 5,916,154 downwards.
TCCATGTTAATGCGTATTTTTTTTATCTAAATGACATTTTAAATACCTTTGCGGTGGATTGTGTTTTGTACATGGTCGGGGCTACTCTCCGACGGAACGGACATAAACTAAATCGCATTTGTGTTTTAATTGATTGTGTTCGTATACGGTCGGGGCTACCCTCCGACTATACTAACATAATTTAAAAAGTCTATATGCGTAGCTTAGTACTAAGATTTTACTAATTCGTGTTCGGGGCTACTCTCCGATCGTGTTAGTTAAATCTAAAGCGTTAAAATTGGAATATTTGTGTGGCGGATTGTGTTCCGTACATGGTCGGGGCTACTCTCCGACGGAACGGACATAAACTAGATCACACTTTTATTTGAATTGATTAATTGTGTTCGTGTACGGTCGGGGCTACCCTCCGATTATACTTACATAATTTTAAACGCGGGTATGTAGTAGATATTTTCGTATGGCACGATCATAGCGTACCATGAATCTGGCATAATATCTTGATTTTTGTTGTTTAATTTACATGATGTATTAAATGTGGATTGTACAGAATTAATGGAGATGATTGGCATTATTATATTATTAGAGTACTTGCTGTTTATGTTGTTTATAATCTTACACATGGAGCTAGGACTGGCAGTTTTGGCTGTGTACCTACATGTAATGTTTTAAGTAATTAGTGCTAGCACTAATTGAAGCTAGTTTTGATAGCCTTTACTGTTGCACAGAGTGAAATCACTTATGGCTACTAAATCTTGCATACAATCCATGTTTTAACGTGGTATCTAATACCAACAGTAAATAAAAGAAAACTAAGTTATGAAGCTAGCAAGAAGTAGTAAAGAGTAAGAATAATTTATGATTGGTTGCTCACATTTCATTTATCTTAATATTATTAAAATTAATTATTACTAATTTTCCTTTGTTTTTAATGTATTGAGCGAACGTGTTGTTCTCTGGGTTGAGTGAGTCATGTATGCTTACTGGTTACCTACGTTACCTGGTAAGATTGGTTTAATAGGTACGTATTACTTACTTACAATTTAATTCTGGCTTTCTATTTATTGATATATTAATTAATAGGTACAAATTTTGTGGATTCAATTAATATGAACACCGTGAATAGCAATATAAATTGCTTGAACTATGAATATGAGTTGGTATCTTTAAATATTTAAATATGAAAGTCTTTATGTGAATTTGGATATCTCTAATGTGAATATTTTTAATTTTTAATGATGAGCGAACAAATATAAGGTGTTCACTGGGTTGAGTGAGCAAGCTATGCATGCTCACTGGTTATAAGAGATACATTGAATTTGTTTGTTGAAATGCATTAAATTGAATTTGATATTAGGGGGCGATGTATGTATGTTGCATACACTCGTCGGATATTAGAGGGCGATGTATGTATGTTGCATACACTCGTCGGATATTAGGGGACGATGTATGTTTGTGGCATACACTCGTCGGAATTAAGGGGGCGGTATATGTTTGTGGCATACACTCGCCGGATTTTAGAGTACGAACGATGTATGTTGGTGGCATACATTCGTCTGAATATGTTTAAATGTTAAGTGAGTACGTTTCTCACAGGCTGGTTAAATGAGTACCTACTTATATTTCATACTGGTTTACTACCCGTATGGCCACTTTTAAGATTATTAGATTTAAATGAAACTACAACAGAACAAAGATAATTTCAAACGTTTTATTCTTGTTTTTACAATACTCATTTTACATTTTTGCACTAGATAAGTAGCTCTTAATAAAAGAAATGGTTTTTGTAAATAATAAAGGATGTAGGTAGCTACTGTAGCTAGTGAACAGTATAAATCATGAATTTTCCTGAAAGGCATATTGTGTTGATAACCTAATGATTTTATTATAGAATGACACGGAACGATCTTTTGCCGATGAATAATGTATACATCCCAAGGTAAATAGCATCTGAGGACGAATACGGCCCGCGCCACCTGGTGCGCCGCTTGGTAGGCCTCCAGGGTGACGTGGCCGACCCAGGGGAGTCTTGAGCGAAGGAGGAATACCCTTTCTTCGTAGCTGAATCTGGTCAAAGAGGATTTGAGATGATGCAGAGCATTTTGTTTATGGGGAAGTATTGAAGTTGTTTTGATTAAAATGTTTCATGTTTATTTATTTGCATATCGAATAAAGCTATTTAAGATTTAATTTTCATCTCGCATAACCGACTAAATTGATTGTAACACCCCCTTAAATAAAGTTTGTAAAGGTCTACCTAAAACAAAACAAAACTATAAAAACTTATCTTTTCATAGAATCATTTAGATGTTATCAAAATACTCTTAGGGAAGAATGAAAAGCCTTTTAAATCTACAGTTGCCTACGTGCTTGACATTGAGTATCTAGTAGGTACCACAGCTGTAGCAGTAGATACCTTTAAAGTATTATTGTCAATATGCGCTCTAATTATCGCAACATAGTACCTACTTACTTATAAAGATATTTATATACTAAATTACGTTTGCATCATTTCTTTTTCCTTGCATAATAAGTATCCACATGCTCCACAATTTGAGTAGGGGTTATTGTCTTATCTATTTAAGATTTTTATAATTACCTTAGTTTCCATTTATACGAAATCCATACCATATCTTGATTCTCATGAGTGGTCAATATCCATGAGCTAGGTTTGTTTTTCTATGCCTAGGTCTATGCCCAGGTGACCTTTACGCAGAACTGGATGTATTTCTGATCTTGATAAGATTGGACATGATGACGATTCACTTATGAATAAGAGCACACTATTAAAGTCGCGAATTTAGTATTCCAAGATTGCGATTGGGTAATACTTTTATAAACTGTGATCTGTGTCACTTAGATTGTTATAGACCTTTTAACTATGGAAACAATATTAGTTTCTGGTATAAGCTTAACAATCTCCATAGCAGTGTTGTAGATACGGTGTACGTACGCGTAGTTTTCGGGGTGCCGCTGTCTCTGAGGTACCTACCGGGTTCGATTCCCTGTCGGGTGAATGTTAAAAGCGGACTTTTCAACATTCTGCCCGATTGTATGTGGTAATCCCCGTCGTTGTTCCCAAATGCCATAACACAAGTGCTTGAGTTACTTAGTTCGGGATGGAAGCAATGTAGGTAGGTATGCAAAGATATCCAAAATTTACTATTTCCTAACTTATTTTATTTTTTGTAACTTTGTTCAAGTGGACATTTCGTCTATTATTTTTGTTATATGTAGCTTAATTTAAAAGAATTCACTATGCTTGACTTTTTAAATTTGAGTTTAGTGGCAAACTTAAATCTCAAATTTAATTTAAATTCAAACTAAATTGTGGATGAGTGCTAGAGAAAGTTTATCAGGAACATACTTTTCCGAGTCTTCTACATAATTAGACAATAAAGCCATAAGACTGATTAGAAATCATCATTCTTTAAATTTTTCCGGGAACGTCGAAGATTCTTTATCTAAGTACCTAGTTTGATAGATACATAGATTAATTCTTTATTTGTACACAATATTACGAACGGAACAATCACACACGAAATAATAATAATAATACAAAGATAACAAACTGTTAACCAAATGGTGGCCTTATCGTCTTACTGCGGTTTCTTCCGGGCAACTCAGTTTTGGTTTAGACGGATGGAAAATTTTACAGCCAAAATCACTAGAAGCTATTTTGCTATTTGTGCGTACTGCGTAGTGTTCTAGATCTCTCTTAATGATTTAGATGCAAATCAAAAGCAGAAATACTTAGTTGCTTAGACAGCACTGCAAGAAGCATTCACTGATATCTATTCTAGTTGTTTTCATTAACATAGTGATGAAATTATGTTTCTAATGCAAAAACATGTAAACAGTCCATAGTGCATTTAAGTAGATCGTGTTTATTACACTGTCAAGTTGTAACTGATGTTTTCCTAATTAAACAAAATAAAGTAAAACGATTATTGCTCAATCACACCTCTCAATTTATTAAAATGTTCTATACAGCTTCATGCAAACATTTTAATTCATGTTTTAAACTTGTTCTAACAAATAAAGCCACAAGTAACCACTGCTGTAGCATACCAAGTTAGTTTTGCCGTGTTTTTGTTGTTATTGGCGGTATGATTTATAATTAGTTTTTGAGGATTTTAATACTACCGTCCTAGTGTACGTATTGACAAAATATGATTTCAAATTATGTAAATCTAATTTATTGTTATTTTAATGAGAATTAATATCTTTATTAAACCAAAAATCAAGTAGATCTGTCAAATTTACCGTCTCATTTGGTAGGCTCGTGATACTAAAATTCTTAGCAGTTTACCATTCTCACGGACCTTCGACGTTCCTTCACATATTCTGTAGTAATCATTTCCACATTTTTTTTGATCTGGACAGTTGAACATTTGTTTCTACTATGGTTGAAGTTACTAAGTACCTTACATACTAATGTTTATAAAAGAATATGAGAATTCATATACTTACATTTATTTCTATTGATTCATTATCAGATACATCTATTTCTTTTGAATGATTAATTAAATTGATTTGGTTACTATGTGTGTTGTGAGTTTACTGCTTTCAGATGCCAATTGTAGCATCCAGTAGGTACTTATCATGAGCTAGCATCGAGTTAATATAATAATGAGGATCCCGCTACCCTTGAACGTACGAACCAACACAGCATACAAACTGGAGACAGCAGAGTGTACGTTCTGTGGTAATGAGAGGAGATAATATGATACTGAAGGTGCAGATCACAGAGTGATCGTTGTTGTGATGATGATCATCGTGGTTGTAAGTCGGATATTGAGACGAATGGATCGCTGATACTGAAGTTGACTTATATTGAAGTATATATTATCATGTCATGTATCTTATCTCATTTTACTATTATGATTGCAAAAGCTTGTATGTTTGTTCCCCAATCACGGCTATCGGCTGGACGGATCTTTGAAATCTTTTGTCTGTGGAATAGCATATCGGCTTCTTTTGACCCCGGGAGGATATTTTATTCCCACGGGAAATCATCGTGTAGTTAATTCATTTGGGCGAAAAGCTGTTCATGATTTTACTTGTTCTATTTCTATCCATGGTAATATACTTCTTCATATCCCAATTATAATTATTAAATCTATTTACACTAATATTATTCATAGTAATTATGAATATTTGTTGATAAGGATGCGGGTCATGCTCGTATGAGGATACCTTGTAGACATTTTAAGTTTTGATATTAAATTGCGAACTTGTTTAAAATCATTAACTTATTCATTAGAAATGATAATAATATGATCTTTTGATTTTCATGTACGGAGTGGAACCATGTATTGTACTATTCTAACAGAGGCAGAGAATAGATGCATTTAAGATTTAGTGCTGGAAAAGAATGCGCTGGAAACCTTGGACAACTGGTTGACAAGTTGAAAAAGCAAATTGTTGCTGTGACGGTTCAAATTGTACCTGCGGCATCTTCATTATCAGTGTCACTTCCTTATAAGAATATTTAAATTAATCGGTAATAATGCCTATTACGAACATGCCTTTAAATTATTCCTTTAGTTGTCCTAATTCATATTTTGATTTAATACAAATTGTGCACTATGGTAAATACGTATCTATAACTTGGTTTGTTACTAAATTGGTAAAATTGGTAACTGTGCAGAGGCCTACAGTTGTTTTTGTAAGGACTAAACTACGTCAAACTAAGCGATAGTTAAATTCATCTAATATTAGGTCTTTAATCCTTTCATGACTCGTAGTTGCTTTTTCCACTATTTGAGTGAAGTGATAAGGGTGTCTAGTTATCATGTTAAAGTTAAATTCTGTACCTACCTATTCCTAATGTAACATTCTTAGGGATTTTGCTTCTGACACCATCTAATATTCTTGAATGTAGCTCCTGACAATGCATTGATGTAAACTAGTAGGTACCAAGCTAATCCATTTTTCTTTTATGACCCATAACTAATGCTTATAGATTATAACCAGACTTTACTTTAATCATTCCATATACTTACTTACACATGATTATATAACAAGTATAGTTTCAAAATAAGTTTTCTAAGTAATAATAGTCGCTTGTTAACGAATGTCATGATTATGTTAATTTATACATTGATTCAAATAGTTTAAGATTAGTTTGTTATTGATAATTTATTTTATTTGATTATGTATTACTTAACGATTTACTAAAACAATATTTTCACGATAATATCTATATTCTAAACAAGTCATCCGCTTCCTTAAAAGATTATTGTTGAGCATTGTGTAATATAATGTATTTGTTTCAATTATGTTTTAAGTTTTAACTTAAGGTTTTTATCACTATAAGATTAACCTAAATAGGTACATAGTTGTAAGACTTTACTATTGAGAATAGTTGTGTATCAGTATATTAGCTGTATACTTACCTAATTAATTGATTCTAAATAATTTTTATATGTGCGTCGGGAGACAGCACGTTATCAGATGGCCGAATGTCATGATTTTAGAAGGTTTTTCATATTTTTTAATAGCAACACTGGTAATGCCGTCTCTTGCCGCCATTTTGTTAAATTTAATAGGCTAATCTGTGGTAAAATTGGTGGGGGGTAGCTAGACTTGAGCCCGATTAACGAGCAAAGAGAGGTGATTCTTCAAACTAGCCTCGAGGGGATAAGTTCACTAAGACGTCGACTGTATCTATATTGTTATACCTGTACTATGCCTGTACCTGTAAGTTGGATCAATAATTATATGAGTGTTATCTGGAGTCTGAGTTTTCTTCATAGGAGAAGTGATGGCTGCGCTGGTAGAGACGATTCTGGCGCTGGTGAAAACGGTGCTGATGCTGGTGGAGAAGGTGCTCCATGTGCTCCGTAGGGGTCACCACTGAAGGAGAAAGGGGATCACGTCGGGGTCACCACTGTAGGGATGATGCGCAACTGGTTATAGGAAGACTGATGGTGTGTTAGGTGTGTCTTCTTTCCGGGCTTGGTACTGTTAGCCCGAGGACAACAACTGTCCGATAGATGTTAGTCGGAAGTTCTAATACCTTTATAGTGAATAAACTTCGCGGGTGCGATGTAGGTTCTCCGCATGAATGCGGTAGCGCTCATAGTCTGTACGTTGCGTCATCGGTAGGTAGCGCCATCTATCATCTTCTTACTGTGTGCACAGTATGTGCGTCGTCGTCCAGATGACGCCACAGTTGGGCTTCTTCTGGGCCGCTGAGGTAAGTGAGTTCTAGAGTGGAGACCGCGAATCGGCAAACGTAGTGTAGGACGCCCTCAGACTAGGTGGAGCGACGATCTTTGCAGGGTAGCTCGCAAGTAGGAGGAGCTTGCCACCTTGGGCCCTCCACATTATGACCTAGTTGACGGCGGAGAGAGAAAGAAGTAAGGGGTTTAGTGGGTATTCCCCCTCCCTGATCCCCCATCGAGTATCTGACACTGGATGGAGGATCAGGAAGTGGCATGGTGAGTCCCACATAACCACCGTCCGTACACCGCACGCGGACGGGGTATGCGTAAATGCATTCCCCTCACTATAAAAAAAAAGAAAAAAAAAAGAAAAGGGTGGCTGGCAAGAGCTGGATGAGAGCAGCTACTGATCGTACTCGATGGCGTACTCTTGGAGAGGCCTATGTCCAGCAGTGGACGTAAATAGGCTGATGATGATGACGACGAGGGCTTTTTCTAAGTCCAACTGGCTAGTTACCACTATCTTATCTAAGTCTGCACGTTTACTGTCGTTAATTTAATACCAACCAGTCTGCATTAGGCCCGTGTGTTGGGTCATGGTTAATTCTCCTTAACGATCCATAAGGAAGGAAAGTGTCCCAGCAGTGGAGACATTAAACGGCTGATATAAATATAAGATTTTTTGTTTCTTTGTTTCTAATAGATAAACTGAAAAACCACTGAACCGATTTTAAAATTCTGTCACCAGTAAAAAACTAGAATATTCCCGAGTAATCTAGGCTACATTTAATCCCGATATTCCCACGGGAACGGGAACCACTCGGGTAAAAACGCGCCGCATTTATAATTGGTGAAACGCATCGGAACATAGTGATCAATGTAAACACAATCAATACTCGCATGCCGGTAAACAAATGACGTCATAAGCTCCCCGTTAATTACAAACAGTAGCTAATATTATAGGATTTGCTTATGTGACAACTCCATACAAAAGCAAACTAATTAGGTACAGTCAAACCACTTGATCGTGACCCACCTTAAGTTCATTTCCAAACAGATATAAATATTTAAAACAAGGGCGGATTTAAGGGGGGGGGGGGGGGGGGGGGGGGCACGGGAGCACGTGCCTTCGCCCGAAATGTGCGAATCTACACTTTTTTAAAATATTATTTTTCTGTAGGCGATTCGCACGACATTAATTTATTTAAAGGCGTGCGAATTGACACCCTCAAAAATATGTAGTAGGCAATTGGCCCATATATTATTTTAGAAGTCAAAACATAAAAAGTACAGTCGCGCACGTCTCGTAAATACTAGGTAGAAATAATCAAAGTTTAGATAATATAAAATTTAACTTGAAAGAGGGAAAGCCGTTAGTTACTACTTCTTCTTCTTATCGTGGCGACTAACCTAAACAGTGTCGGACCTAAATTCGGCCACGCGGATCGCAGCATTGGTAGCCTCCATTAGGTCTTCCTGCGTGCAGCTGGTTGGACACGCAGGGCACGATGTCAGATGTTCCATCGTCTGAGGAACAGGACCACACCTACACGCTAAGTCCGCGTCGACCAAGAATACCCACCTAGACAGGTTGTCCTTACTGCGGCCGACCATCGTTCGGAGTCTATTTAGAGACTTCCAGGCAAGCCATGGTAACTCGTGTCCAGGCGGGAGGTTCTCAGACGTTGGAACAAACGGGACAGGAAGGTTGGCACTCTTCCGCCACAGCCTACACCTTTCCTTCGATCGATCTCCGCTATGAAGAGGGAACACACAATTGTTGAAATTTTTGCGGCTTTTCAATCTTTGAGGCACCGGGTCGTGATTGAAAAGTGGATGCCGATTGTCACTCGTCATAGCGGTCTTCTCGGAGGAGCCTGCCACTGCTCTGCAGATCTCTGGGGGCGCTATTCCGGCTAATGGATACAGCATTTTTACCGAGGTAGGTTTTAAGCAACCCGTAATAACCCGGCATGTATCATTTAATGCCGTATTCACCAGCTTTGCGTGGAATGATCGGCCCCATACTGGGCTCGCGTATTCACTGGCGGAAAAAGCAAGTGCTAGGCCAGTGGTTCTCAGAACATCAGGCGAGGCACCCTACATTGAGGCTACCAGTCGGCGCAAGAGGCTGTTCCTGGAGAACAGGTAGACACCAAGGTATCTCGGTAAGTCATTGTGCTCGATAGGCATCCCGCGCTATTGGATGTTGAGCTTACGGCCCGCTTCTTTGTTGCGTAGGTGGAACACGCATGTTTCAGTTTTGCACGGCTTTAAGAAGTTGAAGTCGTAGTACTCTCCCAAGCTTTGCAAGGCATTGGATAAGTTGGCTTCAACCTACTCGAAACTGGAAGCTTGGGAGGTCAAGGCGAGATCGTCTGCATAAAGAAAGCGGGACGTTTGCGGAGTTGACGGCTGGTCTAGAACACTGCCTTGGGGCAGACCATTTTTCTGCGACCTCCAACGACTTTTATCGGAACCTGGACCGGAATTATGGACCTGGAACCGGCGATCCCGGCGTCCCCAATAAATTCGATTCATCGATCTTCTGAATGAAAAATCGATTCAGATCGGGCATTCCTACTGAAGACTAATGACCAACGTTGATGAGTGAGATAGCGTATACAGTTTTTTAAAGTGTGATATCTCTCTTTTATTCTGTTGTCGGCTGTCAATCAATTTAACGTTTTAAGTAGTAACTAACGGCTTTCCTTATTTCAAGTAAAATTTTATATTATCTAAACTTTGATTATTTCTTCCTAGTATTTACGAGATGTGCGCGACTGTACTTTTGACCTCTAAAATTATAGATGGGCCAATTGACTACTACATATTTTTGAGGGTGTCAATTCGCATGCTTTTAAATTAATGTCGTGCGAATCGCCTACAGAAAAATAATATTTAAAAAAAGTGTCGATTCGCACATTTCGTGCGAGTTAAATTCGTGCCAATCATCCAATAACTCGGGATTACGTTAGCCTCTTAGAAGTACAGAACCAATTTTAAAAATTCTTTAACTGCAAGTTATGTTATTCCTGAGTAACAGGCTACATTTTATGCCGATATTCCCTTAAAAATGGGTAGCACGAGAGTAAAACAGCGGAAAACAGCTAGTCTGCAAAAATAGGATGGATATTGGAAAAACTCGATGCTAACACATAAAAAGGCAATAAAAGATTTTGGTCGTAAATATCTAATACCGATTTTGTAGGTGTCAAAACGATCCGGTGTAATGAACCGATAAATGTGAGTATTCCAATATCATATTTACATTCACGGTTTTTTTTTTCATTTCAGGAATGTTCTTTACTTTTTCGGCTCCTTTTATTTTGAAGGATTCGAAATAGTGTAGTGTTTATGCTTTTAATCTGTGCAGGCAGATTCTGGATAAGCTCACTGTTAAATCCCGCGTGACTTACGAGCTAATAGGGTATTTTACTGTTGTTGAAATGTAGATATTTAATGATGACGTTAAAAATATTACAATTAAGAATACCAAATGTGAAAAAATAATTTGAATCTGTTTTATAATAAAAGAATTATAGTCTGTTTGATTTTGACTATAGCTGTCTCTTTCTAAAACGAAATCTTCTATGGCGTGACTATGACGCTACTAACCCACTGACGTCACAAAGATAGCGTCCTGTCCTTGTCTATTATAAAGTTTGAAGTCCTATATCTTTGAAAATATTCAAGATAATTCAAAATGAAAACTTGTTTTGTGTAGCTAATATTTCGAAAAACATTTTAAAGAAATAAAAAAATCAGTAAAATACCGTATTGTATGAGCATACCCATATTACCCATTGTATATAAAAAGGTGACAAAGTGATGCATAAACGCCTGATTTTATGCCCTGCGCAGTTGTGTTGGTAGCTAATGCTAACAAAAGATTTTTTTGTTAATTTAACACATAAGGGGACATACATATTGTAAGATTTTTATTTGACTAAATAATACAAATAGAAAAACTGAAACAAAATTTATAGGGTGAAGTTGCGAGTGGACGTTAGTGGGCAAAAGTCATACTTAATGCCGGCGCCAGACATAGCACACACATTTGAACAAATGTTTGGACACATGTGTAGCACGGGTATATCAGTATTTGTTCAAAGCTTTGATAAAATAAAAGATAGTCAGAAGGCAAAGTCTTCAAATATTTGTTCAAATGTTTGTGTTATGTCTGGCGCCGGCATGATGAAACAAAAGCTATGATCAAATTATTACAGAATTTGATCATAGATTTGACAAAGTTGTCCCCACCGACCGCGTGAGTTGTTCAATTTCGCTCGACACGATAACGTCGTGTATACCAACAAATATTGGAAAAGCTTGTCGCCCGACCGTCACTAGGCAGAAATTCTTGTCAAGTAATGTTCCCAAGTGTTTACGAGGCTGAAATTCTATTGTGATTGTCTCCACACTGGTATAACGGGTGCGACATTTTTAGACTCGTTCTAACTAGGTCGCAATTATGTGAAATTATAGCGAACAGCCGGCTGAGATGGACATTTCGGTACGTGTAGGAATAAAGGAATCTCTTTTGTTCTCAATTGTAATGTTAAAAGCGAAAAATAATTGTAAAAATGTCGATATCGTATAGCTCTCGTTGAGATGAAATAGTAGTAAGTACTGTACTAAGACTGTCACATAAGAAGGGGTTTTAAACACGAGTGGGGGCGAGTTTTTTAATAGCACCAACACTTGGTTACGTAATGGTTAACCCATATGAACACCAATCACGTGCGTTAATTAACCAACTAACCAATGATTAATGTAACCGACTCTTGAGGAATTCGACCCTTATTAACAAAATGCATGTAAACGATCATTTCCGTTTTGATGTGGTTCCGACGCATCAAAATATGATATTTCGATATTATTCGGTTCAAGCGGCCTTGAGCCCCCGTGCCGGTAAATCCATATTGCCAAGGGGATTGAAAATAAAAAAGGAAGTGTGCTTTAATTAATGAAAGTAGATGAAAATATTTCAGTTTGATCTACACCACCTGAATTTATAAAAAATTGGAAAGGACGGTTTGAAACATATTTTTGTAATTAAATAAGAAAATAATTAGGCGAAGCTTGTTCTTTTAAATTTTTACTTTGTGTTTGATTTATTTATTTTTTCTCAAACAAATCAATTTTTTTTTACAAATGAAATGTTACACAGTAGCCTACTTGTTAGCAAAAAAATTCCGCGGTGTATATGTCATGGACCAATTGATAAATTGGGCAGTATACATAGTGCCCGGTCATTATGAAAAATGCGCAATATGAGTATTTTTTCTTTTTTCCTTCTTCTTCTGTCTGTAAACAACAAGTGGTGCAAAAAAAAATAACCACGAAATTTAAGGCTAAATAAGGCAAAATTAAATAAATTTCTAACCTATCACGTATTCTACAGGACTTTCAAGGCAAACTCGCTTTTGCCCTCTCATATTGCGCATTTTTCATAATGACCGGGCACTATGTATACTGCCCAATTTATCACTTGGTCCATAACATATACAATGTATGTATGTGTTCCCTGGGATGAATGGCAACTCATTTTCAACATCAAAGTCAAAACGGCTTCTAATATACGTAATAAACACACATCTAAACCCAGTACCTCGATTAACTAGTGAAACGTCTAATTAGCTTCTAAACTCAATCCCTACTCTGTAATAAAGTTTTAATTAATGGCCGTTAAATTACGATGAAGTAGGCTAAGTAACTAAAGATAATGTAACAAGCGACATGAAAGCTTAAATCATTAAGATGTTCTACACTTGTTCTGGTAAAGGAAACATAACTTAAAATGAAAGATAGTTAAAGTTAATTCAATGAATATACGTTCTTGTTCAGTCATAAGGTCATCACAGTTCCTAAGGCGTGGAGAAAGCAAAGGGTACAACTACAAATCTGAGTTAAAAAGTGCATAGATCACCTTGGACGGTACGAATCAATTTCACTTGGCCCTTGTGGCTTACAAGCTACAGCTCGTTTGTGGACTGCCGTGTAAAAGGTGAAAAGGAAGTAGATGGATTGGTGTGTGTATGTTTGTTGTTGACGCGTATCTATTTTGTTAGGGTGCGGTTGTGGTGTCGGACAATCAAGTTACACGATTGCTTTGAAGTGAATTTAGTTTGGCTAAAATATGACATGACTAAAAAATAAATACTTTAAAGTACAACGTACTTTAGCACTTAGCCTTCATCACACCTGATAATAAGTGGTGGTAAGACTGTAGAAAGCGCACTACTCTCGAAATCCTCAATCACTGAGGAACTGGCTACATTATCTCTAACTGCCGGAACACAACAATACTCAATACATCGTTGTTATGGCGTCAGATTTAGATAAGATGGTGGTAGCTAATAGCCAAGCGTACTAAGAACAAGTCCTACCACCAACCAAACCGAATACAATTAGGTATGTTCCCCCACTGGGAATCGAACCCGAGACCCCTGGGTCTGATACCACTGGTGTATTGTGTACCACTAGACCACAGAGCTGGGTATTGATAAATCCATATTGAACGTCACCTCACACTTGACATCATTATCTTACGGATATCCTAGTTCATTTATATGCACGTAAAAGTAGAACTTGTAGAAATTCCAATAAAACAAACATTTAAGTATTAAAAGAAATCATTTTTTAAGCACTGCCAATTATGCACCAATATCGATAATCCCAAGTTATCTTATCTTACTTACGTACTTTATATAAAATTTCTGCTACAAAAACGCACATTAAAAACTAAAAGATTGTTTTTAGATAAAAGCGACATATTTACGGTACTGTAACAGCTTTGTCCAATTACTTTTTTATTGGTGGGTCGCTATAAAAAGTTGCGATCGGCTCCTTTCACACAGATGCGTAACGTGACTGGTTTGTTGAGCAAGTCGGTATGAATGAGGAATAGGTATTGGTATTTTAAGGAATAGGTATCGGTACTTTGAGAGATAGTGGTAATTCTAGGCGTTCCTAAACTAGTTTATTATTTTATTAATACGAGTTTTTGGATTAATATTTAAAGGATGTTACTATTTTACTTATCTACGTACTTAATAGATGTTTGTCAAGTGCCGATCGTTGTGGTGATCGTTGGGGCCTATGCCCAGCAGTGGGCGTTGTTCGGCTGACATGATGATGAACAGCTAGCCAGTCGGACTTTGAACAAGCCCTACCACCAACCAAAGAGGCGGCTAAGGATCTTAGTTCGTGTTTTATGGCACTAAAACCAGTCACCCCTGACGCGAAGCCTACTAGGCTTAGCGAGAGGGTTGGGCACGGCGAGTGACAGCTCATTGATACATTAACGCATTCTACTCTTGTTTTTTAAAAAAAGTTAAGAATCTATACTATAATATTATAAAGAGGAAAGATTTGTTTGTTTGTTTGTTTGCATCGAATAGGCTCCGAAACTACTAGTCCGATTCCGAAAATTCTTTCACCATTAGAAAGCTGCATTCTTCCCGAGTGACATAGGCTATATTTTAACCCGATTTTCCCACGGGACCGGGTACCACGCAGGTGAAACCGCGAGGATCCGCTACTTTAATATAAAAATATTACGTAACGTAACGACACTCATTTCATGTCTCAGTAGCTCAAATTGAAAAGCAGTCGCCCAAAAACATCATTTCTTCTAGTATAAAATCTTCGTAATAAAATGTGAAAGCAAAATTAAAACCGTAATCATACCAGTTTCTCTTTAATTTAAACAGCAATGAACGACAAAGGCCAGCTAATGCAAACCCTCGCCAATGACTGATTGAAGATGCAGTTATTTTCTGGTTCAAAAGGCGAGGCACACGTGATCAATCAGTGCAAGCGCATGCACTAATCACTTGCTTGTCACTTTCCAGCGCCTAACGTATTTAGTTGTGAGCTTCTCTTCATATATGATTATACACCTGGTTTGGAAAGTGAATGAAAATCCTATGAGACATATTTTGTAGTATCTAGCGGTTGCCCGCTACATTGTCCGCGAGGGGAATTAAATAGGTAACGCGATGATTCCCGACCGAAATAGGCACGCTAAGTGCGTTTGTGCACTACCACTGAATTTTACCGATCCGGAAAAAACGGATGCTTGTATTTTATTAATTACTTTTATAAATGATTAATTATTAAAATACAAGCATCCGTTTTTTTCCGGATCGGTAAAATTCAGTGGTAGTGCACAAACGCCCTAACGCTTGCTCGGCAGCCGGCAGTGAACTGTGAACTCGCGAGCGCCCCGCGAATCGAAAATCACTTAAAGTTCAATTAAAAATTAAATTAAAAAAAATTAAACTTATGACGGCCGGAATATCTCGGCTATACAAAGACAATTATTTTCGTATATTTTTCATTAACTAAAACCAAGTATACTGCAAGTAATAGGATATTTAGATTACGATTAGACGGATGTTCGGGATTTTATTTGACACGGTAAAATATCAGCAATGAAAAAATTATTTTTATAAAAAAATTAAACCGCCTTCTAAAAAACCACATCAAAAAAGTAAGAAATAATTCCTCACCAAATAAATAACGTAAGTACTTTGAAGTCGGGCGTGAAACATGTAAGTACAATTTTTTGTTGTTTTTGTTAAAACCCGCCCGACTTCAAAGTACTTACGTTATTTATTTGGTGAGGAATTATTTCTTACTTTTTTGATGTGGTTTTTTAGAAGGCGGTTTAATTTTTTTTATAAAAATAATTTTTATTTCACTCTTTTTAGTGCATCGTGCAGGCAATTTACGTGTTTTCTGGTAAATAGGTATGTGATCAAACTCAAAACCTCCTTTTTCGAAGTCGGTTAAAATACCTTGAGGTATCCCCTTTCCAACAAAACAAGAATCATCTAAATCGGTTTATAAACAAAGGAGTTATAAGCCTAAAGATACGTATTAAATTCACATAAAGTGGTAACGAAAACGACAGTATTTTCAAGATTTCCTGAAAACTACTAAACCGATTTCGAAATTTCAAAAAATGGGACCAACTTGGAAACCAACCTGATGTAATAACGTTTGAAGCATTTCAATCGGTTCAGCCGTCTTCGAGTAAACGGTGGACATACACAAAAAAAAAAAAAAAAAAAACATACATACAGACGAATAGAGAACCTCCTCCATTTTGATTTAGAAGTCGGTTAAAAAAGGGCCGGAAGCACTACATAAATAACTGTTAAATAACATATATTTTTTCCAAATTTTGAGTACTTGTGGTTTGCGAGTAATCCATAATTTAAAATACCCTATTTTCGGGAATCGGCGCCTTAAGAGAAAAAAGAAGAAAGAAATCGCTTTTAGCGATAAGGCCGCCAATTGCATGTCTTCCTTTGTATATTTTTTTGTCTATCTGTATTATATGTGTGTACAATAAAGTGTAAATAAATAAATAAATAAATAAATAAGAGGAGTGTGTAGCAAACGGTCTTCATACAAACGGCGATAACGTTTTCCACCCTCTAAACCTTAACATACAGCAATGAATTTTCGGTATGTTGTTGAAATATATAAGAACTAGGGCTGTACGTTTTTTTTAATATTCATTGTAGATTTGAAAATATTGGTACTTTTTGTTTTGTATGAAATCACTAAAGTGCAAATATTTCAAAATCTATGATAAGTATAAAAAAATAATCTTCTCTTAAATGAATTTATTACTAGAAATGCACAACACTGTTTTAATGTACCACAGACAAGTAACAAAAGAAATAAAATAGGAAGGCACGAAATTTAAATTAAGTATACCACAGACGATACAATACTATACAGATAATATATTACCTACTAGCTGACCCGGCAAACGTTGTTTTGCCATATTAATTATAATGGACCCGGTAAACTTCGTATCACCAACATCTATTATAGATAGACAGATGAAAATAAATGATCGCGAAGAAGTTTTATACACTGCCTGCAACAAATGTCACTTATTAAAAAGTAGGTAATCCAAAGCGGCTAAAACGTCAGTGATTACAATACTCTTTGACATACCTCTTTGGAAGCGGCTATGGAAGAAATGACAGTTTTGTATAGTACGACAGTTTATCGATTTTCTATACAAAATAATCATTCTTATTTTATAATTTTCCGGAATAAAAAGTAGCCTATATTACTCTCCAGCTCCCAAACTATCCCCATACCAAAAATCGAGTCGATCCGTTGCTCCGTTTTGACGTGAAAGACGGACAAACAAACAAACAAACAAACAAACAAACAAACAAACAAACACACTTTCACATTTATAATATTAGTATGGATTATAACAAGTAATTTAATGAGAAGATAATTTTATAATAAAATATAAAGAGGTAAAGTTTGTTTGGATGTTAGGGGTAACCTCTGGGACTATTTAATCAATTTTGTTTTTTTTTACTACTAGAAAGCTACACTATTCCTGGGTGACCAGGGATATAATATCCGGATATTTCTACGGGAACGGTTACTACGCGGGAAAAACCGCTAGAAGCAGATTCAATTTATGTTTTACTAACAACGGTCAATCAATTTCATGATTTCAACTGTTTTTACACTACGGTGTAATAGGCAGTCATAATAAGCAAAGAAAGGCAGCTAAGCCGGTTCGGAAGTGGTCAGCTGACGTGATGCATCAAAAAATCACTCAACTATTACTTTCACTCGTTTAATTTTATAAGAAGTTCTCCTAAACGGTTTGTTCACCAATCGTTTATAATTAACAGGTTTCTTGTTGCTTTTATAGGCTCCATAATGGCTCCTAATTCTACTGAGTCACTCTTCCTATCCTACATCTATACAATCTATGTCTATACAAACAAATAAAATTGGAGTGTCTGTTTGTAATATTAAAATAACCGCTTTTTACCACATGCATAATATGATTATATATACGGTACATATACTAAAATAACATATTTACAATTTTTGTCTGTCTGTCTGTTTGTTTGTTCCGGCTAATCTCTGAAACGGCGGGACCGATTTTGACGGGACTTTCACTGGCAGGTAGCTGATGTGATAAGGAGTAACTTAGGCTACTTTTTATCCCGATATTCCCACGGGAACGAGAACCACGCGAGTGAAACCACAGGCGGCCGCTAATATAGTATTATAAATGCGAAAGTTTGTGAGTATGGTTGTGTAGATGTATGGATGTTTGTTAGTCTTTCACGCAAAAACTACTGAATGGATCTGGATGAAATTTGCAACAGAGACAGATTAAAGGCTGGAATAACACATAGGATACTTTTTATTCCGCTCGCGGCCGCTAGTACTTATATAATACACTGCTAAATATAGCATCAGAAAGTATAGATTCTTGCTATTATAGTAGGTACATTACGATACAAGTGACCTAAGTGGCACTTAATTGCACGGCTCATAGTTAGTGCCCGTGTTTTAAGATTAAGTGGACCGAACCGTGGGCATTCGCTAGTGAGCTGTAAATACCGACGTCAAAACATATTATATTCATGTCTCGTATAATAATATAATGGATTTCCTTTCAGATACCGCAATTCCCAATGTGAGTAGCAGGAAATAGTCAAGATACAATATTAACCCAATTTTCTGAATGTGTTTTCATTATACCAGTGTTTTATTATAGTCATTAGTCCGCAAGGAAACAGATATATGTAACAGACGCAGACGATCATCAAAATGGTTTATTTTAAGTCAACCTCAAAGCCGCTCGCTTAAGGCTGGGATTCCCCAAAATAGGGTATTTTTAATTATGGATTACTCGCAAATCACAAGTACTTAAAATTTGGAAAAATTATATGTTATTTTACAGTTATTTATCGAGTGCTTCCGGCCGTTTTTTTAGATTGGTAATATTACTGGATCAAAAAAAAAACCAAACATCCGTCTGATCATGATCCAAATATCCTATTATACTTGCATTATACTTGGTTTTAGTTAATGAAAATTATACGAAAATAATTGTCTTTAAATAGCCGAGGGATTCCGGCCGTAATACGTAATTTTTTTTTATTATTTAATTTTTAATTGAATTTTAAGTGATTTTCGATTCGCGGGGCGCTCGCGAGTTCACAGTTCACTGCCAGCTGCCGCTGCGTCCGCGTGAAGTGTATCGCGCGCGGCCGAACAAGCGTTTGCGTGCCTATTTCGGTCGGGAATCATCGCCTTAATGCAAGCGCTCCGCTCGCGACTTCGTCTGTGTGGACCCCCTTTTACCCCGTTAGAGGGAGAATTTCCAAAACTCCTCTCTTAGTGCTCCCCTACACTCCCCAAGGAACATACATGCCAAATTTCAGCTTTTTACGCCTAGTATTTTTGGCTGTGCGTTGTCTGTCAGTCAGTCAGTTACACAACAGGGTTACGCTTAGACCTGGGTGCCTACCATCAACTTTAAGACAGCGATTCAAAAATAGCGCGATGCAGAATAGGTTCCTAAAATGAATTGCTTTCTTTCGTACTCTGACCTTCTAAAAACTGGATCGCAAATGAATCGCTAAATGTGAATGACCGAACGATTTGTGTCCTTATTTCTTCTACCCGTCTCTTTCACTCGATTCTGTCATGCCCAGAGAGTGAAAGGGACGGGTATAACCTGCAGGTGTCATGTGAACTTGGCAAGTCAAATAAGAGTTGATGACAGCTCAGCGGCTGTGAAATGTCATTGAATGATCACTGAATCGCTGTCATTGATATTAAGCTGTCGTGGTACGAATAAGCGAAGCAGATCAGTTTAGGTTCCTAAACAAAACCGCAATAAGAGTTGATGGTAGGCACCCTGATGACAAGTGATGATAAGGCTGAAGATGGAATTGCACCGCTCCCGGAATCCGCAACCACTGAGGAACTGGCTATCTTATCTCTAACTACCGGAACTTTGCTGAGACATTGTTATTATGGCGGAAGACATACTTAAATAAAATGGCCAACCAAGTGGACTTCTAATTCTATGAACAACCAAAATTCGTTATTCGTAACGACACAACCTGAAGTAAGCTCTTTATTAAGCATCACTGATTTTAAGTATATTTCTGTTTTAACTGTTTTGATTTTTGATATGTCTTTAATTAAAGGTAAAAACATACATGTCCATGATTGTCAATATAAAGTTCAAAGTTCAAAGTTCAAAATTCTTTATTGCATCATGTTGTTATAAAGATGTTACAATACATATAGACATACATACATTATATATATATATATATATATATACATATATTATATTTATAAATTTTCTCTCTCTTTCATTTAGTTAATATATTTAATCAAAAGCATGATAACGTCCAAATGATATCGCCATCCGTTTTCCTGGTGAGAATGAAGGAAGATACTCTAATCGACAATCACTTTCGCTGGCACCAGGATTAGAGGAAAAGCTGCTCGTTTATTACGCCAGTTCCTTAACACAACGTTGATTTTCCGGTTCGAATTGATCTTATATTAAAAGCTTTGTTCTCTAATTTTGCTGCTGCTGTACGCTTATACTTAATTTGCCAGCATAAAATATAATACTAGCCTATGTGATTGTCACATAACAAGAGATATTAAAACACGAGTGAGAGTTTAAAAAACGAGCTTTAGCGAGTATTTTATATAGCATACCTACTACAAGTGTTTTAATACCGAGTTATGTGCAGACTCATACTTTACTTAGTATTGTATGAGAGTGCAAAACGTATGCAATTATGTATTACACCTTATAAATTTCAAAACCATTGATTAATAAAAAGTTTGTAAACGATGATTTACGGTCTGACATACGTAAAAACCTATTTTGATATTTCCCGGCTAGTGATGGATTTTTATCTGGATAAATACTCAAAATGGATAAATACTCATAAATATCCATTTTTACTCGAGTATTTATCCAAAAAGGCGGATAAATACTCTTTGAACATTTTTATTTCTATTCAACGTAAATTTTGAAATTAGAATGTAGGTAATTAGTATTTTTAAGATAAAATTTGTGTTTCTGCGTTTTTAAATTACAAATAATGAATAATAGCAAAAGAACTATCTAATATTTCAAGTTATTTATATTTTTTCTTCTTGCATTCACAATGCAATTTTTATTATTGAACATTGCGTTGCTGTTTTCTTGTCAAAATAGTTCCAAAAACCAAGTTCCATATAAAGCGACCCACATTCGTCAAATCTAGTCCAGCAAAACAAAAGTTGTGC
This sequence comes from Crambus lathoniellus, assembly GCA_949710035.1. NCBI lineage: Eukaryota > Metazoa > Arthropoda > Insecta > Lepidoptera > Crambidae > Crambus > Crambus lathoniellus. The sequence goes on along the minus strand of OX453310.1, from coordinate 5,894,861 downwards.
GTGGATACAGCTAAAAAGATATTTATCCGTGATTTTGAGTAAATATCAGATAAAAACGGATAAAAACGAGTATTTATCCATTTTCGATAAATAACCGAGTATTTACTCTTTGAGTATTTATCAACTGCCCATCACTATCGCTGAAGAAGGCCTTGGACCCCGGGCTGGTAAATCCTACGGTTGCCATGGGTATAAAGTGTGTCAATATATGTTCAGGTATCCATACTAATATTATAAATGCGAAAGTGTGTTTGTTTGTTTGTTTATTTGTTTGTTTGTTTGTTTGTTTGTCCTTCTTTCACGACAAAACGGAGCAACGGATCGACGTGATATTTGGTATGGGGATAGTTTGGGAGCTGGAGAGTAACATAGGCTACTTATTATTCCGGAAAATTGAGTAAAAATTGTAATTTTCTATGAAAAATCGTTTAACTATCGTACCTTCGATACAAAACTGTCATTTCTTCCATTGCCGTTTCCAAAGAGTATGTAATCACTGACGTCTGCGCGGTCAAAACCGAACACTAATCTTTTCCATAAGCTTAGAAAAAAAAATGTACTGTAGCTAGCGCTAAAAATGCCCCAGTCGCGCATGCGCGCAGAGTTATCTGACACTCACTCTACTTCACAGAGTAATTTTTTATGTAAGAAATAGAGACCAAGCTTGGGCCCCTTTATTGGTAGTGTGTAACTAGCGCTATCTGTTTTCTGGTATAAGCAACTTTTGGTGTATAAACACACACACAAGATGTTGGTGACGGGGTCCACTATTATATGGCAAAACAACGTTTGCCGGGTCAGCTAGTGAGTTAATAATTAGAATATTATAACATGAGTGTAGTTAAAAATATTGATTTTTGTCATTTTGATTTTAATCGTCGCAACTTCATCATAGCGTTGTTATGATGAAGATTGTCTTAGTTTGAAATATCAGTCGTCCTAAGTTTGTATAAATGAAAGTCGCGTTGTAAGGGTTTTATTGACTTCGCAATATTCTATATACTGATATTTTTTAATAATGACTTGATTTGCAAATCATGAGAAACAATTTATTGTAGGTACCGGAGTTTTAGGTCTAAGGCTAAAGGTGGAAACGCACTACTCCCGGAGTACTCAATGAATGAGGAACTGGCATTAGCCTATTATTTATTGCTGAACATAGGCCATCAAATATCGATTACAATATTGACTAAAAAACTTAAAATGGCTTTACTTACTTACTTACTTACTGACTGTCTTCCAAACTGGTAAAATGTGTCCCCCTTTCCCCTCTAACTAGTGGTTCACACAACCGATTTCAGACCAAGAGGTCCCGCGTTCGATTCCAAGTGGGGGAACATATTGTATTCGGTTTGGTTGGTGGTAGGACTTGTTCTTAGTCCGCCTGCATGGCTAGCTACCACCATCTTATCTAAGTCTGACGCCATAACAATGATGTTTTCAGCATTATTGTGTTCCGGCAGTTAGAGATAAGATAGCTAGTTCCTCAGTGATTGAGGATTCCGGGAGTAGTGCGCTTCAATCTTCAGCCTTATCACCACTTAACATCAGGGGGCTTAGACAAAGTAACATTTGAAAAACGATAGCGAAGCGATAACGAAGTTCGAAAGAAATTCAAGGTATAGGATTGGCGGATTGGTATAAGCTGCGCTAAATCACGTGGTCTTGCCGCAAGTTGATTCGAGCATAAAGACGATAGCGATAGCGATTGTCGTTTCGCCACATAACGATGTTACTTTGACTAAGGCCCTAGGTGTGATGAAGGCTAAGTGCTACCCCGTTGTTGATAAAAAAAAATAAAAAAAAAATAAAAGAGTGAAAAATCTAGATAAAATATACGCTGTAGACCTTGAGCTCTACTCTTGTTCTCCGAAACGAAATTTCGGAAACGAAAGAAATTTAAACGAAGTTTCGTTTCTGCCGCTACTCTTGAACATTTTCGGACGCGCACGAAAAGTTCGAATCCATAGACAATTTTCGTGAACGAATGGAATGAACAACATTACGTAGGTTCTTTTAATGTCATTTACGGTAAATAACCGGTTTTTAAATTAACTTTAAAATTAAAACGATGATTTAATAATTTTAAGAATGTATTTAATTAGTAATGGTTTACTATGTTTAATAACCCAGAAACCGATAAATGAGCAATTAAAATTCAAGTTTATGTCGAAATACACAGTGACACTAAAAGAACCCTTTCAATGACTGATAACCGCTCAAGTTAAGATGTCTATAGTCCCCACTGACCTCTATAGTCCCACATTCCTGTATGTTCCGGTGACAGAGGAGCCACTTGAAGTACAAAATTAGGTGTCAAAATGAATATTCGTATGAAAAATTAGTTCCAATGATTATCACCGACCCAGATTTATGCTTGTCGTCGTATGACAACGTAACTTGTCCGCAGAGCTGAGCCGTCAGCCGTTACTTCAAAATTTCAAAATATTTGGTGCATAATTTGGTGTTATTTATACGGTGTTACCAAAGAAAGTAAGTATAAATATTTATGTTTTGCACGCCTAATTCTTATTTAAATAATATTTTCGTAATAGGTTCCTATTATTTAGTTTCACCACATCTTTTCAGTATGGCTCCAAATTCCTGTTCGACAACTCCTCAGCAAATCACTGTACTCCTCGATTTCCTCGATGAACATAAAGAGCATGTTCGCGGGAGATTGAGGAGTATAGAAGGAAAGGTCCAGACAAAGAGGCTGTGGGAGGAGTTGTGCGACACTCTCAATTCCATGGGTGGTTGCACAAAGACGATTCAGTAGTGGCAAAAGGTACCTAATTATACTTACATCCTAACAATCCATACAAAAACTACCTGTGCCGCCCTCTGTGATCCACATACTTTTAAACTACGGAGACAATTAAAATTACAAGAAAGTTACTGTGTATCACTAAAAAATATAATAAGTATTCCCTGCAATGTATGTAGGTATACAATTTTAGAACTTATTGGAATGTTGTTTTGCAGCCTTACCTGCCTGCTACAGACGTCAGAAGCAGGTTGTATCAGTATGAAGATGGGCGCGTAGAGAGAGAGAGACAGTAAGGAACGCTGAGCTCGCAGGCATCAGGGCTGCCATGCCATTTGCAGCTGTGTGAGCTATTGCGAGAACAACTTTAAATAATAAAGATTTTCTCCTGTTACCAACCAACTCCAACCTCGCACCTCAAACTTATCGCTTAGTTATTTAAATTTTTACTTTCTTGCATACACTATGCAATTTTTATTAGTGAAAAATTAAAAATGAAGTAGGTATTTAGAAAAAGTCGACCCGTCTCACAACCAGCTGCGATGGGATTCGAACCCACGACCTTTCGCTATACGGGCGACTGCTCGCGAAGGATAAAAGGACTAAACAAATATAAAGTTATAGGTTTTAGGTAGGAACCTACAACTTTATATTTGTTTAAAAGGAAAATATTCTAATACTTATATGAGATTTTTTTTCTCATAAAGGTTATAATATAATGTACTATAATGTTGTATAATCAGTGCTTATCCTATAACCAATTTGTTGTAATATGTAACGATATGTTTCTTGTTTTGTAAATGTAAGCTAATATCATGTATTGAAGTAAGAAATAAAAACCATTAAATACATTGATATTGTCTTTTTAATCTATACTAATATTATAAAGAGGAAAGATTTGATTGTTTGTTTGTTTGTTTGTTTGTTCATCGAATAGGCTCCAAAACTACTAGACCGATTTGGAAAGTTCTTTGACCATTAGACAGCTACATTCTTCCCGAGTGACATAGGCTATATTTTATCCCGATATTCCCACGGGAACGGGTAGCAAGCGGGTAAAACTGCGATGATCCGCTAGTCTTCTAAACTAATATTATAAAGAGGAAAGATTTGATTGTTTGTTTGTTTGCATCGAATAGGCTCCGAAACTACTAGACCGATTTAGACAATTCTTTGACCATTAGAAAGCTACATTCTTCCCGGGTGACATAGGCTACATTTTATTTGGATATAAGAATGCAGCAAGCAAATATGTAGCAAACACGCAGTTAGGCATGCATAACGATTTCCTCGTCTTGTCGTAGGTACATTTAACTGAGACACTGATGATTACCTCCTATGACAAAAAAAGTTACACAAGTGGGTTTTATTTCAATATTACAATTTTATTAATTGGTTTGGTATGAATGTATCTTCCTGGTTCCTTTCTAAAGTTTGTATTAATACAGCGCTTTTCCCTCGACCTGCCTGTAAAGCTTGAGTCGAAGATGCGGCTGTCTCAATTTCCCTGCGAATCTGCCTGGCTCTGTCCGTGATCCGTGATCTTGGTGATCCTCTTCTGTCAAATACGGGAGCTCCCTCCTCGGGAAAAAAAACCTCCGGACCTCCAATACCAGCCCTTATACATATGTACTATACACATAGCAGGCTACTATAATTTTAGCTGCTGTTTCTGGGCAGTAATGGAGTTCCCTAGCTGACAAAAGACATCTCTACCATCGAGCTTTCAATACACCAAATGTACGTTCAACGGTGCAGCGTGGACGTTTTTGGATGGCAGTATCTTCCCTCTAGAGAGTCCTCAACAGCATTATCGACGGGTGTCATCACTCCCCTAGAAGATATCCAGAATCACCTGAAAATAAATAAAATAGAACTTTAGTATTGAAAATGAAGTAAATGAAAAAATCGTTAATCGGTTATCACTAGTTACCTATATTTACTACTTACTTCCGCTTAATATAATTCCTGTTTTGAGATTTTGAAGAAATCTTATGTGCTTTGCTAGTACCTGTATGCGGTGCATTAAGTGCTGTTGTATAAGTCAATATCTATATCTGTAAAGCGATAACCAGGCTTATGAAAAGTAAAATCGAAAAGTTCATTGAAATGCGTGTTTACATAGTACAAACTTACTTTAAGGGTTGGCTTGATCTCTTGTTGCCTTGCCCCTGGAGGTAATAAAGGCACTATCTCAGTCCACAGCTCCTCGAATAATTCCCGACTGAGTCTGTAATTTCCTATAAACTCTAGATCGGGAATATTCGCTATAAATAACTGATTTCGCAGGTGCTGCCGGTTCTTTCTCCTCTCCAAGCGTTCTTCGCGCAAAGCAGCAGCGATTAAAAGCTGCCTCGTAGCCATATCAGTTAATATTTTAATAAAAATCGACCCAAACGAAAATAGAAAGGTAACTCTTTTGAGTTCGTCAAAATTGCGAACTATAAACTGCCAAACTTCAATTTTCGTTCGTTATTAAATTGAATTAGAGTAGGCTTAGAAAATTTAAACGTCAAAGCATTTTCGTTTCAACGAAGTTTCGAAACGAAGAAGTCGGTGGTAGGAAATGTGCGAAGTTTCGAAAGAAATTTCGTTTTTCGTTGAATTAGAGTAGACCTGCTTATTAAAAGCATTCAACGAAAATTGATTTGAACGAGATATAGTTAGCATTTTTTGAGATTTAACACATTTTCAAAAACCGCAAATGGTACTTTTGTCACTCATACGAATACTAAATAAAACAAAGTTACATTTTGCAGACGAAAAATGATAGTGGAATTTTGGCTAGGTATAGGCAATCGGTACGTTAAGTGGGTACACGGAACCCTTCATGTTTATACTCTCGTACTCGTACGTAAAAATCCACGACAAGATTGTAGGGAACCGGTAGCCGATGTGCTCGCAGCACGGACTGTAAAAGCTTTATAAGCTTTGTAAAGTTTTTTCAGAAGCTTTGGCATAAATGAGACCATTTTCGTTGATCGCAATCTTGTAATTCTCATATTTTTGGAGAAAGTTGTTTTGTGACATATCCTTCCCTAGTCATTTGATTACAACATATAAACATTCATCAAGAACCAACCCACTTCCCCCTTAGTTTATTTTAAATATCAACATCTTTCATAGTACCTATTTATATTACTGATAATGCGTACTCAATCAGGTTTTAACGAGAAGTAGTAAATCCTTGATAATTAGGCGAAAGTTCCTTGCGTTGACCACTTTCTTAGTTGCCGCTTATATTTTACAGTTTCCATCCACTTTTATTGAGCAAGTTGCAGACCACTCTTTTATTCATAGACGTAGCCAGTTAGTGCGAGCTTGAGCTTGAAGAGTACTGCAATTATCAAAAAGCCCTTTAATGTAATAAGTTTAATTGACTTAAAAATCAAAAGTGATTTTGTTACTTTGAAAATCGTTGTCTTCGATCCTGTAGGGCAAAGAATTTTTTACAAAATGATATGATTATTTTAAATGTTTAAATGTTTCGGAGTTCATGACATAATACTATTATGGCAGATTTACATAAATTCAGTTGCTGGATTGTAAATCAAAGACTGGCGCCTAATTTAGGCGCTTAGTAGGCAGTTGTTTAACTCCGTAACAGTATACTTTGCACAAAAAAAACTGTCGTTAAAGCAATCGGATAGTAAACTATACCATTCAAAGCTGTCAGAGTGATGTTATAAAAAATATGTTGAATTTTAATTCCTTATATGACTAAAAGAGGCGCTACTCTGGTTTTCATACAAAATTGTTTGATCACGATAAACATAACGATAGTTCTTCATGCTATATACAGGGCTGGCATCAACGCTGGATTGGCACGACGAAAAGTTTAAATTTCCCGAAGGCAACACTGGATTGTCAGCGATATCAGTGCTAGTAGCTGTGAATTAATTTAACAATTCCAACATTCATTTCAACAATTTCGACATTTCAACGTCGACATTGAGTATAAAAAAATTTAATTATAAAAAAATATTTTAAAAAATTGAGTTATGCCATAAAGGGAAACTTCCGTGCATCGCAGCCGCACGCGATCAATCGCGTGCGACAATAATCAGTGTATGAAAATGTATGGCTCCGTTTCCGAAGTCTGCGACGGACGCGTGCGGCTTACGACAGACGTCAGCCCATAAATTTTCATACACTGAGTATTGACTCATCAGCCGCGCGCGTACGCGATCGATCTCGTGCGGCTGCGATCGGCCACGATGCAGGGAAGTCTTCCTTAAGGCGATACTCGGAAAAATTATGCTAAAGCGAGATAGCAATGAGAAAACGACGCGCGCGGAAGCGAGACCGATTTTGCAGATTAGGCAAAAAAACCACAAAATCACTTCGTATTCAAAAACTACAGCGATTTAAAAAAAATGCTTCTATACGATCCTAAATAGTATTGGTGTCCACTAATTAAACCAATTGCCAATAGTGTAAGTAACCCCATTTAAGAATAATCTTGAATTTTCGTATTTTTTAGAGGTCTTTTCGAAAAGTAAAAGTGTCGAGGCAAAATCATGAAATCGTGTTTTTGAAACTATACGATTCTAGATAAAGGTATGAAGAAATATATATTTTATTACTAGATTTGTAAAAACTGTAACCGTCCGATAATTTTAAATCAAAAAGTCCATACTTTTTCCGAGTAGCGCCTTAAAGGTACTGACGAAGCCAAACTACGCGTCACATTAACTTGGCACTCGTAAAAATCAGGAACCAAAATTATAACATGGAAATAAGGAAATTTTTCAGATTGACCACGACCTCCTTCATCAGTCTACAAAGCTATGTGGTACGGACTAAAGATAAATTAAAATAAAAGAGCATTCTCCAAATTTAATCTGTGATGTTCTAGGTTTATCTAAGTATTTTTTATACAAAACATTCCCGCCAAAATTCTCATAGCACTGATTGGCGCATGCGCGCTCGTTGATGTCTATTGTATGCGCGTTGTGTGCTCATGAAGATGGCATTGTTACGGTTAGTATCTTTCGGCGTTTTGTTGTGTTGTGTTTGCGTTCAAAAGCCTTGTTAACATATAATTTTCCAAGATTTTCTATACTTGTTCTGTTTATGACTTATTATTTAGTTGCAAAATATTTATTGGACAACGTAATCCTTACTTCCTTACTTATATTATAAATGCGTCTTTGTCTGTCTGTGTGTTACACAATCACAAACTAAACTACTGAACCGATTTGAATGAATTTTGGTACAGAGATAGTCTAGAGCCTGAGAAAGGACATAGGCTACTTTTTATTCCTGAAAACTATCACCTTCCCGCGGGATAACGTCGTGTAGTACACGCGGGCGAAGCCGCGGGCGGAAAGCTAGTAAACCATATTTTAGAGAATCTTAATATTACGACATAAATATAAGGGAAAGACATTCGGTGTAGGTATGCATAATGTTTACAATGAAAAAGAGAAAGATAAAAAAGATCTGTTGAGCGTAGGGCAAGCAAAGGCAACCGAAATCTTTATTGGAATCAACTAATAGTTAAAAATTTTTGCTTGAAATTAAGTTTCATGAGAGGTAGCGCCCAGCGGAATTTTCCGCTTCAGTCAGTACTAAAGTGAGGTAGGACATAGCAGTACTTTTAAGGTTGAACATGGGCATTAACTCCGGTGTTATCTGCAGTCGAGTAGTGTTTCATGGTGGTCTTATCTCTGCGATCCCAGGCTCGACTCCCGGTCGGGTAAATGTCGAAAACTAACTTTTCCATATTTTTTTGTATCTGGGTGTGTTCTGATTTGTGACCCGTCGTTGTTTCAGATTTTCACAACACAGATGGTTAAGCTATTCGATTTGGGTTAAAAAATGTATGTTATGGTGTCCAGTATTTATTATGACCGTGCCAAATATATTATTTTCGGTAATGGTAAGTTCTGTTCGTGAGTATGGGCAAGAACGGGTTAATGGTTTAAAAATTTCGGAATTTATATAGGGTTTGGCTGCAGACGTACAAGAGCAGTTACCATCAGCTGTTATAGGTACTGTTGAAAAGGGGGCTTGTGCTGTACTAAAAAGAACAAGCGAATTTTAATGAATTTGTTTTTTCTAAATTTGTACATAGGTACTTAGAAAGAAATGACGATTCCGATATTTAAATTACTTATTCGATTTGTTTCTCGATTTACATGAGGATGTAGCGAGACGATAAAAGCGAATGACTATGCAAGTAGTAACTCGTTCACATTGATATTGCTATGAAATTGAAAAGTAAACCTTAGCGAATCGGTCATTCAGTCCATTGTAAGTTTTTGCTCGCCTTTTTTTGTGTCATCCGACAGTGAATAGGTTTTTTATTTCAGTTCCTTTTATTTCAAATAGGTTTGTTGTATTTGAAGCTAATGACCCAAATGCAAAGTCATCTAGATTAGTTGTATCAGAGTCTTAATTAAGTATTATTACTTTTTAGGATGTAAAGGAAGACAAGAAATTCATATGCGACCATATGACGACCGATTTGGCGCAGGGGTTGGCTACCCACCTTTTGCACCAGCAGTCTCGGGTTCGATTCCCGAACAAGATAAATATTTGTGTGCATAAAAATGTTTATTTGTCTAGGTCTGGGTGTTTACTATACATGTTAAGTATGTATTTACAAACAAAAAGTATTTAAGTATATATTTATCCGTTATCAAGTTTTCCATGATACAGTTTCTTAATGAAATTAAAATGGGTTTAGATAATTAGTGTGAATGTAAGAAGTTATTTATTATTATTATTTATTTATATGCTGCTTCCTGATACAGTTTCTTAATGAAATTAAAATGGGTTTAGATAATTGGTGTGAGTGTAAGAAGTTATTTATTATTTATTTATATGCTGCTTTCTCATTTAATGTTTTTATTTTAGAGTATCAGTTTATGTAACATTGTTGAGACATAATAAAAAGTATCTGACTGATATTTGTTTTAACAAACTCGGTGTTTTTGGCCTTACTTTTCATAATGAGTTTGAAACTTAATATTTTAAGAAAGTGAAAACTATGACGCAAAAATTGAGTAGTATTAACATCACTAAGTACTCATATGTTGAATAAGGAAAGAGGCTTACAATGTAAACCAACTTTTTTGTAGAAAAAAAAACAAAAGGCATAAAAACTTTTTTCTCAAACCATCACCCGAGACAGACCACTTTTCCATTTCATATCTCGAAACTGCAGCCGTGTCCGTTTCACCGGCTGGTCGGCAGTTGCGCGCACGCCACTCTGAGGTACAGACGCGCTGCGCTAGCGACGCGAGTGTGCCGGACTCGTGTGACAGTGACATGGTTCTGTGTTTTTGTTGGATTCACACTCTTTAGCTTTTGACAACGTAAGTTATGAGTGTTTTATAATTTTTTTTTTCACTATCAATGTTTGTGTTAAAGTGAACTAATTTAATTTTAAGTATTTGCAAGTTTTGCAAAAAATAAAATTGAAATTAGTGAGAAAACAATTAAAATTTTCAATCTCGTCACGCGATCTCACATCTAATACACAGAAACCTAATTCCTTAATTAATTCACATACGGCGCTAATGCGTGCAACGTACGTGCACGTATTTAAATTATTTAGAAATCAGAGTCATCAGTTGCAAAAAATGAACGAAACCGCCGAAGCGGCGCGCGGCGCCTGCGCTGCGATCTGTCTCGTAATGAGATACTCTCACTAGAAGCTGATCAAAAGACCGGACGAACAAATACCTACATATATTTTTTAATGGATTTAATTCATGATCAAGGTTTTACACGAAAAACAAAAGCAACTAAACCTAAGTAAGTTAAAACCTAGGCATACTCTTAATAGGAGCTGATCAAAAGACCGGAATAATAAATACCAACATTTTTTTTATTCAGAAGATTTAATTGATGGTCAAGTTCAGTTGACGAATGACGATTGATCGTTACCGGGGCACTTTACGAAAACTGAAAGCACCTAAAAACAGAAGAAGTTTGTCTCAAAATATTCAAAAGAAAATTAGTGTTTGTCTTTTCTTCATATTAAAATGTTTTGATCTATCAAATTCATTTCAGCGCAGGTACGGAATTTTGTACGGTAGTATTTTAACTGTAAGTAACTCGACCGAAAAAAATAATTAGCATTCGGAGAATTTAGCGCATAGTTAAAATCGTGAAGTAGAAAATGAGATGATTAACTTTTAAAATGGAAAATGTGCTTAATATGGTCTACTGCTATTGCTAGCATGCTTAACTAGTTCTCAACTGAAGCTTTAACGAATGGTATCATTATTATCTTTTACATTAGACACGCGACTCTTATGTCGCATTAAATAGGTAAGATTATATTTGACCCACAAATATTGAAAAATTCAGATCTTTTTGTATAGAAATGTCGGTCGGTGTATAATATGTGTACCTAGAGAAGTATTTATTGATTTTCTTTGCGAGTTATTTTCTATCTAAAGGTAGGTACTTTTCCCTGAATATATGAGTTATTTTCTCCGAATCTCAGCGAAGTTTCTTACGATAACACGTTTTGCTCATTTTGTCAATGAAATAAAAACGCCTATAGTTTACTCAAGTTTAGATTGAGTTTACTATTTTGGATTTTCCGACAATTTGGTACCTTTCCGAGTTGTGCTCAGTGGATGACAATTGTCAATACAAAACAGTCATCAAATCTACATATTACTCCTCATGAGGAATGTAATGTAATGTTTTACTGTCACATTTCTAAGTCGTGAGTTATGGATCTACATATAACACGAGATGGTGCTAAAAACATGAATACATTAAAATGTAATAGTATGTTGGATTTGTTGAACAGTTATAGGTAGATTTGTACGACTGAAGACTGAGGCTTTAGGGTAAAATTGTATCTCGACATTCGCGACTAATATCGCCAGACTCTTGGTTTACTTCGAGCGCGTTCAGATGTTAAGTCCAATTTCGTTGCTCGAAAAATGTGGGTCATTTAGTGCGTTTTATGTGCGTCTACTGAAGCGACGATAAGTCGCGCAATATCGCCAGACTTTTGTGTAAATTCTAGTCATAAGTTTAGACGTTTTTGCAGCAGGTAACTATCGCCCGATAATTTTCGTCTGTTGCTTGCAATCGAGCTATTTAATAAGTATGCCATTGCACTCAGTAATTTCAGGTTCGAAAGTTTAAGGAAAAGCCTGAAAAATTATAGGTAGATAGTAGTGACTATTAATGAGTGCTGTAACACTTATTTTAATAACATTATGTAGGTAATTCATGGTCATCGAACTTAAACTGCAGATCGCCAGTAAAATATTTTTATAGGTTTGAGAAAGTGTACCTATAAGCACACCTACGACACTCCATACTACGACCCCCGCTTTATAACCTTCTACTACTACGTAACTGACATAACGTGTGTACACGCGCCAAATGTGTGCGTCAACGATGCAGGGATGACATCCGCCGTAGCGCACTCCGGAGCTAGTGGTACAAAATATATCGACTAGATGGCGCGTGCCGCGTGCGTCACGAAATAACTTTGCAAGAGCGTCCCAATCTATTATTTACGTATGTTTATATTATGTCGGGTAAGTTCGAAAACAATCATTTTTCAGCACAAAAGCGATTGTCAAAAGGCCGTGTGAATGGTACAATGTACTTTGTATTGAAATCTTCAGAAACGAGAACTTAACCGATGTCACCTGTCGTACGGTACTAACTAATTTGATAAAAAATTAAATCAATCCAACAAATAAAATTGTCTTTAATCATCATCATGCTATCACTACAACATAGTATAAAACAAAGTCACTCTCCGCTTCTGTCTGTCTCTTTGTAAGCTTTCTTTAAACCACGCAACGCATATTTTTATTGAAAATACCGATTCCTGTACTCGAACTTCCAAAAAGGGCAGTGTCATAAAACAAGGTGCTCAGCAAAAAAACAATTTAACTATAATAGTCTTATTTATTTTTAGACGAATTTCTGTGACCTAACCTAATAGTTGTATAAAGTTTATCAAATTTCCTTATCATAAAACAAAGTCTTAAGGGTAATAATATGTCTCATTAATACCGTCAATGGTTTCTATTTCAATTCCGGTGCTGTCATTGTATTACAGTTGCATCCGATTAAAATGGATTTAAAAATAATTTGCATACATTTTAATTTTTAATAAAATAGTTTCTGCGATCGTTTTCCAAATCATTGTAATTGTTCGGAAAAGATCGACGTTTCTGAACGCAACTCTAATGTCACGTCAAATTGACATTAGCTGTCACTTGAAGTTGACAGTGAGACTTGATTGAAATTCTTCTTGGAAAAATGTCGGAATAATTTTGCTGAATTTGTTAAAAAAATCGCTCGCGTTGAATGTGCCTGGCATATCGAGTTTTGAATACATCTTAAATTATCCTGCCGATCCCGTGTTGTACGACCACGATTTTGATGCCATCCTGATTAGTGGCCGGTCGCGATGCTTTGAAGGATAATCATCCATCACACGTGTTGTTGCAGGGGCAATATATATCTTGACAAAAGGCTCCTCCGTGTGTTATTGTGTATCTATTGTTGAAACGCCCAGTGTCTTGTGAACGCTGTTATTTGTGTTGTGAGTGAGGTCACTAATTGGTAAGGTCTGCAGAAGAAGACGAAGAAAGGACCCCAGGAGCGCGCGCGCTCCCTTACACCACCTCTGTCTCCACTGCCCAGGACCACAGACAGTATGTAAAATCTACCTTACTTCACAATATAGATTAAGCGCTGTGTATCGCAGTCCAATTGTTCAGTTACATCCCGGCTGAAACCAAGATTTGTCCGGAGTCTATACTAGTAATACCAGCTTCCACTGCGCTAGCCATTCCGCGGTCTAGGCAGGGGTGTACTGAACATTTCTTGGTAGCAAGAGCGTAGCTTGAAGGCCTGAGAGGCCCACGCCAAAATTTTGTCTATTAATCAGTGCCGTTTGATGACCCAGTCTGGTCCGGACTAGATTAATTTGTACTTGTAAATGGTAATTAACTTGCATTTGAAAAGTAAAGGGCATTCCTTTGTTATTGGTTCCATGTCTTGTAATTAATTGTCATGTATTGAGGTTCCAAAATGTAAACAGATGCCTTTCTTTGTTCATAATAATTATTATTTAGTTTTGTCAGCAAATTTGAGTTGTGAATATTGACAAGTTTGTTGCTAAATAATAGCTAATAAAAGGTTAGCTAATAAGTTTGCACTCAATACTTAGTGAAACTTAAATGATTTAAGACATTGTTTACACATTGAAACTCATTGAAACTTGTGCCTTGAAATAATTGAAATTGACTTGTTGTTGTGTTGATATCCAAGTGAATTTCAATGGTCAGTGATTTGTTTGAACTGAATAACCTTTGACTTATAAAGTCAAAGTTAGTTTGTGTCTAAGTTATAACCTCTTGAGAGTTAGAGTTGTAATTATATACTTGAGTTTTGTTGTTTTCTGATAACCTCCAAATATTTAAGAGTTTGTGTCATTATAAATACTTTGTTGTTGTAATATTGGAATTTTGTGGTTATCAATAACCTCAAAATATTGGAGATTTTGTGTTATAGTGAATATTTTGAATTTGTTGTTTTTGTTGATAAATTTGTGACGTTACAATGACGGCCTCCTCTGCTAAAGCCAAAATACGTTCTGAGTTACGGTGGTTAGCGTCTGCAGTCGCATTGTTGGAGCGACCTGATAGGACGGAGGCCTTGTTGAACAGATACGTAGATCTGCCCGTACGTTTGGCTGTTGTTGATGAACAGTATGCCTTATTCTTGGAAAGGACTGTTGAGGCCGATGTGGAAATGCGACAAGAAGTCGATTTGGATGTGGACCAGTGTTATGATTTTGCGGACAGAATTACTCAGGTGGCCCGGCCTTTGCAAGTGGCAAGAGAGAATGAACCGAGCCCGTCCCCGGCCACATCTAAAAGTATGCCCCCTCTCTTTGCTAGATTGGCCCCCTTAGACTTAAGGCGTTTTGCTGGTCGTCTAGAGGACTGGGAGGGCTTTATGAATATTTTTGATAGTCTGGTACATGCCCGGGATGATTTGACCCAGGGCCAAAAGTTGGCTTATTTGTTATCCGTCTTGGAGGGGGAGGCCCTTGAATCGGTGCAACATTTGGCCCCCTCGGATGAAAACTACCCTATTGCTAGGGATTTGATTGCCCGTCGGTACCAGAACGTACGACGTCTGGCGGACAACCATGTTGCCGCCATTTTGAATTTACCCCGCGTTGCCAGCGTGATGCACTTGAGAGTGGCTTTGTTAAATCCGCTGTTGGTGGCATACAACGCATTAAAAAACTTAAAACTCCCAGTGGAGCAGTGGTCGTTTTTGTTACTGCACATTGTCCTGGGAAAGTTGCCGGACTCTGTTAAGGTCCGTTTTGAGCAGCAGTATGGTGGGGATAGTGCGACTTATCTGCCACCCTTCTCGGACCTCTTGACGTTCCTGGAAGGAGAAAGTAGACTGGCAGATAATTCCTCTCTGGCCGGTCCTATGGGACCCGAACGACCTGTGCCACAGAGTAGATCCCCCACCGGACCCCCCCGTAGGGGGCGTATGGCCCCTCGCGCGCCCGGCCGCTATGCCGCCGTCCAGGAGACCGCCCGCTGCTTGTACTGTCGGGAACCGGGTCACAGCACGACCCGTTGTGATAAGTTCCTCGACCAGCGCGTCCAAGGCCGTCGAGCGATCGCGCGACAACGGACATGGTGCTACTCGTGCTTGGGCCTGCACATGCAGCGCGAATGTACCCAAGCGCACCCATGCCGCTTTTGTAAGGGCAACCACCATCCCCTCCTCTGCATGAACAGCCCAGAGGGCGGCGGAGCGCCGCAGCGCGTCGCTGCAGGATCACCTCGTATGGGTGGGGGGCTCGGACCCCCCGCGGTGTTTGAATCCCGCAGCAGTTCTAGTGGCCACCAGAGTGGCCCCAGACGCTCTCCGCCACGTTTGGAGCCTCAAACGGGCGGGGGTCCCAGGGACCCCCCAATGGGAAACCGATCCCCAAGGATGGGGATGAGTTATGCGAGCGTTGCCGGAGGTCGTAGAGGCCCCCCGCGACGTTTTGAGCCTCGCACGGGCGGGGGTCCCAGGGACCCCCCAATGGGAAACCGATCCCCAAGGATGGGGATGAATTATGCGGGCGTTGCCGGAGGTCGTAGAGGCCCCCCGCGACGTTTTGAGCCTCGCACGGGCGGGGGTCCCACGGACCCCCCCATGGGAAATCGGTCCCCAACTAGGGGGTTCGATGTTGCGAGCGATGCGGGAGGTCGTAGAAGCCCCCCGCAACGTGTTGAGCCTCGCACGGGCGGGGGTCCCCGGGACCCCCCCTCTGAAAATCGGTCACCGTGCCCCCGCGACTATGGGGCGACGTACACGGTGGATGATAGGCACCGATTCTCGCCGCCGCTCGCCGAATACCCGCGTTTGGAGCGGCGCCCGCCCCGTCTTCAAGGGGCCGGGAGATATAACCCGCCTGATGCCGGGCGAATTGGACGTAGGCAGTATGTGGGAGATTGGGACCCACTGGATCGCTATGAGCGACCCCCTTACCATGGGGGGACGTCTGGGGACCCCACATACTAGCAATCAACGTGTTTACGGTCGATTGTAGCCACCCCTCCAGAGACCGTTTTGTTGCCCACGGCCTCTGTGCTTGTCAGGGGATTGAATGGCGACCTTGTGGAAGTTCGCGCCTTGTTGGATTCCGGTGCTCAGGGGTGTGTTGTGTCATCTTGGTTAGTTAGGCGGTTGGGCCTCAAGGTGCACCCCCACACGGAAGGCGTGAGAGGTGTTGGCGATGTGAAAGTCCCCGGGTTGTTAGGGCATGTTGACTTCACATTTACATCACGTAATAAGTCCACGCCAGGCATTAAGACCTCGGCGATTGTGTTGGACACAGTTGTTGGCCGTCAACCTTCAGTTGACTTGGGACCGAGTATGTTGTCTTTGGTGTCTGATTCCCCACTCGCCGATCCAAATTTCTTCCGCCCAGGCCCGATTGATGCTCTCCTTGGAGCCGATGTCCTGGGGCGAGTTTTGTTGACGGGGAAGCGAGTTTTGCAGCCAGATGGCTTGGTAGCTCTGCAGACGACACTCGGTACAGTTGTGATGGGCCCTGCTCGCCGCGTTTTGGATTCCCTTGATGAGGATCGCGGTCTTGTTTTTAATGTGTCTCTCTCCGAAGTGGTGCAGAAGTTTTGGGAGGTTGAGGAACCTCCACCAGCCCCGCGGGTAGACCCAGTAGCGGATGAATGCGAGTTGTATTACCAGAATAACACTGGTCGCCTCCGCTCTGGTCGTTTGATCACCCGTCTCCCCTTTCGTGCCGGCCGACCTCCTCTGGGCGAATCCCGACCGCTAGCGGAACGTAGGCTAGTGGCGATGGAGCGTCGCATGAGCAAGGATCCGGTCTTCCGCCAGAAGTATGTTGAATTCATGCGGGAGTATGAGGAGTTAGGGCACATGTCCGTGAGCGATTTGGATTGGCGCTCCGTTGAGCACTTCTTTTTGCCGCACCACGCCGTTTTGAAATCCGGAAAGATTCGGGTGGTCTTTGACGGTTCGGCTCCCACCTCTACTGGAGCGTCCTTGAACCAGTGTCTGCATGTAGGTCCCAAGCTGCACACGGAGATCTCAGACATTTTGACCAACTTCCGGCGGCACCAAATTGTATTTATGACTGACATCCGGATGATGTTCAGACAAACGGTCATCCATCCCGAGGATAGGAGGTACCAATTGATTTTGTGGAGAGAGAGTCCTAGGGACCCCTTGTTGATTTATGAATTGAATACGAATACGTACGGTTTGGCTTCGAGCCCGTTTGTTGCGATTCGTTCTTTGTTGGAGTTGGCCGAGAAGGAGCGCTTGAGATACCCTCGCGCCTCCGCCATTTTGGCCAGTGACGTCTATGTGGATGACATTTGCACGGGCGCCTCATCTGTCTCAGAGGCGATTGTCCTGAGAGACGAACTCACCGCCCTTTTGAAGTCGGGAGGTTACGAGTTGAGGAAATGGATATCCAACTCGCCTGATGTACTGGTAGGTTTGCCCGAGGAGCACCAGCAGGACCCCCACCTATTCGAAAATGTTGATAATCCCCATGTGGTGACCGTCCTTGGCGTACAGTACAAACCGGTCTCTGACACGTTCACTTATTGTGTGGATTTACGACCACCGAAAGTCTGGACCAAGCGTTTAGTATTGTCTACTGTCGCACGTACCTTTGACCCCAATGGGTGGATTTGCCCCGTGCTGTTTATGGCCAAGTGTTTCTTGCAACGGTTATGGGCTTCGGGTGTGTCGTGGGATGAACCCCTCTCGGACGAGTTACTCCGAGATTGGTCGAGCTTCGTTTCATCCCTCCCCGAGATTAATGAAGTGCATTTGCCGAGGCTATTCCTCCCTTCTGAAAATTGTAAAGTTACTCTTCACGGCTTTTCCGATGCCTCCGAACGTGGATTTGCTGCGGCCGTGTACCTCCGCACCGTTACTGTTGACGGAGTTGTTGCTGTGCATCTGGTGATAGCGAAAAGCAAAGTCGCTCCCCTTCGGACTCGTCATACGATCCCGAGGTTGGAATTGTGTGGAGCTGCCCTCCTAATGCGTTTGTTGAACCACGTATGGCTCACATTAGGTCGATCTATTGCGATACAAGAGGTTTATGCTTGGACGGACAGTCAGGTCGTCCTTTGTTGGTTGAAGGCTCCGGCGCACACCTTGGACGTGTTTGTGGCCAATCGAGTGTCGCAGATTTGTAATTCCGACATCGAGTTGATTTGGAGACACGTGCCGGGAACCATGAATCCCGCGGATTGTGCGTCTCGGGGTTGTGTAGCCCCAACCCTAATTAACCACCCCCTCTGGTGGGGCCCACAGTGGTTGATGCGGCCTGAGTCGGAGTGGCCGCCCTCTCCAGCGTTGTCGAACGTAGCCGTTCCTGATATGCGGGCATGCGTCCTGGAGACTAACCCCGCCGGGGTAAAGGATTTGTTGTTGGATCGGTACAGCTCCTTACAGAAGCTGCTTGGTGTTACCGCTTGGATCAGACGTTTTGTGTACAATTGCAGAAACCCACGCGCGAGGCGTGATTCGTCGGTTCTCACTCCGGACGAGCGTAGGGACGCGCTCTTGTTTTGGGTCCGGAGAGTACAAACTGATAGTTTTGAGTCCGAGATTGAAACTTTGCGTTTGGGCCGTCGCAAGTTGAAGGGCGCGGTATCGCGATTGAATCCCTTCCTGGACGAGAGTGGGCTTTTGCGAGTCGGCGGAAGACTTCGAAATGCGAACCTGCCGTATGGAGCTCGTCACCCCCTTTTGTTACCTAAAGCCGGACATTTGACTCAACTGATAATAACAGATCGCCATGTGAATGCACAACATGCTGGCTGTAATGCTTTGTTGGCCATTTTGCAGCGTGAATTTTGGATTTTGTCTGCTCGTCGAGCCATTCGCACGGTGGTTTTCCGTTGCCTGCCTTGTTATCGATTGAAGGCCGCGACCATGCAGCCCCAGATGGGTGATTTGCCTGCTGATCGCGTCACGGAATGTAGAGCGTTTGCCGGAGTCGCCACCGACTTCGCCGGTCCCTTTACTGTAAAGGCTTCGAGACTGCGTAATGCTAAAACCTATAAGGCGTACTTGTGCGTGTTTGTGTGTTTGTCCACCAAGGCTGTCCATTTGGAAATTGTCTCGGAATTGTCTACCGAAGCCTTTGTCGCCGCCTTGAGCAGATTTGTTTCCCGTAGAGGACTGCCGTCATTGATACGTTCCGATTGTGGTACTAATTATAAGGGAACGTGTAATTATCTTAAGGAAGTAGTTAAGTTTTTTGTTGATAATAAAATAGACATTGGAACCACCCTCTCCCGGCGTGGGATAATCTGGAAGTTTAGCCCTCCAGCTTGTCCGACCTGGGGAGGAATTTTTGAAGCTTGTGTAAAGGCTGCCAAGACACACTTGCGTCGCGTGATTGGAGAAACTATTCTCACGTTTGAGGAACTTGATACGGTATTTTGTAAAATTGAGGCCGTCCTCAACTCGCGACCCTTGTGCCCGTTGTCTTCGGACCCGAATGACCTGGAAGCGTTGACGCCAGGTCATTTCTTGATCGGACAGCCCCTTTTGGCGTTGCCTGAATATCCGATTCAGGATGTAGGATCCCATCGTTTGTCGCGATACCAACTTTTGAAACAGATGTCCCAAAACTTCTGGGCACGTTGGTCGATGGAGTATTTGCATATCCTACAGCAGCGCGTGAAGTGGACAGATAAAACCACCCCACCCCAGACTGGCGACCTCGTGTTGATTAAGGATGCTAACCTGCCGCCCCTATGTTGGCGAAGGGGGCGCATTGTTAAACTCTACCCCGGAACTGACGGAGTTCCTCGTTTTGCTGAGGTTTTGGTTCGAGATTCGGTTTTGAAGAGAGCAGTTAGTGGGCTCTCCCGATTACCCGTAGATTGACGTACCGTTCTTAACGGTCCGGGGCGGGGGGATGTTCGGAAAAGATCGACGTTTCTGAACGCAACTCTAATGTCACGTCAAATTGACATTAGCTGTCACTTGAAGTTGACAGTGAGACTTGATTGAAATTCTTCTTGGAAAAATGTCGGAATAATTTTGCTGAATTTGTTAAAAAAATCGCTCGCGTTGAATGTGCCTGGCATATCGAGTTTTGAATACATCTTAAATTATCCTGCCGATCCCGTGTTGTACGACCACGATTTTGATGCCATCCTGATTAGTGGCCGGTCGCGATGCTTTGAAGGATAATCATCAATCACACGTGTTGTTGCAGGGGCAATATATATCTTGACAAAAGGCTCCTCCGTGTGTTATTGTGTATCTATTGTTGAAACGCCCAGTGTCTTGTGAACGCTGTTATTTGTGTTGTGAGTGAGGTCACTAATTGGTAAGGTCTGCAGAAGAAGACGAAGAAAGGACCCCAGGAGCGCGCGCGCTCCCTTACACCACCTCTGTCTCCACTGCCCAGGACCACAGACAGTATGTAAAATCTACCTTACTTCACAATATAGATTAAGCGCTGTGTATCGCAGTCCAATTGTTCAGTTACATCCCGGCTGAAACCAAGATTTGTCCGGAGTCTATACTAGTAATACCAGCTTCCACTGCGCTAGCCATTCCGCGGTCTAGGCAGGGGTGTACTGAACAGTAATTATTTCATATGTTTGGTTTACGTAAAACTAAAAAAACAAACAACTCATACACTAAATAAATTGAGTTTAATCGATATTTTATCAATTGTTGAAAAAAAGCTCATTCTAAATGTCACTGTCACTTACTCCTATAGATCTATCTACCTGCTGCTGTATAGTGTCGTTCTGACATAATTATTTTACTCTTTATGTTCTGACATTTGCTGTGCGACTTATTTGCTTTGTGTTTTGCGCATTGTGAATACTGTTTTTCAAGTGTTTCTCTAAAATTATTTTTTATATTGACACAAAACAAAAATGATAAATAGTTTCTTCGTAGTGTTAACTTCCAAACTAATATAGTTTTATTGCTTAAAAAATGTACATGTTAAGCCAAACCGCCTATACATCGTGGACAATGTCCTTTGTCAGCCAACACACCACGTAAAAGGAAATTGTAAATCGGTAAGCAACCGGGCTGGTAAAATATATATTTAATGCAAACATTATATACTCTTGGTCATATCTGTTTCCCTGAGACTTTCGTTTTAAATACTTTTTGAGCATCAATATATTTTTTTAGCAGAGGTGACATATCAGCCTACTTGGGGTTTCCTATTACTGACGATTCCAATAATCTTCGTTTCTTAGCCTCTGATTTAAAGTCAAGCCGCAACTTCCTTTTCCGGGGTGAATTTTCACTTAAAATCTGTGTTTTCTGCACTGAGGGTGACACCTGTGAAGTACTTGTACTTGGAATTTCTGTTGATGTTTGAGATTTGCAAGTACTCTAAGAGGCTATAATCAGTTTGAGTAAATTTTGATGTAAATACGAGTACCAGATGAGTCTTCTGGCTGCAGTAATAATAGGGTAAGGGCGGCATTTTTCTTAGAAACTCTTTTTGCGCGGTCAGAATTAGGGAAATGAAGTTCGCAAACAAAATAACTAGTATGAAGTGTCTCCACGCTTTTTTGGTTTAAGGCGATACTCGGAAAAATTGTGCTGAAGCGAGATAGCAATGAGAAAACAACGCGCGCGGGATCGAGACCGATTTTGCAGATTAGGCAAAAAAAAACAAAATCACTTCGTATTAAAAAACTACAGCGATTTAAAAAAATGCTTCTATACGATCCTAAATATTATTGGTGTTCACTAATTAAACCAATTTCCAATAGCGTAAGTAACCCTATTTAAGAATAATCTACAATTTTCGTATTTTTAGAGGTCTTTTCGAAAAGAAAAAGTGTCGAGACAAAATCATAAAATCGTGATTTTGAAACTATACGAATCTAGATAAATGTATGAAGAAATATATATCTTATTACCAGATTTGTAACAACTGTAACCGTCCAATAGTTTTAAATCAAAAAGTCCATACTTTTTCCGAGTAGCGCCTTAAGTCCATTCGACCAATTTCTTTAATCCAATACTTGCACCTAATGAAAGTTAAATCAAATCAATAAAAGATCCTCTAATTTTATAGAATTTAATCGTATCATAACATTTATTATTTGGTCAATCAATTCGTATTGGAATATTTGTTTTCTGTTAATATTAAATTTGATATCAATCATCTACGATTCAACTGCATATACGAACGCCACTGCAAGGTTATATCGCACGATCCTCAAATCGAAGTTTGCTTACGAAATATAATGACATCGTTGACTTGGTTACATTCTTGTTGACTGAGTGACTGACAAGACAACCGACAAACGTGTGACGTTTACTCCTTGGTTTACTTTCTCAATGCGGGGGAAATGAATTGGCGGGGGGAGGTGAGTGTCGCTTCTTTACGTTAGTAATATTATAGTATTCTTTGCTATAAGTATCAACTTTATATTATTGTTATAGATTTTTTTTAATATCATTGTATGATTACTTCAGTGATTAATTAACAAACGAATAAACTTTAAAGAATAGAAAAAGAAAAACTTTATGACGTACAATAAATTAATAACCTGTACTTTGTAAACGGTCATGGTTTAATTGTCACTACAATCATTACGAAAAATGTATTTTTACCAAGTTTTTTTTCACAATAGATAGTAGAGAAGGCTTTTCCGTCAAATAACGCCTGATCCAATGAATTTTTTTACCATGTTTAGGTTTAATGTGGTTCCGATATTACAGTTCTGACTCATCCTCTTACTTACTTATACTAATTGTACTATCCTATTGAAATTAAAACAGACCATTAACATTTCCTGGCACGTCTACTAGTGGTTGTTAATACCCTCCCTAAAGGTAACATTACCGGCATACCGGTTCGCAGCAATCATCGCCGGCCGTTCAAACCAATCCGGGGTCCATAACTAGGCTGGTAACACTAGACCTGGGGGCCAAGCCTGCTTATGTTAAGTCATAATCGTGTCTCAATCGTGTTTCAATTGTAGTTCAATTGTAGTGCTTTTTTACACACTAGTTACAAGAAATGTGTACTTTTTTCACAATACTTCTGATGGTCACACCGCACACTACATTTACATCACATCATACTGTCATAATTTTTGTAACTAGTGTGTAAAAAAGCACTGCAATTGAAACACGATTGAGACACGATTATGACTTAACGGTTAACGTTAGCAGACTTGGCCCCCAGTTCTGTGCTAATAATTGTTATTGTAAACTTTATTGACGCGACTATTATAGGCCACAATGGTTTTAGTACCTAACTTATTAGGTTTTGTTGAGCTTATAACAATAAATTAATTTCTTAGAAACGCCAGGCAGTACGGATGTAAGGTATAATTATTATTATCAAGTTGAGTATTTTTTATTTTAGGTAACGTAAAGCTAGATTTAAATTGATCCAGTAGCTCGATCCAGTGTCGGCACTGGATTGGCACTGGATCAATGTAAACATGTTTCAATCCAGTATAGCGTCCAGTAAAACCTGTTTACATTGATCCAGTGCCAATCCAGCGCCGCAATCCAGTGACACTGGATCGAGCTAATGGATCAATGTAAATCTGGCTTTAGTTAGACTGACGGACTAACTAACTAATATTGTCCTAAGATTATTTTTATTTTTATCAATATTTATTAACTTAACCGCCTCTGTGGTCTAGTGGTTCACACCACCGATTTCAGACAAAGAGGTCCCGGGTTCGATTCCCAGTGGGGGTACATATTGTATTCGGTTTGGTTGGTGGTAGGACTTGTTCTTAGTCCGCCTGGCTAGCTACCACCATCTTATCTATGTCTGACGCCATAACATTGATGTTTTCAGCATTATTGTGCTCCGGCAGTTAAGAGATAAGATAGCCAGTTCCTCAGTGATTGAGGATCCGGGAGTAGTGCGCTTCCACCTTCAGCCTTATCACCACTTAACATCAGGTGTGATGAAGGCTAAGTGCGGGTGGCACTTGTTGTGATACGTTGTGGATAAAAAAAACTAAAATTTATTTATGATGCTGCATGAGCGTGACAAGTCTGGTTTGGATAGTAAAATCATCGCGTGACTCAAGGAGGCACCTAATAATATAATCAAGTACCAATATAAAAGTTATAACAGTAGGTGAGAAAACAGTTAACAGCACATCATCAATACGAAATGAGAGTAGTTTCGTAATGCTTCTGTAAAACTTTATGTATTGTTGACAATAGGGTATTTTACTGTTGTTGAAATGTAGATATTTAATGATGACGTTAAAACATATTGCAATTAAGAATACCAAATGTGAAAAAATAATTTGAATCTGTTTTATAATAAAAGAATTATAGTCTGTTTGATTTTGACTATAGCTGTCTCTTTCTAAAACGAAATCTTCTATGGCGTGACTATGACGCTACTAACCCACTGACGTCACTAAGATAGCGTCCTGTCCTTGTCTAATTATAAAGTTTGAAGTCCTATATCTTTGAAAATATTCAAGATAATTCAAAATGAAAACTTGTTTTGTGTAGCTAATATTTCGAAAAACATTTTAAAGAATTAAAAAAAAATCAGTAAAATACCGTATTGTGTGCCATTATCAACGAACAAACTTAACGCTTTTCTGCTTCAAAAAACATATTTATTATGATTTTCAATTAATGTTGCAATGGAATTTTGTAAGCATAGGAAAATTTGTAATAGAAAAAAAAACCACACAGCAACATAGCAAAGAATACTATAATATTACTAACGTACCCATAGTCTCAAAACCCCGTCCGTAAAATCTAATATGTACGAGTTAAGGCTCTGTGGTTTTTTTCTATTACCATTTACTAGATTTATTCTAAACTATTAACAAAACTTTAACATTTGAGTAAGCTTCAATTTGTGCGTAACAAGGTGGTGTAGCTTTATTAATTTATTAACATGACGAGATTGCTTTATTTACCCGTCTGTCTGTCTGTCACCTACGAAGTCTGTATGTATATATCTCTGCCAGTCCATCCTGTCAGCGAGCTGTCCTGAGGGTGAAAAGTGTATTCATTGTATTACAGTCTCATTAGAGAATTCTCTCACAGTTTTTCAATGGTTACATTAAGTAAAACAATGTGAAGATCTAATTGAAAACATACACCTGTAGAATACAACCAGTTTTTCGAAATAGTTAAATGTTCATCATTTTATTACGTTAAATATTCTTTTAAATTGTGAATTATTACAAACAAAAGTTTAAAATTCACTTTTTGGCACGCAGCAAAACGTGAAATATCGGAAGCACATTAAACCTAAACATGGTAAAATATAGTTTTTGTAATGATTGTAGTGATAATCAAACTATGACCATTTACTAAGTAGGTACAGTACATTCGTTTGTAAGTGATTTCTTAGTTTTCATCATTAACCGACTTCAAAATAGGAGAAGGTTCTCAAGTCGTGTGAATGTTTTTTATATGTATGTTCCACGATATCTTTGCCAGTTATGAACCGATTCTGATAATCATTTTTTTATCTGATAGACCAAAATTTCAATTTGGCCCCATGAAAAAATTTACAGTAGTCGATTCAGAAGTTTCTTCAGAATCCTGAAAAAATACATTGTTTTCGTCTGGTACCACATGCACGAATAGACCTTTAGTTGTATTCTTTCAAGTAACTTAGGTAAGCTGATAGTGGAAGCCAGTAGAAGGTTAAACTGCATTTTTTACACTAAAAATGGAAAAACACTTAAACAAAATATTTGAAAAAAATTAAACCACCTTCGAAACAAAAAACTGCAGACAAAAATTCACCTCCCAAAACACGTAAAAATGAAAAATAAATTGAATCATTCAATTCATACGACGAAAATGCGCGACTTTTTCTAACTAATCTTGGAACTTTTATCCAGAAGATTAAGAGAAAATTGAACATTCTGTTTAATATTGTCATATTTTATTCCCCACTCTTATTTATTTTTGAAATCTATGAATGCTTACTTATTTTTTAGAATATATTTTAATTGGAAGTAAATTGATAATTTATTGAAATAGAAAAAAAAAACAATTTACGCCGAGAGATTGTGTCAGCAATTATTTCGACGTTTTCCCGACATTGAAAAACTGTCGGATAACAAAAAAGTCATACCTATTTCACATTTTCTTTCGTCTTACAAATTGGATTGCCCTTGTAAAATCCCTAGAGTCGACTTGTCACTTCAAAATACATTGTTTGTTACTTGCCAACTTGTAGCAAATAATTTTAACCGTTTTGTCCATCCATTGTCATTTTAGTTGTACCTCATAAATCTTCAAGTACGTCCAGATCTTTTAGATTAGTAAAAGAGTAATAAGCGAGCATTGTATGCAAAACAAATGCAAAATGACTGAATTGCCCATTACATAAAGTTGAAAATTGAAGAGAAAGGGTTAACATGAGCTTCGGCAAAAATACAATGATGTTACTGTATCATATATTATCAACACAGTCTGCAGTAAAACAGTAAGTTGCGTGTTAAAAATACATTTCCGCAGTTTTATTTGTTTTATATGCATTTTGTTCCACGAAGATGCATGGGCTAATGTACTAAGTGGTATTAAAGGGTTTTTCTTCTAATTAACAAGCACCATTAATTGCTTTAAAAATAATTGCATGTCTGTTCGAGTATTTGCATAAAATAAAAGGTTATTGATTTTCGTTGGCCAATCTAGATTGAGTTGATAAAAATCATTAATGAGAAGATGAGTTACTGGTTACAGTTAATAGATTTTTTGTTTTTGTATTGTGTTTAATCGCCTAGGTGATCTCTACCCACCGCAGTTTGCTTTAATTGTATTTTAATTATCGCGGTCGATGACCCCGTCTAGACCGGCCTCAGTTCAGTTCACGGGTCATTCATTCATTCCAGATGTTCTTTTTTCTCGTCGCTAAAACATCACTTTACAATATGCGCCATTGTTTCTTGCGGTTCGAATTTTAAAATGGCGAATAGTGCGAAATATGAACTGATATTTTTTGTTTTGTGAATGCGTAACTTTTTATGATCTGTCTTGAAGTGATCATTAATATCTTACAGTTTGGTTTGCACGTTAAAATTTATTAGCCTTAAAGATGTTAAAGGTGTGTAAAATAAGCCAAGCACAAGAAAAAAAGACAAAGTAATAAAATGTTACCTACTTTTACTTCCTATTTCTTGATAAAAAGAATCAATTATTTTATGTTGCTTCAAATTATTACTATAATTGTTGTTCAAATTATGGTTTGTTAGAACACAACAATATTTAAAGCTCAACTATCTATCTGGTAGGTATACAAAATATATATTTCTGTGTAACGGTGTAGTCTATAATAACAAATATTTTAATAACTGTCTAAATAATGTTATGATATCTTAATATTTATGACAAACACGAATGAATCTGAACTATAAATAAAAAATATTAAATTTTAATTATCACTTAAGGAACCGAACGTTGATAATTAATTTTGATAAATTATTATAAATTTAAATATTTACACGAAAATTTGTTATAAATCCACTTTATAAAATTTAATTAACGCTAAAAATATTTAATGTTATATTTTTTGGTTAAAAAGCTGCCTATATCCGGTTAGGGTCATCACTTACCGTAAACTAATTACTTATTTGACCGTAAAAATCGCCAATACATTATTTCAAGCACGAACCACTTAATCGGAATTTTAATTATTAATTAGTCTATCTAAATTGTAAATCGCACCAGATTTACATTTTAATTAACAGATAACTTACGGCGGATAGTATTAATAGGTGAATGCGAATTTTTAGCCGAGTCTTAAGAAAATGTGTGTTAAATGATAATTAAGTAGGTATTATAGTTATTAATAGGTAATTTCTTGCAGTATTGTTATGTAGTCTTCTCGGTTAAAATTATTTTGATTAGATGATAATTAAAAAAAAGTTATTTAAAATCGACCCTTCTCACAAATAGCTCCGATGGGACTCGAACCCGCGACCTTTCACTATCCATTCAGATCCACATCCATTACACTGTTCAGAGCATTCGCCCGGACAGTTTTCTAATATGGTTGAAAAATGGAAAATGAAGTATTTAGAAAAAATCGACCCGTCTCACAACCAGCTCCGATGGGACTCGAGCCCACGACCTTTCGCTATCCGGGCTACTGCTCTAACCACTGAGCTACGGAGTCGTTACGAGAAGCGTCGAATTTATCAAATACTTCTTACACGCTGTATAGCCAGCGTTAATTTCATCAATGTGAAGATATTACTACCCCCACACGCGAAAGAAATACCTTTCCAGATATTTGACAATCGCTAAAGAAGAAATTACTATGGCAAGTTATTTAAATTTTTACTTTTTTGCATTCACAATGCAATTTTTATGGTCGAAAAATGGAAAACGAAGTATTTAGAAAAAATCGACCCGTCTCACAACCAGTTCCGATTTTCCATTTTTCAACCATAAAAAATGCATTGTGAATGCAAAAAAGTAAAACTTTTAATAACAGTTTTCTAATACTTCATTTTCAACATTTTCAAGGTTTCACTTGTTCAAGTCTTTGTCAATAAATAAAAGCCCCCTAATTGTTTAAAAAAAATGTCTTGTCCTCTTTATACCTAGTCGTATTTTATAAGATTTTAAACTTTCGCGTTCCATTATAACATACATAAGTACATAATAATATGTACTTCATAATAAATGTCGCGTTGAGTCCCGTTACTCTTGTTTATAGTCGTATTTTGTTTTTAGTTATACGTAGGTACGGTGTGGGGCAAACTTCGTAAACCAGACCATAGACAGTAATTTCTGCGCAGAAGAAAATTTGTACTAAATATTGCAACTGCGCAGGTTGTTTTGTCTAAGGGTTGGTTCAAGATGATGGAGCTAGACTACATACTGAGGTAACTGGAGAGTGCAGTACTAACACTTTTTTGTGACCACAAATTACACTGTGGCTGTCTTCCGTCTCACCTACACTTTGAAAAAATACGTATGGTCGTATGAGACAACTGACAGGCACTACATACTTAATGTCAAATTTGCTGTGCACACTTTTTTATTCAGGGTGAAAACTCCAGTTACCTCAGTATTAAGTCTAGCTCCATGTTCAAGATAAATGCCGGGAGCTATACAAGTTGAAGTTTGAATTACGAACGGAATAATCATTACCCCTATAAGCGATTTCGTCTATCGTTAACCATTGATAAAAACTAACTTATTAAAGGGGCGGCCGCTCTTAAATAGAAATTGCTGCGTGTCAAGATTTATGGCCCAATAATAAATAGAACAAGTCCCATCCTGTTTATTAAAGGTTTATTAGTTCACTTTATTTAACTGGCTGGTTAACTCATTAACTGCTCGGCTATTTGACTTTGATAAATATTTATCCTTAGCGCAGGAAAGGGATGAGAGATCTTAAGTAAGATTAATTTAACTTAATGATTAAATTACTTAATTCTCTTTTATTACACATTTTTGGTAGAAAAGTACAAGATGAGTCTTATAAGGCTCAATTTACACTGCTGCGGAATGGAAGCGTCTTTTTGGAACGAAATTGTACATAGCATAATGAACTTTATGTTATGGTCGCGCGACTCTAGAATGCGTATGCGTGAGGATTCTCCGTAAGACGCGCGACCTTTTTTTGGCTCGTATCTAATTTGTATTATAATACAATTGAAATAAGGTTTTGATAGCTTAGTTGGTCAGAGCATTAAAAAGAGCATGAAAATCTACTTGCATTGCTGATGGTTTTTTTCTGTTACAATTTTTCGCGCTACAGTCACTTATGGTTGGTTGTCGTCACTTTCGGTCGGTGGACGCTACTTTGTCTTAAGGGCAGGATCTTCCAAAAACTCTGTCTTTGTCTTTTTCCTTACGTGTGAAGAGTAATGAAAATAACATCACTTTTTATGTTTTTGTTGTTATTTTGAGCATAAATTCACTTTTTGAAAAAGTAGCCTGAGAATAGTCTACAATATGTCACTACCTAATTTTCTATATATTATTCGTGAATTAGAGATTAATAATCTAATTATAAAACCATAAAAATATAAAAATAATGAAAATTTTCTTTGTTTTTGGAAATTTTATTGTCGAGTTACAATACGAATATCGTGTTTCTAGCCACAAAATAATCGAGATCGTTTATGAAACATCAACATTATATTTTTATCTGCTCAGAATAAAGGATATTTGATTGTTTACTTTTGAATCAAAAATAGGTTGATTTCGATAATTTGGAAGTACGTGCCCTTAACCCATAGCTTTCAGTATTTTGTTTGTTATTGGCGGCCACAAGGAAGAGTGGCGTCGATTTGTAGCATGTGGCGACCACCGGCGTCAACTGTGTGCGACGAGTTCATATAAAATGTAAGAAAACTACAGGATATAGGGTCAGTGTGGAGGCGTTTTGTGGTTGTGTTCGGTGGCCCGTGTGCAGCCAGGCTAAGATATGGTGAATTATGGCCAGAATTTTTCTTTACTTTATTGTGTGCAAATTTCACTGGGAATAATGGATTATTGTGAAACAGAAGTTCAAAAATAACTTAGGTATATTATTAGGTAGGTATATGATTAAATAGTATTGGCTGATGTGTAGTAACGGCCAGACTTAATAATCAATCCACAGATAGGGATAGGCCTGATCCAGATTAGTTGCTATGCAACGTTTGATATGGGTCTTTGTAAACTCGCCTTAACAGATAATTCGTCATAAGAAAAATCACAAAAAAATATGTGTAAACTCGTCACGGATAGCATTTTAAAAATAAATATGATTTACTCTATTGTAAACTCGCCACTGTAGATGTTTGCGTAGGGACTGCAGAAATTTTTTACACTTAGATATTAAAATCATTATTTATTTATTTTTAAATCACATTTCTGATAGCAGAATTAAATAAATCTAGCTAGAGGTGTAACAATTTAACAGTGTACTGATAACAATTTGACAGTGTATAGCACAAATCCAAATAATACCATTTAATAATAAAAAAATGTAAATAAAGTCATTTAACTTATATGTAATAAAAAAAATCACAGTCTTTATAATTTATTGCATATTTATATTCAGTCCAAAAGTACCAGGACAACATAACTTGCAAGGAGTTATTTCGATTTATATTTTTGAAAAATTAAAGAACTAAAAGAAATTAAGATAGGTATATCTTAGCGGTACGAAATCAAAATAACCCTGTTATTATTATTATTATGTTGCCCTGGTACTTGTGACTGAATATAACATTATTTCTTAATTGAATATAAAATATTGTCTAAAAAAAATGTCCAAACAGTTTGATCATCGAAAAATAAATAAATAATAAACGGTCTTAGCATTGTCAAAATTAATAAACTTTCAAATATTTATTAGCGACCAACTTGCTTGCTAACGGTACTTCTTGCAAATATGATAACAAATGTATAATAGTGACGAGTTTACAATAGCTTTGACGAATTAAAACAAACATTCCATAGGAGTGGCGAATTTACTTTTAATGTATGGAACTTTTCAAATCGTGACGAGTTACCTTATGTGGCGAGTTTACAAAAACCCTTTGATATTAGGGGTAAAGTATCAAATTGCCGTTCTGTATGGAGATGTTTGTAAAAAAAAACCATACTAACTATTTTGTAATTTATTCAACGACTAATATTATGTAACTGTACAAAATTTTACACACGTATTTATGGACATTTTAACTACTAAATGACACATTAGTTAAGAGAAAAAAAATTTTTTTCACTAAGTGTCAACTAACAAAGTACGAAATTCTGGAAACAAAAATATTTCTTTATTTATTTATTTAATAATTCTTCATGCACAATGTACATAGGCGGACTTAATGCCTCAGGCATTTTCTACCAGTCAACCTTAGGGTGATATGGAGATAGTAAAGTGGTAGGGTGCACAACCAGCATTAAACTTAAAAAAGGCGAGAGAAATATTAATATATACAACGTAATAAATAAATAAACTTATATAGCTTATAATAAAAGTAAAATAAATATTATATATATTACACATATTTATATAATTATAATAAATATATAATATATAATAAATTATACTACATACAATATACATAAATATATAAATATATATATAGGTACAAATAAAAGATAACGACGATCAAGATTTAAGAGTTAGCTGCTTGCTCAGTGAGAAATTTTCGTAACTTAGTTTTAAACGAAAACCGACTGGTGGACCTTCTGATGTCTAAAGGAAGCGCATTCCACAGAAGAATTGGGTAAATGAAGAAAGAAGAATGAATAATATCAGATTGATGGAGGGACAGCTAAGTAACAGATTAGACGAAGAACGAAGGCTTTTATCATGAGTAGTCGTGGTTATTAAATTATCGCTCGCTCGTGAACGGGTGCTGCCAGTGGGAATGGGTCTGCTCTTATCTGCTTGCTTTAAAATGTGTTTTCTTTTGTTTTTATTCATTTTATTAAGAATTACATTTGAAACATGTATGGCGCAACTTGCAGTATATAGTAGAATTGTCTTTTGTTTTTAACTAATATTAAAGCTTTAAGTAGAGTTCCTAAGTACTTAATTGAAAATTGTTCACCGCTATGATCATTAGTTCGCCTATACTTAACTGTATTTATCATAACCCATTGTGTAATTGTGATGGAAACTGACCTTAGTCATACCATGTTAAGGTCATTTTTCAATTTGACGACTCTGTATGAAATAAAACAGGGAGAAAAAAACAACCCTTGGAGTTTCTTGCCGGTTCTTCTCCAAGGCCTCCCGCTGTAGGGTTTGCGAACCGATGGCGTAGCTTCTATGACGTTCACAAGTATTGTAAATAACAATCTAAATTGAATAAACATATTTGAATCTTGAATCTTGAATCTTGAATCAAAAGTTGATCGATACGGTCTTAATGTAACGCAATATTAAAGAAATTATATATTTCTAACATCATAAAAGTTGTTAAGTTATGTGTACAAAAGAAAAAAAAGGGCAATTTCATTCTTTAACCCCTATTATTAACATAGAGTTAACGACAGTTGCCTGGGTGTTGCTAGGTGTTGCCTAGCAACTAATATGGATCATGCCTATCCCTATCTGTGGATAGATTATTAATTCTGGCCGTTAGTACACATCACCTAATACTATTTAATAATATACCTACCTAATAATATACCTTAGTTATTTTTGAACTTCTGTTTCACAATAATCCATTATTCCCAGTGAAATTTGCACACAATAAAGTAAAGAAAAATTTCTCAAGCTAACCATTAATTACGTTTCTAATAATACTGGCCACAACTTGCAAATAGTTAAGAAAGTAAAAGTTAATAACTTTGCGCATAAAAACTTTTTCCTATCCGAAGAGCCAAGTGTCACTGATCTTACAGTACAATAGGTCTGTAATTAAAAAGTAAAAATCACTTGGCGACTTCTCAAATAGTTTTTAACTCTGTAAGGTCATGGTTCTGCAGCGAAATGCAATAGAAAAGAAACTGCACAAAAAAGTAATTAATATCTTCGCAACCAAGTTTTTTTGCTTAAAGAAAGCTTGTTACGTAAGTTGTGAAAACAGCGGGATATTTCTTTCAGCAAGATTCTTACGTTACGGCAAGATTTACCATTTATGGTAAATGGTTTCACTAATCAATGACGCTTTTTATAAGGAAAAAGTTTTTTAGTTCTTATTTAAAAGAAATTTAGTACCTACTTACTTAAGCTCGTTCTATTCCATAATTTGTAGTATGTTTTAGATATTTTTAATCACATACATACACACATACATACATTTACCCTAAACACATTACACTCCCTGGGCAGTCGTGTAAAAATAAAATACTATGCTAAAGTAGCATCTTCAATATAAATATGTTAGATTTATTATAACCTCGTATACAAAATGTTTTTATATATGAAAACTCAATTCGTTACTGAAAGGTTTCACGACAGATAAGATAAATGGAGAACAGTTTCCAACTCGCGAAATCTCTCGAGGACTATTTCTGTGCCATAAATGATTGAACGTGGAATATTATTGAAGAAACACAAAATAATACGAAGGAAAACCGAATTCGAACCATAAATATTATGTAAATATTATAATTTAACTAGCTGCGCCCGAGGCTTCGGATAAAAATTGCCGAAGACCTATTCTCAGATCTACCAAATAAACACAAAGAAATAAAAATCGGTCAAGCCGTTTCAATAACAAACACGCTAACAGGAGATTATTTTATTATACACCACTAAATTTTAATTAGTACGAAGATTTTAGGGGATGATAGTGTCCATCAATACGAACAAGTTTTACTACGGAATCGCGAAAAGAATTCAGTTGAGTCGATGTTGTACTTTTGTATGGAACGTGTCGTGGTTGGCCCCATAGTAAAAAAAACCGTATTAACACGTTGGCTGCGGCAAGTAATAGTACATTACAGCCGAGGACAGGTAAGTAAGAAATTACATTGTCGAGGATGGTTTGAAGCACGAGCCGCAGGCGAGGGCTTTAATCATTCGAGGCAAGGTAATTTGCTTACCGTACAAGGCTTGTATAGTGCTTTTCTCAAGAAATGCGAGGAAATAAAAAAAACTGTTTAACTAAATAATATTTATTAAAATTTATATCACACATGTTCGGGCAATTATTAAATGTAAATGTTATTGTTTTCCCAGGCACTCTTATGTATAAATCGTCCTTAATAATATTATTTTAATGATGTATCATTAAAATACGCCAACGACACAGATTCCGAAAATATATGCGCCTTTTTTTCACTTTTCCAAATCAGATCGTAGGTTTTCATATATCTTTCTTTTGATTTTGCTGGCAGTAAGTTTTCTGTTATTCATTTTGCTTCTGCTCTCAAATTTGGTGGAGTAGGTACATACAATGTCTGTATATGTTTCATTGGCAGAACTCATTTTGATAATTTATTACACAATATAAACTGTATTGATATCTAATCAACCGCTGAAAATCATTCCCGCTGTTTTTTTAATATTGGTTTGTGAGGCCATGTCGAACGGTCATACAGCCTAGTGATACTTACTACTTGCTACTAAAATGCGCAACTTCAATACCCGCTTCTGGGCGGTAGATGGCGCTGTATATATTTCCCATACAAAATTACTCGTAAAGGATATTTTGACTATGATAAATCTCATTTTGTTTTTTCGATTGATGTTCGTGCTAAGCATGAAGCTCGACTTAATACTGAGGTAACTGGAGTTCTCACCCTGAATAAAAAAGTGAACACCAGCAAATTTAACATTTAGTATGTAGTGGCTGTCAGTTGTCTCATATGACCATACGTATTTTTTTAAGTGTAGGTGAGACCGAAGACAGCCACTATGTAATTTGTGGTCACAACAAATTGTTCGTACTGCACTCTCCAGTTAACTCAGTATTAAGTCGAGCTTCATGGTGCTAAGGGTACATAGCGCTTGTGGTACAATACGAAGTAATATACTCTGTGCGCACCGTATTTAAAAAAAGTTAACCTAATTATGATATAATAATAATGTGGCTGTATGGTGCAAATGTCCCTTTGCTTTTTCTTTTTTATACACAGGAATAACTAAAGAAAAAATAAAGAAAAAAAGTTGGTAGTACCATAGAAAATCACTGCAGTAATGAATTTCAGTACTTACTTACTGCACTAAAATCAGTGCAGTAAGTAAGTACTGAAATTCATTACTGCAGTGATTTTCAAATTTAGAATGTTTACCTCGGAAAAGTGCCACGTACTGCATTCTTTTCTCAAACATAATATTAACATTTCAGAGCATAAGTGTGAAAAATCATAAACCTTCATCTCGTGCCGCGGTGGGTCGAAAAGCGCCCCAAACCATATTTCCGCCAGTGCGTGATAGGTCTTTATCGACACCAGCACTAGGGTAGATTAAAATGCTAAAACTTTGCGAAAACATGATGTATAAATTTTTTTTGTACTGTTAGAATACCCTTGAACCCAACTTCCTTATGTTTCTGTTATTGCTTGCCATCTTTGATTATATCGAACGCTAAGTCAGATCAGCTAGATAGCACATCACTAACTGGCGGGGCGCGCGCTCTGTGCGGCATCGGGTCGCCGACAGCCTTATGGGACGGCGGGCCGAAATAGACCCACTGCCGCACTGGGCGGATGTATTTCACCGTCAGTGCGTGATGGGCCGAAAAGGGCCTGCCATGATGTTTTAATGGGGAACACCTAAAATTTTGACTACAAGCTGAAATATATATTTGTCTCTGTCGAAGTCTTACAAACACCTGAGATAATCCTTCCGCACAAGGGAGAGGGACACAGTTTTCTTCGAACGCACCAGCTGAAGTACCGCGGCAGGCCGAAATAGGCCTGTTCCGCATTGAACGTGTTAATGGACACTATCATCCCCTAAAATCTTTGTAAAATTTAGACTTCGATCATATAAACCCTAGATACAGAATTCCATACTAACTGCACTTGAAAAAGTGATCCCAACACCGCTGTCATTAGTAGTTATACTTATAGATATTTAAACTCCAAATACTGCTGTCACCACATTTGATATTCGACCCTAAGCAACAGTAATTGGATTTAAATTCGGTCGGCATCGTAGTACTTACGATCTTATTACATGGAAAGCTCAGATGGTCGGCCGACGCTAGAACAGCGAATCGCATTTCGTCATGTCTGCATCTCTGTCTTACTAACGCAAATAGAAGAAACGGTTGCGCGGCAAGGAATATTGCAATATTTTAGTATAAATAATGAAATTATGATAGTTTCAGTACACGTTTGACTTTATATTAATTGTGCAATTATACTTACGTTCAATACTGACTGCAAATATGATATTACATCTCTTTTTTTCCTTTTTTCGAATTGTTTTTGCGCATATGCTCAGCACATTTAGGCGTCATTTCGCCGGGCGGTCAAATGACTACTGAGAGCAATCTAATGCTCCCTTTCGAATGGAGCATTCGTTGGCGGCTTCACTTTCTGTGCGTTTACGCTGTATCTAGGGTTTATATGATCGAAGAATTTAGAGGTGTATATTAGATAATTTGTGCCTATTTTTGTATCTAGCTTCAAACAAACCAGATCTTGTACTTTGGGTACTAAACAAGGGATATAAAAGATTATGTATATTTTGTATAAATATACTAATAATAGGTACCTATATTCATTCTAATTCATCTTATAAAACATTTGTCCTGTGGGAATCAAACTCATGACGTCATAATCAGCAATTTAACACTTGAACCACTTATAATATCGTAATTATTGTATTGAATTTAATAATGTGGGAGTTTTATCGTTTCCCTAATATAAAGAACAAGCGAATCCAGTTAATTGCTAATAAAACGGAGGTCAAATAGAATCAGATACTGTAACTATATTTGTGGTTCATTACAGGTTGCACGCCGTGTACGTGGCAGTAATTGTTAGATAAAATTAAAGATATTATATTTATTTATGTAGGTTAACTGTTATTTTCTTATGGCAAATTAAATTTCATGTTATTGACGAAATAAAGTTTAAATTTTTGGTGTAAGTGGATTCTACAGAGGGCGCCTATATAATACGAATGGATCTAACGCAAAGTTAGTCAGTGATCATAGACATTGTAACCACTGACGTTAGAACATAACAGTAACTAAAATGCGCCTGTGTGGTCTAGTGGTACACACCACCGGTATCAGACCTAGAGGTCCGGGGTTCGATTCCCAGTACATGTTGTATTCAGTGAGGCTGGTGGTAGGACTTGTGCTTACTCCGCCTGGCTAGCTACCACCATCTTATCTAAATCTGACACCATAACAACGATGTTGTGTTCTGGCAGTAAGAGATAAGACAGCTAGTTCCTAATTGGTTGAGGATTTCGGGAGTAGTGCGCTACCATCTTCAGCCTTATGTTCACTTAACATCAGGTGTGATGAAGGGTAAGTGCTAAACCGTTGTGGATAAAAAAAAAACGTCGCTTCAAAGCGTAAGCATCTTTTCTAAGACTAGCATGTATGTTTTACATGAAATATTTAACCTTGTGAGAAAGACAAACAAAGATGAATAACTTTTTAAATAAAAGGATGATGGGCAAATTTGTATAGGACCTCCTCCAAAATACCTTTTATGTTTGTCGACAATTTCATACGTATCTATAAGGAGATTAATAGCCATATTCAATGTCAAAATCCATGGGGTTTAGTCAAACCGAGAACCTCCTTTTTTGAAATCGGTTAAAATACCAAAACCTTCTTCAACAACAAAATTGTAACAAAATTCTTTCCTGAAAACTGCATCAAAATCGGTTCAGCCAAACGCAAGATAATCGCGGACAAACATACATATGTACATACATATATACCTAGATACATACATACAGATCAAACTTAGAAGCTTCTTTTTTTTTAAGTCGCTTAGAAATGGTCAAAATCTAAGATTTTTTTATTAACGTAGGTGTTTGTTACTTTTGTAGTAAATAACAATATTAAAATAATATTTTCCCAGAATTCCCACACATTTGAGGGATGTCGCCATAGTAAAAAGTTGTCACTATATTAGTATCTTTCACCTGAGATACATTTCAAATCTGTTGGTTTGGGGGGACGTTTTGTCCCATCGTCCTTTCCAAAAATGCAAGCGTAAAAATAAGTACCTCTGAACGTGTCACACTTCAATTAGGTACCTACTTACGGCACCCTTCTTAACTAACAAGGTGTGATTTTCTTTTCAGCCTCGTTTTTATATCTCAAAAGGATGTGCTAAAAACCGCAGCTTGTTTGCAAATTTATGTCATGTATGCTTAGCACATTTACTGAATATATTAACTGATATTGTATACGTTCATTAACTGTAAAATTATTGGACACACAGGTTGCGTGTTCAAACAATGCTTTACGGTCCATGATATTGAACTAACTGATCGGACCTCTGACCGTATAGAGAACCAATTTCCAACCATTGAAAATTCAACTTTACGTTAATTGTAATTAGAGTTTAACTCACTAATTTGTAAGTAGTTCAGTGTAAGGGTATAATCAGACCTAAATGTTGAACGCTATCGGAAACTAGAACATATTTTAGGTTAGCACGGCGCGGTTTTACATAACAATTGGTTAATCGTAAATTATGCATGAAATATGAATAATGAGCAAGTTCTATGCGATTGTATGTACTGTCATCCGTATTGCGATTGAGTTACAATGTGTTTTTTAGCTCTTAATGTATCAATAAAATTAGCAATAACTATTTACTTATGTACATAATTTCCATATTTGAAAGTATTAAGTTTATAATAATATACAATAATAATAATATAATAATTGATATAGATCTTTTCAACACCTCTTCAAGTAAGCTAAAACAAATGTTAAGCGCCAGTTATTTTTCTTTGAAATAATCTCTTATATTATATTAATTACTAGGTTGTAATACTTCTGCATCTTACGTAGGCATTTATTTATATATTTACATGTGGAAGCTTGTAATTGGCCTTTCATATTTATTTAAGTTTGTATTTTTTCTTCTGTAACCTAGCTGTAAGCTTCCCGAAAAATTGAAAAATAAAATAAAAATAAATAAAATAAAATATAGCTCTATTTCAGGCAATAAACCCATAGTTACATAACACAAACACATGGTAAAAGTAAAAGCAAAAATACAAATAAAAATAAAATTAAATTAAAATTAGCGTTCTATCGCTAGAACTTCTCGTTATTAAAATAAATGCCCTACCTCAAGCAGTCGTTTTCGACCAATGACGAAAAAACTTACGCGGAAAAAAACCCGACTTTAATCCTAATAGCTAAATAAAAAGTAAAATATTTAACTCATTTTATTTTCCAAGTGAAAAACAAGAACTTACACGGGCACGAAAACTATGGTAACCGTAGGATATATGTAATAACTATACCGTAGGAACTATACCATCCGTCAAAAGCTGTCAAATATCTTTTTAATTTTCGTTTCTTAAAAGATAGGAAGATGCGCTGCGTTGCTCTGATTTTCTTATGCCGGCTCTACACGTTGGCCTACACTCCGTGTTGGCCAACGTGTAGTTGTTTGTCCGTATTTCACGTCAAAACGGAGCAACGGATCGACCTGATTGGTTGGTTGGTATTGGGGACAGTTTCGGAGCTGGTTAGTGACTTACATAGGCTATTTTTTATCCCGTTTAAATATCACATTCCCGTGGGATAACGTTGTGTTATACACGCGGACGAAGCCGAGGGCAGACAGCTAGTTTTATTATATAGGTACATACAAACTTGAATATTGTGTGTGAGAGATCGCAAAACAAGCGATTGCCGGTTAGGGCGAGGCTACGCCACTTCCACAGTAGTTTAGTGAGCACGACGAATTTATAACGATACCTTCGCATTCGGTTCCCGACTTTCCTAGAGTCGGTGCGCTATCATAATTTGCAACAGGTTCAATTTTATCTAATACGGTAATCATTGCTCTATTAAAGCTGTTAGCGTTTGTCCAAACCGGTAGGACTGAGATGAAAGTTATTTTTATTGCTAGTTCAACCTTCAGCTAGTCGCGCCTAAATACCTACTGACACTGTTAGTTGCGTGGAGACTCCAGGGTTTCGTTTGAAAAAAAAAAGTGAAAATACTTAACCCACTTAAGCCGACCGACCCATACATGGGTTTTGAGAAATGAAAAAAGCTATATAGCATCATTGCTTTATTAATTTGAAACGGGTTTTTCATATATTTAGAAACTTTAAAAATCTACGAGAAAAAAGAGTTACAGGCTTATCTGGGAATGCAACTAGGGTTAATGTAAGAATTTATAAGAAATACACGAAAGGAGGCATGTGAAAAACCCTTTGCACAAAACATCAAACCGTCCATACATTTTTCGATCCCACATTCTGTAGCCGTGGCACGAAAAACTGTCGCTATGGCAACCGTTATCTTCATCGTATTATTTTGAACTAGCGGCCGCCCGGGGTTCACCCGCGTGGTTCCCGTTCTCGTGGGAATATCAGGATAATAGTATCCTATGCTTTAATCCAGGCTATCTACTATCTGTGTGCCAAATTTCAAATAAATCCGTTAAGTAGTTTTTAAGTGAAAGAGTAACAAACATCCATACTCACAAACATTGGAAATTAGTCGGATGGATAGAGCAGGCAGCGCCCTTTCAGTCGTATAAGGAACTGAAATTCAATACACAAATGACAGCAACACTTTGACAGCTTCTGAAGGACGGTA
Source organism: Crambus lathoniellus (assembly GCA_949710035.1). Lineage (NCBI taxonomy): Eukaryota > Metazoa > Arthropoda > Insecta > Lepidoptera > Crambidae > Crambus > Crambus lathoniellus. Next base: position 5,853,416 of record OX453310.1, on the reverse strand, counting down.
TAGTTTAATACTATTCGATTACAATAACGATAGCTTTTCATCCTAGAGGTACTCTTTCTTGAGTTCGTTGGTAAATTATGACTTACTATCATGTGTATCATGAACTGAATACCGGAAGCGTAAACCTAGAATCGCGGAGGTTATAATGAAATATTATATTGGCTTTAGATGATAATAATATGTAATAATTGCTTATTGCAATTTAGTATGTCATAAACTTTGATGTTTCCTTCACAGCTATGCAATTCTCATGTGCTCAATAACTTTATTTTCTTTCCAAAGGGTTATTTCAAATGGAATATATTTAAGTTTAATTATTACTAACTAGCGGATCCTCGCGGTTTTACCCGCGTGGTACCTGTTCCCGTAGGAATATAATAATAATATAAAATAAAAATAAAATATAAAGCCTTTTATTTCCTCTTAGTAAATTACATTACATACAAATTATAATAATCTTAAAACTACATTATAAAAAAGTTAACTTAATAAAATCATACTTTAAATTAAGATTAATGCGCCACATTGCTATTATTTTTAGACTTTTAATATGTTAATGATTTTCAATAGTAGCGACTTGGTGAAGATATGTCTATTTGGCGAGGAACCCCTCTCAGGTAAAGGCCTCTTCCAAAGATTGCCATTTTTCGCGGTGTTCTGCTATCTGTTTCCATTGCGGACCAGCTATTTTCTTGATATCGTCCTCCCAGCGCGCATATGGTCTGCCTTGCTGACGTTTGCCTAGTGGTCCATGCCAGGATGTTACAGTATTTGTCCATCTTTTATCTTTGAGTCTCGCTACATGGCCAGCCCATTTCCATTTTAATTTTTGTGCATGGTTGAGAGCATCAATTGTTTTTATTTTTGCCTTTATATCCGTGTGTCTTATTTTTTGTATTCTTTTTATGTTCAACATACTGCGCTCCATTCCCCTTTGACATGTAGTTATTTTATTTTTTGTACTGGTAGTAAATTTCCAGGTCTGGCACGCATATGTTAAACATGGGATGAGACATGAGTCCATAACTTTCTTTTTAAGCTTTATTGGCATATCACTTTTAAAAATTTCTTTGAAGCTCCAGTATTTATTCCAGGTGTTGTTAACTCTCCTTTCTACTTCCAGCTCATTACTGTCACGATTGAATCCAATTTGTTTGCCTAGGTAAGTATATTGCTCAACTTTTTCTAATGTTTCGCCATTTATTTTTACGTTGGTACTCTTGTGGTTAGACATAGTTTTCGTCTTACTTATGTTCATTTCAAGTCCCACTTGTATGCTAGCTTTATGAAGAGCATCAATCATCTGTTGTAGTTGAGAGCTTGTTTCGGATAGCAAAACCAGGTCGTCTGCAAATCTGAGGTGACTTAAGTATTTTCCTTTGATGTTTATTCCTTGATTTCTCCAGTCTAGTTTATTTATTATGGATTCTAGTATAGCGATAAATATTTTGGGCGAAAGAGGGTCCCCCTGCCGCACACCTCTTTTAACCGGAAAGCTTGGCCCTATAGTTTCTAACTTGACTCTACTAGAGCATTTGTTATATACATTTCTTAGTATCTTAATGTACTCTTCTTCAACATTATGATTTTTCAGAGTTTCCCGTATACTATCGTGTGAAACCGTATCAAATGCTTTTTGATAATCAATAAAAGCGATGTGTAGTGGTCTCTGATATTCTTGGTATTTTTCTATTATCAGCTCTAATGTATGGATGTGGTCTACAGTTGAGAACCCTTTTCTGAAGCCAGCTTGTTCTATGGGCTGTTTTTGTTCTAGTGTTGGGCTTATTCTCTGGTTTATAATTGAAGCGAAAAGTTTATAAATAGTTGACAGAAGGCTAATTGGTCTATAGTTGCCGATATCTTTAGGGTCTCCCTTTTTGTAGATCAAGGTAATGTTAGACTCAGACCACTGAGATGGTGTTTCAAACGTTTCTAATATCATATTAAACAATTTGGCTAATGGGGCTGCAAGTATGACGTGGGCTGTCTTCAAGGCATCATTGGTAATTTTATCGGAGCCTGGACTTTTGTCAGGTTTTAGCTTTTTTATGGTATCTATTATTTCACAGCATTCTATCGGATCTACGTGGCGTTGTAAGTTTGTGTATGTGTGTGGATCGTGGTTGTTGGACTGGATGTTTGACTTATTTCCGGCGTTATATAGTTTCTTATAGTAATCTGTGGCTATATTTATAATGTCGTCACGTTTAAATGCAGTTTCTCCTCTCACTTTCAATCCTTCAATCCATGATTTTTTTGATCGCAACTCCTTATATCCCTTTTTCAAGCTTCCTTTTTGGTCCAGATGTTTTTCAATAGTTATCATTCTGTGTTTCTTGTAGTCAGTTTTTATATATTTGCTTATTAGCTTATACAGGAAAATTTTTTGACCAGTGCACAAATTTTTAGGATCAACTCAGAATCGGTAAGTGAACAACTTTCTCCTAGAAACATGGGTCGAAATACGACAAAATTTTTTGGACTCCCCATACTAAATCGATCACGTGATCAGTCCGATTTGTATGAAGAGTCAAAAAATTTTTGTCATATTTCGACCTATGTTTCTAGGAGAAAGTTGTTCACTTACCGATTCTGAGTCGATCTTAAAAATTTGTGCACTGATAAAAAATTTACCCTGTATAGAGCTTTTAGTTCATTTTTCATGGCGCGCGTTTTATTGCTAGTGTTTTGTAATTCCTGTCTTCTCTTTATAAGGTTTTTGGTGCGTTCCGATAGTACATTTCGTTTCGTTGATTGTAGATTCGGTTTCATTGAAATATTCAAGCTGTTTTGGATAGCATTTATTAATTTGTCGTGATATTTTTGTACTGTTTCTTCTGTGTTCGTAGCTAGTAACACTGGTAAGTATTTCTGTAGTAACTAGCAGATCCTCGCGGTTTTACCCGCGTGGTACCTGTTCCCGTAGGAATATCGGGATAAAATATGGCCTATGTCACTCGGGAAGAATGTAGCTTTCTAATGGTCAAAGAATTTTCGAAATCGGTCCAGTAGTTTCGGAGCTTATTCAATGCAAACAAACAAACAAACAATCAAATCTTTCCTCTTTATAATATTAGTATTGATAATGTTTTATTTATTTTGATGCTTAAGCTTAATTCTATTAAAAATAATAATAACCGCTTTTGTGGACATTAAAACACTGAATGGATTTTCGGAATCTATGTGATAACTTATCACATATTATTATATTCCTCCTTATCACTGAAGGATGATAGTTTCTGACTTTACTTTTTTTCCTTTTTAGTAGCTATAAAAGCATTATCTTTCCAAACTTTTTTTAGCGCACCCTTCAAAAAGGCTTATGTTTCATCATCATCGGCTATTTAATGTCCCCACTGCTGGGTCACTGGCCTTCCTTGTGGATGGATACGGAGTATGGGCCTTGACAAACCACGCAGGCCCAATGCGGATTGGTGGATATTAACAGCTGCAGACGCAGCCGGGACCAACGGCGGCCTGGTTTTCACTAGGTCGGATCCGACTCTCGGTCGGAAGTCGGATGTCGGAAATAGGTGTTCACATCTTCCGACTGTCCGGCTGATGTCAGTCGACGGCTCACCGCGCAAGATGGATGACAATGGCTGTTGCGGGGCGAGCGGGCAGGGGACGTCAACTAAATATGCCGGGAGTTTCGTTTCCACTATACGATCGAGTGTCGGATCTGCCACTTTATGAAACTTCCGAAACTTCACAGTGTCAAAACTTTCGATTAAAGTGTTGGATCCGGTTTTTTAATTGGATCGGACAGATGTTTTCTATACAAATTATTTAGCCAGTAGAACTTCCGACTCTCAGTCGGATCCAACTCCCAACCTAATGGAAACCGGGCCTTGGTCGTGCCTTACTAAGCATCATGTGACCGACCATTGCGAAAGTTTCTTAACTTCGACGATCGCAAGCTGAGCGCGCCACAGACCGCTTCATCGCGCACTCTGCCGCTCTTCCGGCATCCGACTTCCGACCGAGAGTCGGATCCGACCTAGTGGAAATCGGGCCTTACGGATAAAGAGCTTTCGCACGGCAACTGCTAAGTTTGATGTGCTGGCGACTATACTAAATTTATACCAACTTTAATAAAAGTTAACTACTCCGGTTTGGTCGCTTGTAGAACAGTAAAATTAAAATAGTGTGTTAGTGTGTCTCGCCTTTGATGGACTGCGCGAATTACGAGTGAAATGATCCACATTTTGCATTACGCGTTGTTTTAATGGATTCTCCAAAGTATAGTAGGGAAAGCGTCTCCGTTTTGAATCGGAATATTTTTTTAAATAATTATTCCGATCCATTACTTTCCAACGCTTCTTAAAAAGTGAGCGTTTAGCTATAATTACTCTTTCGGTAAACAAGTTCATACTAAGAAAATAAATAGAAGGGTACAGGGGCAAAACAAGAAATGTCACAAACAGGTTTTTTGTTTTTTATTTTTTTATTTTTGTCTTGCATAATTATTTTTTATTAATTTACTGATAGGAACCTAAGTTTACTTTACAAAGATCGGCTGTAAATACAAATAAACTTTTGACAAATGTTCACAAATATACTTACATTAAAATGTAAATTACACAAAAATCTGTTTTGTGACATTCCTTGTTACACCTGTACCCTTTGTAAAAGTTAGTGCAAGAAGTTAATAGTCCCAAAACATAGATTTATGAAAAAAAGAACAGAGTGAGCTACTTAAAGAGATAATGGTATGTGGATTTCTGTGACGAATACGAATACTTCAACTCTTGCTAGGAAAAGTGTAATCTGGAAAATTTTCTGGAAGTTGTTATTGGTTTCCATTCGAAAATCCAACCGTTCTATTCACAAACATTGTTTAAATTGTGACAAACGTGAATTGTCATTTCTTTCCTTTCAAAAATACGATTCGATAAATTACTGTCGTTTATTCTCCGAACAAATTCATCGATAAAGAAATTCACGTGTCGGACAGAAAACACTCGAAATTGTGAACACTTATGGAGTAATGGATATAATTTGCAGGCCGCATTATTGCCAAATTGACGTTGGACATTGCTATTTTCTGTCGTAGCAATTTGACAAAATGGGAATCGACATTAAAAGTTTAAGCTGTCTACTTTCTATTTTAAAAGTGTCATCTTATTTATAAATGTCATTGTGGATGTGATTCCACTTTCGCTAGTTATAGGCCTATTTCACACGACACAATATCGTCCTGAATGCTCGTCTATTGTTTAAGAACATGTCAATTAAAACACAGCCTATTAAAATTCCATTACGCATTGTCTTGGAGAAAAATTACAGTCATGTTGTTCGCTGACTTAATTCTGTTGAATGTCTTAATTAAGAGGTTATCTCAGTACTTATGGACAATATATTTGGTTTTTAACTTGCGATCGGCAAAAGCTAAGAGCTAGCAGAAATATTACCTAAAATTGTTTAATCTAGTTGGTTAAGAAGTCACTAAGAACAGTAATGACAGTATACTTACCGCGAATATTTAAAAGCAGACTGTGCGAAGATGTCTATTACAAATTAATTTACAACAAGAGCGAGATGGGGGCCGATACTTATATTCTTTTAATAGCTATAAGGCATTTATGTAAGAAAGAGAAGCAGTAGTGTAGTGTAGAGAAACCTTTATGCCAAGTGTAAACGGGTAGAGTATATGACCCGGTTGTGGAGGAGCCACTTGCAATACATATAAAATTAACTGTCAAAGTAGACTATAGGCATAGTAAAAACAAATCTAAAGGCTGTCAGCAATATGAAAAATCTTTGAGTTTTATACCACCAGCCCTCTGATTCACAAACCATCGGAAACGGATTCGGTTTCGAATTCCGTGCTTTGTCTTTGTCTATTCTATAGCGAGTAACAGAGACAGGGCATCCATTCCGCTGTCGGGAGCGTTTCCGACGGTTCGTGAATCAGGGGGCGGGTCAGATGAGTTTGTCATTTTCGATCCAAAGTTTTATTTGTAAAACGTTTAATTAACCTAAGGTATCTTATTTCAGCTGTGCTCTTTTCGCCCTAACTTACAAATAACAAGTGAACGTAACGACTATTCAAGTCGACATGTAACAGCATATTTAACAAAAGCTCTAAACACAGACAGTGCGGCAAAGTTTTCTGTTCCGGTGGCTAAACCTGGAACTAACGTCACAGATTACTAAATAGTTTTTACGTACTAACGCGAACCGGACGACGTTCCGTGGGCAGGCCCCCTACAAGGTGGACCGACGATCTGGTCATGGTCGCGGGAAGCCGCTGGATGCGGGCAGCGCAGGACCGATCGTTGTGGAGATCCTTGGGGGAGGCCTATGCCCAGCAGTGGGCGTCGTACGGCTGAAATGATGAACGAGTTTTGTTTATAATGTCATTTTGCTGTCAAGTTGCTGTCCAGCCATAGCGCGCCGTCCCGCACCGGAACAGAAAAGATTGTCGATTTGTATGTAAAGTAGAGGCGGGCCTATTTCACTCCCCGTGTCGGCTCGAAAACGCGGCGGCAACGCCGGCGGTGTAAATCCATAGAAATTAGGTCCGCAAAAGAGCTAGAATATATGCGATAGAAAGAGATGCAACGAGTGGCCGATCGTAATTTTCGCCGTACAAGCTGAATTCTACTTTATTGCGCTATTGTTAGAGTTGCTATTATTTAAATGACTTAGCGGAGTGAACTATCTGTTACATAGTAACTATTTAGTAATCTGTGGTAGAGTGTCTGATTGTCTACGTGATACACGCTTGTATAAACGAGTGTCAGACTGTTAAGTTATCGATGTAATGGTTCTTATTTACGTTCCATTAATTTCTTTCCATGTTTAGGAATGGAATGCAAGAGGTATTCCACTTGACATGTTACAGCTTATAACAAAAGCAGTAACACTGACTACGCAAAAGACAGTGTCTGATTGTCGACGTGACACACGGTATAATACGTTTGTATTAATGAGTGTCGGACATAGGTGCTTATAAGCCAATCGGTCGATTGTACTGTTTCAATTTTAAGGGAGAACTTAAGATGGCGATACTTAAATATAAAACTTTTTGGAGACTATTAACAGCTTTCTCTTGTTTTTGACGATCAGAATGATTATTTTTATTATTATTTTTAATTAATTTTGATTATTATTATATTATTATAAATGAAGTTCCAATGAAAAAAAAACTTCCCTACTTTCTTTGCAGAGAAACTAGATTGTTCGCATTCACAAAAAATCTTCATCTTGACTGAAACCAAATAGTTAGTTTTATCGCCACACTTAAAATTTTCATCACAGATACGTGACAGAAATTACATGCAATGAAAAATGGAAGTTGGTTCCCATAATTTACAGCGGTCCGAAGAAAATGCTTACCATAATTACGAGTAAATAGTTTAGTGGAAACCGCTCTACCGATTACAGCGTTAGAACTCAGATATCACACTTACGAGAGACTGAGAGACGCTCGGAAACTTTAAAAAAACCATTCGGAATCATTATAACAGCTACTACGTGCCTGCTATTACTGAGATTATAACTTTCAAGTAGAATGTGTTTTTTGTTAAATAGTTGTTTCTACTTTTGCGTTTGCTTTGAAGGTAATAAATATTGTGATGGGCCATTTTGCTCTGACCAAACACGGAACGGTGCGGTTAGTTGGCCGTAGAAAATGGATGCTCGTTTCTACTTCCCACTTATGTTCCATAACCTATGGTGTTTGCTTACATATTTTGACCTAGACCCTAAATGTGGTTTTATACTTTTTTGCTTCTTTACTTTTATTTAAAGAGCCATATCACAAAAGTTACTTCTTATAAAATATAATAGAAAGCTATAAGTTAGACCAAATTGTTATTTAATGGTTTTATGTATTTATTAGGAGGGAACATATCTACCTAAGTTATTTTCCCATAATTATTACGAGTAATCTGTATACCTAATGAAAAGTAAAACCAAGTTTCAATTTCAGTTTAATGATAACTAAAACCATGTTTCAATTTGATGACTGTGTATGAAATAAAACAGGTACAAAAACAACCCTTGGAGTTTCTTGCCGGTTCTTCTTCAAGGTCTCCCGCCGTAGGGTTTGCGAACCGATGATGGCGTAGCTTCTATGACGTTCACAAGTATTGTAAATAACAATCTAAATTGAATAAAAAGTTTGACTTTGACTTTGACAAGTCGCCACAGATCAAAAGTAGACAAATAAGGTATTGTCAACACGTGTTGGTGACAAAAGTTGATAACAGTTATCGGGATACGCATCTTTAAAAATCATTTACGGTTATAAAATTGATTAGTTATCTACTTACTTCAAAACCATGAAAAGAGGAGGAAAGCATAAGTTGGCTAAGTTACTAAGGAAAGGAGGCAAATTCAAATTTTTTCCGTAACTTGTAACGCGCATCTATCGTAAGAATGCGCACTTTTTGCGCGTCTGACACTCTTTGTGTTTAAGTGGCACAGAAAGCTGTCAGTCCCGTTTTTGCGCGAAAAAAAAGCATTGCGTAATGTGCACACATCGGCGTTTTGTATCGATTGCCGGTTAGGTCAATGTCTGCCTATCGCGACGTAAAGGTGACGTATTTGGTAAGCGGTGAATTACAACCAAAGCAGTTTTTCAAGACGTAATATTCATATTTCAAGTAATGCAGACAGGTTAAAAAGTTTAGCTTAAACGAAACTATATCTTGTGTAGTTAATTGTAACTTTTATTAAAGCCTGACAAGAAATAAAAAATAAACCACGCCATGTTGCGGAAATGTGTCCAACTAAATTTTTCTATAGAATTTGACATTTGTAACAATGAAGAGCCGAAAGTGGCGCCTCAAGCCAGGTTTTTGGTTTTTCTGGTCAGGCTTTACTTAGGGTTAACTCACATTAAGTACAAACAACGATAACCTACAGACTCAATCCCTGTAGGGAAGGGAGTACTACCTGGTTTAAATCCCAACGTCTCGGGACACTCACACCGCTTAGCGGTTGGAAGCTTTCGTCAAAGAATACTATAATATTACTAACGTACTTTCGTGGTTGGACCCTGGTGGAAATCACCACTTAAGGCACTACTCGGAGAATGTATGGACTTTTTGATATAAAACTATAGGACGGTTAGAGTTGTTACAAATACCTTTATCTAGATTCGTATAGTTCCAGAAACACGATTTTATGATATGGCCTCTTCACTTTTTCTTTTCGAAAAGACCTCTAAAAATACGCAAGATTATTCATTAGTGGACACCAATAATATTTAGGATCGTATAGAAGCAATTTAAAAAAATCGCTACTTATAGTTTTAATACTAAGTGATTTGTGTTTTTTTTTGCCTAATCTGCAAAATCGGTTTCGCTCCCGCGCGCGTCGTTTTCTCATTGCTACGAGTATCTCGCTTCAGCATAGTTTTATCGAGTAACGCCTTACACATCGAAGACCTCCTTATATTCAACAGCTCTATCCCTTGTTTGCAGGGCGTGTGTAAGACGGCGCTGCATGTGCGGTGATGCGCCGCGAGCGCCCGGGATCGACACATGCATGCCGCCCGCGCAACCGGTAAGTGCCTCCTTGAAGATTACGCCGCGCTTAAGGTGCATGTAGTCGTGAAACGATCATTTTTGAGGCCCTAAAACTCATAAATTAGCCTACTGATGAATCCAGAATTAATATATATTAAATATTGATATATAAACTTCAATCTGAGCATTTTAAAAAAACATAGTCTTTATGATACTATTAAAAAAAACATTGAAATGAAGCTGTTTTCAACTTGAAATACGCTACTGCTTCTAAACTACAAGTGATATTTTCACGTTTCTTTCAGGAAGAGATTGCTAACTTGTTTAACTTGAAACTGAGCATTTTTCGTTTTAAAATAATACATAGTTTTGACGAAACGTGTGTTTTAAGCTGTTTTTGTGCGCGTAGCGGGCGGGAAAATTAGGCCACTTTTCTATGGCCAAGGTCGTTGGCGATACCACGGGCCTTAAGCTGCGCTTACACGGGCAACTAAAATTGCGCAATTCCTGGCATCTATCATTAGCTATGACGTCACGACCACATCAGGCAATTTAGGGCGATGTTAAAAAGCAACCTGTTATACGGCCACATAATACCACGAACTTTGCCTCCAGATTGCTCCATATTGATCCATTACAGTTACTAAGCAATTATTACCAAAAAATAGCTTGTGTAAGCGCAGCATTAGACTATGAATAATTAAATATCTACTTGTCTAACGAAAGTAAAGTTTCTACTTGATATTGGTAAGGAATTGCTTAATGAATAGCGAAATTGCAAAGGTTTCATGATTTGCAGTGGTCAACTTTTGCTTTATAGGCAGAAGCGTCGCCAAAATAAAATGTTGGTTTAGTATTTACATAATTACGTTAGCAGTGGCTAGGTCTCCTTTTAAGTATAATTCCTACCCGTGTTAGGAGACTCCGAAAATATACCAAGCACTTAATTGGCCTTTGATAAATAAACTTATATGCGGATATATTGATATGCTCGTATCACGAGACCATATACCGGGCGTCCCAAAACTATGCCACATCACATGTAGGGAAAGTACCTTAAATACTGAAGATATAAAATTTTACTGAAAGGAAACTTCATTTTTATTTTAAAAAGAAAACGAACTGCACTCAAAGAATTTCAAATAATCGCATGTCTGAACTGGGAATCGAACCCGTTGAATGTGATTTTTTTTATTTTATTAATTTTACTAAACCGATTGAAGGGCTTAATTATAAGCATTTATTTATGCTGAGTAACATGACATCTTAAATAAAAGGGAGACTACGAAATTTAACATTTAATGTTGAATAACAAGTTTGTGCAGCATTATGGATAGCCTTTTCTGTGACTGTCGTGCTCAAAACAATTGACTTTAACTCTAAAATTTCAATGTATTACCTACCACTAATAATGAGTGAAGATTGGAGCAATATTATACCTTATTTCCCTATCACAAGTGTGTGATAAAGTTATACAAAATGTGATAAGTAACACCACCTCGATTGATTTAAAAAGGTTTGAATAATTTGGTGCGGTCTATTCCATCAGTTGAATAGTCGTGGGACGCCCTCAATGCGCTCTCAGGGCGTCCCATGACTATGTATGCCACTTGGTGGCATAGACTGCACCAAATACTGTAGATTGAAAATTTTATGGAAGTAAGACTTTATTTTTATTTAAATAACAATACGAACTAACTGCGTTCAAAGATTTTTAAATAATCGTCTGTGCAAACCGAGAATCGAACTCGCAGCGAATTATTCAAAACTATTGAATCAGTTTAGGTTGTGTTACTTATCACAATAATATGTATAACTTTATCACACATTTATGATAAAGAAATTAGGTATAATATTGCTCCAATCTTTACTCATTTCATTAGTAATACATTGAAATGTTAAAGTTAGTTGTTTTGAGCACGACAGTCACAGAAAAAGGCTATCAACGCTGCACAAACCTTGATAATCAATATTAAATGTTAAATTTCGTAGTCTCCCTTTTATTTAAGATGCTATGTTACTTAAAATAAATAAGTGCTTAAAATTAAGCCTTTCGATCGGTATAATAAAATAAAATAAATAAAAAATTCACATTTTGTGGGTCGATTCTCAGTTCAGACATGCGATTATTTGAAATTCTTTGAATGCAGTTCGTTTTCTTTTTAAAATATAAATGAAGTTTCCTTTCAGTAAAATTTTATATCTTCAGTATTTAAGGTACTTTCCCTCCATGTGACATAGTTTTGGGACACCCTGTATATCCTACCTTGACTGAACTTAAAGTTTTACCTACTCTACAAAGTATACAGTTGCTCACATGAAAAGCAATAAAACATTTTTATGCAGTAAACCAACCTCGATGGACGGCGCACACTAAAAGTGGCAATAACCAAAACACCGCTTTCCATCGCCTCTAATGCACTGTTGCATATTGCATGAAGCCGTTCATACTCAGAGATATTTATTTACCCAGCAACGTAAATGATGCGAGCCAGTACCGCAGGCATGCAAATAATAACGTTGAATAGGTTCGTAGCTCACGCTACCATTCTGATATGAAATAGAAGTTAGTATGTCTAAGTATTATAACTAAGATTGACATTTAAGGGTTACCTTTACTTTCTATCGTATGTCTTTGCGATATTGATATTCTTTAGATATTTGCTCGTAGCTTACGCTAGCATTCTGATATGAAATAGAAGTTAGTACGACTAAGTAATATAACTAAGATTGACATTCAAGGGCTAACTTTACTTTCTATCGTAGAACTAAGAAGCAATATTGATATTCTTTAGATATTTGCATTAAACATCAGCTATTTAAATTGAAGTCCACTGCTAGACGTAGGTCCTAAAAGTATTTCTGGCGTCTAATTCATTTTTGTATTGATGTATATTTTTGAATATAACTATAAGTAAACTTAGTGAAGCCTTTAAATATAATTTAATAGTCCTAACACCAAATTAATAATTAACTACTATAACGTTTACATAAAGAAGTTACTATTACGGTTTCAGATATATTTTTTTATTTTTTATTTTATTTATTTCGAAACTCAACCGCTTATTTACAATTTACATTATACAGAGTATCTTAGTTAATTAATCTTAAGCTATTATAGAGTTTCCCAAAGTGATCAATTATTGAAACAAAAAAAGACAATAAACAAATTATACGAGATATAGAGATAGATATTATTATATCGTGGATAGCTGTAATTGACCTTGGTTGATGTAATTAGATTTAAGTAATTAGAATGTTTAAGGTCGTTGCTTTCCCAAATAAATTAAAAATAAAATAAATATATACTTACAAAAATAAGTATAAGGTATTTTATTCCGTTTGAGTAAGAACTTCGAAATCGAAATCGACAAGACTTTCTTTGGAAACTTTCGTTGGGATTTTATTCGTACAAAACCTTAACTTTCATTGGCTTAGAAAGTACGAACTACGTCTTAAATACTTAGTGCAAAAGTTCGCAAACTTAATAAGAAATTATCTACGAGCTTCTCAGAATTCATTCCAGCGCTAGTTGAGATACTGTTCTATGATGTGCTTGTTGGACAGTGCTTGTTCTGTGCCACGCTCGGCGACCGCAGTTTTTCTCAACCACCAGACGAGTTACTTTCTTCTGATATTTTATGACTTGGGAAAATGATACTCTGATTAAGAATTAACATTGATTTCTAAAAAGACAATAAGAAAAATATGTTATTTCTCGATGATGTTATATCATTCTAAAATTCATATAAAATGTTGACTGAAATGAGAAAGCATTTAATAAAAATTACGGCAATAGTTATTTGTTTTACAAGAGAGCAAAATCATTTTTCGCTGCGAGTGCTGAATTTAAATCACGAACTAGCGAAGTAGTCTAAAATTGAATCACGAGCGTAGCGAGTGTTTCAAATATAGACTACTGAGCACAGTGAGTGATTTAAAGGCACGAGACATCAGAAAATTTTGCTCTCGTGTTAAACATACAACTTTTCACCTCTACCAGCGAGAAAAGTGTTACAGGTCAGAAAAACAACATTGAAGGCAACATTTAACAATAAAGAAAACATCAAAATTAATAATTAAGAGTAAAATTGGTGCAATTATGCAAGTTGAAGGTAGCTGTTTGCATTGCGTTCAAAAACTGCACTGCATGTAATTTTTATGAAAACCAAACATGATATTAGTAAGCGATATAATGTTCACTTCATATTATTTATTTTAAATATTGCGTGTTTAATAAAAAGCAATAGGAGTACAATCGTATTTATATAATTTGTTATTAGAATTCATAAATTTTTCTTATTTTATATTTATATCATACATGCGACCTCATTTCGTCCATACTCTTTATTTCGAACCTTTGGTATCCGTGTATTTCTTTTTTAAGCTTTATATTTCATGTCCATCGACATAAAGCTATCTTTCTATCCTTTTTGCTCATATTAATTTTAAAAGTTTCATCCTTGTCACTCTATTTCTTTTTTCTTAATTATTTCAAAAGTTGGTGTAAGAAATTAAAAAAGCACTTTACCTCACGCTCGCAGCAAAAATCGATTTTGCTGCGAGTTTTTAGGCGCCAAAAGCGCCCTTTTCGAGCTGGAGTGGTGAAAAATACATTTCTCACTAAATCATCGCGTAATTGTCACTTAAAACGACCAGACTCTCTTGTAAGCTGTATTTTTTACTAATTAAAATACAAAAATGGATATTTGCCAATCGTGCTAAAATAATTTGTTGAATGGACCTGCATGAAATCAGTCTGGCTACTCTTTTAGCATATGTTTGAAGTATAAAAAAACTCTTTAAAAAGTAGTCTGAGTCTAAAAATTATTTTCTTGTATTCTAAGCCACGTGTATGTAAAAGTGTAACCTGACTAACCATTTTTATTTCCAACGGGGTGGCACTTAGCCTTGTGGTGTTTATTTTATTATTTTTTAGCGTAGATTGTACCATAATATACCCATATCTCAAAAACGACTGAACCGATTTTGAAAGAATCATCTCGATATGACTTGTATTTTTTGACAAATTTGTGAACAAACATACAAACAAACATACACACACTTACTAAATTTGGCACACGTGCTTGGAAGCCTAAATAGAACGCTATACTCAAATTTTACCTGATTCTAACTCTATCACGTACATACAGGTCAAATTTCATTTTTAAGGCGGTTAAACCATTGTGAACCCGGCACCTCTGGGCCTGATACCAATGGTGTATGCCACTAGATCACAGAGGCGGTTATAAAAAAAGCAGCAAGGCGAATTTCACAGCGTTTACTCAAAACCAAACAATTTACCTGCGCTGGCCACGGCTGGCGGCGTGTGCTTATTAATATTTATTCAGAGCGTACTTAATGAGATCTTACCACTCGGTGGACATTCAGCGAGGTACGGACGGTAGGCAAAGTAATTTGTGATGTAAGTAAATAAAATCAAGAAGTGTTTTGTTTTGTTACTTATTCCATTTTCAATAACAAAAATAGAATCGTGAATGAATTAAGAAAAGTTATTTTAAAATAGTTAAATAAAATAGTTGTGGAGATCCTTGGGGGAGGCCTATGCCCAGCAGTGGGCGTCGTACGGTTGAAATGATGATGATGATTTTAAAATAGGATTTAGCAACTTAACACACACGTATAATTATGTGCATGATAGTGTCCATCAATACGAACAATTTTTACTATGAGGCCAACGACGGAATAGCGAAAAAAATCAGCTGTTCCATACATTTCAGTCGAGTTAATGTTGTACTTTTGTATGGAACAGCAGATTTTTTTTTCACGATTCCGTAGTTGGCCCCATAGTAAAAATTGATCGTATTGATGGACACTATCACCCCCTAAAATCTTTGTACTAATTAAAATTTAGTGCTTTATAAAGATAAAGTAAAAAAATCTAATATCCAGAATCTTATATTATAATAAATTTTAACTTTTATAGTACGTGTGTAGAAACTTTAAAGAGAATTTTAGCAATTCAGGGAAATCTAGCTATTATTTGGTTAGAATCGTACAAATAGTGCGTGCCTAGTCTACTGTCATAATATTGACTGTAGCACTATTGACACGGTGCATTGACAGCGTGGAATAATTAATAATTGTCAAGTAATTAAGGTTTGTTTAACAAATGTGCTAATGGGTCACACGCGTTGGAATTAAAATGATTATTGCCTTATCTTTGTGTTATTAGCATCTAATAACCTTTGCATAGTAAAAACTGATATGCTAGTTTCTTTTTACGAATTTCCACTTGCAAATATTATATGTAACTTGCTATTTATCGCAATAGAAAGTGGCCTAAATTATTCGATCCAGTAAGCCTAGCATGACCACCCAAAACGCGATATGTATCGAATGATATAGCGACTTATCGACATTCAAACGTCAAAACCCATAGTCTTTTGACAGTTAAACCGGATAACTTATCATATCATATCGAATTTTGTTGGTCATGCTAGGGGGGCAGGTAGACTTAACTACCGTTGGCTGACTCTAAAATGCATGCAGTAGCTTTTGTTGAAAAAGTGAAAAGACTAACTAAAACACTTAGGTACACACAAGCGTATACTTGCATGGTTGGTTAGGTTGTAAGTAGTTAAAGTTTTCCTAGCTTTATTTTTAGGTCCTCATAATAGGCAGTCTCTTCTCTTTTAGCGCGCTTGGCCTGCGATCGTTGAGGTTAAGCAACGTTCGCAATGGTCGGTCACGGGATGGGTGACCAAAAACTTTTCATCTCGAGCTCCTCCGTGCTTCGGAAGGCACGTTAAGCCGTTGGTCCCGGCTGCACTTGCAGTCGTTAATACCCACCAATCCGCACTGAGCCCGCGTGGTGGGTCATGGCTCATTCTCCTTATTTATCCATAAGGAAGGCCAGTGCCCCAGCAGTGGGGACATTAAATGGCTGATGATGATGAATAGGCAGTCGCACTTGTTTAAATAAACATCTTTTACGTTAATAAAGGTTTGGCTGTATAACAATTTAATTAAACGTATATTTTCTAGATTATCGCTGCGTTTCGGTTTTACCTACGTAAGTATGATTCATAAATCAAATCTGATTAAGCTCTTACTTTTTATGCTTTACACTATTGGCTCCCCGCGGTTTTACCCGCGTGTTACCCGTTCCCGTTAGAGTATCGGGATAAAATAGCCTATGTTACTCAGGAATAATTAACCGGTCGACTACTGAAAGAATTTTTCAAATCAGTTCAGTTAGTTTTGAGTTTATCCATTACAAATATAAATTTTAATCTCTTCTCTTTATAATATTAGTAAACTTAGATTATATAATGTTATACTGCGCCACAATTGATATAAACGGTTCCCATAATGAACTCTACAAGCTCATCGCCATCACTAACGGAGCTCATTATCGTCGCAACGTGAAAATAACGCATCGTAATTAGAAGGCCAGTGTTAATTAGACTAGCCCAGTTTCAGTTACCTGTTGACACAGATTAGATAATTCAAACAGTAGTTTTGGAGAGCTTTTAAATTTAATTCCTTTGTAACTTGCGATATTATTATGATCAATGTTTGTCTAACTTTAAACTGTTGCAAAAATCGTGATTCTTGCTCGGCAGCCTGTGTGACCGTGGGTTGGAGGAGAAAATATGTGGTTCAGAGGGGCTACCGGCAAAAATTATGGATATGGACATAAGCTTCGTTTGAAATTTGAAGCCCATATTTTATTCTTAAAGGCCTAATAATGGGCTTCAAATGTCAAATGAAACCGATGTCCATAACTATATTTCTTAGCCAGTAACCCCCTGGTACCATTTTAAATGTCTTGGGTCTTAAAAGTGCCAAAGTTGACAGTTTTTTCATAAGTCAGTATTCCGCGGATGAAGTCGAGGGTGTCCACTAGTTCAAACTTTATTTTATTAGTAAAAAAAGTTATGGATGTTGTTTTGGTTAGGTAAGATATTTTTGATTTGGAGTTATCTTTCACTGTGACTCCTAATACTTACTTTCAATCTCTCTTTCTCTCTCTTAAACTGAAATAAGAGTAAGTAGTTCTTTCGTGTCAAAAACGTCGTGATAAATACTCTAATCCTATAAAACATTGTAGGTATTCACCTAGCTGTGTAGTACGTAACGTATCTGCTACTGTATCAACCTGCAATTGAATACGGCTCGTCCACGGCCACCGCGTATCCAGCTACGAGCTCCCGAATCCGCAGTGCTAGCCGTCTTTGTGTTCGCAGTGATACCGCCACTCGGCGGGTCACTGCGAGATTCTGCGCTACACGCGCGAGCGGCTCGCATGGGGCTCGTGCCTACGTACTCACTTGATACAGTAACAGATACGTTACGTGCTACACAGCTCGGTGAGTACCCTGCATAAGAAAGTTTTTAAATAAATTCCATATAATAGATTTATAGCTGTTACCAAAACTAAAGTTCTTTGTTCTCAAATCAGAACCCCTTATTTAAAACTCATATCTCAATCCTGTACATATACAATAACTCATTTCTACCAAATAAAACACATTTAACTACACCTCTCCACGTCCCAGTATTACATCATCGAAGAAGAACCACGGTTCGGGCCATTACGATTATCTTTCGGAGGATCTCAACTTCATTACCGCTTCGCTCCGATGTCTCCAGAGTCATTACATCGACTAAATCATTATCTTCATTCGTGTAGAAATCGATATACTCGAATCGATAATCGAAAACCATTACACCTTCGTTAATTTAACGATTGCCTTTAATTTGTTTCGTTGGACGCACTCGTCGAGTCTGTCCATTCGTGCAACGAGAATCGAATTGAATATTTATTTTATTCATTTGGTAGTAAGTAGCTGATTCGAACGTTAAATTACTCGTTAATTAGACTCGTGAGATTCTAGTTAAACTACCTCTTTGCGAACTTAATGTGCTTGAAATTAAATAGTTTTTGTGCCATTATCTGTACCTATCTAAGTACTTCTGTATACTCGTTTTGGTTTTGGTAGACAAAACACAAGAGCTTTTTACTATATAAGGTATGTCTTAAAAGGACACAAATGATTTCTTCTGGCTTTTGAACTTATTATTTTACGATATTTTACCGCCCGCGGCTTCGCCCGCGTGGACTTCATGACGTTATCCCGCGGGAATATGATATTTTTCCGGGATAGAGTAGGCTATGTTCCTCTCCAGGCTACAAGTATCTGTGTCCCATATTTCAGCCAAATCCGTTCAGCCGTTTTGGCATGATTGAGTAACAAACATACAAACATCTAAACTTTTACATTTATAATATTAGTAGGAATACTTGTATACACACATGTAAAAATAATTGTGTCAAAGTATTCTATAATCGAGACACCACAGTGAAAAAATTTCAATTTTAATTTGGAATGAATAACTAGTATTATACATCAGTAGTTTTTCTCTGCATTATTGAAACCCATGCTTCCGGAAAAGTGTTTTAATAGGGTATTTTACTGTTGTTGAAATGTAGATATTTAATGATGACGTTAAAAATATTGCAATTAAGAATACCAAATGTGAAAAAATAATTTGAATCTGTTTTATAATAAAAGAATTATAGTCTGTTTGATTTTGACTATAGCTGTCTCTTTCTAAAACGAAATCTTCTATGGCGTGACTATGACGCTACTAACCCACTGACGTCACTAAGATAGCATCCTGTCCTTGTCTAATTATAAAGTTTGAAGTCCTATATCTTTGAAAATATTCAAGATAATTCAAAATGAAAACTTGTTTTGTGTAGCTAATATTTCGAAAAACATTTTAAAGAAATAAAAAAAAATCAGTAAAATACCGTATTGTATCTTCTACGATTCATATAAGTAATTCATTATTTAACGATAATGATTTTAATTAAATGATTATTAATACATAGGTACAAGTAAAAAAAAATGAGACAAAGAATTCTATTATCGAGACACCACTATGACAAGATTTCTGAATTGTTGATTTGCTGAATTTGTTATTTTTAAGGTGTATTTCTGTTGTATGTACCGTCTCGCGTCTGTGACAAAATAAACATATTTTCTTTCTTTCTTTTTATTTCAATCTTAATCTGAAATTAATAACTAGTATGATACATTAGTGCTGTTTCCCTTGATAATCGAAAGCCACGCTTATCCGGAAAAGTTTTTAATTCTTGCCGGTTCTTCTCGTTACAAGGCCTCCCGCCGCAGGATGCGAACCGATTATAGCTTCATTGACGTTCACAGGTGCTGTATCAGCCTAAAATGAATAAATGATTTTTGATTTTGATTTTGAATTCTATCTTCTACGATTAAAATTCAATCAAGTTACGTTTATTTGAAACGCGAAAGTGCTCCACCATCACAATAAAACAACACATGACCGCGCAACACCGAACAGGTTCAATAATAGTTGAACCGATAGCCGCGTCTAAAATAGCCCTAATAAAAAGTGAAAACAGGCTTCGACATGTGATTTACATACTAGACCGTTCCGCCGGCAGCTAATCCGAATGTATCTGATTCATACATTTATTTACGAGTCAAAAAAGCTATGCTACTGCAGCTCTTTTTATCTAGTAAATGAAATGTACGTAAAGTATTTAAATTAGAACTGAGGTAAGAACCAATAAAACAGGTAAGATATCTCTTAACCAGAACAGAAATAATACTCTTGACATAACTCATATCTTCTTTTATATTACATAAATTATGTTGGTGGTCAAATCTGCGTTACTTTCATTATAATATGTTAATAAACAAAAAAGTAACTAAAATAAGTACTTGTACTATTGAATAACCATCAGGAACAGAAATTCGCTTAGCTTTCGATCCAAGCAATAGCACGTACCCTATCTACGTCGGAGCTAAGCTTAACTAAACGAACTGTTAGAGTTCATGCAACCATTGTCTAAGGAATTGTGTGTGTAAAACTGCCACTGACACTGATATAATTAACTACAACTATAAAAGTCAAGATGCTCCATTTATTCCAAGATATTCAAGAACTAATGTTTGATTCTATTGCCTATAAGTACCTATAATTAAGTTTTTCAAATTATTTTAAAGATAACAATCAGCCGTAAAGCTGCGATATAATTACACAAAACACAAGACCTGTATAAAAAACAAAAAAAACTACATCAAATCAAGAGCACATAATTTTTTAAATGTCGTATCGAAATCGCTATCTTGGTTATCAGATTAGTTTTCCAGTTTTGAACACTAAACTAATACTATTAGTGCTATTCGAAAATACGAACTAATCACTAAAACGCTATCACTATAAAGGTAAAAGTAAAATCGTCGATCAGAGCGAAACGACTGTCATAAACCAACCTCAGCGGGCGATTAATCGCTCATCTGTCCGATCTTAATTACAAAATCCAATTATATACAGTGAAAGTAGAGAAAAAAACCCACAATTTTTTTCCGGAAAAGCACGACGCACTGTCACCCGTTACGCAATGGACGCTTTTAGAATTAACAACGGAACAATTAATTCTGACTGTAGTTAGGGCTGACAATTTTGTTTTTAGCTAATGCATGCATGCACATACTTCGATCAACAATAACACCTAGGTCTAGATACATAGTTGGAGTGACAAACACGGCTGAGAAAATATGCGCCCACTGAGCCACTTGAGCGTAAATTTATAAGTAGTTCCTGTCATTTATGACAAGATCGTACATTATTAACTTTTTTTCTCAGCCATTAAAAGTTTTGATTTAGCTCGTCTAGTATTATTGTTGATCGAAGTGCACATACATGTAACAGCTTATAGTGGCGATGGGCTGCACGCTTAGCACTGCAGTGCGGTTACTGCTTGGTGAAACGCGGACTATGGCAGTGGACTGCTTTTGCGGTGCTTATTGCCTAGTCTCTGACTAACCCTATCATCATCATGTCCGCCGAACGCCACAGGCTGGGCATAGGCGTCCCCCAAGAATCTCCACAACGATCGGTTCTGCGCTGCCCTACTAATTAATTAACCCTGCAACGAGGGATAATAGTCGAGAAAAATAAAAATAAAAATGTTTATCAAATAGACTACTTACTATGAGGTCCATTAATGTTAGTAACAATGAAAAAGCTATGTTAGAATTATCATACTGGACTAACCGCCGGTTTCTGAAACGCCAATCAAAATTAAAATTAGCTAACAGACTGTCACAATTAATTCCCAATTAAAAGAACGTTGGGTTTCTGAAACGAAAATTATCTCACAATTAGGCTTAGATGTGTATGGGTACTGACAGACTGTTAACAGACTGTTGACAGTCTGTCACATTTTTCTTTCAGAAACCCAAACTACAATTAATTGGAGATTAATTGGGAATTAGGTAATTTAATTTTAATTGGCGTTTCCAGCCAGTCCAGTATGACAATTAAATACGTATGGTATCGTAATCCATTGTAGTGGAATGTTTCTATTTACACGAGACCAATATTGGACTAGCTTAGTGGACTCTCTCAAGTAAAAATTGGCTTCGTGTAAATCTTCATTAAGGTTAAAAGCTTCATAGCTCAGCACTCGATCGCATTATTTTTACTGATATTGGCGCTTAGCTCAGCACTCGATCGCATTATTTTTTACTGATATTGGCTCTTAGCTCAGCACTCGATCGCATTATTTATTACTGATTTTGACGCTTTCTATGCGAAGCAGCAAATCGTTAAATAATATTTGTAATGCAAGTGTGATGTTGGCACTGTCAAACTAAAGTAAAATTTGGGATTTACATAGTTGAGATATTATAAAAAATAATATAAAACTCAGTTTTCTCTTCCCATATCCTTTTGAAACATGTAACTTATAATTTATTCATATTTTTATTTTTATTTCCTTTGCCAATTTTATAATTGCTTCTGAAACTTAGTACATTTAAATATTTTTTTGGAACTGTTAAGTTTGATTTCACTTATTTAACAGTTAATTATAATTATCTAAACTCTGTTCTTTCTTTGAATTAAAACAGAAGCAGGGGACTTACTCGTACTATAAAAAGCGGAACAGTCGCCAACACTTTTTAGTTTAATTGAAAAGTGTTACCACTTCAATGAAACTAAAAAGTGTTTGTTGTTGTTTTTATATGTCAGTGCCAGCCCTGGCTAGACGTGATTGGAATCGTAAGCTTTTGCTTCAGAATTACGTGACCGGTGAAATTAAAAGTGTTAATTTTGACGCAATTGAGTGTTAATTTTGAGCGACGGCGGAGTACTAGACGTGTCCACTACTTACTTGGATTTATTCAACTGGCGCTTCGTCTGCTGATATTAATAGTATGGGCTTTTGCATTTTCGATCCATGACCTCCGTGGACGAGTGGTGTACGCACCGGTTTTCAAGGTGCCGCTATCTATAGTGGTCCTTTTTTTTATAGTGTGGCCAAATACTATCTTTACGTATACCACACGGCATGTTGGACTCGGTCAGACACAGGGCCTGTCCCTCGCCGCGCCCGGCCCTCCCACCAAGCCTAATAGGCTTGGCGTTAGGGCTGGGCGGTTCTAACCCCTGCTCCGGCCCCCTACCGAGCTCGAAAGCTTGAGAGGGGGCAGGACAGAGGGAGGGAGCCACCTCACAATCTCCCCATAAGGTTACCCACTCAAAGTGGGCTGGCCAGATAGGGCGATGGTGGTGCACTCATGGTGGTGCCTACACCACTACCAACGAAACCCCTCACTACTTGCTCTCCGCCGTCAGTTTTAGGTACACTGACTGTGGAGGGGTCGTGGTGGTCCTGGGTTCGATCCCCGGTCGTGTGAATATTTCCTCGGATCTGGGTGGGGGTGGTATTGCAATACCACCCCACCCAGATTACCGCACATACCAATATATTGGTATATGGTAATACCAGTCGTTGTTTCCAATTACCATAATACTATAGTGCTCAAGCTACTATAGTTTGCTACCTATTTTGAACAATGTACTTATGTGATGGTGTTCACTATTTATTAATTTAATATGGACTTCAAATGTCAAATGAAACCCAGGCTCATATCCATATATTTTATTTAAATTGGTTTATATTACCTATCAGCTTATTTCAAAGTTTTCACTTTTAAAGCTTTTAAAATGAGCTAGCTTCTCCTCGCAGTTTTATCGGCGTGGCTTTCGAGGGAATATCGGTTTAAAAAGTATCTTATGTTAGAATGAATATTCGAATCTATAATTACTTTATCTCTAACAAATTTCATCAAGATCCGTCTAGGATTTTAGACGTTATGGTGTCAAACATCCCTACTTCTGTTCTAAACTCTCACATTTAAAATATTAGGAAAAAAACCTAATATAGAAGATGCATGGATGACGATCACTGAGACTGATGTATGTTTTGGGTTCGCATCTTGATGACCACGAAGCTTGAAAGGTATTAGCGACTGCATTTTAATGATATTTTCCAAATCATTGCTCGAGTTAATGAATCCATGAATTATCAACTAGAGAAGGTAGCTTAACTGCAGACAAAAGGCGCTAGCTAACCCACTGCATTTTTTTTTATTTTTCATTTTATTTTATTAAACTTTATTGCACAAAATACATTTGTAAAGTACAATAGGCAGGCTTAACGCTTAAAGCATTCTCTGCCAGTCAATCTTTAGGAAAAAGAAATGCGGTACAAACAAAGAAAAAAAAACCAATGAAATAAAATAATAATTTGTCTAAAAATAGGTAACACTACATACACATAAATATAATAATACACAACATACCTACATACATATAAATATTTTGAATATATACCTATACTTATATAAACATAAGTATATAAATAATAACAATGAACACAGATAGTGATGATAAACCATAATGATATTCCACGTCAAACACGAGATCCTTCAAGAAGGAAAGCATGAGCATTCCTTTTAAACGAGAGCTTGGATTGATTTATTATCATGGTTCTCTAAATAGTTATGACCCAAAAGGGGGTGTAGAGTGCATGAGAGGGGACCTTAGGAAGTGAATATACTAAAAGTCCTGACGATGACGTCTCGGAGGTGAGCCGGAGTGGGGAGGGGGGAGGTAAAGTGAAAGAAAATCTTACAACAAAAAACATAAATTCTAGATCAAACTTTAGCAATGGGAAGAGTTTTATTAGTTTAATCCTAGATATTTTGCTATTAAACATAAAACTATACTCTTTTTTTATCACAGTACGATCAAGCTGATATTGAATTAATTTCACTTACAATGCAAACAAATAATGGAAAATTTTCTCTCTTAAACGATTTCAGAGAAAAGAAAGGAAAGCTATCTTTATAAATGAAGGCAAGACGCTATTGTGCTTATTGGTAAACAATTCGCCACTCCGATACTGAAAACGCGACATTAACAAGTACTTTCTAATTTATTAACTGCGTCCAAATTGGGAAACATAAATTGTGAGTAAAAGGTAATAAAATGGTGATAATAAAGCAACTAGTTTCCTACTTAGAAAACAAAACGAATGTGCCGCCTTCTCTATTTAGAAAACATAATAAACTCACCGGCACTGAAACTTAGTCAAAATATAATTTTCATACAAACGTCGGGCACATCGGAAAGTATTAATTTGCTTCACTGTAAATATTTTGCGTCAATGGCTCTCCATTGACTGAATACTCACTTAGTTCATATAGGGCAGGCGTACCGGTTTTGGTCACTGTACCGGTTTTGGCCACTTTATGCTCTAAAAGTTTTCTGCACAACTTTTAGACATTTTTCATAAAGGCAATTAAAATAAGGTATTTTAAGGTAATAATACCAACCGTTAGAATTCCTTATGTCATAAGATTTATTTTCAATAAATTCCATTTTCTGTTTGGAAAAATGTTATGTATGAAAATTTTAAGAAATTTGTTTTGGATGAAATACTTTATAAACCTTTGTTTTTTACAATTAAATTGTTGTTTTGCAATTGACTGGTTTCTAGCGCATTAGAATATATTGATTTTACTTGGGTTTGGTTTTGATTTTTCGCAATATTTGCAAAAGTTTAACTATCAGTAAGTGGCCAAAACCGATACATTTGGCACCTCGCACACATTGTGTGTAATATAAAAAAAACTATTTTACTTTTATAAATTTGAAAAATGTACCTTTAAAGGTAGTTAAATTATCTATAATTTAAGATATAATTTGCGTCTGAAATACCTAAGACCATTTAGTACTTAGTGCTTAAAAGTCAAAAAATCCTTAAAGTGGCCACAAAGGATACCTCTGCCCTACTTGTTAATTTTCCCATAAAAGAAAAACAGTTTATCGGACTTACGTCTCATAAAAAATTGTATAAAGCCCGAAGTATGATTAAATAATTGTTTTCTTTTAAAATGACTACTTCGTATTTGGCCTCTTCATTAGCGTAAAAATCATGATATAGATGCAAATTTATTCTGATCTATGAGACGCTAAAGTTAATTTGTGTAAAAAATTGCACTTTGGCCAAGTACGGTGCCGGTGGGTGTAGTTACGGTAATACATCAAGGGGGCACCTAGGTACAGAACGCTTTGTACGGTATCAGAATACTGTTTATTTCGAATAATCGTAAAGCAGTGTTCGATCAACGCTGAGCGTTTCGCGCTTCTTATAGAACTGCAAGTGCCGTACTGAGGGTCCAACAATCAGTGTTAAATATTATAAAAATGTGCCTTGTTAAAAATTGCAACTAACCGAATGCGAGTAAAAAGTTGTATGAGTAATTACAATCTGATTTAATGATGAACTACATTTTTTGTTTTCCTATGTAAAATAAATTTCAATGATCAAATAGATGGATCGGCCACATGCTCCGATGAGACTTAGACCATATTATCCCTAAAAGGCTCTTGAAAAAAGAATATGTGGCTGGTTTCGTCAAACCTGGCATCGCACTACGATGACGCACTCGAAAGATGTGGACCGAATTGAAACGCGATGCTCAAGACTGAACGCGCTGAAGATCTACTTTGGGCGCCCTTTGTCACATGCAGATGACGATAAAAATACAGAAACAAACTATGTACCTACCTTTGGTTTTTTATATTTTTACTGTTCATGAAAAGAAAAAGTTTAACCTTATTTGTAGGTAAGTAATTATTTCTATAAGGCTTACATTTTTTTTTATTTTCTATTCTAAATTAACAACATTCCACTTTGGTTCTCGTAACTTTTCCATATTGCTTCTCCTTATCCATCCATAAGCCAGGCCTGTGCCCCAGCAGTGGAGATATTAAACAAATAATAATAATTATACTATAATAAATGGTTGATAATTATTTATTATTTATTACATTTAGCAAGACAGCAATGCACCTTTCACCTTCACCGATTAGACTACTCTACTCTACAAGTGTTTCGCTTCGCCCCAACCCGGGGCATCCTCAGGAGATAGTTCGTGCGAAAACCAACACCTAAATCGGTGTGTGTTTTTCACAATAACGGTTAGGGACTTCCGCTAAGTGACGCCTGATTCAATCAAATAGTTTTCTTTCAAACAAATAGTAAGTACTTAGCACTCCATATTGCAAAAGTCCATCCCTGTGCGACTATCCACAATGAGCCATTCATTCAGTCGCATTCTCTTTCGGAGGCGGCCATTATCGGCCAATTTTGCCGCCACACCGCCTTAATGGAAATTACAACTGGAAGAATGGCGGGAAAAAATGTCGTTCTCCAATCCACAGATTAAAGCGCCACGATTATAGATTAGTTCTTTTTTTATTGAATTTTGTGTGGCTGCGGGAATTTCTATTAACTCCTAGAAAATATCTAGATAATATTTTTTTATAGTGTTCCGAATTCATTCGGCACCAACTTATTCATTTAATCTTATTAAAAACTAGTCTTCCGCCCGCGGCTTTGGTCGCGTGTAGTATACAATACGGACGTTTTCCCGCGGAAATGATATTTAACAAAAAAAATACAAATATGCGTCTTTGTTTTGTTTAGATTGACGGTGACGATTCACGTCAAATTTTTGACAGCTGGTTTGTATGTGAAAAGGAAAGTGTTGTTTTTATTATTTTTCACGCAATTATAAAAACTCTTTCTCTCCATAAAAACTATCGGTGTGCCTTAAAAACATGAAAAATTGCCGAATTGATCCAGCCGTTCTCGAGTTGTGCACTTAGCAACATTCATTTTTATTTATATAGATTTAATGGCTGCTACAACGTAGCCGAACGTTTACTTTCAATTCGTTTTATGGTTTTAAAGTAAAGTCACCATAAGTAGTTTTTTTATCGACCAAAAGTTTAACATACCTACCATAAAAGCGTAGATAAATGTTATTTCTTTCCGTAGCGTTGATGTAATTCTTTTAAAAAGCTGGATAAAAGGCTCGAATACTTATTTATTTAAGCTTTATAATTCGAGCCTTAATAGTCAGCTTCTTAAACGATTTATGTAAAGAACTTATATATAAATAAAGATAATTTGGACATACATTTAAAAACATTTAAGGCATGTTGTTCTACGACCAATTAATTTCCTTTCCATTTACATTCCATTACTGGTTGTATGATAACAAAGAT
The DNA here is from genome assembly GCA_949710035.1 of Crambus lathoniellus. Lineage (NCBI taxonomy): Eukaryota > Metazoa > Arthropoda > Insecta > Lepidoptera > Crambidae > Crambus > Crambus lathoniellus. The sequence goes on along the minus strand of OX453310.1, from coordinate 5,825,481 downwards.
TGATATTTTTTTTCAACTATTAAGGTTGACTATGAGAGTTACATAAACATAAAACAATTTGGGCTAATGCGATTAAGACAATAAATCTGTTGGTCACCTTAATGTTTTAACTTTTACTAAAATGATAAATATTTTTGGAAATTGAAAGTTTCTCATCTTTGAACAACGGTAAGAGATAGTGTATATAATAAACTAGTAAAATAAGCGGACTATAAATATATTAAAATCTCGACTATAGAAACACCTTAATAAAATTACTGTAACAAACTGTAATGTTTTTATTTTAATCCCAACGATGTTCCATTTTCAAAATTTAATTTTTTAGGTATTTGACAGTACCACGTCTATGCCAATCAAACAGCTTAGACTAAATACTGAGGTAACTGGAGAGTGCAGTACGTGGCAGTACTAACACGTTTTTGTGGCACTGTGGCTGTCTTCCGTCTCACCTACACTTTGAAAAAATACGTATGGTCATATGAGACAACTGACAGCCACTACGTACTAAATGTCAAATTTGCTGGGCACACTTTTCTATTCAGGGTGAAAACTCCAGTTAAATCAGTATTTAGTCTAAGCTCTTTGATGCCAATATTGCCAATTCTATTTTTTTTTATTGAACGGAAGTAAAGTTTGAATAAGAAATGAGTTTTTATTCATTTAGTGGTGGCCATGGCCACTTTCTACGGCCGCTCTTATTGTGCCGGGATCTCTTTGTTTTTGTCAACAGAAACCAGACACCCGTTTTGTTTGCACGCGTTTTTAAGGCCGTTTTCACTTTCAATGCCGGCCGCAGTACTGGCGAGAACACAAGCTTATTCAAATGAGGTTTAATATTCATTATCATAGTTATTGTAATGTTCATTGATAAAAAAATTACGATTACCCTTTCACTAATTCCATTGAGGCGTTGATTATGTCTACTTTTAGAATGCAATGTTTGTATTAGAAATTTAAATTTAAGATTTTTTTGTTTGATGTTGATGTTGATGACAATGTAATTTTTTTCAGTCTAATGCCCCAATTGAAATAGGGCATTCTTATAATATTTATTTATATATTTATAATATTAATTTTTATATTTCATTGGGAATATTTTTAGTATGATGTTGATGACAATATAAATTATTAATATGAATATTTCAGTCTAATGCGCCAATTTATACATATTATGTACCTACCTACATATTATAAATTTCCAAACAGATATTTAAGTATGAAAACTCTACGATATAGACATTTTATAATGAAAAATAAAGAAATGACACTAGCTTTAGAGGTCCCGGGTTCAATTCCTGGGTGTTGATTTTGCTAACGATAACGTTAAGTCATAATCGTGTCTCAATCGTATCACACATGTAGTTCAATTGTACCTAGTGCTTTTTTACACACTAGTTACAAAAAATGAGAACTTTTTCACAATACTACTGATGGCCACACCACAGACTACATTCACATCACATCATACTGTCATAATTCTTGTAACGAGTGTGTAAAAAAGCACTACAATTGAACTACAATTGAAACACGATCGAGACACGATTATAGCTTAACGTTAGCAGAATCGACCCCCTGGTGGTCAGGTAAATATTGAAAACTAACTTTTACAATATTTCCTCAGGTCTGGGTGTATGTGGTAATACCCGTCGCTTACAATTTCCATAATATCAGTGCTCAAGCTACTACGGTTTGGTATTGGAACAATGTAGGTATGTGGTGGTGTCCAATATTTATTTATTATTTATTTTTATTTACTTTGTCTTGACATCTATATATATAAAATTCAAAGTCCTGACTGACTGACTGACTGACTGACTGACTGACTGACTGACTGACTGAGATATCAACGCACAGCCCAAATCGCTGAACCTAGAGACTTCAAATTTTGCACATAGATACGTTATACAGTGTAGGCATCCACTAAGAAAGGATTTTTGGAAATTCTTCCCCTAAGGGGGTGAAATAGGGGATGGTTGTTTGTATGAAAGTCCGTCAGTTTTGAAGTTAAGATCTTCAAATTTTGTAGTTAGGCTGGCAATTGAAAATTAATATTTAACTGTGTCAGCGTTTTTGACAATTCCGCCCCCGAAGGGGTGAAAAGGGGGATGAAATGTTGTATCTGGAAAGTCGTTCATTTAATTTATTATTTAGGCTAATGGTCGGAAAGTAAAACAAATAAGCAAACACATAAGTATTACGTATTTTTTCGAAAATCAACCCCTTAGAGGTTAAATGGGATAAATAAACCTAAAAATCGATATGGATGTCGTTATTGAGGTTTTATGGGATGACGATTGCAAAAATGGCATTTATTTTGATGTTCAACACGCTGAACATGATTCAACCCCTAAAAGGTTGAAATAGGGGTGAAATTTTGAATGAAAAATCAGGGGTAAAATAGACATTTCAACGTGAAACTTTGTAGGCTTACTTCTTAAAACAAATAGACAACCCATTTCGTAGTTTTCCGAAAATCAAACCCAGGGGGGTAAATAGGGGATGAATATGTGTATGAAAGTCCGTCAGTTTTGAAGTTAGGATCTTCAAATTTTGTATTTAGGCCGGCAATTGAAAATTAATATTTTCCTGTGTCAGCGTTTTTGATAATTCCACCCCCGTAGGGGTGAAAAGGGGAATGAAATGTTGTATCTGGAAAGTCCTTTATTAAATTTATTATTTAGGCTTATGGTCGGAAAGTAAAACAAATAAGCAAACACATATATCGTATTTTTTCGAAACCAACCCCTTAGAGGTTAAATGGGATAAAAAACCAAAAAAATCGATATGGATGTCGTTATTGAGGTTTTATGGGATGAAGATTGCAAAAATGGCATTTATTTTGATGTTTAACACGCTAAACATGATTCAACCCCTAAAAGGTTGAAATAGGGGTGAAATTTTGAATGAAAAATCAGGGGGTAAAATAGACATTTCAACTTGAAACTTTGTAGGCTTACTTCTTAAAACAAATAGGCAACCCACTTCGTAGTTTTCCGAAAATCAAACCCAGGGGGTAAATAGGGTATAGAAACCTAAACCATCTTAAGTACCCTAAAAGTTCTTGGTACCTAACAAGTTCTTGGTACCTAAGCTACTCAGAACTAACTTTTTGATTGTGAAACAGACACTTATTATTTACTAGCTTCCGCCCGCGACTTCGTCCGCGTTGACATTCGAGAAAATACTTAGGGGACCAATAACCAGGATTAAAAGTATTCTATGTTTTAATTTTATAAAAATCCGATCAGCCGTTTTTACGTGATTAGGCGGATCCTCCCTCACCAAGTGAGCAGCCTCGTGCGAGGCCCGCCGCACGTGGTAAACGTTCTGCCTCGCGCGAGGCTGCTCGCTTGGTGAGGAAGGACCCGCCTAATCACGTAAAAACGGCTGATAGGATTTTTATGAAATTAAAACATAGAATACTTTTTATCCTGGTAATTGGTCCCCTAAGTATTTTCTCGAATGTCAACGCGGACGAAGTCGCGGGCGGAAGCTAGTTTCAAATAAAATCTTAGTGCCTACAATAGCCGCTACAATAGGCCGCTACGCCGCTACAGCTTTTGACTTTTGTTGTTGAAGGTACCTCTCTTCTTATAATAGAGTGAATGTTATTCTTCTTAATATTTGATTAGCCCTTACAACGCTTTTATAAGCAGCAAACACAAAAGTACAAATAAAAAGCGTTTCTTTAGAAACTCGCGGCGGCCATTGTTAAACGATACAGATAATAATAAATGTTATGACAATCGCATTTTTAATAAAGCTATTGGAATCAATGAATCGTATCGTGGAGCTATTCTCGGTAGCGCATTCGATTGTGGAGGCGAAGATATTGATCGTGGGATGAATAGTTGTTGGTTTCTCGAACTACTTTTTTTGTGAAAGAAAGTGAATAGGAACAACAGTGAAATTATTTCTTTTTGTTGGTAGGTACTTTTTTTTGGCTATTGAATTTCAGTTTTTATGCTATCGGGATTTAGGAGGCAGAAAACGGTTACGCCTTTGCCGATTCTAGGTATTACTTCATCATCATCAGCCATTTAATGTCCCCACTGCTGGGGCACTGGCCTTCCTTATGGATGAATAAGGAGAATGAGCCATGACCCACCACGCGGGCTCAGTGCGGATTGGTGGGTATTAACGACTGCAAGTGCAGCCGGGACCAACGGCTTAACGTGCCTTCCGAAGCACGGAGGAGCTCGAGATGAAAAGTTGTTGGTCACCCATCCCGTGACCGACCATTGCGAACGTTGCTTAACCTCAACGATCGCAGGCCGAGCGCGCTATCCACTGCGCCACGGGCTCCTCAAAAAACTACGTCCTTGGTCCCGGGTTCGATAAGCAGTTGGGGTACGTTAATTGTATTCCGTTTGGTTGGTGGTAGAGCTTGTTCAAAGTCCATCTGGCTATACCACCTTCTTATAAGTCTGCCGCCGTAACAACGATGTTTTCAGCATTGTTGTGTTCCGACAGCTGTTAGAGATAAGATAGCAAGTTCCTTAGTAATGGGGGATTTTCTGACAGATGATTAAAAAAGAAAAAAGTTAGTTCCAAAAAACTCAACAGATGGCGTTCATCAGACATGGGTCTGCTTTTTTTTATTTGCTGGCAAGGAGTCTACGTTAAGACGGTCAATTTAAAAAAAAAAGACTTGCCGAAGGAAAAAAACATTTACAGGACTGAAAAGGCTTATCTACAACTCGCGGTATGGTCGGTATGGTATTGCAACGCAAAACAAGAGGAATATAATTATTTGACATTTCTTTTCTTCCGTCAACGTCAACTTTTTTTTGGCCTTGCACCTTCTTGCACAAGTTTGAAATACAAGTGTAGGTCAGATCAGATGAGATACATGTCTGCCATCAGCGCCATCTATCGAGCTAATAAATAAACTTTTTTTTTTAATTTGCTGGCAGAAAATCTCTCATTGAGGAATCCGGGAGTAGTGCGCTTCCACCTTCAGCCATATCATCACTTAGCATCAGGTGTGATGAAGACTGGGCGTTACCCCGCTGTGGATAATATAAAAAAAATAATAATCAATTTCAACGTTGTTCGTCATATATATAATTCTTTTTTACAGTGGGGTAGGCTGAAGGTGGAAGCACATTAGGTACTCTTGAAATCTTGAACCACTGAGAGACTGGCTATTTATCTCTTTCTGCCGAACACAAACAATGCTGAAAATATTGACGTTGTGTCGGCAGACTCAGATAAGAAGATTTTTTTTAATGTTGGATTCGTTTTTAACCGACTTCTAAATCAAAAAGGAGGAGGTTCTCTATTCGTCTGTATGTATGTTTTTTTTTATGTATGTCCACCGATTACTCGAAGACGGATGGACCGATTGAAATTATTGAAACGTTATTACATCAGGTTGGTTTCAAAATTGGTCCCATTTTTTGAAATTTTGGAATCTGTTCTGTAGTTTTCAGGTAATCTTGAAAAAACTGTCGTTTTCGTTACCACTTTATGTGAATTTAATACGTATCTTTAGGCATAACTCCTTTGTTTATAAACCGATTTAGATGATTCTTGTTTTGTTAAAAAGGGGATACCTCAAGGTATTTTAACCGACTTCAAAAAAGAAGGTTTTCAGTTTGATCACATACCTATTTACCAGAATACAAGTAAATTGCCTGCACGATGCACTAAAAAGAAAATTTTTATAAAAAAATAAAACCGCCTTCAAAAAATCACATCAAAAAAGTAAGAAATAATTCCTCACCAAATAAATAACGTAAGTACTTTGAAGTCGGGCGGGTTTTAACAAAAACACCAAAAAATCGTACATGTTTCATGCCCGACTTCAAAGCTACCTAACCCGACTACTAACCTACTTACGTTATTTATTTGGTGAGGAATTATTTCTTACTTTTGATGTGATTTTTTGAAGGCGGTTTTATTTTCATTCAGGAAGTTATAGTGACTTATTTAATATTTTATATATTAATACAATTTAGTATTCTGCATAAGCATATGTACTTTTACTCATCACACCTTATTCACTATCAATCACAAGTCTCACAACACACGCACCCATAAAATGCAAAAGGAATTTTATTTGTTTTTGTTAAGAAGTAATTATTATTAATCTATTTTAGAAAACCTTAATTTACCTTTTAAATTTGCCAATTATGTACTTATTAAGTCCGTCCACCAACTAAAATGAATACAATACTGGGAATCGAACCCGGGACCCCTAGTTCTGATACCGGTCGTTCGCACTAGAACACAAGACGCGGTTAAAATGCATTCTTCTGCAAAATGAAAACTTTAAACTATAGTCGGATTTTTAATATGACGAAGTAATCTGACAGTTGCTAATGTCACTTAGTGAAATAATGCTGCCATGTTCAGTGTACTAGTGATGTGTTCTATTTGTTCATTCACAGGAATGAATAATGATGAATGAATACTTTAATATAGTTTGTCGATATCTTCTGTTATATATTAATAATAGTCATATTTTTATAGATGAAAGTCGGTTTTTGGAACTATTTTGACTAGAAATCTGCAACGCAATGTTATAAATATTAAAAAATCCAAGATGACGGACAACTTTTTTGTTTGTGGGTCGATTTTGATGAAACTCTGTTTTCGGTATTATTTTGGAAAGAAAACGGCAACGCAATGTTAAAAATATAAAAAAATTCAAGATGGCGGCCAACTTTTTGTTTGTGGGCTGATTTCGATGAAACTCGTATTTTGGTACTATTCTGTCAAGAAAACAGCAAAGCAATTTAAAAAATATTAAAAAATCCAAGATGGTGGCATACTTTTTTGTTGGTAGACCGATTTTGATGAAACTCTGTTTTGGGCACTATTTTGACGAGAAAACTGCAACGCTATGTTAAAATATTAAAAAATCCAAAATGGCGGTCGATTTTGATAAAACTTGGTTTTTTGTTTCATCAAAATTAGCCCACAAACAAAAAAGTTGGCCGCCATCTTGGATTTTTAATATGTTTAACATGGCGTTGCTGTTTTCTTGTCAAAATAGTACCAAAAGCCAAGTTTCATCAAAATCTTCCCACAAACAAAAAAGTTGGCCGCCATCATAGAAATCAACCCAACAAAAAAAATCTGCCGCCATCTTGGATTTTTTAATATATTTAACATTGTGTTGCTGTTTTCTTTCCAAAATAGTACCAATAGCAAATCCTCGTGGTTTTATCCGCGTGGTACCCGTTCCCGTGTGAATATCGGGATATAATATAGAAAGATTATATTATATCCCGTCACTCAGGAAGAATGTAGCTTCCTAATCGTCAAAGAATTTTCTAAATCGGTCCAGTAGTTGCGGAGCCTATTCGATGCAAACAAACAATCAAATCTTTCCGCTTTATAATATTAGTATAGAAAAACAGAGTTTCATCAAAATCGACCCACAAACAAACATGGCACGACTAGGATTCGAACCCGGGACTCGATATCGGTAGCCCGTTGTACTAACCACTCCTTAAACTACCGAAAAAACTAAACGTGATATTTATATAAATAATTATAATATTTTTGTGTCATTCATTCACTTTGCCGCGTCACTATTTATGTTTTGTCAAAACCTGACAACACTGTAAACGTCAGATTACTTCGTCTAATTAAAAATCCGACTTTAGAAGCACATTATTCACTATTATAAAGCATTTTAGCTTTATTATTCATGAACGTTCTGAGAAACCGGTATGAGGTTTCCCACGAGGAAGTTGCAGTGAGAATCTACTTTATTATCTTAACTTTGGAATAGCGGGATATTATGTAAAAGCTTGGTTTTCGGTGGGAAAAGGAAGCCTTTTTCTGTAAAGCATCCAAAATAAAGACTATATTATGCACTAGCTGTGCCCGCGACTTCGTCCGCGTGGAATAGTGACTTTCGGCAGCATTTTTAATAGCAAGCAAGGCTAATAAGCTATTTTGTTTTTTTTATTTATTTATCCTACTTTCTTATCCTACTAATATTATGAATGTGAAAGTTTAGATGTTTGGATGTTTGGATGTTTAGATGTTTGGAAGTTTGTTACTCAATCACGCCGAAACGGCTGAACGGATTGGGCTGAAATTTGGGACACTGCTACTTTGTAGCCTGGAGAGGAACATAGGCTACTTTTTATCCCGAAAAAATGTCACATTCCCGCGGGATAACGTCGTGTTTTCCACGCGGGCGAAGCCGCGGGCGGAAAGCTAGTCCTACTAATATTATAAATGTGAAAGTTTAGATGTTTGGATGTTTGGATGTTTGTTACTCAATCACGCCAAAACGGCTGAACGGATTTGGCTGAAATTTGGCACACAGATACTTTGGAGTCTGGAGAGGAACATAGGCTACTTCTTACCTCAGGAAAATGTCACATTCCCGCGGGATAACGTTGTGTAGTCCACGCGGGTGAAACCGCGGGCGGAAAGCTAGTTTAAAATATATTAGTACAGCGCTATGAATGCTATGATACATATTAGCACATTAAAAAATTACATAACATAGCCTTCCGACCGCGGTTTCGCCCGCGTGTACTACACTACGTTATCCCGAGGTAAAGTGATATTTTTAGTCTATGTCACTTTCTAGCTCGTAAACTACCTACATACTAAAAATCACGTCGATCCGTTGCTCCGTTTTGACGTGAAAGACGGACATACAAACAAACACACTTTCATATTAATAATATTCGAGATAGTATGTCAAAAGAAAATACTTATTACGCTGAACAACTTCTCTTATGATGCTATATTTGTATCTCTTATAGTTTAGCTGGGCTGCTAGGGTTCCACATCAGGTGAACCAGACCTTCAAACTTTGTATGACAGTAGAAAATGCTCATCACGTTTAATAATTTTCCTTAAGCCGGTATTTTTATATCTCTCATAGTTTGGCTAGAGTGCTATGCTTCCACATCAGATATTACGATCTGCAAAATAAATTATAGCCTATATGTTGGCGAGGACCAATAGCTGTATAACAAAAAAAGTTTCATCAAAATCCGTTCTGTAGTTTTTGTGTGAAACGCGGACAACAGACAGACAGACAGACAAAAAATTCAAAAACTATATTTTTGGTATCTGTTTCGTTTAAGAAGACCCCTGGTGGTATTTTTTTCTATTTCTTTTCAATGTACAGAATTGGATCGTTTACAGTTTTATTATAAGTATAGATTTTTTATTGGTTAACATGATAAGGATAATACTTTATTAATAGTACATTACAGCCGAGGACAGGTAATTTGCTTACCGTACAAGGCTTGTATAGTGCTTTTCTCAAGAAATGCGAGGAAATAAAAAAAAACTGTTTAACTAAATAATATTTATTAAAATTTATATCACACAATATGTTCGGGCAATTATTAAATGTAAATGTTATTGTTTTCCCGGGCACACTTATGTATAAATCGCCCATAATAATATTATTTTAATGATGTAGGTATCATTCAAATACGCCAACAACACAGATTCCGAAAACGTATGTGCCTTTTTTGACTTTTCCAAATCAGATCGTAGGTTTTCATATATCTTTCTTTTGATTTTGCTGGCAGTAAGTTTTCTGTTATTCATTTTGCTTACGCTCTCAAATTTGGTAGAGTAGGTACATACAATGTCTGTATATGTTTCATTGGCAGAACTCATTTTGATAATTTATTACACAATATAAATAAACTGTATTGATATCAAATCAACCGCTGAAAATCATTCCCGCCGTTTTTTTAATATTGGTTTGTGAGGCCAAGTGGAACGGTCATACAGCCTATTGATACTACTTGCTACTAAAATGCGCAACTTCAATACCCGCTTCTGGGTGGTAGATGGCTCTGTACATATTTCCCATACAAAATTACTCGTAAAGGATATTTTGTCTATGATAAGATAAATCTCATTTTTTTTTTCGATTGATGTTCGTGCTAAGGGTACATAGCGCTTGTGGTACAATACGAAGTAATATACTCTGTGCGCACCGTATTTAAAAAAAAGTTAACCTAATTATGATATAATAATTACCTATATAATAATAATAATAATGTGGCTGTATGGTGCAAATGTCCCTTTGCTTTTTCTGTTTTTATACACAGGAATAACGAAAGAAAAAATTAAGAAAAAAATTTGGTAATCATATTTTTATTTATTTATTTATTAAACTTTATTGTACAGTTACATCAAGTAGAGTACAAAAGGCGGGCTTAACGCTAAAAGCATTCTCTACCAGCCAACCTTTGGGAAAAACGAGACAAGCGAAGGCGGTACAAATAAAATAATAAAAAAATCTGATTTAAAAATGAATACAATTACCTAATATACGTTTAAAATACTATCCTACTTCCTACTTAATTTTAGCAAGTTGTTTGGTCCCGCCAACAACTATCGCCTGGCATTTTTATGGATTCACTGCTATGCCGAACTCTGTCGACCAGGTGCTTATTGTATGCAGAACACTGTTTAATTTCGTGACTAGCGTGTCGACATCCTCGGCTGGCGCTTGCACATAAATCTGCAGATCATCGGCGTAGAAATGGTAAGAGCAGCTCAGCAAGGAGGAGAGGGAGTTAATAAAAAGGGAAAACAGGAGAGGGGATAGGATACCACCCTGAGGGACACCAGCACAGAGGCTATTCCAACGTGATACTTCTGGTCCCACGCGCACTGCCTGTTGGCGACCGCGCAGATAGTGAGAAAACCAGTCCAGCGAAGATGAGGAAAAATTGAGAGACTCGAGGATAGCGAGCAAGATGTCGTGATCGACCATGTTAAAGGCGTTAGAGAAATCAATAAGAACTATGATCGTCACCAGCCGACTCTCCATCCCCAGCCTTATATCCTCAGTAACTTTAAGCAGTGCTGTTGTGGTGCTGTGACCAGGGCGGAAGCCAGATTGGAAGGGAGAGACGAGGCAGTTGGAATAAACAAAAGAGGATAGCTGTTTTTGAACAGCAGCTTCGAGGATTTTAGATAGAAAAGGAAGGATGGAGATGGGCCTGAAGTTATTTAATAGTTGAGAAGAGGAAATTTTAGGTAAAGGAGTGACGTAGGCCTTGCGCCAAAGGTGCGGAAACTGACCGGACTGGAAGGAGAAATTTATGATGTGGACTATTATCGGAAGGAATTGTTCAAGGACACAGAGAATCATTTTCCTGCTGATGTCATCACACCCAACTGCTTTAGATTTAAGAGACTTAATGATCTTGGTGACATCATCGATGGTGACTGGGGTGAAGGAAAATGACTCCGTATGCTGAATGCCAGTGGAAATGATAGAAGAGATAGTGTTGGACTTAATAGAAGGGTCAATAGAATTAGACGAAGAAAAGTGATTATTAAATTCATTTAAAGAAAAGGGATAGGAGCTGGGATTGAGAGGAGATCTACCAAGGCCAAGAGAGCGAAGGAACTTCCAAGTGTTGGCAGGGGAACAGTCGGTGACATTGTCAAGGAAGTATTGACGCTTAGCTGCTCTTACCATCCTGTTACAGTTGTTACGCGCAGTCTTATATAAATACCAGTTATCCTCAGTCCTAACTTTTTTATACTTGCGGAAGGCACGGTCCCGTCTGGTCATAGCAATGCGGACGCCGCGGTTAATCCATGGGGCAGGTGGTCGTTTGATTCGCACAGCTTTTAATGGGGCATGAGTATCAAAAAGTTGAAGCAAATGCCGATTCAGTGTACTCACTTTAAAATCAATAGACGAGGACAGAAAAATCTCTTCAAAGTCGAGCTTGCTAGCAGCTTCTCTTAAATTATCAAGGTTGAGTCGAGCGAAATTACGCATCCAAGCAATGGACGGTTTGGGCTTGGGGGGTTTCAAACGATATTGGAGAAAAATAAGGTCATGCTTAGAGAAGCCCGGTGCGGGTATTTGGCCATGGTGAAGAACGTTATCTTGGGAGGTGATGATCAAGTCAAGCCATGTATCACGAGAAGAAGGATTATGATGCGTTGGCTCCAGAGGAAGAACAGCGAGATTGACAGATTTGACGATGTTAGAGAGTTTTGAGGACTGGGGAGAGGTACAAGAGAAATCAGAATTGAAGTCACCCATGATTATGTGATGCCTGTAGTCCGAGCAAAGTGGCTCAAGAACGGACTCAAGGTCGGAGAAGTAATCGATATTAGGAGGGCAATAAACAACTGCAAGAACCGCTTTAGTGCCTTTGACACAGATTTCAAGAAAGATATACTCAGCTGATCCCGAATAGGCAGAGGGAGAAGATGCAAGTATTTTGTAGGGGATGTCACTACGCAGATAAATGGCATCACCACCACCACGAGTACCCGTGCGGTCACTCGGGTGGTGGTGTAATACTAATATCTTTGGGTAGTACCTTTTCCGAGGTAAACATTCTAAATTTGAAAATCACTGCAGTAATGAATTTCAGTACTTACTTACTGCACTGATTTTAGTGCAGTAAGTAAGTACTGAAATTCATTACTGCAGTGATTTTCAAATTTAGAATGTTTACCTCGGAAAAGTGCCACGTACTGCATTCTTTTCTCAAATATAATATTAACATTTCAGAGCATAAGTGTGAAAAAACTCTTACCCCCTTATTCCAAAACGTGGATTAAAATAGTCCTGGTTTAAAACTGCTGTGTGGTGCTGTCACTTTCATTTTCCAAATGAAATACAGAATTGGGTATTTGACTGAAATTTTTTTATCGATTTAAAATGTTTATTGGCTTGGGGTGTATGGGCTTTTCGGTTATTGCATTAACACGTTGTTTAACAGGGTTTATATTTCCCAAAACCGATGTTCTACAAACACGTTGAAAAAAAACCAGTAAGTTGGTATAAACTGAAAGAAACTTACAGAGCCGTTTCCCACGAGTAACCTATGTCCAATCTTGTAAAGGTCACGGCAAAAGTTAAAAAGGTAGCTGATGAAAAATGGCCTTAACGATCTATTCAGCGCTAGTCATTACGTCTACGCGAATAGAATAAGGAAAAGGCAAGGAATTTTGCACAAAAAAGTTATCTTGTAGTTCAAACGATATTTCAAAAATAGTGTAATAGGCAGGTATGAATGTCGGGTTGAAGTGCGTTTTTCTAGCGTACCGTGTTGATGCGCGTTTCGAAAATCGCGGTGTGCATGAATGCTCTAAATTGAAGTTTACCAAATAGGTAACATAAAATAATATTATTTAAAACTCCTCGGTTTTGTATTTTAATCAAATTTAAATTCAGAAGACCATTACTTAAATTACCTTAAAAGAGGTTTATACAACTAACTGTTGTTAACCTGTATGCTTGGATCAGGCACACAGACGTCCTACACATTTTTTCGCCGTAACTCGAATTAGGCACACATGTGTACCACAGCCAACTACTCGAAAAATGCTGTTACAGTGTAACCGCCACTACAAGTTCGAGACTGACGGGTGTCACGTTGCATCAAATCAAAATCAAAAAAGGAAAAATTCCTTGTTGAATTCAGAACATCTTTACATGTTACTTCAAACAACAACATAGAAATCCTACGAATGCAGTAGTACTACTCTGATCGCGTCCAGCGGAGGACCTGAATACTACGCATTTTTCGAAGAGAAATCTAAGGTTAATTAAGTGAATACCGCATAGGTCTTGCGTATAGTTTTGTATAGGTCTTATCATAAACTTCCTAGAATATCGTGTTCATTGTTCCATGTTAAAGTGGCTAGTGTTAATTGGAAAGCCCTTGTTCACGCGATATGGCAATGTTTCACCCAGTATTCATATTATACAAGTTGAGAACTAAGAAATGAGTTTAATTTATGACTTGTATATTTCACTGACCTTTGGTATTCGTTAACCGAAAGTAAGTGAGCTATAAATTGTCAGTGATTTGCATAATTAGTTATAAAAAATTTGGTTGGCAGAAAATCGTTCAAGAAATAAGGATATACGACTATATTATTTATATACGACCGATGGACGTTAGAAAATATTGCTTACACAGTACACTGGTCTCAATTCTGCAATCCTATTAAGCCAATTTTTCGATCATAAATGTCTGGAATTAATTTAGTATTACCGGAAGATTTCATTTTTGTTTTATAAAAGTAGACAAAAGATTCAGACCAAGATTCAGTAGACTCAATAGAGTGTGGTACCATATCACCAAGTTTTATAGGAAAGTTACCTGTTAAGCCGTTGTATTTAAATATAAGTTGTAATTATTGTACATAGATGGCGTTGTGCCAAACGTACGTAATGCTGAACGGCGGTGTTAAGATTTTTTGGTTATTGATATAGTCTTGTCGATGCACCCAATAAATTATCCTCGACCTACACACTAGTTTTATTTACGTTGTGAATAACAGTATTTTGGACCTCTATGGGATTGTACATGGTCCTTCGAGCCGGATGTTTCGGTTGGTTGACCTGGAACCAGCTCAGTACGAGTGACAGGAGCAGGGACTACGGAGGATCGGAGGTTTGAGTTTGCAGCAGCAGCTCCAGCAGTGACGTCAGCGGGTCCGGTGCGACCACGAAGCGAGCGATTGCGTAAGCGGAAGCGTTTAGTGTGTTGTGCTGTGATGAAACTGTGAGTACATTTGTGTCATTCATTAACTTAGAATAATTTCAAGAAAGTTAGAATTTGGAAATTTTAGAAGTGTTTTCATAGACTTAGAATAATTTCTCCAAGAGTGAAATACGGGGAATCCACGCTAGTTTGCGGAGCCAAGTGCGAAAACACTTAGAAAAATTTCGTAAATTTTACGATTGACTTAGAAAATAATTTTGAATTTTCTCATACGGTGAATAGTTAGAATAACTATCGAGATGGATGCCTACGGTAAAATGCAAGATGATACTAAGTCAAAGGTTCAGAAGGGAAGGTCTAACTTTAGAAAATCTCCGAAAGATAGGATCTCTTTGTCATACATAGAAACACGTCTAGAAGCCTTAGAAAAACAGTGGTCTTCTTTTGATGAAACACATAAGAAGATTATAATGGAAGTTTCTGGAGACGTACTTGAAAAATCTACTTACTTTAAAAATGACATGTATGATGAGACCGAAGAACTGTACATAAATTACAAGTCGGAGTTAAAGGAAGCCATCCTTAGGTTAAAGAAAGATGTTAATGTTAATGAATTTTATGATGCAAATGCAACTAGCAGCACCCAATCCTTTACTGTTAAATTACCGAAAATAGAAATACCTAATTTCAGTGGCAAATACACAGAATGGAGTAGTTTTCGTGATTTATTTTTGTCTTTAATTCACAACAATAAGGGATTGGATGACGTTCAAAAGCTGCACTATTTGAAAAGTCACTTGTCTGGCGAAGCCGAGCAAATGTTAAGACACATTCCTATCACGGCATGTAATTATAAAACTTGTTGGGATCAGTTAGAGCATCGTTACAACAACAAAAGGTTTTTAGCCAATTGTGTACTAAAACGTTTTATGAACCAAAAAAATGTATTGTCGGAATCTTCAAGTGCGATAAAGGAATTACTGGACACAACTAATGAGTGTTTAAATGCTCTTACTAATTTAGATGTAAATGTAGATTCCTGGGATCTTATTGTAATTTATATAGTTTCGTTGAAACTTGATACAGAATCTCGAAAGTTGTGGGAAGTGGAAGTCAGTAAATGTAATGATGAATTGCCTAAACTTATTAACTTCAAAAACTTTTTGGATCATCGTTTTAGATCTTTAGAATTTCTTGACAATAAATCCACTAAACAGAGTAATGTTCGTTATAATGTTCCTAAAACAATGCATGCAATTCCTGCTGTATCATGTATATTTTGTTCCGATGCTCACAAACTGTGTAATTGTAAAAAATTCGCAAGGGAAGATGTAAATGTACGTCGTACTTTTGCCCAAACCAACAAGTTATGTTTTAATTGTCTTGCTCCGAATCATTCGATATACAATTGCCGTCAATCAACCAGCTGTCGCATTTGTAAAAGGCGACATCACTCTTTACTGCACCCAAAGTTAGGTCCTAAAGATGATCAGGTAAACACTTCCGTAGTGGAAGGGGGCGCTCAGTCGTCTAATGTAGAATCATCTCAAGGCGAGGCATCAAATATAGTATCATGCTTTTCTAATGCAAATAGTCAAGTATTATTGGCCACTGCTTTGGTCAATGTAGATACGAAAAATGGAACTTTTTGTATCAGAGCTCTTCTGGACCAAGGTTCACAAGCTTCATTTATAGCAGAGTCTGTTGTACAAATGCTTGGTCTTAGAAGAGTTTCAAACATGAGCTACATTTCAGGGTTAGGTAGTGATCAAGGTTCATCCTTGCAGTCTAAATGGACCGTTATGGTCAAAATTCAGTCACGCCATGACCCCAACTTTATAGTTGAAGTTAAAGCTCATGTTCTTAATAAGCTCACTTCTCTTTTACCTGAGAGGAAAATGTCTGTTCCGATGTTTTCTCCTCAGATTCCTGCTATAGAGTTAGCAGACCCGAAGTTTGATACTCCGAGTAAAATTGATATTTTACTGGGGGCGGAAGTGTATGGTCAAATTTTATTGGATGGAGTTGTCAAAGGTCCACCAGGTTCTCCAATTGCGCAAAATACCAAACTTGGCTGGATCCTTTCAGGCCATATATTTTTCCCTCCAAGTTACGAACTTTCACAGACACGTAATGAAATAATTAGTATGCACACTCAATTGAGTATGAACGATCTCCTGAAAGGTTTTTGGGAGCAAGAAGAACTGTCTTCAGCTGTGAAGAAATGTCTGTCTGAAGAAGAACAGCAATGCGAAGAGCTGTTCGCCAAAACTACTTCTAGAGATGATGAGGGTCGCTATGTCGTAAAATTGCCATTCAAAAAGGTGGATCCAAGTTGTCAATATGGTAATTCTTATGATATTGCGCAGAAACGATTCTTTATGCTCGAAAAACGATTACTGAAGAATCAACCACTGAAGATTCAATATTCCGAGGTTATGGAGGAATATTTAAAATTAAATCACATGGAAGTAGTGCCGGAAGTGGAGAAAGGTAATCCCAAGGCTGTGTATCTTCCCCATCACGCTGTCGTTCGCAATGAGAGAAGCACCACTAAGGTTCGGGTCGTGTTTGATGCGTCGTGTTCTCTTAATAATGGAACTTCGTTGAATGATGATCTCATGGTAGGTCCAACGCTTCAACCCACACTTCGACACCTTATTTTACGTTGGCGCTGCTATCCTATAAGCCTGGTAGCAGATATTGTGAAGATGTACCGTCAAGTCAAGATAGCTGCTGAGGATGTTGATTTTCAACGTCTATTATGGCGTAGCGATGTTAATTCAGAACTTCAGCATCTCCGACAATTACGTGTAACATTTGGTACATCAGCGGCACCTTACTTGGCGGTCAGATCCTTACAACAGCTCGCACATGATGAGGGAGATAAATATCCTTTGGCAGCTAGCAGAGTCCTTAGGGAATATTATATGGATGACCTTATGACTGGCTGCGAAAACATAAACGAGGGAGCACAGATTTATCAACAAATGAACGAATTACTTAAACTTGGTGGTTTCCAGCTTCAGAAATGGAGTAGTAGCAATAGTGAGTTGTTCTCAAAGTGGGATAGAGAAAGTAAGAATTCAAAGGAAACTTTAGAGCTAAAATTAGATACAGTTATCAAAATTTTAGGTCTCACTTGGAATAGACACCAAGATGAATTTCAATACACTGTCCAACTTACAGCACTGGAAACACCCATAACTAAGAGGAAAATGATTTCGGAAATAGCAAAACTGTTTGATCCCCTCGGTTGGCTAGCTCCTGTGGTCACCACTGCTAAAATATTTATTCAAAGAGTCTGGCTGTCAGGGATACAATGGGATGAAGAATTGCCATGTGATATTTTGAAGGCATGGCTTGAGTTTCGAGATGAACTTACACATCTCGCTCAATTTAAGATTCCAAGATGGATTGGCACTAGCACCAACGATGTTAGCAGAGAACTTCAAGGATTCTGCGATGCTTCAAATGCAGCATACGCAGCTGTAGTCTATATGAGAATCGTTGATGGTAAAGGTGATGTGCATGTACGATTACTTGCCGCAAAGACGAAAGTTGCTCCAGTGAAGCAAGTCTCGATTCCTCGGTTGGAGTTGTGCGGAGCGGTATTGTTAGCCAACCTGCTTCACGAAATTGCAGAAGTTTTAGAGATTCCGAAGGAGTGCGTGTACGCCTGGACGGACTCAAGTGTAGTCCTTTCATGGTTGAGCAGTCATCCCAGCAAAAGGAAAACCTATGTCGCGAATCGGGTCTCTGAAATATTAACGCTTATGAATCAGCATATCATCATCATACTCAGTGGTCACATGTCAAGTCCGAATCTAACCCTGCAGATTGTGCGTCGCGAGGTATAAATCCGAGCAAACTAGCGGATTTGAAGATCTGGAGAGAGGGTCCACAATGGCTGCAAGAAAAGGTTATTAATTATTCAAAGGGACAATTTAAATTAACGGATTTAGAAAAGAAAAAAGAGCAAATTTCGTGCCACACTATTCAGTCAGAGTCAGAATCTATATTATGTCGTTATTCTTCATTGAATAAATTATTAAGAGTTGTTGCATACATACGTAGATTCCTTAAATTAAAGAAAGAAAAATTTACACCTTACATATCTAGATTAGAAATAAAAGAGTCATTACTTACCTGTATCCGATTGTGTCAAAGGAAAAGTTTCCTGGAAGAAATAAAATGTTTACAAACTTTGGGAAAGATAAGGAAAAGCAGTAAACTTACATCACTGTGTCCGTTTCTTGATGCTGATGGTATACTCAGGGTGGGCGGTCGCTTACAAAATGCTGAAATAGATGAAAATATGAAACATCCAATATTGCTGCCGTATCAGTCGCATTTCACAGATTTGATTGTGGATGATGCCCATAATCGCACTCTTCACGGCGGTCCACAATTAATGACAAACTTTTTAAGAACGCAGTATTGGATAGTTAATGCGAAAAATCTTGTTCGCAAGGTCGTTCGGAAGTGTGTTGTATGTCGTCGCCATTCTGCATAAACAAGTCAGCAAATGATGGGACAGCTACCTACGGAACGTGTCACAGTCTGTCGACCTTTCTATCAGAGTGGGGTTGACTACGCAGGACCCATAGCTATAAGACCGTATAAAGGGCGTGGATATCGAGCCGTTAAAGGCTATATAGCCTTGTTCGTATGTATGACTACTCGTGCAATACACCACGAAGTCGTTAGTGACATGACATCCGAGGCATTTTTAGCAGCTTTTAAGCGTTTTGTTGCACGGCGAGGTCACTGCGCAGATTTATGGAGTGACAACGGCACGACCTTCGTGGGGGCCAATAGGGAGTTAAAGCATTTATTCCAAACGGAAAATTCTGAAGCCGCTAATGATATTGCTGAGTGGTTAGCAACAAATGGTACCAACTGGCACTTCATTCCACCTCACTCGCCGAACTTTGGAGGGTTGTGGGAGGCTGGAGTGAAGTCCACAAAGCATCATCTAAAAAGGGTTATTGGTAACAGTACCTTGACATTCGAAGAGATGTTCACGCTTCTGTATCAAATAGAAGCTTGCCTTAACTCGCGTCCACTTTCTCAAATTAGCAATAATCCAGATGATCCGTATCCATTAACTCCCGGCCATTTTCTAGTCGGTGAGCCGTTGCTGCTTATACCCGATGCAAACTTTGAGCAGAGTAACGTGAGTATTCTTAAAAGATGGCAGTTTGTACAGAGACTACTGCAAGACTTTTGGAGACGATGGTCTCATGAGTACTTGACTCAATTACAGCATAGATATAAATGGTCCTATATTGCTCCTGAACCTTCTGTAGGGGATGTAGTGTTAGTAAAGGAGGATGACCTCCCACCGTCCAGATGGTTGTATGGCGTAATTAAGGAAAAACATGTTGGTGCGGACAATCTTACGAGAGTCGTAACCTTGCGATGCAAGGGGTCTCTAGTAAAAAGACCTGTATCCAAACTTATAATTTTACCTGTCACTTAATAAATGTAAATACCTACTACTATGTTTTTTTTTGTATTTTAACTTAGGCAAGTATGTGTATGTGTTAGTTATGTATTATTGATGTATTGCATACCTAAATTTTGTTGTTTTTGTTAAGTTTCTTATTTGATTGTGTTGTTTCTGATGGACGTTCCGTTCATGGTGGGCGGAATGTTAAGCCGTTGTATTTAAATATAAGTTGTAATTATTGTACATAGATGGCGTTGTGCCAAACGTACGTAATGCTGAACGGCGGTGTTAAGATTTTTTGGTGATTGATATAGTCTTGTCGATGCACCCAATAAATTATCCTCGACCTACACACTAGTTTTATTTACGTTGTGAATAACAGTATTTTGGACCTCTATGGGATTGTACATGGTCCTTCGAGCCGGATGTTTCGGTTGGTTGACCTGGAACCAGCTCAGTACGACTGACAGGAGCAGGGACTACGGAGGATCGGAGTTTTGAGTTTGCAGCAGCAGCTCCAGCAGTGACGTCAGCGGATCTGGGTGCTACCACAAAGCGAGCGATTGCGTAAGCGGAAGCGTTTAGTGAGTTGTGCTGTGATGAAACTGTGAGTACATTTGTGTCATTCATTAACTTAGAATAATTTCAAGAAAGTTAGAACTTGGAAATTTTAGAAGTGTTTTCATAGACTTAGAATAATTTCTCCAAAAGTGAAATACGGGGAATCCACGCTAGTTTGCGGAGCCAAGTGCGAAAACACTTAGAAAAATTTCGTAAATTTTACGATTGACTTAGAAAATAATTTTGAATTTTCTCATACGGTGAATAGTTAGAATAACTATCGAGATGGATGCCTACGGTAAAATGCAAGATGATACTAAGTCAAAGATTCAGAAGGGAAGGTCTAACTTTAGAAAATCTCCGAAAGATAGGATCTCTTTGTCATACATAGAAACACGTCTAGAAGCCTTAGAAAAACAGTGGTCTTCTTTTGATGAAACACATAAGAAGATTATAATGGAAGTTTCTGGAGACGTACTTGAAAAATCTACTTATTTTAAAAATGAGATGTATGATGAGACCGAAGAACTGTACATAAATTACAAGTCGGAGTTAAAGGAAGCCATCCTTAGGTTAAAGAAAGATGTTAATGTTAATGAATTTTATGATGCAAATGCAACTAACAGCACCCAATCCTTTACTGTTAAATTACCGAAAATAGAAATACCTAATTTCAGTGGCAAATACACAGAATGGAGTAGTTTTCGTGATTTATTTTTGTCTTTAATTCACAACAATAAGGGATTGGATGACGTTCAAAAGCTGCACTATTTGAAGAGTCACTTGTCTGGCGAAGCCGAGCAAATGTTAAGACACATTCCTATCACGGCATGTAATTATAAAACTTGTTGGGATCAGTTAGAGCATCGTTACAACAACAAAAGGTTTTTAGCCAATTGTGTACTAAAACGTTTTATGAACCAAAAAAATGTATTGTCGGAATCTTCAAGTGCGATAAAGGAATTACTGGACACAACTAATGAGTGTTTAAATGCTCTTACTAATTTAGATGTAAATGTAGATTCCTGGGATCTTATTGTAATTTATATAGTTTCGTTGAAACTTGATACAGAATCTCGAAAGTTGTGGGAAGTAGAAGTCAGTAGGTGTAATGATGAATTGCCTAAACTTGTTGATTTTAAAAACTTTTTAGATCATCGTTTCAGATCTTTAGAATTTCTAGACAATAAAGCCACTAAACAGAGTAATGTTCGTAATAATGTTCCTAAAACAATGCATACAATTCCTGCTGTATCATGTATATTTTGTTCCGATGCTCACAAACTGTGTAATTGTAAAAAATTCGCAAAGGAAGATGTAAATGTACGTCGTACTTTTGCCCAAACCAACAAGTTATGTTTTAATTGTCTTGCTCCGAATCATTCGATATACAATTGCCGTCAATCAACCAGCTGTCGCATTTGTAAAAGGCGACATCACTCTTTACTGCACCCAAAGTTAGGTCCTAAAGATGATCAGGTAAACACTTCCGTAGTGGAAGGGGGCGCTCAGTCGTCCAATGTAGAATCATCTCAAGGCGAGGCATCAAATATAGTATCATGCTTTTCTAATGCAAATAGTCAAGTATTATTGGCCACTGCTTTGGTCAATGTAGATACGAAAAATGGAACTTTTTGTATCAGAGCTCTTCTGGACCAAGGTTCACAAGCTTCATTTATAGCAGAGTCTGTTGTACAAATGCTTGGTCTTAGAAGAGTTTCAAACATGAGCTACATTTCAGGGTTAGGTAGTGATCAAGGTTCATCCTTGCAGTCTAAATGGACCGTTATGGTCAAAATTCAGTCACGCCATGACCCCAACTTTATAGTTGAAGTTAAAGCTCATGTTCTTAATAAGCTCACTTCTCTTTTACCTGAGAGGAAAATGTCTGTTCCGATGTTTTCTCCTCAGATTCCTGCTATAGAGTTAGCAGACCCGAAGTTTGATACTCCGAGTAAAATTGATATTTTACTGGGGGCGGAAGTGTATGGTCAAATTATAATGGATGGAGTTGTCAAAGGTCCACCAGGTTCTCCAATTGCGCAAAATACCAAACTTGGCTGGATCCTTTCAGGCCATATATTTTCCCCTCCAAGTTACGAACTTTCACAGACACGTAATGAAATAATTAGTATGCACACTCAATTGAGTATGAACGATCTCCTGAAAGGTTTTTGGGAGCAAGAAGAACTGTCTTCAGCTGTGAAGAAATGTCTGTCTGAAGAAGAACAGCAATGCGAAGAGCTGTTCGCCAAAACTACTTCTAGAGATGATGAGGGTCGCTATATCGTGAAATTGCCATTCAAAAATGTGGATCCAAGTTGTCAATACGGTAATTCTTATGATATTGCGCAAAAACGATTCTTTATGCTCGAAAAACGATTACTGAAGAATCAACCACTGAAGATTCAATATTCCGAGGTTTTGGAGGAATATTTAAAATTAAATCACATGGAAGTAGTGCCGGAAGTGGAGAAAGCTAATCCCAAGGCTGTGTATCTTCCCCATCACGCTGTCGTTCGCAATGAGAGAAGCGCCACTAAGGTTCGGGTCGTGTTTGATGCGTCGTGTTCGCTTAATAATGGAACTTCGTTGAATGATGATCTCATGGTAGGTCCAACGCTTCAACCCACACTTCGACACCTTATTTTACGTTGGCGCTGCTATCCTATAAGCCTGGTAGCAGATATTGTGAAGATGTACCGTCAAGTCAAGATAGCTGCTGAGGATGTTGATTTTCAACGTCTATTATGGCGTAGCGATGTTAATTCAGAACTTCAGCATCTCCGACAATTGCGTGTAACATTTGGTACATCAGCGGCACCTTACTTGGCGGTTAGATCCTTACAACAGCTTGCACATGATGAGGGAGATAAATATCCTTTGGCAGCTAGCAGAGTCCTTAGGGAATATTATATGGATGATCTTATGACAGGCTGCGAAAATATAAACGAGGGAGCACAGATTTATCAACAAATGAACGAGTTACTTAAACTTGGTGGTTTCCAGCTTCAGAAATGGAGTAGTAGCAATAGTGAGTTGTTGTCAAAGTGGGATAGAGAAAGTAAGAATTCAAAGGAAACTTTAGAGCTAAAATTAGATACAGTTATCAAAATTTTAGGTCTCACTTGGAATAGACACCAAGATGAATTTCAATACACTGTCCAACTTACAGCACTGGAAACACCCATAACTAAGAGGAAAATGATTTCGGAAATAGCAAAACTGTTTGATCCCCTCGGTTGGCTAGCTCCTGTGGTCACCACTGCTAAAATATTTATTCAAAGAGTCTGGCTGTCAGGGATACAATGGGATGAAGAATTGCCATGTGATATTTTGAAGGCATGGCTTGAGTTTCGAGATGAACTTACACATCTCGCTCAATTTAAGATTCCAAGATGGATTGGCACTAGCACCAACGATGTTAGCAGAGAACTTCAAGGATTCTGCGATGCTTCAAATGCAGCATACGCAGCTGCAGTCTATATGAGAATTGTTGATGGTAAAGGTGATGTGCATGTACGATTACTTGCCGCAAAGACGAAGGTTGCTCCGGTGAAGCAAGTCTCGATTCCTCGGTTGGAGTTGTGCGGAGCGGTATTGTTAGCCAACCTGCTTCACGAAATTGCAGAAGTTTTAGAGATTCCGAAGGAGTGCGTTTACGCCTGGACGGACTCAAGTGTAGTCCTTTCATGGTTGAGTAGTCATCCCAGCAAATGGAAAACCTATGTCGCGAATCGAGTCTCTGAAATATTAACGCTTATGAATAATACTCAGTGGTCACATGTCAAGTCCGAATCTAACCCTGCAGATTGTGCGTCGAGAGGTATAAATCCGAGCAAACTATCGGACTTGAAGATCTGGAGAGAGGGTCCACAATGGCTGCAAGAAAAGGTTATTAATTATTCAAAGGGACAGTTTAAATTAACGGATTTAGAAAAGAAAAAAGAGCAAATTTCGTGCTACACTATTCAGTCAGAGTCAGAATCTATATTATGTCGTTATTCTTCATTGAATAAATTATTAAGAGTTGTTGCATACATACGTAGATTCCTTAAGTTAAAGAAAGAAAAATTTACGCCTTACATATCTAGATTAGAATTAAAAGAGTCTTTACTTACCTGTATCCGATTGTGTCAAAGGAAAAGTTTCCTGGAAGAAATAAAATGTTTACAAACTTTGGGAAAGATAAAGAAAAGTAGTAAACTTACCTCACTGTGTCCGTTTCTTGATGCTGATGGTATACTCAGGGTGGGCGGTCGCTTACAAAATGCTGAAATAGATGAAAATATGAAACATCCAATATTGCTGCCGTATCAGTCGCACTTCACAGATTTGATTGTGGATGATGCCCATAATCGCACTCTTCACGGCGGTCCACAATTAATGACAAACTTTTTAAGAACGCAGTATTGGATAGTTAATGCGAAAAATCTTGTTCGCAAGGTCGTTCGGAAGTGTGTTGTATGTCGTCGCCATTCTGCACAAACAAGTCAGCAAATGATGGGACAGCTACCTACGGAACGTGTCACAGTCTGTCGACCTTTCTATCAGAGTGGGGTTGACTACGCAGGACCCATAGCTATAAGACCGTATAAAGGGCGTGGTTATCGAGCCGTTAAAGGATATATAGCCTTGTTCGTATGTATGACCACTCGTGCAATACACCTCGAAGTCGTTAGTGACATGACATCCGAGGCATTTTTAGCAGCTTTTAAGCGTTTTGTTGCACGGCGAGGTCACTGCGCAGATTTATGGACTATTACTTTGTATATTACCTTAATCTGATAAATCAGTATATAAATGATCCTTCATACTATGTCAGTTACTAAGTATAAAATATTGTGAAAATATCATCGGATGAACCCAGTCTTTTTGCCCCTCGACACATAACGACTTTCACTTTTTTTATTTCGGATCGACAGATAGACAAAAAATATAAAAGTCAGTTCTAAATGAAACATATCGTTGGTTTATTGAAATGTAAAATTTTGTTGTATTTTTATTTTTTAATAAAGCCTTCTGTATAGGCTGTTAGAACATTAAAATACGATCTATAAAATGTACCGATCATAAATATAAGAGTCGCTCGTAAAATCAGATTAGAACATGATTTATGCGAAGAAAGTGAAATAAAAATTATATAGAGGCTAAAAATTAAGATCAGAGTCGTCAAATTTGAATCTGTGATATGTTTTTTTGAAATTGATTAACTACTAGAGTTTAAAAGAACAAATGTTAATGATCATCAATCAATTACCTAATTAAAGAGCAAATTTCTTAAAAGTACGATACTTACAAATAATGTAATTCTTTGGTTCATCTATTTGTTTGTCTATGCTTCCTCCCTCAGCTTTGCCTGCGTGATCTGATATTGCTGGAATGGGATATGTTTCTCTAGCTCCCAAACTATCTCCAAACAAAAAATTGCATCGATCCGTTGCTCCGTTTTGACGTGCGAGACAAACACCCAAACTCACTTTGACATAATTCAGTGACTTAATAGCGTTTGAACTGCTCAAACGCCAGTAAATGAAATAAAAGTATAACTTCATTACTTTCCATTCGATCACTCAGATCATCGATAGGTATAGGTAAAAGAAAATTGTCTCAATTAGGACTACCTTTGTTCGTGACGAGTTTTGCCGACTCGCTAAAAGCTAAGTGCTTTGGTGTTCAGGGAAAAAGTTGTGATTAGTGTTCGTGTCTACTGAAAGCGCAGAACTCACTTAGTTTAGAGCGAAGGTAAGCTATAAGAATTTTGTATCGCTCTTCATATTATGGCAAACTATCAAAATATTTAGATCACGATGTGAACCGAAGTAGAACAAACCTGGCCATATTTAGCAATATATATTTTTATTACAACTTAGATAGGTATATCTTTATAAAAATATACCTAAATTATTATAGTTTTCTAACGGTTAGTCATTTTTATTTCAAAAACTTTCGTATATGTTAGCAATACATTTTGTCGGAGCTTCCGTTTAAGCGACCGAAAACAGTTCATACATTACTTGCCACGACCTTATTTGTAGAAATTGTTAACAGATATAATATTTACTGAAGTCAAGTAAATTGGAACTCATTGAAATAAATTATTTAACGAGATTCACAGCCTATTAGCTTCTTTTTACTGCGTCATCAGAAAACAGGTATTGTTTAATCAATTTGATCTGTTTTTTATTAGTAAGTAAAATAGCTTTTATTCATTTTTCAACAATCATGGTTTATGTTACTATCCATAGCTCCACACTTTCCAAATTCAAACTATGTTTTTAAATGTGAAGAACTTTTAATAGATATTTGTTTTTTCGATGATTGTCGAGTAAAAAAATCAGATATATCAGACATAATCAGATATAGCAGTCGTTTGTTTTGTTGCTTTGCTACTAGAACACAATTTTTATTGTATTATTTTTAATATCAACTCAATCGACAATTTGAGTCACAACAACATTTGTTCTTAACTACTTACTGTGTTTTTGTCTCTGAAAAACCGTTGGGACCATTGCGAAGTTAATTGGCCAAGATATGTCAGAGAACCATTCGTTCAGCCCATAGATTTTTATGGCTGCACCCGTTCTAGATTACTATATCACAGTTCTATTGCGAACTCCTACTAGCAATCTGAGAATTTCCCATGAGATGTGATTTTATTATTTGTTGGGTACAGACTGCTGTCTGAATATGCAACTGGAGTAGGAAAAAATTTATATTGATATTTTATTATAGTAAAATACTGACGTGTTTTTTAAGAGTAATTGTGATTACAATTACAACTATTAAATCGAAGCTATTAAACTAAAAATAACTATTCAGATTACATACTTAGAGCCTGAGCGTAGGTATAAAATAATCATTTTAGGTATTATAAGTCATCGTAAATTTACAGGCTGTAATAGCAAAGGCAACCTTTTGACATTATGTCCTAAAACGTACAGGTTTCGAGATACTCTATGTCAAAGATCCCGTATATATGAAACTACCTTAACACCGGATCTTTATCATGGAATATCACGAAACCGCTTTAGTCAAAAGCGTCCAGGGTGCATACCATCATCTTTAAGACAGCGATTAAAAAATAGCGCGATGCAGAATAGGTTCCTAAAACGACGTTCCTTTGACGACTCTGTATAAGTTAAAACAGGGAGAAAAAAATAGCCCTTGGCGAGTTTCTTGCCGGTTCTTCTCGCTACAAGGTCTCCTGCCGTAGGATTTGCGAACCGATGGCGTAGCTTCATTGACGTTCATAAGTGTTGTTAAACAAACCTAAATTGAATAAACGATATTGAATTTTGAATTTTGAATTTTGAAAATGAATTGCTTTCTTTCGTACTATGACCTTCTAAAAACTGGATCGCAAATGAATTGCTAAATGTGAATGACCGAACGATTTGTGTCCTTATTTCTTCTACCCGTCTCTTTCACTCGATTCTGTCATGCCCGGAGAGTAGCTTGGCCGAGTCATAAGTCAAATAAGAGTATGTGACAGCTTAGCGGCTGTGAAATGTCATTGAATGATCACTGAATCGCTGTCATTGATATTAAGCTGTCGTGGTACGAATAAGCGAAGCAGATCAGGGTGCCTACCATCAACTCTTATTGCGGTTTGTTTAGGACCTAAACTGATCTGCTTCGCTTATTCGTACCACGACAGCTTAATATCAATGACAGCGATTCAGTGATCATTCAATGACATTTCACAGCCGCTAAGCTGTCATGAACTCTTATTTGACTTATAACCCGGTCGATTTAACATGACACCTGTAGGTTATACCCGTCCCTCTCACTCTCCGGGCCTGACAGAATCGAATGAAAGAGACGGGTAGAAGAAATAGGGACACAAATCGTTCGATCATTTACATTTAGCAATTCATTTGCGATCCAGTTTTTAGAAGGTCATAGTACGAAAGAAAGCAATTCATTTTAGGAACCTATTCTGCATCGCGCTATTTTTTAATCGCTGTCTTAAAGTTGATGGTAGGCACCCAGTTTAGGTTCTAAACAAAACCGCAATAAGAGTTGATGGTATGCACCCAGGTGACATTTGTCCTAAACTTTAGGACAAAATGTCATCTAACATTTTTTGTTCGTCTATAGGTCCTTTATCGATATAAAATGGTTTCATGATGCGTCACACTTTTCCACAGTCTTGCAAAAACATGGTCATCACTATAGCAGGCTTTCATACAAAGAGGTTCAAACCGCTTCCAGTCTAAACCGTTCAGCCGTTTTGTCGTGATTGAGTAACAAACATCCAAATATCTAAACTTTCAGGTAGGATAGGTTCGCTCTTGATATAAATCTTACTCGAGAAATAATATGACATTTACGATGGAGCGAGCTCACCTAGAAGATGTCTCTGCACTCTAATTTTGATAACGTTCGGGTTGAGGGCCTAAATCCAAAAAACCCAAATCGAAAAATGTTATGACGTCAATTCAGCCTGGGGCCGTACCGGCTAACGCTCCGAACTTGGGCAAGTCGAGTGAATCGAGCCCCAATCAGGCCAAAATAGCGAACCCCGATTCATGATGTCACAGGAACATCGATAAATAAACTATATTTCTTTCTTTCTTTCTTTCTTATATCTTCCAAATAACATCGACAAATAGTACAATACGAAATTCCGTACTTCGATTTATCTGTTTTAAGTTGAAGCCCGGCAGATTTTCGGAATTCCGAAGTTCGGAAAGTTCACCGGTAGGGCCCATGGACAGCGTATGACACTCTTATCTATGAAAAGCGAATCATTTAAGTCACTGAATTATGTCAAAGTGTGTTTGTGTGTTTGTCTCGCGCATGAAGGCTCGACTTAATACTGGTTACCTCAGAGTATTAAGTCAAACTTCATGGTCTCGCGCGTCAAAACGGAGCAACGGATCAATGCAATTTTTGGTTTGGAGATAGTTTGGGAGCTAGAGAAACATATCCCATTCCAGCAATATCAGATCACGCAGGCAAAGCTGAGGGGGGAAGCATAGACAAACAAATAGATGAACCAAAGAATTACATTATTTGTAAGTATCGTACTTTTAACAACCTGTTCATTCATAACAGAACAATAAACTTGCTCTTTAATTAGGTAATTGATTGATGATCATTAACATTTGTTCTTTTAAACTCTAGTAGTTAATCAATAATAATAAATACCATTTTAAATAATAATAATCCATACATCATACAACTTTATATTGTAGTTTCAACTTGTCACTTTCGCAAACAATTATAGACTTTATTACTTAACACCAAAGGTTGGAAGTAAACAAACCCGTCAATGGCATGTTTGACCTAATAACTGACTTGCAATATGCTAATAATATGACATTGATATCCTCATTTTGCGGAATATGGTGTCCATAGTTGCATCTTGATTCCCCCATTATGAATATTAAGAGGCTTGTGGAAAATCATAGTATTTAACATAATGCAAGTATTAAAATTTGTTTACCATAAATTTTGAGCTTATAGTCATAGAAACCTGAAAAGTTTGCTCATTTGTTTGTCCATCTATCAAGTATTTTCACGCGAAGGCGTATACGTAACAACTTTCTCGTCAAATCTTATTATTTAGGTCTGTAGCTCTTAAAACATTAGAAATGTTAAGTTTCTAAGGAAAGATACAGTACGATGACCGATTTGGCGCAGAGGTACGGATACTTACCTGCGTCCTGCGTCAGAGGTCCCGGGTTCGATTCCCGATCAAGACAAATATTTGTGCGCATGAACATGTCTATTTGTGTTGGTATATTAAGTAGGTATTATTACAAACAAAATTTATGCATATATTTATCTGTTATAAATTTTTCCATGACACAGTCATAGTGTTAAGATATTTTACTGTGATACAGTTTCTTAACGAAATTTACACGAAATAGGCTTAGATAATTGGAGTGATTGAAAAAAAAAGATACGACTAATAATGTAATGTAAGTATGTTATTTTTCCAATTCAGAATATTATCCTATACGTAAATCTAGCACTTAAGTACAGGTAGGTACAAACATGTTAATTACATTTACTTATCTTTCAACACAACAACACTCAATGAATTAGAGATGCATTCACCGATGACATTTAAGTGTAACACTACACTTTCGAATTGAGTTCAATCTGTCAGTGAGTCGCTTCACAAGTAAACAAATAACTTACTACCATGTCGTACCAACTTTTATTCTTACATCGTGAAGTTTCAACCTACAAAGCTTAACCAGTTGGATGTGACAAGGTTCTTAAAGCTTTTTCCTTGGTGGTATGA
Organism: Crambus lathoniellus; assembly: GCA_949710035.1. Classification (NCBI taxonomy): domain Eukaryota; kingdom Metazoa; phylum Arthropoda; class Insecta; order Lepidoptera; family Crambidae; genus Crambus; species Crambus lathoniellus. The sequence goes on along the minus strand of OX453310.1, from coordinate 5,794,763 downwards.
ATGAGGTTAATCTAAGCCAGTGACTTTGATAAAACAGGCTGGCCTACTCGTTGCTGATATAATCTGTTATGTGACGATAGCTTTCAATTAGCGTAGACCAGTGGCTCAGCTCCTGATATGGGTAATGGAAATGTCAGTTGGTTATTTTGTTGAAAACAGACTAGGAACATTTAGTCGCTTTCTGGTATATGTGTTGTTTTTATTTAACTTGCAGTGTTTGTATGTAACTACATATGTATGTTCGGGTTAAATTGCAAGTTAACCTTCCGTGAACCACGTGGATAAAAGTTGCGTTCTGCAATATGTGGGGGTTTCTTATACCCCAACATAGTTCTATCTTTTTATAGGGAATATATTTTTAAAGTTTATTTTATTGTTATTTATATTGTTTTTAGACTAATAAGAGATAAAAATAAAATAAATTTGTTACAAATAATAAACATTTTAAATATCTTTAGGCATTGTAACAAAAATAGTACTTTTTTTTCCAACTAAAATGAGACAATGTTTTTTAGCTTAGACTTTACAAAAAAGCTTAACTAATAATAACGTCTTATTTATTTTTATTTGAGGGCCTAATAGGGTACGAAACAAAAATAAAATAAAAAAGTCACTAAAAATAATTATTCTTGAGTCTCTTCATAGAAATAGTCATAATTTGAACACACTATACTAACGACGACCGACGCGACGACCTGGGTGCCTACCATCAACTCTTATTGCGATTTTGTTGTATGTACCACGACAGCTTAATATCAATGACAGCGATTCAGTCATCATTCAATGACATTTCAGAGCCGCTAAGCTGTCAAGAACTCCTATTTGACTTATAACCCGGTCGATTTAACATGACACCTGCAGGTTATACCCGTCCCTCTCACTCTCCGGGCATGACAGAATCGAGTGAAAGAGACGGGTATTTTTTTTTTTTTTTTTTTTTTATTTATGGCACAACAAACAACTACATTTACAGATTCTTAAAAAACATTTTAAAAATAGCATATTATTTTAAATGTAGCCAACCCCGTTGTGCGCAGATTAAGTATGAAAACATATAGGGGCAGTGAAAACAATAATAATTATTAAAGTAACACAAAAAAAAGTATTAAAATTAACTTAGTTCTTTAAACAAACGATAAATAAAAGAATCAAGGTGCATAACATAGTTAGGGTTATTGTTAAGGTATTAGGTACTTTAAAGTACATTATCTTCGTAGATACAATTAATGCTGTTTCTAAAAGTTGCGAGTGAAGTTGCAAAGATCTCGACATCGACAAAGTGAGCGTTATATTGTTCCATTAGTCTGCGCAAAGGTGCGCGCATACCAGCGTTTGTTTTACAAGGTGTTGGTGCAAACAAATGGCGTTTGCGAGCCTCTCGTGTTGGGTGTGATCGATACGGAATACGAATGTAAATTTGGTTGACCAACTGGCTACAATCAAATTTATTGTGACATATTTTATACAGAAGCATTTGGTCTAATAAAGTTCTTCTCATATCAAGGGAGGGAATCAGATATTTTTTTTTAAGTAAAACGTAGTTTGACTTAGAACGAAAACAACGATAGTGCATAGTTTTAAGAAATTTAGACTGTACTCTCTCAATTTGATTTTTATATTTGGTGTAATGTGGATTCCAAATACACGATGCATACTCAAGTTGAGATCTAATCAAAGATTTGTAAAGCAGAAGGTACGATGCGGGTTTTCTGAAATGAGTAGACATTCTCATTACGTACCCATACATCTTAAAAGCCTTATCGACGACGTGATTGACGTGGACGTCGAAGTGAAGTTTACTATCCATGAACAAACCTAAATCCTTTATAACTGAGACCTGTTCTAAGGGGGTGCCCGACAGGGTATAAGTAAATTTTACAGTGTGAGTTTTTTTTGTGAATGTGATGGATTTACATTTAGTCAAACTTAGTTGTAGCTTGTTTACTATACAATAGTCTGCCAAGCGGTCTAAATCATCCTGTAGTTTTTGACAGTCAGATGGTGTTGTAATTCTGCGATATATTTTGAGGTCGTCTGCGTACAATAAATATTTACTATTTCTAAAGCATTGGCCTATGTCGTTAATAAATAACAAAAAAAGGAGGGGCCCCAAAATTGAACCCTGGGCTACTCCAGACGGGACGATGATCGTTCCAGATGTGTGTCCTTTGATAAAAACTCGTTGAGTCCTGTTCCTGACATAGGAGGTGAACCATCTCAACAAGCTACCGCGAATACCATTAAATGCCAGCTTTTGAAGAAGCAGGTCATGGTCGACCTTGTCGAAGGCCTTGCAAAAGTCTGTGTATACCGCATCTACTTGGACACGGTTGTCCATACATTCAAACAAATAATTAGTATACAGAATGAGATTACTGATAGTCGAGCGTTTGTTTACAAACCCATGTTGCTCTTCAATTATTATTCTATGTAGGTTAGGATATATGTAATCGTGGACTAATCGTTCAAGGACCTTCGCCAAGGTCGACAGCAAGGAGATTGGGCGATAGTTTGTGACATCACTTCTATTTCCGCTTTTGTACACAGGAGTGATGTTGGCCGTTTTCCATATTTCAGGGACAGCACCCTCACGAAGGCTTCTGTTGTACAAAATATGCAAAGGAATCGCTATAGATTCTGCAGTGTGTTTAATAAAGAAAGGGGGTAGATTATCTGGCCCTGGACCCTTGGTGACATCTAATTTTTTGAGTTCTTTTATAATTGTCTCCTTAGAAACATATAAGTCGGAAAGCGTAAAGTCACAATGTTCACCGGTAGAAACTTTGTCATAATCTATGCGACTCGAGCTGCTAGTCTCGTATACGGAACCGAAAAAATGTGAGAATAATTCGCAGATTTGCTGTGGCTTATCCGATTTAACATCACTGTAATGCATTAATGAGGGTATACCTGATTTTGCTTTGTTACTTTTAACGTACGTCCAAAATGTTCTCACATCCGCCCTCAACCCATCTTCAATCTTTTCAATGTATTTATCAAAACAATTTTGACACTGTGATTTGAATCTCTGGCGAAGAGTAGAAAATTCCTCATAATGTGATAAGCTATTAAATTTTTTCCATTTTTTCCAGGCCTTTTCTTTATCATTAAATATATGTATAAGCGGTCGCGAGAACCATATTGGAAAATTATTAGACCTCACAAGGCCAGTTGGTACGTGCTCCCTAATTATTTCAAACAACTTCTCATAAAAAATATTGACCGAGTCTTCTAAACTACCACAGCGGGTAGAAGAAAAAAGGACACAAATCGTTCGGTAATTAACATTTAGCAATTCATTTGCGATCCAGTTTTTAGAAGGTCATAGTACGAAAGAAAGCAATTCATTTTAGGAACCTATTCTGCATCGCGCTATTTTTGAATTTGATGGTAGGCACTCTGTACTACGTGGGGTTTGTGTCACCCGGCCGCAGTTTGCAGGCGTCCGTCCGCTGCGCCTTTGATGCTACTACTAAATCACTGTCACTTAACGGTTTGGCAATGTCACAACTCCAGCTACACGAGGTTTTGAGGTGTTCACGCGGACTTTGAGAAATACACAGAGATTTTTGTTTGGCTGGGGTTTATTAAACCCAACGTGGTGCACGAAAGGTGAAATTGGACCCCTCTTCTTCATCGAAGTATGAGCGTGGTCGCCATGTAGTCGTGGAAGTGGAGGGGGCAGTTACGACACGTCTCGCTCGCACGGTGCATCGCCATTTTTCTCTGCTCGAAGAAATCCTACTGCACTCGTTAATGGACCCATCCACAATATACTTGATCTGATCGGTAGAACGCGTGGTGACCTCCCGCGCGGTCTGGTGCCTTCTACTTTCTCGTGGATGACAAGGCGCTCTAGGACACGTCATCGCGTCTCGAAACGTGACCAAAGAAGGTTTAGTATAAGAGACTGTATAGTGGAGTATAGACGATGCTTTATTCCGAGTTCTTGGAGTATGGAGACATTTATACGAAACTCGGTCCATGAAATTCCAAGCATTCTCCTCCAGCCCACCAAATTGGACCCACTTCCCCAGTTATTGACCGATTGAGCTGAAAATTTGCGTACTGCAAGCTGGCAAACAAAGAGTAATGTTGATTGCAGGAGGGAGCTATACACTACGTATAGCGCCATCACGCTTACAATATTAATATATGTCGGAACCTCATCGTCAGCGCAGTGCTGCCCTCATGGTCATGGACAGCAAGATTCACTTTTCTGTATCGAATTTGCCGCGTTTAAGGATTCATTCGTCTACATCACTTGAATCCTTGTTCATTTCGGGTCTTATCGATTGTGATTGAGGAATAAGACGTTTGTTATTGTAGAAAGACTATTATTTCGAGAACCCCTGGTCACAAGCATCCTGACAACGAAGACCTAGCCTACCCGCTACGAAAAATGTAACATTAATTTAACAGAAAAATTTAAAATGAAGTATCTAGAAAAAATCGACTCATCTCACAACCAGCTCCGATGGTACTCGAACCCACTACCTCTCGCTATCCGGGCGACTGCTCTAACCTCTGAGCTACGGAGTCGTCTCAGAGGTTAGACAAAAGTGCCAGTGAATTTGTTTCTAAGTAAAAAAATTGCATATTTATAACATGCCTGAAATAAAACTCAATAGACGTAGCAATTCCGTATTAAAATAATAAGTACATGAAAAATTCAGAACATACCTTCCTCTTCCAAGTTTAAAAAATGTATTGCAGCACCAAAAATAACCACAAATCACCATATAAGTTGAAAAAATATTGAGAGCGTCGAGAACAAAGACATGCGATGCACACGAATGACTCTATTCAGACTGATTGTACGCCAGGCACACGCCAAAGCGTGCCCCGTAGTGTTAATTTTGTGGCTTCTACCTTACTCGTGGGTTAATAAAGTTTATAAAAAAACTGGTTTGAGGGAACTTTGCGTTAGTTTCCGACTTGGACTTTTAAGCAGTTTCAAAGCAAAAATACTCCTTTCTGCATCGTCCGGAGTCTGTTTGGAGACCTCCAGGCAGGCTATGGTAACTCGTGTCCGGGCGAGAGAGCCTCAGAAGAAGGCGGAACTTACAGAACAGGAAGGTTGACATTCCACAATAATACAGTAGAGATTTGATAAAACTTAACCGACTCTGTGGTCTAGTGGTTCACGCCACCGATTTCAGACCAAGAGGTCCCGGGTTTGATTTCCAGTGGGGGTACATATTGTATTCGGCTTGGTTGGTGGTAGGACTTGTTCTTAGTCCGCCTGGCTAGCTACCACTGTCTTCACTAAGTCTAACACCATAACAATTTTATTATGCTTACAGCATTATTGTGTTGCGGCAGTTAGAGATAAGATAGCCAGTTCCTCAGAGATTGAGGATTCCGGAAGTAGTGCGCTTCCACCTTCAGCCTTATCACCACATGACATCAAAGGCTAAGTGCTACCCCGTTGTGGATAAAAAGAAACTCCACTTTTAAGTATAACACAGATCTATAAAACGCTTCTCAATGTTTATCTTCTTGTCAATTTATGACACTTCTGTTAAGTTGCTATGATATACAGAACAATATTCGCTTAGACTGCAAAAAATAAAACCGTTTTATTGTCTCTCTTATCGGAGCCTAATGCATATTTTCTCTTACGAGTGCATTTCTAATGCGTGTGATTAAGGTTAACAGATCATGGTATCGATTTGAGATTTCACATAACAATTAGTTTAAACATACCGACTGTGTAAACGTGATTGAATCTTTTATTTATCTTTTTAAAGTTATAGTAAAACTTTTTTAAATGAGACTTTCTTTAAATGAGAGTGAAATCCAGAATTAGCTTTTTGATTTAAAAATATTATTAATGTAAAATTATTTTCCCCTTACGCAATTTGTAGCAAAGGGAATTCCTGATATTATTTTTCAATATTTGCTAACTGAAAATAAAGAGGGCAAATTATTTTGTACTTTCAAACCAATTAGTTAAACGAGATCGTAGCATTTAAGGAGTTGTCCTTTATTAAATTCAATTTTCTTCATCATCGACCTCGTCTAACCTATTATCGGCATTTATTTAACAGTTCTTCTCAATTAAAATACTTTCAAAGGGTTCCCGAGGGATTTGGCGAATAAATTGACAGTTAACAAAGTCGTTTGAAACAATTTGTTGAAAAAAAAGATCGCGTTTCAAAAATAACTAATTGATTGGGAAATTTTATTAACGCTCTTGCAAATGTGGTAGGAATTCAATTTGTTATTGTAACATAACTTTTCGTACTTTATTACGATTCTCTGATTACGATTTTAAACCATCATACAAAATTATCTACTATCGAAACATTTGTGAGGCAATAATAAACTAATTGTCATGCATTCTCGGCAAAAGTATTTTTAACGGGTACTAAATTCTATGTATAGCTGAACTTAAGCTATGCGTAGTAGCTTAGGAGTTAAATAAATAACTCGAAGCAACAAATTAAGAGAAATGTATATGAGTATGTCATGAGCCGTTTGAAATTTTCCATGCAAATTAGTTACGAACTAACGATTAATAACTAACAGTGTCATCGCTCGCTAAACTAACATTGCGTTGCGTGTGTAACGTCTGTAGGGTTGTCAATCTCAAGATTTTTATCAATTGCAGTGAGATTTAAAACTTCGTGTTGAGTTCATTTTTCAATCTTAAAACTTAACACTCGAGGGAAAAGTGTTGGTTTGATTGTGTTGATTTTAAAAATAAAATACCTTTGATAAACTATTGTTGCAGTTAATAATTTTTTTTTATTATTTAGCTTAATTTTTAATGATATTCTTTCTTAATCTATTTTTAACAACTGACTTCAAAAAGAGGGGTGTTTTAAGTTTGTATATATAAAAAACTCCCAGCAGAATTGACAAGTTTAACGCTATTGCAATTTAAAAATAAATTATCTGTTATTGTTGACAAAACATTATTACAGTATTTCCGATTTTTTTATGTGATAAAACAATTAATTAATTAATAATCTTCTGACATTCATGTAATCCAATATTTTATTTAAAATCTAGACATGTATTTGTATTGTTTCTTTATTTGTGACTTGATATTTTATAAATAATTTTGACATTATCTGTGATTGTAATAAGTACTATCGAATTGATTGAAATTAGCTATTTAATTTGATGTTTAAGTTATAATGTTTGCACGCCGTTTGCATATGGCAGACATGTAACGGTACACATTTTATCGTCAAGACCTAAGTTTATTTTAACCACATGTTTTGCAAATAAACGATTTATCTTATCTTATCTTATCTTTGACTGTGTCTGTGGTATCGTAGCTCCTGAACCAATAATCGGCCGACTTTGATGCGGTTTATTTAGTTTGAAAATTGATGTGATTGAGATGGTTCGCTGCAATAGGGATATTTTAAGCATAATGTGTGTTTATTTACAAAAGTATATGTGTGAAATAAAATTAAAAATTTTAAGCAAGCCCCGACAACTTTTTTAAATTTTTATTGATTAATCTTGATTGCGTTCTTTGATGATTTTGACAACATTCTATACATTTACTTATGTAATATGTTATGTAATGTAGTATATGTCTATACTAATATTATAAAGAGGAAAGATTTGATTGTTTGTTTGTTTGTTTGCATCGAAAAGGCTCCGAAACTACTGGACCGATTTCGAAAATTCTTGGACCATTAGAAAGCTACACTCTTCCCAAGTGACAAAGGCTATATTTTATCCCGATATTCCCGATTTACCCGCGTGGCAGTCGTTCCCGTAGAACGGGTACCACGCGGGTGAAACTGCGAGGATCTGCTAGTATTATATATATTATTTACTTATTAAAAAAATATTCTCAAAATTACTTTTAAAATTACTCTAAAAATGTTTAACTACATCATAATGATAAAAATAAACAAATTATAATAATAAAAACTTGATATTGACAGCCCTAATAATTTGCAGTTAAATGTGCCCAGTCTAGGTGCAGTTCCTTACTAACTCGCCTACTGACGGGTTGTCTGTCGGCACTCTGGCTTTCTGTAACGACTGACCTTGTGAATGCATCTGGTTTTGTTTATACAAAAACAAGTAAAATGTTGATTTTATCATTTTGATATTCTTTAGCTTGGGCACAGACAGTGTTACAACAGTTACTTATGACTTTATAATTGAACCATTTTGTGTAGCAACGACATAAATTATTTTGTAAATGCGTTGCTTCTGCTATAGCTGATATGTAGCCTTAGCTGATTGGGGATTCTCCCCCCACCCCTAAGGGGGTTAAAAAGGGGGGTCAGAGTTTGTTTGCAAATTATAATATCTTCAATGGATTTACATGAAACGTTGCACAAAAGTTCCTTAAGTGATGTCTGTGAGCACTAAGAAAGGATATTTGTAATCACGCCGAAATTCGATCGCATATTTTCGAAATGGTGTGTTTCGAAGGTATTTTACTTCAACGAATAGTGCGCTCAGAAATAAGATGTGCTTATAGAATACAGCTTTTAAAACTATTCATTACCCATTCTTATTTAAACTAAGGCAGTGAAAGCGGTATGCCACGGCTAAAGAATGAAAGCGCCGAATATCGTGTCCACACAACAATGAGATTGGCATTCCTGTTGTAAGCGAAAACAGATAAATTTCTTACAATCGCGATTGTCGATCGAATTGTTTAAATACTTGTGAATTTCGCTCGTTTTCAATAAACGATTAGTGCCTGGTAACTGCGGGACTGTGACAGTTGCCCCGTTTTGGTGAAACTAATTTTATTGTTGTAGGGAACTATAGTAAAATTAGACAGCGGTAGTTCACGACTTCGTGTGATTATCACTTGTCCAGCGCCTTTTCCGCCTCTGTGGTCTAGTGGTTCACACCAATACTGATTTCAGACCCAGAGATCCAGGGTTCGATTCCCAGTGGGGGTACCTACATATTGTATTCGGTTTGGTTGGTGATAGGACTTGTTCTTAGTCCGCCTGGCTAGCTCACTATCTTATCTAAGTCTGAAGTCATAACGAAGAAGATAGCCAGTTCCTCAATCACTGAGGAACTGGCTATCTTATCTCTAACTAGATAGCAGCATTATGCTGAGACGGGGTTTTGTTGGCCCACACACACACACCTAAGTGTTATTTTTTGTTTTTCGTTTAAGTTTATTTTTTCTCTTCTCATTATTTATTGTTTGTTTGATTGTTTCTTTTATAAGTGTGTGTCCAATAAATGTTTTTCTTTCTTTCTTTCTTAACTGCCGGTATACAATAATGCTCAAAACATCTTTGATGAAGCGCTTCCATCTTCAGCCTTATCACATCAAGTGTGATGAAGGCTAAGTGCTACCTCGTTGTGGATAAAAAAAAACACATTTATAAACTACAAGTAGCCTATTCACATAGTTTTGGTAATGAGAAACCACATTAACCATTACCTACTTAAAAACGAGAAATTATAGAAATATACTTTTCCTGACCGGGACTTTCAGGACTGCAGGTATAGCGGCACCTTAAAAAAACCGGTGCGGATGCCACTTGAACACGGAGGTCCTTAAAACAACAATTAATTTCTTGCAATTTAATTAATGAGTAAAAAATGTCTATTACTTATTTACAGTTAGGGGTCATATTTATATAATGATGAGTGGTATAATTCGAAATATTTCAATATGATTTCGTAACAATATATTTTATTATTTGATTGAATCAAGCGTCACTTGGCGGAAGTCCCTAACCATTGTGAAAACTAAATATATGTAGCTTACTTCCGCAAAAAACACAAAATGCAAGATGCACCGCCCGCCCGCCCGTAAAAAAATTGCACATGCACACCACGAAAATACCAGTGCACAGTACCTGCATTTAGCAAGACTGCAATACACCTTGCACCTTCACCGATTAGACAATTTTTTTGAAAAATTTAGCCCCTATCAGAAATGTCTGGAATCGATTCTACTCTCGATTCTGAACAAATTATTTTCTCAGTTTCGCTAAAAGTATTAACACGTTGTATAAATAAAAATTAAAACCTTGTCCTGATAATACCAAACACAACAAAAAAGAATTAAGCATTCACAATGCAATTTTTATTATTGAAAAATGGAAAATGAAGTATTTAGAAAAAATGAGACGGGTCGATTTTTTCTAAATACTTCATTTTCCATTTTTCTGGACAAGGTTTGTATAAAAGAAAATATAAAGATGGCGCCGCCCGAAGCCGTGGCGGGGCAGCTAGTATCATAATAAAAATTTACATGAAATTCTGAAACACATTCGGTACACGTGAAATTGAAACCTTATTATTCAATAGGTACAAATTCTAGAATAATATTTGATTACATTTTCAAGATTTGAACTCCTACACGATTATGAAGTTCAAAGGTCACATAATTTACCTAAACGTTCGAAGCTTATTATAATTTGACACAAGTTCGATTTTATGGACCTATTAACTACCGAACTTGAATAATATTACCATAAAGTTACTGCCGAACATCATAGTGAAAGTGATAGTATGTGGAGAGAATTAAATTATTGGACGATAACGTAGATGATAACTAGTACGGGTAGAAACTGTCATAATTCTTAGGTAGTTATCTAACAGTAAGTTAAGGTTAGTTCATATAATTATGACCCTATTTTGGACAACTTTGTTACTTGCCAAACATTCTCAATTTAGCCGTGCAATGCAAATTGGCCGTACTTCGGACATACAGTTGATACACTTTTGCATTACAAGGGTTAACGCCCGAATTCTCGTACGCAAATCATCTTTGGGAGCGTCTCAAACATCATGACATCTCTTTCATACGTTTGACATTTAAAGTGACAGGGCGATGATTGATGATTAAGTAGCGTACGAGTATTCGGGCATAAGTATGTTAGCAAGTGGTTCAACTAATCCCGGTTCGTCAATAGTAGAAGATACGTTTTTTAAATTATATTAATTTATTTTTCTTTTGTTTCAGGTAAGAACCTGTTGGAAAATCTTCATCTTCGGAATGAAAAAGAGTTATCGTTAAAAACTGGTGATGTTGATTTAATCTATTACATCTATTACATCTATTATCTATTACAAATAAATAAAATTGGAGTGTCGGTTTGTAATATTAAAATAACCACTTTTTACTACATGCATATGATTATGTATACGGTACATATTCCAAAATAACATTTTTTACAATTTTTGTCTGTCTGTCTGTTTATCTGTCTGTCTGTCTGTCTGTCTGTTTGTTCCGGCTAATCTCTGAAACGGCTAGACCGATTTTGGCGGGACTTTCACTGACATGTAGCTGATGTAATAAGGAGTAACTTAGGATACTTTTTATCCCGATATTCCCACGGGAACTGGAACCACGCGGGTGCAACCGCGGGCGGCCGCTAGTATTACAGTAAAATGTGAAGTGCATTTGTTTGTTTACTCTTTTAAACATGGTTAAGGTTCTTTTAAATACAAAGTCATTGCACTACTGATATTTGGTGTGGGAACCTTAACTTTCGTAATCTAAAACGGTTGACTTCATTATAATTAAATGAAATCGACACGCGTAACAATATTGAGAATTGTAATTTATTCCTCTAACCTTATTCCACTGTAATAAGTGTCTCATTTGCAATTACTTGTTGTGAGAAACATGTACAAACATAACATAAGGTTATGTTAAACAGTAACATTCCATTTTTATTTTAAACCTTAACCTATTTGTCTTTAAGTTCAAAGTCGATCGAGGTAGAGACACATGGTGTTGCGACCATAGTTGTTGTTTGTTGTACATTTGAGCGAATGCTACAATTACCGCAGTCATATTTTCTGATTTACTTATTCTCAATTATGTTTCTCTCTTCAGCTTTCCAGTTGTTTAAGTAGAAATGTCTGTAAATATTAAATGTTAAGTTGTAAAACGTTTTGATTGTGTTCACAATTTATAACGATTGCCAAGAGAATGTTAGTAAAATGTTTTGAATTTTTGGAGAGTTGGTTTTAAGAATTTGATTTGTCGTTTAGAATTTGCTATCCCAGCTTATAACAAATAGGCATAAAACACAATATTAGTAACAAAATTTCAATGAAATTTATTTTTGTAAAAAAAACACTCGTCCTTTGACAGATGGCGAGATAACAAAGGACGAGCATTTTTAGAATTTGTGTGCATTTTTTTTGTTTTAACTAAAAATACCACACAAAACAAAGAAGAAATTAGGCCAAGAAAACAATAAGGCTCTTTTCAAACCCTTCCAAATAAAATTGTATTTTACATAAATGGGACAAAATGAAGTAAAGGATAAGTTCTTTCGGCGTTCTCCCTCGGGATAAACTCGAAAGCGTGACGAATGAGAGGTTCATTCAAATAGAATGTGCCATTTGTGTGTTATCGTATATCGCTTTAGTAGAAAATCGAGCATACGGCAGCTACATTCAAAAGAAAAGTTTAAAGGTACCTAGGATATTGTCTTTGAAATAATATTAAGAGTTTAGGTAGGACAGTCGCCAAAAAATGTACCTAGACCATAAACTTCGAAAATGTGATATAAATGCATCGTCAAAATTTTTAAATCTTACAGTCGTCACAAAGTAAGATGCCCGTTTTGACACATGCTAAAGTGACATGATAAGGGATGTAACCATACGAGTCTGTGATCGATTCTCGCGATTCATCGATTAAGTTTCTAAGTAATTAATCGATTATAGTAGGTTTGCAACTTGCAAGTTATTATTATTATGTTAGTAGTAGTAGTAGTAGTAGTAGTTAGTTAGTTTATAGTAGTTATTATTATAAAATGTTACACGTACTTTATAGGTACCTACTTATACTTTTAATAAATAAAAAAAAAAATATTTTCTTACAATCATACCAATTATCTAAGCCCATAGTAAATTTCTTAAGAAACTGTGTCTATGTGAAATTGATAACGGAGAAATATATAATAATAATAAATAAATAAATAAATAAAATATCTTTATTTCTTTAAAAGGTATACAAACTTAAGCTAGAAATTGGGTACTCCTTTTAGGTATGTATTATAATACCTGTACCAGGAGTATCCGCTCCTCCATACCTTACATTACTTAATTAGGTAGATACCTATTTAAAAGATAATTAACTATTTAAAAACAAATTGATTACAATTGTGTGTGTGCGCGCGCGTATATGGGTGTAAGTTAGTGTGTGTGTGTGTGTGTGTGTGTGTGTGTGTGTATACGAGTGTGTGTGCGTATGTGAGTGTTAGCATGATTTATTTAGCGTTCCTCAGTAAGATCTCAGCTTCATCGTAGCTTAATGATTTTTAACCAGTTACCAACATACTTAAATACTTTTTTGTTCGTAAAAACATACTTAATATACATAGAAAACACCCAGACCTAGACAAATAGACATTTTCATGCACACAAATATTTTTCTTGTTCGGGAATCGAACCCGAGACCTCTGGCGCAGAAGGCAGGTAGTTTAACAGGGTTAAACTATTCAAAAAATGAACATTAGATATTTTTTGTCGCGAAAACTTTGATCAATTCCAAATGAATTTGGGTTTCCATGGTATTAGGGGTTAAAGAATCAAATTGCCGTTTTGTATGGAGATTTTTGTACAAAACTTTTTCCCATAAGTACTAAGGTTTTTGTAATTTATTCAACGACTATATTATGTAACTTTACAAAATGTTACACTCGTATTTATGGAAATTTTAACTACTAAATGACATATTCGTAAAGAGAAAAAAAAAATTCACTAAGTTACAACTAATAAAGTACGAAATTCTGGAAACAAAAATAGTCTTAACTTTCGAGATAAGTTTTTTTTTAGTGTCTCTTTATTTTTTCTATGTAAATCATCAAATATCGTGGTTATTAAATTATCAAAAGCTGCTCGATACGGTCTTAATATAACGCAATATTAAAGAAGTTATGTATTTCTAATATCATAAAAGTTGTTAAGTTATATGTGAAAAAGAAAAAAACGGCAATTTCATTCTTTAACCCCTATTTTTTATTTATTTATTTTCTAAAAGGAAGACCAACAGCCAATAAAAAACGCTTTTCTTTTAGATCTTCATCCTCATCTTTACAGTGCACTCTGCGTTCTGTTCTAACCTTTCCTAGAAATTCCTCGTCACTCTTCCGACTTTCTTATCTGTGCATGCCGTTGGTATCAGAAAACTCTTAAGATCCTTCGACGATCAGCTTAGAAAAAAAATCCATTCTGTATCTCCCTCCGAATTTATAGTTTTCATATTTATTTATTTTTGTTCTCTTTCTATCTGTATTCATATATCGAATGTAAGTACTTACTCTTTATCCTTTTATTTTTGCACAAATTCTCCTATTATTATATTTAGTTATTCTCTTTCAATCGCTATATAGCAATAAGGCCGCCTTTTGTGTGTTTACTATTGTTTGTAATTTCTTTGTAGGTATTTGTCCTTTTTTATGTGCAATAAAGTCTCTTATTATTATTATTAGACATCAGAAGGCCGAATAGGTCCTCACTAATAGTATACATACATGTGGGGAAGCAGGCGGCTTGGTGTTGAAAACTATTCTTCTCGTTATTGTTCGTTTTTCTTAAGAATAATAATAGTTCTAATATTTTCACAGGCATATAAAACATTACCATTGACATAATTCTTATGAGATAAGATCATGATTATTACTAATGTGTGTAAACATCAGGATGTACTAACTGGTTCAATATAGAGATGTTAAGTGTTATCTGATTATAGATTACATCGATATTATGCGTTCGGATAAGCTCGCTTTACAACTAGACCGGGCGGACACGACAGTTGGAGGTGTACAATTTTTTACAGTATGCAAACTTACGAGAACGTCTTAGACAACGACATTTCTAAGCACTATCAAATTTGATTTTTCATCCCTGTGCATCACACTCGAAATTTAATTTTAAAATGTAACAAAAAAGTACGCGTGTGAAAAGTATGCAAACGCATATTTGTCACTTAGACTAGAAACGTTATCGATACATGATTTTGCATACTGAAAAAAATGATTGTTTTAGAGCCAAATATATAACAATTTCTTAAACTTATTCACGAAATTTGCACTCGCTCGAATCATTTTTTTCAGTATGCAAATTGTTGTATCGATAACGTTTCTAGTATAAGTGACAAATATGCGTTTGCATACTTATCACACTCGTACTTTTTTGTTACATTTTAAAATTAAATTTCAAGGGTAATGCACAGGGATAAAAATTCTAATTTTGATAGTGCTTACATATGTCGTCGTCTAAAACGTTCTTGCAAATTTGCATACTGAAAAAAATTGTACACCTCTAACTGTCGTGTCCGCCCGGTCTCAACCTGTTAGTGTTTTGATACTTCAGGCTGCGGCTTCCGTGGACTATACGACGCCATCCCGCGGGAATGTTATGTTTTTCCGGGATAAAAAGTAGCCTATGTCACTCTCCAGCTCCCAAACTATCCCCATACCAAAAAATCACGTCGATCCTTTGATCCGCTTTGACGTGAAAGACGGACAAAACTTCAATATGAATTGTATTTGTAGAGTGCACAAGGTGAACAGGTTGAACTTTGTATGCTGTTAACTGTACTTACCAACACAAGGTTACGGATTAGTATCGCCACCAAAAATATATATTCAAACTACTCAAGTTTATTTATAAACAGGCTGAAATATCTATTGATTTGAACCAAAACAGAACAGCCCCAGTAGACATATGCCTTTCTATTATCGATATCGCCAGTAGAATAGAAAGAAAATGTATGGGATTGACATTAGCTATTGAAATGTCACGTGACCGCTAATGTCAATCCCATTCCTTTTCTTTCTATTCTACTGGCGGTATCGATAATAGAAAACCACTTGTCTAGGTCCTCTGTGATCTAAATTATTTGGCATAATAGCTATCTTTGTTAAACATAGAAATCGGCCAAGTGCGAGTCGGACTCGCTCATGAAGGGTTCCGTACACACATAACGTACTGATTACGTACACTTAGCAAAAATACCAGTCATTGTTTGCCAGAAAAAAATAACTTAGTTTTTCATAGTATTGGTATGAATGACAAAGTTATATTTGCGGTTTTCGAAAATGTGTTATATCTCAAAAACTTGTAAAGCCTACTTAGCTGTGATAGTTTTCCATTAAACTTCGTCATATGTACTACTATCGTGAATTTTTTCTCGTATCCAGAAACAACCATTTGGCTGGTAGGGGGGGGGGGGGACACTTGACTCTAACAAAATTTTGCACTTTAAAGCTTAATAATTCACAAACGGATGCCTCAATAGAAAAACTGCCTTTTCGAACCCATAACGTTTTTGAAAATGCTATCTAACGACACTATATACCACTTTGTTGGTGTGATAAATATGTATATTCATGCCAAATTACAGTTTTCTAGTACTAAGAGTTTATGAGCTAGACTGGGGTCAGACGGACGGACGGACGGACATGGCGAAACTATAAGGGTTCCTAGTTGACTACGGAACCCTAAAAAGGCTTGTGATTAAGATCCAAGGTTATCTTTTCATCTCTCTCTCGCATATTCAGCCCGCGCAAAGCAACATACATATTGCATACATTTTACATGCAAATTTGACGCTTAATCCAACATGCTTAAGTTTATTGTTCCTTAGCACCGTTCCTTAAATGGGTAATTTATATCATATTACTTCTACTTTATGCGTTTCGTTACTGCTCTCGTGTTATATTATGCTTCGGTGGAAGCGTTTAGTTTATTACTACTTAAGAGGTTCCACATGTGCCAAGAAATATATTTGCAAAGGCTACATTATAATTTTATCATAACATAAGCGCTGTAGAGGTTTAAGCAATATAAAATATACATAATGTACACATAATAGTGTTTTATTTTTGTAGTCTGTTGCTTTCCGAGAGTATCTAGGTATTTGATTTAAATTCTTATTAAAACGTTAAATAATTTGACCACAGAACATAGAGAAAAAAATCTTTCCGTGTGCTGTGAATTTGACAATCTCTATCATCATTCATCAGTCATAATTGGGGCACAGGCCTTCTTTATAGATGGACAAAGGGAAAGGACCATGCCCCACCACGTGGGCCCAATGCGGATTGGTGGGTATTAATGATAACGCAGCGCTCGTTTGAGCAGGAGCTCTCGATAATTCATTTTTTGGGCACCCATCCCGTGACCGACCATTGCGAAATTTGCTTAACTACAACGATCGCAGGCCGAGCGCACTAACCCCTGCGCTACGGGTTCCTCTTTTATTTTTATTTTACACAAAGAAAAACATAGTTTAAGTTTCATTATATACCTAGGGCACAGATTACTAAATAGTTACCCTACCTACTAATGTCTCTCTCTCCCGCCGTGCGAACCGATGGCGTAGCTTCTATGACGTTCACAAGTATTGTAATAACAATCTAAATTGTATAAACAAGTTTGACTTTGACTTTGAATGTACTTCTCTGAAACGCTGTTCCTGCTGCATATTAATAACCTGCTATTTTGGAGTAGGTACGTAGATGACAGCACCGTTGTAGAGAGCTACACATCTGATGCTCAAGCCAGTGCGGAAACAGGTCCTGTGTTTTAGGGAGGCGATGGTCAGATACACATCTAATGCTCGAGCCAGTGCACAAAAGGTCCTAGTAAGGTCAAAGTCTGACCGTCAGACGCATGAACCTATCACTGCAGGTTGTCTTCGATTGGGACGATGCCAATTTGGTCAGGTTCAATCCACAAAAACCCTGGCGTGTCTGTTTTCTACCAAAAGCAGAAATTTCAACCTGACTCTTTCCGAGGCGTATCTGTGCCGATTACTGATCATCATGAGTTTCTTGGTATGTCACTGACTCCAACACTGAATTTTGGCTCTTTCATTGAGTAAAAAGCTTGGCTTTTTGGCAAAGGTAAGAAAGTAGGTACCTCACACCGGAACAGCTGCTCAAGCCATATCAATCGCAAGTTCGATCGTGTAAAGAGTACTGCTCACATCTTTTGGCTGGCTCTGCGAAAGGTATCGAGTGGAGAGCCAGGAAGCTCAATCAGAAACGAAACATTTTTCGACAATAAGCCCAAAAGCTTTGAGCATAGACGCGAGGTTGCAAGCTTATCGGTATTTTATCGGATACATTTCGGCAAGTGTGCAGTGGATTGCAAAACCTAATATCGCCTTCTTTCTTCTTCCATCGGACGACCAGACGTACGAATCAGCGCAAACGTTTTTTGGTCGATATTTCTTCAAATACTTGAACGATTTGCTCCAAATTTTATCATCCGCAATCGCGAGTTTCTTCTAGGCAAGCGCGATTCATCCTAGATAGCATCATGGCTTACCATCAGGCGAGATAGCGGACAAGCGCTTGCCTATTACCTACAGTAAAACAACATCTAAAAAAGAGTTTGTAATTAAAATACCAGTTAAATTATGTTATACCTAAGTATATTTGTTCCTGAAAAGTGAAAACACACAAGGAAAAATCAAGCCATTGTAAAAAAAATTGCAATATAATATTAGGGTCGTCATTTCAGATTATGTAGTAAATATTTTTTTATGCTATTGGATAAGTGTAAAATATGTTTATCTAGCAAAAGGGTTGTTTGACTTCGAATAAATATTAAAGTATGTATTGATGCCAGAACGAGTTTATGATTAACTGAAGCAATGTATAACAAGAAGCTCTCTATTATGGCTGCGCTTTCATCAGGGTTGTCAGTGCCTGGTCATAAATTACGAAACCTACAGACGAATGGTATCCTACGCCAGTTGTGGAGACGGTCATTTGTATTTTCTGACATGCAGGATACTGGTAGCATTTTGTGCGAGTCACAATACAATTAATGTATGGGAGATACGCCTCGGCAACAGAACTCATCTTCGCGACTGACCTACCTACCACACTCGTCTGTAAATATAGTAATGTTGAACCGACCGAGATTTAAGTTGGTAAAACACAATAGCCTTGTTGTTTTTCAGTTGGTCGTGAAACAGTATTTTCTGGCGATGGCATACTGCCTATCTATGAAAACAAATAAATGTTAGTACAAAGAGTGAATTAAATTAGCTAACTCTAGCTCTGGAGTGAGGGACTTTTAAGAGAATGCAAAACAACATATTCATCCGATGATTTAAAGATTATTTTATCTAATCATGAATCTTTTTTCCATATATTTTTAATGGGATATGAAATTCCAGTCACCGATTTTACTATTTGATTTACTTCTACAATAACAAATTGATTAAATTTTTCCTTTTAAACAAAATGACTAAAGAAAACTATTTCAATTTATGAAAACGTTTTTTTTACCTGTATTAATTATTTATTTTTGTGCCAGCCCTGTTTATAGTCGTTTTGATATCTAGTTTATAATCGGCTTTATTGGCTCCCTTATAAGGAGGTGAATTGGCGTAAGTATTGTACTCAAATTAGCATTTAGAGAGAGGAATTTATGGGTAGAGTATTCTGATATAGTTATAAGTTATAGTGGCTTCCTGTAATACTTGGCAGATATTGGTTTCCTGGTTTTCAAAACTTATGTTGAATTGGTATTTTTGGACTATGTTTTTACTATTTGAGTTTAAATTCAAAGAAAATAAGAGATAGGGTCACCCACCACGCTGCCCATTGCAGATTGGTGGAGTAAACGACTGCAAACGCAGTTGAAACTACCACTACTGCAAACGCAGCCCGAACTAACACGACTGCAAACGAAGCCGGAACTAACACGACTGCAAATGAAGCCGGAACTAACACGACTTACGGCCAGAATTAATAACCTATCCACAGATAGGGATAGGTGCAATCCACCCTGGCAACTGTCGTTAGTTCTATGTTAATATCAAGCGTTGCATAGCAACTAATCTGCATCGCACCTATCCCTATCTGTGGATAGGTTATTAAATCTGGCCGTTAACCTATCCTCCGATGCACGAAGGGGCTGGAGAAAATAAGTTTTCGGTCACCCATCCCGTGACTGACCTTTGCGAAAGTTTAACCTCAACGATCGAAGAAGGATGAGCGTTCTAATCACACCGCCATGAGCTCAGCAAAACACATTAACGTAGATATAAACTATTCAATGATTCGTCTGTAGATATAATAGATTCCACTATTGCCAAATTAATCTGTAAGAATTATTTTTATTTTTTGCATTCACAATGCCATTTTTATTATTGGAAATATTGAAAAGTAAGTAGGTATTAGAAGAAGTCGACCCGTCTCACAACTATCCCCATCCTGTCCCATGGGAGCTAGTCGTGAGACAAGGTCGACTTCTTCTAATACTTTCATTTTCGAAAAATTTAAATTGATATATTTTTATTATTAAAAACCCTTTACACAACCAGCTCTGATGGGACCACAACCAGTTGGTTGTGAGACGGGTCGATTTTTTCTAAAATACTACATTTTAAATTTTTAAATAATAAAAATTGCATTGTGAATGCATACATTTTCAATATTTTCAATAATCTGTAATGTAAGACACAAGTTATAAATTATTATCTTATTATATTGTGTCAAAAGATCTGGAATTGAAAATATTTCAATTGAAATAGCTTATGTTGAAGATATTTCAGTTGAAAATCAATTTCAATATAGAACCTCTTTAAATTTCCTCCTTCAAATAAAGCAGAAATATCTTAAAACTTTGCTGGGAAGATTTGACGAACGACATTCATTTTAAATGGAACCAGCAAAGATATTTTACAATGACTTTCATGCCTCGAATGTCCCGAAATTTATCGTAGATTTTAATCGTAACTGAAGTTTATGTAATACTTTTGTAAAAATACATTAAATATTATGATTCGGAAAAGTTTCCTCTTTTATTTATAGATTTTTATTGAAGATCAAGTTTGCAACAATCACATCAACAGGTTTTTGTCTTTAAATTTCAAGCTAATGACACAACTGAAAGTAAGTGTGTTCGGGAACTTAAAATGATGATATATTTTATCGATCAGGGTTAGTAGTAGAATTTGACCGCCTGTGTGGTCTAGCGGTTCATACCACCGATTTCAGACCCAGAGTTCCCGGTTTCGATTCCCAGTGGGGGTACATATTGTATTCGAATTGGTTGGTGGTAGGACTTGTTCTTAGTTCGCCCGGCTAGCTACCACCATCTTATCTAAGTCTGACGCCATAACAATGTTGTTTTCAGCATTATTGTGTTCCGGCAGTTAGAGATAAGATAGCAAGTTCCTCAGTGATTGAGGATTCCGGGAGTAATGCGTTTTCACCATCAGCCTTATCACCACTTATCATTAGGTGTGATGAAGGCTAAGTGCTACCCGGTTTAGGATAAAAAAAATCTCATTCGGACCAAACTTTGGATAAGAAAAGTGTTTATATTAAAGATACACATTTCTTTGGAGCAGAATTTCTATAATGGACAAGAGATTATGATTGATATAGGTACGTTAATAAACGTTTCCGTCTTTCACGTCGAAACGGAGCAACAGTCAACGTGATTTTTGTTATGGGGATAGTTTGTGAGCTGGAGAGAGCTTGGAAGAGTGACATAGGCTACCTTTTTAAAATAAATAAATAATTATTGGACACCATCATATTCATTGTTCCAATACCAAAGTATAGTAGCTTATGCACTAGTATTATGGAAATTGAAAACATCGACGGGTATTACCACATACACCCAGACCCGAGGAAATATTGAAAAGCTCGATTTCAATATTTACCCGATTGGGGATCGAACCCTGGACCTCTAGAGATAGCGGCACCATGAAAACCGGTACGTACACCACTCGGCCACGGAGGTCGTCTGCGCTCAATATAATATCAGTATACTGAGTTGGGCGCATTTTTGACACCACACGACGCTGCGTCTGTTATCATAGATTGCCAATTTTTGGTTGAGTATTTTCTAGTTTGTAATAAGTGTTTTTTATATCTTTTTATTTTTATGTTGTCGTGTGTATCAAAGAATAAATTATATTTCTTTCTTTCTTTCTTTTCGTCAAGTCGGAGGTTTTTAGCTTGAACAAATATCACATTCGCGCGGGGTAACGTCGTGTAATCCACACGGGCAAAAGCCAGGGCGGGAGGCTAGTCTATATATATAAAAATGAATCCCTATTTCCCTTGGTCACGACATCACGCGTGAACGACTGGACCGATTTGGCTAATTTTGGTCTTGAAATGTTCGTGGAAGTCCAAGGAAGGTTTTAACGTTGAGAAAATGGGGGAAGAGGGGGTAAGTGGGGGTAGAGTAGAAGTAGGGTAGGGTAAAGGTAGGGTAGGGTAGAGTAAAGGTAGGGTAGGGTAGGGTAGGGGTAGGGGTAGGGTAGGGAAGGGGTAGGGGTAGAGTAGGGGTAGGGTAGGGTAGGGGTAGAATACGGGTAGGGTAGGGTGGAGTAGGGGGTAGGGCCACGGGAACGAAGTCGCGCTGGGTCAGCTAGTTATTATATAAATATACGAAAAAAGAAAGTTTTCCTATCGTTAACCCTTCATGCATCTCAGTTAACCAAAATTTTACGGGTCGTATGTGTGTCAAAGTTAGCAATTTGTAAGGCGAATGGCGATCGTTCTGAGAACCATTATGGTTGGTTTATTATCACCCACCGAAATTCAGAAAACTGCAATCCGCTTCGTCGTAACTCTTTTTAACATCTTTTACAATCTAAAACCCCTACCATGGACTCGCATTTGGTAGACATCAAAATATATGTTGCGATTTACGTTTCAACAATTCAAAATCTTAAATATCCTACTGACGATGACGCCCGAATTCTCGAACGCAAATCATCTTTAGGAGCGTCTCAAACATCATGGCATCTCTTTCATACGTTTGACATTTAAAGAGACAGGGCGATGTTTGAGACGCTCCCAAAAATAAGTAGCGTACGAGTATTCGGGCATAAGTCTACCAATATTATTATAAATGGGCGTTTGTCACTTAGTTCAACAACTTAACTGAAAAAGAGCATAGTGATAAAGAATGACCATTAAAATGTCATAGGGCTTGACACCTTCTATTATAATATACAGTTACGAAAGGTACGAGGGTAAACCACGGAGACGTAGTTTGAAAAGTTATGATAAACAAGTATAAGTAAGGGAACTAATTTATATGAAAAACTAAATTATTATGTCCTTTTCCGAGATCTACTAAAACCAAGAAGGATCAACTAAAACCCGAGTTCACCAAGTAAAGATAACCGTTCATTACATCAATGGCTCAATTAAAATTTAGGATGATGGCACGTGACTAGTGCTCGTTTGTTGTCGCAATAAAAGAACACCAATCACGTGCGAGCATTAATTTTTAATCAAGTGATTACGTAATCAACGGTTGGTGAACTTGGGTCTTAGCATGAGTTTCGAAAAGGCGAATTCGAGTCGCAATGGTAACGCCGCGAATACGCGATATCTGAAGTGAAATTTATATTCACCAAAGGCTACATATTTACCATAAAGTTTCCAGACTTGCAAATCAGTTTTTTTACAATACCTTTTTGGTCGTTTTAAATAACTATAAAAATTTCACACATCACCTTATTTTATAGGTTCGGAGTGTAAAGGTAAACTTTATACCGATTTAAGTGTGTCTGGGCGAATGCGGCAAACTTGCAAAAAATATATGGCCTTAAAAATTAGGTTGTGGATTGTGGATGATGAATTTTTGGAAGCTATACTTTAGCTAGCAATTTAAATTTCTCAAGTTTATATGACGGCTTCCGTACGTTTTTCTATATTTTTATACAAATACTCAATGAATTCACGAATCAAATTATAAGAGAGTTTTAGTCCTGAAACTACACATACAAGTAGGTGCCTACGTAAAGACATAAGTACAAATAAATAATAATAATAAATAAATATTTGACACCATCATATACACTGGTAAACACCAATACCAAACTATAGTAGATTGAGCACTTGTTATGGAAATTGGAAACGACGGTTGTTATAACAATACACCCGAGTAAATATTGAAAAGTTCGTTTTTAATATTTACCCGGCCGGGAATTGTACCCGGGACCTCTAGAGATAGCGGCACATTGTAAATCGGTTACGTACACACCACTTCGACCACGGAGGTCAAATTGTGGCACTCAATTTATTTCCCAATTTTATAATTGGATATTGGCAATTCCGTATGCTCGTACGAACTTTTCAATTATTATATCCACACTTGCAATACAAAAATGGAGTTGTGATACTCTCCTATCATGACTATTTTTGTATTGCAAGTGTGGAAAAAATGTAAGTTACACGATTGTTAATAAGAAATTAATAAGTAATATATTTGTTACTAGCTTCATCCGCTCGGTTCTCTTCCCGTGGAAATATCGGGATAGTATTTATCCTATTCTATTTCTGATCCTTTTAGCGGGATTGAGTAAAAAATCAATAAAATACAGTTTCACATTTCTCATATTATGTATTAAAGGATTTCATACAATTATAATAACGCCTGACGACCGATTTGGCGCAGAGGTATGAAATCTGCCTTCTGTGCCAGAGGTTTCGTATTCGATCCCCGAACTAGACAAATATTTGTGTGCATGAACATGTCTATTTGTCTTAGTCTGGGTGTTTTCTATGTATATTAAGTATGTATTTACAAACAAAAAGTATTTAAGTATATATTTATCCGTTATCAAGCTTTCCATGACACAGTTTCTTAATGAAATTTACATGGGCTTAGATAATTGGTGTGATTGTAAGAAATTATTTATTTATTAATTTAGGCAGAAAATGCAAAAACGGTGTCAAAAAGCAATACAATTGAGTCACGGTCAGTGCGCTAAGATTACTAAACTAATTCTAAACCGACCTACTGTTATATATGTCAGTTATCTTAGCTTTATGTTGTCTACAACATAAACACCATGGCGGTTCTTGTTCGGTGTCTTGTAAGTTTCCTATTTTGGATCGCATTATGAGAAAAGTGTTGTTACACCGACGCGTAATAACTGTCTGAACAGATATAGCTTGAACACCTTTATTTTGTTCTGTGCTTGAACGACGTCCGTAAATTCTGTTTTGTGTCGAGGATGATTTGCTATTGTAGAATATTAGGTAAACTATTAAAAGTTTCATTGAGAAATGAACTTTATACTACTCATTAATTTATTATAATTTGCACCTTTGTATTTTTTTTATTTTTTTATTTTTTTTATTTTAAGGTTTACTAACATTTGTTACACTTCGAGACATAATAAAAATATACTTAGACAATTACATGACTATAACAAACCATTATAAGTAAACACCACATGCATGTGAAACAAACCATTAAGCTAACAAGAGGAAAAAAAACTGTGTTTTGTGATTAGCAACTTGAAAACTAATGATAATTATCCTAAAAAGACTAACTGGTTTACCTAATTATTAGAAATACAAACAAAAAACTTAAGTATCAATTATGTTAAATTAATTTAAAAGAAAAGACAGGCAGCGCATATTTATGCACTTTCTAGCCATTTCCTTAGTAACAAAGATTTGAGCCTGGCAAACGAGTCACAATGGAGATCAGATATATTACTGTATTCGTTGAGGACATCACATACCCTAGGCACAGGTGAATTTGCCCCTAGGACAGATTTTCGAAAGGGAGGACAAAAAGGGCGTATTGGAGAGCGAGGATACCTACTTGGAACACGATACTTAAACCTTCGCAAGAGCGGCGGGCAATCGATATCACTATTAAATATTTTATATCCAAAAGATAGGTCTAACAGTTTTCTACGATTTTCGAGAGATATCAGTTTAAAGTGCTGTAACCTTTTTTCGTATGAACGAACTGTTTTAGATATCCCTACGCTGTATGATAGATAGGATATAAATTTCCTTTGAAGTCGCTCCAGCTTTAAAGAGTGGGTAGCATAGTGTGGCCTCCAGACGACACTACAGTACTCACTCAGACTACGAACAAGACTATTGAAAAGCAAAACCTTTAGCTTAACATCTCTGAACTCTTTCATATTCCGTGTCACAAAACCCAACATTCGACTTCCTCTCTTTGATATATTTTCGATATGGGGAACAAACGTTAGTTTTTTGTCAAAAATTACACCTAAGTCCCTAATTTCTTCGGTTTTACGTATCATGCTGTTACCTATAGTATAATCTGTGTTCAAGGAAGTATGTTTTCGAGTAAATTTCATATGATAGCATTTTTTGACATTAAGATCCAAATCATTACAGATACACCATTTTAAAAGCCGGTTGATGTCATACTGAATTAGCTTCATCTCCTCTAAGGTATCACACTTCGAGACTAGTTTCAAATCGTCGGCATACATGAAAGCCGTGGAATACAGAAAACATTTTGGCATGTCATTAACAAAGACGTTAAACAAGACCGGACCCAAATGTGAACCCTGCGGAACACCTGATGTTATGTTATATGAAGCCGAGCGATAACCATTAATAACAACATAAAAAGTTCTGTTTATAAGGTACGATTTAAACCACTCAAGAAGAGAACCGACTACTCCGTAAGCCTTTAGCTTAGCAATTAGAACTTCGTGGGATACCCGGTCGAATGCCTTGCTAAAATCGGTATATATTACATCCACTTCCTTGCCAGCATCTAAAGCCTCAGCCAGTGTTTCAGTAAATAGCGCAAGATTTGTGGAGGTAGATCGACATTTAACAAAACCATGCTGACTATCTGATAGGTAGAGTTTCAAATGGTTATGCAATAATGGACAGATGAGGGATTCGAAAATCTTAGCCAAAGTCGAGAGAATGGATATTGGCCTGTAATTACTTACTAAATTCAAACTGTCATTTTTATGAACTGGTAAAACTTTGGCCAACCTCCATGATTCTGGAAAGACACCTGATTGTAGGGATCTATTAAAAATTAAATGAAGTGCTGGTAAAAGTTCCTCTGCACATGCTATAATAAAAATAGGCGGGATACCATCTGGTCCAGCGCCTTTATTCGGATTAACAGATTTTAAACTCTTTAAAATAATTTCCTCACTGAGAGTAGGAGTCGTAAGTGGCTGTATGGGGTAAAGTAAACAGTTACATAATATTATAGTTATTTGCTGCATTTATTTCAATTGAGGTTTATGCTAGTAAATGCAATAGAGCTGTAAAATAAATGCCGTTAAAGTTTACGCCAGTAAATTCATGATCGTTGTTTAAATAGAACACAGTAAGTTCAAGCAATGTGGAAATTTTGATTTAATCTCTCTAATAAGTAATTAAGAAGCCGTTGTAAATATAAAGGGTGTCTCAAAAGTAGGTTTAGGATATGACTTTCGCGCTATTTCCGAAATATTCAAGATGGTAAGTTGAAATTTGACATACGTCATCTTGACACATGTAAAATTAATCGTGGAGCGTTTCACAATAAAACAGCGCATAGAAGTAATACAAATATTTAATGAAAATTCACGATCAATTACAAACACTCGTCGAAAGGTCGAAAAATCTCGTAATTTCAAGAAGAGGTGATGTCAGATAGCCACCGAGATCTTGCCATCTGATGCCACTGGATTTCTTTCTTTGGGGCTACGTGAAAGATAAGGTCTACGCCAACTATCCACAAAACATAGACAATATAGACAAAATATTCGCCGAGTTATTGG
The DNA here is from genome assembly GCA_949710035.1 of Crambus lathoniellus. Lineage (NCBI taxonomy): Eukaryota > Metazoa > Arthropoda > Insecta > Lepidoptera > Crambidae > Crambus > Crambus lathoniellus. The sequence continues at coordinate 5,767,261 of OX453310.1, read as the reverse complement.
TGAAATAAGTAGCGAAATGTGTGAAATTAGCAGCGAAATGTGTAAAAGTGTCATGAAAAACTTGCACACTGCAAACATGCCCGTGGCGGCCATTTAGCAGATATTCTATTCAGATAAAATTGTACAAGTCTCTTCTTTAAAATAAAATAAAACTACGAAGAAATTCCAATCCATTCGCGTTTTATTGAGACATATCATCCTATACCTACTTTTGGGACACCCGTTAGTTTATAAGTTTTTCAATCATCGTTAAAGCTGGTTTGTTTATTGAAGCTCTCACCTATGCTATCATCATCATCATGTCAGCCGAACTACGCCCACTGCTGGGCATTGGCCTCCCCCAAGGATTATCTCCACAACGATCGGTCCAGCGGCTTCCCGCGACCTTAACTAGATCGATGTGTCGGTCTACCTGTAGGGGCCTGCGGCCTGCCCACGGAACGTTGTTCGGTACGAGGTCGCCATTCGCGAACTTTTCTGCCCCAACTATGCTATACTTGTATATTATTATTATAAACAGAAAAGATTACTTACATTTTTCTTTTGTTTATTTGCAAGATAAACCTCAAATCTACTAGACTGATTTTAAAAATTCTTTTACCATACGGACATACATATTACAACCCGATATTCCTATGGGACCGGGTACCACGTGAGTAAAACCACGGGAAGTCACTAGTCACAAATATATGGTTTCAGGTCGGGATAAAATAGCTTTCTTCATCCATGTTACACGATGGTGTAATATAAGTCCAGTGTACATGTTCTTTGATTGGATTTTAATAGCATTTTAATTAATTTGTTATAAGTATCCAACTTTCTATTACGAGCTGGTTAAATTGATTTAGTCGTGTGTATAAATATGGTATTATGTGAAGTTAACTACTTAAGTACTTTGAAAGTTAGCTCAGGAAAACAAGTTTTGTTATGATATGTTTTAGACGGAAACGCTATTTTAAAACTAATATTTTAAATGCAAAATTAATCCTGTTTGTCTGTAGTAAGGTAATTTTCATCCCATGATAAAGATTACAAAAATATATAAAAGCGGGTATATTCTTTTATTAAATTCAACAAATATCAAATAGTTTCCGTTACCCTGGAAAGGTGCCGAAACGTCGGAAAAACTAGAAATCTTTTAAAACATAATGCAAACTTACCAATTACGTGTTCAACGACAAAACCAATATAACTACGCGTGATTAAATTCGCAAAAAAGGGGTTATTTCTTAAAACACTGAACTGATTTTGATAAACTTTGGTAAAATTAATATAAATTAGAATTTCTGACACAAATAAATCCTTTGACTTTGTTTGAAGTTGGAAAAGTACACAGACTACTTTTTGCTTGGAAATTTTCAAGTCATCCTGAAGGAGTTTGTTCGACCGACTTCCACACGGAAGAAACTGTTATAATCGACGTTACTTCACTCTCCACCAAGTTTGAGTACTGTTTGCAGTCGCGTCGTTAAGTATTAAACTTCATACAAATTCTTTACCTAAGTGCACTGCTAAGGGATTTACTTAAAAGATAAGAGGTAGGACACTATATACAGTAATCTAGATACCATTCTAGCCGGTATATTATGCAAATGCACAAACAAAGGATAAAAGCGTGGGACATTCACCTTGCAGTCGTTTATATTCCAACTAAATCTTGTTTGCTCAACTTTATTAAGTACAGTCTACGGTGACTCAAGTTTAACAAGTTGTTCAGCGTGCTCTTATCATGTGTTGCCATTTGTTGGAACCTTATTATTTGAACGTGAAAAGGATGACTTACGCCAGAGGTAATAAGCCCTTGCGAGAAAAGGAAAACTATATTTCAAATATAGCGGTGTCACAGACCAAACTTGTATAAATAATCTTAATCACTTATATAACACTTAGTGTCTCATAAATCTCGAAGCCCTTACGAGAACTAGGCAACTAGATCTCAAAAAAGTGTAACTTTCCAAACACAATTCTCGTGGTCGCAATTCCTTTGATTTTCTCGACCCAGTCGCCGTTAAAGGTAACTAGTCACAGTCATATGCCGCTTTAGAAATGGATCTTGTCTAACAACGACATATTAAACTGTTGCCCACAGTTATATCTCTGTTATACAGCTTTTTATGAGCATCTTGATTGTGAGCATTACGCGGTTTTATTGATGATAAGGTTCTGGTGTTTTTGCGTGACCCTTCGTTGAGCTTACGTTACGACCTCACGTTACTTATACGAGCATATGCACTAATGTTGTGTGTGATTAAAGTTGTAATTAAGTTATGAAAAAAAATTATGATGTGTTATTTATTAATTCCCTATTACTTAAGTACCTATATAATATTTAATATGATAGGAATTCTGCGTACATTATAAATGTAGAATTCATTTTTTATAAACTTCAAATATAATATAGTATAAAAATCATCTTTTCGTCATCGCATATGAAGAAGAACTCGTGAAGTTATACACTTATTCAGTAGCTTATTGATGCGGAAATACTCTTTTAATATTTTTCGCTAAAAATAGTTATGAAATTATCTTATTCTTTTCTATTCCATCTAACCATTTTATCAGTCTTTCCATTTAAATACTCCACAATATTTCACTTCAAATACTGCAGTTGAATCGCCAATAAAAATTAACAGTTTCAGCAAAACGGCTGGAAATAAATAAAACCATTTTCAATTTCAGAAAACTTTCTCTCTAAAACAGCTTTATTTCAGTGCCGTATTTTCTGTTCAGCGCCAACTCTATTACTTCCTCCTCTGAGCAGAGATATACAACCTGTTTATTTGTCTCCCAAGTTTTTCGAGTCTTCCTTATGGCAGAATCCCACGCTCCAGAAAATTACGCGGCGAAATATTGCCCAGAAAGCAAAGCAGCTGGCGTATCAAATTTTCCGAGGTCGTTTGTGCGTAGTTACGCAAACGCGTTTGTTTTATTTTACGCGGTGTCGTTATGCCTCTTCTCATATACCTATTCTATCTTTTCTGCTTTTGTAGACTTGGGAATTTAATTTATTAAGCAGAGAGTTTGCTTCTAATTGAATAATAGAACATTACAGCCGAGAACGGGAAGTTAAACATTACATTGTCAAGGATGGTTTGAATGGCTTTAATCATTCGAGGCAATGTAATTGCTTCCCGTTCAAGGGTTGTATAAAACTTTTCTGAAGAAATGCGCGGAAATACAATTTTCTTAGTAAATGTGATTTTTTTTAAATTGGTTCGTGCGGTCATGCTGGGGGACTTTTTGGTGTCATGTGTCATTCAATGGGGTCTATGTTCCATTGCTGACTAAAATTCATCGTTTGTCGTTTCAGTAAAAAAAAGTCTTTACTAATTCTTGCATGAACAAAAAATCTCAACGTATTATTCGGTTTAATCGAATTTCAAATGACCAGTTTTGTCATAAAATAATAAAATAAAATAAAAAAATATTTATTCACTTAGACATAATAAATATGTTCTTATGTATCGTCTAAATTTTCCTACTTACCATTTCAATACTTACTTCCTGCACAAATGCGGGAAGTAAATATTGAAATTCATTTATGAAATGAATTTTCACCTCGGAAAAGTGACACGTCGCGCATTCTTTTTTCAACTGGAATGTTAACATATCAGAGCATGAGTGAGAAAATAAATATTTCTCTGTTGGACACCATCACATACATTGTTCCAATACTAAACTATAGTAGCTTGAGTACTAGTATTGTGGAAAACAACAATGGGTATTACCACATACACCCAGACCCAAGGAAATATATATTGAAAAGTTCGTTTTCTATTTTTACCCGACCGGGAATGTAACACTGGACCTCTTCAGATAGCGACACCTTGAAAACTGGCGCGTGTACCAGCCGGCCGCGGAAGTCGCCTGTGGCTGATAGTTTTGGGTGTTATTACAGTGTTAACGAATAATAACTAATCGGGAGTGAAAAATAGTTTTTTATTTTATTTTATTTAATTGGACAACCAACAAGTACATACACCCTTACATGCTAAAAATTACATTATATAATTTTGTTCAATTATGCCCGTATTCGGTTTAAAAATTAAATGAGAACTTCAGGGTGCTTACCATCAACTCTTATTGCGGTTTTGTTTAGGACCTAAACTGATCTGCTTCGCTTATTCGTACCACGACAGCTTACTAACAATGACAGCGATTCAGTGATCGATCAATGGCATTTCACAGCCGCTTAGCTGTCAGGAACTCTTATTTGACTTATAACCCGGTCGATTTAACATGTCACCTGCAGGTTATACCCGTCCCTCTCACTCTCCGGGCATGACAGAATCGAGTGAAAGAGACGGGTAGAAGAAAAAGGACACAAATCGTTCGGTCATTAACATTTAGCAATTCATTTTCGATCCAGTTTTTAGAAGGTCAGAGTACGAAAGAAAACAATTCATTTTAGGAACCTATTCTGCATCGCGCTATTTTTGAATCGCTGTCTTAAAGTTGATGGTAGGCACCCACGACAGTATAAAAAATCAAATAAGAATTTCAGGACAATATAAAAACTATTGTACCTTCTAATAGAACTTGATTGTAACTCAATGACAGTGATTAGATAAAATTCAATTTTCAGATACCTTGCCACGAGTTCGTTATTTTAAGCTTTGTTTATCCAAAACGGGGTAGCACTTCGCCTTGGACCAATAAAGATTGGTGGAAGCGCACTACTCCCGGGATCCTCAATTACTGAGGAATTGGCTATCTTATGTCTAACTGCCGGAACACAACAATGCAGAAAACATCGTTGTTATGGCGTCAGACTTAGATAAGATAAGCATAGATAAGATAAGACAAGCTTTGTGTAAACTGTAATTAGTAAAAGCAATTTTAATATTTACTTACCAAATTCTATCTAAGTAATTTGTGTGTATATTCATGATACAAGCACCACGTTTTTACAAGCTTTTTGTTAGCTAGTTTTGGTTAGTTAGTGGGGGACAAATCTTGCAAGCTTAATTTGACCCACTTCCCAGTGTTCGATGGAGCTGAAATTTTGTATAGAGGTTTGTTTTAGATGACAATATAATATTCAAGTACAGTCAGCAAAAAAGCTTGTCATGAAAATGAAATTTTTACTAAAAACTTACGTTCTTTACCAGCACGAAACAACCTCAACTCCCAAAGTAGTTAAATGCCAAAGTAATGTTATGAGCTGATGACAGGCCCCCTGGTGTTAGTGAAGCGTGCACTTGCAACAATATTGCCCCGATCACGACTTTCACGGTTCCACCACATTACAGCATTCTTGTTAACCGCGCGAACTTCACAGCTGTCACTCGACGAGCTTCGTTAATTGAGCAAGCTCAGAGACAACACAATGCCAATTGTCATCATATGTCAGTGAAAGTGACAGGTTGCAATGGAACCTCGTCCATCACTGGTGAGAAAGTGCACATGTCAAAAAGAAAGAAAGTACGAAGGTTAACATTGTCTTGCTTGACCTCCGACAAATGACATTGATGAGATAATGGTTACAGATGAGATGAATCGGTCGATTAATAGAACTTGTTCCCCGGTTTCCGGATTGCTGTAATTGGCTGGTAATCAGATTCGCCAGCAAACTTCTTGGTGCAGCACCGAATATATGAAAGTACTAAATTACAGAAGACTTTTTCACGCACAGACAGTAAAATGAAATAAGTATGTGGCTATGAAGTTCGTTCCTTATCCTGGGCAGAAGGAATAAATTAAATAAGCGAGCTGAAAAAAGATGGGGTGTAGGAATGATATACGCAGGCAGCTAACTTAACTTTTAACCGCATCTGTGGTATAGTGGTTCACACTACCGTTTACAGACCCAGAGATCCCGGGTTCGATTCCCAGCCGAGGTCCATTTTGTATTCGGTTTGGTTGGTGGTAGGACTTGTTCTCAGTCCGCCTGGCTAGCTAGCTGGCATTATTGTGTTCCGGCAGTTAGAGATAAGATAGCCAGTTCCCCAGTGATTGAGGATTCCGGGAGTAGTGCGCTTCCACCTTTAGCCTTATCATCACTTAACATCAGGTGTGATGAAGGATAAGTGCTACCCCGTGTATAAAAATAAAACTTACCCGCACTTATGTATATTACCCCAAACTAATTATTTAACTAGTATAGAAGCAAGCCCCATGCTACTTCTACAATTCTTAGATAGTCTTATTAAAATTTTGCTACGAATATAAATAAATCGAAAACAACTTTTGGGCAAGCTGAGTTTTTTAGCTTATTTGGAAGGACCGCCGCTTAGTCTACAGTTTTTGGTACTGTTAGTCATTGGTCTTCCAAAAAGATATGATTGATAAACGATTGTAGGTTGCTGCTTGAGTCATCGATTTTAAGTAATAATAAGTTGCAGTACCACTCTATGCGTTTTTGTGATATGCCAGCAAAGTGAAAGATGCCTAAAATACTTATTAGTACCAAATCAAAGAACATTAGTCTTAAAGGTTTATGTATATGCTATATATCTATATTATCTTAAAGGGAGGAGTCCACTGTATTATTGTGTTTGTCAATAAAGATTATTGATATGCGAGCAAAGTTAAAGGTGCCTAAAATACTTATTAGTACCAAATCAAAGATAGTTAGTCGTACTTGAAGGTAAGTTTACCGTTTTGTGTTAAATGAACAGGAATATTCATTGGCTCGCTAACAAAGTTGCATTTTATACCAGTACGCCAAGCACGAAAACCTCTAGTTCGCGGAATGGTTATCGTTATCGTTCTATTTTGATGAAAACCAGAACAGCGCCTCTCGCAGTCGTTTAAAGAACTAAAAGTCACTAGATATTTGACAGCAGCACTTATAGCTGCAGATATAGTTTACTATACTATTACCGTAACGTGGGATTTTCGTTTAGAATTAGCTGTAAAAAGAAAAATACTTAAAAAAGCACATACGCACAAAGCCAAACAGTCAGTGCACAATACCTGCAGCTGCAGATAGCAAGACAGCGACACACCTTGCACCTTCACCGATTAGACTACTCTACACGTGTTTCCCCCCAACCCGGGGCATCCGCTGGAGGATTGTGCGAAATTCAACACCGTATATATATGTATAACTTCTTTTTTCACAATGCATATGGACCGCCAAGTGACGCCTGATTCAATATATAGGTTATTAGTAAACATTTCATTTTTATGTCAAGGTTTTTTGCTGAATGTACTTTAATATTGTATTGTCATCTGAACCAAACCTGTATACAAAATTTCAGCTCCATCAGACAATGGGAAGTGGGTCAAATTAAGCTTGCAAGATTTGTCCCCTACTAACTAACTAACTAACTAACACGGCAAGATAATAAAAAGCTTGTAATTTGTTTTTATTATTATTATTATTATTTAAATTTTCTTTATTTTCACAGATGTTCAGTTCATTTAACCATTAAAATATTTCAACATCAACACGTCGAGTGGATATGACTCAAATATTTACGAAACATACCTACCTACATCCTTTAGTGAATAACGGGTCGTTACGTGAAGCCGTGACGAAGCGGTAGTTGTTGGAAAACCCGCAGTATTGTGCATCTTTTGTTTATTAAGTAAGGACGATTAGTAAACAACTTTCTCAAATTATGCAATCGTTCTTGGTCATTGGACCTTGGCAACTCAATTATAATTGCTTTGGTACAGGATAGATCAGATGAGGCATCTGCGGACAGCCGAAACATTGTAAAAAACAGAGTAAACTAATTAAATTGTTGTCTGTAGGTACTTCAAATTTAACACAGGTGAAGAAGTACTACCATATACCTATATCGTCACGATTAATAATTAATTTATTATTAGGTATGGACAAATAATTTATTATGTATTTAATAGCAATGTGGATTTAAACACAACATAGCTTTAATGTTCAAAAGTAAAACACCAGATCTTACTTACATATTTCTGTACATTTTGAGTAAACCATGAAAGTCATCCATTGATGAAAATTTTTGCGGATGTCAAATCTGCAAACCGCGGGAATAATGTGATGGCTGATTGGTTAAGCTCAATTTAATATTTGAATCGATTATTCAAATTAAGAATAATAATTAAGTATTTAAAACAATTTATTGTTTACATAACGTTAACAATAGAGATAAAAATGTCTATCCAACATTTGAAACAATGATGCAAGTAATGGATTCTCCAAAGTGAAAATGTTGGAAAGAAGTTAGTATCTTTATTAAAAACCTTTGTGGGATGTTAAAAGCAACCGATGCCGATGTATGAATTATCCATAGCATAGCACATTCGGAAAGCAATAGATTTGCCGCTCTGAATAAAGCAATTACAGATAACTGCACCCTATTACCGATGTCATTGTGAAACCTATAACTTTCGAACATTCGAAACCGCACCTACTCGACGCGGCCTATCTTACTTTCGTTTTTAAATAGTCTAAACATACGTCTAAGAAATTAGCGGAACAAAATATTGTATGGACAAACAGATAATGACATACGAACACACGCTATACCGACTCTTTAATGCATTCTAATAGTACAACGAGACATCTAATTTTGAGCGCGCGTTTCCGATTTTCCACTTTGTTTGCACGAATGAAAGTGCATTTTCACTTGATCGATGGGGTACAATTTGAACGAGATATTTATATATCGCACGCGATCGCAATACCACTACGTTATTACAAAGGAAATGCTCGAGATAGCAATGATATCTCGTTTTAACGGTATTGCTATCATTTTCTTAGCGGCTAATTAAAATTGGTAAAATTTTTATCCTTCGCTCTTGTTTCCAAGTGACAATTTCTATGATAAAACGGACCGTGCATAGAATTGTGTAAGTTGTCATGCTACAAAGTCGTAAAATACAGACGCGATAAAACTATGTCTGGTGGTAAAATATTTATATTTTTCTAGAAGTCCAATTTTTTGTATTGTGTTCTACTTTACATTTGTTGCGCTATCTCTATATTTTGTTCTTGTTTCGAATACAATAACATTGCATGAAAGAGTTTTGTCTAGACAATATGGATGTTTTAAAATTTATATTGTTAGATTTTATCTCCATTTGAACAAGTGTGGAATATAAAATATTAGATTTGTCTGGTAGTACATTTCATGTCTCTTGCCTCAAGTGTGAGTTAGATTCCCATTCGGAAAAAAAGTTCATTTTAAAGTTGTTTGTGTTTGATTAGTATATCTTAGTGTTATTTATCCTACAAAATTATAAATGCGAAAGTTTGCAAGTATGGATGTATGGATGTTTGTACTACTAAATGGATTTGTTTGAAATTTGGCACACATATAGGTAATATCTACTTAGCCTGGATTAAAACATAGAATACTTTTATCCCGATATTCCGAGGGGAACGGGAACCACGCGGGTGAAACCGCGGGCGGCCGCTAGTTTCCCATAATTTTTTTACTGGTTCTGATTTGAAAACACGTTTTCACGTTACATAATATCTTTCTGATATTATTTTTAAAAACATATTTTATGTAAGTAGGCAGGTACTCGTTACAGTATTTTCTCGTCACTCGCACGCGTCACGCCAATTATTTTGCCCGCCCGCCAATCGTCACTCGCGAGTCGCGAGACAAGCGTAACATGGGCGCAACGTTGTTTGTTAGAAACTTTTGGCAAAATGCGTCATTTATTTTGAGTAAGGAAGTAGAAAATAATTTAATGAATATCGACATATAGGAAAAGTATAGGAAAAATGTGATAGTAAAAAACTATATAAATTGCATTGTGAATGCATAAAAATAATTTAAAATCTTATGAATATCGACATACTTGTATTTCATGTTATTAGTTTTTAAAACATTTCGCGGTTTTACCCACGTGGTAAACTGGTTCCCGTCGGAATATTGGGATAAAAACTAGCGTTTGTGTTATTCTGATGTATAAGCGATGAATATCGCGTCACTCGCACGCGTCCTGCCAATTACTTCGCACACCTGTCAACCATCACTCACCAATACCAAAGCCGCGTGCCAAGCTTATACGCTTGTCTACTCGGCGCAATATTATTGTAAAAAGAATAGCTGTTTTAATTGTACATTATTGCTTTATCGGTACTTTCATGGTCAAACTTTAAATGGAATTTTATACTCTTACGGATCCCCGTGGTTTCACCCGCGTGGAACCCGTTCCCGTAGGAATATCAGCATAAAGTAAAGCCAATGTCACTCGAGAAGAATGTATTTTTCTAATGGTGAAAGAATTTTCTAAATCGGTGCAGTACTTTCGGAGCCTATTCGATGCAAACAAACAATCAAATCTTTCCTCTTTATAGAATTAGTATAGATAATAAAAAATTTTTTACTGTTTGGACAATTTGTAACACTGGTAAAACGTTGCAGTATTCCGTTGCATCACTTGCACGCGAACTCTTTTGCATGCCCGTCAATCGTCACTCGCGTCGCGTGACAAGCGTAACATGAGCGTAACATTATTTGTTTATAGGTACAGTGGCTGTACTGTGGCTGTTAATACAGCATGTTGCTATTTTATCAGTTATTTGATGGTCGAACTCTTTAGGGTTAGACTTAAAAATTTATATTGTAGAGTGCGCGCCAGATAAGTCTGCGCGCGACTGGTGGCGTATTTAATGTTGCCAGTAGTTGTAAATAATTTTCCCATCACGTGTAGATGAGGAAAAATCTAACAGGCTTTTGTCCGGTTGCTATAATTGAGAATACAGTAAATTTTATCTAGATACTTCCATTTATAATAGCAATATAAAACTGTATGACATTAAAAACACTTTTATAAGCAGATAGATTTTACATTGTTTATTATAACTGTTAGTAATTTAGGAATTAAATAACAACAAAATAAATATATTTCGAAATATTTTATTATGTAACTATAGTAACTATAGAGTAGATAATAATAGTAACTAAAATACCCCAAGCGAAAGCAAAATATCACATAATGGTCTCCCTAAAAATGACCTGTCAAAGAAGCACTCCACGCCTGCACTTTAGCAAATAGTTTAAGTAGCCTGTTATTGTCCTGTTTTATTTCGCAAGCACATTTCACCTGTAAAATAATCTCTCTTCCAGCACTTTTGATAACTTTTATAACGATTACTAAATAAACTAATAAAACACAATGACACTTGACACACTCATTTCGCCTGTCACAACAAATACCATGGCGACCTGCCAAATTTGAAATTAGTTCCAAATTCGACCGCGCGCAAACTTATCTGGCAAGCGCTCTACTCTTAGAACTGTTGTGTCATATATGTTAAAGAATTCTCGCGTTACTTGCACGTGTTCTGCCAATTATTCCGCACGCCTGTCAACCGTCACTCGCGAGTCGCGTGACAAGCGTAACATAGGCGCGACGCTGACGTTTCGTTGGAAACTTTTGGCGAAGACAAAATATTTGAATATACGAATTAGATACTTTGTCTTAATTATAAAGTAAGGTGTATGTTCAAATATAGTGGTATTTATAAAAAAAAACAGGCGTTGGGAATGTCACATTATTAAACGAGATTCGTTATAATTTTATGCGTATTTTATTTTCTTAAAATTTATTTGCAAATTACGCTGAACAGTGAACATGTTTTAAAAATCTGTACTTACAATAAAAATGCATGTAAAAGATTCGAATAAAATATTTGTATTGATCACGTTATAACGTGTAGTTCATTACAGTATTGGCATGTTAAGTTGCGTGATAGGAATCAGTGACAGTATTTGTTCGCAGACTTTTGCAAACCCTTACCCCGCTTACAATATTGGACGTCGTGATAAATTAGAATTCAAACATAATAATTATTTTTTCTTAATACTTTTCTTTTACTTAACCTAACAAAACTTAACGCCCCAAACTAAACCCTGACTAAGGCCTAGAAGTTTTAAATAAGGGACCCAGAAAAAAATAAGTAAGTACATAAACACTTGAGAGCACAAAATTTCGCCGAAGACGTTTCATGTTCGCTGAAAGTTGTTTCGAACTTCGCGCTTGTTCGAATGAGCGATAAATTCACAGTCGTCGCGATTTTCAGCGAGAGGTCGGTAAAATATATTGTTTCCAAATTAATGTATGTTTTTGCCAAGTAGTTAAAATAAAAATTAACATATACCTATCGATTGAATTATGATAAAAAAACTTAAAACTTTTACATTTTACTGCTTCTACTTTGATTTATTTCTGTTTGTTTTATAATTTAAATCGAGTTTCAATTTTGCTTATTTCCGTTTTGCTATTGCTGATTTAAAAACGATACAAACATAAGCGAAAATATCTAATCAAATAAAATGCATATAATGGTCTTAACTTTAGGGCAGATACTATAGATGTCCTGTGCCTATATTCCATGAAAAATTATTTCACTCCAGGGGCCCGATTCTCAGGCATTCGAACTTTTCAGTGTGGTAATTCGTATGTCAAACATTTTGTTTGTGGTTTCTTTTGAAAAGTTAGAACGTTTCAAACAAACTAAGCTGTATCACATGTCAACAAATTCATTTTGACAGCTAAGTTCGTATACGAACATCTATTGGTTTTTACCACTCGTAGCGTTCGACTGGTTTTCGATCGAACTTTTTCGATTGTGAAATTTTGACAATACAAAAACTGTGTTATATTTGAATTTCGAGCTTATAAATGTGAACTTTTCTCGATTGCCTGAGAATCAGCCCCCTGGGGGTTTCCAGAATTTCACAATCGAAAAAGTTCGATCGAAAACCAGTCGAGCGCAACGAGTGGTACAGAAAAATCGATGTTCGTATACGAACTTAGCTGTCAAAATGAATTTGTTGACATGTGGGACAGTTTAGTTTGTTTGAAACGTTCTAACTTTTCAATAGAAACCACAAACAAAATGTTCGTATACGAATTACCACACTGAAAAAATCAAATCCTGAGAATCGGACCCCTGATATCCAAACGATACTCGTACCTGTAAACCAAAATCTAACATCACTTTATATCAAAAGTTTAAATCAGCTATTTCGAATTTAAGAAGCCTGTAAGTACTGGGTTTCTCCTAACAGTCGTCGTTTCTAAAGATGTAGCGCTGATAACCGCAGCGTTTAGCCGCCTCACGCGAGATAAGGCCAACGCTTCCAAGATAACATGAAATTGTTTCTTTATGACACTCGCTCTATTAAAACCAACTTTTACTGTGCAGAAATACTACAAACTCTCTTTATTTGCAACACTACTTTTACCCCAATCCAAGGTCTTAGCAGTTTGCGCATCATATACTTCGGGTGAATTAATGTGTAATTGTGTAGATTCGTATTTGACATTACAATGAAATAGGTAAGCTGTAAGCTAGTGATAAGAAAGCATCAAAATACATGATCCTTAAAAAGACAAACAATTTCAATTATCGAAAAAAAAAATATTTTACCGACTTCAAGAAAGAAGGAGGTTAACAGTTTGACCTAAATGTATGCGATGTAGTTGGAATTGGATCTGAGGTAGGTGCCAGTCAGAAACATGCATGATGAAAAAGGCACCACCGATCTCAAATAGGTACTTTTTTACTTAAACTTACTTGGTTTGTCGTTTACAGTTGACAGGTACTTTTTGGAGTCGTTATAATTTTTTAATTAATTTGTATCCAAGGATTGCAATGACATACCTTTATTCTTGTCTCTCATTTTATTCACCTTCTTCTGTATTGTGCTTGCAAAGAGACAGTAGTGTGCGATAAAAATCATTATTTCATCAAAACCTGAATATCTTATTGGAGAAAAGTTTATAAGTAGGTAATCACGTTGCTTAATGAAACATGATATTAATATCAGTTTTAATATATACTTACAGAGTTGTTTAATTGCAGTCAAGAAAGCCAGCTGACCAAAGATTGTAAACGCTTGTTTACATACAGCGCTTAGCCATAAATTGTTTATACTCTGTCGGTCTTAAGACGCCTCTCAAAATGCCATGCCTTCACTTTCACTCACAAAATTACGAAACATCAGGTAACCTTTCTTAATTTAAATGTAAATATTGTTGTCGTTAAATCGGGCCTGGTACGTATTTTTATTGAGAAGTAAACAAATACCGAAGTGATTTAAATTATAATTGAATCGAGTTTCTTGGGACCGGGTTTGTCAAATTGGTTTTTCAATATAAATTCCGGAGACGAGTATTTATCTCGGGACGACACCCTGGAAGCGATCCATCGACTCTCTCCAATAAAAGTTCTATTGACAGATAGACCTATTTACGAGGAACGTGTGACTAGGGCTAGAGAAAAAGCGATTGACTTTTGATAAATTTTACTTCAGTTTCTTTTTATTTCCTAATGCGTGAACTACAGGAACATTTCACGTGGGGATGAGATATTTTACACACGCTATTCGCAGAAATTGTCCCTCGATTCGTGCTGTAGCACTTATTAATAAGTTTCATGGACAAAGTTCCGCACGATGACATCTTTTCAGCCAATGCCCGAAAAAAAAAAATATTATCACATAAGCTCATATTATGCTTAAAAATATTTACCTAAGTATTGTTTTTCCTTTTTTGCATTTATAATGTAATTTTTATTATGGAAAATGAAATATTTAGAAAAAATTTCATCAATTCATCGTAGTTCTTAATATGTAGGTACTTAGCTCTCATGAAGATGCTTTAACTTATTTCCATTAAAACTACCGCCGGTTTAATAGCCCGACATTTGTACTGTTGTATCGATTTAAGTGCTCATGAATCTTGTAACTTAACTGGAAAATAGATGCAGTAATGTGTTATTGCTCGTAAAATCAACGTCTCCCGTGCCTTGTTGCCTTGTTTCATCAGAAACAAGGCAACTTTCACCTTTTATCCCGATTTTACGTCACCATATAGCGTTGAGAAACTCGGCGTTTGAACAGATGTGTTTAAATGTGTTTGTATGAAAGTTAGGTCATGGTTATCGTGACTAATCACTGTAGCCATTGTGTTCGGTTTTCAATACGTAATTATTATGTTAAATAACGGTGCCCGTATGGATTAATTCAGAATCGGAGTTCAGTTGGAAATAGTGCAAGATACACATTGATATTAAGTCCATACTTACATATCTATATATATAAAAATGAATCCCTATTTCCCTTGGTCACGACATCACCCGATTTGGCTAATTTTGGTCTTGAAATGTTCGTGGAAGTCCAAGAAAGGTTCTAACGGTGAGAAAATAGGGGAACCCTCCCTCCCCTTAAGTAGGGGTAGAGTAGAAGTAGTGTAGGGGTAGGGTAGGGTAGGGGTAGAGGTAGGGTAGGGGTAGGGTAGGGTAGGGGTAGGGGTAGGCTAGATGTAGGGTAGGGGTAGGGTAGGGTAGGGATAGGGTAGGGGTAGAGTACGGGTAGGGTAGGGTGGAGTAGGGGGTAGGGCCACGGGAACGAAGTCGCGCTGGGTCAGCTAGTATACTTATATAATAGTTCCATGATCTACGGTCCCAATCATTTTTTTTTGTTTCTTTGTTTCTATGTCACCAAGTAGGCTCCCCCAGAATAAGTACCAGCGTTGCAACAGTATGCTTTTTTACTTTTGCAACACTATGCTGAGGTGGGAGCCTAGTTGGCTATACTTACACTAATATTATTTGGATTTAGTCATCCCTAAATGTATGTGTATGTTATGTGTATGGTCATAAATGTTTCTCTTTCTTTCTTTCTCTTTTTCTTAAGTGAGGTTCAAGAGACATATTGATATTAAGTGAGTTTCAAGAAACATATTGTTGAGGAGCCGGAGACACACTTCTACTATTTATCCATACTGCGATAAATAGTGAGTGTGTCTGTCATATTTTTACGCTTGAATAAAACTTTGGATACATAAGACCTTGGAATAAGTAATAGTCTACTTTTTATAGTGAAAAAGGCAATCGAACCCGGGACATTTCGCATGGACAGTGAAAGAACAGTTCCGGGTTCAAATGCCGGCGAGCTACTTCGGAGATTAGTCTTGTTGAGTTGATGAGTCGATTTTTAAATATTTAATTTAATTGTGAAATAAAATGGCAAAAATACTAATAAAAATGTAAAAATAAAAATGTTATATTAAAAATGGCATAAATGAAAAATTAAAATGAAATTTAAAATTAGCTTTTTTTTGTCATACTCGGTATCGTTTTTAAGAACGAAATATAACAAAATCCCGTCCAAAAGTTGCGGGAAGCCACTAGTAGGTACGACATAAAGTTTCAAGGATACTTTTCGATCTCAAAATACGGTCCATACACCTCCAGGCGTTAAAGTTATCACAGCACTGTTGGTTACCAGACCAGCCTTACCTACTATCGTTAAACATTTTGCAATGGTCCCTGTAATTCCAGATTTATTATATTCGTATTTTTTGGTGCCACAGCTATTGATACCGACGACACGTCGGCTTATTGCCAACATATCGAGAACGTAAAGAAATTCAAAATCGTAAAGGGTCTGCTTTTGCTTTTCGCGCAAACTGATTGCACGATCGGATGACCTCTTTCTTGAGTTCCATGATTTTCATCATGATCATCATCATCCGTATGACGCCTGCTGGGTATAGATAGGCTATATTTTATCCCGGTATTCCCACGGGAACTGGTACCACATCTGTAACTGCCCCTAAAAAACTATGCCCTGATTTACTATCTGGTTTTATTTTTGCTAGCTTACTATGACACTGACGTCGCCTTACAAAGGCTTGTTGCCATGACAACGTGATGAAATTAAAAAAACGTACTAAGACAAATAGATGAACTGCTTTTGCTTTGCCCGCAGAAGGAAAGAAGCGCAACCCGCCAGCTATTACCTCTTAGAAACAGTCGAGTTCAATAATATCTGTGCATTTTTGGACTATGTCGCATAAGTTTTTGATATCGTCTTCGACTTTCTGTGCAAATTGTCACAATAATTACTACGACAAAGTGCAAAAGTGCACAGATATTATTGAACTCGACTGTACCTCTTTCTTGTGTTCTATGCTTTTAATGCATCATAAATGTTACAAGTAACTTTTTGCCAACAAAATACGGTGCAAACACCTCCAGGCGTTAAGGTTATCACAGCAGCTAGTTACCTACTATCGGTAAATGTGGTAAATGTTTTAGCGCAATAACATCAGCGAGGGGCCTTACTCCCTGATTTATTCTGTGTATATATTTTTGCTGCCCCAGTTATGATACCCGGCGTCGTGAGCCGCACTGATAAGAAAACCACTTCTTGCACAATTTATGGGTAACGAACGCTATCGGAAGTAAATGTGAATAATTGTTTGTTACGCGAATATTTATAGGTTATGTAACTATATTCTGAAAAAAAAACGTTTTTTTTATAAATTAGGCGAACATGTCACTGTTAAAAGTAATTATTAATTTTTTTAAAACCTACTTTGTATTTTATCTTTTGTATGAATCAAGCAGGAATGTTTTTAACGCTTAATGTCCCTAAAATGAAATAAACTTCTCAATACAACTTTGAAGGATACAAATTTTCAAGTTATCCGTTGAAACGTAAAAAAGTTGGAAATTACTTTGAAAGCTCTCACGAAAAGCGACGAGGCGACAAAAACATTACTGTTTTATGAGCTGAGTATCATATTCATTTACAACTGCTCAAAGAAAGCTTGTAGAGTAACAATACTGTTTATAAAACGCTTAAACGTCTGTTTTAAAGGGTGTCTCAAAAGTAGGTATAGGATTTGAATTTCGCGCTATTTCCGAAATATTCAAGATGGCGGGTTGAAATTTGACATACGTCATCTTGACGCATGTAAAATTAATCGTGGAGCGTTTCACAATAAAACAGCGCATAGAAGTTATACAAATATTTAACGAAAACTCACGATCAATTACAAACACTCGTCGAAAGGTCGAATAATCTCGTAATTTCAAGAAGAGGTGAAATCAAATGGCCACCGAGATCTTGCCATCTGATGCCACTGTATTTCTTTCTTTGGGGCTACGTGAAAGATAAAGTCTACGCCAACTATCCACAAAACATAGACAATATAGACAAAATATTCGCCGAGTTATTGGTGAAATAAGTAGCGAAATGTGTGAAATTAGCAGCAAAATGTGTGAAAGTATCATGAAAAACTTGCACACAGCAAAAATGCCCGTGGTGGCCATTTAGCAGATATTCTATTCAGATAAAATTGTACAAGTCTCTTCTTTAAAATAAAATAAAACTACGAAGAAATTCCAATCCATTCGCGTTTTATTGAGACATATCATCTTATACCTACTTTTGGGAAACCCGTTAGTTAAGGAGTAGGTACTTACAGTCGTTTAAATTTCGCAATTCGGAGACATAACCAAAACATTTTAGATTTTAACCTTTTTTGGTGGATAATTTGTAACAACTCCAAATCTGGCCCATAGTAAATTTCACTTAATTATTTAAATATTTGGTAGTGAACAAATATTTACTTCTATACTTTTGTTTGCAAATACTTAATATACCTACATATAAATTATTAAATAAACTGCACTAATAACTTAAATGTACACAAAAAGTTATCACTGTGTGTCAGTTCACAAACTAATTTCAATGTATTTTACAAGCTTTTTATTAACTTGCCCTGTTAGTTAGTTTGTTAGTAAGTGGGGGCAAATCTTTCATTCAAGCTTAATTTGACCCACTTCCCAGTGTCCGATAGAGCTGAAATTTTGTATACAGGTTTGGTTCAGATTCAGTATAAAAATCAATACAATATTAAAGTACAGTCAGCCAAAAAGCTTGTCATAAAAAAAAATACTTAAAACTTATTTTCTTGACGTAAGATAAATTGGACAAAACAAACGCTTGTTAAAAGTTCATTCATTAATTTAAGGCCGAAGCTCACCAAGTAAAACATAACAGTTAATTACGCAATGGTTTGATTAAAATTTAAGATTCACACGTGATTGGTGTTCGAAGCAATTGGTGAACTTGTTACTTGGTGAACTCGGGTTAAGAGAACTAAAGTTAAAGATAAAGCTCAGACGTTTTTATCTGGAGTTCCAACATAACAAACCAATTCTTTTCCTTTTGATAAGGAATGCCTTTGAACACTTCGTCACTGTCTGGATATTTTAAAAGTCATTTTATCATCGTTTTTTGTAATTTAGAAACAAATTCCATACTTTTAAACTTTTTGTTTCTAGCTTTCTACCTGCGGCTTTGACCGCGTGAACAGTATGTTTTTATCGCGAGGATAAGATATTTTATTAGAACATAAAGTAGCCTATGAACTAATAGTAATATAGAATTAAGCTAGTCCTTGCAAAAGTCATCATACCCTTTTTTGTAGTGAGAGGAACGCGTTTATGCATAACTCGTCCGCGTGCGATGTGCGGACGGTAGTTATGTAGGACTCACCTGACCACTACCTGATCGTCAATCCAATGTCAGGTACATGATGGGGGATCAGCAAGAGGGAATACCCACGAAACCCCTCACTTCTTGAGCTCTCCGCCGTCAGTTAGGTCGCAACGTAGAGGGCCAGATGTGGCAAGCTCTTACGAGTCGACGGCTGGCCCGGACTTCCGGGCCCGTAAAGTAAGTAGAAAGAGACACAACACTCTTCCGGCATTTGGGAGGTGGCCGAGCAAGCGTGGCCATCTTCCCAAAAAGTCCCTATACCTGGCTTAATTATGTAAAGCACCTTCCCGCTGTCGTATACTCGTAAATGCTTACATTGAACCAATTTTAATACTGCTCATCAGCAGTTGTCAAAAGCCTCAATCAACAACTGGAAAATAACTAATTATTTGTAATTGTAAAACAATTCCAACATAGAAATCCACAGAGTAAACAGGAGCAAATTTTTATGGACATCAATTTGACGAAAATTTCACTTATCTGCCAACTTCACGCGCAAGTTATTCTGAATAAGAAATAAAAAGGTATCCCTTGGAGAATATACTCGTAAATGCTTAATTACATGTTTACATTGAACTAATTTTAATAATGCTCATCAGCAGTTGTCAAAAGCATCAATCAAGAACTAAAAAATAACTTAATTCGCAAATGTAAAATAATTTCAACACTGAAATCCAGTGAGTAAACAAGAGCAAATTTTAATGGTAGGTAATGTCCTTTCAATTTGACGAAAATTTCACTTGGCTGCCAACTTTACGCGCAAGTTATTCTGAATAAGAAATAACAAGGTATCCCCTGGAGAACATGGGAATAAAGTGGGTACTAAATTATTAAGTTGCCTACTCAAAGCCTCTGTTCCCAAATGCCCCTGAATTTTAGTACACAATCTTGCTACGATTTTATGGCATCAAGAAGTTTGCTTTGGGCTCTATTAGCTTATGGAGTTAGTACAAATAGAAAAGTTAACTTCAACACTGCCTGTGTTTTGGTAGTATTCTCTGTTCCAAAGTAAAACAAAAGACAACATAGTGAATTTGAACATTTAAAAAAATGAAAAAAAGTGATTGGTTCTAACAACAGTATGAAATTTCAACTTTGCTCTCTCTTTCATAATTTTTAATCTTTGTAAATAATAAACTTATTAGAGTGGTAGTAATTTATGAAAGCCGAAGTCGCGTGCAAAATCTAAAGGGGCCCAAAGACTATCTGTCAGTCCACCGACAAGCCACCTGCAGTCCTCCTTCGAACAGATTGCCTAACATTCGGTTTTTGTCTGTTTTTTTTTATTTCCACAACAGAATAGCACTTAGCCTTCATCACACCTGACAATAAGTGGTAATAAGACTGAAGGTGGAAGCGCACTACTCCCGGAATCCTCAATCACTGAGGAACTGGGTATCTTATCTGTAACTGCCGGAACACAATAACTCTGAAAACATCATTGTTATGTCGTCAGACTTAGATAAGACGGTGTTAGCTAGCCAGGCGGACTAAGAATAAGTCCTACCACCAACCAAACCGAATACAATATGTACCCCCACTGGAAATCGAACCCGGGACCTCTGGGTCTGAAATCGGTTGCATGAACCGCAAGACCACAGAGGCGGCTGAATTTTGTATGTAAAAACTGTAAGTGTGTGGCTGATTATGGCCAACTGACAGGCCGATGCCTGCAGGTGGACTGACAGTCTGTGGGGTCCTTAAGTCAGTCTAGTTACTAGAATTAATTATTTGGAAGGAATATAATGTATGGACTTTAGGTAATTAAACTAATGACTGACTAAGTTCATTGCAGCCGAGCGTACACGAAAATAGCTATATTTACAAAACATTTATAAAATCTGTGTCCAAGTTACAAATCGTATTAATTTGAGCAAACAATTCTTAGGGCAACTTATTACCTTTTTTGTCTTGCTACTTACATGTTATTAAATTAATTTTTTTATCGCATTACAAAGTACATGACAGGCTATCTTATAGAGATAAGCCTGTCATCTACTACGTAAAGTAGTAACTTTAGAAGCAATTCGAATAAAACTTAAATTAGATGATTCGTGTACATAGCTGCTATTGATGAATTAGAGTTAAAAAAAACAAATCAACCAATTTTAAGTGTACTTAGAATTTTTATATTGGAAAAACAACCGGTCTGTAACTGTAACTTGCTTACACGCGAATGTCTTAGTATAAAAATCTATAATAAAAAAAATGTCAACGAAATTATTTACATGGAAACAATTTAAAAATTTCAAAGCACTTTATGATCACGAAATAAATCATCATCATCGTCAGCCATTTAATATACCTACTGTTGGGGCACTGGCCTTCCTTATGGATGGATAAGTAGAACAGGCCATGACCCACCACGCGGGCCCAATGCCGATTGGTGAGTATTAACGACTGCAAAGACAATACAGCCGGGACCAACGGCTTAACGAGTACCTTCCGAAGCACGGAGGAACTCAAGATAATACATTTTTGGTCACCCATCCTGTTACCGACTAATGCGAAAGTTGCTTAACCTAAACGATCGCAGGCCGAGCGCGCTAAACACTGCGTCACGGGCTTCTTAAATAATAAAGTACGCATATTGCAATTATTTGTGGCAATTATCAACTAAAACAACTGCCCATTTACAAGTTTTCGCCGTGTAAAAATGCTTTCACTTTTAGTTAGTACCTACAACTACTACTACTTTTAGTTACGTAGTAACTATTTAGTCATCTGTGCTTTAAGTTACAAGCGCTGTTTCAAAATACCTGGGTGCCTACTATCACTGAGACTTGCTGGCGTTTTGGAATACTCTGTAAGCCTACAAGTTGTTTTGTATAAATAAATATAAATATATCAACTCTTATTGCGGTTTTGTTTAGGACCTAAACTGCGGGCCAATCGCCGTAATTCTATGCAGCGCGTCTTCATCGCGTTTGGATCTTGACATTTGACTTCGTATTGCCGTAATGACATAACGACGCACACGTCACGCAAACCTATAGTCCTATTACAATCTTGTCTGATCCGGTGACATCCATGACAGAGGAACCACTTGCAATACGAAATTAGCTGTCAAAATAGACTGTCGTATGAAAACTGTTTTAGTTCTAAAGATTATCACCGGAACAGAAAACGTTGTCGCACTGTCAAAGTCGCGCGTTATCAAAAACGGTTTTGCACGTCAACTGCACTTCAACTAACTAATGCGTCATAGAAATACCGCGATCGGGGCCCTGTTTCGCTTATTCGTTTGCATCAATGACAAGTGATTCAGTGACATGTCACAGTCTCTTACCTGTCATGAACTCTTATTTGACTTATAACTCGGTCGAGCTAATATGACACCTGCAGGTTATACCCATCCCTCTCACTCTCCGGGCATGACAGAATCGAGTGAAAGAGATGGGTAGAAGAAATAAGGACACAAATCGTTAGTTCATTGACATTCAGCAATTCATTTGCGATTCAGTTTTGAAGTTCATGGTACGAAATAAAGCAATTCATTTTAGGAACCTATTCTGGAACGCACCAGTTTTGAATCGCTTTCTTAAAGTTGATGGTAGGCACTCTGTTCAGCCCTACGACGAAAACTAATAACCGCTAAATGTCGCAGAAATCATGATTTATGTCACTATTTATGTGACACTTACAAGCACAAGTACATAAACGGTTACGAACAATCACTGTTTGCAATGAGACTTCGAGATTGTTCATTGATATTCAGAATTCCACTCGAATATTGTAATTTATTGGACGAATTATTCGCAAGGAAATTTGTATTCAGGCCTTGGTTTAATAGGATTATTGGGTCACATTACGCTCTATCTTCGGTGTTAAAAGGACTTTATGGCTTTACGTAAAATTTTGTTTGAAGTACGTTATGAATAAACTTAAGTAATATCTGAAACAGGTCAGGCGACTTACAAATTATTGATTTGTTGAAATGTTTTGTACATGAAGGAATAAACTATAGAATTTTATAATTATTTGTACGCTTTGGAATTTTGAAAAGTGAACCGGTCCTTTAGGGCTTGCGTAGGGATATCGATCCAACACTCGGAGGTCACCACCTTAAAGTTCATAGCACATCACACCAACTCAACGTCGACTCCACTCCAACTCAACTCACAGTCTGGTATTGAAATTTAATGTAAGCTTTATTTCGTGTTACATACGAGTGAATTTTTCAACGCATAAGTTTAAAGTCACGACACGCGACGAGTCAGCCACGAGTCGGCAACGAGCTTACAGCTAGCGGGCAACGCGTCGTCCGTCCGCGCCCCTCCCTCCTTCCTTCATTCCGAATACAGTTGCAAAACAGACCGTACCTCTTAATCGAGTATTATCGCGATTATTGCTGCCTCCCTAGCATGACCAACAAAATTCGATATGATATGATAAGTTATCCGGTTTAACTGTCAAAAGACTATGGGTTTTGACGTTTGAACGTCGATAAGTCGCTCTATCATGCGATACATATCACGTTTTGGGTGGTCATGCTAGGCTTACTGGTATTAACATGTAAAGCAGACATTTTCAAGTAAATACGCATGCTCTAGATGAAGTTCGAATACCTACTGTGTGATTTAATGAGGTTTCCAACTCGTTGACAACGCGTTTCCCACTCATTTACGCCATTTCGTCCACTAGTGACCGACGAGTTGATCGCCTAGTGGACGACCCGTTGATACCGAATCAATAGTTCGAGTTGGAACGGTGCCAATCCAACAGGATTGGCGTCGAGTCGATGTAATGTGCGATGACCTTAATGCTGGCCATACACCATCCTGCCTATCCAATCGGCATAACGCTGCCGATTGGATCAAGTAGAACTGACCGTGGGTGGGCGTGGATTGGCATGACAGTTATCAAATTATAGTGTAATATGGACGAACTGCAGATTGGATCAAGCCTAGCGTCATGCCGATTGGACGATAGGCAGCATGGTGTATGGCCACCATTAGGGGCCCACAGACTATCAGTCCGCCGACAGGCCACCTGCACCCCTCAATCGAACAGACCGCTTGACATTCGGTTTTTGTCCGTGTTTGTATTTAAAACTGTGAGTGTGTGGCAGATTGCGGCCAACTGACTGATAGGTAGTATGTGGGGCCCTTTAATTTAAAAGTGAACCGATCCTTTAGGGCTTGCGTGGGGATATGGATCCAATACGCGGATGCCACCTTAAGAGGCCCACAGATTATCAGGCCATCTGCTGCCCACGATCAAACAGGCTACCTGACAATCGGTTTTTGTCTGTTTTGTATGTAAAACTGAGAGTGTGTTTCAAATTGCGGCCAACTGACAGGCTGTTGCCTGCTGGTGGACTGGTAGTTTGTGGACTTAATACTACCAGGCGTCTGTCACTCGAATCACTCGATGTACTTGCGCGCAAATCTCGCCCTCACTGCCGGGCGGTGCAAATCAATAGAAATTAGGTCCGGAAAAGAGATAGAATATATGCGATAGAAAGAGATGCAATGAGTGGCCGTTCGTAGTTTGCAGCGTACAAGCTGAATTCCACTTTATTGCGTTATAGTAAGAGTTGCTATTTATTAGCGGAGTGCAGTATCTGTTACTAGTAACTATTTAGTAATCTGTGATACTACTTAAGGGCTTATTACACTTCTCCTAATTAGGATCCTAATAAAGCATAAATTGCTTGTTTTGATTGCATCACTTGCTAAAAATGCTAAAATACTTGCTAAACAGTAAAGCCCATAAGGAAAGCAATGTGGCGCCGATTCCCGAAAATAGGGTATTTTAAATTATGGATTACTCGCAAACCACAAGTACTCAAAATATGGAAAAAATATTTGTTATTTTAGAGTTATTTACCTAGTGCTTCCGGCCGTGTTTTTTTGATTGGTGATATTTAACTGTGTCAAATAAAATCCCAAACATCCGTCTAATCGTAAGCCAAATATCCTATTACTTGCAGTATACTTGTTTTAGTTTTTTTTTTATGTATAATGGGCTTGCTCTTGGCTTCACACTGAACCTTAGGGTTGAGAAGAAGCCTAAGATGGAGCGAGCTTACCCAGAAGCAGCCTATTCACTCTAGCTTTAAAAATTTTAGGGTTGTAGTCATTCGGGAATATAGACGCAGGCAGGGTATTCCATTCCTTGGCGGTGCGCATCACAAAGGATGAAGAAAAGCGCTTGGTACGCATTCGCGGGATGTTGACCAAGTAAGGATGATAGCCCGCTGTGCGTCTAGACTCTCGGTGGTAGAACGGGGATGGTGGAATGAGCTCATGCAGCTCAGAAGCACACTCACCGAAGTACAGCCTGTAAAATACCGAGTTAATGAAAAATATACGAAAATAAATATACGACAGTTCACTGCCGGCTGCCGATGCGTCCGCGTGAAGTGTATCGTGCGCGGCCGAGCAAGCATTAGCGTGCCTATTTCGATCGGGAATCCTCGCCTTAATTATGATCTAAATTAGGATAAGCGTAATAAGCCCTTAACTTACTTCATCCCTATTTATTATAATTGTTTCCCTTTAAAGAAACTTATGTTATCAATTTCTTAAAGAAGTTCCGTTTATTCTACGCTTAAATACCATCTTACTTAATTTTCATCCATCAACTTTTAATATTACTCTGCTTTAAATAATGTCGACCCCAATTAAAGTATTATCTTTTCTTCCAACAAACTTTGTTAAATTTGTTAAGACTCGAATTAGTGAAGAGAGGTTAGTAAAGGTATATTTTTAAGCAAATTTATTACTTTATTTGGATATAATTAATGGTGTAAAGTTCTCGGGATAGGAGTTAATGAGTTTTCATTAGACCCTTGCAATGTCTGTCGTCGGGATAATTTTATGTGGGTCCCTTTATTTCAGCCCCTAATTTATTTTCACGAAGTTTTGTCTTTTTAATTTGTTCGTTGTTTTATTTTTAAATGCGTTAACTTCATTAGAGGTACTTCAGTCCTTTCATTTATTATGTTTGACGAGATTTTGCCGTAACATTTCGACAAAGGATTTTAGGAATAATCACCCATTTATCTCATTTTTGATATTCATTAAATTGCCCTTTTAAGTGATGATAGACAGACTTATGTAGGTTTCGCATCCATTTTAACAATATTGTAAAAATGGGAATTATAGACTAAAGTTAAAATAATACTCCAGTATTCGTCATCTAAATTTGATAATGACACGATACTTAGTATAAAATATAATATAAAAACAACTCTCACATTTTTCCTATACTTAAAAAAAACTGTAGAAAATAAAGTATTAGAAAAAATCAAACCGTATCTTAACTAGCTCAGATGGAATGAAGGTTTCAATGTGTTATTGGATCAATATTTTCAATAATAAAAATTGTATTGTAAATATAATTTATTTATTTGCATAAAATTTATTTACAAAAAAACTCTATACTTACCCCTTATTCCAAAACGTGGACTAAAATTAGACCTGGCTTAAAACTGATGCTAATTCTGTCTTTCATTTGGAAAATGAAAGTGACAGCACCAGTTTAGTACCAGTTTTAAACCAGGACTATTTTATGCGGTAATATATTTTTCAGTCACTTTTCTGCAGCTCTTTATAACATAGCATTATATATTATTATACTGTCTTTATCCTTTAATACCTAGAACTAAATCCTAGATGTATTAAATCCCTCCTACAACTTGGAACATTAAACCGGAGTTAGTGAAATGTTTGAATAACTATGCAACTTTTGTGATAAGACCGAGTCCATTAGTATAGAACAACTGAAACTTTACGTTACTTTTACAGTTTAAAGTTTTAAATGTTATTATTTTCATGTAGCTTTTTAAATGAGGAGACTGACGGAATATAAAAAAAAAACAATTCGCACGGGTACAATATTTTTTAAATTTACAACGGGGTAGCACTTAGACTTCATCACACCTGATGTTAAATGATGATAGGGCTGAAGTGAAGGTGGAAGCGTGCCACTCCCGTAATCCTTAACCACTAAGGAACAGGGTACCTACCATCAACTTTAAGACAGCAAGTCAAAAATAGCGCGATGCAGAATAGGTTCCTAAAATGAATTGCTTTCTTTCGTACTATGACCTTCTAAAAACTGGATCGCAAATGAATTGCTAAATGTGAATGACCGAACGATTTGTGTCCTTATTTCTTCTACCCGTCTCTTTCACTCGATTCTGTCATGCCCGGAGAGTGAAAGGGACGGGTATAACCTGCAGGTGTCATGTTAGCTTGGTCGAGTTATAAGTCAAATAAGAGTTCATGACAGCTCAGCGGCTGTGAAATGTCATTGAATGATCACTGAATCGCTGTCATTGATATTAAGCTGTCGTGGTACGAATAAGCGAAGCAGATCAGTTTAGGTCCTAAACAAAACCGCAATAAGAGTTGATGGTAGGCACCCTGGCTGTCTTATCTCTTACTGCCAGAACACAAAATTCTGAAAATCTTAGTTTATGGCGTTAGACTTAGCTAAGATGGTAGTATGTAGCTAGCCAGATGGACTTAGAACAAGTCCTATATACCACCAACCAAACCGAATACAATAATAATGTCCACTGGGAATCGAACGCGGGACCTCTGGGTCTGATACCGGTGGTGTGTACTACTAGACCACAGAGGCGGTGAATATTGTATCATACATACAAACTTTTCTCTTGATCGACTCTGTCTATAGATGAAAACCGCATCAAAATCCGTATGGTACAGTCACCATACGCGAATATTGAGCCACTTGCCTCTACGCTCAACATTCCCGTGTGGCGACGGTCGTAGGTAGTTTGAAAACTCAGCGTACAGGGTGCCTACCATCAACTCTTATTGCGGTTTTGTTTAGGAACCTAAACTGATCTGCTTCGCTTATTCGTACCACGACAGCTTAATATCAATGACAGCGATTCAGTGATCATTCAATGACATTTCACAGCCGCTGAGCTGTCATCAACTCTTATTTGACGTATAAGTTGGCCAAGCTAACATGTCACCTGCAGGTTATACCCGTCCCTTTCACTCTCCTGGCATGACAGAATCGAGTGAAAGAGACGGGTAGAAGAAATAAGGATACAAATCGTTCGGTCATTTACATTTAGCAATTCATTTGCGATCCAGTTTTTAGAAGGTCATGGTACGAAAGAAAGCAATTCATTTTAGGAACCTATTCTGCATCGCGCTATTTTTGAATCGCTGTCTTAAAGTTGATGGTATGCACCCTGAAGGCGGGAAACGACTGTGTTTTATTTTATACTATGTAGAGTAAAGATATATACGACTACCTTTCCGCACGCGGCTTCATCCGCGTGGAACACACGATGTTATCCCGCGGAAATGTGATATTTTTTATTATATTATAGCTTATGTTCTTCTCCAGGCTACAATGTATCTGCATCCCAAATTTCAGCAAAACCGTTTAGCCGTTCTTGCGTGATTGAGCAACAAACATCCAAACATCTAAACTTTCACAGGATTCAGTAGGATTGTAATTTGTTATTTTTTTATTGACATTCATGTTCGTTTGTTCCAGGTGTGGTTGTGATGTTATGGTGGTGGGGGCTCGCGCTGCTAGCGCTTGCGACGCCCGCCCGCGCCGCGCCCCGGGCGGGCAACGGTGAGCTATTTTACAGTAAGCATCTTGCGCACCTTTCCGGCCCGGTTCTAGCACCTTTAGGGACTTTATACACTCGTGACGTCACTTTAAGCCCGTTCCTACATTATGAAACTTACAATCTGGTATCCCACCACTAGTATACGCCGACAGTCGCTAGAAACTGTCATTTGTATTGAGTGACAGGTCGGAGACTGGTACCACAGGGTAAAAAAAAACTACTACTGGTACGGTGCGAGTCACTATACAAATGTATGGGAGATACGCCTTGGCGACTCATCGTGTCCGATACTGGTCGATTTTAAGTTTTGTAATGTAAGAATGGGCTAGGCCATTGGCACGGGCCTTCGCCGCAACGGTGAGCTATTTTACAGTAAGCATCTTGCGCACCTTTCCGGCCCGATTCTAGCACCTTTAGGGACTTAATACACTCGTGTCGTCACTTTAAGCCCTTTCCTACTTTCGTAATTTACAATTGACAAGTATTCGACCAGGAGATCTATGTATCCGACGCCAGTCACTGGAACCCACAGATCTCCTGTAGTAGCTGAAACCTGTAATTTGTATTAAGTGACAGGTCGGATATTGGTACTGGTGCGAGTCGCTATAAAAATGTATGGGAGATACGCCTTTGCGACTCTTAGCGTCCGATACTGGTCGATTGTAAGTTTAGTAATCTAAGAATGGGCTAAGGGTCATTAGTACGGTGAGATCTTCTACAGTAAGCATCTTGCGCACCTTTCCGGCCTGATTCTAGCACCTTAAAATACCTTCTACCCTGATTTTCGCACTTTGATATTTCCTCAAAACAGGCAGGCACTATAAGAACCTTAAGGATCTTGAACACTTGCAATATCTCTTATAAGACCTTGCATTAGTTATTATTCTTTTTACTATCATTAACTACATTACCGGTACTGTATTAACCTGAAATACTCTGAAAGATTTTACTTAAAACACATAAATTACATTCCAAACACTACAATTTTCACTGCGAACAGAATCACGTCACAATTACGCCGCGTAACTGTGACAGATACGCTGCGTCAATATAGATACGATACTTCAATATAGATACGCTACTATAATATAGATACGCTCTTTTCCATCGCGCTTTACGCTTGTCATACGCGTTTACTTACATGACGTAGCACCTTTGCCGATAATCAGTCATTTTATGTGTTCCTTGCGGTAATGACAATCGCACTGCGTTTCTTTACGGTATGATTCTTACACGGCTTATTTAACGGCTTTTAGATATATAAGGATTTATGTAACAAACGAACTTTGTTTTACATAAAAAAAAGAACTTGCTTTTGTCAAATTACTACCCACTCTAGAACTTTTTCGATATTCTTAATTCAAATAATGAATTTAATCTTGACAAAGCTATTTATTAAGGTAACGGCATAGATAACGATTTTCCAAAACTTTTTTCATTTAGGTAAACTTAACCAAACCCGCAAATTATGCGATATTCAAATGTGAGCACATCAAATTTTAAGTCCTCTCCAGAATGGTTCATAATAAATCGAAGGGTCTTTATGATCCACAAACTTGAAATTAGCAGGAAATCGTCTTTTTATGTCTTTGACAGGTTGCGTTAAACTTCTAAGATAATATACTCGTGGGTACGTCGAGATAAAGCTCTGAAAAGTTGGTCGCGTCGCGTGTCAGTCGCGCGGCGGAGGCCTTTATCTCATACTAGTGGCCCCTCGTGATTTTACCCGCATGGTACCCGTTCCCGTGGGAATATCGAGATAAAATATAGCTTATGGCACTCGGAAAGAATGTAGCTTTCTACTGGTGAAAGAATGTTCAAAATCGGTCCAGTACCATATCAGTTTATTCGTAACGAACAAAAATACAAATCTAAGCGGCTACGAACGTGAAAACCGTCTTGCCGCGCGACTGACGCTTCCGCTTCGCAGACGCTTCGTCGCGTATGTTAGGTCACAGATTTAACACGTTGAACGCCATACGAAATACTGAGTTATTTTATTTGAGCCATGGGGGACACCCTGTGGCCGACACTGTTATGTTCCGTTCAGGCCGTGGGGGACACCCGTGACCGCGAACATACTTCTACTTGAAACTGAATTTGCAGACTTTTGGTTTCAGTTTGGGTTCTCTTTTGTATTATAAACAATGTGGAAGGGCTTATAGAATACTAAGACCATAATAACACTCAGGAAATTTCGAGTAGTTAAAAAGTTATTACGAGTTTTGATTTTTCACATCAAAATATTGAAATAAACTAAAAACTTAAAAAATGCAGAGAGTAATATTACTCTATAACGTTGTGAATAATACTACAATATGCCAACTAACTGCCCTTAACTGTTTTATCCATCATTAGTACCTTCTAGCGCGTGGGCGACGATGTGACCCGCGTGGCCCTGTGAGAAGAAAACCGCGTCTTTTTTTAGTTCGGGCCATGGGGGACACCATGTGTTTGACGTAAGTTTTTTTCGATATTATAGACAAAATCTGATTGAATGTAAACTAGAATACCTTTAATTGGTGTTATTTATCGATTTCATGAATAAAAGTCAAAGATGAAAATTGGCCAAATATACTGTTTTTGTCATGGCCTGAACGGGTATTGCACTGTCGCTCACATGGTGTCCCCCATGGCGTTCAACGTGTTAAGTGAGTGACATTAAAATACAACTACTCTTGACGGATTTTTATAGTAAGAAAGTACCTACGTGTATTTCGTACTTAGGTGCAATAAACACGTATAAGTACTCTATTGAAAAAATATGTATTTACAATAAACACTTAAACTTTATTAGGTAAATCTTAATGCGGTACAGTCCGCAAAAATGAAATTTGTTTCAATGAACTGGGTGCCTACCATCAACTTTAAGACAGCGATTCAAAAATAGCGTGATGCAGAATAGGTTCCTAAAATGAATTGCTTTCTTTCGTACTATGACCTTCTAAAAACTGGATCGCAAATGAATTGCTAAATGTGAATGACCGAACGATTTGTGTTCTTATTTCTTCTACCCGTCTCTTTCACTCGATTTTGTCATGCCCGGAGAGTGAGAGGGACGGGTATAACCTGCAGGTGTCATTTTAGCTTGGCCGAGTTATAAGTCAAATAAGAGTACATGACAGCTTAGCGGCTGTGATAGCGCGCTCGGCCTGCGATCGTTGAGGTTAAGCAACGTTCGCAATGGTCAGTCACGGGATGGGTGACCAAAAACTTTTCATCTCGAGCTCCTCCGTGCTTCGGAAGGCACGTTAAGCCGTTGGTCCCAGCTGCACTTGCAGTCGTTAATACCCACCAATCCGCACTGAGCCCGCGTGGTGGGTCATGGCTCATTCTCCTTATTCATCCATAAGGAAGGCCAGTGCCCCAGCAGTGGGGACATTAAATGGCTGATGATGATGATGATGATGATGATAGCGGCTGTGAAATGTCATTGAATGATCACTGAATCGCTGTCATTGATATTAAGCTGTCGTGGTACGAATAAGCGAAGCAGATCAGTTTAGGTCCTAAACAAAACCGCAATAAGAGTTGATGGTACGCACCCAGTACCCAAAGCACGGAAAGCCTCTCCGTAATCGTTTCATTTTGTATGAAAACCAGAGCAGCACCGCTAAGTACGGCCGTTTACGAATCTAAAATTAAACACACGAAAAAACTGATTAAGTATGAAAACTGACAGCATTTTGACTGATGGTATCGTTTACGATAACGATTACGCGATCGAAAATTTCCCATGCTCGTGTTACTGTACCCCTAGCATGCTAAACTATCGATATGGTAATCGAATAGTAAACTATACCGTCCTTCAAAAGCTGTCAAAGTGCTGCTGTCAAATATGTATTGAATTTCAGTTCCTCATACGGCCGAAAGAGGCGCTGCTCTGATTTTCATACAAAATAATACGATCACGATAACGGTTACCATAAATTGCCGGGCTTCACCTGCGTCTAATGCCATTAATTAGCGCGCTTTTTGATATAACACGCAGGTGTAGCCGGGATTTAGCGCACTAATTTGATACAATAAGCGCGCTAAGACGCGCATGCCGTTATTAACGCCGTTAGGCGTCAGTGCGTCACGCAAGTGAAGCCCCAGCATTATGATAAAGCGATAAAAACCTCTTTTCGCTTCGCTCTCAGTGGGGCATAGCCTGTAGAGTCCGGAGGTTATTTTTTTAATTAAAAAAAATGCCTTTTATGTTTGTCCTATACAGTGTTCAGTGATGCTCTAATTTGTAGACCTTTGCAACTTTACAAACGGGCCTCGACAGAGCGCATGAGAAAAACGCGGTGTGCATATGCAGTAAAAAATGTTTCGCGTAACGTATTTGTTACTATACGTGCGTCTCAGGCACGATACAAATTGAATAACTTCCACAGTGTGGACAAGTATCGTATCGTGCCTGAGGAGTACGTACACTCGGGGACAAATTCGGTGAACTACATCTTACTTCTTTTCGTGTGGCTGGCGTCTCACCGTTTAGTTGCAGTCCCTATCCGTAATTGCTTATGCATTGTACTACCCTAGTTTAATACATAAAAAATTTGTAAAAGGGTCTGCCCGTGAATAGCGAGGCACCAGCCACGTGAAAAGAAGTAAGAGGTGGTTCACCGAATTTGTCCTCGCGTGTACCTGTGTGGAGTCCACACTTGATACAGTATCAGATACGTTACGTATTATTTTCAACTAACTCCGATGGGACTCGAAGCCACGACCTTTCACTTTCCGAGCGAATGCTCTAACAAGTCGATAACGACTCCGTAGCGCAGTGGTAGCTCCTGCCCCCTGATTCACGAACCGTCGGAAACGCTCCCGATGGCGGAATGTATGCCCTGTCTCTGTCACTCACTTTAGAATAGACAAAGACAAAGCACAGAATTCGAATCCGATTCCGTTTCCGACGCTTTGTGAATCAGGGAGCTGGACAATGAAAGGTCGTGGGTTCGGGGCTATCGTGAAACGGGTCGATTTTTCTAACCTACTTAGTTTTCAATCACATTACGTGTTACACCTCAAAATGTGTACCCTGCTTTACATGTTACATTGGAAATTATATTTAAATTTTAAACAGTTTTGAGGTGTTTTAAGGGTATTTTTGCGTATAAATGGGAACGTTTTCCATTAAAACAACGAGGCCCGGACACACATAGCTCATGAATATTCACTAACTCTCACTAGAAGTTGGCTCATTATAATGCAAGACAAATGTTACGGACAGCATCAATCTGTGATAAAAGACAATTTAAAGTGACACTAAGTGCGTAAATAGTGATTAAAATCAGTGATTGTTTATATCATGTAAGTACCTAGCATAAGTAATATTTGCTAAACTTGCCTAGTAAAAGCCATAAGCTTATAACTTTGATAACTTTTTTGTATATGAATATGTAACGTTCTTTTTAGTTTAATAACGTAGATAAAATTATAAGCTTTCTAGTGATATGCTTTACGTTTGTGTGGCTTTTATAGTTTTTAAGATAATTAAGTTATAGTGTAATTAAATAAACTTAGTACTTACATAAGCCCTAATGTGACCTAACTTATAGTGTAAGGTGTTTGGTATGAAAATAAAAACTATTTGTGTTCCCTGGTTTCATTGTGCTAACCTAATTAGCTATAAGTAATTAATACTAGTTAGGTAGGTAGGGAAAGGTATCAAGGTTCTAGGTCTTACAATCCTGGGCTGGTGGAAAACCAGAGGTATCCCAATGAAGCCAGGCGAGGTGGTAGGGACTATGTAAGTATAAAGTACTGAGTAAAACCAATGACGTTTTATTAGTAATACTATGAAATAATGAGACCTAAGACATAGGTCGATGACATAGGTAGCCTGAAAAAGGGTGACTGAAAACTTATCTTTAATAAATAAGTTTTCAGGCACCAGGTGGGTATTCAGTCTGTGGCCCCCCGATGGTCCCTGTAAATGAGCGGGATGGGTCAGTATAATAAAAAGAGACAGACTGATAAATGTCAAAATAAATGTAGGTAGTTATTTTATAAATTCTTGGAGGGGGCAAGCCTCGCCCATGAGCAAGCGAGAGGTCGGACGTACGACAGAGAGGTGAACAGAAATGTTAGAAACCGTGTCGGTACTTCGAATGTGCCGATGGGGCGTGGCCGGTTCCGGCGCACAATGTTTTGCGCGTGCCCACCTTAGTTTTATAAAAATAAGAAATGTATTTCGTTTGTAAGGAATCGATGTATGTAGTATAAGATAAGTAGCCACTAGTTCAGGCATAGCAAAAATGTACATTAGGGGGCCTTGCGGGCGCAGGCTCGGTTGTAAGCTCGCATGGCTAACTTGGAAGACAATACAAGAAATTATTGAGAAAATCTTCGTTTCAATCGACGCATTCCTATGGTATGGTAAACACTGTTGCGCATGGGTAACAGTTTGTGCCTGGTCCTTCGTAGCCGGATTAGAAGTTTTCTGTGAAGAATCTACGCGTCAACGAAGAAAAGTTTAAGCCTGGTACTTCGTTGCCGGATTGAAAAAAAAAGAAAATCAGCGCGTCGGAAAGAAGATTTATTAGGAAGAAAGAAGATTCATTAGCAAGAAAGAAGCTCATTAAGAAAAAAGAAGATTCATTATCAAGAAAAGAAGTTCCTTATAGAACACGGCAAGTAGATGACCATTGAACACAGCAAGTAGATGACCATTGAACACAGCAAGTAGATGACCATTGAACACAGCAAGTAGATGAACATTGAACACAGCAAGTAGATGACCATTGAAGACAGCAAGTAGACGTCCATTTGAAGAAAGAAAAAGAGGTCCGTTCTCAAGACTGAGGTCCAGGGTGAAGAAAAGAAGCATCACTAAACATATTACGTCACGTTGTAACCACAACGAACGCGGGTGGACCGCGGCTCACGCTAACACAGCCTTACGGTGCCAACTGTGTTTAGTGTTGAGTAACGCCGTTTCAAGGCGGTGCAGTCTAACGGACGGGGCTGCCAGTTCGCCTTTTTCAAGGCGGCTGAAGTGTCCGGCTTCGCCAGTACGGGTTGTGTCGCACAGAGGGCCACAGGTTGGCACTGCGGAAGCTGTCGGGTGTTCCTCCCGGCGGCCGAGCGCCTTTGCGTTGCACAGCTTCTCTGCTGGGTAGTACCTACCTTTCCGCTCCTGCTTCAACCTCCATCCTCCCCTGGGCTCCCCACATAGTGTACCCAGGAGAGATTGTTAGGAGTAGGGTATCGCAGCAAGAAAGAAGAAGATGCCATGCACAAGAAGCCAAACTGGAGGAGCAAGGAAGAAGACGATAGCACATGCAGAGCCACCAGCGTCACCGTCTACGATCGCGCCACCGCCACAACCACAACCGCCGCCACCGCCACCGTTATTGAGTGCTACAACGCAGGAAGAGGCCACAGAAAGTGGTACTGAGAGACGTCCGCCACCGCCGCCTACCAAAGAAGTTGAGAGTAATGTCGCCGCCGCCGCCGCCGTCGATACTGAGGCTTTGAGACATAACCCGCCGTCAGTATGTTCGTCGAGCGTTGCCGCGCTCGTCCGGCAGGCGCAACTTCGGGCCGCGGAACAATTGGCCGAAATAAAGAAGAGAGAAATGGAACTAGAACGGGAACTTATTCAACAAAGATTACAAGTCGAGATGGACACAATAATGGAGGGTAGTCATGCGAGCTTACCCGCCGAGAGCGTGCCTGAAAGGCTGAAAGAATGGCTTGATACGGCCAACCCTCGGTGTCGGGTCGACGAAATAACCCAACTACCTACATCGGAAGAGAGAGAAGAAAATATCGCTCCCGCCGTCGTGCAAGAGAGAGAAAGAATGCGCAAAGAGGCGCGCGCCTTAGAAAAAGATAGAAACGGGCCGTTGTATGAATACACGGTTCCGATGGAATATGAAGCAAGGCCCGTAGTCGATACGAATAAGGACTACGGCGTGATTAACCTCGCTGAAACATTGGACAAAGTTCTATCGAGACGACCGATGCCACGGTATACACAAGAACTACCGTCGTTCAGCGGCTCGCCTCACGAATGGTTATTGTTTAAGGCCGCAGTGCGCGATTCGACACGACTATATAAGTTCACAGCAGAGGAAAACCTAGCAAGATTACGCGTGAGCTTGAAAGGGGAAGCGAAAGAAAGTGTGTCGGCGCTACTATGGAGCGCCACCGATCCCGATCGTATTATGAAAACACTGGAGCAGTGTTACGGCCGGCCTGAAGTACTTATAGACAGAGCGCTAGAAGATTTAAAATGTTTACCGCGCTCGGGCACGAGTGCTACAGATTTAAATACCCTCGCAGTAAAGTTACAAAACATAGTTTGTGTAATTCAGGCAGTGGATGACCGAGGGTACTTGCGAAATCCTTTATTAGTAAGGGAAGTTGTGAAGAAACTTAGCCCGCACTTATTATCGAACTGGGTAGCCTACGCTGAAGCAAACCAATCGAGCGATCCCGAGATTATTATTTTATCTCGATTCCTTATGCGCGAGGCTGACCGCGAGCTGAGATACGCGTACGTACCGTCAACGTCGTACAGCAAAGAAACAATCGCTAATAGAAATCGTAACCAAGAAAAACGCCCTGATAAGAAAAACGTCGCAAGAATATACACTTTAAGCCAGAAAGAGACGCCGCATACGCCGTGTTTAATGTGTGGAAACGATCACAAAGTACCCCACTGTAATAAATATAAAACCATGACGGTAGATGAGAAATGGCAGTGGGCTAAAAATAATGGTGTGTGCTTTCAATGTGTGAACAATAAGCACCGGAGATTTCGCTGTAAAGAAAAACGGTGCGGGGTGAATAATTGTTATTTGCGTCACCACGCATCGCTTCATAAAGACCGGACCGCAAGTAATGAAGAGACGTTGGTGCGACAGTCGCAAACAGAGACTATCGCCACGATTAATAGGGCCAACGTCGCGGAGAACGCCGTCTTATTGAAAGTATGTCCAATTACAGTGAAGGGGCCTAGCGGAGCCGTACGAACGTACGCGCTATTGGACGAAGGCTCGACGATCACCATTATAGACCAGGACCTGGCGGATGAAATAGGCGCGTCAGGGCCTGTAAAAGACTTGCGTATATGTAGTATAAACGCGCAAGGGAGCGTAGCGAACAGCAAGGATGTTAGTTTGGTGTTAGTAGGAAGAGACGAAAGCACACATCACGTTCGCGCCAAGACAATGACGGGTCTAACGCTCAATCATCAAACAGTAAATGAAGATTGCTTACAGTACGCGCACTTACGAGGATTATCGACTAGCGACGTGTGTTATGAAAGAATTAAACCACGTTTGCTCATCGGGGCCGATAATTGGCATCTGATAGTGTCACGCAAACTGTTAACAGGCGGCCGTCGGCAGCCGGTAGCTTCGCTCACGAGGCTCGGGTGGGTTATACATGGAACGGCGCCCCGTACTAAGGCGCTAGGGGGCTCGTCGAACGTTTATAAAACGGAGCTCATCCCACCTGAAGAAGAGCTAAGGGACATAGTAAAACGTTATTTCGAGATAGATTCACTGGGTATCGCTAAGAGGGAGCGCGCTAACCCGCTAGAGACGAGAGCGGTTAACGCGTTCAATGAGAGTATTAAACGTCTCGGCGACCAGTGTGAGGTTAGTTTACCTTGGAAGCGAGATAATGTTAGTTTGCCACCGAGCTACGATAACGCCGTAAGAAGATTACTTTCGATAGAACGGAAAATGGATAAGTCGAAAGAGTTCGAACAAGCATATAAGTCGCAGATAGACAATTTATTAAATAAAGGCTACGCCACTGAGTGTGACGGGAGCGAGACAGACGACGCGAAAGCGTGGTACCTACCTCACTTCGCCGTTGTAAATGTAAATAAGCCGGGGAAGATAAGATTGGTTTTCGACGCGGCCGCTAAAGCAAATGGAATTTGTTTGAACGACGAATTATTGGAGGGGCCTGATTTACTGCAAGAATTAAACGGGCTGCTGTTACGCTTTCGTGAGAAAGAGATAGCGATAACGGCTGATATACAAGAAATGTTCTTACAAGTGAAGATAGCCGCCGCAGACCAACCGGCTCAAATGTTTTTATGGAGAGGCGGTGATAGAAGCGAGCCGCCAAAGAGATATAAAATGACGTCAATGATATTCGGAGCTAAAAGTTCGCCGTTCCTAGCACATAGCGTTCGCGACTGGAACGCGAAACAGAACGCGGAAGAGTACCCGCTGGCGTGCCAAGCAATAACGAGAAATCACTATATGGACGACTGGGTCGATTGTTACGATGATAAAGAACAGGCGATCACGGCT
Source organism: Crambus lathoniellus (assembly GCA_949710035.1). Taxonomy (NCBI): domain Eukaryota; kingdom Metazoa; phylum Arthropoda; class Insecta; order Lepidoptera; family Crambidae; genus Crambus; species Crambus lathoniellus. The sequence continues at coordinate 5,728,163 of OX453310.1, read as the reverse complement.
ATGAAGCAAGTAATAGACGTGCACCGGCGCGCAGGATTCAAGCTGACCAGCTTCAACTCTAACGAGGCTGCGGTCTTAGCTGAGCTGCCGACTGAGAGCCGTGCCACCGCGCCTAAACAATTGGGATCAAATTTAGATAGTGGTCGCACGCTGGGCCAACTGTGGGACGCGGGTACCGACGCGCTCGGGTTTAATACAACGCTCGCGAGAGTACCGGCTGATGTAAAAGAGCTGAGAAGAGCGCCGACTAAAAGAGAGGCACTTAGCGCGGTTATGTCTGTTTTCGACCCGCTGGGGCTACTAAGCTACTATACCATAAGAGCGAAGATTGTATTACAAAGTATATGGCGACTGAACATAGAGTGGGACGAGGCTCTACCAGAGACGGAGGCCGAGGAGATTATTAAGTGGCTGAGCGACATAGAAAAATTGAAACACTTAAGGTTGCCACGACTCTACGCGCCGACGGGGGGAGCGCCGTTATTACGACGGGAGTTACATATATTTTGTGATGCGAGCGAAGCAGCGTACGCGACCGCGGCTTACTGGCGTATCGTACACCAAGATGGTAGAGTGGAGGTCACACTGGCAGCAGCTAAAGCCAGAGTAGCGCCTATGAAACAGTTGAGCGTGCCGCGCCTAGAGCTACAGGCGGCCTTGATAGGAGCGCGCTTAGCACACAGCATAAGAAAACAGTCGCGCTGGGAACCCGAAAGAGTTATATTTTGGACAGACTCTCGTACCGTGTGGCATTGGATTCACAATGATAGCGTGCGTTACACACCCTTCGTAGCGCATCGCTTAGGCGAGATAGCCGAAACTACAAAGGCCACACAATGGAGATGGGTCCCGACGGCGCTGAACGTGGCCGACGACGCAACGCGAGCGAACGAAGCGATGAAAACGAGCGAAGACAGATGGTTTAAAGGGCCCGAATACCTGTACAAAGACGAAGATGTATGGCCGGTGTGTGAAGCCGTACAAGAAAACACGGTAGAGATGGTACTGGCGACGGTAGAGCGCGTAGAGACAAACAGTAGCGTACCTAGAGCCGAGCGCTTTTCGACTTATGAGCGCTTGGTAAGGACGATGGCGAGAGTATTACTGTTTATACGCAAGTGTCGTCGCGACCGTGATAAAGCAATGAATGTAGAGCTGTTGGAAGAAGCCGAGACGTGGCTACAGCGCGAGTCACAGCGACAAAGTTTTACCGAAGAAATAGAGCGAATAACCGCACGGCAAAACCTCAGAGCGGGAAGCCGGCTGCGTAAACTAGATCCATATTTAGACGAGAACGGAGTGTTGCGTGCCAGGGGACGGATAGGGGCAGCGGGTCTGTCTGCCCCCGCTATTAACCCTATAATACTGGACGGCAGGCACCCGTATGCGCGGCTGCTGCTATATCGCGAGCACCGTCGCGCCCACCACGCACACAATGAGCGTGTAGTGAACGAAGTTAGAACTAAATATTGGATACTTCGACTGCGACCGACTATACGCACGGTGGCTAGCAAATGCGTATTTTGTCGCGTTCGAAAAGCTCGCCCTGTGGTACCAGTGCACGGAGATTTACCTAAGGCCAGACTACAGCCTTATATGAGACCATTTACAAACTGTGGAGTAGATTTCTTCGGGCCCATGACGGTGACGGTGGGACGGCGACGTGAGAAACGGTGGGGCGCGTTGTTTACATGCCTTACAACGAGAGCGATACACATAGAGTTGGTGGCGTCGCTATCGACGGACTCGGCAATAATGGCTTTAAGAAGAATGGGCGCGCGCCGCGGGTGGCCGCGCGTAATGTATTCAGACAACGCTACAAACTTCAGAGGCGCCGACGTAGAGCTACGTCGAGCGATCGAAGAATGGGAGCCGGCGCTACGTGACTATGCGCTGGCAGAGCGTATGGACTGGCGCTACATATCACCAGGCGCGCCGCACCAGGGCGGCGCGTGGGAGAGGCTCGTGCGCTCGGTCAAGAGCGCGCTGCGAGTCACACTGAACGAGAAGGCGCCGCGAGAAGAGGTGCTGGGTACACTGTTGGCGGAGGTCGAGCACACTATAAACGCTCGCCCGCTAACCCATGTGCCCGTCAGCGAAGAAGACCCGGAGGCGCTCACCCCAAACCACTTCCTTTTGGGGTGCCCGCGCGGCCTGCCTCTAACCGGGCCGTGCGAGCCAGCTGCGCGCAAGCTGTGGCGTGCTGCGCAGGCGCTGGCCGACGAGTACTGGCGACGCTGGGTGCGCGAGTACCTGCCGCAGCTCGTGCCGCGCGGCGGCGCGCGCGACGTCGCGGGCCGCTCACTCAGGCTCGGCGACGTCGTCATCATCGTCGACTCCAGTCTGCCCCGCAACGTGTGGCCACGAGGCGTCGTGACGGCGGTGTATCCAGGACCAGACGGCGAGATTCGCAACGCAGAAGTCAGGACAAAAGGAGGAGTGTTTCGTCGCCCGACAGCGAGATTGGCTGTCCTCCCGACTGAAGAAGATGGTGCCGCCAGCGCTGCACCGGGGGGAGAATGTTACGGACAGCATCAATCTGTGATAAAAGACAATTTAAAGTGACACTAAGTGCGTAAATAGTGATTAAAATCAGTGATTGTTTATATCATGTAAGTACCTAGCATAAGTAATATTTGCTAAACTTGCCTAGTAAAAGCCATAAGCTTATAACTTTGATAACTTTTTTGTATATGAATATGTAACGTTCTTTTTAGTTTAATAACGTAGATAAAATTATAAGCTTTCTAGTGATATGCTTTACGTTTGTGTGGCTTTTATAGTTTTTAAGATAATTAAGTTATAGTGTAGTTAAATAAACTTAGTACTTACATAAGCCCTAATGTGACCTAACTTATAGTGTAAGGTGTTTGGTATGAAAATAAAAACTATTTGTGTTCCCTGGTTTCATTGTGCTAACCTAATTAGCTATAAGTAATTAATACTAGTTAGGTAGGTAGGGAAAGGTATCAAGGTTTTAGGTCTTACAATCCTGGGCTGGTGGAAAACCAGAGGTATCCCAATGAAGCCAGGCGAGGTGGTAGGGACTATGTAAGTATAAAGTACTGAGTAAAACCAATGACGTTTTATTAGTAATACTATGAAATAATGAGACCTAAGACATAGGTCGATGACATAGGTAGCCTGAAAAAGGGTGACTGAAAACTTATCTTTAATAAATAAGTTTTCAGGCACCAGGTGGGTATTCAGTCTGGCCCCCCGATGGTCCCTGTAAATGAGCGGGATGGGTCAGTATAATAAAAAGAGACAGACTGATAAATGTCAAAATAAATGTAGGTAGTTATTTTATAAATTCTTGGAGGGGGCAAGCCTCGCCCATGAGCAAGCGAGAGGTCGGACGTACGACAGAGAGGTGAACAGAAATGTTAGAAACCGTGTCGGTACTTCGAATGTGCCGATGGGGCGTGGCCGGTTCCGGCGCACAATGTTTTGCGCGTGCCCACCTTAGTTTTATAAAAATAAGAAATGTATTTCGTTTGTAAGGAATCGATGTATGTAGTATAAGATAAGTAGCCACTAGTTCAGGCATAGCAAAAATGTACATTAGGGGGCCTTGCGGGCGCAGGCTCGGTTGTAAGCTCGCATGGCTAACTTGGAAGACAATACAAGAAATTATTGAGAAAATCTTCGTTTCAATCGACGCATTCCTATGGTATGGTAAACACTGTTGCGCATGGGTAACAACAAATATGATCTTCTTCTTCTTCTTCTTAACAATACGGGCGGTTTCCGCAACTCGACGTCTATTGCGCCTATTTTGCGTCCGGAGGGTGCGCGGCTGGATCACTCCAGCCAGCCCAGCTCAGCCAGGAACGCTCCAAGAGCTTTCACATTAGTGATCGCTTCCTGGGTGCTTACCATCAACTCTTATTACGGTTTTGTTTAGGAACCTAAACTGATCTGCTTCGCTTATTCGTACCACGACAGCTTAATATCAATGACAGCGATTCAGTGATCGATCAATGACATTTCACAGCCGCTAAGCTGTCAGAAACTCTTATTTGACTTATAACCCGGTCGATTTAACATGTCACCTGCAGGTTATACCCGTCCCTCTCACTCTCCGGGCATGACAGAATCGAGTGAAAGAGACGGGTAGAAGAAAAAGGACACAAATCGTTCGGTCATTAACATTTAGCAATTCATTTGCGATCCAGTTTTTAGAAGGTCAGAGTACGAAAGAAAGCGATTCATTTTAGGAACCTATTCTGAATCGCGCTATTTTTGAATCGCTGTCATAAAGTTGATGGTAGGCACCCTGGACGCTGCCCGGCGAGCCGAGGTACCTCGCCCGGTAGGGGGCCACCCCCCTGCATTCCAGCAGTACGTGGGCAGCTGTTTCTTCTTCCTCCATGCATCCTCTGCATAGGGGACTGTCGGTGACACCTAAATTAAAAAGATGTCTGTTAAATTGTCCATGACCAGTAATGGCCCCTGTTACCAGGCGAAGAAGAGAAATATGATTTTTGGAAATTATTTAATTTAATACTGACGGTTAACAAAACTATACGTTGATATTATAGGAAAAAACTGCTGCGGGTGGCTTTCAGGTGGTATTCGGACCAACTAAGCTACCGAAAGGCTTAGTTGGTCAGATCATCGGGCCGGATTCCCGGAGGCGCGGGATTGAATCCCGCCTGAAAGCTAGTTGCAAAGCTCGTGGTTTTTACTGTCACATTTTTCTTATACTAACATCCATACTTACAAATTTTCGCATTTAAATAACATTTTTAATATTAGTAGGAAGAAGAGGCACTTTATAATACTGGTATTCCTTAAAAAGAGTTCGGTGGCGCAATGGTTAGGGCACATGGCTTACGATACTATTGCAATGGTACTTATAGGGCTCGTGGGTTTTTAATATCACATTTTCCTATACTTACAAAAATTGCATTGTGAATGCATAAAAATAATTTAAAATCTCAATGTATGAATGTTTGTTACTCTTTCACGCAAAAACTAGTTAACGGATTTGGTTGAAATTTGGCACAGATAGTAGAGAGTACAGGGTGTATTCGTACCACGACAGCTTAATATCAATAACAGCGATTCAGTGATCATTCAATGACATTTCACAGCCGCTAATCTGTCATCAACTCTTATTTGACGTATAACTTGGCCAAGCTTCACCTGCAGGTTATACCCGTCCCTTTCACTCTCCGGGCATGACAGAATCGAGTGAAAGAGACGGGTAGAAGAAATAAGAACACAAATCGTTCGGTCATTCACATTTAGCAATTCATTTGCGATCCAGTTTTTAGAAGGTCAGAGTACGAAAGAAAGCAATTCATTTTAGGAACCTATTCTGCATCGCGCTATTTCTGAATCGCTGTCTTAAAGTTGGTGGTGAACCCAGAACATGAAAAGTAATTATTTCCGTGTTCTGTGGTTGAGAGCCTGCATTAAAACAAAGCATACTTTTTATCCTGATATTCCTACGGGAACAGGAACCACGCGGGTGAAACCACGGGCGGGCGCTAGTAGTAAATAAAATTCGTAAGAATACTTAAACATAAAAAGGGTAAACATTTGGTTCTCCTTATCAGTTGATGAATTAGTTAGCTAAGCATTATCTCTTTAAATTTAACCAAATACAACAAAGGCTTTACACTGGTTTAAATACTTCCGTTAATATGATAATCGTGGATATTCGAGAGTTATGAATATATACTAAAATGATTTATGAAATTTTAACTTACAAGATTTATGTCACGGTAAGCCTCGTAAGCAGCTTAAGTACATTTATAGCCCGCTTTGTTATAAGCTTTTACTGTGTTTATGGCTGTTTAAGTTCATTTGCAAGGCCTCTTGAAGAATTTATAGCTAAAGGAGTAAATTACTTGAAGCCATTGAAATTTTGTTTAAATTTCTCAATTCGTCCTCAACAAATTGTTTTAATAAATAACTTTTTAATATGTATTATGTTATAAGCACTTATAGAAATGGAAGAAACTACGAGTCGAGTCGCTAGCTGTTAGTAAAATCCTACGTTGCGCGTTGGGAAACTTTGTAACGAGAAGAACCGGCAAACTTTTTTTTTCGCTGCTTTTTTTTCGTACAGAATCAACAAAATGAAGGTCCTTACAATGCATACTAATATTATATGTAAAAGTGTGTTTGTTTGTTTGTCCGTCTTTCACGTCATAATGGAGCAACAAATTGACGTGAATTTTGGTATGGTGGTAATTTGGGAGCTGAAGAGTGACACAGTAGGTTACTTTTATCCCGTACAAATATCACATTCCTGTGGGACGAGTTTCTTGCAGGTTCTTCTCGCAAGGTCTCCCGCCGTAGGATTTGCGAACCGAGATGGCGTAGCTTCTTTGACGTTCATAAATGTTGTAATCACAATCTAAAGTAAATAAAGACATTTTGAATTTGAGCAATTGAAACGTCAAATATTCAAAATATTTAACGTGCAAATATCTCTTCCTGCCTTTCCGTAACAGTATTCGCCACAGGCTCCAAATATAGAATAGACTAGCTCAGTCTTATTTATCTTAGGGTCTTAGTGCCCTCTAACTTATGAGGGTGCCGACAAATCCACACCGAATAATAGAATCATATTTTAGAGGAAATATGTCGCGAGTGCGAATTTTATGAGCACGAGTATGTCGTCAAATATGTTATGGAACAAGCTTTGCAGCATTTACGGAGCTTACGGAGGACCCAATACTTGAGACAAAGTTCAAAGTTCTTTATTGCATCATGTTGTTAGTTAGAAAGATATTACAATTCATGAAATGGTTATGATAGATTTTTTTTTTTACAGCATACTGCTCGGTAACTAGGATTTACTAGTATGGTAAGAGGCTGTGTAAGTTGGCATGTGCAACACAGTGTTTTGTTTAGATAGAACGTTCCATTTTCAAATTACTTTGCAATTCTTCTTTGCAACTTCTATTTTTGCCTCTGTTTTTTCCGAAATGAATGATAGTGGCAACGCCTGGATTCCGTACTTTAAACTAAGTGATTTACAGAATTCTTAAAAAACCAGTATAAAGTTTAGGTATATAGCCACACAAACAATAATCAACGTTTATTACATATAACATTAACACACGTACCTACATACACATATATCCACTTCCAACAGTTCATATTAACCCTTAAATCGTCCTTTTAACCGTGTAATCAACTCCAAAGCTCGTAAAGTGCGCTTTAAATGTGACCTCGAGGGAATCGTAAAAGATAAGCAGTGCGAGCGAGACGCAAGAAAGTGAAAACCGATGAGGTTTCACTTTCGTACAAATTACCACCTTGTGGGTTAAACACCTTTATTCGACAGCCGAAGCCCTTTGACGGGTGGGGTCAGTATGTTTTCGATGGTTTTATGGGATAATTATTGATAATAACAAATGATAATAATAAAATAATAAAAATAAATATGTTTTTACAATTGAGACACCAATTATCTAAGCCCATAATAAATTTCTTAATTAATAACTTTTATAATAATTATTTGCCTACGCTTTTTGATTTATTGTGTTGATTATGTTATAAAATAATTACAAATAATAATTTATAGATGTGTAAGTATGTGAAAAGTTGTAAGGTATGCATTACCTATTGAATCGATGATTTAAATGTATTAACAGTGTGAGTTTATATAAATAAATAATGTTTTTATTTGATTTGATAAAGTACTTGAAAAACAGCAAAATCACACTCAATAAAAACATATACTAAAATTGTCGGAAAAACCTATTAAGATATAAATGGAGACATGCAAAATAATCTTAACAGTAAATTAACATACAAAACTGTGAAGGCTATAACTTTTATGAATTACTTCCTTTCAACATGCTTAGTGTAGAAACAACAAAATTATGATGTTAGTTAATATTAAAATTATACATACAGTTACAAAAACATGAACATTCAACGCTAATCATGTATAATAATAAATCATAATCCACAATTGGCAATGTTAGGTCACGACTTATATTTGTGTAACGGTGTTCTTTTAATAACAAGACATACTTTTGATCTCCGATCTCAAAATGTTTGCATAGTCAATATCATCATGTTGATCAGCATAATATATCTACAACTTCATATAAAAATTCGTAAAAAAACATTTTAATAATAAAAATCAATGTTATTTAATAATTTAAATGCTATTAAGAATATTTTAAAATGAACATCTGATTTGTAAGTAAATAAATTGAATCGATTATTTGTACCTGCGTTACTGCGTTAAAATATATTCGGACAGTGTTCCTTGTTGCGTTTCGCGTTACTATCTTATTGTTTTTATAAATGATTAATGGTTTCGTATATTTCAATAATATTATCGTTATTTGAATAGATTTAGCTGCCCACGCCAAATATTATGACAAATGGTGTTAGTGTTGAAGACAGTTTGTCTAACGGAATATTGCTGATTAGTTTTGAATAAAACATTGCTTTTATCACTTTGAATTGTCACATCAATATTATGCTGGTTATGTTATTAATTGCAAGATCTTGTTAAAATATCTAACATCAAAATATTGTATGTAAAACATATATTAACCTGTAGAGCATCGGCGGGATCTCTGGAGATCCCGCACGACTACCCTCATTATTTTATTTTGTAACTATTTCAATTTTTATGTGTTTTGAACGCGGTTTTCGATGTTTATAAGAGAAATAAACTCTATTTACTATAAAAATACAATATATTATGTGATCCGGAACAAAAAAAATAATAAAAAATTCTTGAAAATTTGCAAATTTGCAAATCGGAAAAATAAAATATTCAAAAATTTTATAATATATATACTTTTTTATGTTATTTCATCGATAACTATGTGAAAAAAAAATATTTCGAAGGGACCGCACTATTGTCTTTTGTTTACACAAAAGTTGAGTTTGAACGTCGATTATAAAAACAAAACATCTCGTTAAAGTGTAGGATAAGTTTTATGCGCTGCTATGACTCATATACTGCTCATAAATGTAACTTCCGTCGTCGCGCGCACAAACAGATGTTTGGGAGAGCCCAATCGCGCGCTAAGATGCTTCGTTTACGTAAAAAATGAGCCTGTAATTTGATACCCCTGAGTGTTGAGAGGTTAAGTATAGTTAGTAATTTATAATAAATAAGTTTTTCTTGATGAACTTGAAATAATCAGGTTTTATAACTCGTGACAGTCTATTATTTTATTATTGTTCAAATTATATGAAAATAATGTGCTTCTTGATTTTTTATGCAAACCAACACATTCTGTGATATGGCTTTTCTCCACATACTAACACAATTCCTGCATTTCCCAATGCGTCCTCACTAATAAAAATATGTTTTTGGCTCCATTTCAAAAATGCCTATTGAAATTTTCTCTTAACCAATCAACTCATGGCCACCCTACTCACTGTGCATACACTTCTCGATAACTACTTCAGTGCCACTTCGAACTGTCACTTTCGATTGCCCCCACTTGCTTACTAATAAGGAAACTCTGAAGCATACTTATTGTCCATATCAATCAAGACCATGCTAATTCTAAGCTTCTTAGGTATTCGTTTGCGTTTTGAATAAACAAGCATTTTATTAATATTGAACAAACACTCATAAGCCAAGGTATACACGGGTAGAGTAAACTGTAGAATAGAACGGTAGATAGTTTTAGGTCTAGTGGTTCACATCAGTGGTTACAGACCCACAGGTCCCGGGTTTGATTCCTATATGGCGTGGTTACACTCTTCCCCATGCGTTCGTGTTCACATTGTCGTAAATATTTAATAAATATTTGCCCTCTCACACACTAGCTAACATCGTAACGATGGCCGGCATCGGTAGTCTCACTCACTCGAGCTAGAAAAATAGAATAGAATAGAATATATTCATTTGCACATGATTGGGGTAACATGTTACAGGTAAATTGCAGATGTCGTACATTTTGTAGCTCCTCCCATTCAGCCCAATAAAGTAGCATTCAAATCTTATGTGCGGCGGCCACACACCGTCATTCGCTACTTCGCTCGACACTTTTCTTGCGATTCGACGATAGTGTAGCCCCGCCATTACATTTGTCGATGGGTTTTCGCTATCTACTATTGGGGATTAGTTCGGTTTCACTACTACTGTGATTTTAGTTTCACTTTAATTCAAAGAGGGTGCTCGAGTGTCAGATTTGAACGTTCACTTATTGGGATATAAATCGGAGGTGAAAGTATATGTTTTGTTATTGCCAATAAGATTGCCAATCATAAACCATATATTCATAACGAAGACTGTGTGTGATGTTAACTTTCATGTTTGATGAGCTAGGTGATTTGATAAGCATCGTAATTTTGTATTTGTAATGCTGTTTCGTAAGAAAGTTATTTTTAACCGACTTCTAAATCAAAAAGGAGGAGGTTCTCTATTCGTCTGTATGTATGTTTTTTTTTTTGTGTATGTCCACCGATTACTCGAAGACGCCTGAACCGATTGAAATGGTTCAAACGTTATTACATAAGGTTGGTTTCCAAGTTGGTCCCATTTTTTGAAATTTTGAAATCGGTTCAGTATTTTTCAGGAAATCTTGAAAATTCTGTCGTTTTCGTTACCACTTTATGTAAATTTAATACGTATCTGTAGGCATAACTCCTTTGTTTATAAACCGATTTAGATGATCCTTGTTTTGTTAAAAAGGGGATACCTCAAGGTATTTTAACCGACTTCGAAAAAGGAGGTTTTCAGTTTGATCACATACCTATTTACCAGAAAACACGTAAATTGCCTGCACGATGCACTAAAAAGAGTGAAATAAAAATTATTTTTATAAAAAAATTCAACCGCCTTCAAAAAAACCACATCAAAAAAGTAAGAAATAATTCCTCACCAAATAAATAACGTAAGTACTTTGAAGTCGGGCGGGTTTTAACAAAAACAACAAAAAATTGTACTTACATGTTTCACGCCCGACTTCAAAGTACTTACGTTATTTATTTGGTGAGGAATTATTTCTTACTTTTTTGATGTGGTTTTTTTGAAGGCGGTTTAATTTTTTTATAAAAATAATTTTTTAATACAGTTGCTCAAAAAGTGGCGTATTGCAGGGACGTATAGCGTTTGGGATGTGGGCTATTACACACTCGAACTTTTTCTTTACCTTTCCCGAACTCGTGCGTTTTCTTTCCCAACTGTCAAAATATTGTCTATTAAAAAGAAAAAACCAACCACGAAGTTTTTACTAAAAAAATCATAGAAGTTTTTATGATTCATGCAAATATTTCTAAAAAGAAGCTACTAATTTGTTTAAATATCAGATTTAAAAGTAATTTTTATTATACATTAAACTAATATTAGTATCGGCCAAATTAATTTTATAAATATAAAAAATACATAAAATTGGCTGTATGACCACAGATTACTAAATATGGTATGACGTGCACTATTTACCATAGTATCTGCTTATAGGAGTTTGCGCAAGTAAGTGAAAAGTAAATGAGGGACCTTATTTCTTAATTTTCTAAAATAGTTTTTTCTGGTTTTTATTGTGGTAGCTACTTAGTATGGTGGAATTAGTGCAATAATGTGGCTTTAATGGAAAACGATGTGGTAAAAGAGAGAAATAAGGAAAGGCGCTCCTGTAGGATTCGGATTGCTTTTGTTAGGTTTCATTTCATTTCATCTCATTTAATTTAATTTTCATTTCATATCAATAAAAAAAATTTACTGAAGCCTTGGCTGTATGATCATAGTTTCCTTTGCCAACCCAGAATGGGTGAAGAAAACAAAAAAAAGTCTCTGCTTATATTCTTTTACGATTAGTTAGTTGAGTTTATTGTGTTTTCTTATTTTATTAAAGTGCTTAATTTTTTCGCAACTGTATTAAAAATAGTTGTTCAGTACACGTGCGGAACCGTCATTGCAACTTGTTCCGACTGTCAACCCTCACCTTCGGCTGCGCCTCGGCTCGGGTAGACATTTGTCGGAACTCTTTGCAATGACAGGCTTTCCGCACTTGTAATGAAATATACCTACTATTTTCTCACTCGTACTCCGAAATGTTAACATTCCATTTGAAAAAAGAATGCGTGACGTGTCACTTTTCCGAGGTGAACATTCTAAATTTGAAATTCAGTGCGGAAATGAATTTCAATACTTGCTTTCCGCACTTGTGCAGGAAGTAAGTATTGAAATGACATGACTGGTCATTTGAACTTCGATAAAACCGAATAATACGTCGAGATTTTTTGTTCATGCAAGAATTACTAAAGAAATTTTTTTATTTCTTAACCACTTTACCGAAACGACAAACGACGAATTTTAGTCAGCAATGGAACATACCCATTGAATGACACATGAGCATGACACTGGTCATTTGAAATTCGATAAAACCGAACCGGCTACATATTCCCGCGGGATCACGTCGTGTAGTCCACGGGCGAAGCCGCGGGCGGATAGCTTTTTGTTAAAAATACTGAAAGAAAACTTTAAAAAAATACTAATGCTCTATGATTAATGACCCCAACAATGATAGCAAACTTAACAAGCATAATAAATTCGATACACCACTTTTGCGATCTCATCTATCTATCTATTAATCAATTGGATCTTTTCGCTTCAGTTCCATTATTTCACTCAGTTCATTTATCAAGCGGCGATCTCCGTGCAATGGACGAATAAAAAAGAAAGAAAGAATTAAAGACGCTAAGTGGCTGAGTGATAGCATTTGATCAATTTGATTATGTAACTGTAAAAAAATGTGTGTTCGCGATTAAGAGATCAAGGACTTTAGATATTTTATTATACTAGTGGTAGATTGCGACTTTGTCCGCGTGGACATATTAGTACGAAACTGTCGTTATGGTAACCGTTATCGTAATCGTATTATTTTGTATGAAATCTAGAGCAGCGCCTCTTTCGGCCGTAATATCTAACAGAAATTCAATACATATTTGATATTGGCAGCACTTTGACAGCTTTTTAAGGACGGTATAGTTTACTATTCGATTACCATAACGATAGTTTTTCATGCTAAGGGTACTGATGATAAGTAAAGATAAATATGTAGGTGGAAGCGCACTACTTCCGGAATCCTCAACCAATAAAGAACAGCCGGGCCAATCGCCGTAATTCTATGCAGCGCATCTTCATCGCGTTTGGGTCTTGACGTTTGACTTCGTATTGCCGTAATGACATAACGACGCACACGTCACGCAAACCTATAGCCCTACAATCCTATCTGATCCGGTGACATCCGTGACAGAGGAACCACTTGCAATCCGAAATTAGCTGTCAAAATAGACTGTCGTATGAAAACTGTTTTAGTTCCAAAGATTATCACCGGAACAGAAAACGTTGTCGCACTGTCAAAGCCGCGCGTTATCAAAAACGGTTTTGCACTTCAACTGCACTTCAACTGCACGTACACTTGACTAATGCGTCATAGAAATACCGCGATCGGGGCCCTGGCTTTCATATCCCGAACGCTGGAACACAACAATGCTGAAAACATTATTATTATGTCATCAGAATTATCCAAGAAAAGTTTCCAATTCTTTCGTTCACGCGTTTCACCTTGATTGAGTAACAAACATTCAAACTTTCGGATTTATAATATAATTGAGATAATATTCTAAGCCTTCTAACTAACTAAATTGAAACCCACTAAACGAAAGTCGTGAACGGCTGCTAGTAACATAATAATATAATTGTCTAAATATCAGACAAACAGCTGTTCCGTCAAAATAATAGTGTTACTTTAAAATAGCTTAGCGTAAGGAGAACAGAAGTAAAAGACTACTTTGGCCCGATGACCTACGACTGATCGGCTCACAATCTGCGGGGTGAAAACTGTCCGACAGGCGGTATTGAGAGCAAAGGGCCGATACACGAAGAGCTAGATTATGTGGAAATCGCTTTACCTATAGAAATTTTACTAAGTTTTCTGCAACGGTGATTAGTTTTTTTTTTTACTTTTAATGGGTTTGCTCTTGATCCCAATCAAGCCCATGGGCTAGAACAGGATCTATGATGGAGCGAGCTCACCCAGAAGGTGCCTATTCACTCTTGCTTTGAATGTGGTCGGGTTATAAGTACTCGGGAATACAGACGCAGGGAGGGAGTTCCATTCCTTTGCTGTGCGCAATATAAAAGATGCTGAGTAGCGCTTGGTGCGACATTTGGGAATATCACCAAGAAAGGGTGGTAGCCCGCTGTGCGTCTGGATGTCCGATGGAAGAAGGGGGATGGCGGTATGAGCTCATGCAGCTCCTGAGCACACTCTCCGAAGTATAATCTGTAAAAGACCGACAGACAAGCGACTTTGCGGCGGTGAGCTAGGGTGTGAAACTTGCTCTTCACCAGTTTTGGGTCGCCAATTAGCCTTTCAGCTCTGCGTTGGATCGTGTCCAATGCAGCTTGTTGATACTTCGCTGAGCCGTCCCAAAGGTGACTGCAATATTCCATGCAAGACCGGACTTGAGCTTTATAAAGAGTTGAAAGCTGTCCCGGCGTGAAATATCGCTTGACCTTATTTAGGACGCCTAGCTTTTTGGCTGCCTTTGAGCCTTGGACTCGATGCTGGTGCCAAAGTTGAGGTCTGAAGACAACTCCATACCAAGAAGCTCGAGACTGTCGGTAACAGGCACAGACGCACCCCGGAAAGTGGGAGTCAGGTCAAAGAGACTCCTTTTTGCGGTGATAAGACACGCTTGTGTTTTGGTGGCGTTAAAATTGACCAGGCTCCTGTCACCCCATTGGGATACGTGGCTTAACGACTGGTTCGATCGCTCAACCATGGCCTCTCTCAACAATATCACGTCATCACCGCTGGCTTTTTTTATATATTTTAATCTGAGCCCTAAGTACTTACCTGATATTCTTCTTTCAAAATTGGTTTACTTTTTCCGTCATTAAACTACCTTCATATCGTTCAGATTCATCCATTCCAAATCCATAAACACAGATTTCTGTGTGAACTATTTAATCACGCGTATTAACGCACACATCTATACTAATATTATAAAGAGGAAAGATTTGATTGTTTGTTTGCATCGAATAGGCTTCGAAACTGGACTGATTTAGAAAATTCTTTGACCCTTAGAAAGCTACATTCTTCCCGAGTATCATAGGCTAACTAAAAACCGCGAGAATCCGCTAGTAATTGATAATTTTGAATTGTTTTTTTTTATAATTTTTTTTCCGACGTTTTTGCACTTACTTATGTTCATGGAAACTTTTTAAAAAGTCTTTACAATTTGAAATTACCAATTATACGTGCCATATACTTACGCGAGATTAAATCAGAAAAAATCCGTAAAAAGGTGGTTTTCGCACTTCGATTTTGGAGCTTGTGCATCATCGTCATGTAGCTTCGTAATCATCTTGGCAATTATTAAGTTAGAATGAGTGAAACAACAGAAGATAATTGATTTTAGTATGTCAGAGGTTTTTGTAATTAAAATTACCTCAAAATTCAAAACCATTTCTTTTAATATTGTGATGGCTTTGCGATATTACTATCGCAATTTATTAATGTTAGCAAGCATAGGTCTACATAACAGTATTAATTATACCATACTCAAATCCTACTATTATTACGAGTATAAATGCGAAAGTTTGTGAGTATGGATTTTTGATACTCTTTCACGCAAAAAGTACTCAACAGATTTGGTTTAAATTTGGCACACAGATAGTAGATAGCCGGGATTAAAACATAGAGAAATTTTTATCCCGATATTCCCACGGGAATGATAACCACGCGGATGAAACCGCAGGCTTCCGCTAGTATGTTATAACGATCTCAAAAATGAGGCACAACCATAATTCTCGTGTTGTCGCTTCCGACCAGACCATACCATATGCCACTCAAACATAATGTTGTAGCGATTGTAGGGCGTTGCTTGGTAATTGCAGGATTTCCACGATGTGCAAACATTTTCACATTGTGGAAAGTCAACGTAAACAGTATGGCGCGCGTATGACCCTTATTTCACATGCTTATTGTGGCTTTACGTGATTTTAAGTAGCCGCGTGTTTGCGACTTAATACTTATAATTGGTGAAACAGCAACTACCTAGTACAATCAGATCTGTTTTAAAAAATAAATTAGAATATCTGGCGAAATAAGATTTTGTAAACTTGTTGAAATTTATTTTCCATGATCAGATCATTGCAGCATAAGACAGTTTCTTATCATTAGAAACTTATTTTTGCCAATGTAATGGCAATGTAATGTAATGTTAAGGATAAAACTAGTAAAATAAGTGTTTTTCTTCGTTTTCTGAATAAAATAATTAAATTAAATTATGAGATTTAACAACCCTACTTTGATTTATTCGACAAATTTTTCTAACAGGTATTTTTTGCTAGAATACACAAAGTTTGTGGTCTGTTTTTCTTCGTACGGATTCAGGAAAATTACAAAAAGAAAACACTAAATCAAACCAAGAACATCTTGGGATAGCCGCAATTACATTTTCGTAGTAAGCCCGGTAAGCCTCTCGGTACACGGGCCACCGACTTAAATAACAACAAAACGCCGCCACCGACGCGCGACGACCTGTTTCCTGTAGTTTTCATACATTTTACAGTGCCACAATCTTTTCTGTTACGGTGGCCAAAATGTGAAACTAACGTGTTTTCTTTAATGTCATTTTGCTGTTAAGTTGATGTCCAACCATAGCGCTGCTGGCGCCTGAAGGTCTTAGAAGTCAGAGCGGCCGGTTAAATTACTACAAAAAAAGAAAAAAGTAAATAGCGCCGCTTCCACCGGAACAGAAAAGATTGTGCCATTCATGGAGCTAGACTTAATACTGAGGTAACTGGAAAGTGCAGTACTAACACTTTTTTGTGACCACCAACTACACAGTGGCTGTATTCTGTCTCACCTACACTTTAAAAAAATGCGTATGGTCATATGAGACAACTGACAGCCACTACATACTAAATGTCAAATTTGCTGGGTACACTTTTTTATTCAGGGTGAGAACTCCAGTTACCTCAGTATTAAGGCGCTACTCGGAAATAGTATGGACTCTTTGATATAAAACTATAGGACGGTTAGAGTTGTTATAAATCTGGTAATAAGATATATATTTCTTCATACCTTTATCTAGAATCGTATAAAGTAGTTTCAGAAACACGATTTTATGATTTTGGCTCGACACTTTTAATTTTCGAAAATACCTCTAAAAATAAGAAATATCAAGATTATTCTTAAATGGGGATACATATACTATTGAAAATTAGTTTAATTAGTGGACACCAATAATATTTAGGATCGTATGGAAGCATTTTTTTAAAATCGCTATAGTTTTTGAATACGAAGTGATTTTGTGTTTTTTTGGCGTAATCGGCAAAATTGGTCTCGCTCCCGCGCGCGTCGTTTTCTCATTGCTATCTCGCTTTAGCATAATTTTTCCGAGTATCGCCTTAAGTCTAGCTCCATGGTGCCACTGTATATGAACTCGCAGCACACGTTTGACGCCTGCCGCCACCGCTAGTCGTCACTTGTTTCTAGCTTTAAGTATCGGCGTTTGTGGCCGTCGCGTGTGGCTCGTGTGTGGCGACGGTAAGGGACGCTTGTACACGGTGCAAGTAACTTGAGCTAGTAAAAATGCGGGTTACACGTGTGAATAATATGCGCAAGCTACTTGTTCAAGTTACTCGCTTGAACTTGTACATGGTGCAAATAACTGGAGCAAGTAGAGACACGGGCTACTTGCGCAAGCAGTACGCACAAAGTTATTTGCTCGTGGTCAAGAGATACGTGTGCATGCTTTTCGAGCTTTCGCTTTATGAGTTGAACCTGTTCAGGTAACATGTGTGACCCGCGCGAGTGACCCGCGTGCGCCGCAGAGCACACGGATTAAGCTAGAAACACATTTCGCTGGCGCAGCACAGCGCAGCGCAGCGCAGCGTCTACCCGGGTGTGCACACTTTACTAGCGTGGCGCAGCGTTTACTGACGAAATTTTTGATCAGTGTCAATCGAGTTGTTGCCGAGCTAACATCTGCATTATGTTTTCTTCTAATTTTGAAAACAATTTCTGTTCTTACTTGAACATATTAAATCCAAAAAAAATATGTTGATGATTACGATGATAATATGATGATGAATGAAGACGAGATGCAATTTATATCTATACTAATACTATAAATACACTTTGTTTCTTTGTAACAGATAAACTCAAAAAATACTGAACCGATTTTAGAAATATTTAGTGTAGTTTATTTTCAAATCAGAATTATACATTATTTTTGTTATAAAATTAAAAAGTATAGTGTACTAAAAACACTTTAATACTGTTTTAACAGTATAAATAACAACCCTACATGATAATGAATTGGTGACTCTTCTAAACAAAAAAAAGGATTTTTTAAATTGGCCCATTATTGACGGAGAAATCGTAGAACATAAGTAGTAAAAAGCAAAATGCAGAGCTCCGCAGCGCAGTCCACTACCGAGCCATCTGACGATACAATGCTAGAAAGTGGTGGGGGGCCTGGCGCAATCGGAGCCGGGCGGAAACGCTGCGCTGCGCTGCGCCAGGGAAATGTGTTTCTAGCCATACTAAATGTATGAAACCGATCGCGCTGCGCTGCGCTGCGCCAGCGAAATGTGTTTCTAGCTTTAGTTGCGTTGCGCGGGTGGCTCGCTTTAGTAAGTACATGCTAGAGTCGCTAGACCCGCACATGTTTTTGAACGGTAAGTTTACGATGCATATAAACCGCACAAGTGCCTCAACACTTGGATTTCTAAGACACTGAAACTAAAAAACAATCTTTACCCACAAAGCGAAACTCACTCCTCCTAATGTTTCTAATGCTTCCACAACGTTTGGTCCACATTCACGAATTATTATTATTACTTACAGGTGAAACTCATATATGAAGGTGCAATTACGCCATAACCATAAGTGTGAGTCGTTACAATAGTCACGAAATATCACTTCGGCTGAAGCGTAAGCGCACCTTTACCGTTGGCTCCCAAGGCTCAGGGCATGATCAATGAAGGAAATCAAAATTTCAATCAACATTTACTTGATTGCGGGTGATAAGGTCGCAATTCCAAGTTACGCGGATATAGTAAATCATGTGAATTTAGTGTGTCGTGATGTGTATAAGGCAAAATTTACACTATTCGAGTTGTTTTGCTTATACTTTTGACTCCCCTAGTGAAGTTATACCCAACTTCCTATTTGAAAAACTAACAGCTTTGCTTACGATCGGTAGTTTTAGCTACCTACTAGGCGTAACCTGCAACTGTTATTATTTCATATAAAAAGGTTATATTTTTCACCGGTGGCAATAAATCAAGTCGGACGGCAAGAAATCGGACGGTATCCTAAGTATTGCGGCCAGTCACTGAAAATAGAAATCCCATAATTAGTCGCGTTAAAGTAGTCGCTACCGTGACCGCGATGGTGCAGCGGCTGTCGATTCCCTTACCGTGACAGGATCTAGAGTTTGAGTTCATGTGATGAACTTATGTGGGTCTGTATTATTTGGGTCTGATATCCATAACAAAAGTGCTGGAGCTAGTATTTTCAGGATCAGATCAATATAATATGTGACAAATGATATCTTTTATCATAGTAAAATCCATTTGCATGCTGTAGTTGCAAAGTATAAATAATTCAATATTCTTTCAGAAAAAGAAACGTAGTTTTAGTTGTCCTTAAACGTCCTTAAGTAGGTACTACCAATTATTTGTTTAAGAGGTTTTTTGATACTTAATATATTGCCATTGACTAAGTGGAGCAATCACATCCTGGTTCTTGTAGCAGATAGGTAATTCTCCTAATATCTTAATAGCCTTAAACATGGCACTCAGGAAGTTTATTGTAAAATTTATTACGCCAGTTATTTCAGCCGTTATCGCAAGGTTCCGATTAAGCCTTTTAATGGGTTCCCGATAGTTTAGGATCCGTTTAGCGAAATTATTAATTGCATTAGCTAATGTATCTTGGCTTCTTGTAAAGTAATCAAGGCTGTTAATTATAGCTAAGTATATTGGATAGGAGATAGTGGGAGTTGTTTATACGGTTTTCGTTTTTTTATAATTTCTTATTGTAAGTAGGTAGTTGTTTTTACTTTTTTATAGAGCTACAAGTAAATACACGGGATGGGGCACCAAAAATTAATTACTTACTTATCTTTTAAAAATTATACATTTCTGACAACATCAGCCATTTCCTTAAACAATCCACTGCTATGGCACAGGTCTTCCTTGATTGGATATGGAGAAGGCCTAATGGCCTAAAGTAGGCCCAATGCGGATTGGTAATTATTAACTCCGGAAATGCAGCCTGGACCAGAAGGCATGCCTTTCGAAGCATGGAGGAAAAGCGCGAAGTAACTCAATTTTGATCCCCAATCCCGTCCAACCATTGCGAAAGACGCTTATCAACGATAATCGCAGGCTGAGTGCGCTAACCACTGCACCACGAGCTCCTTATCCTACTACTATTATAAATGTGAAAGCTTAGATGTTTGGATGTTTGTTGCTCAATCACGCCAAAACGGCATAACGGATTTGGCTGAAATTTGGGACACAGATACTTCTTAGCCAGGGAGAGGAACAAAGGCTACTTTTATTCCAGAAAAATATCGCTTTTCCGTGGGATAACGTTGTGCAGTCCACGCGGGCGAAGCCGCGGGCGGAAAGCTAGTTTTAAATATATTCCTTTATTAATTAACAAGCTGACCCGGCAAACGTTGTTTTACTATATAATAGTGGACCCGGTCACCATCATCTTGTGTGTGTGTTTATACACCAAAAGTTGCCTACACCAGACAACAGATAGCGCTAGTTACACACTACCAATAAAGGGGCCCAAGCTTGGTCTCTATTTCCTACATAATATAAAAAATTACTCTGTGAAGTAGAGTGAGTGTCAGATAACTCTGCGCGACTGGGGCATTTTTGGCGCTAGTTACAGTACATTTTTTTATTCTAAGCTTATAGAAAAGATTAGTATTCGATTTTGACCGCACAGACGTCAGTGATTACATACTCTTTGGAAACGGCAATGGAAGAAATGACAGTTTTGTTACGAAGGTACGACAGTTAAACAATTTTTCACAGAAAATTACAATTTTTACTCAATTTTCCTGAATAATAAGTAGCCTATATTACTCTCCAGCTCCCAAACTATCCCCATACCAAATATCACGTCGATCCGTTGCTCTGTTTTGGCGTGAAAGAAGGACAAACAAACAAACAAACACACTTTCACAATTATAATATTAGTATGGATGGATTAAAAAGCATTCAACTTGCACGTAGTTCATGGTTGATGTTTCATCCGCTTCGTAACATCCGGTGAAAATTAATTTACAGCCAAGAAGACAGAATTAATTACTGGCAGAACAGCTTAGCGCCTTCTCGTAAAGTTTTTCGCCAATTGTTCTGTTCATTAAGGTGAAAAAGGGAAAATGGATTCTGTTGAACGCTCCCTCGTAATAGCTTGGACATACGCCCAAAAAGATTAACAAGCATCACATATTTCACATATTTTGACAATAAATAAGACGTCTTAACGACTCCGTAGCTCAGTGGTTAGACCAGTCGCCCGGATAGCGAAAGGTCGTGGGTTCGATTCCCATCGGAGCTGGTTGTGAGACGGGTCGATTTTTTCCAAAGTACTTCATTTTCCATTTTTCAATAAATAAGACATTAAAAATCTGATTCACTAGGGCATACTGTTTCGCAATTTAGTGGTACGCGTACCCCCAGGGGTACGCGAGGTTGCATCAAGGGGTATGCGCAGCAATCTCTTAGCTAAGATATTAAATCAGTAGCTTAGTGACTAGGCTAACGTTTTAAATGGATAAACTTTTCTTCGTACCTAGATTTTACGTAGAAAAATACGGGAAAAAGGAAAATTGATTACCAGTAGAAACAGCAATTTATTTATTTTTCTCCGTTGGTAGTAATAGTTCATGAATCGTGCGAAGACAGTAATATTATAGTATTCTTTGACATAGTAGTCTATTTTATTTATTATACTTGCGCTCCGCCCGTGAATTCCGTCCGTTCGTCTCTGTGGAATTCAGATATTCACAAAAGTTTTTTACAAACTGTGTGTTTCTAATAATCCATTCTTAGTGCTCTCCTAAACTCTCCAAAGAACATGCATGCCTTTCAGTTTCTTGCGCTGAGTAGTTTCGGCTGTTAAGTTGTCTGTAAGTCAGTACCTAACGCAAGAATTTTATATAATTTAATGCTGCAAACGATTAAGTTACTTATTCAAATTATTAAAAAGACTTGTTTTCTTGCTAAACATGCATCTTTTTATTTGATAAATGATGACGATGTTTTAAATTTTTCAAGACGAATATTTAAATTTTTCCACATCAAACGAATAACATACCTACCAAGTAAGTAATTTTAACGTTAAGTACCTATTTATCCTTATGGAATACCTGTGCCCCAGCAGTGCAGATATTTAAAAGGCTAAGGATGATGTTCACCAAACTTTACAAACATATTGTTCGCAACCTTAATTCTTAACAAAGTCGGACAATTGAAAAGCGCTAAATGAGATTGTCTGCACTTAAGCCGGTCGGATTTGTGGCTGGCAGTTCTATCGGCCCTATTGCTGATTGGATAACGCCATTCGTTTTATTTCAACCATTCGGTTAAGGCAGATTAAATTGTTCGGGAAATGCCTTTAAAATAAATAGGGTCTTTTGTTTTCTAACAAATGAACTGAACTAGGCTGTGAACGAGTACCTATGTACTTACCTACGTTAAATTAGAAAGACGTGCTTAGGATGGGAATAAGTATCGTACGTAAGCGGATTATTAGGTGCCTATTTCAAAATGCTAAAGTATCGCCTAAGGACAACGTCATTAAAAACTATTTATCACGATACCTACAAGAGTAGCTAAGTTGTTTTTTACTAGTATTTTC
Source organism: Crambus lathoniellus (assembly GCA_949710035.1). Classification (NCBI taxonomy): domain Eukaryota; kingdom Metazoa; phylum Arthropoda; class Insecta; order Lepidoptera; family Crambidae; genus Crambus; species Crambus lathoniellus. Next base: position 5,705,301 of record OX453310.1, on the reverse strand, counting down.
TAGTATCGTTATAAGTTTTATATCTATTGAAAAATGGGAAATGAAGTATTTATCAATAATAAAAATTGCATTGTGGATGCAAAAAAGTAAAAATTTTAATAAGTCTTATATCTTTTAAGATTTGCTTAGTGGTAGCTGTTTTGGCTTCACTGTACCGATCTCAATTTAAGTGTACGTACCTACAGTAGAACCAATAAAATTGTATGGTGAGCGTGACCTACCATAACTTTATTTTCTAACCGATATTAAAATAATTCAGTATGAACGAAATTCAAGCTTCTTGATTTGGACACTGACCTTTATAGTCTTGATACTTTCAAAAAAATTATTAGCAAAATGGGTCATGATTCAATTGGTTCGAATGTACTTAAACTAAATTTTGTTATATTTATATTATGTGAAACTGAATAACATTATTTGTATAGGTAATTAATTACCAGCGGCCGATAGGTGTAACAATTACCATGCGGTCCACAAATACTTCAATATACTGACATGGGTTTTGGGTATCGATGAACTGGGCCATACAACTTTCAAGGGCTTTAGGCCTTTTTAAGTGCCATCCATCAGTCTTAATGATGATGGATGGCGATACTCCCGACGAATTATGTAAATTATTTAATGGTTTTAATGTAATTGCTATACTTGACAGTTTATTGGTTTAGCCATTACTTGTTATTGATATCGTGAAAAGAGGTGAAGCGAAAGAGTCGCTTGTTACAATAAGGTTCCGTACAACACATTACGTAGGGATAATATTTTTTTGTTGTTGATGCGTATGATTACAACTAGAAATAGCGATAAGGGTATCACAATAGAAATTCATACTCGAAGGACCATAAAAAGATTTAAGGAACAGTAAATACCGCATTTTTATTCGTCACTAGCCTTCTGTCCGCGTGAAATATACGACGTTATCCCGCGCGAACCTGATATTTTTCCGGGATTAAAAGTAACTATGTCACTCTCAAGCTCCCTAACTATTTCCATACCAAAAATCTAGTCGATCCGTTGCTGCGTTTGGAGTTGAAAGACGGACAAAGAAACAAACAAACACACTTACACTTTTAAAATATTAGTATGGATTAGCTAGAGGAGGAGTTCAAGAATAATAATGGTTGTTAACATGGTCGGCAAAATACATTTTACTAGTGGCTTCCCGCAATTTTACCTGAGTGGTTACCGTTCTAGTAGAAATAGGCGGAATAAAATATAGCCTATGTTACTACTTGTGATCAATTTGTTTTTAAATAGGTAATTTTGTAATGTTAAAGTATGGAGGAGTGGATACTCCTGGTACCGGTATTAAAAAGAAGTACTTATCCAATTTCTAGCTTAAATTTGTATACATTGATAAAGAAATAAAGTTTTTTTTATTTACTCGGGACGGAAATGATGAAGTTTTCAACTGGTATTTTTTTATAACGGTCGATTTTTTAGTTTGTCCATTACAAACAAACAAACAAAAAACCAAATCTTTCCTCTTTATAATATAAGTATAGATAAAAAGACCCGTAATCGCTTTAATAATTAGATGTTCAAGAGAAATTTTATAAAAATGAATTCAAGCCTCAAGATTGCATAGCTATTATTTGCAATGATTATTATCATCTAAAATAACTGTAAGTAGGTAACTGTAGTTGTATTTGATCAAATAAAAACTACAATTCACTCACAATGATCCCTAAATACTTCCGATAGCCGGAGTAACATCAATTACTTTCTACCTGCCAATGTAACGACCCTTTAGGTACATTCACTTAAGAGATTAACGCGGCAATATAATTAATAAGGAAAAAATACCACCATAAGTATCCTATATACTATAAGTGTACTTACTATGTACTTTAAATTATGTGATATCTTTCTAAACTAAATAAATTTCTATTTCTATGCCAAAGGTTTTTAATTAATTTCTAATTGCATTTACGAATGTAGATAACGATTATGACGATATGACGATGCAAAAAAGTTAAAAGTAATAAAAAAAAACAAAATTATCACTAAAATGAATAGTACCTACCCATAGGTCAGTTTATTTTAATAACTTACTTTTAATTTATGGAAATAAGTAGGTATTTGTAAGTAAGATTTTGACAAGAATAATTTAACGTTTAAATATTTTATTGTGGTTTAATCAGTAGGTATCAATTAGTTAAATATTGTACCTATTCTTTATTTTTATCGATAAGTATTTTGATATTAAATAGGAATGTTAAAAATTATAAGTTAAACGTATCAATAACTTAAGTTCACGAATGTTTTATTCTGTCCAGATTAAATAAATAGTAAATAATATAATAGTAAATAAATAGTTTCTGTTGATTTAATCTGTTTTTTAATCCATCATCTATTAGTAAAGCTGTAACTGACTGTACTTTTGATTTTTGGAGCATACTTTCAATATTTGGGGCAGTGGGCCATATTTCTAAAATGATAAACTGCCCCGAGGGCATTGTGGTATAAATCGCTAATTTCAAGCGAGATATCGTTCCGAATTTTGCTACATCCAAAAAATTTTCTCACGAAAATACATTTGAAATGCGAAAAACCCACACCCTTAATTGTGTTTGAAGGCAAGTGACATGAGCACTACCTAGCCCATTCTACCCTTGAGAGGCTATTAGCCTAAAAGCTCGCAAAATGTTTCCCGAGGCATGGATTGTGCATTAGAGAGGAGAGTCTCCAAATGGTGATTTTGTTACTTACGTGCAAAAATATGGAATTGTTACTGTCCATAATAATTATTACTTTTTTTTCATTGTTTTTTGTTAAAGATTAAGACGAAGACTCCGTAGCTCAGTGGTTAGAGCAGTCGCCCGGATAGCGAAAGGTCGTGGGTCGAGTCCCATCGGAGCTGGTTGTGATGTGAGACGGGTCGATTTTTTCTAAATACTTCATTTTCAATGTTTCAAAGATTAAGACAGCTTATTGCAAAACATTTTTTTTATTGATTTGCTTTTAGCTCGTTTGTAAACTGAAAAAAAAAATCAATGTTAGTACTTACTTCAAATTATTTTTTATTTTTTGCATTCACAATGTAATTTTTACTATTGATAGATTGAAAATGAAGTATTAGAACGAAGCGAATCCGTAGCTCAGTGGTTAGAGCATTCGCCTGGACAGTGAAAGGTCGTGGGTTCGAGTCCCATCGGAGCTAGTTGTGAGTCGTGTTGACTTTTTCTAATACTTTATTTTCACTTTTTCAATGTACGGTAAGAACTTTATTTTCTCATTAAGAATTACAAAAATTCACTTACTGAGAAAAAACAGTGTTAATAACTTAGAAATATTAGAAACTAGATTTGTGCACTATGAAGTAGAATTTAAATTATTTACAATCGAATTTCAAAATAATAATTAACGATGGGTATTCATAAAAATAAGACACAGCGTTCGAAGTAAACTTGTGACTAGCATACTTGACCGAGCAACCACGGATGTAAGCGTATGTGATTAAGTAAATACTAACTTAATCAGTAACAATTTGGACTTCATTGAAATAAACCTCTCAGCATAGTTCGCAGCTTGTAATTAATTCTGCTAAATGATACCACTTCACACAACGTTAAGTCAAATTTTCCACCCGAAATAATCCTCTGGAATCTCTCATTAAACATAGAATTTAATTTACCAGCTGACTAATTCGAGTCAAGGCGTTACTTGATTATGTTTGATAATACTCGTTACAATCCACTTACAACATTAACGCTATCAAAGGCTTTCAAACGAAACATGTAATTATTTGAAAGGTATCAAAATACAGGATTGTTTTGAAACCACTGGCCAAATTTTTAAGTTCGACTCAGAATCGGTAAGTGAACAACTTTCTCCTATAAAAATTGGGTCGAAATATGTCATTTTTTTACTTATCATTCAAATCATACTGATCACGTGATCGATTTAGTATGGGAAGTCCAAAAATTTTTGTCGTATTTCGACCCATGTTTCTAGGAGAACGTTGTTTACTTACCTTTCTGAGTCGAACTTAAAAGGTTGGCCAGTGGTTTCAAAATAACTCTATATACCTTTATTAATTAGCAATTTAAAGAAGATGTAAGCAGATTAAATAATCTTATATTTTAGCGATAGACGAAGGACAAAGTTTTACAATTATGTAATATAAAATTATTTGAACGGTTGTCAAATGTGTAAATCATTTTCATTGCTATAAACCTTCTTTAAAATCTACCTAAGATATCCGGTTTCCGTCGGAATCAGAACCCTCTCCACGCGAGTTTTTCTCGTTATTAATTTATGAAAAAAATAGGGTGTCTGTAAAGTCGGTTTTCGGACGATAATTTTACGTAATAACAATATGCCGCTGTCTCTCTTCTACTCGGACGCATCGGCGGATGGAGTGGAAGAGAGTCGAACATGACGAAGATCGTGTCTCTCTATCGCTTGTTCCGCGCCCTCGCTTGCACGCGGAACGTGACACTTTTTAGTGCGTGCAGTCGGCGTTCATCGAATTATAAGACGTTAACGCGTCAAAAAAAATAAGTAAGGGGATAGGCTGCGTAAAGTCATAAAAGTTGCCTAATTTATTCTCACTGGTTAGTAGAACGTAGCTATACTACATATAAAAAAAATATGAAGAAGATAGCTGAAAAAAAGTTTTCATGTTGAATTTTAGTATTATTTGTGCAGAAATACCTGCATATTATTTACGAATTATAATCTCCATAAACTTTGTGAAAGTCTGACTGAAACTGATATTTGCTAATATCTTTATTTTTTTTAAATAATAGAATTAGTGACCAAAATTCCTTCTTGTGCGATAGCTCTACCCGTGGTTTATTTGTGTTATGCGAAAATGGTCTGTTACTTCGGTAGCGACAGCCGCGTTTCCGATCCACCGGAGACGGACAGAGTCATGTGTGGAGCTTGTACGGAGACTATCCTCTTAAACCCCATAACAATAAAACCACGCTTCAAGCTTTCAAATTCAAAAGAAAGATGATACAATACACTCTAAATAACTAAGTAACTGAGTACATCTTAAATCTTATTTAAGACATTCCTTTGCTAAAACTCTCATAACCGCGACCTTACGCCACAATATAATAAACAGCTTTGATAATTCAATAAAGCCGAAAATTATGACGAAGTAAATCTTGGAACTGTCATATTTCGTTTACGATGAGTATGTTTTAAAGCTTCGGAAATTAAAAGAAAGATAATTTAACTGAATATGCTAATTAGTTTTGCGTAAATAATGGCCTTTATTGGCAATATCTCAAATGTAGCATCGTTTAAATACTGGTAGTTGAATAATTAACAATTTGTTCTTGTGCTAAGTAAGTTATTTAGTGATGAAAATGGAATCTAGTTATGCGATCCCTTTTTTATTCACAACGGAGTAGCACTTAGCCTTCATCACACCTGATGTTAAGTGGTGATAAGACTGAAGGTGGAAGAGCAGTACTCCGCCCGAAATTCTCAATCACAGAGGAACTGGCTATCTTATCCCTATCTGCCAGAACACAATAATGCTGAAAACATAATTGTTATGGCGTCAGACTTACATAAGATGATGTTAGCCGATTTTAAATTATTTATTTGCATTCACAATAATTCAATTCTTTAATTATACTCATATGCTCTGATCAACTATATAAGCTACCGGATTTGCCCGGCTTTAGGCTAGTATTACCGCCGGTTTCCGAAACGCCAATTAAAATTAAATTACCTAATTCCCAATTAATCTCCAATTAATTGTAGTTTGGGTTTCTGAAAGAAAAATGTGACAGACTCTCAACAGTCTGTTAACAGTCTGTCAGTGCCCATACAAATCTCGAACCATTTCTAGATTTGGGTTTCCGAAAGCATAATCACATGATTTACAAACTGTCAACGCTTGAAAAATTAATTGAAGAAATTCCGCCAATTAACTGAGAATCAAATAAATTTTACCAAGTAAGTACTTATTTACATTATTCCAGTCAATTGCGTTAAATGTTCCCTTAAATTATGATTTTTAAAAGTGATAATTCATAATATTTCGCTCGCCGTGCGATTTCTTTTGCTACTTTCGCAATTCGTTCCGTGGTTCGTTACGGTGTCAAAAACATTTTATCTAGAGCTACACGTTAGGTGGCGCTAGGGATCAAATAAGTTTGTTGATTTGTCCTGCAATAAGTACCAACAAAAAAAAACAGAGATAATGGATACAATATGTATGATGAGTAGGTACTAAATCGATTGACTTCAGTCAGGGTGGCCAAACTAATAATAAACCAATAATTAGCAGTCAATTACCTGATTGTGAGATAATTTTCGTTTCAGAAACCCAATGTGCTTTTAATTGTAACAGTCTGTTAGCTAATTTTAATTTTGATTGGCGTTTCAGAAACCGGCTGTTCAAGATTCAAATTTGTTTATTCAATTTAGATTGTTATTTACAATACTTGTGAACGTCATAGAAGCTACGCCATCGGTTCGCAAACCCTACAGCGGGAGGCCTTGGAGAAGAACCGGCAAGAAACTCCAAGGGTTGTTTTTTCTCCCTGTTTTATTTCATACAGAGTCGTCAAATTGAAAAATGACCTTAACATGGTATGACTAAGGTCAGTTTCCATCACAATTACACAATGGGTTATGATAAATACAGTTAAGTATAGGCGAACTAATGATCATAGCGGTGAACAATTTTTAATTAAGTACTTAGGAACTCTACTTAAAGCTTTAATATGAGTTAAAAACAAAAGACAATTCTACTATATACTGCAAGTTGCGCCATACATGTTTCAAATGTAATTCTTAATAAAATGAATAAAAACAAAAGAAAACACATTTTAAGGCAAGCAGATAAGAACAGAGCCATTCCCACTGGCAGCACCCGTTCACGAGCATGACGCATGAACCAGCCATCGCTTCGCTGTTAGTGTTTCAAATACCTTTCTTGACTTTTTTCTATTTCTGTATCAAGATTGAATTACTTCTTAAGAGTAAAATCTATGTAATATGAAAGTCGGTCATTTCACACATAATAGTTACAGCTTAGTAAAACCCGCATGAAATACCTACGTTTACGCATTATAAACTGTTTAGAGAAAACGTTTTCTTTAATCACAATTTCCACTGCTTTAAAGAGGTAGATAAATCTTTGGCAACATATACGTTGTATTTCGCTAGATCTCTTGATCTATATTATGTTTGCTTTCACGCGTACGAAAGAACAATCTACGCATCTCGTAATTATACTGTCATCACACGCAAACGCAATGTCTTAGAAATTTCGATGTTATTTCGATTAAGATTTCAGCTCGAGAACTATCTCTTTTAGGCAGTTTTCTCATTGCGCTGAATTCCGTAATGACGATGTGGTTTGCATAACTTGTCTGATTCCCGAATACTCGTACGCTACTTATCTTTGGGAGCGTCTTACACATCGCCATGTCACTTTAAATGTCAATCGTATGAAAGAGATGCCATGATGTTTGAGACGCTCCCAAAGATGATTTGCGTTCGAGAATTCGGGCGTGATAAGTTTTTGGTCACACAATGTATAACGCAACAATACCTTAGTTACACATATACCCCCTTACTAATAATCGTGGTTACACCAGGGTGCCTACCATCAACTTTGAGACAGCGATTCAAAAATAGCGCGATGCAGAATAGGTTCCTAAAATGAATTGCTTTCTTTCGTACTCTGACCTTCTAAAAACTGGATCGCAAATGAATTGCTAAATGTGAATGACCGAACGATTTGTGTCCTTATTTCTTCTACCCGTCTCTTTCACTCGATTCTGTCATGCCCGGAGAGTGAAAGGGACGGGTATAACCTGCAGGTGTCATGTTAGCTTGGCCGAGTTATAAGTCAAATAAGAGTTGATGACAGCTCAGCGGCTGTGAAATGTCATTGAATGATCACTGAATCGCTGTCATTGATATTAAGCTGTCGTGGTACGAATAAGCGAAGCAGATCAGTTTACGTCCTCAACAAAACCGCAATAAGAGTTGATGGTATGCACCCAGGTGTAAATCAGTTGTTGTCACTTATTTTGTCTAAAATGATGGCAGAGACAACAACAGATTTACTCCAGATGTAACTTTACACCACGTTTATTAGTAATGGGGGAAATGTATAGGTATTCCAAAAACTTTTCATCTCGATCTCCTCCGTGCTTCGGAAGGCACGTTAAGCCGTTGGTCCCGGCTGTATTTGCTGTGGTTAATGTCCACCAATCCGCATTAGGCCCGCGTGGTGGGTCATGGTCCATTCTCCTTTGGAAGGCCATTGTCCTAGCAGTGGGGACATTGAATGACTGATGATGATGATTATGCTTGTTAAGGTAGCTTGTTATCGTAAGCTTGCTTTTAAGAAAAACTACAGCAAACCGACCTAATCGTATTAAGTTTATCAGGTCGTATAATTTACAAATGCTCAGTTATTTCTCTATTAGTATTAACCGATAACCTTTTTCAGCTGCAGCTATAACAGTATTATCAGCCATTTAATGTCCCATGCTGCGGCACAGGCTTTCATTACGGTTGGTTGAGGAGGATGGACCATGCATGACCCACCACGCGGGCCTTAGCTATGTAGATTTAAGGGTATTAATGACTGCAAATGCAGCCGGGACCAACGGCTTAACGTGCCTTGTAAAGGACTGAAGAACTCGAGTTTTTTTATTTTTTTTTTATTTTATCCACAACGGGCTAGCACTTAGCCTTCATCACACCTGATGTCAAGTGGTGATAAGACTGAAAGTGGAAGCGCACTTCTCCCGGAATCCTCAATCACTGAGGAACTGGCTATCTTATCTCTAACTGTCAGACGTCAGACTGAGGTAAGATGGTGGATGGTGGTAGCTAGCCAGGCGGACTAAGAACAAGTCCTACCACTAACCGAACCGAATACAATATGTATGTACCCCTAGTGGGAATCGAACCCAGGACCTCTTGGTCTGAAATCGGTGGTGAGAATCACTAGACCCCAGAGGCGTTAAAAGTTAAGGCGAGGAATCCCGACCGAAATAGGCACGCTAACGCTTGCTCGGCCGCGCTCGGTACACTTCGCGCGGACCCAGCGGCAGCCGGCAGTGAACTGTGAACTCGCGAGAGCCTCGCGAATCGAAAATCACTTAAAATTCAATTAAAAATTAAATATAAAAAAAAAGTAATTTATGACGGCCGGAATCCCTCGGCTATTCAAAGACAATTATTTTTATATGTTTTTCATTAACTAAAACCAAGTATACTGCAAGTAATATGATATTTGAATTAATATTAGACGGATGTTTGGGATTTTATTTGACACAGTAAAATATCACCAATCGAAAAAATACAGCCGGAAGCACTAGATAAATAACTGTAAAATAACATATATTTTTTCCAAGTTTTAAGTACTTGTGATTCGCGAGTAATCCATAATCTAAAATACCCTATTTTGGGGAATCGGCGCCTTAATAAGGTTTTGGTCACCCATCTCATGACCGACCATTGCGAAAATGCTTAACTTCAACGATCGCAGGTCGTCGCTAAACACTGTGCCACTGGCTCCTCTCAAATGCCCAGTTACTTCTCTATTAGTATTGACCGATAACCTATTCGAGCCGCAGCCGTAACAGTTGGCTTTGATCTGGCGCGTTTACTGCCGCGATAAAATGGCAGCTATTTTTTTATTGTCGCCGTAAAAGTGAGATGAACGTAGGGAGCTTAATCACGTCATATACTATGCGATTATTATAAGAATAGGATAGGGACGCCGCCATGTTGTGACGTCAATCTGTCAAAGTGCTGTCAAACTAACTTCACTTCACTTCAGTATGGTGTGCAAAAAAGAAATTTAAATCGTGAATCAGGGGGCTGATCATGTCATAGCTTACGATAAATTAATAATTATGTTCGTGCAAACCAAAACATATGAATAATTTGCAGATAAATACAAATCATTAACTTGATTTTTTCGAAAAGTATAGGACTCATGAAAGTATGCTTTTACGAAAATGATCAGGTAATTTGAATCTCAATCAAATTAAAATTTTGTGATATTTAACTGCTGAACCCATTTTTTCATACTTATTGTTCTGCGGGGTACTTTAATACTATGCTTCAATAACACAGAATAAATTGAATGTTGATTCTATTTACTGGTTTAATATTTAAATTAAACAGGAATTCAAATTATGAAAATAATTTACCTAATAATCAACTTTCGTTAAAATTGGCAAATTGGGGGTCTAGTGAAAAATTGTATTGGTCTATCATGGTAAAAGGATTGGCCAGCTAGATTATGCACGTTGATTGAAGTTAGATTCGGCAGAATCTAGCTGTTACCAGGGTGTGCCGGGTATTGGTATCACGGGGAGCGATTCAATCAAGCCACTCGGGGAGGCGCCTTTCGTGAATCCGCCAATTGTAAATCAAAACACATTATGCTTGCTTATGCTATTCCACCTCTTCTATTCCACTCATTTGAGAATCATCGTCCTGCTGGTCTGAACTGCTACTGCAGCTGCTACTGCTACAAAGACATTGAAGACTTTACCTTCTGACATTGCAAAGTACTGTAGAAATATGCTCTAGTATTTTATCAAAGCTTTGAACAAATACTCAAATACCCGTGCTACACATGTGTCCAAACATTTATTCAAATGTTTGTGCTATGTCTGGCGCTGGCATAACGAGTAGGTGGATTTAAAAAATAAAAAAAAACTTCGTTTTGAAAGTGGCAATACTCAAACCACGTTCTGCCAAAATAAAAAAAAACTATTTTCATTATTTTGTTTTGCACTTTCTTGCGAACTGTACCTTTTCAGAGTGAAGTTTGTCAACAACCCGTCCTATTCTTATAATAATCGCATAGTATGTGATTTATACATGGCGACAAGTACGGTAGAATTCGGATGTTGGCGGCACGGCAAGGTTGCGTGACCCTATAGTGACCGACTTCTTAAGGGCCGTGGTATCGCCAACGACCTTGGGCATAGAAAAGTGGCCTAATTTTCCCGCCCGCTACCCGCACCAAAACAGCTTAAACACACGTTTCGTCAAAACTATGAATTATTTTAAAACGAAAAATGCTCAGTTTTAAGTTAAACAAGTTAGCAATCTTTTCCTGAAAGAAACTTGAAAATATCACTTGTAGTTTAGAAGCAGTAGCGTATTTCAAGTTGAAAACACTAGCTTCATTTCAATGTTTTTTTATTAATAGTTTCTTAAAGACTATGTTTTTTTAAATGCTCAGATTGAAGTTTATATATCAATATTTAATATATATTAATTCTGGATTCATCAGTAGGCTAATTTATGAGTTTTAGGGCCTCAAAAATGATCGTTTCACGACAACATGCACCTTAAGGCGATGAATCCCGACCGAAATAGGCATGCTAACGCTTGCTCGGCCGCGCGCGATACACTTCACGCGGACGCAGCGGCAGCCGGCAGTGAACTGTGAACTCGCGAGCGCCCCGCGAATCGAAAATCACATAAAATTCAATAAAAAATTAAATAATAAAAATTTTACACTTATGACGGCCGGAATCCCTCGGCTAATCAAAGACAATTATTTTCGTATATTTTTCATTAACTAAAACCAAGTATACTGCAAGTAATACGATATTTGGATTACGATTAGATGGATGTTTGGGATTTTATTTGACACAGTTAAATATTACCAATCGAAAAAATACGGCCGGAAGCACTAGATAAATGACTGTAAAATAACATATATTTTTTCCAAGTTTTAAGTAGTTGTGATTTGCGAGTAATCCATAATTTAAAATACCCTATTTTGGGGAATGCCCGCCTTAAGGGTACTTACACGTTCTCAACAAAAGGATTTTCATCTGGTAATTATCCTGTGGTGTAAATTACGCTTTATAACTAGTGATAAAATACAAATGTGTAGGTAGGTATGTACTTATGTATACTTACTTGTTTTATGATACTAAATTTTATTACTTAGTATAAGTACTAAATATTTTCTCGCACAACATTATTTCGTTATGATTGTAGTGGGGTAGTGTGATTGGTGTATTACTTTGTAGTGATTTGTTATTTTGACTGCAATTGACCAATGTGGAGTTTTACATGGTGACTATTTTATTTATGGGCAACTCGCACTTTGACGTTTTTTTATTTAAGTAAGTTATAATTTGACCCGAACCATCCCGTTGAGTACCTACTGCTGCCGTTAACTGTCATTATCATGAATGTTTTGCAACTTTAAAAAAGATTATGGAAATAAAAACCTTTAGTTCCAATTACCAGCTACAAATCGGAAAATATTATTAAAGTATATCGGTAAATATTGTCATAGTAGAAGTTTTAAGTCTTAAACTTTATCGTTAAAATCCTCTTAGGATTATACATTACCATGAAAATGTAAATAAAACACGGGATTTGCATTCGAAAATAAGCGACAGGTCTCAACTCGGATTTTGTAAGTGATTTATGTCGAGCATATCCGGTGGCATTCGCAGGTGTTTGAATTATTTATATGTATTCACAATTTGTTCGGTTTACCATGGCACATAGTAAATGTCAAAGCAGTAAGGTAACAATAACCTATTTGAGCTGCAGTCGCAAAAATTTTTTTTAACCACACCGATGTATATAGCAATAATCCTTCACACTTGATGTTAAGTTAAGATAAGGCTGATGGAAGCGCACTTCTCCCGTAATCCTCAATCGCTGAGGAACTGGCTCTTTTATCTCTATCTGTCGGAGGAGAACAATGGTGAAACATCGTTGTTATGGCGTCAGACTTAGATAACTTTTTACTTTTACTTTGATCTGGCACGCTTACTGACCCGATAAAACGTCAGCCATCATTAATTGTTGCCGTACTTCGTAAGAATGATGAAAGATAAATAAAATAACTTAATAATTACATGTTAAAAAGGTCAACCTAAACGCTACGATTTATTGACGGGGTTTGTGTGCATGGGCAGGTCTGTCTGTCTGTTTGTCTTGGTCTGGGTGTTTTCTATGTATAATTATTAGGTATGTGATTACAAACAAAAAATAATTTAAGCATATAATAATATGTACCTACTAATTTGTTATCAACTTTCCATAACACAGTTAGGTACCTACTTAACAATTTAAACAGTCCTCATTCCTAATACAGCGTATCTAAGAACTTAGAGTAGTGGGTATATTATTAGTTATTTATAAATACTTAAGTATATTAATATAAGTTACTATAAAAATTTGACTTTACATCCCAAGTGTAAAATTAATTAAGAAATGTAAAACTAGACGAGAACTACTGCCGACAAACTGCTGTGTAGTTTGGCAGATACAACGAAAGTGTAACAAACATTTATATTTTGGAAATAAATAATTAAAAAAAAAAATCTTATAAGCGCAAAACGCAAGGCGTCATAGCAAATCTTATGAGTGCTAGCGTGAGACGTATCATCGACACAAAAGAAGAAGAAATACAATATCATCAAAAGCCCGGGAATCTAACTTAAACACAAAAGCATGGAGAATAAAAAAAACTTACACTATATGTGCATTGAGATTTGTCAAAGTTGTAGTTGTTGTAGTAGTTTGTAACAGCAAAACCCCAAAAACTTAGAAAGCATTTCCCTACGGTGGAAAACATATTTCAAAGTCCAATAACTGCCACTATCGACACTCTAAGAAAAAGAAGCCAAGCCATGTCTGTCATCACTGCCAGCAATGAGGGCTCCTCTCATCAGCAGCCGACTCTAGCAAAACAAGTCGCATTGTATGACAACATTCCCTACCATTCCTAGCACCGTGGTCGCTGCGGCTTGGCGTTCGAATGAATCCGTCCGAATTTAAGTTGTTGGTAGGACTTGCTCTAAGTCTGCCTGGCCAGCTACCACCATTTTAGTCTGATGCCATAATAACGATGTTTTCAGAATTATTGTGTTCCGGCAGCTAGAGATAAGATAGCCAGTTCCTCAGTAATTGAGGATTCCGGGAGTAGTGCTCTTCCACCTTCAGCCTTATCACCACTGAACATCAGGTGTGATGAAGGCTAAGCTACCCCGTTGTGGATAAAAAAATATAGATAGAAACCTAAGTACCGATCCAATGATGGGGCGTTGGTTGGTCTTTGTTTCAGGAGGTTGATATACTGTTTTAGTTTACTGTGGTTCAGTCCCAATTCACGGTGCTGGAGCTCCCATTCCCACGAGACGTTCTTCAATCGTTACTTGGGGATATCATGTTTCAGTTATATAGAACGATTTCCGATATTTCCGTTCAATTGGTGAAAATATCAGTTACTTTTTTCCGATGATACGAAAGTAATAAAAATTAAGTTCAAAAACTAAAACCCGACTACTGAAAAATCACGCTTTAAAAGTATGAAACAAGAAAATATTCTCATCTGAAATTGCCGTGGTCGTATGCCACTTTTCCCTAGAATGAAAATATTGTTTTGTTATATTATATAGTCGTGGGCATACGACCACGGCAATTTCAGATGAGAATATTTTCTTGTTTCATACTTTTAAAGCGTGATTTTTCAGTAGTCGGGTTTTAGTTTTTGAACTTAATTTTTATTTACATTATTTTGGGGTCATAATTTTGCGCTGTGTAGTGCCGGCACATAAAAATAATAGCACTACCCCCTTTCTTCTCGAGGGTGTCGTAAGAGGCGACAGAGGGAAAACTGCCATCAAGAGAGGGGCAGCAGCGTCTCCATGTAACAGCAGGACATATTTTTTATATTTCTTTGTTTATAGTGAGGGCAAATACAGTCTTTTCGTATACCGCTAACGGTATGTTGGACTCAGTCAGACAAGGTCTGTCTCTCGCCACGCTCAGCCCTCCCGCCAAGCCCAATAGGCTTCGCGAACAGCAGGACATACTGCGATCGCCAACACTTGGCAGGCTAAGCGTGGCGATTATGGCAAAAATCCACGCTCCGACCAATACCGGCTCAAATTTAAAACAATGGCTCTCAAGCAGCTTAAAAACAACAAGGCGGCGGGCGGGCTTCTGAGAGCGGGCGGAAAGCTGATACTTAAAGCTTTTCAATTCAATCATCCTCGAGGGCAAAACGCCAAAGGCATGGGGCAGAAGCGTTTTTCAAGAAGGGTGATAGGACTCTTTTGAAGAACCACAGACCCATCACGTTTCTGAGCTATCTATAAGATGTTCGACGACTTCCAACGTCCCGAACAAGCCGGGTTCTGGAAAGGCTAATAGAACCAAAGACCACATTCATACGCTGCGGCTAGTTATACAGAAAACCGAAGAGTACAACTTGCCACTTTGCTAGGCGTTCGTGGGCTACGAGAAAGCCTTTGATACTATTGAGAGCTGGGCGGTGCTGCAGTCTCTCCAGAGGTGCCAAGGAGACCACAGGTACATCTATGTGCTCAGGTACTTATACCAAAACGCCACCATGTCAATCCGATTACAGAACCAGAGCTGTAATCCTATCCAACTACAGCGAGGTGTGAGACAGGGAGACGTCGTCATCTGTCCGAAACTGTTCACAACTGCGTTCGAGGATATTTTTAAGCTTCTTGATTGGAAAGGATGCGGCATCAACATCAATGGCGAGCACCTGACACACATACGGTTTGCCCATGATGTAGTTCTTATGGCTGAGACCTTGGAAGACCTGAACTTAATGCTCGAAGATCTCAGTAATGCTTCTCAAAGAGCGGGTCTAAAGATGAACATTGGATAAGGCGAAAATCATATCCAATACCCATGTTTCACCCGCTCCAGTCGTTGGGAACATTACGCTCGAAGTTGTTGACCACTTCGGTCCAGTTAGTAAGTCCAACTCCGAGAAAGAGATCTCTCGACGAATTCAGCTCGGGTGTTCGGGAAGCTCCGGCATATATTCGCGTCCGAAATACCTCCATGTCTCAAGACGAAAGTCTTTGACCAGTGTGTGTTGCCAGTCATTACTGGATTACTGACCTATGGAAGTGAGACGTGGTCTTTTACTATGGGTCTCAAAAGAAGGCTCAAAGTCACCTAGCGAGCAATGGAGAGAGCGATGCTTGGTATTACCTTGCTCGATCGAATCAGAAACGATGAGATCCACAGGCGAACTAAAACCACCAACATCGCTCGAAGGATTGTACTGTTGAAGTGGCAGTGGGCGGAACAGATAGCGCAGAGAAACGATGGCCGTTGGGGCGGAAAGGTTCTTGAATAGCGATCGCGTACCGGTTCCGTTGTCAGGCCCCCTACAAGGTGGACCGACGATCTGGTCAAAGTTGCGAGAAGCCGCTGGATGCGGGCAGCGTATGATCGATTGTTGTGGAGTTCCTTGGGGGAGGCCTATGCCCAGCAGTGGGCGTCGTTCGGCGATATGATGATGATGAATTTCGTGATAAAGTCAAAATTCGATTTATGCAAGCAAAGCCGCAAGCAACAACTAATAAAATATATATTTTTGAAACGAGCTCACCAAGAGCTTTCATTTGATACCAAACACGATATTCTTCTCAGAAAAAAGTTTTTTAGTTCACAACTTTATGTCGTCTAGAGGGCGCCGTATTCAATTTCATGTGACGTGACATAGCCTATGACCAGCAGACAATCAAGACGCTTCCAACGATACCTCAATTGTGAATATATGATCAGCAGTTTAGAACTTATGTGGGAACAGATGAACATACATACAAACATACATACATACATACATACCGGTCAAACTCATAACCCTCCTTTTTTTTGCTTTGCCGTAGTCGGGTAAAAATACTATCGTCACTTCGCACATAGTTTTGTTTAAGATTTTTTTCATCATTCACGATCTAAGATAAAATTTAATTCAATCGAGTCAGATTTTACATTAACCTTACTTAACTATAATTGCACCAAACTATACAACTATTGGTTATCCCAAATAAAGATATAAATACCAAATTCCATAATGTTTTTATACAGACAAAGTTACGTCATACTCAACACTTTTTTAAATTATTTTTACACGACTGCCCAAGGAGTGTATTTTTATTTATTTAACAATTTGGATTTCTTTACGCTGTTATTAATAATATAAAGTTTATATCTATATAGGTATATAAAATTAGAAGTCCTGACTGACTGACTGACTGAGATATCAACGCACAGCGCAAACCGCTGAACCTAGAGACTTCAATTTTTTTTTTTTTTTTTTTATTGGTTGATAGGCAAGCGCTTGTCCGCTATCACGCCTGATGTTAAGCGTTGATGCGATCTACGATGAATCGCGCTTGCCTAGAAGGTACCGGTTCACTCGCGACTTGAAGACCCCCAGATTGTACCTATCGGGAAATACAGACTCAGGCAAGGAGTTCCATTCCTTAGCGGTACGGATAATAAAATTAGAAGCAAAACGCTTAGTCCGTGTCCCAGGAATATCCACTATAAAACGGTGGCGCTGATTCGTACGTCTGGTTGTCCGTTGGAAGAAGGGAGATGGTGGAATTAGGTTGTGCAATTCCACTGCACACTCGCCGAAATGTATCCGATAAAAAACCGATAAGCTTGCAACTTTGCGTCTATGCTCGAGGCTTTTGAGCTTTTTATCGAAGAGATAGTCATTGCCAATGAGCTTTCTGGCCCTCCGCTCAATAGCTTCTAGTGTCTGGAGCTGGTATTTGGCAGAGCCATCCCAGAGATGAGAACAGTACTCCATACATGAACGAATTTGCGCTTGATAAAGATTGAGCAGCAGTTCCGGCGTGAAGTACCTTCTCACCTTTGCCAGAACGCCAAGCTTTTTAGACGCTAATTGAGCTTTACTCTCAATGAAAGAGCCAAAATTGAGTTTTGCACATAGATACGTTATATGAATGTGTAATACGTGAATTTGTAAGATAAGTGCGTACTACAATAAAATTATTACTGCGATCAATATTATGATTCTTAAAGTTCACAATACTATTCATAGTGTATAATTTCGTATATGAAGTTAGCCGAACGCATTACGTACTTAATTCGTTCAATCAAGACACACATAACAGCTGCTTCATTACATTTTACCAGGATTTCCAAGAAAATTTGTTGTGAAACAATTCACGATTTTTACGATTTCATGGTCGCATACATACGATAAGATGATAGTACCTAATGATCAGTTATGCAAAAAAATGATACTTATTGAGTTTCAATAATTATGAAATATCGATTTAAAAATCGGACGAACTAATATTTTGTTTATTTTAGTATAGAAAACAGCATTTGCAAATTACAAATTATATAATTTACATATTTTAGATGACTGCGAGCCTTGCATTTCAATAAATTGCAAAGATAAATGTTTATTACTTTTGTGCATTCACAATGCAATTTTTATTATTGAAAATGAAGTATTAGAACAAATCAGTTGTGAGACGGGTCGATTTTTTCTAACCCTCCATTTTCAAAGATATAAATTGTAAAGCTTTTTACTTTGGTAGATACCTCACTCACGGTCACTGTTATGTACGTCTAATGTAAACTAAATGTTATTTGAAATAAAATTTACTTATTTATTACTTATAGTAGTACTAGGCGGTAGATAGTCATATCTTGTAACAGAACCATGTTTTATTCCAAATTGATATTACCTTGATATTACCAAACTAGCCACAATTTCAGAGGCCTAACAATAGTAATTGAATTACGACATATAAAGTAAACATTTTGTGAGTGGGTTATAACAAATAATATAAATTTCGTTGCACAACGAAGGACATTGTTCTTGTTCGAAAATGTAAATTCTGTAACTCAATATTCGTGTAACTTTATTCAGAATTGTAAATGTTAGTATTTATGAAGATTGTTTGGTACTTAAATAAATGGGCACATTTAAATCAAATGTTGGCTGGAGAGCTGTGGCCTACTTTTGGATTTCGACAATAAATGTGTATTTTAGTTTAAGAGAAATCGTTTCCTTTTGATGCAATATTTTAGTTTAAGTGAGTCGTATTATTTGTTGAAGAATGAGAAATAATTTAAGAAAAATGCATTATGCTGAGTCGAATATTTTGTCCCGTTTTGGGACAAAAGGGAATAATGTATGGTCTTTTAAATATGTCGTATTCTCCCAAATAAAGGTTATTCTTTCTTTCTTTTTTTCTTTAAAAAAATGTAAAATAAAATACGAGGTTTCGAAAGATGCCGAAAAAGAATTAAAAATCTATAAAAACACAAACTTAATAATCGCTATGACTGTTTGGATATAACCGCGTGAAATAATCGGTAAAAAGTGTTTTATTTTAATATGAAGAGTTCACACAGAAAATCTAAGATAAGAAAAAAATGTACCAAAAAATATAAGTCATTGAAATTAATGGGAGATTGCTAAGTAAGTATTATCAAATTAAACTTGAATTATTGCGCTGTTAAAAAGACTAATACTAAAAATAAGCTTTTTATATTCATTGAGCTTAATCTAAATATCTTTAATAACGTGTCGCCGTTATTTGCTTCTAATCTTATAAGCTCTATAAAATTATAGTGTGAATAAGTCACAATAGAGCAATTTGTTTTACAAGATGTCTGAAGCTGATAACGTGAGAAAACCTGTTATATAGACCAGTTTAATCTTAATTTAACATGAAAATTTGTAGCAGTATTATGATGATAAGTATGATAACATCATTATTAACCTTCTTAAAGATTTTATTATAATTTTCATTCTCAACTGTGTAATGATTTTTTATTTAATGCGGTTTACGATTTGCGTAGGCTACAAAAAACTGCTGTTGTATAGTTCTGTCCTTCAGTCTGTCCACGGATAAGCTGAAACAAATCTACTATTGAAAAAAAAAGATGTAGTTTGCCACGTATTAAAGTCACAATTTTTTTTTATGTTATAAAAATATGTTCTATCCCATAAGTCATAAATATTTACGTACTTAAAGCATTTATTAGAAAATTCCTTTTAACTTTAAAGCAATGATGGTTTTCAAAAAAGGTTGCTGGCTTATCTATTCAATATCTAACAATTGATTGTACGAGTACGAATATGTGTACCAAATTAAACGTAAAAAGAACAAATTTATTTATTATCGAACGACAGCAGCTGCACCGTCCAAGCAGACAAAATGGGAAGAATATTTTTTAACAAAAATAATTATTCTAGATACTTATTTCTATATACCGGGTGGGGCCTGAAACATAGAAAATTTTAAATCGAATAGATCAAAATGTATGGAACAGTTGTTTTTTTTTTCGCGATTTCAATGTTGGTACCATAGTAAAAGTTGTTTGTATGCCCCCTTAAAATTTTTGATTGTATTTCAGGCCCCACCCGGTATAATTAATATTACATTTAGCTTTATTTCAAAAAGTCCGTATAGCTTCTAATAAACAAACAGTTATAAAGTTGGTTTACAAAAAAGGTTGCTCATTCAACATCTAAAAATAGTCCGTATATCTATCGCATAAAAAGTAAAAAGAGCAACTTTTTTAATTATCGAACGGCACCGTTCTATCGGTGGTCGCGAAGCGTGCGGCTCCGCAACGGGCACCCAGCTAACTGTATGCGGTTGAAAGTGAAATGCCGTTTTACTTCAGTTGAATGCGCGAGCGCCGAGCACGGTGTAATCTACGTCTCGCGCGTGCCCGCTGCTCTTACGGCTTATGGGCGTTCCATTTTTTGTTCTTTTTACGAACGGTCAGGGCGTTTGTGCACTACACTGAATTTTACCGATCCGGCGGTCCGGTTTTTTACGGACCGATATGGCAGCTATGAAAAACATATGAGCGCTTGTGCACCACACTGAATTTTACCGTCCGTCATTTTACTTTTCCCCATTCCGGACCGTTTTTTTCCGTTCCGAGATGACGGCAATGAAAAACATATGCGCGCTTGTGCACTACACTGAATTTTACCGTCCGGAAAAAAACGGATGGTTGTATTTTAATCATATATCACTTCGCTTCCCGTCTGTCTGGCCCTATATATGCTTAAATCTTTAAAACTACGAAACAGATTTTCATGCGGTTTTCACTAATAGGTAGCGTGGTTCTTCAGGAAGGTTTTAATATATAATTTATGAAAGTTTTGTGTAAATTGGTAGAAATATAACGATAATTGTCGAAAGTGCCGGCAAACGGCAAGCCGCCCGGGAGCTTTCTGCAAAAACGCTGCCTAATCCTTTCGAGGTTAAAAAAAAATAATGCATGTTGGAATATTCCTCTTCTATAGATCTACAAAAAAGTCCGCGATAGCATATGTCTATCTTTTAAGGATAGCATATTATAGCCATAATATCTCTTAAAAAATGGTTACGAACAATGCGGTAATTTGGAAAGCTATTTAAACGGATACAGTATTAACCCTTATCAATCTAAATACGTTAGTTGCTTTAAGCATTTCATGCACATTATTTTACTCTTTTACACCATATAATTGAAATGAATATCTTAGGAGTTATCGCAAATAAATGAACGCACGCCAAAATAAATTCAAGCGCCTCTCTCGATTGACGACCGATTTGGCGCAGGAGTAGGCTACCCACCTTCTGCGCAAGTGGTCTCGGGTTCGATTCCCGAACAAGACAAATATTTGTGTGCATGAACATGTCTATTTGTCTTGGTCTGGGTTTTAACTATGTATAATATCTATGTATGTATTTACAAACAAAAAGTATTTAAGTAAGTATATATTTATCCGTTATCAAGTTTTCCATGATACAGTTTCTTAATGAAATTAAAATGGGCTTAGATAATTGGTGTGAATGTAAGAAGTTATTTATTTATTATTATTAATATTATTTCTCACCAATAACACGTAATATATCTAGCACCAAAAATATGGTTTTTGAAATTTTGTTTGCCTGTCTGTCTGTCTTTTGTCCGTGTTTCACGCAAAAACTACTAAGCGGATTTTAATGAAACTTTTTTTTGTTACATAGCTAGCTGTAGACATTCGATAGTAGTTAAAAAATAATTTTTCATCCTGCCTCAATTAATTGTGATTTCGGTAAATGACCCTGTCAGGTACCTTTCACTGATAAGAGGATGAACCCAAAATTATTTCTGTCTTCTACGTCTTCGTACATAAAGCAATAAAGCAAGTAATTGCCGACGTTCCAAGGAACTCATTATTCCTCTCGTTTAAAACGCGTCCGTAGAGTGTAGTTTCAAAGAGATCACTGCGCTGCCCCGGCCAGTAAAAAACCGGACAAGTGCACAAGCTACCATCCGTGTTTTTCATGCCACGCCGGTCCGGAAAAAAACGGACCGCCGGATCGGTAAAATTCAGTGGTAGTGCACAAACGCCCTCAGTCTTTTGTTTTGTTATTCTTAATTTTGATTGAAAAGAGTTTTTATTTGGTTTTCGAATGTTTTTTTTTTCATTAATACTTTGACTACACAGCCAATCCCATAGCAAATATTATAGTATTCTTTGCTTAAATAGTACTTATAGTCCAATCTCAATTTATTGAAACGCAAATTATTTATTATTGGATTTCAAAGATGATTACGGAAGAACGTATAATACCACTATGATCATGACAGACCTAGTAGAAGATTCTGTAAATAAATGATGTTGTTATGATGCTAATAAACTTAAAGCTTTAATTTTATGGAATTATTTGAGTTTTCTCTATTCACTTCAGTTTTTGTAGTATTCCAATAAACAGTACGCGGAAATGCGAGTTAATTAGAACCTTAGTACATACCTACTTCCATGTTTTCTTTGAAAACTCGATATAAATGAGATCTTGATTGAAACTCGTCTAATATGGCGATTTTGAAGAGCAATGGAAACGCGTATTCCTAGAATGGTGTGAAATTAAATGATGCTATTCGACTAGATCTCATTTGATAGGCAAACTAGTTTATTTGTGCGATTTTTAGAGATTAAACGAACTTACCTGAAGTGAAGTTCTATCTTAATTATACGAAGGCTTCGTCCGAAGAGATTAGCTTGATTTAACACTTGTAGTACGCCCTAGTAATCGCCAATTTCACACTATATTGAGAATATACCTACTTATAAATTAAAAAAGTAATAAAAGAAAATTATTATTTTTTAAATTTCAAAAGTGGGTAGTCAACACCGATCTGGCTCAAGCGCCCATCATAGCTGTCATTTAGTTTAGAGTATTATATTTTTCGAATCATATAGGGGAGTAGTTAATAACTTTTGGGAGGGAGGGAAGCTAATCTCTTCGGACGAAGCCTTCGTATAATTAAGATAGAACTTCACTTCAGGTAAGTTCGTTTAATCTCTAATTATACTTCATGCTTCGTCCTCAAGATTAGCTTGATTTAACACTTGTAGACGTTTAGAGACTAAGTGTTCGAAAAATATGCAAAAATTGTAATATATAGGCTACTGAATAATATAGATTGAAATTATAACTTAACTTATACTATCTTGCTTCTTTATTTTCTCAACATAGAAACAAAAAGCAATAAAAAAGTATTATTTGTTACATAAAAAATCAACATCGCTTATGAAATAAACGAAAAATATTTTGATTAAGCACTCAAAACAGTGGTGCCAAATTTTTATCACAATTGCTGTTTACTGGCCTGTTATAAAATTTGGCAAACGTATGTGATTCTGAAAACCAACCTGCAGTTTTATAATCTGGTCTATGCTAAAACCTAAATTTTGCGCAGCTGACGTAGCAGCATACCGGGTATTATGCGCAGTGAACGTAGAAATATCAATTCCACTTAAATGTAACGTATTTTTTATCCATTTGAATAAGGTTTGTGACGTAACAGGCTTATATGGCTTTCGGTAACTAATAAATAAATTGTCGGAATCAGGACAGAGAAACATTTTCATTTCAAGGTAAGTAATCAAAACTCTTGCAGGACAAATACTTGGCTTTTCGTTATAGAATGGTATAACGAGCAATGTGTTTTTTATATATATATATATATATATATATATATATATATATATATATTCCAGATTCTAACTTTCGTTAGCAAACCACTTTTCAAGACAATTTAAAATCTGTGCTATATTCCAGACTTCATTAAATTTAGGGGATGGAGGTCTGGTACGAAAAACTCCTTTAATAAATCTTTTTATTTCTTGATTTAGTGATATATCAATTTTAGTTATTAAAGCCAAAGCAGAATGATAACAGTTAATTGTGCCATACTGAGCGCCACTGTTTAAAGCAGATGCAAAAAAATTTGTATATCGGGAATTGATACTTTCGTATAAGTTTAGTTTGTTTTGTTGTCAATAAATAAACCACTTTTAATAGCAAACTTCGTATTGTTTATACGAGTTATCCAAAAAAGGGGTTAAGCATGACGTCCAGAGAAAATTATTTGACGCCTCTTCGTATCATCACCATCACCAGGGCAATGGAGTTGCGCATTTGTTTGCGGCTGGAATTTGTAGACAAAATTAGGTTTGAATCTGCTTTGAAAACGAATTGTTTACTTATTAAAAGACTCTTAAATAGTGGATACCACGTTTATGTGGACCAAAATGGAACAACTATTATATCTGTGGCATTGTCAGAGATAATCTTTCTTAAACATTTAGGCATCATTGTGAAAGGAGGAAAACATTAAAATTTAATTTCGACCACGACACTGAAAAAAAAACATTTACGGCGTATGCATCCGGATCCTTATGCCATGGATATATATCTTGGACATTTATTATTTTTAACGACTAGCGTATCAATGAAAATATCTATGAAACTTTTCAACAATTTGTTGAAAGGCATAATCAGCTAGCTGCCATTCTTGGTCTGCCTGCATAGTATTATCTGAAGATCGAATATGAGATGCAAAAACGTAAAGATTTTTACGTTTACGCCATTGCCAGAGGTCTTTTGCGATCTCTGTCAGGTGTGGGGAGTGTATATCACCCATACGGTTTACGTAGGAAATTACCGTGGTATTGTCAGTTCGTAGAAGTACTTGACAGTTAGTATCTTAACCAATAAACGCAGCAAGAATTCCTAAATAATTTATTGTCTGCTACTTTCTTTTACACTCCATAAACCACTAGCTCTGTCGTCTCCACATGCAATTCCCCACCCCGTAGTTGAGGCACCTGAAAAACTTCCAGGTCATACTTGTCTATTTTTATTTTGGTGCGGCTCCACCAATAGAAATCCTGTTCCAAGTAACATGGTATATCCATGTACTAATTATACATATTTCAAATAATTTAGTATACAACCAGCTGCATTTCACGGCGGGACAGGCGGATATTAACAGTCCAATAAAACTAACAAATTCTCTAATTTTACACCTTTTTAAGTTAGAAAACTTTTGTATTGCAAATTTAATTTTGGCAAAGTGACCTAGAATTTCTTTTAGTTTAAACTATATTCTAAGAACTTACAAGACTGAGAAGGTATAAAATTACTTTTATCGGTATTTATAATGAAACCTAAGCTTGTAAGCAACTTTACGGTATCTTGTAAGTTTTAAGACCCTTATATTAGACAGAGGTCATCCAAATATATTGTTAACAGGTAACCATATAATCATGAGTATTTCATGACCGGTTTCATGATGACTTTAGTGAAAAAAGGAGCTGTGTTTAAACCAAATAATAAGACATTAAATTCATATGCTTTTTGATCAAATTGGTATCTTAGATATTTTCGGTCTTCCTTGTGAATTTTTAACAAAAAGTATGTCTTTCAGGTCTACTGTGCACGGTTACAATCTCTCGGTATCAATTTTATTACTGTTCTTAAATCCTTGAGTTTAAAATATCTTGAGTCAATAAATTTATTTAGTGATAAGTTTAAGATGAAGCGCATTTTCCCATTTGGCTTGGGTACTAAAAAATAGTTGATAGATATTGATGAGATTCAGAGATCTCTGAAATTGCAGAGACAGCAAATTTTTTATTTCGTGTATGAAAAGAGCCTTTTCCTTTTCACTACATTTTTGGGTTGACGGTGATACAGGTTGCATCGGCCTTTGATTGAAGGGAATCTTATATCCTTTTTATGAAAAAGAACCAGTGGGTCCTTGGTAATAATTAAAAATTCTTTATAGAATAATGATAAACGACCTGCATGCGCTAACGTATTTAGCGTCGGCTGTTGTTCTGTCTCTGCCACGGATACTGCGACTGCTTCGATAAGTTGATGAGCCGTCTACGCGTCGAAGTCGTTGCAGGCTCCTTCGTCCTGGGAGGGCCCGTCGGCCTGCGACTAGGACCCGGACCCTTCCAGTTTAAATTTCGCGAAGAACTGTATAACTTACTTATTAGGAAACTTTTGTGTCGTTGATTGCTTTGTGTCTGTGCTAGACTTGTTAATAGCTTTAGCTGATTTTTTGTTTTCCCTTAAGTTTTCGCCGAATAATTGTTTATCAATTTTGATTTTTTGAAGAGAATCCCTTAGATCCATCTTCACGGCATTCAGAAAAAAAATTGTAAATTGAATTAGAATGTTGACAATCACACATAATTTTTGCCAAATCCATAAGTGTTTTAGCAAGGCTGTATTTTTCTCATTTGCAGACAATATAATAGTATAGATTTTACCAGACAAGTGTTTCCAGCAGTCGATTCCTTCTGTTTCAGTTGAATGGCCTTATTGTGTTTAGCAATAATATCTGAAACAGCTGCTTTAATCTTAGGATCAAGCTCAGGTGGGTCAATCAATTTGCAATTTTCTGGGGTCATGTACTTACGAGTTCTATACGCAATTTTTTGTTAATACCTGTTGTGACCCAGTGCTGGAAAACTCCAGCACTCCTGAAGTAGGGTCAGTACCTAATATTTCTAATACTTCACTATCTAAGTGTATGTTTTCTGTTTCAAGAGCAGACGTTTGATCTGAAGGTAGATCACGCTTCGGAGCCTCAGTCGACGAATGACCATCCTGTATATTTGTAATGTTTTCAGACTGGGATGTACTGGGGATTGGTTCCAAGTACTTGTTCTAATTGTCCTTCAGGTTAACCCTTAGAACATGGTGCGTCGAGGTCAACTATGACCTCTTGGTCGTATGTAAGGGACAGAGTAAGCCTCATGTTCATACAATTTTAGCATGTCAGTATAATATTGTAAGAGACAGTCCCCAGTTATAACAACACGTACTGTCCGCAAACTACACTTAGTAGTACCTTATAACAGTCCCGTTGTACTGTTTGTAGGACCCAGTGACTGCAGTGTATATAATGATGATTATGTTATCATTATTTGAGATTATGTATTGCTTAACCTTAGGTATGCAATTAAATTTCGTAAGAGACAGTCCCAGTTCGAAAAAAAGTACTGTCCGCAAACTATTGAAAATCGACACATCATAATAAGCATAATACTTTAGAGTACATAGCTGTTTTTTAGCTTAGTCACTTATGTAAATTATTTTCAGTAAGAAGCAGTCCCAGTTCAAAGAAAGTACTGCCCGCAAACTGTTTAACAGTACCAGTTCAAAAGAAAAGTACTGTCCGCAAACTATTGAAAATCGACACATCATAATAAACATAATACTTTAGAGTACAAAGCTCTTTTTTAGCTTAGTCACTTATGTGAATTATTTTCAGTAAGAAGCAGTCCCAGTTCATAGAAAGTACTGCCCGCAAACTGTTTGAAATCTACTTATACGAGAACTTGTAAAAGTCTGTGACGAACTAATGCATTTATGTTCAATTATAACTTTAAAATTAATTAATAATTTTGTTACACTTTATTGAAAGTATTTATTTTACAAACTTAGTAATAAGTAGGTAGTTAAATAGTCAAACCGTTTTATCGTTGAACGTAATTATCTTTTGCATTTTTTGCGAAACGTTAGAAAACCAGGTCACTGAACTTCAATATGCAATATAATATGTCAAGGCCAGTGACTTATAAATGTATAAAAATACATAACGTACCTTAAGATAAGGACGACGAGCGATAGAATTGTTCCGATAGCTCAGAACAAGATAAATCTCGCCGGTGGTGGTGCTTCTTTTTTCGCTCCAACTTTCTCTCCAATCTTATAATTTTTCGTTTAATGTGTTCACAGTTATCTTTTTTGCGTTTGGGCATCCTAAATAATCACTTTTAACAACAACTAACAACTTTTTTAACATAATTTAAAAACTAGATGTGAATCGGCAACGCACTAGAAAGCGAATGACAGCTATGATGGGCGCTTGAGCCAGATCGGTGTTGACTACCCACTTTTGAAATTTAAAAAATAATAATTTTCTTTTATTACTTTTTTAATTTATAAGTAGGTATATTCTCAATATAGTGTGAAATTGGCGATTACTAGGGCGTACTACAAGTGTTAAATCATGAAGTATAATAGTTCGTAATGATGCTGTGTGCATCAGTGTGCGATTTCGAATTATATTATCTAACAACTATTTATACATATTAAACATAATATTGTATGATCATCAGCTTATTCGAAAGATCCTGATGCTGGGGCACAGGCAAAAGAAAATGTAGTAAAGTATTTATTTTGTAATTTTATTCGATTATTTTTACGAGTATAAATAATGGCATGAACTATCTGTTTAGTATATTCCCTTTATTACATTTTAAATACTTACAAAATTATATTTCTAAACATTAAATTTTTACAATGTATAACACTAAAAAATATAACATTTAAAAATACAAAAATGCAGTTCCCCAACGGTAGCAAGATCAGGGTCCCGGCTACCGATGGTTAAGGATCCAGAGACAGGAACCTTCTCACTATACGGGCCGTGTCCAGAAGTACTGCCTTCTGCATCTGACTCCCGATCCATCCACCTAACGCAAGCCTCTTAAGGTGTTTATCGAGGCTCTTGGCTATCAGACCATGGGCAGATATGACTATCGGAACAACAATTGCTGAATCAATATCCCACATGTCAACAATCTCGTGAGCTAAATCAAGATATTTGTTTTCTTTATCTTTTTCAGCTTTCACAAGGTTGTCGTCATGGGGAACAGTGACATCAACAATTATTGCGCGGCGTTCGTGTAGATCTATCAATACAATATCAGGCTTATTAGCTACAATAGTCCTGTCTGTAATGATAGATCGATCCCAATACAATGTGACATGGCTATTTTCAAGGACCTGTTCTGGTGCATACCTGTAGTACGGCACCTCGGATGCCACAAGACTATGTTTCAGAGCAAGTTGTTGGTGTATTATCCTGGCCACTTGGTTATGTCTATGCAAATACTCGCCGTTTGCGAGACGAGAACAACCGGAAATTATATGCCTAAGGGATTCACCAGGACGATGGCACGCTCGGCAAATATCCACTGTGCCATCCCTTAGGATATTTAGTATATTTATTATTATTATTACTAATTAATTGTGTCAGTATTTCAGTAAAATACTATAATACGTACCTATTATCAAATAAATTTTGAATTTTGACTCCAATTTTAATATAATACAACCTCTATAACCCATTGACGCCGGACCGGCCAAGTGGGGTCAGAGAAGGATGGAAAATCTATTGTGAGTTATTTTAATTTTTAGTTTTTTGCATTCACAATGCAATTTTTATAATAAATAAATAAATAACTTCTTACATTCACACCAATTATCTAAGCCCATTATTCACTGCCTAGCTTAGTGGACTGTTTTAGCTACATACAAGTGAAACGAACGCTGGTTCTGGTGCAACTGACATATAATAATAAAAAAACAGAATAACGAAAATACAATGTCATATCAAAATAAAACTATAGACAAACTTAGCAATAAACAATAACAGTATAAAAAGTATAAATATCTATAAAAAAGCATGTGCGTGGTGCACATTCTGCCCCTTTTAAAGCAGGAGAACGAGTTTCTTTACTGGGCGCCTTAACACGCCAGCGGAGGTACAGACGTCCGCAACCCGGACAATTCCATCTCGTCCTGGAAACGTAGCCGTTACTCTGCCTCTGGGCCAGGTGCCTCTTGGGAGATTCCCATCAACGATCAAGACGAGGTCACCAGCCTTGACATTCCCGGTGGCTTCTCTCTCCTGCAGACGAGGCTTCAGCTGGGGAAGATATTCCTTAAGCCACCGCTGCCAGAAGTGATCCGCAAGGCGCAGGGCTTTCTTCCAAGAGCTACGACTGGCCAAGTCACTTTCACTAAGCGTTGCTGGGAAAGACGAACCCGGAGCGGAGCCAATTATAAAGTGGAATGGTGTGAGGGCTTCTTCTGCGTCCGGTTCACAGGGGACGTGGGTGAGTGGCCTGCTGTTCACCAGCGCTTCGGCCTCGGCAAGAAGTGTGGCGAGTACCTCGTCGGTCGGTGTTCGCTCCCTGAGCGTGGCCCGTAGCGCCGTCTTTACGCTCTTCACCATGCGCTCCCAAGCACCTCCCATAAAAGGAGCAGCCGGCGGAATGAACTTCCACTCAATCTTATGGTTCGCCGCAAAATTTTCCAGGTCTAAACCATATAAGGCTCTCAGCTCTCTGCTCGCACCGACAAACGCTGTCCCGTTGTCGGATAATATCTGGCAAGGTGTCCCTCTGCGGGCTATAAAGCGGCGGATGCACATGAGCGCTGCGTCGGTTGTTAAACTGTGCACTACTTCAAGGTGGATCGCTCGGGTAACTAGACACGTCAATACCGCGACGTACCGCTTTTCTCGTCTGCGACCAACGGCGACTTGTACCGGTCCAAAGTAGTCTAAACC
Organism: Crambus lathoniellus; assembly: GCA_949710035.1. Classification (NCBI taxonomy): domain Eukaryota; kingdom Metazoa; phylum Arthropoda; class Insecta; order Lepidoptera; family Crambidae; genus Crambus; species Crambus lathoniellus. The sequence goes on along the minus strand of OX453310.1, from coordinate 5,674,824 downwards.
GATGAACGAAAATGGGCGACGATGGTGAGCTAGTCGTTCCGCTGGCAGGTCTCCGACAGGCGGGCGAAGTGGTCTGGCCCGAAGAAGTCGGCACGTTGAGCATCGGTGAGTGATGGAGCGCAATGTATCTCTGAGTCCCAAAATCCAGAAATCCTGGCGCAATCGGCTTATCACCATCTCTGTGTTAGCGTGAGCGGCCTTAATATGATGGAACTCTATCAGCAGGCGGACTATGGCATGCTTAGCATCCAGCACGATGGGTTGACGTGAAGTCGACTCTATTCCTGTGATAGCGGCTGTTCGGTCTGACAGACGGATTATGCCATCTTGGTCCAGGCACACGACGAATCGCCTCAGGCGGCCTTGCAGTGGAAGGGGTTGCCTGTTACGAAGGCAAGTGATCTCTTTCTCGAAGCAGTCCATTTGGCTTTTACGAATCAAATGTACCTCCGCGCAGCGAATGTCGCTAGCAGTAAGAGAAACTCGCCCCGTCCTGGGTTCGTCCCTGGAATTAAAATTATTTAGACCCGCTGACACAGAGTCCACCGAAAGCCCCCGCTTGAGCAAAGCACGTAAACGGATTACTGCTATAAATCTGTGAGCTCTTGCGGTTGCGCGTACCAATGTGAGCCATGAGCTAATGCGAGTGTGATCAGCACACAACGGCAAGCGCAACGGCAGCGTACCCAAGTTGTCATGAGGGTGGATGACAGCGCCTGACTGTGAGTTCGATGAGCTACCACGAGATGAAGATGATAATTCATGGGCGTTGGTGACAGCTACTTGGTGCGGCGAAATGGTATGAGAGATTGGAAGCGACCGTGCGGATGGCTTGAGCTCCTGGAGCACGGGCACATTCTGGACTGGTTCTTGTGGCCATTCGGATGCGAATAAAAATTCCGGCCCAGTTATCCACCGTGACTCTGGAGATAAGTCAATACTTTTGGCACGGGTAGCATCATCAGCAACGTTCAAATCAGAGGGAACCCATCTCCACTCGCTTACATTCGTTAACTCCGATATTTCACCAACCCGATGAGCAACGAATGGCTTAAAACACCGTGCATCACTTTTTCGCAACCAGCCCAGAACATTGCGAGAGTCGCTCCAGAAGAAACGTCTAGATGGCACGTAGCGATGACTTTCGCAGATGGATGATGCGAGGCGAGCCGCCAGTAATGCACCTTGAAGCTCTAAACGTGGTATGGAAATGGGCTTCAGGGGCGCTACTCTCGCTTTGCTACAAATGAGTGAGAGCTTCACGTTGCCATCACTATAAAGAAACCGCCAATAGGCCACTGCAACATAGGCTGATTCGCTGGCGTCCGCAAACACATGGAGCTCGCACTGATCGAAGCCTGTCGCCCCGATGTGGTAAAAACGCGGGATACGAATCTTTGATATTGCAGCTAAACTCTCAAACCACGTTCTCCAGGTTTGCTGCTCAATCTCCGGAAGTTTGTCGTCCCAATCGTATCCTTTGCGCCACATATTTTGAAACAAAATACGCCCAGGTACTACAATCGGCGCAAGGATGCCAAGTGGGTCGTAAACTCTCATCACGTACGACAAGACTAAGCGCTTTGTCAAATTCCCCGTTGGCACTTGACTGTCAGTAGTTGGCTGATTGAACGAAATCATGTCTTCCAAAGGCTGCCAAATTAGGCCTAAGGTACGAACAGATGTTGGAAAGTTTCCTAATGAGATTTCTTCTACCGCAGGATTGAGCAACAAATCTTTAGGTACTAGGGACAACGCGGATGGTTCATTAGAGACCCAGCTTCGCATTTCAAACCCGGCTTGTCTATGAACTGAAACTATATCGGCAGCGAGCAACCGCGCCTTCCCAATCGAATCGACGCTTCCGATATAATCATCCATATAATGATCGTGTAAAATGGCGTCTGCTGCATCTGGGTAACGGTCTCGAAATTCTTCCGCATTTACATTTTTAACATAGAGTGCAGAACATGGACTCGATGCAGCGCCGAACATCATTGACGACATACGATATGTTCTAATCGGTTCATCAGGCTTATCACGCCAGAGAAATCGTTGGGCATCGCAGTCTGAAGGTCTGATCTTTATCTGTGGGAACATTTCCCGAATGTCAGCATTTAAAGCCACACTATTCTCCCTAAAACGGAAAAGAACTCCTAAAAGAGGCTGCAGAAGGTCAGGCCCCGGCAAGAGCAGAGAATTGAGACTGACGCCTTGACATTTCGCCGCTGCATCGTGAACCACGCGGAGTTTGCCTGGTTTTTGAGGGTGGGTTACTCCAAAATGAGGGAGATACCAACATACTGCTTGTTCTGAAGTATCCTTGCACAACTCTGCGTAACCTTTATCAAACATAGCTTGCACGTTTTTACGATACAAAGCTGCGTAAGACCTGTCTTTACTCATTTTCTTCTCAAGACTCAAAAATCTCGACATTGCTAAAGGATAACTGTTAGGAATTCGTGGTATATCCTGACGCCACAGTAGACCCACTTCGAAACGTTCAGAATTTAGCCTGCGAGTCGTGTCTCTAAGAATTTGCAACGCGTGTTCGTCGCTGGCACTGCGAATCTCCCGCTTTGTGATTCCAATTGCCTCTAACCTATATTGTTCTTTAACTAGAGTTTCTAAAGAGGTTACATCGAATTTAAAATCAAAAACAGAAGTTTGGTTTACAAACTCGACCGGGCGGGTCTTACTCGAAGTGAAACCGAATAACACCCAACCTAAAGCAGTTTCGATCGCTACCGGTTGCGACGGAGTGCCCGTTCGAGTTTTCTTGGCAACTGTCAGATGCCAGTTGTCAATACCTAAAATGATCGTTGGCTTTGCATTGTGGTATGGCAACACGTCGACTAAATCAGATAAATACGCTAGCTTAGAAACGAAATCTTTTCTCACTGACTGTGCCTTAATACCTAAATGATCGATCGAACGCGCTTTCTGGACGCGAAAAGAGTCCGTCTCATAACGGCCCTTGATGTTAAAATCAACATATTGAACCGAAGTGTCCTTGGACAGACCGCCTACACAATCCAGTCTGATGGTAGCTTTCGGTCCACTGACACCAATTCGCGCCGAAACGTCAGACTCTATAAATGTGGATGTGGACCCGTCGTCCAACAAAGCGTATGTGTCCACACTGCCTAAAGGACCCGACACGGTGACTGCAACTATTTTAAGTAGAGGCAAAGAGCGCGCAGGTGACAGCTGCGAGCCTACGGCCACGGCAGCAGCGTGAGCGACTGTGACCTGCGGGTTATTTGCCTCCTCCACTCGTTCGGTAGCACTCGAGGTAACACTATTGCTTTCCACTTCGGCAATATCAACATGGGCACAAGCAAGTTGTGAATCAGAATCGTGCAATAAAATGTGGTGTCGATATTTACAACCATTTCGATTGCAAAGAGTTTTTGCTGAACAATAATTAATTCTGTGCCAACCTTTTTTCAAACATCGATGACATATTTTATTCTTTTTTATAAATTGCCATCTGTCTTGAAGTGACAATTCCTTAAAAAGAATACAATCTGCCAAACAATGACTTTTATTGCAATATAAACAATTAATTAATTTTGAATTTTGTGTATGCTGCGAATAATTTCCCTGGACTGTGTGCACTCGGTGCACATTGTGCCTCGAGGTCCCAGGTTCGATTACCCTGCCCCTGTCACGCTGCATGTCGAAACATTGACCATAAGTCCCGGGTTCGATTGCTCCGTATTTGAGCTGCAAGTCTGCCTCGCGAGCCAGGAAGTTTGAAAATGAGACAAGGCGTTCCTCTCCCAACCCCTCTTGAGAGGCCGCGAAATCGTGCCATCGTGACCGCAAATGTGTAGGGAGCTTAGACACCATGCTACTAAATAGCTCGGGCGATCGGATGTAGTCCGAGCGGTCTAGCAGCCGAACGACTTCTACACAATTGCGGACACGACACGCAAAATTTACGATGTCCTTACCAAATATTCACTGCCTAGCTTAGTGGACTGTTTTAGCTACATACAAGTGAAACGAACGCTGGTTCTGGTGCAACTGACATATAATAATAAAAAAACAGAATAACGAAAATACAATGTCATATCAAAATAAAACTATAGACAAACTTAGCAATAAACAATAACAGTATAAAAAGTATAAATATCTATAAAAAAGCATGTGCGTGGTGCACACCCATTTTAATTTCATTAAGAAACTGTATCATGGAAAACTTGATAACGGATAAATATATACTTAAATACTTTTTGTTTGTAAATACATACTTAATATACATAGTAAACACCCAGACCACGACAAATAGACATGTTCATGCACACAAATATTTGTCTTGTTCGGGAATCGAACCCGAGACCACTGGCGCAGAAGGTAGGCTACCCCTACCCCTGCGCCAAATCGGTCGTCGAAATAAAAGAAAAATGGAAAATGAAGTATTTAGAAAAAATCGACCCGTCTCACAACTATTCCCATCGGAGCTAGTTGTGAGACGGGTCGATTTCTTCTAAATACTTCATTTTCCATTTTTCTAAATCTATTGTGTCTCATTTTACCGGTCTTGAAGGATAATGGTAACTACTCAGCGTCGTCTTAATCATAATTAAAACTGAATCGTATAATTCACAATCCGCAACTGAATAAACAAGTAAAATAAATAGAATTACGGACGCTTTTGCTATAGCAAATTTACCAGAGGGGTCCTTAATAAACATATGCGCATGCTCACTGGTTTCCAAATAAGACGGGAAACTGAGAAGGAACCGGAGATTCGTGAGCGTTTGATAAGAATGATAAGCGTATGAGCGATACGATACTCAAGACGTGAGTTGGAAATATCAGTGGCGAAATTGTGCGAACTGATTTAGATTTGAACTCGAGAATATATCAAGGACTAGTTTTTCTTGTGAGACTAAAGTACATCCACGACTTTTTTCGCAGTTTCTCTTGGACTTGAGTTGCAATACACTCCAATTTTTTAGTACCAATCCGCTTTACAACACCGGAGTCACAGTGGCTGTGCCGGAGTTCTCTAAGGTCTCCTCACAGAACATGGAAATCTTTCCGTGTTCTGTGGGTCTCCTACTCTATTTCGCCAAAAATTTTGTTTTAAAAAAGTGTCTCGTTGGGTCCTTTCTCAATTAGAAGACAATAAAGCTTTCCATAAAAAAACAAAGACTGCTCGCCCTTTTTGTAAAAAAATAAACAAAAAGTAGGCTAGCAGAAACAAAAGGGCTAATTACTAAAACGTTAATTAAATCTGTCCGAATAACAATGCGGTGATTCGGCTCGAGCCACCATTATTGTTAAGCCAAAAACGGCTGAAAACGACAACCGACCCTTTCGTATTAAGTCCGAATTGAATCGCCTTAAAACGTGATTCAATGTACCGTTTCGGCAAATTGTTCGCAAAGCCGGCCATACGCGCGACGGTTAACATTTTAATTGTTGGTTATATTATTTATTTCAGATTAAAAGATTTGCAATATTAATTTTATGATCCTGTTGCTTTTAAACCTTTTTTCCCTTTATGTCAGAAAGTGGGTGAATCCACACAGCCCGGCGGCACAGCCGGCGGCAGCTCGACGGCACAGCCGGCGGCAGCTTGACTATCGTATGACAAAACACACCACCACCACAAAACCGGTGGCCAGGCTAGATGTATGTCCGCCAGCACGTGCCACATGGCTGTGTTAATCCACCATAATAAAAAAAGTTTTGTAGTGTTTTATGCCAGTCTGGACGGTTTGTCTACAAGACAAGAGTTTATAAGTTTGATGTGCTGCTGCGTCATTTCCGTCGACAAACAGAGGAAGTTCAGAGCGAGTCAATCTTATTGGCGGTCGTGAAGTTAGCCGCTAAGTATGTGCAGTAGATTAACCTGCAACATCACATTTCCCATCCGCAAAACGATGCACAGAACACAATTTTGTGCTGTGTATCGTCTTGCGCAATGTTTCGATACGCCAAATTTTAAATAATGCTGTATAGTGCGACAAACATTTCTGTTCTGTTGAAAAACTTTGGAACTAAAATAGTTTTCATACGACAGACCATTTTGACAGCTAATTTGGTATTGCAAGTGGCTCCTCTGTCACGGCTGACACCGGAACAGACAGAGTGTGGGACTATAGTCGTCGGCTATATCACTCGCACAACACCCTTCATTAGTTCTTAATTCGAGAAAATTAAGTATTCAATATTAAACTTGATACTTCCATAAAATGCTTCATATCGAATTATGTGATCAATGAACTATTTACTGATTTCATATTTAAGATTGTGGCACAGCTATATGTTACTTTAACAAAGGAAATAAACAAGATCACAGACATTCCTCCGTGTTAATGCGGTGAAATCTTCAATGTTATTCGCAAGCGTGTCCACAAAGCAAGCGTCGTTCCCGCATTCGCGACAAATACCGGCCCTTGTATACAAATTGTTGTTTTCCATGACGGTGGCGAACCAGTTTGTTTGACGGCGAGTCGTTTGTTGCTCCTTAACGCGCAACAGCGGTGTGACAACTTGTTAACCTGCAATCCTTTTAGAGGTTTTATTGGTGCATTGTTGCCACTTCGAATGGAAACAGTGACGGGAAACTGTGACCTGCTGACCGAATGTAGGTAGAAATCACTCTTCGAATAGTAATAAAGACCCTTAACTCTTCCAAGCAATGTATCTCACGTGATGGTGGTGGGGCAGCTTCTTTAAGCATTATTATTTCGTTTTAAACAATATATTAATGTAACTATATTGCTAATATAAGTAGGTGTGTTTTAGTTTTTTAGGTTTATATGTACCGCTATTTACGCTGCGTGCAATCTTAGAATTCATAAATTAATCTAACTGTTTTCATCGATCGTGGTCTATAAATCTATAGCTTTTAATTTAAACAACCTCTCGAAATAATATAAGTAGTAAAATGTATAATTGATGCCTTATAAGACGCAGGTCGCAAATCAATCGCGTCGTGTATGGGCAGCTTTAATTGCAAAACCAATAAAGTTTTATTACGCTCAGTGCATCGGTTACATTACTCGTTTTTATATTCTTAATTGAACCGGTCGAAATGTTTTCGTTGTAAAGAACCTTGGTAATGCTGTAAAGAATGTCTTTTGGTATGTCGTTCGAAATTTTTGTACTTAAGAGTTATGTTTTTGTGACTTGTATCTGTAATTGCAAACTGGTAAAAGTTAATTATCCGTTAATGAGTATGAAGTTGTACGGTTCTTTGTCAGGAAAAGATGCAGAAAAGAAAGATATGAAAGAAAATTAAGATAAATTTTATATAGCAACTTTGATTTAAAATGTTAGGAGTGATTTAGTGACTTATTAAATTCGCTTCTAGATTTGTCTAACTGGTAAAATCGATAGCAATTTTTTTTACTTTAGATAATTAAAGGGCTGTTTGGATACCAATGACGGATACTAAAAATAATCTTTACTAATATTATAAAAAGGAAAGATTTGATTGTTTGTTTGTTTGTATCGAATAGACTCCGAAACTACTGGACCGATTTAGAAAATTATTTCATCATTAGAAAGCTACATTCTTCCCGAGTGACATAGGCTATATTTATCCCGATATTCCCACGGGAACGGGTACCATGCGGGTGAAATTTAATATAAAGGTCTCATCCGACAGGCCTTATTATACGCAAATAAATATAAAGTAGCAGTAACTTCGATCAACAATAGTACTAGATGAAGGCTCACGATCTAAATCAAAACTTTCTATGGCACCTTTAAACGGAGAAAAAAGGTTAATACGTCATAAATGACAAGAACTACCTTAAAAATATACGCTCAAGTGGGCGTATATCGCTCGGCCATGTTTGTCACTCCAACTATGTGTTATTGTTGATAGAAGAGCAGTAAAGACAAAGTATACTATTTTTCTCTCTAATCATAGGGAAATATGGTTCTACGAAATTTCTGCCACGATCGCTTTCGCAAATAAAATTAACTGAAACTTAACAGAACCCCAATTTCGTATTCTATTTTATATTTCAAAGGCTAATCTAATATTTTGTTCCCAAACGAAATGGTCCGAATTACTTGCGTCCCAATTTTGTTATAGGGTGGGACACTTAGCTTCTTATTCGGGACCTTCGTAAAGGTTCTACTGACCGACGTAATCGATGAATGTAATACGAAATTTAACATAGTAACAGTAGTAGTCTAAAAAATATACTTCTCTACCTTCTCTACATAGTATAAAGGTATATAACTTTTAAAATAAATTTGTGATGGAAAGTGACCTTTTCTGTCTCATGACGTTTTCATGACGTTAATGACGAGTTTGGTAAATACCATGTTACTGGTAAAAATTATTTAACTGGTCTAACTTCATCTGCGTGGACTAAGGATCGTTACACAATTTTTAATAACAACCGTCTCAAGAGTTAGATGCGAAACAAAAAATGAAATCGACCGTTTTATTATTAATATCTACCTAACATATAAATAAATAAATAAATAACTTCTTACATTCACACCAATTATCTAAGCCCATGTTATTATGTCACTTTTTCATTTTGACGACTCTGTATGAAATAAGACAGGGAGAGAAAAACACCCCTTGGCGAGTGTCTTGCCGGTTCTTCTCGTTACAATTACAAGGCCTCTCGCCGTAGGATTTGCGAACCGATGGCATAGCTTCTTTAACTTTTGAATTTTGCATCTTGATCACACAAAACGAAGATGCTTGCCAGCGTCTGTACCCCTAGATTTTTAGAACTAAACACCTGATTTCAACGTTTTTATTTCTACTTGAGTAACTCTGTCCATTGATGGAAACCGAGCGAAACCGGTGTGGGTCGCTAGTTTGAAACACTGAAACAAAATCTTATTATTGGTGTGAAGGTTGTAATGCATATTTTGATTAAAAGTTCGTAGATCGTCGTACCTACATTACATTACAGTACAGTACAATAACATTGGTACACGCACATGGGAGTTTTTATAAGGTAAATAGCGACAGTTTTTTAACAGTGAACTACGAAGTTCAATGGTCAAATGTCGTCAAAAAATTCATATTGCTGGCTTGACAACGATGATAGGCTTTGGCGATGGTTCAGTAATCCACTTTTCTTAAGTGTATGGGTGGGAAAAGGTATACAATTCCTTTGATATTGGACCCGTGACAATGCTTTTGATCCGCTCGTCTGTAGCTTCGGTTACACTTTTATCGAAAACCAAATATCGTGTTGGAAGAAAGTTTATCTTAACGTTTTGACATTTCGCGTTTTAGTTTACTTAACGCTGATTCAGAATTGGGTTAATCTAAAATGTGGAAAAGATACCAATAATCGTGTATTTTTTAGTTAAAGATCTCTATCTGTAAGGCAGTGAGAGTGGCTACTCGTGACATCATCTGCGTTTTTAAAGTGATGATACATAATGTGAATAGAGAGAGATTGAGTGAGGAGTACCGCGAAAGCCGCAACCAACATACCCAGACGATCCATGACCAATTGACCATGACCACTCCGCCAGGAGTGTAGGACTAAGAAGAATACATAATGTGATCTTTTGGATGTTAACTAAGCAGTAGAAATATACGTTTTAGCCCCAAGTTTTAGCTTACCATACGAATTGGTCTGTCAAATGTAAAAAAGTTTTTTCAATCCATCTGGTCAACCAAGAATTATCTCGAAACTCCCAAAGTTGAATAAAAGGAAATGATCGTTCATCATTTGTCATTCTCCGCTGATGACGCACCAAGTCAACAACCACCGCATCATCAACGCCGGTTAAAGTAACGGTTACATAATTCTCGTTATCGCGACGACAATCGTACAACCCGACCGAAAAAAAACAACTGCACTACCATACAAGAACCTCGCAAAAACGGACTCTTAAATTCGGCCGCGAAACATTATCTATGCCACAGATGCAAGTCATTACAATTAATTTAATTGATATAATTTGAAGTTTAGATTATTATCTGCTTGACAATGGCAACCTAAAGTCTGTGCAATAAAGTTGGTTTTGCGGCAGTCCTAAATTAGTTTGATAACGGTTTCAAATGTAATTTTTCGCATGTTATGTCTAACAAGTATACTATTAGGAGATCAAATGCCATAATACTCATATTCTTCATTGTGGTTTTAGATAATTAAATTTGTAAAAAATTAGAATCGCCACAATTTCCGGAATAAAACTGTAAATAGTTCTCTGAAACAATTATATTTCTGGAAAACAATGCCTCAAATGTTTATACAAAATATGTTTATGGTTTCATGCTACGAGTAAGTATATCAATAAAAAACAAAATCTTTTTGTTTTTTTTTTATCTAATCGTCTTTTACAATTAATCCTATGATTCATAAAATTTTATCCAAGGGAAGGAACCCACAAACTTCACTACATAGTATAAAACAAAGTCGCTTTCTCTGTCCCTATGTCCCTTTGTATGCTTAAATCTTTGAAACTACGCAACGGATTTTGATGTGTTTTTTTTAAATAGATAGATAGGAAGGTTTATATGTACTTTTTATCCCGATATTCTCACGGGAACCGGAACCACGCGGGTGAAACCGCGGGCGGCCGCTAGTTATCTAATAAAGAACAAGTCAGGGATTACTATTTCCTAACACCTAAAAGTCACACATATAACTTGAATTAAGGCGCTGATTCCCCAAAATAGGGTATTTTAAATGATGGATTACTCGCAAATCACAAGTACTTAAAACTTGGAAAAAATATATGTTATTTTACAGGTATTTATCTAGTGCTTCCGGCCATTTTTTTTCGATTGGTGATATTTAACTGTGTCAAATAAAATCCCAAACATCCGTCTAATAATAATTCAAATATGATATTACTTGCAGTATAATTGGTTTTGGTTAATGAAAAACATATGAAAATAATTGTCTTTGAATAGCCGTGGGATTCCGGCCGTCAATTTTTTTTTTTTATTAATTGATTTCTAGTTGAATTTTAAGTGATTTTCGTTTCGCGGGACGCTCGCGAGTTCACAGTTCACTGCCGGCTGCCGCTGGGTCCGCGCGAAGTGTATAGAGCGCGGCCGAGCAAGCGTTATCGTGCCTATTTCGGTCGGGATTCCTCGCCTTAAGTTAATTTAACTTTGCTGATGAGCGGGGCGTCTAAAACACTGATCCACACACCACGAACGAAGCTTAAGTTTCGTAAAGTTATGCGCTATATGAAGTAAGTGAATACAAGGCAACCTAGAGTCTTGAATAAATTATCATCAAACGAGATTAAAATTAATTAATATTATGTACTAGCCTTCCGCCTGCGTCTTCGCCCGTGTGAACTACACCACGACGTGATCCCGCGGGAAACTGATATTTTTCCGGGATAGAAAGTAGCATATTATGCCACTCTACAGCTCCCAAAGTATCCCCATACCGAAAATCACATCGATTCGTTGCTCCGTTTCGACGTGACAGACGGACAAACACACTTCCACGTTTTTAATATTAGTATGGATTAACGTTTCGTACAGTAGACAAATTAAACATTTTACACGTAAGTATTTGAAAATTATAGGAAAATCCAAAGAAAACATAGTAAGATAGCTTTCATAAGATTCAAAATATAAAAGGGGACACTAAACACAGGACTGGGTTGAACTTTCTCAGGCTAGAAAAAAACTCGTAAATAGTCATCAGATATCCTATTAAATTACATACTTTAATTTAAATTAGATAACAGTCATGCGAGAGATACTTAACAAAAAGACAGATAAGAAAATCAGAAACAACTTTTTCTCTTCAAGAAAGGTTAAGGTAGGTACGCTGTGCTTCAAAAGCTAGGAAAAACCAAACATTACAGTAAATATTGCACCGTCGATATTCAGCCGCAACCTTGGCTATTTTACAGTCTATAGTATACCATGCGCACCGGTCTATTTTAAACTTAAACTTCAAGCTTTTAAAGATCAAAATCGAGAGACTTGTGACAGAAAAGTATATACTGTTGTGTTGCTTATTGTACCGGCAACTCGTTACCCAGTATTCATCCAGAGCCGTGCCTTTGCCTTCCATCTGCGCCCTATTGTTCTACCACTGACGATGCCGTTTTCATCGGAATGTTCAGGAAAAATGCTGAATCAGAATGCTATGTACTGGGAGTAGGGAAAAAGGGCATGATTGAATATTAATACAGGGTGTTAGGGGCACCCTTGCAAAATCTTTAACCATGGCTTCAGACCATCATGCTGAACAACGAACGTAAAGCAAGAATTTTTTGTCGGAAATGAAAAAAAATGGACTTTTCATACAAATTTAGCAACCTATCGGGACATTTTGTATGGAAAGTCGAGATATTTTTTTCATTTCCGACAAAAAATCTTGCTGTGCGTTGTTCAGCATGAAGGCCTGAAGCCATGGTTAAAGTTTTTGCAACGGTGCCCCTAACACCCTGTAGACGTGATTAATGTTGGTGTGGGTAATATTTTTATTTATTGGTTAATAAAGTTTTTATTTTTCGATACAGAGTAAAATAGAAATATAATAATATCCATACTAATCTATAAACGTGAACGTGTGTGTGTTTGTTTGTCCATCTTTCACGTGAAAACGGTGCAACGAACGGATCGAAGTGATTTTTGGCATGGGACTAGTTTGGCAGCTGGCGAGTGACATATGCTACTTTTTATCCCGGAATAATTTCACTCAATCAATACCTACATTATTAAATAGAATAAAATAAACGTAAATGTGGATCATTATGGTCCTTCGTTGACCCTCAGTCCATAATACGCCGCACATCAACCTTTAAGCACGAGAAAACATAATGCAATTAAGACCTACCATTCCATGTGTTACAAAATCGCAATCATCTATACTAATATTAAAAAGAGGAAAGATTTGATTGTTTGTTTGATTGCATCGAATAGGCTCCGAAACTACTAAACCGATTTAGAAAATTCTTTCACCATTGGATAGCTACATTCTTCCCGAGTGACATAGGCTATATTTTATCCCGATATTCCCACGGGAACGGGTACCACGCACGCGGGTGAAACCGCGAAGTTCCTCTAGTAATAAAATAACACAGAAGCGGCGACGAAGATTGGTCTGCAAATAGAAAACGAAAAATAGTAAATAAAGATAGTAAATGTGTTTTTAACAAGTTAAAAATACAACGTTGCAAATTACATAGTCGGACAATATTTAACCTATTTAATATTCACATAAATTTACCTCTCCACAATCAGTTATGTCATTTAGATGAAAATCATTCGACCGTAATTTGGAAATTTGGCATTTAAATTAGCGGGAAACGCTTGCGATTGCATTTCCATTTCCCGATAGTGACTGGGATTTAAAACGTTTTGCATTGCAATGAACACAAATATAGCTAATGGATAGTGGTTTGTTTTTAAATTTGATTTATTTTTCGCGCGATTTAATCGTGAGTTACTTATAGCAATTACGATCCGCTGGAATAAAAAAAGCTTATGTAAAAGTTTTACCTATCTATTTCTTTTATAAATGGAATCTTTGAATGATACTTAATGCCTGGCAAAAAATACGCTGTTAAAAATAACCTTGTATTATCCCAGGTGTTACAAAATCCAGATTTAAAAAATGTTGTGTGAAGGATGCCGTACAAGTTATTTTGATAAGTAGGTACGATCGCAGCTTCTACAAGCGACAACTAATGACCAAAACGCGCTTATTACTAAACGTTGTTCGCGATCGCTTCGCGATGCAAATGGCGCGCTCCTACCAGTCTTTGGTGGGCTTATCCTCTCGTTATTTATGTATTTGCCTGGCCAACCCCTGGACACAGCTTTAGGTAACAGAACAGAGAAAAATAGTCAAGCTTAAAGTCTGATTGCCTTGTGTGGCGCTTAAGAGAATTATCAAAAAACATGTAAGAAACGTAAATGCAACATAATCTTTGGTCTATTATATTCTGAAAATCAAGCAAAAACACGAGAATGAGAGTTTGTCATGTTTGGGGTAATGAACAGATAAACGCGACCACACGTCTCTGCGAAGCGTGAGCGACGCGGTGAAGTTGGTCGCGCGTCAGTCGCGCGGCGCACACTGTGAGGTCGATTGTGCACTACACGGAATTTTACCTTCCCGGAAAAAAACGGATGATTGTATTTTAATCATAAATTATTTATAATAGTAAGAATTTATTTATTTCGTATAGTTTAGGGTTTGAAACATTGAAACTTTGAAATTTAAAACAACTTTACTAATCAAGCACGGTGCGAAAACTCCACGTCTCGGTGACTCCTTGACTCCGTTATTGCATTCATATTTCGAACTTTAGTAAAATTATACTCACTGTATGTTACCAGTATGATGCAATACAAATTATAACTAGGATTATTGACTAAAGCGTCTGTTTGGTCAGAGATTCTTTGAAGTAGATCCTACAGTATTGTTCAACCCTTTGATACATTACCTCTGTTCGTCATCCAACAGCTGTGCCCACGCCCACATTGGGCTGAATAATCGACGTCCCCAGGCCAGCTGTTTAACAGCCCAGAGAAATCATATTGATTGCGAATACAAATGCCATTGGGGCACAACGCGATTATTAGGCTCCAGGCTCGGCGACGATGGTGATAGGACTAAGTTGCAATTACTTAATCTATCAGTTGTAATTGGAAATTGAGCAAATGCTTAAAGGAGACTGCCCCTGTGGTACACATGGTTAAGTAAAAAACTGCGTCAGTGGTCGTGGCTCAAGACTTCGAAAATAACAGAACAGGTGAAAGGCGCTGCTGCTGTTCTGTAATGTTTGAGGTCTTTACCGAGACAGGATCCTTCACCATAGTATTAAGAGAAAATAGCGAAGATGGAGGTACTTCCTCCCAGCTGATCGGCCCTGAGACCGCAGCCCAACTATTACATACTCCTCGTTATCGACGTTCTTAATTATTTACCATGACGTACTTACTACTTATACCATAGCTATCTCAAATATGAATACAACAACATAGCAACACAATTATTTTATAAAAAACACCAAATCATACACGGCCTGACGAATTTGATACTTGACAAGTTAAACTTCGTTTTTGAGGCAGAATAACTCATAAAGTACCTGCTATTAAAATTCACAACACGTAGCATTTTAAATCTCTGTAACTCCGTCGTTCCGAGCTTATTCACCACAATTTCTAAGGTAAGTGCTTGTGTGAAGCACGTCCTTCGTATTAACGGTATCTGCATCTTAATAGCTACTGGTTTTGATGCATTAAAATTACGACTCGAGACCAAGATGAAGGTGTCACAGTTAATGTGCTAGGATAGTATGAATCATTGGGATAATTAGTTGATTTAACTGTTCACAAACGTAATTAAATCTTTAGATGGATATTAATTTATAAAAGTTACTGTTTGACTGATCCGATATGTAATTTAAAACATTTATTTCTTTTGATTTGTACATCGCAAGCTTTATGTATTTTTTGTCTTTATGTTTTTCAACCTGAAACTTTATAGGTACGTTTAGGTGCAAGATATTTAAAATCGACCTTTCAGAAAAAAAAAACCAGTTGTTTCAGAAATGCGTTGGTGATTATTATTTTATGTCATATTTGACGACCGATGTGGCGCAGGGTTCTGCCTTCTGCGCCGGAGGTCTCGGGATTGATTCCCGAACAAAACAAATATTTATGTGCATGAACATGTCTATTTATCTTGGTCTGATTGTTATCTATGTACAAATACTAATTACTTATGTATTTATAAAAAAAGTATATAAGTATAAATTATTCATCCGTTATCTTATCTAGTTTTCATAACACAGTTTCATAATGATAACTACTTACGAGCTTGATAATTGGTGTAATTGTAAGAAGTTTATTTATTTTATAAAATTACACGGTACAAATTACTGTTGAATAGAAATATAGTTATGATCTTATGTAGTGCTAGTGTTAGTATATAGAAATTAAGTTCATTTCATATTCATTTCATATTATTACAATGACATATTTTCTCTGTATTAATGAGATTTCTGGTTTTTATGTTTGATTTCCTTATGGTGTATCTTGTGATGATGTCTACCATTATTATTATATATTTATTTATGGTTTATAGGCAATTTCGGTAAAATTTATGAGAGCTAACTGATACTGTCTGTTATTGACTGTAACGTTACTCAGTAAATTGCTTTTAGTATTAAGAGTAAGTAATTAAACATTACGATGCTATTTAAAACGGCGGCGGTAACTTTGTTTTATTGCTAAGTTTCGTTATGCAGACTTCACGTACCTACATGCAAAACTTTATTAGTATTATAACTGTTGGTTTCCATATAAGTAGAAATGGTATGATCTTAGTATTTCGATTTTTAACTGCGTGATTTTGAGGAACCAAATAAAGTATCAAAATTTTTATTTCAATAACTAATTATACCGTAGCAAAGGCAAAACAATTAATGATTTTACGTATATTTTATGTAAGCTTAATAACTCTTCTTAATTATTAGTGTAATAACAATAATCATTTAAGCCCGGGAAATTGAAACACAATAGATCTTCCATTGTTATGGCCCCATTCGGCCGGGCCGGCATCAATCGGTTAAACATCGATAAGAGGACCTTGGAGATTTTACATTGGTGAGTACGAATGAGTATGGAATTAATTGGGCCCCCGTGGTGGGTGTGTCATGGTCATTTTTCTTATCCATCCATAAGGATCGCTTGTGCCCCAACAGTCGGGATAATAAAACGGCTGGTGATAATGTTGATGACGAAACAAAAAATCCGAATGCGGCAAAAAATATATGAGGTTAAAGACATGTTAACGCATCTTAATAATATAGTATAGTGTAATACACAAGGACTGTCCCAGCTGTAATATAGTTAGACTAGCGGCCGCCCGCGGTTTCACCCGCGTGGTACCCGTTCCCGTGGGAATATCGGGATGAAATATAGCCTATATCACTCGGGAAGACTGTAGCTTTCTAACGGTGAAAGAATTTTCTAAATCGGTTCAGTACTTTTTGAGTTTATTCGTTACATACAAAAATATAAATCTTTCCTCTTTATAATATTAGTATAGACTAATGATGATGTTTCTAAGAAAAAGCTTCAGAATCCCGTCACGATGTTTTGTTCTAGCATTCAAATTGCACAATAATTGACATGTGCCATTCACCCCATCATTACCGTACGTTATACAACAAACTGTCGGTACAATGACGTTTGAGATTGTTTAAACAATGGAATGATACAATTTCCGAGTGTGGACAATGCATGGAAGTTTAAGGCAGATGTTCCGGTAGCAGGTAGGACTTATCTTTTTTATTGATACACGTAGTAATAAAATGTGATAGGATCTTGTGCACTTTAAAGTAAGAGATTATTTGACATATTTTTACCCAACTGCGCAGCGGCGAAACCCAAAAGGAGAGTTATGTATTTGACCTGAATGTATGTGTGTCTGTTCATGTGTTCCTTCGTAACTACTAAACAGATGAATCGATTTTGATAAAAGATAAGTCGTTAGATTTGTCTTAATAGCGCAAGAACATCAATATAAAAAAAAACAATATGGCGACTTTTAGGCGGTATATTCTGTGCATTGTAAAAAAACAATGTTCAATCCCATGAAATGGGGTATCTAAATAAAGGGTTTAAAATAGCGATTTCATAAAATATGCAGAGATACAACTTACACACACAACACAAAAAACCTCATTTCCTTTAATATTTTTTTTGATATCTAATATAATACCAAACCTGCATCCTTATTTTTATTATGATTTAGAAAGTAAATAAATTAATTGAATCAGATTTTAATCTACCATCTTCGCCAGTAATCTGTAGGTATGGTGGATCGCGAGCTAAATTAATGAAGGCTGTTAAGTATTGCGTTCTCATATTAAATTCTAAGAGCAAAATTAATTTAATATTACTGAAATCTATTACAAAACATATTATATTACATTGTGTGTTGTGATGACAAGCGGACGCATCATAATCATCACGCCTCGACACAATTTTAAAGGCTTGCAAAACATCTTTGTCCAAAAATTTTCAGAGCGAAAACTGTTTTCTGTGGCCTTAATGTATCGTAATTTGTCCCTTTGTCTTTTTTGTGACACAATATGTGACAAAAATGACCTTTGAGGCCATTTTGGTGACTTAGGAAGAATCGAACCATGTGTAATATATATATTACTAGCTTTACGCTCGCGGCTTCGCCCGCGTGGACTACATGACGTTATCCCGCAGGAATGTGATGTTTTTCCGGGATAAAAATTAGTCTATGTCCCTCTCCAGGCTACAAAGTATCTGTGTCCAAAATTTCAGCCAAATCCGTTCAGCCGTTTTGGCGTGATTGAGTAACAAACATACAAACATCCAAACATCTAAACATCTAAACTTTCACATTTATAATATTAGTAGGAGTAGGATAGGATGACTATTATCATAGCGATTGGAGAAAGAAAAACTGGCCAAGTGTGAGTAGGACTTGCGCACGAAGGGTTCCGTACCATTATCTTTATCTATATAATACAATATGGCAACAAAAAACGTCAAAACAATCATGTTTGTTGTATGGAGCCCCAATTAAATATTTATTTTATTCTATTTTAGTATTTGTTGTTATATCGGCAACAGAAATACATCATCTGTGAAAATTTCAACTTTCTAGCTATCACAGTTCATGAGATACAGCCTGGTCACATACAGACAGACGGACAGTGGAGTCTTAGTAATGGGTCCCGTTTTCACCTTTTGGATACGGAACCCTAAAAAAGGGTAATGTTAACTAAACGTTTATAAATAAATAAACTTTTACGAATTTAAATGTTCATTATTCAATCAAAATCTTTTTTTTTAAATTTTGTGTTTTATTAGAAATGCTTTTTTTATTTTAGTGAGCAGTGCGCGCCGGAATTAAATTTTAGAAAAAACTTATATATTTATTTCAAAAACTCCAAAACCGTAGGGCAAAAGATTGTTTTCAAAATTTTCTAAAAATAAGAAGATGTGTTTGTATGTACTTGTCAAAAATGTTACTTACGTGGAAATATTTATTCTTTCTGCAAAAAAGACTCTTATTAATAAGTCCAAGTAACTAAGTATACCTATCGATAACGGAAAATGGAGTTATCAAAGAAAATAATCACTGTTTTGCTTGGGGCACTTTTTATTATACATATTTTCTCTTTTATATTTGACGGAGTGCGAGTGTGTGTTTTTTTTTAACAAAAACATGGGCGCCATTATGTAACTCCCAGCATACAATACTTTGGAGTTTTCATATCTGTCATCAGTCGCTTCTTTATATGAAGCTAACAAAAGGAACCCAACGTCATATTTGGACACTTTTGGGACTTTTGATATTAAAAGAAAGAAGAAAACACATTCAATTTTCTTTTGTTAAAGTGATTAATTTGACATCCTTAATTTTCACATGTTCTGTTTATTTATGCTCGTGTCATTTGATAAAACAATTGAATTTAATTGTTTGAAAAATATTAAGGGATGAAGGGCTACGATCAACAATACCACTAGATATCCAGTTGGAATGTAAAAAACGGCAGTGTTAATAAGAGCGCACTTCAAAAATGCGCTCTTATTTATAATATTAATAAAATAATAAAATTCTTTCAAAAAGACGTCAATTGGTGCCATATTTTCATAATGTTTTAGTTCGTACTTTCGTAGGGCGTTATATTGGTTATATATTGGTATTGCTGATTTAAGGATATGGCTGCCTGTCCATAGAAGCGGAGCGAGCTGGCGGAGCGGAGAAACGGAGAAATTTTAACAAATACAATTGCATAAAACCTCCGCTCCGCTCTAGTAGACAGGGATTTGCGAGCTAGTTTTAAAATTCATAAATTTTCGGAAGCGGAGCGAGGTATCGGTGCTAGGCGGCGGCGGAGCGAGCCAGCGGAGTGAGTCGAATGAACTTGGCCTAGCGCTTCGCAGGCTTATTACCAAAACAAGCAATCAGTTGCTAATTGTAACGCGAGTGCTACTAGTTGCGGTTGGTTTGCAATCGGTACAGGCTGCCTACCATCAACTTTAAGACAGCGATTCAAAAATAGCGCGATGCAGAATAGGTTCCTAAAATGAATTGCTTTCTTTCGTACTCTGACCTTCTAAAAACTGGATCGCAAATGAATTGCTAAATGTGAATGACCGAACGATTTGTGTCCTTATTTCTTCTACCCGTCTCTTTCACTCGATTCTGTCATGCCCGGAGAGTGAAAGGGACGGGTATAACCTGCAGGTGTCATGTTAGCTTGGCCGAGTTATAAGTCAAATAAGAGTTGATGACAGCTCAGCGGCTGTGAAATGTCATTGAATGATCACTGAATCGCTGTCATTGATATTAAGCTGTCGTGGTACGAATAAGCGAAGCAGATCAGTTTAGGTCCTAAACAAAACCGCAATAAGAGTTGATGGTAGGCACCCAGGTCGGTACCTTTCATGCAATTTTAGTTCAAAAATCGCTCGCTTGTGGCGCTATCGTAGCGATTTACGTTCCGTAATACGTTTATGTGTTTTAGGATTGCGATTAATTGTTAATTGTCGCGATTGCAACTGTCACTTTATATCGGTAATAAGCCTGCCGTACAGTCAGCAACTCCTCTCCGCTCGCTTGCTCCGCTCCGCTGCCTCGCTCCGCCTCAATGGACAGACACAGTCAGTAAGGGCGTTTGTGCACTACACTGAATTTTACCGATCCGGAAAAAAGCGGATGCTTGTATTTTAATAATTAATTATTATAAATTAATAGAATTTATTTTTTTCGTTTAGGGTTCGAAACATTGAAACTACACGAAATAAATAAATTCTTACTATTATAAATGATTAAATTATTAAAATACAAGCATCCGTTTTTTTCCGGATCGGTAAAATTCAGTGTGGTGCACAAACGCCCTATCTCCTCTCTGCAACGCTCGCTCGCTCCGCTCCGCCACCTCGCTCCGTCCGACAGGCAGCCAAGGCATAGTAAAAGTATATTTTACTATGGCCAAGGTCAACAGTTTCCTATGTAAAATAAAAAGTCTACAAAAGGAACTAAAATCGTAAACCCGATCACGTTGTTCTGTGTCTGATTGAAAGCGAAAGTCAGCTCCGAAGGGATTTGGTGCGTATTCCTCACACGAGACGCCCATTCATAAACTAAAGCCACGTGGTTTGTTTGGACATTCTGAGAATTATAATTGGCTTTTTTCCCTTATAATTTTATTCATCGTGTAAAAGTGACTACCTACATATCATACTTACTTTGATTATCCTCATTTAAAATGACTTATAAGTAGTACTACGTAACATTACTTTCATACATGCATTGACTTTCTGAATGTTACTATATATTATTGCGTGTTAAATATTGTAATGCTAGCTTGTAGACGACTTGGATTTTTATCTGTAGGTGTAAAGTTTAATGAATAAATAAATTAAATTTTAAATTTTGACTTTGGTAATCTAAATAAAATGGAGCTATTGGTAGTCTTTACATCAGTTAGGAGTTAGGAGTTATTTTAATGTCTTATATATTGAACAACCTTTATAGGTATAAAAGAATAGGTATAAGCACAGATTACTAAATAGTTTGGTATAAGAGCATATTATTACGTATAATATTACTACGTATAGTAGCAGCCTATAATAAAATATGCATGTAGATACCAAAGTACCCATACTACATTTCGGTTAAGTAAACATTGAACTCAACCTATCACACACAACCCTCAACCGCCGGTAAAGTACACAGAGTTAACCCTAAACTTGTAGCTAAGTCAACACAGTGTTCCGAACTACACTATTTTGAAATATTCCCATTCCGCTCGTCTCATTACCATTCAACTGCGTTCCGCTTCGAAATCGAAAGAGCACAGGTGTTCGTTATCGGCAATCAATGCGGCTAACTGGGCCACCGGGCTCTCGTTTAATCGCAATAGTTTACTTGCGAATGGGAATATTGTGTTAGAAAACCAATGGGGTGATTGTGTCGATAAAATTGTTGCGCGTTGAAGGGTTAAAAGAAGGTGTAGTTATAAATAATTTTCTTCTTGATGCTACAGTAGATAGGTTACGTTTTAAATAGACGTTTTTAGAAATAGCTTTTTGGATAGTTAATCAAAAGAAAGATCATCTGAAAAGCTTCAAAAAGCACTTGAGCATGTAAAGCGAATAGTGAAAATAAGCAATACTGTAAATATTGCTAGTATATTGTCAGTTTTTCAGATTAAATTTACAGCATTTTTATTAGTACCTGAATTTAAATAATAAAAAAATCTGATCCGATTCATACGTAAAGAAACAGCAAGTAAAATTATATTTAACGATGTATATAACCTGTGTATATAACGATCCACAAACTTCCTTAGCCTTAATACGTTCAAAACGTGTTACACTCTTATTATAATACATCCATTTGCTGTTCCTAGCGAGACATGTAAATTAGACGCAAATCATAATACACCTCACTGCAGTAGAATCATAGCAGGTACTGTAGCTCTAACAGTATCTCAACTCAGTATAACTCTAGCACGAAAAACCATTTAACTAACTTACTAACTATAATCGCGCTCGTATTATTTTGTATGAAAACCAGAAAAGCGCTTCATTCTGTCGTTTAGGGAACAATCATCAATATATATTGGACAACAGTATTTTGACAGCTTTTAAAGGATGTTATAGTTTACTTTACGATTACCATAACGACAGTTTTTCGTACTAGGGCTAGGTGCTTCCAGCCAGCAGATGTAGGCCAACCATCCTGTATTGTTCAGTAAGATACTAAAATAGTATATTAAAATTTGTGTCTTTAATTTATTTGGGAGACAAATTTTTTTCTATTATAATTTATCAGGACATTTACATTACAATCACGTATAAAAAATGTTTTTTCTTTCTTCCTTCGATTTTTTTACTTATTTTATTAATCACTAAAGTAGAATTTTTAAACAAGTTAAGAAGCCTTGGGTTTGCCCTTGTCACAAGCACGTCTGATTTAACCCTCAAATAATTTATTTTACCGCAAGGGATGTTTACTTGTTGTACTGAAGTACCTAACCAAAACTCCACGGTGTAATTCGCTGAAATTGTAGTCAATGGGTACTACATCTGGCAGCACGAAACCGCACATCTGCTGTCCTTTTCTGTCGGTTAGAACTAAAGGTGTGCTATTATGTTATATTCGTATATTATAGCATATCGTTATGCTACATTAAAATATTAGGTTATTTTTAATGCTATAATATATTAGTATTAAGTACCTAATATAATAAATAACGTATTATAACCTATGTTAAACTAAAAGTAGTTATTAATGTTTTTTACACTACTTAATGATCAATTACTTACTATTAATAAACCAATTCTTTATTCTTTTTTCCACTATTTTACAAATAACAACACAAATAAATTCAGATTACGCTATTAAAAACAGAATTCATAAGTACTTTTTAAGCCCCGAGCGAGCGTGAGTTCGCGATCAAGAATTCCACAGGACAGCATTAGTTAAATATTCTAATAACAGTAATAAATGTTATAGCAGAAAAATAACATGTTCGTTCAAATCGCATGTCGTACGTGATTTATGATATTAGTCCTTATTGATAAGACATTAGAGTCTGTCTCAACTGTTTCAAATATAACGCGTTTTTTGGTTTTCCAACTTTCAAAATTCAACTCTATTTCTATTTGATAGAGTTGAATTTTGATAGATTTTATTACCAAGAAAAGAGAGAGCAATACTTGCATCGCGTGCGGCTGGAATAACGGCTGGATAGAGAAGGAGAACACAGTTCATTCGTTCAGTTCTGTCATTTCATTTGTTCATTTCGAATACACTAGATGGCGTGCGGCGGGCGCCCTGCTTGATATAATTTAATATAGCAATAGCAGAATAAGTTATATTTTTATATTAGGTGCGAAAGTTATATTTTTATAACGTTATGCTATATGCGTTATCGAATATAACGCACACCTTTAGTTAGAACCGCCGTTTGATAGAACGAGAAAAAAAGTGGGAATGCGACCGCACGCGGCGAAATCAACGAATCGTAGTCCACACAAGTAGAAGTTGAGTTACTGCATCACCTTAATACGTATTTACTGTGGTGGGAATACTCATAACAGTTGCGCCTTTATGGGAACATAATGATGTTTTATGCTAATGCTGATACGAATTGAAAGGGTGGAATATGAAAGTTTGGAATAAATAGTTAAATGAAAAGTTATGGGGGATCTACCGGTTATCTATTATTGCAATTTATTGGATTATTGCACATGGAAAGTGGGTGGTTGTTATGCACTAATACTGTAATGTTGTCGTTGCAATCTACTCTACGTTACAACTTTATATTTTTATCCTTTATTTTCACGGTAAGTATGTGATACACGGTATGATTTTTATTACCTCCTTTTATGGAATTCCAAGCTAGTTGTCAAATTTATACATGTGCTAAAAATAATAATTTAAATGTCATACATATCGTTGTCATAGAATATTTTATCCGCTTTGGTATATATGGAGTCTACAAAATTATAATTGCAAAATAACATCAGTTTCAAATTTTGTTTTATTTATATTGTCATCTAGCATCACCTTTACTGTGGAATATTTTTACTATAGCTACTTTATAAAGCAGTGGGTCCTAAGAATTATCTTTCAGTAAATCCCAATTATATTTTCTTTTTGTTACAGTCGAACCCTTATCATTTAGTGAACCCGTAACGGCCTTTTTGTAAGACGCGCGTGGAAATGGCAAGTTGAAATTTATTTTCCTTGGAGGCTTAGTAAATATCAAACTGATAAATGAAATATTGATAACCAATATCTAACCTTAGGGATGTTTTTCATTTAGCTAGAATCATGAAATATGGAATGGCATTTTGCTTGTTTCAGAACAATTTGCGGAACTATTGGAATTTCGCTAGTTGAATTTGGAACGACTGGAATTTGAATTCTAAAATCTTTGTGAATGCATCACTGATCTATGCATACAAACTTTCACAGGAATGGAAATAGAAATGTAGCATTGCAAATAAATTTCGTTTATCATTTCTTTATATACCATGTAATCCAATATGAATAAGAACTAAAGATATGAGCTTCCTTCTTCGATCAACAATAACACCTATGTTCTAGATATGGCCGAGCGTATACTCCCACTTGAGAGTATAATTATAAGTGTCAATAATACTAAGGTATTTCAAATTTGGAACGCTTCCTGTCATTTATAATGTAAGATCGTAACATTTGTAACCTATTTTCTCCGTTTAAAAAAATGACAGCCTGTCCATATAAAGTTTTCATTTTAGTTTTCATTTAGTTGAGCCTTTATCTAGTACTATTGTTGATTGAAGCCTCCCCCCCTGCGTTTGTGTTTTTGAGAACATACAACTCGTAGTTTTCAAGCTGTGATTTCACAGGCATCTTCTGGGTAAGCTTTCTCCATCGTAGATTGTCATCTTACTTTTTGAGAAATACTGATGTCAAGAGCAAACCCTTGTTAATTAAAAACAATGTTATATATTCTGATTATTACCTAAACGCATAACAATAGATTGGTAGTACCAGTTACTCAGCTATAGCTTTTATTCAATCTTTGTCGTTATAAAAAGGGTGTTATAAGTTTGTTACGTTGAGTTTGTAAGTCCCAAACAAACAAATACACAAGACACATAAAAAGCAAGAATAACATAGTATATAGAAAGCTCGCAAAAACAAACCAAAGATCCTTATCCTGTAGGATGAGTCACAAGTAAATCCTCAGAAAAACCTGAAGGATTGAAGTTATTTCGGAGAATGCCCGAATTTGGCTGTACCCTTCCTTTTTCTTGTAAATTTTATTGAGTTGATCCCACTAAATCTCTCTGGCTGTTTATGTGGCAGATCAAAAAGAATACAGACTTTTCAGGCTTACATTTTCTCTGAATACTGTACCTTTTTCAGAATTAATCAGAGGCAGATTTAGGGTAAAGTATAAAAAAAAGTTTAAGTTCGATTGAATTTCGGGAAAATAAAATGTGAATCATTGTTCTCAAGAGACCGATATTTTAAAAGTTTATTGAGGAAGCCCGATTTTTGCCCGGCAGCCTGTGTTGCCGTTGGTAGGTAGGACTTAAAATGTGACTCTAGTACTACTATTATATGGTTTTAAGTTATTAGATTCGGTGATTTTGTTTTATTTGGTTTGGTTTTGCGTAAAAGTAGAGAGAATGGATTTAAAAAATATATTCTTACGTTAATATTCACGTGATCCTTTTGATATCCCATAACTCTTGGATTAAGGTACCTATATTCTGTTATCAAAATGAAATCAAAAAGTCCAGGGAACATGGGTCGAAATACGAGTTTTTTTTTCGCTTTCCCATACAAATTTGCTTAGTGAATAGAGGTATTTGTATGGGGCAGCCAAAAAAAAGTCATATTTAGACCCACAGAACACGGAAAGATTTTTTTCTTGTTAAGACCTATGTTTTACACCTTTAAATAACTAACGTAACTTAGCTGAAAAGACATTAGGTTCTACAAAACAGTGCAAAAGTTTTGAACTATGAACGTTTTGTAATACTAATAAGTCATATTTAAACTAAGCATACGTATAGGCGGTTATATCGTATTCTTATTTGTTTTTATTTTTTTTTTTGTTTTGAAAATCATTTCGAGAGTTATTTTGAATGTCAGCCGAGAACTAAGACAGTCAATGTTTTTTGACACTCTTGTCAGCCGAATAACTGCGCTAAGTACCTACAACTTCCTAATAACGGTACATGTTTCACACAAAAAACCTAACATCACTCACAACCAAAGACGGATGAATAAACAAGATACAAATGAGACCTGACCTTTAAAGTTGCGATGTAATCATCACCAGGACATCGCTCCCAAAATATTTGACATCTTCATACGAATAAGTCTGTGTGCGCCATTAAATTTCACATCATTAATCAAAACCGAGCCGTTACTGCCTCGTTATGAAATGTTATTGACCTACCCTGACCGCAGACAGCAGTGGATTTAGTACTTCTGTCTTTTTGGATTGTAATGCTGTAATACTTAATGATCTAATTTAATTTTACAGTTTGATGATTTATTTTTTTTGAGCTGCCGGGTTTGGTTGGAGTCCTAATATGGACTTATTACAGTTCATGATTGATACCTTATGAGCTTGATTAAAATGTTCGATCAATTCTTTAAGGATAAATACCACTCATAACAAAAACAGAAAATAACGCAAACGTTACAACAACAACAGCAAAGTGTTATATGTATCCTCCTTTCAGCGTCAGGATACTGGCCAAACGGTGAAATAACGACAAAAAAAGAAAAACGATCGTGTTTTATTTGGCGCGAAAAAAGAACTGACGCGACATGATTTATGTCACTGATATTTAATCAATTACGCTTCCTGTTTTTGGGAAAAGTTAAAGCTAAAGTATCAACTAGGCATATATTGGCGTGCAAACACTGGACGCCAACATATTCGGCTACATAACCTTAATAACGCACGACGCGAACGTCGCAAAATTAAGCGCGGCTTGTTTTTTGTTTCCATGCAATAACTGTTTCTAAAAACAAAAATGATTTCAAGCGGAGATTTATATGGACCGGCAATGTTGCTTAACGAAAGCTCCTAGTTGCCGTTCAACATGATGAGCAACAAGTTGTTCAACTCAACATGGGTAGCACGTCAAAAGTTGCCTAGTGGATACAAGGCTTCAAATTCGACCAGCTGCCGACATCTTGAATGTAAATCCTTTTACCTATCTAGATGCCAATGAGAAAGAAAGTGTTCCACCATATCTATCGAATAAAGTACAACTTCCTGAAACTCCATGGGAACAAGTGTGTCGATCCCACCGGTAGATGGCAGCACTAACCGGTCGTTATATAATAAGCTGGTTAATGGTAAACTGATATCTCTCCGTTTGGAGTTGCGCTAGAGATGTAACGCTTATAGTTCAGCTGGTGGGTATTTATTATTAAGCAAACACATTATTACACTTTAAAATGTTTGTAAAAAGAGCAATCTTACTTCCGCTAAAACAAGCAAGATGCACGCCCGCTCGCCAGCAAAAAAGTGCACATGCACATCACAACTCACTCAACAACCATGAGACCGAAATTTTACTGAAAGGATATTATAAGATACACATTTACTGAAAAATGATAAAGAGAAAAATGTTACCTATTATTAATTATTATAATTAAGTATACACATTTAATTTAACCTTATACACCGGACACAATTTAAGTAAATGTTTAAGATATAGATAGAAGTGCTTAATAGAAACCATGAAATATCTAGGGGGTAGCCTGGAGACCAGAAAACATCCCAAGCCTAGCTTTAGGCTTAGTTTCAGGCTCCAGTTTCCCACACAGATTCTAAGGCAAGTTTTTGTGATAGAAAATAAACTGTATTATTATTATTATCACAAAACTATCTGTACACTATACCTGCAGTTGAAGATAGCAGGGAGTGTCAAACCATGCACCGAGCAGTCGGTGCTGGACTTTGCACGGTCTAACAGCTCCTGAGGATATCCCGGGTTGGGTCTAATCGGTGAAGGGTCTTGCTATATGTAGCTGCAGGTATTGTGCACTGATAGTTTTGTATACGTGCACTTTACTGCTGGCAGGCGGGCGATGCGTCTTACATGTTTTTGCGGAAGTAAGCTAAATAGGTATATCTCTTTATTTTTCGTAAAATTAAAAACTTCATTAAAAAGCTTAATGTCGAAATCTTTCAAGCATCTCACTTAACTATAGTCTGCGTCAGGACTTTTAAATTTGGTTCGTGACAAAATTTGGAACTACATGATGGCATTTTTCAACAAATTGTACGACCGACGATGACGATCAGCGCCTCCCTCATGTGCCATGATTAGTGGCGCGGACTCTTTAACTGCCAGTACTTATAATTTTGCTGTCTGGGTAATTTTATTGTCATTCCAATACAACTATACATATAAGTAACGTGACCAAGATAAGCAAAACTTAAGAGTTTTGCTAAGGCAAGGATTGGGTTTGGGCGAAAATTATTTAAAAATGAATGTTCTACACTGCTTTCATGCTTCAATATTCCATCCAGACGTCACTAATTTCCAGCACTGTAATGTAATAAATAGCGTATAAAGATGATTTTTGCGACTACACACTTTCCCTGGCGTCGCGTGCGCAGATCGCAGCGATGAAGCCTTCTAGAGAGCAGTCTTTGACAGCGGTGCAAGTCATAGGCTGACGGACGTACATGAGTCAATAAATTAGATGCTGCATGTAACAATTATCTTGTGGCAAATTTAAGTACTTAATTTGATTGTGTACGAATGGCCTCTTATTGTTTCATTTAAATAATAACTGCGTAGGTAGTAGGTAGGTAGGTAACTCAGATCACAAACTTATACCTTATCTTATTTTTTATTTACCTAATTCAGTAACTCATTAATTTAGCACATAAATTAATGCCAATAACAGCATGCGTTAAAAGTGTAAGAAGATTGTAACGTTCATATTGAGAAAATATTATGTAGTCAAAGAACATACAGAATATTCTATAATCACGTCCTTTTATTATTTGATCAGCAAAATCCTGGCCTTAGGTCAAAACATAGTGCATCAATTATTAAGCTAAGTTCAAGCTTCTAAGTACTTTTATATGCTAACTCCACTCATTCTTTTTAGTACGTGTAATATTGTACCACCTACTTCTAATCTTCTAAACGTCTTATAGAGAAGTGAAGGAACAGGCCTGGGATAGAAACGAATGGAAGAGGCTACGCAGACAAGAGCCTAGCTTATAGGTTTAAGTTAAGATAAGACTTCTAAGGCCGGAGTTCACCAATAGTAACGTAACTGACTAGTTACGTTGACCGTGGGTTAACCCATACGAACACAAATTACGAGCGTTAACCAACCAACTAGCCAACAGTTAAAGTAACAGACTGTGGGTGAACTCGGGCCGTAGCCATTCACTTGGGCCACGCGCTTATAAACCGGTAGCCGCCTCAACTCACAATATATCCTGAGCAATTTATCGTCACTGGGAATTATTTCTCGATGAAAATCCGAGAAACAAAATACGGTGTGGGTTCCAGCAGTACCCAGCGCTTGTACAACAGCCTGTGCGATATAGGTTCTATTTTATTGTTATTGCTGTGTAATGGTGTGGTCGCAAATCAGATCGACTCGGATTCGAAATAACGTTTGGTTTATCGTTTGTTTGTTGTGCTACTGGGTGCGATAGGCTGTGCCACCTGTGGTTCGGATTGTGTTGGGATTTATTTATTTATTTGGTGTATGGAGGTGGATTGAGATTTGAATGCTGAGTAAGTCGGTCACAGATTTAAAAACGAATTGATCGATCGATTTGTGTGACAAATTCGTGAAGGGTATTCGATACCATTTTTGTAATATTATATAGATGCCTGCTATTAGGATTTCAGAAAAAAGCCCTCTGAGAAGTGTTTTAGTTTTAGATTTAGTGTAGGTTCTAGGTACTTGTAACTTAAATGAAGTCTTAAGCATAGTATTCTTAAGTCAGAAGAAAGATATGATAGTACAAACCGTATTTTTTATTGAATTCAACTAAAAGTTGTTTTAATCTTGACTACGACCACTAAGATAGCTTTTAATAGAAAATGTTGTTATTTGGGAATATTTATTGGGTATTTTTAACATAACATCAAGTAGGTACTTGCAAAGCAGACTTTTCAAACCAATGTAGATAGTTAGCCCACGATCCAACCAAGGTCACGATCGAATAGAAAATCTAAACCTGCTTAAGGCGCTACTCGGAAAAATATGGACTTTTTGATTTAAAACTATAGGACGGTTACAGTTGTTACAAATCTGGTAATAAGATATATATTTCTTCATAACTTTATCTAGAATCGTATAGTTTCAAAAACACGATTTTATGATTTTGCCTCGACACTTTTTATTTTCGAAAAGACCTCTAAAAAATACGAAAAGTGAAGATTATTCTTAAATGGGGTTACTTACACTATTGGAAATTGGTTTAATTAGGGGACACCAATAATATTGAGGATCGTATAGAAGCATTTTTTTTAAATCGCTGTAGTTTTTTAATACGAAGTGATTTTGTGTTTTTTTTGACTAATCTGCAAAATCGGTCTCGCTCCCGCGCGCGTCGTTTTCTCATTGCTATCTCGCTTCAGCACATTTTTTCCGAGTATCGCCTTAATCTTTTGTAGATCAGCAGCACGTGAACCAGTTGACGTGACTTCTGCTAAATTGGCATGGAATTTGTGAAATTTTGTGGCGCAGTGGTTAACACTTTAACTTTTACAATAGTTGCTTTTACAATAGTCGCATAGAATCAGTATGCGAGATGTCTGAGATTCATCTTTCATCGCCATTGCCCGGAATTTGTGGAGATTTGTGGCGCAGAAGTTAAAACTTTAACTTTTACTACCTATACTTACTTGGTCACGGGATAAGTGACAAAAAATTGGTATTCTTTCATCGCCATTATGCCCATTCGTCTTATCTAAGAAAGGTCTGTGCCTCAGTACTACGGACATTAAGGCTTATGCAGACGATTTAATTTGCTTGCCATCCAAACAAATGTTATAAATAAATAATAAATATTGGAAACCATCAAATACATTGCTCCAATTCCAAATTAAGTAGCTCAAACACTTTGTGTATTGGAAAAAACAATGAGTATTTATTACGCACATCTATTTTAAAGAAAACTTATTGTTTTTCATTTACCAGATTGGGAATCGAACCTGGGAGCCGAGACCTGAGAGATAGCGGCACCTACACCGGTGCATGCCCCACTCTAGCTAGCAATCGAAATAAGGACTCAAATAGAAAATGCAAACTCCTAAATCTTTTGTAGACCACCGACACTTAAACAGGGGGCCAAGTCCGTTAAGTCATAATAGTGTCTCAATCGTGTTTCAGTTGTAGTTCAATTGCAGTGCTTTTTTACACACAAGTTACAATAATTATGACAGTATGATGTGATGTGAATGAAGTGTGTGGTGTGACCATCAGAAGTATTGTGAAAAAGTACACATTTCTTGTAACTAGTGTGTAAAAAAGCACTACAATTGAACTACAATTGAATCACGATTGAGACACGATTATGGCTTAACGTTAGCAGGCTTGGCCCCCAGTTGACGTGACTTCCACTAAATTGGCATGGCATTGCGACGTTCGTGTTGCGCATCGGCAATTTCACACAAAACACCTGAAAACAAATCAATTTAACACCGTTCACCGGCATTCACAGTTTCCCCTCTTTGGCCTGAAACGTTTCAGCCTGGTATGCGACTGGCCGAGTAACCTGGTGAGAAAAACTCGTGTAATTTCCCTTTCAATTATGTATTTTGTCGACTATTTACGCCGTTTATAAGCTCACTCCCTCTTTTATTTGAATTTTTCTTCCTATAACGAGTACCTACCTACAGTTTTGATCTGTACGCTGTATGTATCTCTTGAACACCTAAACTACTTATAGATTTAGGTTTTTAAATGAACTGAACCATGAAAAAAAAAGACTGAAAGCATTTGGCAAAATTGTACGTTGAAAATAATTGAACTCTGACAAAGTCATGAGCAAAATAGTAAAAACATACAGTGGCGGTCACATAATTAAAGACACCAGTCGATTTTCATACAAATGAGGTAACTTTGAAGCCTTGGTTCTCCGCCAGGGATTGACCTAGCTATGATCTGCTGATGACCATCTAGGGAGTAAATGGAGGAGATTCAGATCGCTATACACACCCAACTGATCTGATCAGCGTTCTAAGGGATATAAGAATCAGAGTTTTCATTTTCTGGATTTTTTCATGCAAATTTTGCGGATTTTTAACCGACTTCTAAATCAAAAAGGAGGAGGTTCTCTATTCGTCTGTATGTATGTTTTTTTTTTTTTTTTTGTGTATGTCCACCGATTACTCGAAGACGGCTGAACCGATTGAAATGGTTCAAACGTTATTACATCCGGTTGGTTTCCAAGTTGGCCCATTTTTTGCAATTTTGAAATCGGTTCAGTAGTTTTCAGGAAATCTTGAAAATACTATCGTTTTCGTTACCACTTTATGTGAATTTAATACGTATCTAGGCATAACTCCTTTGTTTATAAACAGATTTAGATGATTCTTGTTTTGTTAAAAAGGGGATACCTCAAGGTATTTTAACCAACTTCGAAAAAGGAGGTTTTGAGTTTGATCACATACCTATTTACCAGAAAATACGCAAATTGCCTGCACGATGCACTAAAAAGAGTGAAATAAAAATTATTTTTATAAAAAAATAAAACCGCCTTCTAAAAAACCACATCAAAAAAGTAAGAAATAATTCCTCACCAAATAAATAACGTAAGTACTTTGAAGTCGGGCGTGAAACATGTACAATTTTTTGTTGTTTTTGTTAAAACCCGCCCGACTTCAAAGTACTTACGTTATTTATTTGGTGAGGAATTATTTCTTACTTTTTTGATGTGGTTTTTTAGAAGGCGGTTTTTTTAAACATATCCTTATATCTTTTAGAATGCTGATCAGATCAGTTTAGTGTGTATAGCAATCTGAATCTCCTCCATTCACTCCCTAGATGGCCATCATCTGATCACAGCTAGGTCAATCCCTGGCGGAGAACCAAGGCTTCAAATTTACCTCGTTTGTATGAAAATCGACTGGTGTCTTTAATAAAATTATGTGACCACCACTGTATTTGTAAAGGTAATTAACCTTTCAGTAAACAAATTATTTATTTACATGCACTATCCTGTCAAATAATTTATGAATCACTAATAGGTATTTTATTTGAAGCTAATATTTATTATTTATATAAAAATAAAACTTGATCTTGTAGTTTCATCAAGTATTACAGAAACAATGTTCTAAAATTGTTTGCAGACAGTCTATATTTATTTATCCACAAATAAGCTGTACTTTCCTCACATTAGAAAACCATTAGCTGAACCATAAATCCTGCCTTTATTACTTGCGTGACTTACCAAACATTTTTCATTGGCATAATGTAACTCTCATTTAGAACGAGATTTAATATCAGCCAATATTTCATATAATAAACTCTTTCATTTCAAACCAAACCAGAAACGAAGTAATACCAGATGTATCGAAGTATTCCCTCCAGGCATTCCTAGACCAGATTATAGAACTGTTAAATCGAACAGAGGTATAAAAAGTCTATATTTTAGAAAATGATATTTTTTAGAAATGAACTTCAAGTAGGTAGGTATCTCTGTAACTAGCTCAAATCATGATCATTTTATCGTGGAACATAGTTATACGATTCCAATTATCAATGAAAGTTTTTATTTGTCATTGAATTATTAGCATATCAACAACAATTGAAGAACAAGAATCATTAAGCCGATTTCGACTCAGAATTTTATAAGAAAATGCCAGTGCGTATTGCGAGTGTGTACAGTACACTGTGATTGTGACTACTAACCAGCAATCCTTTTTTTCAGCTCAAGACTAACATGAACCTAAAGTTTGATATGAAGTTGTCTACATAATGTTTCAGAATGCATAATTGGTTGCATAATAAAGTATCTAAATTGGCTATCTACTACAGATAGGAATAAGTAATGCGACAGATAAATAAAGAAATTAGGTATATGCCTATGTCAACTAGGTATTCATACAAATGCCAGCAGCTCAAACTCTAACTCAATACAAGAGATATTAATTTAAATATTCCTAGAGCGTAGTTGTATGCAACTTTATCTCTGTTCCAACATTTATTTCTGAGTCAGGCTTCAAATTTATTGTACTGCCCCCTCCCTACTTCGTACGATTTATAAAGCTTTATAGAAGAGTATGTTACTTTGAAATAGGTTGAGAAATACATTAAGACAGGCTCTTTAGCATACTTCCTTAAACTACCTTCCTAATCTGACATGGAAATGGAAATATTCTTCGTGTTTTAGTAGCAGGTTGTTGCGAGCTTGACTCTTATGGACACTTTTTTCAGATAACAATCCTTTGTTCCAGATATCTCTCTCTTTTATTTAGAATTTATTTTTGACCAATAGAATCCTTTGTACAAAACCATCAAAATATTGCTTACTTGTCAGTTATGAAAATTTAACGGATAAAAGTATGTTTGTATGTGACTCCAGATAGTCTTACCCGCGCGGTACCCGTCCCCGTGGGAATATCGGGATAAAATATAGCTTTTGTCACTCAAGAAGAATGAAGCTTTCTAATGGTGAGGAGTTTTAAAATCAGTCCAGTAGGTAGTTTTTGAGTAGATCCATTAAAAACAAATAAAAAATCAAATTCGTTCAATTCTTTTATCTTTAAAACAATACCGCCACGCTCTAATTCCCGATATTTTGCCATTTGCAGTCTAAAGATGTGAAAAAACAGATTTTTGCAGCTCAGAATGCAATTGCGTGCATGAAAATACTATTTTATTTACCTCATACTGAGACTGAGATTTGTCGGTACAATTAACGTTATTTAATTTATGCAGTGAAACTTGTAGAGACGTTACTTTGTGAATTTATGAAACCAAATATTGATGATGGTTCTAAATTGAAACATTAGTAATGATGACCATTTTCATTTTTTTAGGTAGTGATTGATTTATGTACGTTTTTGTAAGCATGTTTGGATGAAATATGTCCGTTATTCTAACATCAACTATGTAAGTCTATGAGTAAAATTTTGGATACACCACGATTATATTAAAGGCACACTAGAACTGCATTATACTATACACACATCGCACTTCACAAATTTCACGCTTAAACACCAAACAACGGTTTAGAAATTGCACTTCTCCCGGATCTTTCAACCACTGCGAAATTGGCAATCTTATCTTTAACCAATTTTGATTCTCCCAATATTACCATCCACTGAAATTTTTTTAGGAACTGGCTTTTTTATCTTTCGCCAACAAATTAATGTGGAATCGTGCTTTTTCCGGAAACCTCAACTTTTGAACTGGCTATGATTTTTCTAATGTGTGTTCTATCTAACCTTTTTTCTAACCTTTGTTACCTTCTGCAGGTTACCAAATGTCACGGAAGTCATGCGAGGCGGGTGGCGCGCGCGGCGCTTGCCTGTGGGTGCAGGAGTGCAACCGCCTGGGCGGTCGGCACGCGGGCGTCTGCGTAGACCGGTTCATGTTCGGCTCCTGCTGCCTGCTACCAGAGAAGCCCGTCAATGTAGAAGGTATGGATGATTCCTAAGTAAACATATGTCTCAGAAATGGTGCGATGCTGCATGTGGATGCAAGAGTGCAACCGTTTGGGCGTACAGCACTCTGGCGTCTGCGATTATCGATTGCGTGCTGCCTGCTATTAGAGAAGCATGTCAATGTAGAAGGTAAAAGGATATGTTTCCTTAAGCAGGTTACCAAATGTCTCGGAAGTCTTTCGAGGTGGAGGGCTGCCGGTGAGGGCTCCTGCGCTTGCTGGGGGTGGAACCATCTGCGCTTGCTGGGGGTGGAACCATCTGCGCGTGCGGCAGGAAAGCGTCTGCGTCAACCGCTTCATGTTCAGCTCCTGCTGCCTGCTACCGGAGAAGCCCGTCAATGTAGAAGGTACGGATGATTCCTAAGTAAACATGTCTCAGAAATGGTGCGAGACTGCTTGTGGATGCAGGGGTGCAACCGTCTGGGTGGCAGCACGCTGGCGTCTGCGTTGATCGGTTGCGTGCTGCCTGCTATTAGAAAAGCCCGTCAATGTAGAAGGTAATATGATATGTTTCCTTAAGCAGGCTACCAAATGTCTCGGAAGTCGTTCGAGGTGGAGGGCTGCTGGTGGGAGCTCTTGCTCTTGCTGGGGGTGGAACCGTCTGTGCGTGCGGTAGGAAAGCGTCTGCGTCAACCGCTTCATGTTCGGCTCCTGCTGCCTGCTACCGGAGAAGCCCGTCAACGTAGAAGGTACGGATTTTTCCTAAGTAAACAAATGTCTCAGAAATGGTGCGAGGCTACTTGTGGATTGCAGGGGTGCAACCGTCTGGGTGGCAGTACGCTGGCGTCTGCGTTGACCAGTTGCGTGCTGCCTGCTATTAGAGAAGCGCGTCAATGTAGAAGGTAAAAGGATACGTTTCCTTAAGCAGGCTACCAAATGTTTCGGAAGTCGTTTGAGGTGGTGGGCTGCCGGTGAGAGCTCCTGCGCTTGCTGAGGGTGGAACCGTTTGTGCGTGCGGCAGGAAAGCGTCTGCGTCAACCGCTTCATGTTCGGCTCCTGCTGCCTGCTACCGGAGAAGCCCGTCAACGTAGAAGGTACGGATTATTCCTAAGTAAACAAATGTCTCAGAAATGGTGCGAGGCTACTTGTGGATTGCAGGGGTGCAACCGTCTGGGTGGCAGTACGCTGGCGTCTGCGTTGACCAGTTGCGTGCTGCCTGCTATTAGAGAAGCGCGTCAATGTAGAAGGTAAAAGGATACGTTTCCTTAAGCAGGCTACCAAATGTTTCGGAAGTCGTTTGAGGTGGTGGGCTGCCGGTGAGAGCTCCTGCGCTTGCTGAGGGTGGAACCGTTTGTGCGTGCGGCAGGAAAGCGTCTGCATCAACCGCTTCATGTTTGGCTCTTGCTGTCTGCTGCCGGAGAAGCCCGTCAATGAAGAAGGTACGGATGATTCCTAAGTAAACATATGTCTCAGAAATGGTGCGAGGCTGCTTGTTGATGCAGGGGTGCAACCGTCTGAGTGGCAGCACGCTGGCGTCTGCGTTGACCAGTTGCGTGCTGCCTGCTATTAGAGAAGCCCGTCAATGTAGAAGGTAAAGGATAATATGTTTCCTTAAGCAGGTTACCAAATATCTCGGAAGTCTTTCGAGGTGGAGGGCTGCCGGTGAGGGCTCCTGCGCTTGCTGGGGGTGGAACCGTCTGCGCGTGCGGTAGAAAGCGTCTGCGTCGACTGCTTCATGTTCGGCTCCTGTTGCTGCCTGCTACCGTAGAAGCCCATCAATGTAGAAGGATCACGCTACATTTTGTGCCAAAAAAGTATTCAAGAAGTTGAAAGTTTATAATGAAAACAAGGAAGTAACTACACGGCGACGAAGTTGCGGGTGGCCGCTTCTTATATGTACCTAAAAACCATCCCGCGGTATCTGATTATGCGAGCAGCTATACAGTGCACAGCAGTACCACAGCAGTACAGTCAGCGGGTGGTTTGCCAGCGTTTGTATCGACCGGTTCGTGTCTCAGAGCTGTCTATTGCAGACGGCACCTATAAAGGCAGAGAGAATCTCAAATTTAAATGGTAAAAGTAACAGGACCTGTCAGGAAAGAATATGGAAATAAAATGGTACCTAATTTGGATCTTTTCTTATTGACTGAACGCATAAGAAAAGTAAAAGTATTAAGACTTTTATCTACACTAATACACCTTAGTACTATTAAGTACTAAGCTAATACCACCTAATTTTTCTGCAAATGAGTGTATTAAATACACTCATTTGCAGAAAAATCTTTTCTTAATTTTCCTTCAAACATGAAACTGCACCACATATTACTTAATAGTTACTACTGCACGTCTATTGCAGATCACCTACTAGTTATTTCTCTACGCTGCCACTATTATCAAAGTGCATAATGACTCTTCTTTCGAATAAAAACCTCAAGAACAAACACTTAACAGCGATAACGTCGTCGTGTTATCCACGCGGGCAAAGCTGCGCGCGGAAGGCTAGTAATTTCTTTGATGATGATGATTCTTATTTAATTACCTACTAAATTCTTCGATCAACAATAACAGTTGATCAAAGCCTAAATTACAATATTTTGTTTTAACGAGTAATTTTTCTGTTTTTCAGAAACACAAGCTTCAGTCACAGTCACCGAGAGACCTTACTCGTCGCCATCTAGCGGCGCACACAGCACAACAAACCCGCCGTACGAGGCTTCTACACAAACCATTGCGCGGCCCAACTGGCAAACGCCGCGTCCGTCGTTTATGACCAAGCCAATAGATGGCGCCCCCACGTCCTACAGCTATAGGCCGCCAGAAATAAACTTATCTTCATTAGACAATTTAGACTCGAGTAGCGAAAAAACTAGTGATATAGTTAATAAAATACCTTATAACAGTGTAAATAAGTACCAAAATGTAAATAGGCCGAGTGGCGAAGAAACTAGTCCCAACAATAAGATTTCGTCTAGTCTTAGTTTATTACCGGGCGCGCGGCCTATGGCCGTCTCTGAACAACATGCGGAAAATAGTATATCCTCAGGTAAGACAGAAACAATCATTACTATTTTGTAAAATATTTTTTAATGCTTTTACTGCTATCTAGCCTATGTAAGTCCAAAAGCATACATCCTTACTTCTTTTTGGCTTTCTAGCTGCTAGACACGTCCCGATCCGACCGCCCCGATTTGTTCTGTCCCAGACCAAATCTGGGTGCCTACCATCAACTCTTATTGCGGTTTTGTTTAGGACCTAAACTGATCTGCTTCGCTTATTCGTACCACGACAGCTTAATATCAATGACAGCGATTCAGTGATCATTCAATGACATTTCACAGCCGCTGAGCTGTCATCAACTCTTATTTGACTTATAACTCGGCCAAGCTAACATGATACCTGCAGGTTATACGCGTCCCTTTCACTCTCCGGGCATGACAGAATCGAGTGAAAGAGAGGGATAGAAGAATTAAGGACACAAATCGTTCGGTCATTCACATTTAGCAAATTCATTTGCGATCCAGTTTTAGAAGGTCATAGTACGAAAAAAAGCAATTCATTTTAGGAACCTATTCTGCATCGTGCTATTTTTGAATCGCTATCTTAAAGTTGATGGTAGGCACCCTGGACGTGTGTTCTGGCCGGATTTGGTTCGCACAAACTTCACTTCCTACCAAATCAGAACGTGTGTAAAGTCCGTTTTTCTATACTTGAGTTAAGTAGTAAACAAACATGGCGTCCTTATAAAATTTGACATATGATAGGGTTGGGAAACATTGAATGAATGAATGATTGATTGAATGCTTATTTATATGTTGCTTTAATTTAAGCGCATTTTGAAGTGTGATTACCTGTACTATAATAAGGAGTATGACTTTAGGGAAAATAAAACACAAAAATATAAATTTCATACAGTTTATTATAATAAATATTTTCAAACACGTGCATGATAAATGACAATGTGTTAATTATTACATACTTGTGTTGTGGTCCCGCGCGGTGAACTTCATTATCACCTTCATCTATTTATCGATCTAAACACACCCACAACTAATTTTTAGTGAGTACAAATATTTTGAGTGATGTAATGTGTGCATCAATACAACCAACTTTTACTATGGGAGCAACAACGAAATCGCGAAATAAACAGCATTTCCATAGAAAAAGTAACGATTTCTTGGCTGACTTTGTAAAGAGTAAAAATCTCATTTATTTAAATATATGTATACTTTATTCCACAATATTTTTTTACATTAGGTTTCTTATAGCTAAAATCACCACACTAGGCTAGGCCTATATAGTGGCAATCTTAATATCACGACTTTTATTTATTAATTAACAACATACACAAGTATTACAGGTAATGCGTACAGCTAATGCATTGTTAGTATTGATGGGGAAATTTATATCCTGAAATCATACTAATATCATACTTCATACTATTAATATTATAAATGTGAAAGTGTGTTTGTTTGTTTGTCCGACTTTCACGTCAAAGCCGAGCAACGGATCGACTCGATTTTTTGTATGGGGAAAGTTTGGGAGCTGGAGAGTAACAAAGGCTACTTTTTCTTGCGGAAAATTTCGAAAAACATAAGACAATGAATAAGTTTATTATTAAAATACAAATTAGAAAACCACCGAAAAATGTCATCGTTCCCAATCATTCTTTCATTCACTTTTTCTCCTCTCTATTAAGAAATGTCAAAGTTACATGACATCTCGATAATCTGTGGTCAGTGACTTGGTTGAAATTACGATTTTTGTAATTAATATGGTTTTTAACTATGATAACAAGCAATTTTCAGTGAAAATGAATGCGTGTACGTTTAAACTACTTTCTACAAGTTGTTGTGGCCGCTTATATTGTGAGTTTTCTTTAAGATGTGATGATTTGTGATCGAGTGCCGTTTGTTTACTACTTAACTCAAGTATAAAAAAACGGACTTTATGCTCCCGACTGGACCAACAAGGCAGTATTGACAATTTTGGAGATTTTCCCTAGATTTAGGGAGAAAATATTATGTAAAAGTAGACATCTTTAAGGCAGGCAAAACGTTTTAGGGATTTTTAGAGGATTTAATTTCACGCTCCTTCATGACTTTTGCGTAGGATTGAACGAACGAAAGGTTTAAATATGGCCATTTTTTGCAAAGATTCTTTTAGTTTTTTTTCGTTTGTTTTATTTACTAACTTGCGATTTCTCGTAAAACTAAATTTATATAAAGAAGGCATAACACCTCATCAATAAGTGCTGCTTTAAGTAAATATTTAGCAAGTTTCAGTGTTTTAATGAAAATAACAGAAAATTAAAAAATAATGAAATTGAATTACTTATATAATAAATTAAAACAATAATAAATCGAAAATATTTTTCTTTTATAAATCTATCTATTGCAGGCAAATCGATGTTTTCAGTATTTATAAATAATATTAATATTGGGAGATTAGCAGTAGCTGGCAACACTGCAACAACAGATAGGTGCGGCCAGGCCAAATCAGAACGTGTGTAGCGCCGCCCGACCAGATTTGGTGCGGCAGATTTGATTTTGAACGTGTGTTTGCGGGTCAGCCCCCGATTCACGAACCATCGGAAACGGAATCGGAATCGAATTCTGTGCTTTACCTTTGTCTATTCTATAGTGAGTGACAAAGATAGTGCATACATTCGTCTGTCGGGAGCGTTTCCGACGATTTGTGATCTGCAGTGAAGTTCGTCCGCACCAAATCGGGGCGGTCGGATCGGAAAGTGTGTAGCGGCTAAGCTGGCAGCAACACCGAAAAACGATGCAGAGTTACATAATTCAAAGTATAGATTGCGCTTTTAAAGATAATTTGTTTTATATATAGTCAAATGATATTGACAGCCATAATTTTTTTAACAAGTACATATTGCCTACCTAAATATCTAATTAATATTTTATTAAGTACCTAACCCTAAATTAAAAATAGGTAGGTATTAATTAAAATGATGTACTTATCTGCTTGTTCCTTACCCAGGTATTTATTGAAAAGTCTGGTAAAGTAGGTAACCTAACCTAACCTAACCTTACCTAACCTAACCTACCCAATCGAACACTAATTCCAACAATCTAAGATACAAGAAAGAATTTCTACCCTCATATGCTATTATAAAGTAGGTATGTACCTATGCGCAGGAACGATCGTTGTGGAGATCCTTGGGGGGAGGCCTCTGCCCAGCAGTGGGCGTTGTTCGGCTGACATGATGATGATGATGGTGCTAAATAATGTCTAGATTGGTACAGCGCACGTGGTTTTCCTATCTAAATCCTGTGCTTATGATGAAACCACCAACCGTCCACGTATACCGCCCGCCAACATATCGTCTTAGCTCGCTTACCAGCAAACCTTTGTAAAATGTTCAGACTGCAACATGTTTTTATGTGTCAATGTAAATCGCAATAATTTTTTC
Organism: Crambus lathoniellus; assembly: GCA_949710035.1. Classification (NCBI taxonomy): domain Eukaryota; kingdom Metazoa; phylum Arthropoda; class Insecta; order Lepidoptera; family Crambidae; genus Crambus; species Crambus lathoniellus. Next base: position 5,632,319 of record OX453310.1, on the reverse strand, counting down.
ACTCCTTACGTAAGATATTAAATTGCGGAGCAATTTGTATCTAAAAACACGGAGTTACCTAATTTCACTTTAACAAATCGTTCACTAATTCAAACCTTTTATTTTAATTTTTAGTTTTTTGCATTCACAATGCAATTTTTATTACTGAAAATAGAAAATGAAGTATTTAGAAAAATTCGACCCGTCTCACAACTAGCTCCGATGGGACACCAAGCGAAAGGTTTAGATCCAGCCAGTCCCCAAAAAGTTGTCGGATTGTCATGAATTTTATATGTCAAGCCACAGCAATAGAGAAGGCTGTGGTCAAGCGAATTATATAATACATCCATCATCATCATCATCAGCCATTTAATGTCCCCACTGCTGGGGCACTGGCCTTCCTTATGGATGAATAAGGAGAATGAGCCATGACCCACCACGCGGGCTCAGTGCGGATTGGTGGGTATTAACGACTGCAAGTGCAGCCGGGACCAACGGCTTAACGTGCCTTCCGAAGCACGGAGGAGCTCGAGATGAAAAGTTTTTGGTCACCCATCCCGTGACCGACCATTGCGAACGTTGCTTAACCTCAACGATCGCAGGCCGAGCGCGCTATCCACTGCGCCACGGGCTCCTCAATACATCCAACTAATAAAAAATGCAAAAAATCTAGGTATCCCTCCTATTTGCGCCAAAATGGGGGGTTTCGCAAGTGACTCTACCGGGTTTCAAAGACTATTGTGTTATTACACAGGTTTTGTTTTACACATTTAGTTGGCGCCGGGCATGGGTTTTTTCAGAATTCTCTTTTAATATTTTGTAGTGGTGCAAAAGTGGCACTATATGGTTCAGCTACAACTTTTTTTCTAAATTAGAAAACTAGAATTCGTTTTTTATATGTACAAGGTAGACCGACGATCTGGTCAAGGTCGCGGGAAGCCGCTGGATGCGGGCAGCGCAGGACCGATCGTTGTGGAGATCCTTGGGGGAGGCCTATGCCCAGCAGTGGGCGTCGTACGGCTGAAATGATGATGATGATATGTACCTATATGTATGCCATTAGATTTTATCTCATTATGATTTGAAGATGATGTCTCTTAAATGGTGACCTCCAGAGTTGACGCACATGTAAGCCCTATTTATGACATTTTTCATAACTTGCCGTAATACTTCCTGCGATATGTTCCTTTTCTTGAAAAATGTTTCCTTTTAGGGCTGCATCGAGATCTGTGTTCTAGAGTCTGTGGCTTGTTCACATACACCGAGAGATTTCAAATAACTCCAAAGAAAGAAATCAGCAGGTCAGATCGGGTGATATAAATCGTCGACGAAATTCATGTTATGTTTTTATCACTGATTAAATTATTACGTAAAAACATTGACACGATTATTCCACTTTCTTGGGGAGTACCTATATCGGTCCATGTTTATTTTTTAGTGAATTTAACATTTGTAAAAAAAGTATGAAATGTGGAATAAAGGTCAAGTGATCTAGGAAGATACTTGAGGGGTCAGCTTTCAATCTCTTTTACTCGAGACATTAGAAACAATTTTGTTTTTGGTGCGGTCTGTGAGACGAATGTTTATGATTACTTGTGTTGTGTTCCGGCAGTTAGAGATAAGATAGCCAGTCCCTCAGTGATTGAGGATTCCGGGAGTAGTGCGCTTCCACCTTTAGCCTTATCACCACTTAACATCAGGTGTGATGAAGGCTAAGTGCTACCCTGTTGTAAATAAATAAAAAAATAAATAAATAAATTTAGGGTGCCAACAAAAAAGCCGTCTTTTTTTGTTTCTCATTCACGTATTTCTCAAGTTCATTATGTATGTATTTAAATGTGAAATTGAGCCATTTGAGCTTTACTCTAGGGTGCCACCAATAATAGGATGTTTGCAAACAATAAGGGCAGTTTACCATAGTCCCTAAGTATCCCACACGTTCCATATCGGTTACCTACTTGGGGAATAGTTGTTGTAATAGGTAGAATTATTTATCTTATAAGAATAGCAAATTCCAATATGTATTTTCTAAACCTTTAGACTACAACCTCTTGTAAACGATGACTAATTACTTTTCCAGCACAATTCATGTCAAGACCAAGCAACCTGAACACCATCCACTGGCAAGCGACGACAGAACCTGCCTTCATTACGAAACCCCGGCCCTCAAACTGGGAAAAGCCAGCGGGCAAGCCGAAGCCTACCAAGAAGTTCACCACGACAACGAGCAAGCCGCACAAGAACTACATGAAGCCGAAGGAACCAATGATATTGGTGAACAAGTCTGAGGAGTCGACACCAGCGCCGATCCAAACTACAGCGGCTACTAATAGTGGTGGTAGGTTTACTTGTTTTAATTTTATCCATCTATATCAAAATGTTCACCATGACGACGAGCAAGCCGGGCAAGATCCACAGGAAGCAGAAGAAACCAGTGATATTGGTGGACAAGTCTGAGGAATCGACACCAGCGCCGATCCAAACCACAGCGGCTACTACATAATAGTGTTGGTAGGTTTACTTGTTTTAATTTTATCCATCTATATAAAGAAGTTTACCACGACGATAAGCAAGCCGGGCAAGAACCACAGGAAGCAGAAGAAACCAGTGATATTGGTGGACAAGTCTGAGGAATCGACACCAGCGCCGATCCAAACCTCAGCGGCTACTATATAATAGTGTTGGTAGGTTTACTTGTTTTAATTTTATCCATCTATATAAAGAAGTTTACCACGACGATAAGCAAGCCGCACAAGAACTACACATGAAGCCGATGGAATCAATGATATTGATGCACAAGTCTGGGGAATCGACCCCAGCGCCGATCCAAACTACGGCGGCTACTAATAGTGTTGGTAAGTTTACTTGTTTTAATTTTATCCATCTATACAAAGAAGTTTACCACGACGATAAGCAAGCCGCACAAGAACTACATGAAGCCGAAGGAACCAATGATATTGGTGCACAAGTCTGAGGAATCGACTCCAGCGCCGATACAAACTACGGCGGCTACTAATAGTGTTGGTAAGTTTACTTGTTTTAATTCTATCCATCTATATCAAGAAGTTCATCACGACAAGCAAGCCGCACAAGAACTTCATGAAACCGAAGGAACCATCGATATTCGCGAACAAGTCTGAGGAATCGAATTCAGCAGCGCCGATTACTACTGGCGGGCGGCGGCTACTAGGTAATAGTGTTGGTAGGTTTACTTGTTTTAATTTTATGCATCTATTCCTATTTCTACCAAGAAGCTCATCAAAACCACATTGCGCTTAAAGCGCAAGCTACATTGCCAGCTGGCGAGCTAGCTAACGAGCTGAGTGATGTGACATTCCAACGCCATCTTCTATCTCAAGCAGCCGAGAAATAATAGCGGGCCATGGACATTCACATCTTTTCACACGTTGGTTCACACCACAGCCATCTCTATCGTCTTAGACGATAGAGATGGCTGTGGTTCACACCGTAAACGACATCGCTCTCCTCTTTCTCTCTCGCTCTTGCAGTATGAAATGACGTTTCACTTCTAGCCCGAGAGCCAAACTAAATCGCTCTATGGAGACTCAACAATAATTCTATATCAGTAATTTCTTAACATTGAAAATTAGATTATCTAGTTTAATAAATAATTCATTAGTAATCCACCAATATTTATGACAGCAACATTAAAAAAAAAACAAATACAAAGCTTTAAAAAATCTATAAAAAATAGGCAAAAATGGTATAAGTGTTATTTACTTTACATTTGAATACATTTATTATTATCTTTCGTAAAAGTATATAATCCCCCTATATTTGTAAATGAAAAACAAATAAACTTAAAAAAAAATCTCTCTACGTAAACTCAAATTGGCATTACACCTATGTTAATAATGCTATCAGAAACAACCGACTTCTTCCTAAAGTATTAGTTTCCCGTTTTATATCCTTATGGATTTCGACTTTGGTGCTTAGATATGGTGAACATAAACACATGTTAACGATAAAATTGGTGATAGCATATTTGCTGAAAGAATTGCACCATTTTTGGGGTATAACTTTTTTTTATACCTTCCAATGCGATATTATGTTGGATTTCAAAATATAGTCTCTTAAAATTATATTTAAGGGCCGTTTACAAAAATTTGGCCTGTTATTGAATTTTTTACAAAAATATCGGATAGTTCCTGGGGTATTCATATTGCTCGGGTCGTAGCTGCTCACCAGCTGGCTATTGTGGCATGCGCTTTTCCTCGATAGAGATATACGGCAGAAATACATACTCGTACATACTAAAATGATTTCTTATGATAAATTCGAAAGGTATGGCTAAAGGGCTAATAATTAGTTGTAGTTAACTGAGCGCCTAGTGCGTAATATTTAAGACCGGTGTATTTCGGTTTAGTACGTTATACCTGCTTAATTATTAGGTTTTCGGCATAACAGGTACTTTGAATGTAGTATGTAGCTTATTCATTTTACAGTCATTGCACTAACCACCCAGAAATATTATTAAGATAGCCTAATTAAGACAAAATTATTATAACTAGAACCAAGGACACCAAACCAAGATAACAATCTTATTCAGGGTGTAGTAACATTAATTTACGTTTGCTTGAAATAACAACAGTGGCCCAGCTAGGTATGAAGAGAACATGATATTTTTAGGTAAAAACATTTTAACAAACTCTTTACAAAACACACTTTATCTACATCAAGAAAATTCTCTTAGAATACAACCCAAATTACATTTATTCACGTGAAAATTTCCTTAAGCCCGCACATGTAAATCTCAAAGCTTAAATTGTAACCCATCAGGACACACGCTTCAAGGTAAATAAAGAAAAGAAGAAGAAAAAAATCTTTTCTCGTCACAAAAATTGTGCAATTTGTTTTACGAGTACGTTTTATCTGCTGAACATTACGCCTCGACCTCATTTTGAAAGGCATTAGGTATAAACCGCAATTTGTTTTAAACAAAGCATCCTGGAATGAGATCGGAGTATTCCAAGTATTCCAACAATGAGTGTGAGCACTTCAGTGTTCGTTTACGTCCAATCACTGGAAGAGAATTACTTTTTTACTTGCCCATTGCAGTCTAAGCAGGTCTGATTCTGAAATGCTCGAACTGACAACAACTTTAGAGTTGAATTTTTTTTTCTACTTAATTTGAATGAGAAGCTTGTAGGCTATCGGTAATATATTCACAGTTTGTAGGCTAGGCAAGCTAGGTTGTAGGCTATCGGTAATATATTCACAGTTGTGATTGATATTGGTCATTGGGCGACAAGTATTAGTTTGTAGAACGTGATAATTTAGATAAGTCATTATTTTAGAAAATAATATGTAACTTATTTTTACCTTTTGCATTCACAATGCAATTGTTTTAGTATTGAAAATGAAGTACCTATTAGAAAAAATCTACCCAGGTATTTATAATTTTAAGAAATATGTTTTCTATTTCTTTGTATTTGTTGAAATGTAGGATTGAGTCAGTTAGTAAAAATCCTACTCCTTTACAACTGTTCCACAAAAAGGAAAGTTTTAGAGTCAAAATCGCATTTGGCCTCTTAGTAAAAGTTACATTAAGTTACAAAAGTTATATGACGTACCTACCTACTTATTTATTTATTTATTGAAAAATTATATTTTTCCATAATATACAATTTAATTCCTATAATTTACCAGTTACCTACCTACATTCTTAATAATACCAGTTTACAATAAATGATCTTATAAATTATATTCAAACAGGCAATTATTGATGATTAATTAAAAATTAAGAATGTATAGTCGGATTTTTAATTAGACGAAGTAATCTGACGTTTACTGGGTTGTCAAGTTTTGACGAAAATAAATAGTGACGGGGCAAAGTGAATGAATGAAACAAAAATATTATAATTATTTATATAAATATCACGTGTAGTTCTTTCGGTAGCCTATGGAGTGGTTAGAACACCGTGCTAATGATATCGAGTCCCGGGATCGAATCCTAGTTGTGCTATGTAGGCACATTTTGTTTGTGGGTCGATTTTGAAGAAACTCGGTTTTCGGTACTATTTTGGAAAGAAAACGGCAACGCAATGTTAAAGACATTAAAAAATCCAAGATGGCCAACTTTTTTGTTGGTGAGCCGATTTCGATGAAACTCGGTTTTTGGTACTATTTTGACAAGAAAACAGTAAGGGCATCGGTATCGCTCAACTTGGCAAAACGGCAAAAAAATCACGTTTATTGTTCCCATTGAACAAACGTGATTTTTTTGAAAATTTATATTTAATTTTATTCTGTTTTTAATATTTGTTGTTAAAGCGGCAACAGAAATACATCATCTGTGAAAATAACAACTGTATCTATCACGGTTCATGAGATGCAGCCTGGTGACAGACAGAAAGACGGACAGACAGACGGACAGCGGAGTCTTAATAATAGGGTCCCGTACGTACCTTTGGGTACGTAACCCTAAAAAAGTAATTCTTACTATTATAAATGATTTATTATTAAAATACAAGCATCCGTTCTTTTCCGGGACAGTAAAATTCAGTGTAGTGCACAAGCGCCTTAACTCAATGTTAAAAATGAGAAATGGTCAAGATGGTTGCCAACTTTACTTTTTTAGGGTTACGTACCCAAAGGTACGTACGGGACCCTATTATTAAGACTCCGCTGTCCGTCTGTCTGTCCGTCTTTCTGTCTGTCACCAGGCTGCATCTCATGAACCGTGATAGATACAGTTGTTATTTTCACAGATGATGTATTTCTGTTGCCGCTTTAACAACAAATATTAAAAACAGAATAAAATTAAATATAAATTTTCAAAAAAATCACGTTTGTTCAATGGGAACAATAAACGTGATTTTTTTGCCGTTTTGCCAAGTTGAGCGATACCGACACCTGTATAAACATTTGCGTAAGTACGGAAAGTTACAAAATAATATATTCGGGGTGGCATATTAGGGGTAAGAAGTATCAAAATATATTATTCTACAAGCTTTTATTTATTTTCACCTATCCCTGTGTGTCTGTCTGTCATGAAATCTTGCAAGGTAAATTTGACCTACTTTCTGACTTTTAAATGAGCTGAAATTTTGTATGTTGGATTGGTTCCGGTGACAATGCATTGTTATGATAAGCAAGATCTGATTGTATACCCAGGGTTGGCTCCAGACGAGATAACTGCTCAACGGTCAATAGAACACCCACAAAATTTTGGTCACTGACGACCTACGTACAACGTTAATGCCTATACAGGTGTCGGCATCGCGCAATTTGGCAAAATGGGAAAAAATCACGTTTGTTGTTCCTATACAACAAATGTGATTTTTTGAAAATTTATATTTTATTTTTTTCTGTTTTTAATATTTGTTGTTATAGCGGCAACAGAAACACATCATCTGTGAAAATAAGAACTGTATCTATTACGGTTCATGAGATGCAGCCTGGTGACAGACAGAAAAACGGACGGATATACGGACAGCGGAGTCTTAGTAATGAGGTTCCGTTTTAACCCTTTGGGTACGTAACCCTAAAAAAATAAAGTTAGCAACCATCTTGACCATTTCTAATTTTTAACATTGCGTTTCTGTTTTCTTTCCAAAATAGTGCCAAAAACCGAATTTCATCATAATCGACCCACAAACAAAAAAGTTAGCCGCCATCTTCGATTTTCTAATATTGTTAGCATTTCGTTGCAGTTTTCTAGTCAAAATAGTGCCAAAAACCATGTTTCATCAATAAAAATGTGATTATAAATATACAACACATAAGATATCGACAAATTATATTAAAGTATTCATTCAGCATCATTCATTCCAATGAATGAACGAATAGAACACATCACTATTATATTGAACATGGCAGCATTATTTCACCAAGTGACATTAGCAACTGTCAGATTACTTCGTCTAATTAAAAATCCGACTTTAGAATGGTCATAAAAAAAAGGTTCACGTCATCACGTCTTTTATTATACGTACCTACATATTTTTAGTTATTTCATTGCTATTTCTAATTTTATGGTCTAGTAGAATCTAAAAGCTTTAATGAAAAGCCAAATTAATGGCACGGAAATACCATGCATCACGAAGTCGATTCTACTCGTATTTATGTAAATCTATTGTAATTATTGAATTTAACATTTCAATTAAAGTTTCAATTACGCTTTGGCTTTAGTTCGGCGTATTAAATAGGTATCTATTTTATATTAAACTAGCTTTGTTTGTTTGTCCATCTTTCACGTCAAAACGGAGCTACGGACCGACGTGATTTTTGGTATGGGGATAGTAAGGGAGCTGGAGAGTAACATAGGCTACTTTTTATTCCGGATCGTCAAATATGATACTGCAATAACGAACAACTGACTTCCCTATTTCCAGAGTGCGGAGTGACGGCGATGTGGCCTCGGCCAGAGACTCGCATCATGGGGGGGAAGGACTCGAGCTTCGGCCGGTGGCCATGGCAGGTCTCCGTGAGAAGAACGTCGTTCTTCGGCTTCTCTTCCACTCACAGATGTGGGGGAGCCATCATCAACGAAGGATGGATAGCCACTGCTGGGCATTGCGTTGATGAGTACGTATTCATTATTGCATTAGTCTATACGTATAGTGTTTAATAACATGCAAGAATAGAGCTTCGGCTGTTGACTGTAGCAAGTCTCCGTGAGACGAAAACTTTTTTTTTGTCTTCTCTTTTACTCATTAAACGGTAAAAGTACACTCACGAACAGAGAGCATGTACACATTGGGAGCTTGGCGTTGCGTTTGGCAAGCATTGATAGCGTACACTCTCAAACAGCGCTTTGTACGGCGGTATGACGCGCTCTTGGCAGGAAGCACGCGCTTCAGTGTGCACGGAAAAGTACGAATGTATGAGTTTGACAGGCTTTCAAAGCACGCGTTACCAAAGCGCGCGCTTCAAAGCGTCCAATGTGATATAAGCTCAAGATTGTATCTAAGTTTAGCTGTATCATAACTAATTTATTCCGTTTCTTTTTTTCCAGTCTTCTAACATCACAAATAAGGATACGCGTTGGAGAATACGACTTCTCCTCGATATCAGAGCAGTACCCGTTCGTAGAGCGAGGAGTGGCCCGCAAAGCGGTCCACCCGAAGTATAACTTCTTCACCTACGAATACGATCTGGCATTGGTGAAGCTGGAGGCGCCCGTGCAGTTCGCTCCACACATATCGCCGATATGCTTGCCAGCTTCAGATGACTTGCTGGTCGGGGAGAATGCCACTGTTACCGGTTGGGGGAGGCTGTCGGAAGGAGGGGTGCTACCCTCAATTTTGCAGGAAGTAAGTTTTCGTCTAGTATTCTAGTATGTAACTAAATAGAATTATAAACGAAAGCCCGTAAAGAGTTGCAGTCCACCTGAAGTATAAATACGATCTGGCTTTGGTAAAGTTGCAGCCGCCGCGCCTGTGCAGTTCGCTCCACACATATCGCCGATATGTTTGCTTGCTTCTGATGATTTTCTGTTCGGGGAGAAAGCCGCTGTAACCGGTTGGGTCCCCCAACCGGTTGGGTACCCCAGTCGGAAGGAGGAGTGCTCCCTCAATTTTGCAGGAAGTAACTACTATTCCACAGATGTCAACGGTATGCTTGCCTGCTTCTGATGATTTTCTGTTCGGGGAGAAAGTCGTTGTAGCCAGTTGGGGGAGGCTGTCGGAAGGAGGGGTATTACCCTCAATTTTGCAGGAAGTAAGTACTCGTATAATACTCTAGTCTGTAATTAAATAGGACTGTAAACGAAATGGCCCGCAAAGAGTTGCAGTCCACCTGAAGTATAAATACGATCTGGCGTTGGTGAAGCTGCAGCCGCCGCGCCAGTGCAGTTTGCTCCACACATATCAACGATATGCTTGCCTGCTTCTCATGATTTTCTGTTGAGGGAAAAAGCCGTTGTAACCGGCTGTGGGTGGTTGTCGGAGAATTTTTTTGTTGAAATATAAGGAAAAGATACATACTTTAAATATCTTTAATTCATAAGATTTATGAATGGTTTCCTGTTTTGCTTCACAGGTGCAAGTCCCCATAGTGTCAAACGACCGATGTAAATCTATGTTTCTGCGAGCGGGTCGCCATGAGTTCATACCCGATATATTCCTGTGCGCCGGCCACGAGCGAGGCGGGCATGATTCCTGCCAGGGAGACTCAGGCGGACCGCTACAGGTGAATATCATACTTGCTAGTATATTCTTAGTATTAAAGTATATAAAATTTATAACTAGTATATGATTGAATCAGGCGTCACCTGGCGGAAGTCCCTAACCATTGTGAAAAAAGAAAATATAGCTATGAAGCTTACTTCCGCAAAAACACAACATCCCACCCAGCCGCAAAAAGCACCAGCACCAAATTCAGCAGCAGAGAAATTTGGTGATGGTTTTCACACGATTTAACTCCTGAAGATGCCCCGGTTTAGGACGAAACATGTGTAGAGTAAGTAGTCTAATTGGTGAAGGTGCCATGTGTGTTGCGATCTTGCTAAATGCATGTACTGTGCACTGATATTTTTGTGGTGTGCATGTGCAGTTTTAATCGGGCGGGCGGGCGTTGCATATTACATGTTTGTTTCTTGCAGAAGTAAGCTACATATTTTTATTTTTTTCACAATACAATTTATAAAAACTAACGCGTCTGTCAGCACTGATTCAAACTCAGAGGTCCCGGGTTCGATTCCCAGTAAGAGTACATACATATTGTATTCGATTTGGTTGGTAGTAGGACTCTCAGTCTGCCTGGCTAGCTACTACCATTAGGGGTTATCTAAATCTGACGACATAACAAATTATGTTTGTAGGATTACTGTGTTCCGGCAGTTAGTATAAAATAGCCAGTTCCTCAGTGATTGAGGATTCCGGGAGTGGTGCGCTTCCACCTTCAGCCTTATCACCATTTAACATTACTTAGGTGTGATGAAGGCTAAGTGAAATACACGTAGTCGATAAAAAATTAGAATAAACAACAATTATTAGTTTCTTAACTTCTTAACTCAATAATATGAGGTAATAAATTATAATATAATAAAATAGACTGCGAACCGCACGAGGTTCCGTGGGCAGGCCCCCTTCACAAGGTCACTTTTAAATTTTATGACTTTGTATGAAATATAACAGAAAGAAAAAATTGCCCTTGGCGAGTTTCTTGCCGGTTCTTCTCGTTACAAGGTCTCTCACCGTAGGATTTGCGAACCGATGGCGTAGCTTTATTGGCGTTCACAAGTGCTGTATCAGCCTAAAATGAATTAACTATTTGAATTATGTAAGGTGGACTGACGATCTAGTCAAGGTCGCGGGAAGCCGCTGGATGCGGGCAGCGCAGGACCGATCGTTGTGGAGATCCTTGGGGGAGGCCTATGCCCAGCATTGGGCGTCGTACGGCAGAAATGATGATGATGATGAATAATAATTGAAGACATTCTTTATCATTTCAGGTAAAAGGAAAAGACCAAAGGTATTTCCTAGCTGGTATCATAAGCTGGGGCATCGGATGCGGCGAAGCAAACCTCCCTGGGGTATGCACAAGGATATCAAAATTCGTGCCTTGGATCCTACAGACAGTGAACTCGTAGATTCAGTTTAAATCGAGATTGACTGTTGTATGAACAACAAATTTAAAGAAATCAGTGATGTGTAAACTAAGACTAAGACCGGTGATATTGTTGCGGACAAACGACTGAAAATGACATTTCGATGACGCACAAGTGCAGTAAAGTTACCTTCAAAAATGTTGATTGAATTCAACGTTTTCTGAGGCGTTTTATTAATCGCTCCATCTTGATTTTTTTATGGAAATCGTAACATGATATTCTATAAACAAAATCGACGCTTCAAAAGCTGATACTTATAAACGCCCTTTTAACTGCTTAATAGGCTTTTAGGACTTTTTGTTCGGCTTTCTTTACCTGTTGAAGTTGCTTTAAAAATATAAGTTTAGCAGAATTCACAATAATTTTTGTTTCTGTAAAATTTTCAGCTATGTTGATTTTTCATTTAATTTGCTTACAAAGTACTTATAGATAGAGATTTCTACAGCACGGGTAGCATGATGAACTCGAGAAAGGTTTTGTCTATGTCGAAACGTCAAAAATGACAACAAACCTAATAACATTGTAGACAAACCTATTGTTGGGCTGTCAGTTATAGACTTTCGAGGTAGACAAAACTCTTCTCGGGTTTGTCATGCTACGCGTGCAGATTTCTTTTTATATTTATATTTTGTAATATGTGTTTTGATTAGGTACTACCATCTCTGATGCTGAATAAAACAAAATACCCCTTGATTAAGTATGTCTGTACATATTTATGTGAATGTAACAGGTAAAGTCAGTTGACAGATTTCTCCCTACAGCACTTGTAAAACGTAATTTTATGTAAATAACCTTTGTACTTAAATATCAATGTAATCTTGTAAGAATTAAGTTTACGATTAGGTTTTAAAATGTAAATAAACTGTATACGTATTTTCTTGCCCTTATTTTATATATACATATTTATATACAGTATTACTTATCGTTTTTACTTTTATAGCTTGTAAATATACTTTTGTACTTAACGCGTTTTGTATGATTTTTTTATAGATTTTTCTACCTTATTTAGTTTTAAACTAAAAATGTTTTACCAGACCCCTACAAGTTATGCATTTGACTATGTATTTACACACTCTGATGTGATGTTTGTCGATTATCATATTTTATACAATTTTGTTTGAATGAATAGTTTATGATGACGTTGATTTAATATTTGTTTGTATTAAATATAAAAATAATCCCACTACGTTGTTTTAATTAATCCCGATAGTAGCACAGTCATTATACATCGATGAAGATTTTTGGTTTTCTTTGCTTATAAATGTAATGGTTTCTGTGTTAAAAGTGGTTTTTTTAAATTAAAAACTTTGACCTACCTACCTTTCTGATCACACCTTCTTAAAGAACCTTCATTAAGTATTTTAAATATTCTATAAAAGTAAGACCGTATTTACTTGACGAAAAAAGGTGTTAGAGATTTATGTTGAATTTTCAATACTTACTCATATCATACCATGAGAGCAACAAAATCGATAATAGTACATGATGCTACAGTCAAATATTTTTTTGGATAAGTACGGAGTCCATACAAAATTATCCATTGTCCTTTAATTTTATGAAAAACGTAAAGGTATAGTGCAGAAAATTAGCACCTATAAAAATAGCCTCAGCCAGATATTGTTAAAACATTAATCGAATATTTAATAAAACAACATTTCCGGATAAAACATTGCATTATTTATTCAAGCAATTTATTTCATTACAAAGTTCATTCATAATTTAAAACTTATTTACAATTATTATCTTTCTAATATACTTAAAACATGCACATGCATCAAGCCCAACACATTCCTAAGACTTGCATTAGTAGCAAAAGGCACTCTTGGAAATGTTCCACTGACATATCACAGCACACAGTCACAAAGCCTCTATACCAAGAAGATATGATACAGTCATAGTAAAACAGCAGAGCCTCCTTAAACTCCTCGCTACAGCTCTCAAACCCTGGGTGAATAGCATCGGGAGCATTCTTACAATGTATGCTATTGTACTTCACATCGTATATCGGTATAGGCCTTGTTATAGGCGCTTTTGGTATGCCAAACTCCAAATCGAGCAGCCACGACAAATTGCTATGTAAATTGAACAATTTACATAATTGATCAATCATCGGATTCGGATCCAGATCCAGCATTGTCGCTCTGGGAAACATATCTTTTGGCAAAGTTAGGAAACATTCAACAGGGTCTTTAGGCAATGATGATTCTTCACTTGATGTGTCGTACAAGTGGTCAAATTCTGTTGATCTTGGAGATTCGCTGTCCATATCTAAACCGGGTACTATTTGTTCAGGTGAAAACTGGTGTAAACGTCCACACTCACAATTGGTTGTCATCGGTATGTCTTCAATGTACATTGGAAGTGGTTGTGGCATAACTGGTTGTACAACTGTTGGTGTTATTATTGCTGCTGTGTATGGACACAGAGGTGGCGTTAAAATTGGCGCTGTATTGTATACAGACATAGGCATAGGATATGGTATACTCAACACGGGACTATGGACATGAGCTGTTGTCATTACGTTCCAATCATGCATGGTAACAGTGTATCCTATATGAGGTTCACTGTAATGGGGAAATACGGTTGTCATTGTAGTTACCGGTAGAATAGTTGGTACAGTGGGTACCAAAGGAGCACTTATTACTCTAGCCACCTCTTCATAAACATGACTTCTGTTCACGACTTGGAATGGTAGGCATTCAAATCTTGAGTTTCTATATTTACTAAACTTCTTTTTAATTTTATACTTCCTCTTGTTTCCTTGTATTTCTTCAAGATTTTTGATGTTTTCATTATATTTTATGGGATTGCTGAAAGTGCTTTGATTCGATTTGTGGGTCATCGTGCAACATGCCTGAAATAAAAAAATTCAGATCAGCATTGAACTGAGATTTTAAATTATTTTTATGCATTCTGTAAGCTTAGTATCCCGCCTGAAAGCTACTTATAGGGCTCGTGGTTTTTACTATCACATTTTTCCTATACTTACAGCATTGAACTTCTAAACTAAATTTAAAACTTAAAAAATGCCAATATCCGTACTTACATCATATTCAAGTAGGTTTATTTATAGCAATAAAATTGATGTACACTTCAATAAATTAAAATAATAACTAATTACAATCCAGTAATTACACTATCGTCATGATATTCTCTAAACATTGGGTTGTTATAATGAATGGTCCTCAAAATTACCCTCAGATTTCTTATAAAAATACGGCAGGCAGGTTTTCGTTTACGCTCACTGGAATCAAGAGTGTTGAGGGCACGGAAAATAAAATATTTTAATTTTACTTCTCGCAATGTTTGAAGTTTGCGAATTTATTTCCAGTTTTTACTAACCTAGTATTTAATTTGTTCTAGCAAATCGTTTTTGATTAGCTTTAATGTTTTTTGATGGCAAACATTTTTACTATAGTTTTAAAATAATAATAAGTTATTGAAAGTAGGCTTTAAATATTTGTTTTAGGTATTTTATGACAAGGAACAATAATTCGGAAACGCTCAAAAAAATTTTTTTTACTCTTTCAAGATTAGTCAGTAATACACGGTATTTTTTTTATCACCCTATCCGGGGTATTTTAGGGATTATTCTACTCATGAAAACAAACAACTTTTATTATGGGATCAACACTGAAATAATTATTATTACAAAAATAACTTGTTCCATACGAAAAAGCAAAAAAATTAACATAGATGTATGGAAAAGCTGATTGTTTTTCGCGATTTAAGTGTTGGGCCCATATTAAAAGTTGTTTGTTATTATGAGTAGAATAATCCCTAAAATTACCCGGGGCGACAAAAAAACTAATGTCCTAAAGTTTTTTTACATGAAACTTTTATGGGATCCTCTGGTTAGTTTTTTTTTTTTTTTTTTTTTATTAGTTGATAGGCAAGCGCTTGTCCGCTATCACGCCTGATGTTAAGCGTTGATGCGATCTACGATGAATCGCGCTTGCCTAGAAGGTACCGGTTCACTCGCGACTTGAAGACCCCCAGATTGTACCTATCGGGAAATACAGACTCAGGCAAGGAGTTCCATTCCTTAGCGGTACGGACAATAAAATTAGAAGCAAAACGCTTAGTCCGTGTCCCAGGAATATCCACTATAAAACGGTGGCGCTGATTCGTACGTCTGGTTGTCCGTTGGAAGAAGGGAGATGGTGGAATTAGGTTGTGCAATTCCACTGCACACTCGCCGAAATGTATCCGATAAAAAACCGATAAGCTTGCAACTTTGCGTCTATGCTCGAGGCTTTTGAGCTTTTTATCGAAGAGATAGTCATTGCCAATGAGCTTTCTGGCCCTCCGCTCAATAGCTTCTAGTGTCTGGAGCTGGTATTTGGCAGAGCCATCCCAGAGATGAGAACAGTACTCCATACATGAACGAATTTGCGCTTGATAAAGATTGAGCAGCAGTTCCGGCGTGAAGTACTTTCTCACCTTTGCCAGAACGCCTAGCTTTTTAGACGCTAATTGAGCTTTACTCTCAATGAAAGAGCCAAAATTGAGAGATGGAGTCAAAGACATGCCGAGAAGCTCTAGATGTTCAGTAATCGGCACGGATACACCTCGGAAAGTAGGAGACAGGTCAAAATTACTCCTCTTGGCAGAGAACAGACACGCCTGGGTCTTAGATGGATTGAACCTGACCAGATTGGCATCGCCCCAATCGGAGACTGCCTGCAGTGATAGGTTCATGCGACTAACCATCGCCTCCCTAAGACACTGGACCTGTTCTGCACCAGCTCGAGCATCAGATATATAGCTCTCTATAACGGTGCTGTCATCTGCGTACCCCAAAATACCGGGTATAAGCAGGTCATTAATATGCAGCAGGAACAGCGTAGCAGAGAGAACCGAACCCTGAGGGACTCCGGCATTGATAGCCAACTGGTCGGACGAGCAGCCGTCAATGACAACTTGAATCGACCGATCCCTCAGGAAGTCCGATATCCAGACACAAAAACCGGTGGGAAGTCCGTATGCTGAAAGCTTACCAATAAGGCCATCATGCCACACCCTGTCAAAAGCCTTCGAGATATCGAGAGAGACGGCGAGTGCTTCTCCGTACTTCTCGATGGCTTCGCTCCATATGTAAGTGGCGTATGCTAGAAGATCTCCAGTGGACCGGTTTCGGCGAAACCCGTATTGACGGTCACTGAGAAGGTCGTTTGCTTCTAGATACGACAGGAGCCTATGGTTCAGTACACGTTCCATTATCTTACAGAGAATGGATGTTACCGAGATGGGCCTGTAGTTGGCAGGGTCGGCACGACTACCCTTTTTAGGCACGGGTTGCACGTTGGCCAGCTTCCATGACTTTGGTACTAGTCCCTTTGCCATAGATAGGCGGTATAGGCGTGTTAATACCGGAGCTAACTCAGGCGCGCAAGTCCTAAGAACTATAGCTGGTATACCATCCGGACCACTGGATTTGTTCACGTCCAGATCACGCAACGCTTTTCTTACCTCGGTCTGTCTGATGCGGACTTCCGACATTAAAGTCCCAGAACTTGGTAAAGCCGATGGTACAGCATTGCCAGGATCTAAACGCGAACACTCGGCAAATAAATTGGCAAATAAATCTGCCTTTTCCTTGGCGGTATGCGCCAGAGATCCGTCTGGCTTCAGTAGAGGAGGCATTGAGGAACGGCAAAAGTTGACCTCGACCGATTTAGCCAGGGACCAAAACGCTTTACTCCCTGATGGGAACGAAGCAAGTTTATTCCCTATTCGGCTTATATGGTCGAAGCGGGCTCTTTTGATAACCTTTTTGCAGGACTTGGCGGCCTTGTTAAAGGCTTTCTTCAATTCGCGTATATTCCCAGCTTTACGGGATCGAGCTTCAACCCAGGCAAGGTATGCCTCACGTTTCGATGCAACGGCAACTCTGCATTTGGCATTGTACCAGGGGTGAGCTTTGCTAGAGAGGGGCACGTCAGAGAATGGAATAAAATACTCCATACCCTGACGAAGCACATCGGCCACAGCATCCGCGCAAGCTGAGGGAGTGTGCTACAAAGAGCTTAGACTAAATACTGAGGTAACTGGAGTTTTCAGCCCGAATAAAAAAGTGTGCCCAGCAAATTTGACATTTAGTACGTAGTGGCTGTCAGTTGTCTCATATGACCATACGTATTTTTTCAAAGTGTAGGTGAGGCGGAAGACAGCCACAGTGCCACAAAAAAGTGTTAGTACTGCACTCTCCAGTTACCTCAGTATTTAGTCTAAGCTTTTTGGTGTGCTATAAAGCTTTATTTAAACTAAATAAGGTAAAATCGGTTGTCTATGGTCTTTGATTGTTTAAATTATGTATTGTCGACGTTGTTATTTTAATTGTGTATTGAAGCAAGAAAAACTAACTATAAGTTGTTTTCCAAGTACCCCTTTTACATTGATAGTTACCGACAAAGAGAAAAATAATACATAAGGAACCGATGGTTACCGATATCATCTACGTTTCATTCAATTTAAAACAAAACAATACATAGGTATTCTATTTAATAAGTAACTTTAAAATAGCCATACAGTTCAGTCAAGATGTTTGTCCGTGCTTGGTCGTGCTTGCAAAAGGTCGGGACACTCTGAATTTTTTATATGTGGTTAAGATCTAAACTCACATTAAAAAAACAAATTTGCGCGGGCGGCGGTGTGCCCAAAAACCATGAAAATTTCGTCCTTCTTTAGTTTTTGCTCAATACCTTAGTTATTTTTGTGATTGTTAAAAAATGTTAAACTCGCGTCAGGATCACGTGACCGTCAGATCGAAAATTCGAAAGAAGGACATGTGACTTGATCAAAACTGTTCCATGGTCATTACGATACGATGGCAAATTTCGCCACCGTTTCCAAAGTTGTGATAGATTAGAAAACGTGCGGCATTGGAGCCAGAAGACTTCGGCTCAAATCTAGTCCGTATTTTTTTCTTGTTTTTGTCAAACTCTTATTTTGTAAAAACGTCTAGGGAGCCCTTTTCACTTCTGCCGGCACCCCCGGAGTGCAACCCATTTTTTTTATTAATAAATTACAGTCTAAGATCCGATTAAATATTAGTTTCACTTCTCATGCTCGTAAAGTTCGTCTTTATGTTGGGTATAGGCTACATAAAATCGCTTTTTATGCTCTAGTGCATAAAGTACAATCTTAGTCTAAGTCTCAGACTCTAAGACAAAGGTCGTCAGGTAAACAGCCACACACGCAATTAAACTTCGTTAAATAATAGAAAAATGGAAATGAAGTATTTAGAAAAAATCGACCCGTCTCACAAGGTCGAGGTTTTTCGTTAAATAAATTTGTTATTTCATTCTGTTTCTTTATTTTTGTACACAATCCATGTTAAATCACTAAATTAATAAAACTAGGCAAAATTAATCAGCCTTATTACAAAAAAATGCTTTAAAACTGGTTTAAACTGAGACTAATAAATCTACGATTGTTACCGTACTAAAGTTAGTGCGGGTTTAAAATGTGTCCTTATTACAAATCGTAGACTAACGGAGGACAAGATAAAACCATTTTAAACCGTGGTTTATTTAATAAACAAATATTAAAAACAAAAATTATCATTCATTCATTCTTTTACACAGACTTCGTTCAATATAACTCGATCTAGCTAACATCAGACCGGCAGGTTATACCCGTCTCTTTCGTTCGATTCTGCCATGCCCGGAGAGTGAGAGAGACGGGTATAACCTGCAGGCGTTATGTTAGCTCGACAGAGTTATACGACATTTCGTTTCTCTAAGCGTTGATATGAACTTCACACTTTGGATGCATACATAACTTTAAAACAATAACGAAACAAATGGTAACAAACCATATTACTGTTCTTTCTCTAAGTTTTAATCCCTTGAACGAGCACAAGTAATACTCTTAGCAAGTTTTATAATGATTAATCGGAATACTTTTTAACTAACCTGCATGAAACGGAACGGCTACGTGGCGCGACTCGACTTGACACGACACGATGAGTACGATGACGGCCAAATCAAATGAAATGATACGTTTTGTAATTTGTTTATGTTACGTTAGTCTTTAGTTCACATTTTACGTTACAAAAACTTTGTTGTTGAGCATACGATGCAAATAATAAAGAAACAACTTGTTATCTATATTAATAGTGTACTGTTTTGTGTGGTGGAACCGAAGAAAAAGAGGGGTGAACATTATTGGAGTTCTGAAGAAAAAGTTAGTGAAAACATCGTTTATTGCATTAGTACCTGCCTACCTACCTATGAAATGCAGTGCTATTTATAATTTCTATTTTGATTAACGTGGATTTTCTTTTATTTTAGGATTCGGAAGTATTACGACAGCTGATTTCTCAGTCAGCTCTATCATAATACTAAATATCTTAGAAGACAAATCCAATAAAGCATCCATTAATTTAATGAAAACAAAAGAGTGGAAGAACATGTCAGTCAAGTAAGTGCACTTAAACCTTATACTTATTGGACACTCCGACCATTGCTTTTACCAGTGTCTAAGAAAGCACAAATAAAATTGTTTCTGAAATAGTATTTTTAAAAATGATGCTTACTTTTTTAGATTTAATGAGATAACTGGCCTGTCTGCTCACAGAAGGGAGCTAGCAACGACGAGAGGTGGTGGAAAACCACCATGACCTTCTGCACAAGACATGCAAATAATGGCGATTGCTCCTCATGACATTGTCAATGAAGTAAACAACTATGAAAGTGATGCAATGGTAAATAAAATTGCTTGTTTATGCCAATGCACTGTGCAATCATTCTATCATTCACAACAGTGTGAAAACATTTGATTTTTTACTCATTTTAGATTCCAATGACTACAAATACAAAAGATGTGTTTGTTGACCCTAAACCTGGCTAGTTACGAAGTGCCTAACTGAAGAAACAACATTCATTACTGATAAAAATTCAGAACAAATTTTTATGGGGTGCAAGGTAAACAGTGTATGATAAAATTACAATCCAATACACTTCCATTTAGTAAATTTTTAATTTTGTTTAATTTTAATTCAGGAATAAACTACTACTAACTAGATATCATTTAATAATATTTGGGTCAAGTGCTTTAAAGTACCTAATTCATCTCTTACAAGTATAAAAAACAAAGACTAAACATCTAATTTTGTGCTTACTTTTATTTAAAATTAATTAATTAATTAAAAGGTATAAATGACATCCTTCTACAATAGTTCAAATGTCCTTGTGTACTACAATATCCTAATCCTAACTAATATTATATATGGGAACCATGCAGGTGAAACCGTGGGTGGAAGCTAGTTTTATAATAAAACTAGCGGATCCTCGATCCTCTACCCGCGTGGTATCCGTTCCCATGGGCATATCGTCTTCTAAATCGATCCAGTCGGTAGTTAGTTCCTGGGATTAGCCTGTTCAACCAAACAAACAAACTCCGGCTTTTTAATATTAGTATAGACTAGCTTTCTGCCCGCGGCTTCGCCCGCGTGTTCTACACGACGTTATCCCACGGGAATGTGATATATTTTGGGGATAAAAAGTAAACTAAGTTACTCCTTATTACATCAGCTACCTGCCAGCGATAGTCCCTTCAAAATCAGTCTAGCCGTTTCAGAGATTAGCCGGAACAAACAGACAGACAGACACACAAAAATTTAAAAAAATATTATTTTGGTAGGTATGTTTATCGTATATTATTATATAATCATAATATGCATGTAATAAAAAGCGGTTATTTTAATATTACAAACAGACACTCCAATTTTATTTATTTGTATAGATGTATAAGTAGATTACAACAAACATGACCGTTGTGATACTGATATAAAATTATCTTTTCAGATACCTACTTGTTAACAAGAATGAAAATTGACAAATGAAAATTGTTATAATGTTTATTATTAATTTGAAGGACTGATATTCATAGGAAAATTTTGTATTAGTTACATACATATTAAAATTGAATATTTAAAAATGAGTTTCAATAAATTGCCTTCTAATATTTCTTCTAATATGGTTTTGTACTAAAACCATCCAAGATGCAGATCAGTCTTCAATATTCTTCTCACCAGGACACAAGACTTCCCTCATATCTATGGCAATATTGTGGAGGACTGCAGTATCAATGTCTCCAAACATGCCTCTCAATAGGCACCGAAATTTTTGCTTCCACAAGCAAAAACACCTTTCGACAGTATTCTGAGTATGGATATGACACCTGTTGTATCTTTCCTGTTGTGGTGTAGAAGGGTTCAGCACTGGAGTAAATAAGTATGGGGTCCAGGGATAGCCACTGTCTCCTTGTAATATTCCAGAGAATGCACTAACTTCAAACCTCTGTTTTAATCTACATTCTCAGAATATTCTAAGAGTCATGTACACTGCCACACCACCTGGTAACTAAGTCCATTATTTTCAGGTCTGCATCACATCACAAACCACCTGAAAAGTAAAAGCATATTAGAACTTAACATTCTACTCTTATAACAGGTTTCCAAAATCTGTTTTAACAAGCAATAAAATGATGCAGCAACACAGCCTCTTAGAGCTGTTTTTAATAGAAATTAGTTATGTTAATCTACCTAATTAGGAGAACTTCTACCATGAGTTTTCTGTGACTTACTCGCTAGCGATGGCGTAAGACAAATGTATGAGTTCTTTGAATAACCACTAAAAGCACTGTTCAATTTAGGCATACATTTAGTCACTAGCGCATGCATCACAGTAAACTCATGGTAGGCCCGAGCAATCTCAGCTAAGAAATATTATCTATATAATGATTTATGCCTCACTTGGAAGTTATAAGATAATTAAAATATAGAAATATTTTCGTAATTTACCTGCACATTATTTGAAAAATATCTGGCCCCCATCGGCATTTATTTTCTTTATTCAGAGCACCAGAGTACCTACAGTCAATTGCACCTATGACTGTAGAATAATTCCTACTGCGCAATTCTTCCATAGTTTTCTCCTGTTCATTTAAAGTAGCAGGCATTTTTATAAATCTTCGGGACATCTGTGATAAAATTTCTGGTACTTTTTTACAAGTTTTGCTGATGACTGGTTAGATAGACGTCGCTAACACATCAAGAACTTCCAAATGTATGTTAAAAATCAATTTTTAATGATTTGTTAAAGAAAAACCACTGAAATAAATTGAAATCAATTGAAATACGCACGGAACAAAATCAAAGATAACCTCAAACGTCAAACTTAGTCCATAGATAAACTAGGGGTCTCGGCGGTTTAACTTTAGTACCATAGATAGTCCACGGACTAATGATAAACTTCGTTTTGTAATAACGTTTTACTTAATCCGTGGTTTAAACTCTGTTTAATCCCTGTACTAATTTTAGTCTGCGTTTTGTAATAAGGGGGAATGAGTTTTGTAAGAAATAAGTATTTCAAGAGCATTATGGACTACGATCTATGCTAAGTCACTGTGCTGCCACTTCCACGTATAAAAAAAAGAAAAAGAAAGTTTTCCCGCCAATATGGCGAAGTCTTTATTTTTTCTTTTTAACCGACTTCAAAAAAAGGAGGAGGTTATCAATTCGACTGTATATTTTTTTTTTTTTATTATTTTTTTTATTTTTTATGTGTGTTACCTCAGAACTTTTTAGTTAATGAACCGATTTGGATAATTCTTTTTTTATTTAAAAGGTGATGCTTCTCGTGTGGTCCCATTCAAATTTTATCAAGAACTGGCCAGAAGTTCAGGAGTTATCCTGAATAATGTGTTTTCAGACTTTATTTGGGTATATGGACGATTTCATAGTTTCATCAAATTGGGGATCATTTTCAAAATATATTTTTTTTCGAAAGTTGGTAAGTACTTCTGACCTGATCTTACTTTCACCAAGTCAGGACCAGGGGATCAAATTCCAGGAAAATTGCGAGAAATTCTCAAATACAGGCAAGTCGTTGCATCTGGTAGTCATCATCTCATAGTGATGAGCTGGTGATGGAACCTACAACTCCTTAACGGTTAGGAGCTGGAGAATATTTCTTTAAGTATTAATCGTACGTATGGGCCAATAGTTATATTCTTTCAGGTTATTAGGGTGAGCTGCTGATGAGAGGTGAAACTCCTCAACAGTTAGGAGTTATATTATGATGTTTTATAAATACCATATGCACGAATGGACCTTCAGTTGTGTTCCTTCAAGTTATCTAAGTAGCTAAAGATGGAAAGCTGAATTCCGTAACGGATAGGATATTTACAACAATTTATCATAATCACCATGTAGTTTCTTAAGCTACTTCACTAAAAATCGAAAAATAAAACGTTTTTGAAAAAAAATGTAACCGCCTTCAAAACGGATCTTCAAACAAAAATTAACAAACACTAAAAAACGAAAAAAATAATAAGATTTTTTAATTTAAAGGACGATGATACGTGACTTTTTCTAATTTATCTTGGTACTTACTGGACTGTTTGAAGTCGGTGCCAAGCCAAAAAGAATAAGAACGAAATATACTGAGTGAAATAACTAACATATAAAAAAACCCGGTCCCAAGCGTGAGGTGTAGGACGTAATTACCTAAATACGTATAAGACGGCACCGACTTCAAACAGTCCAGTAAGTACCAAGATAAATTAGAAAAAGTCACGTATCATCGTCCTTTAATAGTATATTATGATACAAGTGAGCTTAGGTTGCTCATTATACACGAGGCTGTGGGTTGCAGCCCGAGCCGCAGGCGAGGGCGTAACTCAGCCGAGTGTCTAGTGAGTAAGTTGCTCACGAGTTTCATACGCACTTTTTCAACACACTTGCGAGGAAAAACAAACATTTATTGCATACATATTGTATTAACCTAATATTAACTAAGGGAAAAAGCGCGCAAGTTTTTTTTTTGCACGCGCCAAATGTAAGGTGTTTGATTACATACAGCCATACAGCCTACTTCAAAATAATTAAGTATAATAATAGTGATAAAATGCAAATGTTTTATAACAAATTATTGTGAATTATAAATAATTTGATACTTAATGATATACTTAATTATGTTTTTTGTCTTAATTAGAAACACATTTATTTATTCTAAAAACGTAAATGGATTTTCAGCCGTATAAAACCTCTTTGTTGTTACAAAAAAAGAACTGTATCTATTACCCGCTGAAATTGAAAATGCTCTGTTGACTCGCATATAACTTGCAGTTAAGTACTAACTTAACTTTGTAGGGATACTGTATTACCCGGTTAAATTGAAAAGTCTCTGTTTACTCGCATATAATTTGCAGTTAGGTACTTACTTAACTTTGTAGGGATAATTCTATTACGCAACTAGTACTGTAATATTATTATGCACGCGTGGGTTATAGTTCGGTTTATGGCCCTAAGATCGATGTAATAAGGCTCACTTTATGAGCAAGTGTGTTGAAAATTAAAAAATCTTATTATTTTTTTCGTTTTTTAGTGTTTGTTAATTTTTGTTTGAAGATCCGTTTTGAAGGCGGTTACATTTTTTTTCAAAAACGTTTTTTTGCAATATTGTTATTTATTTTCCTCACACTCGAAGTGAAAAGCAGAGTGTATAACTCGTACATAAAACCCATTTTACCCTCGAATTGACTATCTATCCTCGCCTACGGCTCGGGTGGATATATACGTCTCGGGTAAAATAGTATGTTTTATGCACTTGTTGTACAATCTACTATTCTACACCTACACAAACACCATCACCTTCACACCATTCCAAGTGTCCTCAAAAACAAATTGCGAGTGCAGTGCTGTTAAAAATATTCCGTTTCAATCGAATGCCCCGGGCAACCCTGGGGGTAGGTGCGGTTTCAAAAGGGTATTCTTTAAAAGAAATTCCCGCTGCAAATTGCGCCGGTCGGTTCCTAACGACGTCTATTGTGCTACCGACCAGAACCTGCACTGGTATTTAGCCGTGTCCGGGTGAATGGTACTGGTTTGTTTGATCCGAGCCTTTTGTATCATGTGACGCTTTTAATTCGGGGATGTTGCGTTTTTTGTGCCGTTTGATTCAAGGGTTTTACTAGCTCGTTCATAAATCACCTGTAACCATTTTAACAAGCTTTTAAGAAAGGAAAATTGGTTACTACACGTAGGGTACTTTTGCGATCGGTGGTTGTTAATTACTGTAAACACTTCTGAAGCACGGAAGAGCACGAGATATTAAAATTTTGACAATCTCTTGACTGGAACGAATTTCACTTCAACACTATCTCACTCAGGCCAAACAGAATAACTACTATACGAATGAGTTTACATTATTATCCTCAGAATGTGATTACTTATGATAAAACTAGCTTTCCGCCCGCGGCTTCGCCCGCGTGGACTACATGACGTTATCCCGCGGGAATGTGACATTTTTCCTGGGTAAAAAGGCCTGGCCTATGTTCCTCTCCAGGCTACAAAGTATCTGTGTTCCAAATTTCAGCCTAATCCGTTCAGCCGTTTTGGCGTGATTGAGTAACAAACATCCAAACATCCAAACATCTAAACTTTCACATTTATAATATGAGTAGGATGAACTGTTGCCGTCCATCACAAAAAATCTATTTGCTCATACGGTGCTCCAACGAAACAGTAGGTACGCCCTTAAAAGGAAAATGTTCAATATGTTATCGGTATCATCATCATCATCCGCCATTTAATGTCCCACTGCTGGGGAACTGGCCTTCCTTATGGATGGATAAGCCAGCCCAGTGCGGATTGGTGGGTATTAACGACTGCAAATACAGCCAGGGCCCCGATCGCGGTAATCCTATGACGCATTAGTAAAGTGTACGTGCAGTTAACGTGCAGTTGACATGCAAAACCGTTTTTGATAACTTTGACAGTGCGACAACGTTTTCTGTTCCGGTGATAATCTTTGGAAATAAAACAGTTTTCATACGACAGTCTATTTTGACAGCTAATTTCGTATTGCAAGCATATTGCAAGTGGTTCCTCTGTCACGTATGTCACCGGATTAGACAGTATTGTGGGACTAAATGAAAGGCGAATCACGAAAGAGATATATTGTGCGAATGTGGAAGTACCGGTTGCGCAAGGGCGTCCCAGAAAAACCTACACGGACCAAGTTGAAGGTTTACTAAAAAAGACTGGTGTACGTAGTGACAAAAATCGCCGGGCATGTATGAAAAGATTGATGGATGTGAATGAAGCGAAAGAAGTCATAGATTAATAACTCTTCGCTTAAAGAAGTGTGCAAGGATCGTAGCAGGTGGCGATCCATAGTCTCTGCCTACCCCCGTGGGAAATAGGCGTGAGTATATGTATGTACTAGCTGACCCGGCAAACGTTGTTTTGCCATATAGTTAAATTTTATTGGACACGAACTTCGTATCAACTGCCTGACACAATGTCACTTATATTAAAAAAAAAGAAATCCTAACCGGCAAAAATGTCAGTGATTACATACTCTTTGACATACCTTCTCTTTGGAAGCTGCTAAGAAATGAGAGTTGTGTGAAGTATGACAGCTTAACGGTTTTCTATACAAAATTACCATTATTATTTTATAATTTTCCTGGATAAAAAGTAGCCTATGTTACTCTCCAGCTCTCAAATTATCTCCTTACGGAAAATCTCGTCGATCCGTTGCTCCGTTTTGACGTGAAAGACGGACAAACAAACAAACAAACAAACAAATAAACAAACAAACAAACACACTTTCACATTTATAATATTAGTATGGATGGATGTAGGTTTGCGTGACGTGTGCGTCGTTATGTCATTACGGCAATACGAAGTCAAACATCAAGACGCAAACGGTGATCGGCCCGCTCTGGACCAAACGGCTTAACGTGCCTTCCGAAGAACGGAGGAGCTCGAGATTTAAATTTTTTGGTGACTCAATCAGTGATCGACCATTTCGCGATTCGCTTAATCTTAACGATCGCAGGACGAGCGCGCTAACCTCTGAGCCACGGGCTCCTAAGCCACGGGCTCATATAAGTTATCGGTAGGATAAATATTAAAGGTAGGTATTAATTAATATTATATGCGCTAACATTTCGTATAAGAAAGTCAAAAGAACGAAGCTCAACTGCTAATTGTCAAAATCACACTAGTCCGCTTAAAGATTTTTCTTCCATATCAACAACTAGCCTTCCGCCCGCGGCTTCGCCCGCGTGTACTTCACGACATTATCCCGCGGGAAGGTGATATTTTTCAGGAATAAAAAGTAGCCTATCTCCTTTCTCAGGCTCTAGACTATATCTGTACCAAAATTCATTAAAATCGGTTTAGTAGTTTAGGTGTGATTGTGTAACACACAGACAGACAGAGACGTTTTTATAATATAAAAAGTAAGGATTAATGGCCCTAAACTTCAGCATATTTCACCCGGCGTTAGTATATATTATAACACTGTTTCCACCTCGAATTTCATCGCATACGCTCGTATATGCGATGTGCACCATGTCACCAGTTATTTTTTATCGTGTAGATAGGTACTAGCGATCGAATAATCAAGTTTCATCGACCCGCTGAGGCTGCGAGATACCACCGTTTTGTGAAAACTGTCCATGGAAATAAAAATATAATAAAAGTTTGTGTGCCAACATCAGGTTCCGGTCGTGTTGTATCGATATCGGAATAAAAGTTGTTGATTGGTGAAGCTTTGTTCTGTTTTTAATCCTTTCACGAACTCAACGTAACTACTGTGATAATAAAATTACAAGCGGATTAAAACTACGAGTACCTACCTAAAACATTTTTAATAAAATTTGTATTATTTTTATTTGCCAACTTTAAAATGAGATTTGGAATTTTGTACTTTGAGCATTTTATAACAGCGTAATAATAATTTAATTGGATGTATTTGATTAACACTTGTGATGCAATATTAATTTTTCATACAAAGAATTGTAAGTATGCCATTTATATAGAAAGAATAGAAAAAATAAATAAATTGGATTTCGTTCAAGTGCCTGCTGTAGTAGCAATTAATGCATTTTTGCACATCAATCACAGACTCAATACCATCGTCTGATAATGAGCCCTTTAAAGCCCCATATAAGGTTTTTGCTGAATATACGACAACATCCAAACAGCAAATAAAAATCAATCTTATAATTAGCTAAATACGATAAGTAGCTAAATACGATACCAGATCCACCAAAATAGTTTTTAACAAAAATGAAGTCTTAAAATGAAGTAGTAATTCGGAGCTTTGAAACATGTTCAAAGAAATTGTGTGCGAGCAAAATGCGGCGATTCAGTGGGTTCATCTAGTCCTTATATCTTGGATGCCAGACGTCCCGCATGGACTTGCCTTTGACTGCTATAGCATTCGGTAGACCATGCCATTTGCAGTCGGTTGTCCGAAATAATAGAGGAAGCATTTTAGACAATGTATTTTCTATTGAGATTTTTTGGAACCGTAAGTGTACGGCCAGAGTACCCGCTCTGGTCTTCATTTGTTATCAACCAAACCACATTAGATTGCTTTGGTCATGGACCATTTTCCCAATCCATGATAGGAAATAGGAAAATGGGTTCCATCCATAAGGAATGCCAGCAATAGGGATATTATTATTGTCTGATGATGATTTACGGTTTCATTTTTCTAGGTAACTAAATTAATAAGATGGTATATTATTTATCCATGCTCGCCGCAGCCCAGTAGTGGCTTAGGATGTGGAGGCACATATTATACATATCCCAGATACGTTGTCTTGAGCTTTAGCTTATGTTGAAAACTAGGAACCACTTAGAGAATATATTTGAACTCTTGTACAGATATAACAAACGCTTTCAACCTATAACTTAAGCCCCCGGTTCTCACCGATTGCCCGTCCTTTGTCTCCGAGTTTACACGACGATCCACAAAACCCCCGTACGTGATCATTTCGGGACTTAAACACAGCTTTGCTTAAAAGATTTCCAACAGACTTGGTGGTTTCGCAAATGTTCGGTTTTGAATAGACGTGATGTGACATTTTCAAGTTCCAATTTTAGGTTTAAACCGTTATTTGGCACTTGCACTTGGGAAGACGCTAAGGCTTCATCTTACCTATCTTACGGCCGAGTACTCAACTTTAAGAGTGTCTCGAACATCGCCCTGTTGCATTAAACGACAAAGATATGAAAGAGACGGCATGATGTTTGAGACGCTCCCAAAGTTAAGTTGCTTTCGAATGGCATTAGCCTTTTAGGTGATGGTAAGATGGAATCACGTTACTATCGGAATTCTTCATCGCTGAAGAAACTGTCTATCTTATCTAATTGCCACAACACAACAGGGTGCCTACCATCAACTCTTATTGCGGTTTTGTTTAGGACCTAAACTGATCTGCTTCGCTTATTCGTACCACGACAGCTTAATATCAATGACAGCGATTCAGTGATCATTCAATGACATTTCACAGCCGCTAAGCTGTCATGTAGGTAGTTTTATTTGACTTATAACTCTACCAAGCTAACATGACACCTGCAGGTTATACCCGTCCCTCTCACTCTCCGGGCATGACAGAATCGAGTGAAAGAGACGGGTAGAAGAAATAAGGACACAAATCGTTCGGTCATTCACATTTAGCAATTCATTTGCGATCCAGTTTTTAGAAGGTCGGAGTACGAAAGAAAGCAGTTCATTTTAGGAACCTATTCTGCATCGCGCTATTTTTGAATTGCTGTCTTAAAGTTGATGGTAGGCACCCAGTGCCCAAAATAAAAACAAACAATATTTTGCATAGATTTGGATTATGGCTTTAGTCTTTTTGATTGTATCGTAGATCTTTCTTTGCTAATATAAACTTCTTTTGAGCTCCATACCTATCTGTGTAAACTGTAAATAATTTATGCATCTCAATGTTTAAAAGTTACTGTAAAAAAACTAAAAATATACTATCAGGATATTATTCCATATTATTGCAACAATAAAAACAGAATAGTCTATATTTACGTACACAAGTACTTTAGTACAGAAGACGCCTGTGTTCCCAGTGCTAACAAACGCAATATCCATTATTGTTAAACTTCATGTCCAATCTCGGAGCGCCCGACAAACAGCTGCAGTTATCCTGATTACGATTTTAATGGCGAATGGCGACTCTTTAGGATTCAGCTTATTCTCAGTCCATTAAGGACTGAAGTGGAACTAAACGATATCTTTGATTGCAACGGCTAGCTTTGAATTAATATGAGTTATTCGTTTTATTTTAATAAAATAATTCTTCATTATCGATAAATAATCAATAAGCTCAGAACTCAGTTTGTCAGAAACATGAGAAATTAAAAAAAATTGGACCAAATACTTACCAAATACCATACAATTCGTAACCAACTTGTGTATTTTCCAGGAGAGCTGCGGGCCGATCGCGGTAATTTTATGACGCATTAGTCAAGTGTACGTTAAAACCGTTTTTGATAACGCGCAGCTTTGACAGTGCGACCACTTTTTCTGTTCCAGTGATAATCTTTGGAACTAAAACAGTTTTCATACGACATCGACAGCAAGAAATTTGTATACAGTTCCATGTACGACAGTCTATTTTGACAGCTAATTTCGTATTACAAGTGGTTCCTCTGTCACGGATGTCACCGGATCAGACAAGATTGTAGGACTATAGGTTTGCGTGTGCGTCGATATGCCATTACGGCAATACGAAGTCAAACGTCAAGACCCGAACGCGATGAAGACGCGCTGCATAGAATTACGGCGTTTGGCCCGCAGTAAACAGTTTACTGCACTGCAAACATAAAAAGAAAGAGTCAAACTTACAAATCCTAAAATCCTAACAGCGGAATAAAGCTAAAAATGGTGTCGTAACAAGTGAGAAATTCACGTTGAAAAGTAAATCAGCTGGCAGGCTGCATTATTTATGACCTGCCGTGCTCCAATTTCCCTTTTAGAATGTTATCTGGCATACGCGAGAGGTCCGGCCTACACAAAACATACCTACTTTTGTTTAAGAATACACATTGATATGCTGTCTCTGGAAACGGCCAGGGAATCAGAACTGATTGAATCGTTAATCGAAAACAGACAAGAAAGAAAGAAAGAAAGAAAAACCATTTATTTTGGCATCACACGACAAAACAACAAATATTATAACTCGAACACAAGTAAAACAAAAACTAAAAATTAACACAATTACAAAAAAGGGAAAACAAAAACTGTGGCGTGTGAAGTCAAAATTTCGCCCAACTCTGATACTGATATTCTGTTGACACAAGAGGGGTTTGTCTGTTTAGAGCAAAGGGTAATTCCACGCTTGCTCCACTTACTCACCTTCGTCCTAAGTAGTGTTCTATGGGCAAGAGAATTTCATTGCTTTTTTATACAGGGGCACCGTTGCAATAACTTTAACCACGGCTTCAGACCATCATGCTGAACAACTTACAGCAAGAATTTTTTGTCGGAAATAAAAAAAAACGACTATTCATACAAATTTAGCAACTAATCGGGACATTTTGTATGGAGAGTCGAAATATTTTTTTCATTTTCGACGAAAAACTCTTGCTGTGCGTTGTTCAGCATGATGGCCTGAAGCCATGGTTAAAGTTATTGCAACGGTGCCCCTAACACCCTGTAGGTATTACACTTCCACTTCCCTCGGTTTTATTCATTGCGGGCGTTTTTACTACTTGTCGTCATTTTGCGCCTCCTTCTGTTTTGATCGTCATTCTGCATATGCCTGATTATATTTACTTTCTAAATCAAAACAACCGAAATCAGGAAAGTAAGCTTGAGTGTACTTATTTATCAAAACCAAAGTTAGTTTTAGAATTCAAGATGTTATTAGTTTGGCCTGATGTATGTGATATTGTTGGAATTACTTAAATATATTCGAGTATAGCGTTCTGTCTAAGTATCATCAACACGAAATATAACACAACACTTTTTAATAGTTACTGCCTAAAACCAAACTATACAAAGTATAATAATACTTATCTTGTTGTGGCAAATTCTTTGATTTTATGATAACAATCTGTCATCCTTGTTTATGTTGTTTACTTTTCTGTTAAACTGTTACGATAAATTTTATGAACACAGAGGCGCTTCCAGTACTGCTAAATCGTTGCATATCCTAATATGTACAAATCCTCGGTGTCATTTACGTTGAACACTGCTTTTTATTCATACAAACCCTATTTATTTCCAGCACTGGAGAGAAGGATCTTATACAATTTACCACGCTGTTGTATAAGTATCTTGCCTTATTAGAGAAGTTGTGGCAGTTAATAAATAACTTGGTAGGTAAGCGATACATAAAATTCGAGGAAAAAAGGTTTTTTTTAATAACTAAATAATAACGAGTTTAACGTTATATTTAACCAATGATGCTAGTGAGCGAGCATGAATATTTCAATACTGAGTAAGACAAATAGCCTTCCTAACATAAACTGAGTCCAACCAATTGTTCACTATATTAGCCAGAACATTCCTTTTATTAACTGACAGATAATTTGTTTACTTTCAGCACTGCGAATCCATATATTTTACGTCGACTCCTGACGCATCAATAAATTTCGTATGTAGCAACATCAATTTTCACCAATATAGTGGGAAATTGAAAGATTACTATTTTGTTGATCCTTACAATATTATTTCTCATACCTTCAGAAACTTATTTGGTATCATTAATCAAAGCTAGTATCGATGTTCTCAGATTGATTGCGAACGAGAATAGTGGACAGTGTGAGGCAGAATGTGTGGTATTGTTTATACCGATTCATACAAAACAAATATTTGGAGTTGGGCCGAATGGTCCACTATTATTTATTTGTCGGCTCCTAGATCGGGCATGATTTATTTTGGCTGCCACCCTTCGGGCCTTTGATCTGGGTCTAATGTGTACATTCCGTCTTCGTGCGACGTCGCATATTTTTCTTCAGGCGCAACGACTTTTTAAAGAAACATTCTTGTTTTACATACGAGCTTCACGTAGGGCAGAGGTACCCTTTGTGGCCACTTTAAGGGTTTTTTGACTTTTAAGCACTAAGTACTAAATGGTCTTAGGTATTTAAGAGACAAATTCTATCTTAAATTATAGATAATTTATCTACCTTTAACGGTACATTTTACAAACTTTAAAAATTAAAATAGTTTTCTGTATATAACACAAAATGTGGGAGGGGTGCCAAATGTACCGGTTTTGGCCACTTATTGATAGTTGTAAGTTTAGCGAAAAATCAAAACCAAACCTAGGTTAAAATAATATACTTATCCTAATGCAAAAATAAAGTAGTTAGAAAAAATCGACCCGTCTCACAACCAGCTCCGATGGGACTCGAACCCACGGTTATTTTCCATTTTTCTATAATAAAAATTGCATTGTGAATGTATAAAAGTAAAAATTTAAATAACTATATCCTAATGCGTTAGAAACAAATCTATTGCAAAACTACAATTTAATTGTAAAAAACAAAGGTTTATAAAGTATTTCGTCCAAAACTAATTTCCTAAAATTTTCATACTAAACATTTTTTAAAACAGAAAATGGGATTTATTGAAAAAATTATCGTATTACTTATGGAATTCCAACCTTAAAATACTTTATTTTAATTGCCTTTAGCAAAAATAGCGATAAGTTGTTTCGAAAACTTTTAAAGCAAAAAGTGGCCAAAACCGGTACTTCTGCCCTACCTTTGTTTAGTAAATAAAATGTTCATCAAGACTTGACATTGCGGGATTGAGAAAGTACAAACCACATCACGGAAAAAAATCTGCCTTTGATGTGATGAAAAAAACAAAATGGCGGCAAAAAATTACTTTCTGTATGTACTTATATTCGTAGTGCCTAAACGGATCAAGCGATTTCAGTGCGTTTTTTTTAATTTTGTATGTAATTTTATTTCATTCCGTCCTTTTTAAATTTAAAAAGGACGGAATGAAATAAAATTTTAAAAACTCCCGACAAAAAAAGTCAAAAAATTAAAAAAAAAATCTCTCTTGGTCGGGGGACCCCGAACGTATAATATACTCTTTTAGTACTTCTCTTTTTGTGGTCCCCCGACCGAGAGAGAAATTTTATTAATTGACTTTTTTTGTGGGCTTTTTACCTTTTATAAGTAATTGAGTATTAGTAGGATAAAATCAACCATTACCAATAAGGTCGGTAGAGGTGGACAGTTTGGAAATAGTATCAGCACATATAGTAATGATTGACTATGGCCTACCTGTATTTAAGAAAAGGCGCATTGTCCACTTTCTAACGCAAAAAGGAATTTATAGAAAAGGGAAATTTAAATGTCATTGCATTTTTATAAAAGTAAACAGGAACTATGAATAAAATGTTCGTTATAAAGTATGTTCATAAAAAATGGAAAATGAAGTATTTAGAAAAAATCGACCCGTCTCAAAACCAGCTCCGATGGGACGGTTGGGTGGGATGGGGTTGTGAGACGGGTCGATTTTTTCTAAATACTTCATTTTCCATTTTTCAACCATTAAAATTGCATTGTGAATGCAAAAAAGTAAAAATTTAAATAACTATGTTCATAAATTTATTTCATCAAATGAAAGACAATTGCACCAGATACTTATACAAAGTTTCCATCAGCCATGACGATTGACAATTTAATCTATAATGTTCACTTTGACCTGTTCCAGGAGCTTTGATTTACATCGATTTATTTTCTTGTATTTAGGATTTGCTTTAACTGATCTTCGTATACTACTCCTAGTCATCACCCTGTCAAATATTTCTTCACTGGTATCATCACTGCCGTCATCAGAAAAGTGATTGTTCATACTATCGTTTAATTTTTTAGGCCTAACTACAATAGGTTCCATACCGCCATCAGAAAATACTGCATCTTCTAATGTTCGGTCGTCGTCACTAACAGGCCTTTCATTACTAAGCTGTCGTGTAAAAACTCTTCTCATAGAGTTTGGAACTTCTAAATTATTTTTCTTTTCTTCCTTCTTTTTTGATGCTTCTCTATTGCTTGGTTTGTATTTCATTGGTGAGAAATCAACTCTTCGTAAAAAGCTTATGGGGTCAGCAAACCGTCTGCTGCATTTTCTTGTGGTTTTAATTTCAACTTTAACTTCTTCTATCTTTGAACTACTATCGTCATTTTCCATAGCTACACCGGAGTCAGAATTTGAATCAACAACTATTTCTGGAACACTAACTTCTTGTGCCTTTAACTTGTTCTGCAATTCCTCAATTAACTCTGCTTGCTTTTGAATAATTTCGTCTTTTTCAGCCAACTGTTCTTTTACTGTTTCCGCTCTTAAAGCCAAACTCATCTCATATTTGTGCAGTTCTCCCGATAAGAATTCTAATTCTTTTTTTCTATTATCTTCTAACTTTTTGATATTAGCTGCTTGTTTGACGTAAGATTCTCGGAGTTTCTGAATTTCTTCTTTGTGGGTTGTTTTTAGAAATTTGATTATGTTAATAGCTTCTTGTAATGTCTTTGGTTGCATCATGTCGTCTTTGGCAACCGGTGCTGACATTCCTCCAACTAAATGATATCTGGAACAAAAGAACATATAATTAAAATCATATTAATAATTGCTTAACACACAGCTATACACTAATTTGTGATTAATAAATTATTTAATTAGTGATGAACGTATCATATTTTAAACAAATTACAAGTTCATTAAATTGCATTTTAATGTATGTTGCATATTAAGCTTTGCGTAATGAATTGGAAAAGCCCTTTCTATTTAATTTTATAGAGTAATATCACTAAAGACCGCTTTAACTTCAATTATGAATCGGTTATATTCACGAAGCTACACAATGTTTGATGAACCTACATTTGTTTACATGAATACAGCCATTGTAATGTCAACATTAGGGTTATACCACGTGCATAGAGATAGGTATAGGGCATACCACACAGGTGCCCGTGTTTATAGTGCAGGTTGGCATCGTTCACAGAAGTATAATAACAAAGTCTTATTGTTCCAAGTGGCACTAATAACCTTCTGGAATTGGACTTCTATGTACGTACCCACGACACTGTGCAATGCTCTATCAGAAATCTATCGAGGGAACTAGGTTGGTTTTTGTTTTTGATCGTTCAATTGTAACATGATTTAACTTTCGTGCAACCTTTTTAGATTTGGTTTGTTCCAGTTTCTATAATAAAACTTCATATAATTTAATTTATAAATTATTTTTACTTATTATTGCATTTACAACGAATTTTTTATTGTTGAAAGCGCAGTACCTACTTATTATAAAAAAGCGACCAGTCTTACAGCTAGCTTCGATGGGACTCGAACCCACAACCTTTCACAGTCCGAACAAATGCTCTGAATTAAACATCAGTGAATACTTTATTTTCACTTCTTTTATATACCAAAATGTTTGTGTTTAGTTAACATAGTTTTTTGTAGTATTGTAAAAGCCAAAGCATTCTTCCAGCTTTCATAGATGGTATCTTTTGTTCTGAGGTCAAAAGAATAAAATTGTAGTTTCAAAACATTTTACGTGTGAGTAAGTGCTCATAGATGGGATCATGGGAATCATCAATATTATAATAAAATTGTAAATCAATCCATTTCTCAGGTTATTGCGGTTGAGTCTCATAATAAAGAATGTTCTCACAACTTACTTATTAAACAATACTTGTTAATATCTTTTAACGACATCTTACGATAGTTTTATATGTTTTTATTTACTTATTTAAAACAAGCGGAACCTCGCTGTTTTACCCGCGTGGTACCCGTTCCCGTAGGAATATCAGGATAAAATATAGCTTATGTCACTCGAAAAGTATGTAGCTTTCTAACGATTAAAGAATTTCCTAAATCGGTCCAGTATTTTTGGAGCCCATTCAATTATAGTATTAGTTAGTATATACAACGAAACCGATACCAATAAATTATAATTATATGATAAAATAAAACTATTGTAATAATTGAAGAGATTTTATCTATTTAAACTTACGAAATATTATGAAATTTTAAAATAAAGACTCTTGCGTGATTCCTATAAACGACTTTAAAAATACCACGTGAAAATTGTATCGATGGATTTACAAAAAAAAAAAACTTTCAATTAAACAATATACACTTAGAAGTATAAATTGCATACTTTACTACTAAATAAAAAACTAATGTATTTTATTTAAGAGAGCTTTTAACGAATGTCAAAGAGTTTTATTATGTTATTTTAATACTTAGATATAATGATTATGTTATGATTATAACAACAGAAGGTTCTAAAAAACATTTAAACATTTAATTGACAATATTAAGTTAGAAATGTGTTATTTATTTAATATTGATAACCGATTATCGCCTTCTTATTATGGTTCAAAATGAATTTAAATAATTTTAACTTAAAATTAAATTAAATTTTTAAACAACATACCTTATTTATATAATATCAAGCACACAACAACTTCACACTTTTGCAGAACTCATAAACTGATCGTATTTAAATT
This sequence comes from Crambus lathoniellus, assembly GCA_949710035.1. Lineage (NCBI taxonomy): Eukaryota > Metazoa > Arthropoda > Insecta > Lepidoptera > Crambidae > Crambus > Crambus lathoniellus. The sequence goes on along the minus strand of OX453310.1, from coordinate 5,594,451 downwards.
AATGTTTTAAATATTAACGTAACAACTGACTTGCTTTGTCGACCACTGAACATTGACTGACTTATTATGATATGAAAACTAATGACAAAGACAGGTGCACACAAGTAAAGACAGGTATTAATTATTATACTAATCACCTGTATTTCACTGAGTTGTACAGGTAGCCGAATCGCTGTTAAAAGAAATTCAACTTTAAGTAACGGACATAAGAGCTATGAAAACTTTGAGAAATGGTAAAGTACCATTGTTTCAGAACAATGGGCTACCCGACTTCTTTGCGACTTTGTTATTCCAAGTTTTATGATGGTAAAATTGCTCTGAACTCTTTTATAATAATTAAAATACTATTTTTTTTGTCAAGGGAATTAGGTTTTTTACAGTTTTTGTGACTATGTCTGTCTCTGGTTTTTTCCCCTATTTCCTACATATAATACTCCGACATACCTGCCGACAAATAGAAGTAGCACCACATTCCAATCTAAGTATCTATTAGCAAAATTCGTCATGAAGAAGTAAGACACACAACCTTTCACATTTGTAATATTATATTATCGTGTTGGGTTAATTAAGTATAGCAATTTAATATAAATATCTGTAATTAGTTGTAGTTAGTACCTAACCTATTGGACAATTTTCAAATTATTTTATTTTTACCTTTTTGCATTCACAATGCAATTTTTATTATTGAAATGAAGTATTCGAAAAATTCGACCCGTCACACAACTAGCTCCGATGGGACTCGAACCCACGACCTTTCACTGTCCGGGCGAATGCTCTAACTGCTGAGCTACAGAGTCGCTGGCTAACAGCGCGTTAGAAGTATTGGATAAATTCGACACTTCTCCTAGCGACTCCGTAGCTCAGCGACTTTTTCTAATACTTCATTTTCAATATTTTCTAACTATTAAACACTTATGAAAACTACTCATTATTTATTATTTTGTGAGTCATTATAGAATATGAGGATTCCAGGAATATGTACTACGCTTCCACTTTCAACCTTATCTTCACTTAACATCCTGGAGCTCTACTCTTGTTCTCCGAAACGAAATTTCGGAAACGAAAGAAATTTAAACGAAGTTTCGTTTCTGCCGCTACTCTTGAACATTTTCGGACGCGCACGAAAAGTTCGAATCCATAGACAATTTTCGTGAACGAATGGAATGAACAACATTACGTAGGTTCTTTTAATGTCATTTACGGTAAATAACCGGTTTTTAAATTAACTTTAAAATTAAGACGTTGGTTTAATAATTTTAAGAATGTATTTAATTAGTAATGGTTTACTATGTTTAATAACCCAGAAACTGATAAATGAGCAATTGAAATTCAAGTTTATGTCGAAAAACACAGTGACACTAAAAGAACCCTTTCAATGACTGATAACCGCCCAAGTTAAGATGTCTATAGTCCCCACTGACCTCTATAGTCCCACATTCCTGTATGTTCCGGTGACAGAGGAGCCACTTGCAGTACAAAATTTGGTGTCAAAATGAACATTCTTATGAAAAATTAGTTCCAATGATTATCACCGACCCAGATTTATGCTTGTCGTCGTATGACAACGTAACTTGTCCGCAGTATGACATTAGCTGAGCCGTCAGCCGTTACTTCAAAATTTCAAAATATTTGGTGCATAATTTGGTGTTATTTATACGGAATTACCAAAGAAAGTAAGTATTAATATTTATGTTTTGCACGCCTAATTCTTATTTAAATAATATTTTCGTAATAGGTTCCTATTATTTAGTTTCACCACATCTTTTCAGTATGGCTCCAAATTCCTGTTCGACAACTCCTCAGCAAATCACTGTACTACTCGATGAACATAAAGATCATGCTCGCGGCAGATTGAGGAGTATAGAAGGAAAGGTCCAGACAAAGAGGCTGTGGGAGGAGTTGTGCGACACTCTCAATTTCATGGGTGGTTGCACAAAGACGATTCAGTAGTGGCAAAAGGTACCTAATTATACTTACATCCTAACAATCCATACAAAAACTACCTGTGCCGCCCTCTGTGATCCACATACTTTTAAACTACGGAGACAATTAAAATTACAAGAAAGTTACTGTGTATCACTAAAAAATATAATAAGTATTCCCTGCAATGTATGTAGGTATACAATTTTGGAACTTATTTGAATGTTGTTTTGCAGCCTTACCTGCCTGCTACAGACGTCAGAAGCAGGTTGTATCAGTAATACCAGTATGAAGATGGGCGCGTAGAGAGAGAGACAGTAAGGAACGCTGAGCTCGCAGGCATCAGGGCTGCCATGCCATTTGCAGCTGTGTGAGCTATTGCGAGAACAACTTTAAATAATAAAGATTTTCTCCTGTTACCAACCAACTCCAACCTCGCACCTCAAACTTATTGCTTAGTTATTTAATTTTTTACTTTCTTGCATACACTATGCAATTTTTATTAGTGAAAAATTAAAAATGAAGTAGGTATTTAGAAAAAGTCGACCCGTCTCACAACCAGCTGCGATGGGATTCGAACCCACGACCTTTCGCTATCCGGGCGACTGCTCGCGAAGGATAAAAGGACTAAACAAATATAAAGTTATAGGTTTTAGGTAGGAACCTACAACTTTATATTTGTTTAAAAGGAAAATATTCTAATATTTATATGAGATTTTTTTTCTCATAAAGGTTATATTATAATATAATGTACTTACTATAATGTTGTATAATCAGTGCTTATCCTATAACCAATTTGTTGTAATATGTAACGATATGTTTCTTGTTTTGTAAATGTTAAATGTAAGCTAATATCATGTATTGAAGTAAGAAATAAAAACCATTAAATACATTGATATTGTCTTTTTAATCTATATTAATATTATAAAGAGGAAAGATTTGATTGTTTGTTTGTTTGTTTGTTTGTTCATCGAATAGGCTCCAAAACTACTAGACCGATTTGGAAAGTTCTTTGACCATTAGACAGCTACATTCTTCCCGAGTGACATAGGCTATATTTTATCCCGATATTCCTACGGGAACGGGTAGCAAGCGGGTAAAATTGCGATGATCCGCTAGTCTTCTAAACTAATATTATAAAGAGGAAAGATTTGATTGTTTGTTTGTTTGCATCGAATAGGCTCCGAAACTACTAGACCGATTTAGACAATTCTTTGACCATTAGAAAGCTACATTCTTCCCGGGTGACATAGGCTACATTTTATTTGGATATTATAAGAATGCAACAAGCAAATATGTAGCAAACACGCAGTTAGGCATGCATAACGATTTCCTCGTCTTGTCGTAGGTACATTTAACTGAGACACTGATGATTATCTCCTATGACAAAAAAAAAGTTACACAAGTGGGTTTTATTTCAATATTACAATTTTATTAATTGGTTTGGTATGAATGTATCTTCCTGGTTCCTTTCTAAAGTTTGTATTAATACAGCGCTTTTCCCTCGACCTGCCTGTAAAGCTCGAGTCGAAGATGCGGCTGTCTCAATTTCCCTGCGAATCTGCCTGGCTCTGTCCGTTTGGTGATCCTCTTCTGTCAAATAGGGACCTCCCTCCTCGGGAAAAAAAAACTCCGGACCTCCATACCAGCCCTTATACATATGTACTATACACATAGCAGGCTACTATAATTTTAGCTGCTGTTTCTGGGCAGTAATGGACAAGCTAGACAAAAGACATCTCTACCATCGAGCTTTCAATACACCAAATGTGCGTTCAACGGTGCAGCGTGGACGTTTTTGGATGGCAGTATCTTCCCTCTAGAGAGTCCTCAACAGCATTATCGACGGGTGTCATCACTCCCTTAGAAGATATCCAGAATCACCTGAAAATAAATAAAATAGAACTTTAGTATTGAAAATGAAGTAAATGAAAAAATCGTTAATCGGTTATCACTAGGTACCTATATTTACTACTTATTTCCGCTTAATATGATTCCTTTTTTTGAGATTTTGAAGAAATCTTATGTGCTTTGCTAGTACCTGTATGCGGTGCATTAAGTGCTGTAGTTTAAGTCAATATCTATATCTGAAAAGCGATAACCAGGCTTATGAAAAGTAAAATCGAAAAGTTCATTGAAATGCGTGTTTACATAGTACAAACTTACTTTAAGGGTTGGCTTGAACTCTTGTCGCCTTGCCCCTGGAGGTAATAAAGGCACTATCTCAGTCCACAGCTCCTCGAATAATTCCCGACTGAGTCTGTAATTTCCTATAAACTCTAGATCGGGAATATTCGCTATAAATAACTGATTTCGCAGGTGCTGCCGGTTCTTTCTTCTCTCCAAGCGTTCTTCGCGCAAAGCAGCAGCGATTAAAAGCTGCCTCGTAGCCATATCAGTTAATATTTTAATAAAAATCGACCCAAACGAAAATAGAAAGGTAACGCTTTTGAGTTCGTCAAAACTGCGAACTAAAAACTGCCAAACTTCAATTTTCGTTCGTTATTAAATTGAATTAGAGTAGGCTTAGAAAATTTAAACGTCAAAGCATTTTCGTTTCAACGAAGTTTCGAAACGAAGAAGTCGGTGGTAGGAAATGTGCGAAGTTTCGAAAGAAATTTCGTTTTTCGTTGAATTAGAGTAGACCTGCTGGTGTGACCTAAGTGCAACCAATAAAAAAACTGAATCAAGTCATTCTACTAGGTATTACAAATTTTTCAGCATAGTGCCGTGATGTAAGCCTTACCGTAGTATTTTTGTCCTCTGTGGCCTTACTGAAAACTCGGTTTACCAAAAACATTTTTATTTATTACTAGCCGTCCGCCCGTGGCTATGCCTGCGTGGCCTACACGAACTTATCCCGCGGGAACCTGACATTTTTCCGGGATAAAAAGTTATTTTTATCACTCTCCATCTCCCAAACTATTCCCACACCGAAAAATCACGTCCATCTGTTGCTCAGTTTGATGTAAAAGAGACGGATACAATTTACGTCAAATGTTTGATAGCTGGTTTTTATGGGCAAAGAAAAGTGTGGTTTTTACTATTTCTCACGCAATTTTTATATTTTTTCTCTCCATAATAACCTTACGTGGGACTAATATATAAAAAAATTGCGGCATTGGTCCATCCGTTCTTGCGTACTACATACATTGTACTCGTACGAGTACAATATTTTACTACATTTTACAATAATACATTTTATCCTACTATTATTATAAATGTGTAAGTTTAGATGTTTGCATGTTTGGATGTTTGGATGTTTGTTTGTTTGTTACTCAATCACGCCAAAACGGCTGAACGGATTTGGCTGAAATTTGGGACATATATATTTTGTAGCATGGAGAGGAACATAGGCTACTTTTAATTCACAGACCTACCAATTATATCCAAAAAAATCATTAAGTAAGTGTAGTTCCGGAGAAGTTCGATAACGAAGAGACGAGATTTTTATACATTAGATTACATACACCTGTAAATTTTAATTACTTAGTACAAAGATTTTAGGGGATATAGTGTCCATCAATTCAATTTTTTTTACTATGGGACCATCCATGGAAAGGCGAAAAAAAATATCAGGTGTTCCATAGATTTAAATCGAGTCGATGTTGTACTTTTGTAGGTATGGAACAGCAGTTTTTTTACGCGACTCCGTGGCTCCATAGTAAAAATTGTTCATTTTGATGGACACTATAATCCCCTCAAATCTTTGTACTTATTAAAATTTAGTGGTGTACAAGGTGTACCAGAATTAGTCGTCAAACCGATCTCACTAAACTTTTTTTTTTTATCCATAACGGGGCAGCACTTAGTCGTGGGCCACACTACTGGAACGACCGCGTGGCGCGGAGGCGACCTGCGGATCCGCAGGACGCGCGAACACGTACTATTTAACTTACACGTATTATTAATATATGGGCCATATATTGTTATACTAATATTGTTGCCTGAAATAAATGGATTATGATTATGATTATGATTATGATTATTCCCTCCGCCGGCCGCGCCCACCGCCGGACGCGCCAGTGTGGCCCCTCCTGTCTGTCTAAATATATTTGTTTTTCCCGCTCAACGCGGACGCAAGACGCGCCGCTCCAGTGTGGCCCACGACTAAGCCTTCATCACACCTGATGTTAAGTAGTGATGAGGCTGAAGGTGGAAGCGCAATACTCCCGGAATTCTCAATCACTGAGGAACTGGCTATCTTATCTCTAATTGCCGGAACACAATAATGCAGAAAACATCATTGTTATGGCGTAAGACTTAGATAAGGCGGTGGTAGCTAACCAGGCGGACTAAGAACAAGTCCTATCACCAACCAAACCGAATACAATATGTACCCCCACTGGGAATCGAACCCGAGTCCTCTTGGTCTGAAATCGGTGGTGTGAACCACTAGACCACAGAGGCGGCTTTATATAAAGCTCTAGGGTTGCCAAGCGTCCGGATTAAATCTGGCAGGTCAGGCTTTTTGGATTCTTGTCCGGTAAAATTAGACGGTGTCCGGTCTGTCCGGCTTTTGTAAGGCTCGCTCGACTCGCGATTACGAGCAAGCGGGCACCGAGAATGTTTTTTTTTTTTTTTTTTTAATAATAAAAAGGGGCAAACGAGCAGACGAGCCACGTGATGGGAAGTAGTCATCGTCGCCCATGGACATCTACAACCCCAGAAGGGTTGTATATGCGTTGCCAGCCTTTGTGTTTAAGGGTCCTATTTACACGCTTTTTGAAGAACTCCATGTCATAGCACAAAGGGAACACCTCTGGAGGAAGCTCATTCCACATCTTACAAGTTCGAGGTAGGAACGAACGTGATGCCCGAACAGTTGTTGATTTCCAGGTGTCAAGAATGTGGGGGTGTTTAGGATGAGTTCTACTCACTTGGCGTGCGGTGCGGTGGCGGAAGTGTGACGGTGGCACCAGTTCAAAAAGCTCCTCAGAACATTCCCCATTGTATAGACGGTAGAACACACACAGAGAGCTTATATCTCTGCGGTGACTTAGTGGTTCTAAACCGTCCGTCAGTCTCGGATCGTCGACAATACGAACCGCACGGCGCTGAATGGAGTCAAGTGGAAGGAGCTGGTATTCAGGAGCTCCCGCCCATAAGTGCGAGCAGTACTCAAGGTGGGGTCGAACCTGAGCTTTATATAATAAAAGCATGTTTGTCGTATAAATGCTATGGTTTGTGCTAGTACGCTATTTGATATATTACGCAGGTGTGGCCGGGCCTTAGCGCGCTAATTTGCATTAGTGACATTAGACGTTACGGTAGGCGATAGCTCAGACGGCGGTAACTTTCGAAACATCAAAGAGATTTAGCTAGCGTCTACTGCTTTGTTGTGGCTTCACCTAAAACAATCATTGGGTATATAAACTTGTCAAAACACGGTCACATTCAAAAATTCTTTGTGAAGTAATACTCTCTGGCCAATAAATGATAGAGTGCATGCTCATTGGGTTAAGATGGAGTGGACAAATAAATAAAAAAAAAATGTTTATTCATCTCATACTAGCTTACATTATACAGAGCTTTTTAAAACTATTCACAATCTAGTATGAGAACTGGTGCCCGCAGAAAGTTTGAAAAACCTGTGATACGGGACACCAGGTCCCACCCCAAGGAGTTGAAATGCATAAATTATACATGAAGTAGGTATGAAATGTAACATAAAATATTAATTAGCAATAAAAAAGTGTGTGAGGTGTTTGTCTGTAAGAGCACTTATGTAATCGTGCGTATGTGCGAATGTGTATAGTGTCAGTGCGTGTGTGTGTGTGTGTGTGTATGTGCGTGTGTGTATTTGTGTGATAAAGTGTATACACTGTCAATCATTAAATAATATTACTGCCAGGACTTAACTATTGATTGATAATAAACATTCTGTTTTATTATAATTGAGCGAGATAAGTCTGACATGGTAATTTAAACTGTTCAAGCAGCAGCTGCCTCCATTTTGATTTTTTTTCCACAGATCTAACGCTAACTAAGCCGCTACCGCTAGACGCTTTAATCAAACATCAAATGAGTGTGGCCAACGCATTTTTATTGCATCTAAGGTCCAGTTGCTCGTACATTACAGTAAATAAAAGTTAAAATTTAACTGTTGTCAATTTTGACATCGGTAAAGGAAAAATACGTTGGTTATCTTAGGATTAAAAGTGTTGTCTGTACTACTTCGTTAACCTTCCCTTAATTACTAATGTCAAAATTTAAACCACCCCCACCCTGTCGATTATTTTGACCGCCGTTAAATCTGTAATTTGACTGCTCGTTAAAGTAACCGCTGCGTCAACAACGCTTTTTAAATTTGACCGCCAGTTAATTTTACTTTAACCATAATTTAACCCTAAAGTTAACGCAACCAAGCTTCGAGCAACCGTACCTTAGTGCACAATTTAATGGACGCTAATCATGCCATGCCGTTATTTGAACGTTAGGCGTCTCGCAGGTGAAGCCCTAGCGACTAACGCCCGAATTCTCAAACGTCTTTCTTTGGGATCTTTGGGAGCGTCTCAAACAACATGGCATCTCTTTCATACGTTTGACATTTAAAGTGACAGGGCGATGTGTGAGACGCTCCCAAAGATAAGTAGCGTACGAGTATTCGGGCATAAGACACCCGGCCAAACTGGCTGATCAGCTGTCCGGCTATTGGGTTTGACGACGTAGCAACCCTATACGCAGTTGGAATTCCCGATGTTTATTCAGTGAGCTGAGAGGCAATTTTCATTAACTTTTATTCAGCTTCGGCTATCCGCATCCCATTTTCATTCTTCCCATTGTTGCAGTTTTATCATCCACAAAAACAAATGGAAGTAGCAGCGTGCCCGCTTTTATTGTCGGTTAAATACCTCCGCGACTTTTCAAGTTATCCAATTATAACTTTGAACAACTCTAGAGTTGCAATAAATTTAAAAGGAATACTTTACCGTTTTTGACTTATCGTAATGATCGCGTTTAAATATTTCTGGGGCTTGGCAACTTGTGGTTTTGTAATAAAGATTTGGTGGTATTTTGTTTTGTTATTTTAGTGCTATTATTTTGTTTAACATGCTGCGGCGTGAGGGCTTCCTCGTAGAAAGTTCCGTTTTCGTGACAATATCAGGATATCAGGAGTTAACTATTGACAGTTTTAAAAAGTTGCTCACTCGACCATGGACCGAGAATCGCGTGGCCGAGTGGCCGACCGTTATCTTTATATAGTGAATGCCTTTACGCATACCCCATCTACACTCAGAGTGGACGGTCGAGTGGCCGACCATACCACTACCAAATCAAAGAGACATCAAGGACAACTCAGCCAGTGGTCGAGATATTATTATGGTCCAGTTGTCGCCTAAATCTTGAATGACTATTAGCTTGCCACTATTAAGTCTCTCAGGAATAAGGTTTTTTTTATTCGAAGCTTATGTCTGTTATAAGGATGATGGCAGTATGAAATTAGCTGGGTTTCAAATGCTCAGACAAATAGAAACTAATTATTATAGTAAAAAGTAAAATGATAAAATAGTTAAACCAGTCTCGCGTTTCGCATTATTTGAATAAAACGATTGTCAGAGCTGTCCAATGAATTCAATTTACTTAGAGAATATGATGCAAATAATCCTTAAAAGTATTTTTTTAATATCAACTAGCTTTCCGCCCGCGTCTTTGCCCGCGTGGACTACACGACGTTATCCCGCGGAAATGTGATATTTTTCCGGGATAAAAAATAGCGTATGTTCCTCTCCATTCATGATATTTTCGGTCATTTCATGAAATACGACTATTTAATTTAAATTGACAATATCGTTAAAAGTTCAACGTTTAATGATATTTTCAATAAGGTTTGGCCATATCATGAAAAATTTACCATTTCATGAAACTGTCAACCATATCATGAAATTATCTAATTTAATTGTAGAAAAATAATGTAAGATTTCCGTCAGGTCAAAGTTTGTCTTTTTTAATTTTTATTCTGGCGCTTCGCCGGCCGCTGCCGCGGCAGGCTCGCTTCGCTCGCTCGGCTCGCGCTGTTTTTTGTCACAGTTCTAACCTAACCTAACCAAAAATTTGCTATTTATTTTATTGGGATGTGCCTTTTCGAAGCACTGCGCCCCTTTGCTACACTCTAACGTGCATTTGACTTCACTTGTATCTCAAATTGTCGCATTATTAATAACTTTTGTAATAAAAAATATGTCAACAAACAATAACAAAACGACATCAGAGCCTTTAGCGGGTATTTTAACTATTTTACGATATGATCACTAGCCATTTCATGAAATGACAATGCGTTTGCTGTTCATATCATTAAACGCTGATAATTCAATTATATGACTAGCGGATTTTCATAATTTCATGAAATACGATTATTTCATGAAATGACCAATTCAATGATCTGACCATGACATGTACATCACTTGCAAAAAATTAAAAATTAATTTGGTAATACGCCTAATATAACGTTCTTTGCTCCGTAACATTTCTAATTCATTTTTGCAATTTTAGAGATTAATAACCTAAGTTTTTACAAAAAGGGATATTATTCTAATATCAAAACATTAAATAATAGGTATTATTAAAGAATTAATCAATCTAAACAGATAGAAGAGGAATAAATAAAATAATGGAATAACAATAATAAACATTAAATTATTTTAACTTTTTTTGGATTCACAATGCAATTTTTATTATTTTATTATTATAGAAATACCTATGTAAGAAAACTATTTAGTGAAAAATTAATCATAATGATTGAATTAAAGTTATCGAATAAATTATATCATAATTTTACTGATACATAATACATTATACCTACCTAAAGGGTCACAGTCTCCCATGTTTCCGCCACCTTTATCTGAAACTTTCAGGAGTTCTTTCTGAGCTGCTGAAACTTATACGACTAGAAGGAGGATCGGATACTTTAAGTTTAAAACAAGTTTCTACATACAAAATAGATGGTAAAACAACTTCTGACGTTCCCATCCTACTATATATAATATAATAAATGTGAAAGTTTAGATGTTTGTTACTCAATCACGCTAAAACGGCTGAACGGATTTGGCTGAAATTTGGGACACGGATACTTTGAAGCCTGGAGAGGCTGCTTTTTGTCCCGGAAAAATATCACACTCCCGCGGGATAACGTCGTGTAGTCTACGCGGGCGAAGCCGCGGGCAGATAGCTAGTTTGTTTATAAATACTAGCAACTGCCCATGACCTCATTCCAATCTATACTAATATTGTTTGTCCGTCTTTGGGCGTTTGTGCACTACACTGAATTTTACCGATCCGGAAAAAAACGGATGCCTGTATTTTAATAATTAATCATTTGTAATAGTAATTAATTAAATACAAGCATCCGTTTTTTTCCGGATCGGTAAAATTCAGTGGTAGTGCACAAACGGCCTTTCACGTCAAAACGGATCGACGTGATTTTTATGGTATGGTGATAGATAGTGTGGAAGCTGGAGAGTGACGTAGGCTAATTTTTATCCCGGAAAAATATTATTTTCCTGCGGGATAACGTCGCGTCACCGTCGTGTCAACCACACGGGTGAAGCCGCGGGCGGAAAGCTAGTTTTAAGCTTGCGCCTGCGTGAACTACACGACGTTATCCCGCGGCAATGTGAATTTTTCCGGGGTAAAAAATAGCCTTATGTTCCTCTCCAGACTCCAAAGTATCTGTGTCCCAAATTTAAGCCAAACCCGTTCAGCCGTTTTGGCGTGATTGAATAACAAACATACAAAAACATTTAAAGATCCAAACATCCAAACATCCAAATATCTAAACTGTCACATTTATAATATTACTAGCTTTCCGCCCGCGGCTTCGCCCGCGTGGACTTCACGACGTTATCCCGCGGGAATGTGATGTTTTTTTGGGATAAAAAGTAGCCTATGTTCCTCTCCAGGCTACAAAGTATCTGTGTCCCAAATTTCAGCCCAATCCGTTCAGCCGTTTTGGCGTGATTGAGTAACAAACATACAAACATCCAAACATCTAAACATCCAAACATTCAAACTTTCACATTTATAATCACTACATAGTATAAAACAAAGTCGCTTTCTCTGTCCCTATGTCCCTTTGTATGCTTAAATCTTTGAAACTAAGCAACGGATTTTGATGCGTTTTTTTTTAATAGATAGAGTGATTCAAGAGGAAGGTTTATATGTACTTTTTATCCCGATATTCCCACGGGAACGGGAACCACGCGGGTGAAACCGCGGGCGGCCGCTAGTACTATATAGTAGGAAGTAGGATTATAAGAGTTGTTCGCAGGATAAAATAATAAGTTACGATGTATAATATGTTACTGGTACTGACACTTAACTCCTTAATTTTTTCTTTTTTTTAATTTACACGGGTAGCACTAAGGTCCGTATTATAGAACAACACTCAAGTATAGATAAAAAGAAATACATGCAACGAATACATCCATCCCTTGCTAACTATACTTGAGAAGAGATCTCCACTTTAGTGTCTTTAAGTGTCACTTATGTTAAGTGGTGATAAGGCTGAAGGTGGACGTTTCACCTCTTATTATAATTCAGTTCACCCCGCAAGCGATATCGCTCGCCACTCTCTCTCTCTCTTGCAGTATAAATGTAGTAACAAATTTGAAATGTGATAAAAAAATTTAATAGCGATTGAAAAAATATCAACGCGTACAAAATAGCAAGCGGGGGGTTAGTTAAAATACACTCAAAACTTTACCGATCAAATTATGTAACTGGAAGGTAGTTGTTATGACACTTACCACGTTACACTACCGGTAAGTTTCGCGAGCTACTTAACATTTTACTGACGGGAACTTTAAGACAGTCTCAAGTGACTTTTGCGCGAAGTTGAGTAAATTATTATAACCCAATAGTGTAGTAGAACAAATCGAAGTTAGATTTCACGCTCGAGACTGAACTTTGCTAACACATCGTCATGGTGGATAATATAACAATTTTTTACCCTCAGTGGTTGACGATTTCGGGAGAAGTGCGCTTCCACTTTCAGCCTTATCTTAACAGTGTGATAAAGGCCAAAGTGCTTCCGCGTTATCGATAAAAGCCTGCATCAGAAGGAACACTAAAAGTTTAGTTTTTAATATTGATTAAATGTGTTGATTGGTACTATTTGTTGCCCATAAAATTCTATGATGTAACAACATATTATTTAGTCAAATGTGGAAAAATACAAAACTATCTACTCATTGGATTGATTTTTAAGCGTATGAAATTACGTCTTACATTTGATTGTAGTGAAACAATGTTTTTAACATTTACTTTATTTTTTGCCATCATCATCAGCCATACGACGCCCGCAGCTGGGCTAAGGCCTCCCCCAAGGATCTCCACAACGATCGGTCCTGCTTGGCCCACATCGGAACCTGGGACCGTACTCTGAAACGCTAATCCGAAACTTCGGTTAGCCCCGCCTCTTTGACTCGATTCTGTCACGACTCGACTCTTCGTGAGAGGGACGGGTATCCCGAAGTTTCGGGTTTTGCGTTTCAGAGTAGGCCCTCTGGCCCTGCCCACGGAACGTCGCCGGTACGCGGTCGCCATTCGAGAACCTTTCCGCCCCAATGGCCATCGGTTCTCCGCGCTATGTGTCTCGCCCAATGCTACTGCAGCTGAGCAATCGTTCGAGCGATGTCGGTTGTTTTAGTTCTCCTGCGGTTCTCATCATTTTTGATTCGATCGTGCAGCAAAATACCAAGCATCGTTCTCTCCATTGCTTGCTGTGTGACCGTGGGCCTTCTTATGAGACCCAATAGTAAAATACCAATAAGACGCATAAGACCCATAATTTTTGTAGGTAGCAGTTTGGTACGGGGCGGCCGTGGCAGTCTAACTAATTTTGTTATTTCGGTCGAATGCGTTGCTAAATTCACACAGTCATAATATTTCAACGGCTCTACGCATAACCTGGAAATGTGTGGGATAAATCGTAAAGGCGCATCTCACACCGGCAATACAAATATTTGGTAAACACGAAGGTTTTTACCAGGGTTGCTGCTGATGCAATTTTCTAGTCGTATTAAGAAAGAAATTAGATGAAGCACGCCTAAAATAAGTGTCTGTAGAAAAATAGAGACGTTGTCGTGACAAGAAATTTAAAATCCTTATATGGAAATTTACGGATTTGAGCAAAAGGGTGGCACTGCGAAACAGCTAACGTAGTATAAAGTGTTTACTATGTATATTATGTATGTATTTACAAACAAAAAGTATTTATGTATATAGTTATCCGTTATCAAGTTTTCCATGATACAGTTTCTTAATGGAATTAAAATGGGGCTTAGATAATTGGTGTGAATGTAAGAAGTTATTTATTTATTTATTTATAAAGGGTATTTATAACTATTATTATAGGGCTATTCGATACCGAGACGAGAATAGTTATTTGTTATACAAGAGAGCAAAATCATTTTTCGCTGCGAGTGCTGAATTTAAATATAGACTACTGAGCACAGTGAGTGATTTAAAGGCACGAGACATCAGAAAATTTTGCTCTCGTGTTAAACATACAACTTTTCACCTCTACCAGCGAGAAAAGTGTTACAGGTCAGAAAAAAACAACATTTAACAATAAAGAAAACATCAAAATTACAAAATTAATAATTAAGAGTAAAATTGGTGCAATTATGCAAGTTGAAGGTAACTGTTTGCATTGCGTTCAAAAACTGCACTGCATGTAATTTTTATGAGAACCAAACATAATACTTATTAGTAAGCGATATAATGTTCATTTCATATGATTTATTTTAAATATTGCGTGTTTAATAAAAAGCAATAGTAGTACAATCGTATTTATATAATTTGTTATTAGAATTCATTAATTTTTCGTATTTTATATTTATATCATGCATGCGACCTCATTTCGTCCATACTCTTATATTTCGGACCTTTGGTATCCGTGTATTTATTTTTTAAGCTTTATATTTCATGTCCATCGATATAAAGCTATCTATCTATCCTTTTTGCTCATATTAATTTAAAAAGGCTCATCCTTGTCACTCTATTTCTTTTTTCTTAATTATTTCAAAAGTTGGTGTAAGAAATTAAAAAAGCACTTTGCCTCACGCTCGCAGCAAAAATCGATTTTGCTGCGAGTTTTTAGGCGCCAAAAGCGCCCTTTTCGAGCTGGAGAGGTGAAAAAAATGTTTGTGTCTTGATCTGGGTGTTGATATTTATTTTTTAATCGGTTCCACTTTTGGCTGTATGGCTTATTATATTGGTAGCTAGCAACATTACGGAGTGTACGGCATTTTAAAAAGTTCATTGGTAGTCTGTGATGTTTTTATGTATTTTTTTTTAAGTTGTGTCAAGTTTCATCTGTGTGTGTGTGTGTTTAAATCATTTGTTTTTATGGTTTTTCTTATAGGATTATAGCGTGTTTAGTCTTATTGGAACCAGAATTAAGTCTATTTAATTGTCAACGAAAGAAAAATGTAAGTCAAAGACTTCGATTTCTTTCATAAAAAGGTTTTGAATAATAATGATTGAATTTGATGCTTATCCGCGCTCCCAACGATGGTACATTGCACGATTGATGTTAATATTTGAGATTATTAGCAACAACCCTGTTTGTACCATCGTCGAGCCGTCGAGCCGTTTGGACATAAAAATGACGCATGACCACGCTCACTCCAGCCCCTGCGCTAACCAAATTGAACATTTTTTTTCCGAATTTAATCCCACCTCGAACATTAACTTGAGTTAGAATTATTATTATTGGTGTTCAAATGGTTTTTGCTGATTTGTTCGTCCCTAACTGCTTTTTAAAGCCCTCATTAAAATGTATCGGAAGTTGTGTGATTAAGATTTAATGGAATGGAAAAAAATTGTTTTCCTACTTTATTATTAAACAAATACAGATGTACACGTGCACCTGCAGCGTTACGTGTTGTAGAGAATCTTTATAATATTATTTAAGAAGACATTTCAAATGACACATCATTTGAGTTTAAGATTTATAAGAAAAAACTGGTACTTAACATTTTAATCGTTTTTATAAAAGAGCATAATATACTTACAGGGTTATTTTTTATTAAGTGCACTTTAATAAGGTAGTTCAGACCATAAAACTGAACAACTTTCCTCAGGAATATGGGTCCGGAAATGAAAAAAATTGTTGGACATTCCGGATTGAGTTTTTTTTAAATTTTTTGTCAGTTCCGGACTCTTAATTTTCGGGATAGTTGTTTTGTTTCATGGACTGAACGACATATTAGAGTCTGTGCACTGAATGAAAAATAACCCTGTAAGTATATAGAAAAAAAACGACGATTACACAGAACACTAGCGGCTACTAGTGCATTCTTTATTAAGTTTCCAAAAAAAATAAGAAATACTAATTAGGTAGTAAGTCGGACCTAGGGTTAAGATCAAAACGGGGCAATACTTCGTTTCGGGAAAACAGGAAATATAGCAAATACATAAAGTTTTGTGCAAGAATTGATGGTTGGTATTTACGGTAACTAATTAGGTATACCTATATTCTTTGTATGATTTTACTTCAATTCGTGACAATGAGAACCATAACCATCGTTCTCACTCATAAAGCTTCAAACTTTAAAATTTTTGTAATATTTATATCCAATCCATATTTGTTTCATCTTTCAAAAGGAACTTCAAAGAAATGCATTCATATAAAGTTTCCGTTTTATTCATTCGTTATATGTCCACAATATGATAGAATACTTAAGTTACGAAAGAGTTTCTTTTTGACGTATCGACTTCGAAAGCTCTGGAAAAGTTCAGAATGTTGCTGAAAAGTATAACATACGATAAGTTACTTCTTTTGTGATGTGTGAATGTAGGCCACGCGATATACCTAAATAATAAACACTTCTTTGCATCTTCTTTTAGTTATTTGGAGGTTTTAGCGCAGTGGTTAGCACGCTCGGCCTGCTATCGTTGAGGTCAGTCGGTTGGGGATATAGTCCAGTCAACGAATGCTCCAAAAATGGTATAGAGGGAAATGCTGTAAACACAATTATTGACTTCGTAACTTTGTTTGGACTAGTTAGGAGGTAAACATATCAAAAGTACTCGCCCGTAGGCCTTGAGCCCCGGATGGGGTTTGAAGGTCTCATTTTTTGGTTTTTGGTCGTCCTAGCGACATGTTTATTTTATAAAAAATTAAAGCTGTTAAAATTTGCTTTAAGTTTTATTCAGTTAAGTGTTCGATATCTTATATAGTTTTTGAGATATTTGCTCTTGAAAGTCTGTAATTTTGGAAAAAAATGCACCTTTTGGGGGACTTTGATATGTTTACCTCCTAACTAATGGTCAATGTCCAGCAGTGGGCGTCGTTCGACTGGCATGATAACCTGCTCACTAGTCCAAATATAGTTACGAAGTCAAAAATTATGTTCCAAGCATTTCCGTGCTATTTCGCTTGGGGCTAGTATGGGTGATCTAAACTGCTCGAGCTCCTCCGTGGTTTTGGAAGGCGCGCTAGTTGCTGCTAGAAGCTGTTGGTCTTAACTGCGTCTGCAGTCGATTATAGCCACCAAACTGTCATGTCATGGCCCATGCTCCTTATCCATTCGCAAGGAGGGTCTGTTCCACAACAGTTTTGTTTCTGACATTCGTTACACAGGTAATAAATAAAGGTAAAAAAGTAAGGTTCCGAAATAAAAGTACCTTAATACTTTTTATTTCGGAATCAGAAAACTTGTGTAATATTAATATGCCAAATGTCATCAAAATCGGTCTAATGGTGAAGCGACAAAATATAAGTACAAAGTTATTTTTAATTTCTAATAGTAGGTAGTATTGGTATACAGGTTTAAACAATACTAGCGGATCTTCGCGTGGTACCCGTTCCCGTTGGAATATCGGGACAAAATATAGACTATGACACTCGGAAAGAATGTAGCTTTCTAATGATCAAAGAATTTTTTAAATCGGTCCAGTAGTTTCGGAGCCTATTCGATGCAAACAAACAAACAAACAATAAAATCTTTCCTCTTTATAATATTAGTATAGAAGTATAGACAAGCCACTGAACTGTAAAACCACAGATAAGATAATGTAAAAAGCTTCTAATTTTTATAACTCGAGGGTTTATTTTTTGTAAACAGTGAAAAATGTATAATAATTCTGCGGAACAATAAGAGGACACAAAGGGCACCGCTCAGGGTTCCAATAAAGGTTTATCACAATTTTGTTTTGAAATATTCAGGTTGAATAAAAAGGCCGTACATCACACCGTTGAGAAATCTTTTAAATGGGATTTTTTTATGAGAATTTAATTTATTTAGAGATATCTCGTAGAGATTAGGAAACGACTAGCAGTGAGCTAATCATTTATTATTATTTTATTATTATTTATTATAACAACTTCTTACACCTACCATTACAGATTTGAAATCCCAGTGCAGTTAAGTACATAATATTATTCAGAATACGAAATTACAAATAACGCTATTTTTACGAATTTATACTTATCCTTTTATTATTATTTAAATTAATTATGATTATTTATACTTATCAATAAATGTATACTTTGTACAAACTAAATGCGAGTGTTTTACCTCTTAACTTCAGAAATCCCATGACTTATAGGTACAATAAATAGGTAAGTACTCATCATATTTCGGTTAGAAAAGTAAACAAAAGTTGTTATGTCAGTAATTTTGAAACACATAGGGCAAAAGTTAATATGTCGTTGAATATAAAAAAATGTACTACGAGTAAAGTAGGTACGTAATGTTGTGTGAAGTCGTTTAAAATTTCCCAAACATTGCTTTAAAGATTTTTTTTTAATTTTACAGTTAAATTGATTGATTCTTACTAGTATAGAGACATGAAAATGTCCGATATCTTAATTCTTTGTTCCCCTTGTTATTATGAGTAAGTATAAACTAATTTTAGACTTTTATCTGAAAGTTCTGTGAAAAAATTACATAAGCAGGGCACCTCAACCATAAACATATAAAAAAGTTTTTTTTTAAATTATGTGTATAATGTCAAACTATCACAAAAGTTTTTGCCTACTACCTAACTGTAATGACGTTGCAACGTTGGTTTTATCCTTGTTTTATCCTCGTTTCATCATTAGAAATGAGATCAGTTGAAACACTGCACTGTGTTTAAAATAAAATATTACTTGTCATAGACAAGTAATATTTTATTACAATAGTGTATAACTCAGCGAAGTTCATTGAATCCCACAAAACGGTGTGAACTACAGCCTAAACGTACGAGATGGCCAATTGTTCTTTCCTTAGGTACGATTCAGCCCTCGACAAAAAGGGCACAGATTTGATGGAAAAAGTCGCGGCAATAAGAAGCAAGGAGTCCCTTGGGATCACCTCGACAGTGGCCTGTGTGAAAGCGGACGGTAAACAACGGTAGGAACGGTAAGACATCATTATACAACCGCGGTGTGGTACAAAAGGGTAAAAAAGCACCACGCAATTTGTATACCACTTCTGGCATAGCTTCCTTGAACTAAATATAGATTTGATGGAAAAAGTCGCGGCAATAAAAAGCAAGCAGCCCCTTGGGTTCACGTAGACAGTGGCCTGTGTGAAAGCGGACGGTAAACAACGGGAGGAACGGTTAGACGTCATTACACAACCGCGGTGAGGTACAAAAGGGTAAAATAGCACCATCGAATTTGTGTACCACTCCTGGCATAATTTCCTTGAACTAAATATAGATCTGATGGAAAAAGTCGCGGCAAAAGAAAAAGCAAACAGCCCCTTGGGTTCACGTCAACAGTGGTCTGTGTGAAAGCGGACGGTAAACAACGGGAGGAGCGGTTAGACGTCATTATACAACCGCGGTGAGGTACAAAAGGGTAAAATATCACCACCGAATTTGTGTACCACTTCTGGCATGACTTCCTTGAACTAAATATAGATTTGATAAAAAAAGTCGCGACAAAAAAAAGCAAGCAGCCCCTTGGGTTCACGTCAACAGTGGTCTGTGTGAAAGCGGACGGTAAACAACGGGAGGAGCGGTTAGACGTCATTACACAACCGCGGTGAGGTACAAAAGGGTAAAATATCACCACCGAATTTGTGTACCAATTCTGGCATGACTTCCTTGAACTAAATATAGATCTGTTGGAAAAAGTCGCGGCAATAAAAAGCAAACAGCCCCTTGGGTGCACCTCGACAGTGGCCTGTGTGAAAGCGGACGGTAAACAACGGGAGGAACGGTTAGACGTCATTACACGACCGCGGTGAGGTACAAAAGGGTAAAATAGCACCATAAAATTTGTGTACCACTCCTGGCATGACTTCCTTGAACTAAATAGAGATTTGATGTAAAAAGGCGCGGCAATAAGAAACAAGGGGTTGGTTCAATCTCCAACAGTGGCCAGTGAGAAAGCTGACGGTAAGCAACGGGAGGAACGCTTAGACGTCTTTACACAACCGCGGTAAAAAGGGGTTAGAAAAGAAGCATCAAAAGACGTCGAACTTTTTTATATGGAGCCTGGCATACCTCGTTGCAAGTATGACATATTTTGGTGTACACCTATGAAATAAACGCCAGTCAACCGAGAAAATAATTACAAACGACAAATACAAAGTTGACATTAGACAAAATGACGTAAATGATATACTTTTTGAATTATTACACTTTAAAATTATTTTACATCTTTGAACTCAAATATTTCAAAAGATACTAACTACTTTATCATTTAGGACATTTTGTCAAATAGTATGTTGTTGTCTAGCTGTCTCTCCCTCTTCGTATATACAGGGTAAATTTTTAATCAGTGCACAAATTTTTAAGATCGACTCAGAATCGGTAAGTAAACAACTTTCTCCTAGAAACATAGGTCGAAATATGACAAAAAATTTTTGACTCTTCATACAAATCGCACTGGTCACGTGATCGATTTAGTATGGGAAGTCCAAAAATTTTTGTCGTATTTCGACCCATGTTTCTAGGAGAAAGTTGTTCACTTACCGATTCTGAGTTGATCCTAAAAATATGTGCACTGGTCAAAAATTTTTCCTGTAGATATTTTCTGCATTCGTTGACTGTGGTACAAGGGCATGAGCTGAAAAACAAAATCCGTCTCTTACGCGTTAAGAACTTATGATTTGCACTGATATACTGATATACTTGGA
Organism: Crambus lathoniellus; assembly: GCA_949710035.1. Lineage (NCBI taxonomy): Eukaryota > Metazoa > Arthropoda > Insecta > Lepidoptera > Crambidae > Crambus > Crambus lathoniellus. Next base: position 5,573,449 of record OX453310.1, on the reverse strand, counting down.
GCGTGCGCACATGTGCGAAGAAACAATAGAATTCAATTGTTGTATTTTAAGATGCGAGCAGAAAGACTCTTTTATAAGTTTCTTGGTTTTTTTGTTTCATTGATCTTAAAATAATTTGTTTCTTACGCGTTTATCACAAGATTCTTCTATGTTGAGTTTATATATTTTTTTGTTTTCCCAATCTTTCAGTCGAAATCCATAAAATTAGCCTCGAAAGCAGATTAAATAAAAGAAGAAGAAACATTTTCCATAAAAACATGTAAGGCTCCTCGCTCACTCCGGGCACGACTTCAGAAGCTCATCTTTATTCAGGTGTACCCAAGTGACCCGCGCAGGTACCCTCGATCCAATAGGGACAAAACAAAAAGAATAACTTTGTTAAACTGTTGTCTTTATCACCGCTACGTAACATTTGGGATTCCCGACCTTTGCCGTAGGCTGCATGTTCGAGTGTACTTTGCCCATTTATTATATTGATAAAATGTTTTATGTGTTGGCGGAGTAATGTTTGGGGATTTTAAAGTGTCGTGTAAACATGCTGTTTTATTGGGACTATTTGGAATAAGAGGTTCTATAAAATGGGATCAGTTTGAGATTCAAAAGGTTTATTATGTAAGTAACCTAAAAAATATTGTTACATACAGTTTGTTACTGCATACAAATTGTATGCAGTAACTTGCCTCGTGTCTTTCAGCCTTTATTTTATGATGAAGAAAATTTTTGTGCTAAATCTATACTAATTATTTGATTGAATAAATAAATAAAAATAAATAAATAACTTCTAACAATCACACCAATTATCTAAGCCCATGTTAATTTCATTAAGAAACTGTATCATGGAAAACTTGATAACGGATAAATATATACTTAAATACTTTTTGTTTGTAAATACATACTTAACATACATAGTAAACACCCAGACCAAGACAAATAGACATGTTCATGCACACAAATATTTGTCTTGTTCGGGAATCGAACCCGAGACCTCTGGCGCAGAAGGTGGGTAGCCTACCCCTGCGCCAAATCGGTCGTCAAATCTGGCGTTACTTGGCGGAAGTCCCTAACTATTGTGAAAACAAAAAAATATATAATTTAGCTTACTTCCGCAAAAAAGTAAGTAAGTATTTTGCGGAAGTAAGCTATTTTTCCACAATCTATACTAATATTATAAAATTAAAGAAGAAAGATTTGATTTGTTGTTTGTTTGTTTAAAATGGATAAATCCAAAAACATCTGGACCGATTTAAAAAAAAACTTTCACCAATAGAAAGCTTCCTAAATGACATAGGTTATATTTTATTCCGATATTCCCACGCGAACAGGTACCACGTGGGTAAAACCGCAGGGAGCCACTAGTATAGAATAACCTGAAATAACCAGTGTATAATCTTTAATCTTAAGTACAATTATTATCATCATCAGCCATTTTTATTGTTGAAAAATTGAAAATTAATTTATTTTAGTAGTTCAGTAGCTCAGTAGTTAGAGCAGTCGCCCGGATAGCGAGAGGTCGTGGGTTCGAGAAATTTAAATAACTCTCTTAATATTATAATAAAAGCTTACTCTTTTCTTTTTATTTATTATGCATTTTAATTTAATTAAATTGAATGAAACCTTCCCCGAGTATCGTTCTTGCCACTAATCAGAAATTTCACAGTCTTCAGTAATTAGTGTTCTTAATTGAAGATCTTGATTAAACGTTCTTCGATATTGTTCTCCGTTAAAGTTTGAACAGGGGAATGGCGAGCTGCAACTCTAGATCAGCCGAGTCGAACCGCAAATTAATAAGAAATGAATTTACCTTAGAACGCGCAGACACGATCTTTGTTTCAGCAATTTACAAATACAAATACAAATCTTTATTGCCAACTAAGTGTATGTATACTGGTCTTAAAATAAAAATGGAACTTAAAAACTTAGTCCCCCTTTACGGACACAGCAAATAAGGCGAGGGCTGCCCATGTCATAAGTAATTACAAATTATACAAAATTTGATAATGTTTTAAAATTTAATTATCGACTTGGCATGACAACGTTTTTTGATATTTGTTAGTTTTTTAAAGCTTTAAAAGATTGTTGAAGGCATTTGCTACGTTTTGCCGCAAAAAAAATTGAAACCTTGTCTAGACAAACATTTTTAGAGTCTCGTTCTTGTTAATTTCACAGTCTTCAGTAGTGTTCTTATGTGAAGATCTTGTTTAAACGTTCTTCAATATTGTTCTCCGTTAAAGTTTGAACAGGGGAATGGCGAGCTGCAACTCTAGATCAGCTGAGTCGAACCGCAAATTAATATGAAATTAATTTACCTTTGAACGCGCTCTTAGACACGATCTTTGTTTCAGCAATTTGATAATGTTATCACTGTTTTTAAAATTTAATTAGCGACATGTAAACATAAGATATGTGTTAGTTTTTAATATTTTCGCAGCATAAATCTTGTTGAAGGCGTTTGCTATGTTTTGCCGCAAAAATTGGAAACTATTCCTCAGGAACGCGATATAACCAAATAAAACGCTGAAGGAATCGGAGGTAGTAGCTTCACTAGACCTTTTATAAAAACTATTTTTATGACACTATAAAATAAAATTAAAATAAACTAAAAATGATTTATTTCTCATCACAAGTCAAAAATAGTAATAAGGTTATATTAAACCAGCTTTCCGCCCGCGGCTTCGCCCGCGTTATCCCGCGTTAGCCTAGTGTGTTCCTCTCCAGGCTACAAAGTATCTGTGTCCCAAATTTCAGCCAAATCCGTTCAGCCGTTTTGGCGTGACTGAGTAACAAACATACAAACATCCAAACATTATCCAATCATTAGTATAGTACCGCTACTAACTACTGTTTGTACTAAAATATGATCTGCGTAAATAAAATTTAATTAGAACCTTCTCTAAACATCCAAACATCCAAACATCCAAACATCTAAACTTTCACATTTATAATATTAGTAGGATAGTAGGATAGTAGGAAGTAGGATTCAGCCGAATCCGTTTAGCCGTTTTGGTGTGATTGAGTAACAATCATACAAACAGCCAAACATCTAAACATCCAAACATCTAAACTTTCAATATTTTATAATATTAGTAGGATTTACATTATTAGTATAGTACCGCTACTAACTACTGTTTGTACTAAAATATGATCTGCGTAAATAAAATTTAATTAGAACCTTCTCTAAACATTAATATTAATGAAACATTCATCGAATCTCGTTCTTGCTAATCAGAAATTTCACAGTCTTCAGTAATTAAAGATCTTGTTTAAACGTTCTTCGATATTGTTCCCCGTTGAAGTTTGAACAGGGGCATGGCGAGTTGTAACTCTAGATAAGCCCAGTCGAACCGCAAATTAATATGAAATGAATCAAACCATTAAACGCGCTCTAAAAAGCCCCACAGACTGTCAGTCCACCTGCAGGCAACGGACTGTCCGTTAGCCGCACTCGGCCGCACTCACAGTTTTACATACACTCAAACCGAATGTCAGGCGGCTTGTTCAATCAAGGACTGCAGGCGAACTGACAGCGAACTGATAGTGTGTGACCTTAAGACATGATCTTTTTAAGCTATTGATAAATTAACACTGTTTTAATTATAATTGGCGACCTGTTTAAATAGTAACTTGTAATTCTCAAGTAAAAAAAAAAACGAAAATGATGTTTGTACTTTTTTACGAATATCATTCTCAAGTTCTACCATACCCTTCAAACCTTGAAGAAGCTCAATGGTGCAGTAGTTAATGTCATCTGATTGCGATTACAATAGCTAAGTCACTATCCCAAAGGTTGGTAACGAGATGAGAGACTAATATTAGTCTACGGTCGTAAACAATAACAGTCCCCAATAAGTAGGTACAGTCGAGTTCAATAATTTCTGTGCACTTTTGAACTTTGTCGTAATAATTAAGCGTCAAAGTCCAAAAATGCACAGATAATATTATTGAACTCGACTGTAACTGTACCTATTACCGCTTGGTGAGATATATTCCATTTACTTACCCATCTTATGAAACGCCATCTTATCAAAATTAAAACAGCTGATGAAGATGTCATTAAAAACTAAACCTATTTACCGATTTAGCTTTAATTGCCTCCAGAACTTAGATAAATATTTTTGACGATTTCAAGGAAACTTTTTGGAGCTTTTATATCACTTGAACTTATATTTATAGGTACTCGAATGCCGGCAGACGAGTAGGTACTCTAAGCTGAATTGGTGCTTAAAATACTGAGTTAAAAAAGTGGCGCCCAATTAACGATCCAGGAGTCGAACTAAAATTATTATGGAATCAAATCCTGACTGAAAACGGGAATTTCAAGCTATTCTGAATTACTGGGTTTGAGTCGCTATCAAAGACGTGGTTATTTTTTATTTTCCCTACTAGCAACTCTACTACTAACTAACTCTACTAGCATATTCTCTACTAGCATAACTCTACAACTATACTAGTATATTCTCTATATTCTCTACTAGCATAACTATACAACTATACTAGCATATTCTCTACTAGCATAACTATACAACTATACTAGCATATTCTCTACTAGCATAACTTTACAACTATACTAGCATATTCTCTACTAGCATAACTATACAACTATACTAGCATATTCTCTACTAGCATAACTTTACAACTATACTAGCATATTCTCTACTAGCATAACTATACAACTATACTAGTATATTCTCTACTAGCATAACTATACAACTATACTAGCATATTCTCTACTAGCATAACTATACAACTATACTAGCATATTCTCTACTAGCATAACTATACAACTATACTAGCATATTCTCTACTAGCAACGTCCGTTGCTTGTGTGTGTTTTGCAGTGCTTAAATGTTGAAACTCTATTTATTTCGCAGCATATTTTAGCAAATTTCAAATTGCGAAACCGCGAGGATCCGCTAGTTCAAACATAAACTAGCGGATCCTCGCGGTTTCACCCGCGTGGTACCCATTCCCGTGGAAATATCGGGATAAAATATAGCCTATGTCACTCGGGAAGAATGTAGCTTTCTAATGGTGAAAGAATTTTCGAAATCGGTCCAGTAGTTTCGGCGCCTATTCGATGCGAACAAACAAACAAACAATTTAATATTTCCTCTTTATAATATTAGTATAGATAAAGGTGTCCTTATTCAAACATAAATTTGAAATTTTTAGTATGCTGGAAGGTTTCGAGTTTTGAGTTCATAGGTTTTTTTGTGTTTATTGTAATTATAACTGCCAACTTCCAGTTGTAGTTACATATCATTTTAGTTGGTCCAGTGTATGCCGGTAATGCGTTCGGTGCGGTTGGCGCGGATAATGGACGCACTGCTATGTAAATTCATACAAAGTAATTGCATCTCGTTTTAGTTGGTCAAGTGTTAAAATCATTGCGCCCCCAGTCACAGGCGCAGCTGAAATAAAACCTCCATCGTTCATTACGGCAGGTGCTAAAGGTTTAATACCACCGTCCTCACATTACTTAGCGGAGATTACTTACCTCGCACTTTACTACCGAAGCATAAAGGTGCGTCTTCACTGGAGCGAAGACGACTGAGTTTTCATTTGACAGTAGACCTCTTTTCCGCCTCAATGGAGACTGTTTTTAACGAGGTTTTTAACTAAATAAACCATAAACATATTTCAGTATCGTCATCATTTTAATCTCATATCCTGTTCTCTAGCATTATGCTTGTCCTATGAATAAGTAGGATGAGTGCTTCTTATGAATATCATTAAATTTGATTTTTATGCACCAGCTGTCGCCATGTTTACCTAACTGTTTTAACCACCTCTGTGGTCTAGTGGTTCACACCATCGATTTCAGACCCAGCGGTGCCGGCTTCGATTCCCAATGGGGGTATATATGTTATTCCGTATGGTTGGTAGTAGGACTTGTTCTTAGTTCGCTCTGGCTAGCTACCATCATCTTATCTATGTCTGACGCTATAAGAATGATGTTTTCAGCATTATTGTGTTCCGGCAATTAGATATGAGATAGCTAGTTGAGGATTCCGGGAGTAGTGCGCTTCCACCTTCAGCTTTATCACCACTTGACATCAGGTGTGATGAAAGCTTAGTGCTACCCCGATGTGGATAAAAAAAGATAACCTTGGAGTGACATTGCCTCCTATAATTAATGAGAACCTTGCTAAGTATTAATGCGTGTCCTTGATGCTCTAAAGAATTTTGAAAGGATTATGGGACATTCAACCATAGGGCAGTAAAAAGTGGAAAAATCTTTTTGGATGTAAAAAAAATACCTTTTAACCCGTGACTATGTTTGCATAGTCAAATCTGTGGCTGAAACAGATAGAAATCTATTCGACTATTTGTATGATATTTTTATTTTTTATTTTTAGTGTAATCGCCGCCTTACACCGCCCAGCTTACTACCGCGTTAGGTGTCTTTATTAGTAAGCTGTTGCTTAAGGTACACATAAGGAGAACTTTAGAAGGTAATTAAATTTGTTTTAAGGTTATGAGGTAAATTTCATGATGTAGGAAGGTAAATTTTGCAATTTGATATTCGGTTTACGTAACGATTACTTATACATAATTGATTCTAAGGTTAAATTAATATTGCGTTGTCAAAACATTAATTTGTTTTGTTATTGAAAAATGGAAAATGAAGTATTTAGAAAAAATCGACCCGTCTCACAATCGGCTCCGATGGGACTCGAACCCACGACCTTTCGCTTTCCGGGCGACTGCTCATTTTCCATTTTTCAGTAAAAAAATTGTATTGTTAAAGCAAATAACTAAAAATTAAAATAACTTGTTTTATTATATTTAATTTAATAAAATTGGTTGGCTTGAAGAGGCAAAAACTAAATTTAAAATCTCGGTCATCTAAATCTTAAATGAATGTTCAATATTAAAATTAGTTTCATGTATTCGCAATGCAATGCTGTAAGTAGGTATAGGAAAATTTTTATAAAAAAGATCAACTATCCCTTTAAGTAGGTACCTCCACGAAAAGCCGAAATACCTTTTTACTATCACATTTTTTTAATGAATGAATGAATGAGATACATTAACCAATCATCTAAATCTTATAATTTCTTTCCTTTTTTTGAATTCCGAAAATAATAACTAGGGCAAGAAACGACGATATAATTACCATACTGCGGATTATGTTTTAAACTACAACAGACGGCAGTTTTGCAGTTATAGCATATGCCTGCAAAACTGCAGCTTCTTTAAAGTATAACAACCCAAAAAATAAGGCATTGAAACAAAAAAAAATAATGAAAAACATGAAACAAATCTACACTAATATTATAAAAACTGAAGAGTTTGTTTGTTTGTTTGTTTTAACGCGCTAATCTCAGAAACTGGACCGAATTGAAAAAATCATTTTGAGTTGGATAGCCCATTTATCGAGGAAGGCTATCCTACTAATAATCCTTTATCCTGGGAAAATATCACATTCCCGCGGGATAACGTGGTGAAGTCCACGCGGGCGAAGCCGCGGGCGGAAAGCTGTAGGTTATATTTTATCCCGATATTCGCAAAGGAACGGGTACCACGTGGGTAAAACCGCGAGGAGCCGCTAGTACTTATAATATAATTTATAATCTATACATACAAATAAATAAAATTGGAGTGTCTGTTTGTAATATTAAAATAAACGCTTTTTACTACCTGCATATGGTCATATATACGGTACATATACCAAAATAACATTTTTTACAATTTTTGTCTGTCTGTCTGTCTGTTTGTTCCGGCTAATCTCTGAAACGGCTGGACCGATTTTGACGGGACTTTCACTGGCAGGTAGCTGATGTAATAAGGAATAACTTAGGCTACTTTTTATCCCGGAAAATATCACATTCCCGCGGGATAACGTCGTGTAGTCCACGCGGGCGAAGCCGCGGGCGGAAAGCTAGTCAAACTTAATATCGACTAACCTAATAAAGGGGCCAGACGTTGAATTGCCAGGGTTCATTAGCCCCCTCAAATAACAGTTATGGAAACAGTCCTAATGTTTCTCAGATTATCCCCTTAAAACCTTTATTGAAAAGGGACCGATTATCTGTTTCGGAGCATAATGGTTGGGCTCCGTAATAGATTTACAATGGTTGGACGGATTTTGAAATCTGTCGATGAATACAGATAGATTTTATTACAAAAAGCTTTTAATTCTATTGTTCTCTGACTGAACGAGTAGACGCACTTTTGACTGTTGGTGATTGATGTGTGTCAAGTCATATTTTATGCGATATGGTATTTCAAAAAGATTGTATTTTTAAAGTAGTAACAAAGCAAAAAATAATCTACATAAATAGTGCACGTACCAGATTATGACAATCGAAATTAATGATTCTAGAAGATTCTTATGGGTATACGAGTTTACAGCCAACGAAAACGACAGTATTTTCAAGATTTCCTGAAAACTACTGAACCGATTTTAAAATTTCAATAAATGGGACCAACTTGGAAACCAACCTGATGTAATAACGTTTGAACCATTTCAATCGGTTTAGCCGTCTTCGAGTAATCGGAGGACATACACAAAAAAAAAACATACATACAGACGAATAGAGAACCTCCTCCTTTTTGATTTAGAAGTCGGTTAAAGAGCGAAGTGAAGTAGTCTATGTTTTGGAAGTAGGTAGTGAAGTAAAGTGAAGTGTTTGACAGTGACAGTCAGTGACAGTGACGCTAGTGTGCGTGTGTACTACGAGGTGTATCGAAGAAAGTTATAGGTTTTTTTTTCTACAATTTTCTTGGATGTATCAGGGTCGCCCAGGGATTAGCCACGTGACCGCGACAGTCTGCGTAATCTGTATGTGAGTTACATAATCTATACAAATATTGTAATAAAGTAATAAAAAAATTACGGTAATACGGAGTAACGAATCGACCTAGTTTTTGGTATAGGGATAGTTTGAGAGAGACAAGTTTATATCCCAGACAAATATTACATTCCCACGGGATAAAACCGTATAAGTAGTCAACACGTGCGAAGCCGAGGGCGTAAGGCTAGTAAGTCCAAAAGGGCCGATTGCGTATCACGTTTGTTTACTTCCAATCCAGAATCCCACAACCAGTAACAGTATATACCTAAGTATATAATTAACTACCTGTAGGTACTTAAACTATGCCCAAATAAAGTCAAAAGGCAACGAGCCGCTCACTCAACCCTTTCAAATCCGAATTTAAACGAAATCCACTGGCTTACAGTCAAATAGATACAAATAATTCACAATTGCGGATACTAGCCTAAGGGCCGAATCCTAGTGGGCATATAATGGTTTTATAAAAAAAAAAAAAAAAACATTTATTTCAGGCCGATCGACCCATAAACACACAAGACACAACATAAGATTTAAGAAATTTACACATAACATTGAATCAAAAATATTAAATTAAAATTATATAAGTTCATTAAATAAAATCATTGAATAATAAGTAATAATATCATAAATTAAAATAATAAATAAATAAATTATTTCGGATAATTACAAATGTGTTAGTAGAATAACTTACGACTATTGTAAGTTAGTAAAAATCATAAATCATTTAAAAGCTAAGACAGGCCATCAAAGGAGGGGATACATTCCCGTGGCTATTACCTTATTAATAACTAGCGGCCGCCCGCGGTTTCACCCGCGTGGTTCCCGTTCCCATGGGAATATCGGGATAAAAAGTACATATAAACCTTCCTCTTGAATCACTCTATCTATTAAAAAAAAACGCATCAAAATCCGTTGCGTAGTTTCAAAGATTTAAGCATACAAAGGGACATAGGGAAAGAGAAAGCGACTTTGTTTTATACTATGTAGTGATGTAGTGAAACACTTCCATAGCGGGGAAGTGAATCTATTACCCAGAGTCATTAGTATGCTGTTGGGACTATCTCTCACTCTACTGACTAAGGAAGCGGTCTTTTTACGAATGATGGCTTCAAAGCCATCAGTTTGGTACTCCGCAAACATAGGATAGCTGCGGATTGCTTATTAATGCTTAGTGATGTTATTAACTAGAAATTATAATCAGTTTTCTTGACATCTTATCCTGCAATTCTAGTGTATTATTGACTACCTTTATATAGTTCACTATGCCCCAATAAAGGCAAGAGGCAACAAGCCCCTCAACCCTTTCGAATCCGAATTTAAAACAAAATCCACCGGCTTACAATCAAATAGATACAGATAATTCACGATTGCGGATGCTAGCCTAAGGGCCGAACCCTTGGTTCACTAAGTGGTCATAATAATGGTTTTTATAGCTGCGGATTGCTACTATAATTAATCAGTTTTCTTGACATCTTATCCTGCAACTCTAGTGTATAATTGACTACTTTTACATAGTTCACTATGCCCCAATAAAGGCAAGAGGCAACAAGCCCCTCAACCCTTTCAAATCCGAATTTAAAACAAAATCTACCGGCTTACAATCAAATAGATACATATAATTCACGATTGCGGATGCTAGCCTAAGGGCCGAACCCTTGGTTCACTAAGTGGGCATAATAATGGTTTTTATAGCTGCGGATTGCTACTATAATTAATCAGTTTTCTTGACATCTTATCCTGCAACTCTAGTGTATAATTGACTACCTTTGCGACGGGACGTCCTCGTCGGCCAGTGGTACACTAGCCGGAACGTCGGAAGTCACCGCCCAGTATTTAATTTAGATAATAGATGAATAAAAAGATGATGTTTATAGGGACTTGACTTTTATTTATAAAGGTAGTAATAAAGAAACGTATAGGAAGAATAGGAAGGTTAGGAACCCTTTCCAAGGGTCAAGGGTTCCACTTATTTAATACTATGACAAACAATTGAAACTGGTATAAAAAACTGGTAATGCTCCGAGAGCTCTGTATGGCTTGGTGATTTTAGTAGAACTGAATCAAAAATGATGAACAGGACCCGTGAGACGAAGATTTTGAATTTGAATTGAAAGAACAGGATAGGATTCGATAAAATTAATGGCCAGTATGTAAAACTAGATGGAGTTTCCAGTCATCATAGAGTTTTTAACCATCCATAATGACTGGTACGAATCGACATCGTTACACCTTTATATAGTTCACTATGCCCCAATAAAGGCAAGAGGCAACAGGCCCCTCAACCCTTTCGAATCCGAATTTAAAACCAAATCCACCGGCTTACAATCAAATAGATACAGATAATTCACGATTGCGGATGCTAGCCTAAGGGCCGAACCCTTGGTTCACTAAGTGGGCATAATAATGGTTTTTATAGCTGCGGTTTGCTACTATAATGCTTAATCACGTTATTAAGTAGAAATTATAATCAGTTCTTGACATCTTATCCTGTGATTCTAGTATATTATTGACTACCTTTATATAGTTCACTATGCCCCAATAAAGGCAAGAGGCAACGAGCCCCTCAACCCTTTCAAATCCGAATTTAAAACAAAATCCACCGGCTTACAATCAAATAGATACAGATAATTCACGATTGCGGATGCTAGCCTAAGGGCCGAACTTTGGTTCACTAAGTGGGCATAATAATGGTTTTTATAGCTGCGGATTGCTACTATAATTAATCAGTTTTCTTGACATCTTATCCTGCAACTCTAGTGTATAATTGACTACCTTTGCGACGGGACGTCCTCGTCGGCCAGTGGTACACTAGCCGGAACGTCGGAAGTCACCGCCCAGTATTTAATTTAGATAATAGATGAATAAAAGATGATGTTTATAGGGACTTGACTTTTATTTATAAAGGTAGTAATAAAGAAACGTATAGGAAGAATAGGAAGGTTAGGAACCCTTTCCAAGGGTCAAGGGTTCCACTTATTTAATACTATGACAAACAATTGAAACTGGTATAAAAAACTGGTAATGCTCCGAGAGCTCTGTATGGCTTGGTGATTTTAGTAGAACTGAATCAAAAATGATGAACAGGACCCGTGAGACGAAGATTTTGAATTTGAATTGAAAGAACAGGATAGGATTCGATAAAATTAATGGCCAGTATGTAGAACTAGATGGAGTTTCCAGTCATCATAGAGTTTTTAACCATCCATAATGACTGGTACGAATCGACATCGTTACACCTTTATATAGTTCACTATGCCCCAATAAAGGCAAGAGGCAACAAGCCCCTCAACCCTTTCGAATCCGAATTTAAAACCAAATCCACCGGCTTACAATCAAATAGATACAGATAATTCACGATTGCGGATGCTAGCCTAAGGGCCGAACCCTTGGCTCACTAAGTGGGCATAATAATGGTTTTATAGCTGCGGATTGCTACTAATGCTTAATGATGTCATTAAATCGGCATTAATTTAATGACAGTTGGTACCCCAAGTGGAGGTAATTAGTCGCATATAATGTGGGTCCATTGGTAACAATGAATTTTGTAGATAATAATGTGTTTTATTGGGTCTCTACAGTGCTTTTGGTAGGCAGTGATTGTATTTGAAACATGCCTATAATAAAATAACATGTACAACAACTATCAAAGTAGAAGAAGATTATATAACATTTTTTAAATGGAAAATATTCTAATACATAAGTATAAAAATTTTGCTTCAGCATAAATAAGCTTTTTTTATAGGATTATTTTATTATTGTAACATTTTGTCTAGCAACGACTTAAATATTTTGTAAATGCGTTGCTTCTGTTAAAACTGATGAGTGTTTTTCTTGTCTATTAAAAGATGTCTCTATCGGGTGGAAGGTAAAAAATTGTTGGACGATTCATAAGCATTAATTTCATTTAATCTATGTGAATAAAAAGTTTTTGGTTTGACTGACTTTGAAACATTTGGTTCTAACTAAGACTTGTACACGTACGATGCGACAAAACGTCCCCCCAAAACCCATTTCCGACCAACAGATTTGAAATGTATCTCAGGTGAAAGATATTAATATAGTGAAAACTTTTTACTATGGTGACATCCCTCAAATGTGTGGGGATTCTGGGAAAATATTAATATAATTTTACTATTTAATTAGAATAGGTACCTATTTACATTTTATTAATTATACAAATTTGTCAATTGCCCTTTAAAAACTCTATCTAAATTTATAGCCACAGCCATAGATGGAACAGATGTTTGTTCTTATTTTATTATTTTGCTAAGTAATTTAAAAGTAACAAATAATTAACAAAATTGTATTAAGGTTTTTTGTTTCATAATCTATTCAATTTTTTAACCGCCTCTGTGGTCTAGTGGTACACACCACCGGGTATCAGACCCAGAGGTCCCGGGTAAATTCCCAGTGGGGGAACATATTGTATTCGGTTCGGTTGGTGGTAGGACTTGATCACAGTCCGCCCGGCTAGCTACCACCATCTTATCTAAGTCTGACGCCATTACAACGATGTTTTCAGCATTGTTGTGTTCCGGCAGTTAGAGAGAGTTAGCCAGTTCCTCACTAATTGAAGATTCCGGGAGTAGGACGCTTCCACCTTCAGCCTTAACTTCGCTTAACATCAGGTGAGATGAAGGCTAAGTGCTACCCTGTTGTGGATTAAAAAAAACCTGAAAAAACGCGACCCGCTCCGATGGGACTCGAACCCACGACCTTTCGCTTTCCGGGCGACTGCTCTAACCACTGAGCTACGGAGTCGTTTTTTAGCGATTTTCTAAATACTTAATTTTCCATTTTTCAGTAATAAAAATTCATTGTGAATGTAAAAATTAAAATAACTTAAAAAAAACCTGTTAACCCTTTCAAACCTAATATCTTTGTAACAATGATTCCCTGGCAAAATATATTCGAAGCAATAACTAGTTTTAATTATTTTCTTGTTTTTCGATAATATTATTTTATTAATAGTTTCTGGTTAGTTAATTTTCCAAGAATTTCATAAAGAAAACCTTACACTACAGATTGCGTGATATTAATCTCGAAGTATAAAGCTCACTTTTCCAGGACAAAGGCAAGACATAAAAGATAGTGTTGATTAAATTCCCCATGGCTAGCGGTGACCTAATTGGCAAAGCGCCTGGATGCTCCTGTACGTTAGATTGTTCGGATTGAAACCAGTAGAAGTAGCACAAAAAAAACTGTTGTTATGGTAACCGTCAAGGTGCTGATAAACTTGAGCATTCACTTGTAACAGAACATCGAGCATTCGCCGTTTTTAAATTTGTCGAACTGAACAACGAACAGAGCCAAGCAAAGAGCCAAACATCGCTGCGAACGTTTTCATGATCTTTCTAGCCAACGCTCTAGTTGATGCTTGTCAAAAAAATATTCTTCTCGAAGATGTCAGACTTGATGTACGGGGAGGGACGGCGGCGGCGGCGGCGGAACAACGACAGAAGCTCGGCTCGGCAAAAAGTTCGAAGCTACTGTCCTTTCACTAGAATGCTCGCCGGAATGCTCCATAGAATGCTCGCCAAACCGCTCACGTTTATTTATCTGTAATGTAACATTCGCAAGAATGCTCATAACAAGCGAATGCTCAAGTTTATCAGCACCCATACATAAAGTGATCGTATTTTTTATGAAAACCAGAACAGCGCCTTTTACGATCGTATAAGGAACTGATATTTAATAGGTGTTTGAGAGCAGCACTTTGACAGCAGCGCTTTGACAGCTTTTGAAGGATGTACTATTAGTTTACTATTCGATTACGATAACGATAGGTTTTAGTGCTACGGGTACAGTACCACTAGCTTAGTGCTACGGGTACAGTACCACTAGCTTAGTGCTACGGGTACAGTACCACTAGCATGAAAAACTATCGTTGTGGTATGGTGGTACCATATAGGTATAGATCATTTGTTCTAGGTAGTTATACTCGTCAACAACTTCGATTGTTTCATTCTCAACTGTGATATTTATACGTTTGTAATGAAATCTTCTTGTTGCTCTAGGTACAGTATTGTAGCCTTACTGTATTAAAAGTTGTTAAGTTGTAACACAAGCAATATGTGCGTTTTAGTACGAGCTAAGCAAACTTTTACCTGATATTGCAGGAGATATAAAGTCAAGAAGCCTTTAAGTATGGACCTACGTGCTTCAGTGTTAAATGCACTCTCGCTCGGCTTTTATGAATTTTACATTAATTAATATTGCTAACCGTCAACCATTCTATTAAGGGAAGGTGTTTTAATTAAATTAAGTGTTGAAAATTTCTTGGCTCATTTTTGCATGAAGAGTGCAAAATGAAAATGAGTTGATTTTTTACAGGTTAACAGCTGTTCTTGTGTAAAAGTAGGGTAGAACGGGAAGGGTAGTAGCACAAAAACGTTTCGAAATATTTAACATAATAACATAAAATTAAATTTTACCTACTTTTCAAATGGAAAACGAAATCACTATAAAAATATTCAAGTGACCTAATAAAAAACATGAATAAATAGCCATTTTTATTTCACACGCGAGCGTTTCTGAATGCATTTGCTAGCATAGGTAGAGCCTTTCATTTTTATGAGTTCCATTCTTTGCATTTTAGTGGCCGTAAAGCTAGAAGAAATAGTTTATAACAGTATTTACTTTAAGTATCATTTTACTTCTTTTATAAATATTTTATATGCTTACGTAACTTTAATATTTTTAAATTTAAAAGATTTATTTACCCTTCTTTTATCTGAATACTAGCTGACCAGCGCGACTTCGTTCCCGTGGCCCTACCCCCTTCTCCACCCTACCCTACCCGTACTCTACCCTACCCTACTTCTACTCTACCCCTACTTACCCCTCCTTCCCCTATTTTCTCACCGTTAAAACCTTCCTTGGACTTCCACGAACATTAAAAAAAAATTGGCCAAATTGGTCCAGGCGTTGTTGAGTTATGCGCTTACCAACACATTTTGCAATTCATTTTTATATATAAGGCTATCAGCCTGGATATATAATGCGCATAAAACGATGACTGTTAAGAATATAATGAGGCCGCATAACATAGAAATGCTTAAAAAGGAGTTTGATTGTTGATCAGTACCCCTAGCATGAAAAATTATCGTTATGGTAAAGTAATAGTAAACTATACCGTTCTTAAAAAACTGTCAAAGTGCTGCTGTCAAACTGTATCTACTTAGATTAACTATTATTAAAATCGTATTATCTAGTTGTGGGCGATATGGTTGGTCTCATTCTCATAGTGATTTGGTATTCGTGTCTTACAATACATTAACAGCACTTTTTCTATTTATTGTTTTAGGTAATAAGCAAAATTGTAGGTAAGTACTTAATTTAAGTATCCGTTTTGAAACGGAAAGTCACCTTACTATAATGTGAAGGTCATTTTTCAATTTTGACGACTCTGTAAAAAATAAAACAGGGAGAAAAATATAGCCCATGGCGAGTTTCTTGCCGGTTTTTCTCGTTACAGGTCTCCTGCCGTAGGATTTGCGAACCGATGGCGTAGCTTCATTGACGTTCATAAGTGTTGTTCAATCAACCTACATTGAATGTGTAGTATAGTATATAAGTAATTAGTTTAAAATTTTAATATTTAATTTGTCGCACTTATGTGTGACTAGGTATATGCATCGGCGTATGTATGTAGGTCGATGACATACGCGACCTCGCGAGCGTGACGTAGTCCTAAGTTATTATATATTAAATTGTAATGTACTTTTTACTCTCTCTTAATACACGACAATCAAAGAAACAACATCTTTAATTTCACTCTCCACGATCCTCATACTTCAAATGAACGAAATTTAATTTTTGAATTTTGTGTATTTTCAGTTCGCTATACGACCCAAAAGAGGCGCTGCTGCTCCTGCTTTTCATACAAAATAAAAAAACGGTAACGTTACCATAACAACAATTGTACGTGCTACGGCTACTGGTTGTGCTTTTCTTGTAGGTATTCCTAATTTTGATTTTCTTTTGTCTGTTTTTCTTAATGAAGCAAAACATCTTTTAAATAATTATAATGAAATTTTGCATTTTGGATTTTTTCGATGGCATTAATGATTTGATGATTGATAATGATGATGATGATGAATGATTAGAGTATAATTCGAAAGTTCATGAAAATTCCATAAAAAACTTTTATACCAGGTTGAACATAGATATAGCTTCCCCACAAAACGGATACCTTCTGAAGGCTATATATAAAATAAACCATGATTACGGTAAGTACGTAAATCTCTTTGTGTTCCTGAATTCAGCTTTTCCGATGAAATCCAATTTTGCCTGCTCGCTGTCTGACCCTAATAAATCTACCTATGAACCCATTTTGGAGTTTTGTTTACCACGTCAATTCGTGAATGGAATACATAAGACAACGCAATGATCGAGGGTGCTAATTTGAACTTTAACCCTTCGAATTAAGATGCCAATCACGTGTTGCCTTGGTTTTTGGTCCGGTTAGAGCCGTACATTCAAAACATTACGGCATGATGAATATTGTGGCCGTAATAGCGATTGTCTTCTGTTAGTAGCTGGATTCTATAGTTGAATTTGAAATTAAAGTTCAAAGATGAATTTTTGAAAATCCTTTTTGCTCACTAACATCTTTGGCAAAATCTATATACTTAGGTACAAAGTTTCTACTGAATTCATTGAAGAAATAAAAAGTTTCATACAAACTCTTATCCCTTTTTTACCCCCTTAGTAGAGAGGGAATTTCCAAAAATCCTCTCTTAGTGCTCCCCTGCACTGTCCATGGAACATACATGCTAAATTTCAGCTTTTTGCGCCCAGTAGTTTCGGCTGTGCGTTGTCTGTCAAGCAGTAACCCAAGAGTTTTATATACACAGATAATCAATTCACCTACCAATGAAAGTACCTTAATGAGTTATTTTGTGTTTGGCAATTTGTGTCGGCGACTGTACGTACAACTTTTTTGTCGGCGGGCTAGTCTGCGACTTCGTCGGAGGCACGAAATCAGCAACTTTTTTGGTGGTCAGTGACAGGTCGAGTATTGGCGGGCTTGTCGCTGGCATGGATCTAAAATAAAGCCGCCGCCACCAAGACGTTAAAGACATTCAAAATCGATGAACGAATGAGTACATTATTATCACACAGATTAGGTAGAAAGTAGACCCCAATCACAAAAACGCCATCTACAAAAAGTTTTGCCTGTTTCTCCCCATTAAAATGATTTCTTACGATATGAACCTCTTTGGTAATTTCAAAATTCAAATTCCCTTGAAAGTATATTCTGGATATGACTCCTGTGCATTAATATTTTAATATGCGGTTCTTAGTAAGTTGTACTAAAGAAAAAGTTTACGTACTTTTTACGATTCTACGCGTCGTAAACGTAGAAAAGAGAGTTACGTTAATATGAAACGGGGTTGTCGTTTGACGTAATGCATGATTCGTGTCATACATATTAAATCATTAATTTTACCTTTGTTTCAGAACATAAATTATGAAGAACTTGGAAGATTGATATCCATACTACCGTGTTTTTCCGTCTATCACGTCAAAACGGAGCAACGGATCTATGTGCTTTTTGGTATGGGTATAGTTGGGCAGCTTGAAAGTAACATAGGCCGGAAAAATATCACATTCCCGCGGAATAACGTCGTGTATTCCACGCGGGCGACAAGGCTAGTATTGTACACCAATGAGCTTTTATCTTACTTGTACACAATAAAATTTTAAGCCATATTGTCGTTAACCAAATTGGTGTTAAGTATATTTATTATTAACTAGCTTTCCGCTCGCGGCTTCGCCCGCGTGAACTACACAACGTTATCCCGCAGGAATGTGATACTTTTCCGGGATAAAAGGTAGCCTATGTTCCTCTCCAGACTACAAAGTATCTATGTCCCAAATTTCAGCCAAATCCGTTCAGCCGTTTTGGCGTGATTGAGTAACAAACATCCAAACATCTAAACATCCAAACATCCAAACATCTAAACTTTCACATTTATAATATTAGTAGGAAGTAGGATATCGCAATTAGGTACCTAAATTAAACGGTTTCTTGAGTTTGCGTTACAAAAAAAACCATAATATGGTTATAATCATATTATGATTAACATAAACAGAATAATGAAAATGAAAATGAAAATGAAAATTAAAAAAATCTTTATTGCAACAGTTACCAGATAACATATAAATAAAACCCTGGCTTCTGAGTTAAAGTTAACTTGTGTCTCAGAAGCCAGTTCCTTCCTGACATGACAAGGCTCATCTCATCAGGTATTGTTGAATTAATGCAATGTAAAACAATTAAGATTAAAAAAAAAATACTCAAAATAACATAAAAATAATAATCTCACCAAAAGTCATCATCATCATCATCATGTCAACCGAACGACGCCCACTGCTGGGCATAGGCCTCCCCCAAGGATCTCGACAACGATCGGTCCTGCGCTGCCCGCATCCAGCGGCTTTCCGCGACCTTGACCAGATCGTCGGTCCACCTTGTAGAGGGCCTGCCCACGGAACGTAGTCCGGCACGCGGTCGCCATTCGAGAACCTTTCCGCCCCAACGGCCATCAGTTCTCCGCGCTATGCCTTCCGCCCACTGCCACTTCAATGATGCAATCCTTCGAGCGATGTCGGTTGTTTTAGTTCTCCTGCGGATCTCTACATTTCTGATTCGATCGAGCAGGGAAATACCAAGCATCGCTCTCTCCATTGCTCGCTGGGTGACTTTGAGCCTTCTTATGAGACCCATAGTAAAAGACCACGTCTCACTTCCATAGTAGGTCATTACTGGCAACACACACTGGTCAAAGACTTTCGTCTTGAGACATTGAGGTATTTCGGATCAAAAGTATCGTGTCATATTACTAAATGTTTAAATGCGGGCGCTTGCGTGTGTGTGTTGTGTGTGTGTGTGTGTGT
Organism: Crambus lathoniellus; assembly: GCA_949710035.1. Classification (NCBI taxonomy): domain Eukaryota; kingdom Metazoa; phylum Arthropoda; class Insecta; order Lepidoptera; family Crambidae; genus Crambus; species Crambus lathoniellus. The sequence continues at coordinate 5,553,746 of OX453310.1, read as the reverse complement.
GTGTGTGTGTGTGTGGGTGGGTGGGTGTGTAGGTGGGTGTGGGTCGGTGTAAATTCAAAAGTGTGAATGCAAACATACAAAAACAAGTAGAAATCAAGGTAACCACATAATATTAACATAGGAGTTTTTCTGTACCTTCGTAGTCATAATTTTGTAGCCAATCTATGATTACTTTTTTAATCAAATGTTGATTTAAGTCTTTGCTGGTACAAAACTTATTAAATTTATTGTACAAATACGGGGCCAAGTACTAATATTGTCTTGCGGCAAAAGCACTTTTTGTTTTGGGAACTGGGTATCTATCTCCTTTGTTACTCCTTTGAATTAGAATAAGAATTCCCGTTATTATAAAGTAGGGTGTATAAAAATATATTTCGTTTTCAAATGATTTACTGTTATGTTAGTGCAACTAAACTACTTAAAAATATTAATACTTTTGTAGGTTCGCCACATATGCTTGTAGGTACTGTATTCAAGTGATGAATTTCCATCTACCATTATTTTTACCTACTGCATTCAACGTAAATAAAAAAATTAAAAGTCCACTAAAATTTTACGTAGCGGCCAAATTAAAATAGCGTTTTATTTCTCACCGACGAGTTGTGGCGACGGCAATGAATCGGATATGCAGTACAAATGGTGACAATTAAATGGCGCGATACTGCTCATCAATATTTCAAAGATAGGTACGGCTTAAAAAAGTAAAGTAAAATGATCCTTTGATATTGGATACCTAATGAAACGCATAACATTTTTCGCCATAAACATGAAACGCATCGTTTTGAAAGGCATAATCATCGAAATGCATAATTCTAAGGCATAATTTCATAACGCATAAGAACTTTGTTTGTTTGAAATTTGCAAGGAATAATCATCGAAACGCATAACTATCTAAAGGCATAACTTTTAAATGTCAAAATACTGAAAAGGCTTACGCCCGAATTCTCGTACGCAAATCATCTTTGGGAGCGTCTCAAACATCATGGCATCTCTTTCATACGTTTGACATTTAAAGTGACAGGACGATGTTTGAGACGCTCCCAAAGATAAGTAGCGTACGAGTATTCGGGCATTAAAATTCAAAATGCATAAATTTAACGGGGTAGGGTAGCAATCAGTTTAATCCTAAGACTTTTCTAGGTAGAATTTGGCCATACTCAACTTCGTATGGATTATTTAAAATGAAGTGTTAGAAATAATCGACCTATCTCACAACTAGCTCCGATGGGACTCGAACCCACGACCTTTCACTGTCCGGGCCAATACTCTACCCATAGTAACCACTGCAGCCAGCGGCTATTTGATCAATGTGAAGATATTAGTAACCTCACACTTTATATTATGCTTACGAATCGAATAATCTTTTTTTTATACTAACATCATTATGACCGCCTCTGTGATCTACACACCACCGACCGGTACCAGACCAAGAGGTCCCAGGTTCGATTCCCAGTGGGGGTACGGTACATATTGTTTTCGGTTTGGTTGGTGGTAAGACTAAGTTCTTAGTCCGCCTGGCTTGCTACCCACCACCATCTTATCTAAGTCTGACGCCATAATAATGATGTTTTCAGCATTATTGTGCTTCGGCAGTTAGAGATAAGATAGCCAGTTCCTCAGTGATTGAGGATTTTGGGAGCAGTGCGCTTCCACCTTCAGTCTTATCACCACTTATCATCTGGTGTGATGAAAGATACGTGCTGTCCCGTTGTGGATAAAAAAATATATAAATAATACTACTTACTTTATAAATATACCTTTAAGTATAATTTTACAATAATAAAAGTAAAAACTTAATAAAATATCACTGTGATTTTACGCCACTTATAATAACTTGTGTAGGTCTATATAGAAAGGTAGATAAATATTGAAAACGCTCTAAAAATACAGCATCTCATCATTTTCCATCGTTTGAAAAGTTCTGCTAATTGGGTTAGCACTTCTATTAGTTAGTTTTCGTTCCAATATACGCCTACTCAGGTCTCAGAGCTCTATTTTGGTTCCAGTTAAAATTGCCTGTTGAAACGTAAAATGCAGGAATAGGCAAGAATATTCTAGGGAAATTCTAATTTAGTAAGAAGAGAACCTAACTATTTAGGCCGAATACTGGAGCATATAGACGGCCGGCTGATTTGACGCAGGGGTACCTACGGTAATCTGTCTTCTGCGCCGAGGTCTCAGATTCCATTTCCGAAGAAAACAAATATTTCTGTGCATGGACTATTTGTCTTAGTCTGGGTATTTTCTATGTCGGGCAGGAGACCGCTTTGCTTTTAAGCCAAAAATTAAATGTTACTTAAAATTATAGAAAATTTATCAAGGGACCTTTATATATCTTTCAAATAATAAAAAATACATGTTACTTCATGAAACTTGTTTCAACGAAGTTGCCCACAAGAAAAAAGTTTTTTCACGAATTTTACCAGTATAATTAAAAATACTTTTATGCCCCATTTTTTATTCTCCAACCAAAGGAATCTTTTCACCTTTTATTTGGACAGTTCATTGCAACACAGTGGCATGCGAGAGCGTGAAACTCGTCCGGTATTCGACAAATGCATGCAAAAATTTGAACGCCAACCCGCACTGTACTGTGCGGTAGAAAAGGTTTTAGTAACGCATGAACAAAAAAATAAATGGTGAAAGAGTTGAATTTTGGAGTCGCGATTCCGTATGATTGTTGGATTCTGAAGTTTTGTTAATAGTGCTCCCACATTTGTTTAAAAAAATGTTTTCAAACATTTTCTAACTAATAAATGTTAGAGCTTGAGAGAGTGTTCCGTTATTCTGTAAGGAATGAAATGTTTGAACATTTACAAACATTTTTAACAGCAGTGTGGGAGTAATAGGTATAATAACATTATGGGGTTGATTTGATTCGATGCCTGACTTTGTTGACAACGCTTTTTAACTGCATTATTATTGATTTCCATTTTTTTCAACTATCCATTGGAAGCATATTATTAAAATATAAAAAGAAAGCCCATTTTAATACTCAATTACGAATAATACTGTTTTTATACTACATTCTATATTATCAAAGTAGCCCCCTTTTTTTCCTAAAGTAACCCCAATCTACAGTTTATTACTTTCAATGATTTCCTTGATAATATCAATCAACACTGACAACTTTATTACCAAACTAAGCTACGTAACTAACTACAGATATTTGGGCTCAATAGTAGCTATTCGAGCCTCTTATCTTATCCAATCCTGCTACTTAGAGCATAGCAGTTGTTTTGAAACAGAGACAAAGTTAATACATACATTATAGTGTATGTATTGTCTGTATGTAAATAATTATGTACTTATGAAATGTGTATAAATATAAGTTCATCTATTGTCTAGTATTCATAATACTGGTTCATGACAAACTCAATTAGGGGTAGATAAATTTGTGTGATTTATAGTGACATAATTATTATATGTGCCGTGTAGAGCCGGCACATAAAAAGAATAGCACTACCCCCTCTCTTCCCGTGGGTGTCGTAAGAGCCGACAGAGGGAAAATTGCCAAAGGAGATGGGCAGCAGCGTCTTCATTTACCAGCAGGCCATACTGCGATCGCCAACCCGCCTGCCAAGCGTGGCGATTATGGCAAAACCCCCCGAAATGGCTACACACACTAAAAATCGGCCCCCAGTCCCCGGCGGCCCCGCTATTCCTAGCTACCGACGATCTGGTCAAGGTCGCGGGAAGCCGCTGGATGCGGGCAGCGCAGGACCGATCGTTGTGGAGATCCTTGGGGGAGGCCTATACCCAGCAGTGGGCGTCGTACGGCTGAAATGATGAATTATTATATAAATCTATAATAGCTCGGTAACGTGTTTAAGATAAGTTTAACATGTAGTTTTTTTATATCTTCATACTTAGGGTTTTTCTTTCATTTGGAAGATTTGGCCAATCAAAAGACTGCAAAGGACAGCACCCAGACTCCATACATTTATGGTATATTTTTGAAAGTGCCAGACAACAATAATAAAGTTAATATAACAACAGAAGATACTATTCCAAACATTGCCACAGCTAAGTTCAATGTACTATAGTTCATTTAAAAAAAATGTTGTCTCTTATTAACTCTATAAATAAATATTATTTATTGATTTCTTTTATTATGTATTACATTTTATTGTCCCACAGACAAACCTGTTCCAGTTACAGTCGCGAGGTCACTTGCAATATAAAATTAGCTGTCAAAATGGAGTTTCTGTAGGAATGAAAAATGAAATTCAAACCCACAGCAGAGTCAAATTAGTTTATTGCATTATTCGACGTAATATGCTCCAAAATATATTTTTTGAAGGAGAAATTTGTAATCAAAGAAAATCATCAGCCCTGCAAGCAGTTTCCAGGCGGGATGAATTTTGTCTCTGTATTTCATACATAGTCTATGGTATGAAGGTTCAATATTCCAATGAGAGGAACCCTAAATGGCAGAATACTTGTGGGTTTTCCACTTTTCACGCGCCCAATAGAAATTCCGGAAACATTGGTAACAGTCGCCGCTAGAATTTATATTGAAAAAGGGCAATAAATACTTTGCGCTTCGCTTAATCTATTCGGCCTTTTTTTCAAACGATTGGTTAGGATTTGTGAATAGGCAGCTTCAAGAATTTTAAATTAGACACTCGAGTGTCTATACTGAACAACAATGGAGCCGTTTTGTTAAAAAAGTCTTTGTTGTTTGTAGCTTTATGTTATTTTGGGGTCCAATATAAAAATAAGTATCCGAAATCTAAGGCGGTTCTCACACTGCACCGCACACCGCTCCGGTTTGTGGTAGTGCGCTTCTTAACTATGGATGTAGAATCTTCATGTGCATACAAAACCCGCAGTGTCCAACAAACTTATGCCGCATCTCCGTCCAGCGGAGCGGAAACCGCAGCAATGTGATAATTGCCTAAGTTCAAACTTATTTTGTTTTATAAAGGACAAAGCACATTACATCAACTCGGAAAGGGATCGACACCGTATCGTCTTCGCCTCGCGGTCAACCAGGCGTCAACCTAACGTAAGCACAAAGCACGTATGACGTAACCAAACCGGTACCCCTAGTATGAGTTTGGCAAACTGTATTCGTAATCGAAAATTATCGCTCTATCTCTTTCATGTCCTTTGACTGCTTTACCGACATGAGCAGTTTATCCGATAGTTTTCGTAAACGTTGACAGTTAAAATCAGACAGATCAGCGTCGTCGGTACGTCGACTCGGCTACGGCTAGGCGACGTCGCGCTTACCGCTCGCTGGTCCCGAGGCGAGGCGATTACGTTACGATTCCGATTAGTGTGCTTTGCAGTAGGGAGTTTCATACAAAGAATACTGAACCGCTCGAGTTGATACGTTTACGTTCCGTTTCCGAGTTGATATATATGCTGTGACCTTTATCCATAATAACTAATATTATACATGAGAAAGTTTGTGTGTGTGTGTGTCTTTAACGCCAAAACGGAGAAACGGATCGACGTGTTTTTCGGTATGGGAATAGTTTTGGAGCTGGATAGTGAGTGACATAGGATATTTTTATAATAAAATATATCTCATTCCCGCGGGATAGCGTCATGTAGTCTGCGCGGGGGAAGCCGCGAACAGAAGGCTAGTTAAAAACATTTATGTAATGTGGTTTTCGTCTTTTATTTTGTGAAATTGCTCATAAAGGTGCTCGTCCAATCTTAGACATTGACTTCATCATCATCATGTCAGCCGAACGAAGCCCACTGCTGGGCATAGGCCTCCTCCAATCAATTGACTTAATTAGACATTGACTTGAATGTATGTAATGTTGGTGCTATTTATGGTCTAGTATTGTTAACGCGTTATACATTATGTAAATGATATAACAGAAGATCACAATATTCGATAAGGGTGATTAAACACTTTAATTTCTAATATACCTTTAATAATACATTACCTTTGTGACACATTTATTTATTAATTAAAAATTAAATATAAAAGATAAAGAAAGAGTTTCATTAAGTTGGTTACCAGCCTACTGTATAATAAATACATTCGTAATAATTCTTAGTAATACAGTGTAAGTACATTTCGGCAATTAAGTACTATGTACTCTGACTATAAATTACAATAAGTACCTACTGAAATTTTGCTACTTTTTTCTTCCATAATCAAAAAATATTGTATTAGGACTACGGAAGCCATATCAATTAAGCATAAGTAATATTAATTTAGCGCCCCATCTAGTTTACAAAAACGGTACTATACTCCCTAATGATGGAGCGTAATAGTCTGGTCTCAAGGTTTGGTGCGCTAACATATCTTCTTTGCTACTGTTGGTTAGTACCAGTAAAGTCTTGAAGCCTGTAGACTTCCCGAGGCCGATGTCTTGTTCGATCCTAAAATCAATATTTTAATTAATAAAATAAAAAATACCTATATATATTTTTTGCACCCCCTTTTTACCCCCCTTAGAGGGGAATATTTAAAAAGCTTCCCTTAGTGCTCCCCTACACTCCCCAAGGAACATACATGCCAAATTTCAGCTTCTTACCAGTAGCTTAAGCTGTGCGTTGTGTCAGTCGGTCAGTTTTGGAAAGTCCCCCTCTAAGGGGGCAAAAAAGGGGTCCAAGCAGACGAAGTCGTGAGCGGAGCCCTAGTCTTAAATAAGACAGGCATCATAGGGTTGGTTGGGTAGTTGAGATAATATTATATTGTGTTCGATATACAATGACAGATATAGCTCCAAATTAGCAAATTCCGTGACGAATCATACGCCAAACCCCTCTGGTTCATAACAACCAATATTCAAAATACCCTTATTACCTTAATGCGTCATTAACTAATTTTTATATAGACTATGTCCCAAAACGTCCTTGATAATTTACCTATTTGTCAAGTTTGTGTTTATCGAAATCCTAACAAACCCTATTTCTTAAATAGAAATAGTTAGGTACCTACTTAAATTCGAGCTCCTTTGGTCTTCCAAGGAGGTCGAAATATCGCATGTGTATAAGTAGTATTATATTATAATCTGTGGTTTGTCCTTATTGAGCTCTAATGGAGGTCATACCATAAGTTTATGGGTCATACACGTATGTGTTCTCTTGTCGGTTTTGACCCTTGTGTGCATAACTGAGCATGGATGTCACCTTTTTTTATATTGAGGGCGAATACTGTCTTTACATATACCACACAGCATGTTGAACTCAGTCAGACACAGGTCCTGTCCCTCGTCGCGCCCAGCCCTCCCACCAAGCCTGATAGGTTTCGCGTCAGGGCTGGGCGGTTCTAACCTCTGCTCCGGCCACATAACGAGCTCTAAAGCTTGCATGCTTCTAAAGCATGGGTGTCACCTGGCGTACGTGCTTGCATGTACAATTTTCAGTAGCTCGAACTGTTTTTAAAAGAGTTTGTGGCAAAGCTGTCCATGCAAAACTTTCACGTTTTTGTGTAATATGAAACTCGGTTATACAGAGTTATTTTTTAATCAGTGCACAAACTATAATATGCTGTTCAGACCATGAAACTGAACAACCTTACCCAGAAACATGAGTCCGGAAATGAAAAAAAATTTTGGACCTCCCGTACTAATTTTTTATGGGCTTGCTTGGCTTCACACTGAACCTTAGGGCTGAGAAGAAGCCTAAGATGGAGCGTGCTTACCCAGACTTACCCAACTTCTTGAGTTGGCTGCGTCAGTTTGTATGGCAGATCGAATTTCTTTTTGTCACTTCCGGACCCATATTTTCCGGGAAAGTTGTTTAGTTTCATGGTCTGAACGACATATCAAAGTTTGTGCACTGAATAAAAAATTACCCTGTAGGTAGATACATGTCGGTAATGCACGCAAAGTTAAAACTACCATGCAAATCTTAACGTGTATGGCTTCCACCAGAGATTAGTAATTTTGTTTTTATGTTACTTACATATCTCCAATAAAGAGTACTCGACTAGGATCAGTGATACCCGCCCTCTTCATGGCGAACTGCCCAAACAGTTTGCCAGGCTTGCCTAGTAGGATGGGTTGCCGTTTGGACTCGTCCACTACCAGGTCTGTGAATACTCCGGTACCTGCAAGGCATAAAAGTGTTATATCAGTCAGTTTCCGATTATTCTTCAAGATATTGTATGTTATTATTGTCATTAAAGAGTTGATAAGACTATATTAATTTAAAATCCTTACTTATATTATAAATGCGTCTCTGTCTGTCTGTGTGTTACACAATGACACCTAAACTACTGAACCGATTTGAATGCATTTTGGTACAGAGATAATCTAGAGCCTGAGAAAGGACATAGGCTACTTTTTATTCCTGAAAAATATCACCTTCCCGCGGGATAACGTCGTGTAGTTCACGCGGGCGAAGCCGCGGGCGAAAGGCTAGTACTTAAATAAATATAAAAAAATAGTACGTCCTCCCTCTTGAGATACGTCAATGCCTTGTACAATCGCGGCAGGTTGACTTTGACTGTCAAACACCACAGCGCCCAATTACAGATCGTCCTCGAGATTTCCTCTATCTAGGGTAGGTATCACTTTCCTCTTGCATGCACTCTAACCATCATCTGATTTACCTTCCATTCTTCATCTAAATACTTGGTATCTAAATTTCTGGATATTTGTGAAGGCGATGTCGATACGAAATAATTTTGCCGACTCTCATCCTCACGTAAAATCATCATCTGATATACCTTTCATTCCTCCCCTTACAACTAACATAGCAGTATCTTCTTCTGTGTCTATATTTATGCCTTGTTAATTTTTAATAACAATATCGCACTTTTCTTTTTGACAATATCATCAAAACTCACAAAGCTACTCACCCAAAACCAAAAATCCCGGCTTATAAGGCACGTACTTATCCGTGGCCCCGTTTATAAATAGTACGTCCTCCCTCTTGAGGTACGTCAATGCCTTGTACAGCCGCGGCAGGTTAACTTTGAAGTCGCTGTCAAACACCACAGCGCCCACTGAGAGATCGTCCTGCAGATACTGGATGTATTCTTGATAGTAGTCCGCTCCAACCTCTGGCTGTGACAAGTGATTGGTGATATTTGAGTGATCTTGGAAATTGAAGTTTGAAGTTACACAGACGAAACACTAATAATGAAAATAATTCTACAAACTTACTCCTTCAATACACTGGAAGCCAGCTTTTTCTAATACCCGTATTGTTTCTCGACAGGACACGCAATAGACTTTTTTGGTAAAATTTACGGACTTCAAATATTCGGCTATTGCTACTGAGGGGACTGTGAGATGTTCCTGAAACATAAATAAAATAATATAAGACGATATAATACTTAAAAATTTCATTGTCACTTTCACTTTAACTATTACTAGCGGATCCTCGCGGTTTTACCCACGTGGTACGCAAATATGTAATCGCAAATGAGCTCAACTCAAGCAAAAGAAAAACTGTTAGATCTAAAATGATATGTCGCAAAAGCTCATTAAAATACAAAACACTCTTTGCCCCAAAACAGTCTTCAAAGAATTTCAAACGTTCTTATTATTTCATTTCACCCATTATCGTGCCCTTTCATTAAAAAGAACCATTCATTTTCGTCAGAATTTCAGCGGCCGGGCTCACATCAAACGCCCGAATAAATAAATTGTTTGTGTTCATTTAAAATGTAAATTATCTCTTAATTACGTTTTCTTTAATTGCTGCGGGCGGGACCGTTGTGACGGGTTGTGACATGTTAGGTAACAATTACTTCTGCTTATGTGTATACCTATAGGTAGATGGTCCTCCAAACTGGTGTTATTCTTTCGGAAGGTCAGGCTAACAGTAAAAGGGTCTTATAATTAACTTCAATTTTAGTTAAAGTGTTAGGTTGCCAAAATGGTCTAGCTTTCCTTGTGTGAAATAATAAAAAATGTGAAGGTCCGAAGGAGGAATACAGTAATCCATATCGCTTGAAATATTGCTCAGTTGATGTAGCAATAGAAGGCAAACTTCTAGTGAAAAGACCTGAATAATCAGCATACATTTTGATCGAGTGGGTATTGACAATTTGTATGAAACAGTTTTTTTTGTTGAGTTGCAGAGTTGGCCCCTTATTTACTATTGCTCATGATTGTGCACAGAAAATTTCAAAAAAATCAAAGAACCGTCCCCACTCTGTAACCATCCAGTTTTGACCCCTGGTTCACTGGACTTAATTTGTTGCTAATGACCACTAGTATAATCCCTTTCAAGGAATAGGTCGAGTTTCCCTGTCAGCGTGTATACGCAGATGTAAAAGTGAAAAAAAAAAGCAAATTGGTGGTCAATGTAGGAAGAGAAAACAATAATACTTACAAAACCGTTATCAATATTAACAGACTTGAATTTCTCTTCGTAGTCTTGTCTCGTTCTCAGGCTGTTATTTGATACATAATTGACGGTCTTGCCGTGTTTTTTTATTTTCTCCAAGAACTCTCCTGAACCTGGTAAGGGTCCATTTGACCATATGACACCTGAAACAATGTAAGTAATAAGTAAAGGGCCCTACAGACGCAGTCTACCTGTTGGCAACGGTCTGTCAGTTATTTAAATTTTTACTTTTTTGCATTCACAATGTAATTTTTATTATTAATAGATGGAAAATGAAGTATTTTAGAAAAAAATATTCAATGGAAAATGAAGTATTTAGAAAAAATCGACCCGACTCACAACCAGCTCCGATGGGTTGTGAGTCGGGTCGATTTTTTCTAAATACTTCATTTTCCATTTTTCAACCATAAAAATTGCATTGTGAATGCAAAAAAGTAAAAATTTAAATAAAAATATTCAAGTTCAAATATAATACTATAGGTATTCAATTCTAGAAATATTAGTTGTGAGACGGGTCGACTCTTTAAAATACTTCATTTTCCATTTTTCAACGGTCTGTCAGTTGTCCGCAATCGACACACTCTGTTCCCTTTAAGATTTAGGACTGACGGCTAATGCGCAGACATAGTATGTATGTGGCCGCTGGGAGACGCGGACCAAAGTTAACAGTAATCGGCTCGACAGAAACTACAGACTAAAACTAAAACTGACGACTATCAACTGCTAGTGTGTGGCCTCAAAGCTGGTTTTCGCCTATTGTTTTCGATTACATGCAATGATCGTACTAGTGTGTGGCCCATGGAGGTCTCGAAGGATTGGAATGGATAAGGAAAACGGGCCAAGACCCACCATACGCGGGCCCCCCGTGCTGATTAGTGGGTATTAACGACTACAAAATGCAGCCGGGATCAGCCGGCTTCACATGCCTCGCGAAGCACGGAGGAACTCGAGGTACTTAATTTTTGGTCACCCATCCCGTGACCAACCATTGCGAAAGTTGCTTAATCTTAACGATCGCCGGCCAAGCGATAAATTTTAAGATCTTCTGACCTCGACATATTGTACTGTCAACATCATATCAACTTAATAAGAAAGTTAAGGCTGCCTTTGTATTGAAATAACAACAACTTTTTACGTAGTAGTAATTTTTAGACATCTCGCCACATTTTCTGGAGTCTCAATTATGGGATGTTGGGGCACAGAATATATAATAGTACTAACGTTGGGGTCCTAATGGCGATTAAACAGTATTAAGAAGTTTTATTCAAATTAATAATGTCAGCTTTATATCGTTCATAACGGCGGACTTCGTAGTGAAAATTTTAAGTTTCATTTGCTGTTTAATGTACATAGTCTGAAACAAGCTTTTACATGCAAACTATTATTTAGTGGTTGCACAACAATATCATGGTATCATCATACGTTATTGAAGTTCACGACGTTAATCACGATCGCGATATCTATTGTTCAACCAACAAAGCCTGAATGGTCTATATGAAATAACATTTATGAAGTGTTATTAGTACCTGCAAAATATCGTTATCTTTTATTAGTTTTTGAAGTAGGTACCTATATCCTAAAAGATAGTTGTTTGCACTAACTATTATCTACTTATGATTAGGTTTGGTTTTTGAAACGTATTTTGACGTAATCTAGACTACACAAATGATATTAATTTTAATTTCAGGGCGATTTTATACATACACGATGCAATTAAGTATGTAAGTATAAAGGTGCGTCCACATTTGTAACATTTTGGCGAGTCCGAACTCCGTGTCTTTATAATACATTGTCTCTTTGAGACAGTATTACCACAGAGCATGCCCAACAAAACTAGCGATGCATGATAAAGTCACGGTGTTCGGACACGCCAAAATGTTACAAGTATGGACGCACCTTAAGACCCACAAGCAATGGAGAGAGCGATGGTTGGTATTTCCCTGCTCGATTGAATCAGCTCGAACTGAAACAACCGACATCGCTCGAAAGATTGCACAGCTGAAGCACAGTTTAAGCAAGCTTTCTATACAGTTGGACGACGCCCTTGAAGTTGGGCGATGCCGACGCCTGTATAGGTATTTACGTAAGTACGTAAGGGTTGTCACTTTAAAATGTGACGGTGGACCTTTTACGACCCCGGGTGGGTACATTGGTATTGCGATATTAAATTAAAAAAATAATTAATAATGCAAATGCAATGTCAAAATTATTAAAATATTCAAGATGGCGGCCGACTTTTTTGTTTGCAGGCTAATTTCGATGAAACTCGGTTTTTGGTACTATTTTGACAAGAAAACAGCAACGCAATGTTAAAAGTATAAAAAAATCCAAGATGGCGGCCAACTTTTTTGTTAGCACGCCGATTTCGGTGAAATTGAGTTTCTGGTACTATTTTGACAAGATAACAGCAACGAAATGTTAAACATGAGAAATATCCAAGATGGCGGCCGACTTTTTTGTTTGTGGGCCGATTTAGATAAAACTCAGTTTCTGGTTCTATTTTTACAAGAAAACAGCAACGCAATGTTAAAAATATAAAAATCAAGATGGCGGCCAACTTTTTTGTTTGCAGGCCGATTTTAATAAACCTTAGTTTGTGGTTCTATTTTGACTAGAAAACAGCAACACAATGTTAAAAATATAAAAATCCAAGATGGCGGCCAAATTTTGTTTTTGCAGGCCGATTTCAATGAAACTCAGTTTCCGGTTCTATTTTGACAATAAAACAGCAACGCAATGTTAAAAATAAAAAAAACCAAGATGGCGGCCAAATTTTTTGTTTGCTGGCCGATTTCGATAAAATTCAGTTTCTGGTACTATTTTGACAAGAAAACAGCAACGAAATGTTAAACATATTAAAAATCCAAGATGGCGGCTAACTTTTTTGTTTGCTGGCCGATTTCGATTAAATTCAGATTCTGGTACTATTTTGACAAGAAAACATTTACGCAATGTTAAAAGTATAAAACAATCCAAGATGGCGGCCAACTTTTTTGTTAGCAGGCCGATTTCGATGAAACGCAGTTTCTGGTACTATTTTGACAAGAAAAGAGCAACGCAAAGTTAAAAATATAAAAATCCAAGATGGCGGACAAATTTTTTGTTTGCTGGCCGATTTCGGTAAAATTCAGTTTCTGGTACTATTTTGACAAGAAAACAACAACGCTAAATTATATATACATAAATGTTACAATTACCACAGTATAACCAATTTTTTTATATGACCAGAAAACAGCAACGCAATGTCGTTGCTGTTTTCTGGTCAAAATAGAACCACAAACTGAGTTTCATTGAAATCGGCCTGCAAACAAAAAAGTCGGCCGCCATCTTGGATTTTTAATATATTTAACATTTCGTTGCTGTTTTCTTGTTAAAATAGTACCAGAAACTGAATTTCATCGAAATCGGCCAGCAAACAAAAAATTTGGCCGCCATCTTGAATTTTTATATTTTTTACATTGCGTTGCTGTTTTCTTGTCAAAATAGAACCAGAAACTGAGTTTCATTGAAATCGGCCTGCAAACAAAAAAGTTGGCCGCCATCTTGGATTTTTTAATACTTTTAACATTGCGTTGTTGTTTTCTTGTCAAAATAGTACCAGAAACTAAGTTTCATCAAAATCGGCTTACAAAAAAAAAGTTGGCCGCCATCTTGGTTTATTTTTATTTTTGACATTTCGTTGTTGTTTTCTTGTCAAAATTGTACTAAAAACCAAGTTTCATCTAAATCGGCTCACAAACAAAAAAGTTGGCCGCCATCTGGGATTTTTAATATTGCGTTGCTGTTTTCTTGTCAAAATAGTACCAGAAACTGAGTTTCATCGAAATCGGCCTGCTAACAAAAAAGTTGGCCGCCATCTTGGATTTTTTTTTACTTTTAACATTGCGTTGCTGTTTTCTTGTCAAAATAGTACCAGAAACTGAGTTTCATCGAAATCGGCCTGCTAACAAAAAAGTTGGCCGCCATCTTGGATTTTTAATATTTTTAACATTGCGTTGCTGTTTTCTTGTCAAAATAGAACCAGAAACTGAGTTTCATTGAAATCGGCCTGCAAACAAAAAAGTTGGCCGCCATCTTGGATTTTTTTAATACTTTTAACATTGCGTTGTTGTTTTCTTGTCAAAATAGTACCAGAAACTAAGTTTCATCAAAATCGGCTTACAAAAAAAAAGTTGGCCGCCATCTTGGTTTATTTTTATTTTTGACATTTCGTTGTTGTTTTCTTGTCAAAATTGTACTAAAAACCAAGTTTCATCTAAATCGGCTCACAAACAAAAAAGTTGGCCGCCATCTTGGATTTTTAATATTTTTAACATTGCGTTGCTGTTTTCTTGTCAAAATAGTACCAGAAACTGAGTTTCATCAAAATCAGCCTGCAAACAAAAAAGTTGGCCGCCATCTTGGATTTTTTTATACTTTTAACATTGCGTTGTTGTTTTCTTGTCAAAATAGTACCAGAAACTAAGTTTTATCAAAATCGGCTTACAAAAAAAAAGTTGGCCGCCATCTTGGTTTATTTTTATTTTTGACATTTCGTTGTTGTTTTCTTGTCAAAATTGTACTCAAAACCAAGTTTCATCAAAATCGGCTCACAAACCAAAAAGTTGGCCGCCATCTGGGATTTTTAATATTGCGTTGCTGTTTTCTTGTCAAAATAGTACCAGAAACTGAGTTTCATCGAAATCGGCCTGCTAACAAAAAAGTTGGCCGCCATCTTGGATTTTTTTTTACTTTTAACATTGCGTTGCTGTTTTCTTGTCAAAATAGTACCAGAAACTGAGTTTCATCGAAATCGGCCTGCTAACAAAAAAGTTGGCCGCCATCTTAGATTTTTAATATTTTTAACATTGCGTTGCTGTTTTCTTGTCAAAATAGAACCAGAAACTGAGTTTCATTGAAATCGGCCTGCAAACAAAAAAGTTGGCCGCCATCTTGGATTTTTTTAATACTTTTAACATTGCGTTGTTGTTTTCTTGTCAAAATAGTACCAGAAACTAAGTTTCATCAAAATCGGCTTACAAAAAAAAAGTTGGCCGCCATCTTGGTTTATTTTTATTTTTGACATTTCGTTGTTGTTTTCTTGTCAAAATAGTACCAGAAACTGAGTTTCATCAAAATCAGCCTGCAAACAAAAAAGTTGGCCGCCATCTTGGATTTTTTTATACTTTTAACATTGCGTTGTTGTTTTCTTGTCAAAATAGTACCAGAAACTAAGTTTTATCAAAATCGGCTTACAAAAAAAAAGTTGGCCGCCATCTTGGTTTATTTTTATTTTTGACATTTCGTTGTTGTTTTCTTGTCAAAATAGTACCAGAAACTAAGTTTTATCAAAATCGGCTTACAAAAAAAAAGTTGGCCGCCATCTTGGTTTATTTTTATTTTTGACATTTCGTTGTTGTTTTCTTGTCAAAATTGTACTCAAAACCAAGTTTCATCAAAATCGGCTCACAAACCAAAAAGTTGGCCGCCATCTTGGATTTTTAATATTGCGTTGCTGTTTTCTTGTCAAAATAGTACCAGAAACTGAGTTTCATCGAAATCGGCCTGCTAACAAAAAAGTTGGCCGCCATCTTGGATTTTTTTTTACTTTTAACATTGCGTTGCTGTTTTCTTGTCAAAATAGTACCAGAAACTGAGTTTCATCGAAATCGGCCTGCTAACAAAAAAGTTGGCCGCCATCTTGGATTTTTAATATTTTTAACATTGCGTTGCTGTTTTCTTGTCAAAATAGTACCAGGAACTGAGTTTCATCGAAATCAGCCTGCAAACAAAAAAGTTGGCCGCCATCTTGGATTTTTTAATACTTTTAACATTGCGTTGTTGTTTTCTTGTCAAAATAGTACCAGAAACTAAGTTTCATCAAAATCGGCTTACAAAAAAAAAGTTGGCCGCCATCTTGGTTTATTTTTATTTTTGACATTTCGTTGTTGTTTTCTTGTCAAAATTGTACTAAAAAACAAGTTTCATCAAAATCGGCTCACAAACAAAAAAGTTGGCCGCCATCTTGGATTTTTAATATTTTTAACATTGCGTTGCTGTTTTCTTGTCAAAATAGTACCAGAAACTGAGTTTCATCGAAATCAGCCTGCAAACAAAAAAGTTGGCCGCCATCTTGGATTTTTTTATACTTTTAACATTGCGTTGTTGTTTTCTTGTCAAAATAGTACCAGAAACTAAGTTTTATCAAAATCGGCTTACAAAAAAAAAGTTGGCCGCCATCTTGGTTTATTTTTATTTTTAACATTGCGTTGTTGTTTTCTTGTCAAAATAGTACCAGAAACTAAGTTTTATCAAAATCGGCTCACAAACAAAAAAGTTGGCCGCCATCTTGGATTTTTAATATTTTTAACATTGCGTTGCTGTTTTCTTGTCAAAATAGTACCAGAAACTGAGTTTCATCGAAATCGGCCTGCTAACAAAAAAGTTGGCCGCCATCTTGGATTTTTTTTTACTTTTAACATTGCGTTGTTGTTTTCGTGTCAAAATAGTACCAGAAACTAAATTTCATCAAAATCGGCTTACAAAAAAGAGTTGGCCGCCATCTTGTTTTATTTTTATTTTTGACATTGTGTTGTTGTTTTCTTGTCAAAATTGTACCAAAAACCAAGTTTCATCAAAGTCGGCCCGCAAACAAAAAAGTTGGCCGCCATCTTGGATTTTGGAAATTGCCTTTTTTTTAATAAGCGAGATGAAGATTTGCACTCACTCACACTACATGTCGTATGCACCATAATATTAATTTAAAAATAAATTATAACGATAAAGACGTGATAGCCCTGGAAGACTTGTCCCGAGTTACTATGAACGGCGTTGTATGTAACTCGGGACAACCACTCCCCCGTCTCACCCCGCAAGCCCCGCACGATTGACCTGTCTAGACGTCTCCGTCGGCCTACTGTATGAAAAGTTGCTTATTCTGTGGCTGAAGTGTCATTGGGCGGGACATATAGCGCGGAGAACTGATGGCTGCTGGGACGGAAAGGTTCTCGAATGGCGACCGCGTACCGGACGGATCTGGACAAGGTCGCGGGAAGCCGCTGCATGCGGATATCGCTGTGTGTGATGATGACGACCCACAAGTAGATTTTGTATGTGGCACTTGGGGGCTTAGTGTCTTTAATTTCTATTGGAATTTTTCATATACGTTATAATAAGATTTCACTTAATTAACGTATAAACCTACCTTATAATGTTAAAAGGAAATGAATTATACTAACGACAAACCACAATGATTACATAATGCAACCAGAAACAGTTTTTATTCTAATATTGTATTGAATTCACAGTAACAGACGAGTTTCAGCGTCTTTATAGTCGCCTATAAAATATCAACGCATTTTCAGCGCCTGAATCGAGAACGCATAAACACATATACCGATGAGTTAACACATTAAACATTGTATAAACATTAAACACAGGATGATTGACGTCACATTGACAACACATGTTCATAAATCTATTGAGCTAGCTAACACTTTAGTAAATTGTAAAAAAAAGGTGTTTTTAAATGCTTAAATTTTAATAAGTTACACCGAGAACCTGGTTGTCTTTATTGCAAATCATTATTAATCAACAAAATGTTGTATTTGTTATTATTGATATGATTTTATAGTCAGTACTAACATGTACTGAATTGACACACCGGATAGATAAGAAAAGAAGAAAATGATTGTATGAGTATATTATAGTTATCTCGTAATTCTAATCACTTTATTAACCTTGGTTTTAATTCTGATTACAGATGATATAAGTAAGTATAAATAGACAATTTAACATTGAGATTTAATGATTTCCTTTTAACTGGAATTAGCTATGAAGTAAGAAAGTCGGTATTTCTCATAAATAGAATAGAATAGAATAGAAAGCGTTTATTTAAATAATAATTAAATAAAAATTTTGCTTCTGATTATAGCAGACAAGCACCATAACAATACATACATAGTATAAAATTGTCTGTTCGTTTTTAATGAATTTATTATACTTATTTATTTTTAACTGTCGGAGGCAAGAATGCTGAAAACATCGTTGTTATGGCGTTACACTTACATAAGATAGCTAGCCAGGCTGACTTCGAGCAAGTCCTACCACCAATCAATCCGAATATACTTAATATGTACCCCCACTGGGAATTGATCGGTTTTGTGTACCTCTTGCTCTAAGGTAGTAACTATTTAGCAATTAGTGTCTAAGGTACCACTAGCCCACAGGAAAATCTTATTATGAGTAGATATCTTATAATATATTCACATGATTCCGATTGACGCCTGACCGGCCGAATAGGGCCGGAGAACAATGGAAAATCTATTGAATCTCATTTCTGGGGCGTTGAAGGATGAGGCTAAGCCATAATACCTAACTAGTTTCATCTGTTTGGTGTACCTACTTAAAATAATATTTAGTGAAACTCTGACCAACGTTGATAAAACTAGACAAAAACACTTTAGTCTAGACTCGAGACGGGTGGGACATTACTTTAACTTTGTTTAGTTATTTGTAGCTTAAGTACAATACCTAAGTTAAGACTTAAGTGTTCTTTCTTTAACTTTCTTACTTTTTAAGCTTGCATTTTAATGAAGTCTTATTTTGTAGTCCCTACCTACCAGTTGTTGGGTTAAAATAGGCAGTAGAAATCTAGCAATTTCTCAGTTTTTGTATTTACAAAAACTGAGAAATTGCTGGACTCGTGCACTGACGACGACAAGTTTTCGTTTTTAACCGACTTCAAAAAAGAAGGAGTTTATGGGCGTTTGTGCACTACCACTGAATTTTACCGATCCGGAAAAAAACGGATGCTTGTATTTAATTAATTACTATTATAAATGATTAATTATTAAAATACAAGCATCCGTTTTTTTCCGGATCGGTAAAATTCAGTGGTAGTGCACAAACGCCCTATCAGTTTGACCTGTATGTATGTGATTTAGCTGGAATTGGATAATATTTGAGTACCTATAGCGTTCTACTTAGGCTTCCAAGCATGTGTGCTAAATTTCTTACTTAAGTGTATGTATGCTTACACGTTTGTATGTTTGTCCTCAAATTTCTTGAAAACTAAAAGTCCCATTGGTTCATTATTTGTGATTTAAGTCAGGTATATTCCAACTTAGGGAACAGTCTAAGTTTCATAAAAATCAGTTAAGTAGTTTTTGAGATATGGTTATAAATTATGGTACAATCCACCCACTAAAAATTAAGAAATGAAAAAAACAATTTAAAAAATTAAACCGACTTCAAAAAGTATCTGTCAACTGAATAGTTATAAAAAATTATAATAACGATAACACCTTTTCTTTTCAGATTTTTCTCTTACTTTTGCCAACTTTTGCTGTGAAATTTTATACCCTACAACTGGTACCCTGGATTGAATTGACTAAGAAACGTTTGGTAACTCTAAACGGATGAACAAATATTTAAATCAGATTTTTTAAAATTATAACTTAATACCAAAATAACTGTTAATCGGACAAACAACGAAGTGTTGCTTTAGGAATACCTTTTTCCTCCTGTTTTACGGAACTCTATAGAGTTATAGAATTAGTTACATAACTAATCGGAAGGTAAAACGAATCATTGTAACAAGAATCCCGTAATTAGGATGAATAATTGAATACATTTCCTGGTAGAGGTAATAACGAAAATCCGATGTTATCCATGACAAATACAGGCTATTGTATCTAATTACATGGATTTATCATATACAATACAATACTAATAAGAAACTGTGCGTATCAAATAAGGCTAGGAATTTATCGCATATTTGTTTTGGAATCGGCCACATTGACAGCTGTAAATTATCGTGTGGATCTTCTCAGCTACCTACTAAGTTTTAGCTGATAATAGAACATTAGGTATGCGACATTCATTGAAATTTGTCCATGTAAGACAGAATTTTTATTATATCATATTATTTATTTCTAACTACAATTCAAAAACATCTAACGAAAACAACAAATTTTAAAAACCGTTTCTGTCAGAACCGTATGGAGAATTATCCTCCTCCCTCAAATTATTAACTTTACAGTAAAGAGGATAACACAATCCTGAATAACGGATCCGATATTCCGTGTCCGATAAAGGACACTTAATTTAGTCGTCGAAGCTCCTGTTAACGGATCCAATCGGATGCTACCTTCCATAAAGCGAACGACTAAATATTGGATCCGTTATTCAGGATGGTGTAATAACCTCATATGTAATTTTTACACATTACAACAACACACTATAAATCATTCCCCATTAGCAACAACATCTGTGTCAACAACAATACACAAAACGCCTAACCAAACAGTAACAACAATAAAATTCGCAACACACACGCCAACTATGACGCAACGAAACGCAACTCACCGTCACAATCGGAGAACACATGATCGAAAGAGTCCAAAAACTTCTTAAAATCACTGGCACCTAACTCCAACACATTCACCGGCTCGGCCATTTTGTTTTTCCGTATCGATATCTGTCACTTTATCACTGTGATAAGTTTTTTTTAATGAACACGTGAGTGCGTAACCTAGTTGTGTTATACACTGCGCTGGCGTCACACTGCGTACTAAAATATAAGGGGAGCTGTCTAGACGTGTTTCCATTCGCTCGCGGCGATAAGACGCGAATTAATTATACATGCGTTGATGTTTGATTTATTTGAAGCAAGGTCAGGGTTTGAAGTAATCGCCAGTTATGGTTTTATTGTTTTTTGCGATTTATTTTTTATATATTTTTCGTTATATATGACGTTTTTTTTCATGCAAAGTTTTTTGATTTGATACTAGAAATATTATTTTTTATTAAATTGATAATTATTATCATTGTAATCAATTAGTTATAAAGTTTGTTAATTCTATAAAACATTTTTGGTTATTTAGATTATTATTATTCTTACTTTAAACAATCGTAATCCATATTTTTTCTTTCGCCTGTTTTTTTTTGTATCATACGAATAAATAAAAATATTTTGATTAAATTTTCTCAAAAATACTTTAATAATAGGAAAAATGTAATAGTAAAAAACCACGACACGAGCCCTTTATGTAGCTTTCAGGCGGGATACTTATAGGGCTCGTAGTTTTTCACTATCACATTTTTCCTATACTTACAGAATTGCATTGTGAATGCATAAAAATAATTTAAAATCACATACTTACTTTAATTACCAAACTCTACGTCTTTAAAGTGAACAAAAAATTATGTTATAAGTAATTTTAACTAATATTCTATATTATACCTATAGCACAGGAACGCAACAACCCGCACGTTTGCAAATATGAAAATTTCTAACGAGTATCCTTAAAGGCTCTCGGGGGATCAAGTAACTTTTGTTCGGCTATAAATTTCCTCTGCCACGTAGGGTTGTCGACCGCTGTAATCCTACTGCTTAGTTGTCAGGGCTGTACTTGGAATAGGTGCTTATAGGAGAAAAAGGATTTAAATTTATTATTTCTAGGATTTCAGGATTTTGTTCCTTTAGTGTATGTGGGTAATCTTAACTATAATTTGAATAAAGAAAACATAAATAAAAATACGAATGCTTCTTTATTTTTTAACGTTATTTGTAAAGCTTTTAAAAAAGCTTTTTAACTGTTTCATCGACTACCTACTGTACGTTAAATCCATAATTATAGTTTTTCACTTTACAAAAACTATCAACTACTTAACTTGACCAATGCAAAAACCTGAAACTTATCCCCAATTAATTACTTATTCGTCACAGAGATGTCAAATGTATGTTTTAATAAAATTACATACATAAATTAATATTTTATATTTTACTTGTGTAGTAGGTACCATATTCTGACTTCTGCCTGCAAGCGTTACTCATGTGGTGAGCTTTAATAACGCCATACAAAATGAACTTTAATTAAAAAGTTCATGAACTTCTAATTAGCTTCCATTTCCTAAATGAGTGTCTGCTTCTGACAAAGCGGAATCTTTCTATTGTTTTTTATCCAGTCATCAATTAGGAAGATTGATGTTAACCCAAAGGTGTATTGCATATTAATTATAACATGTTACATTGCTTATTTTGGAGAGTAAAACTTTTGTATTTTTTGTGAGCCGAGTTCTTGACAGTTACTTTGCTAACTTTAATATTACATTAAAGATCATTAAAAAATAATTTATTACTGAAATCGTACGAACAATATTTTGCTCTAAGTCTTTCCATTGAGTAATCTTAGATACTTGTTATGGGATGGGCAGGGATGGTTATATGTTTATTATTTCTTCCTTCATAAAGGTTCCTTTAATGTTGACACCAGTAATAGCTGTTATCAAACATAATAATACAAAAATGATATTTTTTTTTTATTTCAGTCGGCTGGAAACAGTTGTTTTATAAACACTTTACAAACCATTTTTGGGGCAGCCAAATCTCATATCATAAATTCCGTAACAAAAATGATTGCTTACAAAAACAACAGTTACTCTTTCTAGACATGTTAAGATCTAATCAAATCTTTAAAGTCGGATCAAAGTCGGAACATTCCAATACAATGGAAACTTCCCGCTATCGATCGACTCGCGCCCGTCCATGTTAGGGTCGATTCCCATTGGGGGTACATATTGTATTCGGTTTGGTTGGTGGTAGGACTTGTTCTTAGTCCGCCTGGCTAGCTACCACCATCTTATCTAAGTCTGGCGCCATAACAATGATGTTTTCAGCATTATTGTGTTCCGGCAGTAAGAGATAAGATAGCCAGTTCCTCAGTGATTGAGGATTCCAGGAGTAGTGCGCTTCCACCTTCAGCCTTATCACCACTTATCATCAGGTGTGATGAAGGCTAAGTGCTACCTCGTAGTGGATAAAAAATATATAAAGTAGGTCCTTTTTTGTTTACTTGGTATTGGAAAGAGACGGATTTAAATCGAAATTTCGCGTCGGAAATAACGATGGAAACTTCTCCATAGCGATTGGCTTACACCCGTCGCGCGTCGCTACAGTGGCGACCTTGTTTCAATCCAAACCGACTACAAGTTTAGTGCCAAAGCTTCAAATCTATCTATCTTTAAAAAAAACTCTTGCGCTACTGACTGACTGACAGACAATGTACAGCCGAAAGTACTGAGCTCAAGAAGTTGAAATTTGGTATGTATGTATATTTTGTAGGGCCTTGGCCCTTGAGTATACAGTGAACCTAAGTGAGCACTAAGAGAGGATTTACGAATATTATTATTTCTTCAATGGATTCTGTGGAAACTTTGTCTTTGGGTTCCTCAAGTGACGTAATATAACTCTAAGAAAAGATTTTTGGAAATTCCCCTCCCCCTCCCTAAAATAGGGATCAGAGTTTATAGGTATAAACGTTTGTGAATATTTCAATTCCACGCGAACGAAGTCGCGGACAGAGCGCAAAAGTTATTCACTCACTAATATGATTTACTTATATCTGTTTTTTTTTTAAACCTGCTTATAAATAACACAAACTTTCTACACGTGAATTGAGAAAAGTCGTAACGTTAGAATAACAATGGAAACTCCCCGCTATCGATTGACTCGCCCGTCGCGACGGTGACGGCCTTGTTTCAGTCCGTACCGACATTAATTAGTTCCAACATTGACATTCGAAGGGAAATGATCAGGGATCGATTAGATCCGCCAATCCGATGATTAATCGGATTGCGTGAGGTCGCAGGTCAAATAGTTTATTTTTAATTGAATCTCTGTAATGGCACGATTGGATAAATTTTGTGGTTAGGCGAAATGTTTTGGAGTTCTGGTCGAAACGCATTTTTTTAAATCAAAACAACTTCAAACAATAACTTACGACATAAAAAAACCTTAAAATCAAAATTTAAATTAAACAACATAATTAATTATTTATTTTTATTTATGTACTTAATTAAAATTAAATTATTATTTTTATTTAATTCATAGGATAAAAATGCAGTTTATTTCGGTTATGTTCAAAATTAATCTAATTTGGTTCAATAGCGTGGAAAGGTAACAATTAGACCGATAGACAGAGTTAATTTCGCATTTATAATTTAGGTAAGTATATAGATATAGTCCGCATTATCAACCAGTGACTCCATTCAAACTCGCTGCGAGGGATGTAAACTTAGTAAAGTCGAACCAATTTTTGACGCTTTGGCGGTTTTAGTATAAAGGTTAGTATTAATGTAAATAAGTTTGAATTTTGACTATGATGAATTTTAATATTAATTAGAAAATAGCGTTATACTATAACGCAGGTTCTAGTATATCACAAAGGAAGAAGAAAAGCGAAAATATCCAGCAATGGCATGCCTAGGGTTTGACAAGGTCAATTCCGAAAGCTCGAAATAACTAGAATTACTGGAAAGTGTTATTAGATATAGATTGTTTGAATTTTAATAGTTTAAAATTAAAATTATTGTTGTTAAAACTGACGAAAGTCCATGATGTCAGTGAGCGGATATTGAGACTTAAATGGAGTTGGGCGGGACACGTTGCGAGACAGAGCGACTGCAGATGGACCAAGGCACTTACCGAGTGGAGACCGAGACACGGGTACAGAAATAGGGGTCGTCCACCAGCAAGATGGGTCGACGATATTGTCAAGACCCACATGGCTGCACAGGGGTGCACATGGCTGAGAATTGCTCAGAACCGTAGCCATTGGCATAAATTAGGAGAGGCTTATGCTCAGCAGTGGGTCGAGAAAGGCTGATAATGATGATGATGATGAAAATTAAAATTATTGTTGTAGCTTCAAATGTAATTCTGTAAGTACCTAGCTAAATGGAAAAACTAGCTATCCGCACGCGGCTTCGTCCGCGTGGACTACACGACGTTATCCCGCGAGAATGTGATATTTTTCCGGAATTAAAAGAAGCCTATGTTCCTCTCCAGGCTTCAAAGTATCTGTGTTCCGAATTTCAGCTAAATCCGTTCTGCCGTTTTGGCGTGATTGAGTAACAAACATCCAAACATCTAAACATCAAAATTTTCACATTTATAATATTATATATAAGTAGGATTCATTATATGTAAATACCTATCGGTCAAAATCATAACCCTCCTTTTTGCTTTGCCGTAGGTAAAAAATCATCAGCTCTGCAAGTAAAGTTTTTTTGTACTAGGTATTTTAGTATCCTATACACATACAGTTTAAAAGTAATTGTAAGGAACTGATTGTATATTGTCGATTTGTTATTTAAGTTTATATCAGTTCTGATTTGTTCAGCAACTACATTTTAATTTAATCGTGCTAATGACAAATGTAATGGTGTATTTTTAAACAATCGAACAAATTAACCGAAATAACATGCCATGAATGAAACTGTGACTCATTAAATAGTCAGTAATTAAGTCATTCTAAATATAATCAACCTTGTTTATTGTGGTTACTCCTTTGTTGGTTTTGATAACCGTAACAGAAGAGTTTATTGTGTGATTTTAGAGCAAGACTCTTCAATACAAATTCAGGGGCCCCAATTCTGTTAACATATTTCCTAGACGTATACACAACGACAGTCGAAATACAACTAAATGTCACATTTCGCGTTTCGGCTTACGTTTAAATATTTATGTTACATACGTTAATACGATTTATGTTATGTTAATACGATTTTATGTTACATTTACAATCGAACGTAAACGTAATCGCTACTGCATCAGAACCGTACGATTTATGTTTTAAATTAACAGAATTGGGCCCCAGTACCTACCTTCTATCTCCAGTAGCCCAAGCACGAAAACCGTCGTTAAGGCTAGGATTCCCGACAGCAGAAACAATTGAAGAACATCGCATATCGGTGGAACCCCCCGCGCGTAACTTAGGTAATTTTGAAAATGAAGAATAATTAAAAAAAAAATAACTGATCACAGCCGTAATCCAATCGCCTATTCAAAAACACAGATTATTTTCGTGTGATAGGATATTTGAATTACGATTAGACGGATGTTTGAAATTTTATTTGATGCAGTAAAGTATCGCTTAGCTAATATTGAATGGCCGGAATCACTAGATAAAAGACTGTAAAATAACATATATTTTTCCAAATTTTGAGTATTTGTGATTTGCGACTAATCCATAATTTAAAATACCCAATTTCCGGGAACCTATTCAAATTTCAAACCGCGGGCAAACTATTTGGTGCATTTAAAAACTTAAAATGGGACATTGTTTTGTTAGTTCCTAAAATAAACTTAACCTACCAATAACTCCTATCTAAAATGTCCTATTCTTCATATTGATTGCCCCTAAAGGCCAGTTATAAAGATTCATAGGCAATATTTCCATATACAAACTTTTCAAGGGGGCAGACAGCAGTTTTTCATCTGCTATGTGTTCAACGGCGCCGGGCGGTGGTGGTAGTATTATGATTTATAACCCGCTTTAGGGCGACCCTTGCCGGCCTATGTGTATCGGTTGTGTTTTCAATCATAAAATATGTAAGCATTTCACTCTTAAAGGAGACTGATCGGGTAAATGGAGGATCGGAAAGCATCCCGGTGGATGGCGCTATCTTTTAAGAAAAAGGTTTATGCATATTATTATCGTCATCATCATTAGCTATTTTTAATGTTCCCACTGCTGCTGGAGCGTACTATAAATTTAATGAAATTTAAAATTTCTTTAAGTTTGTGATTACAACACTTATGAACGTCAATGAGAGATTTGACAATGAAGAAATGTCTTAGAGCCTAGCTGATAAATCGCCCTTTAAGCTTGTTTTTGTAAAATAAATATAGGTAGTCTGTATATCAGCTGCTGTCCACTATAACGCGGGGGAAACAACATAACAGAATACCATATGACATGATACTAAGTAGTTTGATACAGTTTCAACATCTGTTAACTGTCTAACTTTCCTAATAATGAAGCTGAACTAAGTTTACCAGCAAGCGTCGCGATATGTATGATCCATTGAAGTTTCCTGTCAAAAGTTACCATTATAATTTTTAATTTTGCACGCCTCATAGAAGTCGTCTGTTCCATCTAGTTACATTGATAGTTACATCAATCTAACTAGTTGGAATTTTTAATCCATCCACACTATTTACAAATCCTCCACTCTCAACATGTCAGAGTCAAGCATTTTTTTGTACTTAAACTATCTCTATTAAATTCATATTGCACTAAAACAATAATATAAGTAGGCAACCCTTTTATAAACACACAGATATTTTAATCGAAAATATTTATCAAGCAACGATATAAAAAAAGTGATTTTAAAAATGTCATCGTTCCTACCTACCTACTATATTTATAATGGTACAGAACCCTCGGTGCGAGAGTTCGATTTGCTCTTGAGCGGTTTTTTTTTAATAGCTTCATCGCGTCACGGTATTGTTTTTTTATTGAAAGTTACAATCTAATTCAGTGTCGTTTAATTTTAATTAATAATATACTAAAAAATAACGAAGCTGACACCGGGCATCCTGTAAAACACTGGTCTTTTTTGAATGAGCATTATGAGGCGCGTACTTCTGGATTTTTCATTTTTTTTATATATTTTATAGATTCTGAGCCGACCTCGGCTACAGACTGCTGGGTAGGCTCAGTTGGGCATCTACTTCGCGCGGTGGTGTTCGCTCGTATGTGACATTTTCATCAACACCATCAGCCACCTAATGTCCTCACTGCTGGGGCACTGGTCTTCCTTATGGATGGATAAGGAAAATGGGCCATGACCCACCACGCGGGCCCAGTGCGGGTTGGTGGGTATTAACGACTGCAAATATAGCCGAGACCAATGGCTCAACGTGCCTTCCGAAGCAGGAGGAGCTCAAGATGGAAAGTTTTTGGTTAAGTACCCATTCCGTGACCGACCATTGCGAAAGTTGCTTAACCTCAACGATCGCAAGCCAAGCACAGTGTCCACTGCCTCACGGGCTCCACGTTCGACAGTTTTATCATTAGTTTTAATTTGAATAGGTTGAGCGTGTACATTAGGCAAAACAAACAGGACACATTTTGCTTTCTATGCATTAAGCTTTCTAAGTAAGAATTTGTGAGAGTGTTTCGTTTACATCGTCAAGCTGAGTTTTATTCCTGTTAACAAAAAAAATCAGGGAGGTGTCATCCGCAAACAAAACAATCTCACAAAAGCATTTTGCAAAGAATGGTAAATCATTTATACAAAATTGAACCTTGAGGTACGCCCATCTTTACATGACAACCGGATGATTTTATGCCATTAATGTCAACGGTATTCTTCACACCATAGTGATTTAGCATCAAAAGGAGGCGCAGTAGGTAGCTACTGGGCTGAACAGATTTAAAACCAATTGATCGACAGGCTAAGAAGAAAAAGAAGCAGGGCCAGGCAAATGTATGGTTCAATCTGGAGCAACTAAGTGAAGCGATATTGCTCTTCAGGGTTATTTTGAAACCACTGGGCAAATTTTTAATTCAACTCGGAATCGGTAAGTGAACTACTTTTTTTTTTTCTTTTTTTTTATCTACAACGGGGTAGCACTTAGCCTTTATCACACCTGTAAGCCTAGCATGACCACCCAAAACGTGATATGTATCGCATGATAGAGCGACTTATCGACATTCAAATGTCAAAACCCATAGTCTTTTGACAGTTAAACCGGATAACTTATCATATCATATCGAATTTTGTTGGTCATGCTAGGGGGGCTGATGTTAAGTGGTGATAAGGCTGAAGGTGAAAGCGCACTACTCCCGGAATCCTCAATCACTAAGGAACTGGCTATCTTATCTCTATCTGCCGGAACACAATAATGCTGAAAACATCATCGTTATGGCGTCAGACTTAGATAAGATGGTGGTAGCTAGCCAGGCGGACTAAGAACAAGTCCTACCACCAACCAAACCGAATACAATATGTACCCCTGCTGGGAATCGAACCCGGGACCTCTTGGTCTGAAATCGGTGCTGTGAACCACTAGACCACAGAGGCGGTTAAAACCGCCGGTTAAAAAACTTCTAGAACCATAGGTCGAAATATGTCATTTTTTTTTACTTTTCATACAAATCATACTGATCACGTGATCGAATTAGTATGTAAGTCCAAAAATTTTTGCCGTCTTTCGATCCATATTTCTAGGAGAAAGATGTTCACTTACCAATTCTGAATCGAATTTAAAAATTTGGCCAGTGGTTTTAAAATAACCTTGTATATTTTGTATGTATGGCCGCATCTCAGCATTTACCATATTCCCAAATTTCCTAATTAAAGTATTTTTAATTGTATGAGAATAATTTCATACAATTAAAAAAATCAGACATTTGTTGAATCGTTTATAGAAGTTTATATTTCGAGAATTGGTATTTTTTTTGTAGACTATGAAGTAATTTCGCAAATTAGTCATTAGTCGACTAAACCGGTATAACGTATTCCGCTTTTGGTAATATTAACAGTGTTGATGACCATGAAAGTTAAAAAAGTTATAACAATGTTATAGCTATAGGAAAAATGTGATAGTAAAAAACAACGAGCCCTATAAGTAGCTTTCAGGCGGGATTCAAACCCGCGCCTCCGGGAATCCGGCCCGATGCTCTGACCAACTAAGCTACCGAAAGGCTTACACGACTCGTCGAATTTTGCTATCACTTGTTACGCTGTAGGCCAGCGTTGTTTCATTAATGTGAGGAAACCCTGGCATCCGAAAGAAAAAATTTTACAAATGTTTAACAGTCGATTATGTAACAGCCATTATTGAGATTTTAAATTATTTTTATGCATTCACAATGCAAGTGCCCGGCCCGATGCTAAGTAACTAAGCTACCGAAAGGCCTTTCGGTAGCTTAGTTGGTCAGAGAATCGGGCCGGATTCCCAGAGGCGCGGGTTCGAATCCTGCCTAAAAGCTACTAGGGCTCGTGGTTTTTTACTATCACATTTTTCATATACTTACAAAATTGCATTGTGAAAGCATAAAAATAATTTAAAATCTCAATGCTTTCATAAAATTACTATCACAAAATGTAAAATTGTGTTAAAACCAAATTAATTAGTGTTTGCAGTACTTTTAAATTGTTAAAACACTCTTTTGTGATTTTATAATTAGCTGCAAATGATCCGGATAATTAAAAACCGGGAGTGCCAAGAGGCTCGTTGTAAATTTTGCGAAAATAATTAGGTATTCTTTTTCCTACGTTAAGTGCTTTTCTTTTTTACTTTGGGTGTGTTATTGTTAAAATGTTAATTTACCTTTAGGGATGCTCCTTTTAAACAGCAATTTTTTTAATTAGCTTGAAACAATAGGGGTTAAAGTATGATGTTGCCGTTTTTTTTTTTGAATCTGTAACTTAATAACTTTTATAATATTAGAAATAAATTATATTTTCTTTATTATTGCGTTACATTAAGAACGTATCGGAGAACTTTAGATAATTTAATAACAACATGGGATAATTACATTAAAATTTGATAATTTAATACCTAACATTTTTCTTTACATCTTGCATGTTATGTTTTTTGCGGCAGTAAGCTAATTATTTTTTCACAATTTTTTATACTGCTGACAGCCGATAGTCCTTGTTGACAGCTAATTACCCGACTACGGCAAAGCAAAAAAAAGGAGGGTTATGAGCTTGACCGGTATGTATGTATGTATGTATGTTTGTATGTATGTTCATCTGTTCCCACATAACTTCTAAACTGCTGATCATATATTCACAATTGAGGTATCGTTGGAAGCGTCTTGATTGTCTGCTGGTTATAGGCTATGTCACATCACATGAAATTGAATATGGCGCCCTCTAGACGACATATAGTTGTGAACTAAAAAACTTTTTTTTGAGAAGAATATCGTGTTTGGTATCAAATGAAAGCTCTTGGTGAGCTCGTTTTAAAAATATATATTTTATTAGTTGTTGCTTGCGGCTTTGCTTGCATAAATCAAATTATGACTTTATCACGAAATTCATCATCATCATATCGTCGAACGACGCCCACTGCTGGGCATAGGCCTCAACTCCACAACAATCGATCAAGCGCTGCCCGCATCCAGCGGCTTCTCGCGACTTTGACCAGATCGTCGGTCCACCTTGTAGGGGGCCTGCCCACGGAACCGGTACGCGATCGCTATTCGAGAACCTTTCCGCCCCAACGGCCATCGTTTCTCCGCGCTTTCTGTTCCGCCCACTGCCACTTCAACGGTACAACCCTTCGAGCGATGTCGGTTGTTTTAGTTCTCCTGTGGATCTCATCGTTTCTGATTCGATCGAGCAGGGAAATACCAAGCATCGCTCTCTCCATTGCTCGCTAGGTGACTTTGAGCCTTCTTTTGAGACCCATTGTAAAAGACCACGTCTCACTTCCATAGGTCAGTAAGCCAGTAATGACTGGCAACACACACTGGTCAAAGACTTTCGTCTTGAGACATTGAGGTATTTCGGACGCGAATATATGCCGCCGGAGCTTCCCGAAAACTACCTATCCGAGCTGAATTCGTCGAGAGATCTCTTTCTCGGAGTTGGACTTACTGACTGGACCGTTTGCCCTAGGTAAACAAAGCGGTCAACAACTTCGAGCGTAATGTTCCCAACGACTGGAGCGAGTGAAACATGGGTATTATGATTTTCGTCTCATCCATGTTCATCTTTAGACCCGCTCTTTGAGAAGCATTACTGAGATCTTCGAGCATTATGTTCAGGTCTTCCAAGGTCTCAGCCATAAGAAATACATCATCGGCAAACCGTATGTGTGTTAGGTGCTCGCCATTGATGTTGATGCCGCATCCTTTCCAATCCAGAAGCTTAAAAATATCCTCCAACGCTGTTGTGAACAGTTTCGGACAGATGACGACGTCTCCCTGTCTCACACCTCGCTGTAGTTGGATAGGTTTACAGCTCTGGTTCTGTAATCGGATTGACATGGTGGCGTTTTGGTATAAGTACCTGAGCACATAGATGTACCTGTGGTCTTCTTGGCACCTCTGGAGAGACTGCAGTACCGCCCAGCTCTCAATCGAATCAAAGGCTTTCTCGTAGCCCACGAACGCCTAGCAAAGTGGCAAGTTGTACTCTTCGGTCTTCTGCATAACTAGCCGCAGCGTATGAATGTGGTCTTTGGTGCTATAGCCTTTCCAGAACCCGGCTTGTTCGGGAGGTTGGAAGTCGTCGAACAACTTATAGATATTGCTCAGAAACGTGATGGGTCTGTGGTTCTTCAAAAGAGTCCTATCACCCTTCTTGAAAAACGCTTCTGCCCCATGCCTTTGGCGTTTTGCCCTCGAGGGTGATTGAATTGAAAAGCTTTAAGTATCGGCTTTCTGCCCGCTTTCAGAAGCTCTGTTGTGCCCGCCCGCCGCCTTGTTGTTTTTAAGCTGCTTGAGAGCCATTGTTAAATATGGTAAATTTGAGCCGGTATTGGTCGAAGCGTGGATTTTATCAGCCGCGATCTTTCAAGCTTAACATTGATATTCAATGTGCCTCTGACCATACGGTGATCGCTTACTGTCTTAACAGCGGTGATCACACTGACATCATTGAGGATGTGCTTCTTAGTCGACATGTTAAAATCGATCTCGTTTTTGACTGTACCGCCTGGTCCGGGCTGATCCAGTCCATTTGCCGGTTACGGGCTTCCTGGAGAAGGAGTTCATCATAAAGAGGTTCTCCGTTGTTGCCATAATGGCCACGCTTGGCCTGCCAAGTGTTGGCGATCGCAGTATGTCCTGCTGTTACATGGAGACGCTGCTGGCCCTCTCTTGATGGCAGTTTTCCATCTGTCGCCTCTTACGACACGCTCGAGAAGAGAGGGGGTAGTGCTATTATTTTTATGTGCCGGCACTACACAGCGCAAAATTATGACCCCAAAATAATGTAAATAAAAATTAAGTTCAAAAACTAAAACCCGACTACTGAAAAATCACGCTCTAAAAAGTATGAAACAAGAAAATATTCTCATCTGAAATTGCCGTGGTCGTATGCCCACGACCATATACTATAACAAAACAATATTTTCGTTCTAGGGAAAGGTGGCATACGACCACGGCAATTTCAGATGAGAATATTTTCTTGTTTCATACTTTTTAGAGCGTGATTTTTCAGTAGTCGGGTTTTAGTTTTTGAACTTAATTTTTTTTGTATTGTGAGTGGCTTTTCCTCCACACCGCCGCAGTCACCGGGTCGGATAACTTTATACCACTTTACTTACTCCACTGTACCTTGCTACTATACCTTGTACCCTGCCTGTGACCCCCATGGCTTAAGCTTGCTAGTCTTGGCCATCACTCACCGCGTGGGTGCCTGAAAAGTCGGGCCGGCCGTCGTCGAGTCGTAGAGGGAGCTTGCCACCCCAGACCCTCCACATTACGACTCCTACCGACGATGGTGCAAGCAAGTAGTGAGGGGTTTAGTGGGTATTCCCCTTCCTGACCCCCTTTGAGTGCTGCCGACTGGATGGAGGGTCAGGAAGCGGCTAGGCGAGTCCCACATAACCACCGGCGGCACACTAATTTGGACGGGGTATGCATAAACGCATCCGCTCACTATAAAAAAGAACCTATGAAGTCTAGTTTTTTTTTGCACGGAAATCTAAAAAATACACGGTTGAAGTCGCGAGCTCTTGCTAGTCACCCATACACCAGTTCCAAGAACAAGAACCGTCAGTCTTCCCAACTTAATTTACACGTCATACTCGTGATTAATCACGTTCCCGTTCCTCAGTAAAGTTTACATCTTCCCTCTGCTGGTACCCAGTAAACCGTAAAAACTTCTGATTTCAGCAGTAAAATTACAAGTCTATAAACCTCTCGGAGAATCAGCCACAGGGACGTGTTCTTTATTATAGGCGGTACAGGGTTGTCACTGTTTTTTTTATTTATTATTTTATAATCACGAGCGAGATATCTTAATTATTTTACCTACTTACTTACCTACTTTTAGTAGGTAGAGAATCAAACACAGTGACGTGTTCTTTATTATAGGCGGTACAGGCCGTACAGTACAGGGTTGTCACTGGTTTTTATTATTATTAATCACGATCGACATAATTCCCGCGGGATAACGTCTTGTTCACGCCGGCGAAGCCGCAGGCGGAAAGCTAGTATCTTAATAATATTACTTGCTTACTTAGCAGGTACCTATTATATATGTAAAAAATTCTGATGTTTGTTACTCGAGAGGCGTTTGTGCACTACACTGAATTTTACCGATCCGGAAAAAAGTGATGCTTGTATTTTAATAATTAATCTTTTTAAATAATAGAATTTATTAACTTCGTGTAGTTTAGGGTTCGAAACATTGAAACTACACGAAATAAATAAATTCTTACTATTATAAATGATTAAATGATTAAAATAGAAGCATCCGTTTTTTTCCGGATCGGTAAAATTCAGTGTAGTGCACAAACGCCCAATTTCTTATGCGAACCTCTAAGGAATGGAATGCGTTGCCTGCCTATGTGTTCCCCTAGAACTACAACCTTGGTATCATCAAGGCCAGAGTGAACAGGCATCTCCTGGGCAAGCATGCAACATCTTAGACCACATCCTGTTAATAAACAAGATGGTGGTCAAATGACTGCCCAGTTTTATATAAAAAAAACTCAATCACGGAGGAATGTTAGATTACATTGTTCGAAAGCTCGCAGCAAGGCCCCTGAAATAGCGTTTCTAACGACTCCGTAGCTCAGTGGTTAGAGCAGTCGCCCGGATAGCGAAAGGTCGTGGGTTCGAATCCCATCGGAGCTGGTTGTGAGACGGCTAGATTTTTTCTAAATACTTCATTTGCCGACATTGTAACAGTTTTTCGATCAGGTCACGTGTCCGTCTTACGAAATTTCTATCGGTCACG
The DNA here is from genome assembly GCA_949710035.1 of Crambus lathoniellus. Taxonomy (NCBI): domain Eukaryota; kingdom Metazoa; phylum Arthropoda; class Insecta; order Lepidoptera; family Crambidae; genus Crambus; species Crambus lathoniellus. The sequence continues at coordinate 5,518,769 of OX453310.1, read as the reverse complement.
TGTCCTGACGCGAGTTTAAATTTTTTGATCCATAACAAAAAGTGCACAACGCCGCTAAAAAAGTTTTTACTTCAAAAATATTTTTATTTGGGACAACCCTGCAACCGCCATCAAACTTAGGAAATTCTTCGTGACTGGAGAGTTTCGAATGATGTGGCCATTCATAACGACCACCCTTTGACGACACCTTTTATTATCGAGTGCCGAAAGTAATTCCTATTGAAATTTCCTTACCTACCTACAATTTGTGAGAGAAATATGTAATTCTAAAACAGAACCGTATAATTCGAAATGATTTTACTTTGCATTTTATTTCTTTTACTGTACATTTTGAGAAGTAAATCAGTCTTTGATTTTATCCTACTAATATTATAAATGCGGAAGTTTGTGAGTATGGAATGTATGAATGTCTGGATGTATGGATAATTGTTACTCTTACGTGCAAAAACTACTGAACGGATCTGGATGAAATTTGCAACAAAGATTAAAAACTGAAATAACACATAGGATACTTTTTATGCCGATATTCATACGGGAACGGGAACCGGTGAAACCGCGGCGGCCGCTAGTTTTATCTATATCTATACTAATATTATAAAGAGGAAAGATTTGATTGTTTGTATGTTTGTTTGTTTGTTTGCATTGAATAGGCTCTGAAACTACTGGGCCGATTTAGAAAATTCTTTGACTATTACAAAGCTACATTCTTCCCGAGTGACATAGGCTATACCTTATCCCGATATTCCCACGGGAACGGGTACCACGCGGGTAAAACCGCGAGAATCCGCTAGTATGTATAAACCGAAAAGTCTATTTGCATAGGCTATCCATTTCAGATATTTTGTTTGCTATTTTAAGGTTTTCTGTTGAAAGTAAAAATAGTTCCGACCAGAAAGCATTATAAAAGCGGTCAATTTCGTGAAGTTTTATTCTACAAAAGCGGAAATTGCCTTTGCCGAGAGATTTTATTCAGATATTTTGCGAGAAGTGTCAAATGGCTTTTAGATCGTTTTTTCATAAAAGGTAAAATGCGACACTTAGTGAAAAAGGCACAAGTTTTATTTTATTTTTAATACTAGCTTTCCGCCCGTGGCTTCGCCCACGTGGACTACACGACGTTGTGATGTAATGTGATATTTTTCCGGGATAAGAAGTAGCCTATGTTCCTCTCCAGGCTACAAAGTATCTGTGTCCCAAATTTTAGCCAAATCCATTCAGTCTTTTTGGCGTGATTGGGCATCAAACATACACACATCTAAACTTTTACATTTATAATACCTACTATCTTTCCGCCCGCGGCTTCACCTGCGTGGAGACTACACGACGTTGTCCCGCGAAAATGTGACAGTTTTCCGGTATAAAAAGTAGCCCATGTTCCTTTCCAGGCCACAAAGTAACTGTGTCCCAAATTTCAACCAAATCCATTCAGCCGTTTTGGCGTGATTAAATCTAAACTTTCTCAAAATATTAGTAGGATATAGTAGGATTTATAGACATATAAGGTATTGTTTAATATTCTATCAAGCTGTTTGTAGATTTTACTTTTTAGCCCGATCTTCATTACGAAATCGTCTCCACGACAGGCGTAAGTTACGATGAGATAAGACCACGACTGATGACGACGAACGACTGACAACGACTTATGAGACTACTGGGGCCCGATTCTCAGGCATTCGAACTTTTTCAGTGTGGCAATTCGTATGTCGAACATTTTGTTTGTGGTTTCTATTGAAAAGTTAGAACGTTTCAAACAAACTAAGCTTTCCCACATGTCAACAAATAAGCTAATTAGTAAATAGTTAATTTTGACAGCTAAGTTCGTATACGAACATCTATTGGTCTGTACCACTCGTTGTGTTCGACTGGTTTTTGATCGAACTTTTTCGATTATGGAATTCTGACAATACACAAAATGTGTTATCTTCGTAAAATATTTGAATTTCGAGCTATAAAAGTGAACTTTTCTCGATTGCCTGAGAATCGGCCCCCTGCGTACAGTCATTTATTTGAAATGAAGTTTACACACCAAACTCGCCGACCCGAGACACCGACTTTTTTGTTTGCGGGTTAGCCGGCGACTTTGCATCTAGTTTTTAGTTATTGTTCGAGTGTTGGCATAAAATAAGCAAGTACATAACAGGTTTCTCAAAAATACAGTCACCGCTACTGGTGTGTAGTGTAGACTGCGTAAGTATCGTAATATAAGAACGGGCTTAGAATTGAAACTAAGAGCAAAAATAATATAACGTCGTGTTATTTTCATGCTCGCAATTTCAATTTTAACGGCACTTGTCTGTGATATTTTAATTGGATTCCCGTCTGCGACTAGTAGTGAAGGGGAGAAGTATTAATTACAAAATCGTCAGTGTAACTAAGTTGTATGAATAATACCACTAGCAAAGTCAATCCGAAAGTAATCATTATTATCATTGCAATACTTATTCAGATGATATATTTTTTGGAGAAAAACAAAGGCAACTCGACAATTTGGTTCCATAAGGTGTGATTTCAAACCGCAAAAGCAAGCGTCGTCGTGTCGCCGCGCCGCGTGTTTCCATGTATTTGTATAAAATACCTTTCGTAGCGAAGCGACAGTGTCACGCGCAAAATAAAGCAGTAAGTAGAAAATAACACGTATCGATATTGACTTTATTTTTTTAGTAATTAAGCATTAATTCATTTTGTACAATCACGTAAATCCGTGACATTTTAACGTCCTAACTGTCTAAAATGTAGTACATCGCTGTTAACTTCAATTGATGATCACCAACGTCGACGTAACAAACGTGAATTCACACGAAACGTGAACTTTATCACGTGAAATAAGCTAAGATTCGAGGAGCCCGTGGCGCAGTGGATAGCGCGCTCGGCCTGCGATCACGGGATGGGTGACCAAAAACTTTTCATCTCGAGCTCCTCCGTGCTTCGGAAGGCACGTTAAGCCGTTGGTCCCAGCTGCACTTGCAGTCGTAAATACCTACCAATCCGCACTGAGCCCGCGTGGTGGGTCATGGCTCATTCTCCTTATTCATCCATAAGGAAGGCCAGTGCCCCAGCAGTGGGAACATTAAATGGCTGATGATGATGATGATGAAGCTAAGATTGCCCCCCCCCCCCCAACCCCCCTCAACCAAATCCTAGATCCGCGTTTGGCAACATTCAGTATAATTTGACCTCTTTCTTTGGTTCAGGTATCATAGATGAATTGTGACTGCTGCTTGCTGGGTGCGGTCGGGTTTGAAATCATGGTAGCAACATGACGCCGCGACGTAAAGCTAGCAGTTGCGGTTTGCGGCTCAGTTCGAAATCCCACCTTTACGATTACCATAACGACCGTTTTCGTGCCTAACTTGAACCTTAATTTTGTTTCTTTACTTGTGAGTTGTAGTGGATGAAGTCGCGGGCAGATGCCACTCAGAATATAAGTTACAAAATATAAGTTATTAGTAAAAATTTTATTTTCATGACAAGCTTTTTTGCTGACTGTACTTTAATGTTGTATTGTCATCTAAACCAACCCTGTATACAATACTTCAGCTCACAAACATGGCAAGTTAATAAAATGCTTGTAAAACGCACTAATACTCGAGTAACACTAAACTTGTAAACGACAGTTAATTGGGTTTATCTGACTTGTTCGCAAATTATTTAATAACAAGACCTGAAAATTTGTATTCGTATACGAATAAACTTTGGTATAGATACAAAATACACGAAAAATAAGGAGTACCGAGATTAACAAAATGAACGCACAAAGCGTAACAACATCATTAAAGGGTACACGCTAAAAAGCTCTGGGTCCGAAATATCTGACATTAACTTTTTGGGTCGACTTTAAATGCCTAAAACGTTTTGTTTATGGCACGTGACCTGATTTTCGGGCTTTTTGACTGATTAAGGCAAATGTTTGCCTTTTTAACGAATCTTCTTCGTTGAATTTGTGGATCATCGATGTAGCATTTTAGGTTGTTATCTTGAATATTGTAAAGTGTGACTTTCAAGAAAAATATTGCCAAAATCTCATCGAAGTTTAAAATGTTTACCTATGGAGGGATAAACTGTTTTGAGCAAACTAATTTCCACGCGTATCCCCTTTCCGCTCCCCACTTAATACTACTAATGTGTTTTTTTGTTTCTTTTCACAATATTCCTTCAATGACTTTTCGATACATTTCTTTCTAGAAAAGGGCTTGTTTAGTCACACAAGGTTTTAGATTTACACACCCTCTGTTTTCAGCGTCTAAGCTAGCTTACGTCCAAAATAGTAATGAGGTATTGGATACTCTAAGTATTCCACACGATCACTACGTTGTCCATGCTCTAAAGTTGTTCAAACAAAAAAGCAGTTTACACCCAATCTGTTTCCGGCATGTAAGTTAGCTTACGGCCAAAACAGTGGCGGGGTATCGGATACTTCTCTAAGTATCCTACACCATCACTACTTTGGCCATGTTCCAAAGTTGCACGAACTTTTTATTACCGCCCCGTGTCGGAGTAATTTCATTTGCAGCCGCGTGCTAATGAATTTCAGAAGCTCTCCCAATCAAACTTTTCTCGTTTCCCATGATGTATACCGTCAACCAAGTTCTGACGCATGTGAAGATTTTAGCCATCTGTCGGATGATATGATGTATAGCCGAAATTGCCGGCATTAATATTAATTTTCCTTTGAAACAAACTTATAAATTAAGGTATGCTAAAAGGTTTTAGCTGCGAAGATTTATGAAATACGAGTAATCCTGAAAGTTACGATTTGTTTAATGAATGGTTTGGCAAATGAGGAGGTTATATGTTATAAATTTTAGTGGACTGTATATGGGGCGGTTTCTACAGTGAAAACAAAGTATATTTTTACTTGCAAACACGTAGACGTAACATAGGGCGGAATAACAGAGCTGTAAGAGGATGAGAGACGAAGGACACAATCACAGCTCGTTCAGGTGGAAAAGACATGCACACTTACTTGAATTGCTTGATGATGGTGGCTCTTCAGATCTCTGGATCAGCTCAGCCCGACACTCGTTGGCGGCCAGCGGCGGGGCGGTTAGCACAATTACTCGACAAAGTTTATTGGGAGAAAAACACCTAGATTTTCACTGATTGTACTCAATTCGTTATTTAACACACTAACACGTATTTTGAAGATAAACTAGCGGTGCGGATATGTAAATTATCGATTACATTGATCAGCACATGTGGATCGTGCCGCGGCGGTATTCGAAGGGGAAATTCAATATGTCGTCCAACAGTTCATTCTGGTAGACGAGATGTCACTCACTCTCTCGCGTAGGTGCGAGCAGGATAGCATAGCAATATTCAGTGTGCACATCCAGGAAAGGGACAAAATTAAAGGATGGGAAGTTACCTACATATTTGCAAGTACATGAGAATAACAATAAATCCTTCCTAAATCCACCATTCCCCCGGCCTTGAAGGAATCCATTCCTTCGAAACATGAGAGAGAGAGTCGCGGTTCAATACAAAATAATAGTGCGGTGCGGGTTAGTATAAGTATATAAAACTATCAGAGATATGGTGCGGTTAATAATACTTAATAACTAAATAAATTAAAACTAAAAATGCGGGATATAAACTAATGCGAATTTAATTATACATAGGCAACGGGCACAACCGTACAACAGGTCGGTCATAGAGTCCTGACTTGGTTTTTACTTGCGCGACTCGAATCACACCATCTTTACCTGGATAAAGACGCGTAATAATACCCATTGGCCATTGCAGTGGCGGAATATTTTCGGTATTAATAAGAACAATAGTTCCTTCCTTAATAGGATTGGAAACCGTATTCCATTTCTCTCTGCTTTGAAGGTTATGCAGATATTCGGATCTAAAACGTTTCCAAAATGATTGAACGAGAGAGTCCATTAAAGAGAACCTAGACAGAAGGTTAGGCTTCTCCTTACTTAAATCTATAGCGGGGAGAAAATTTAAAGGTGCGGCTTTAATAAAATGAGCTGGAGTTAACGCGGTGGGTTCCGAAGGATCGGAACTTAAAACATACAGAGGTCGGCTATTTAATACGGCTTCGACTTGGGTTAGAACAGTAAGCATTTCCTCGTATGTAAGCAACTGTTTGCCTATCACACGAAACAAGAGCGATTTTAGTGATTTTATATTGGATTCCCAAATTCCACCGAAGTGACTCGCAGTGGGGGGATTAGTACGCCATACTATGCGGTGTTTATTAAGTTCGTCGTGGAGATCTTTATAATACTCTTCATCAAGTAAGAATTTATAAAGCTCCTTTAAATAACCTTTGGAAGACACAAAATTGGTACCATTATCACTATAAAGGTATTGACATGGACCACGTCTCGCAAGAAAACGCTTAAATGCGTCCAAAAAGGATGCGGAACTTAAATCAGAGGCGAGTTCAACGTGAACTGCCTTTGTTACAAGACATATAAAAAGACATAGATAAGCCTTTTGGCTGCGTACACCGCGTTTACGGGTTAAAGTAATATATAAGGGTCCGGCATAGTCTACGCCAGTGTGCGTGATTGCGTTACTTTGTTCCAAGCGAAATTGCGGGAGATCAGACATTAACGGAAATGTTGGTTTTGGATTTAAGCGGAAGCAATTAATACATTTATGAATGCGTTGTTTGATAACACGGCAGGCGGACAAAATCCAAAATTTAGTTCTAAGAATAGAAATCAAAAGTTGCGGACCTGCGTGACAATGTTTGCGGTGATAATAATCTATTAAAAGTTCAACAATGTTATCCTTTTTCGGCAATAACGCGAGGTGTTTTTGTTCAAAGTTGAGAGAAGAGTAGCCTAAACGACCACCTACTCTCAATATGTTATCACCATCTATAAATGGAGAGAGTTTTCGCAGAGACGAAGAGGGTAATTTATTATTTTTTATGTTAGCGATGTCTGAACTAAAATATTTATTTTGAATGGTGCGGATGAGATAATTTTCAGCTTGTTCTAATTCTTGTGACGTAATGTTGCCGCGTGATTTAAATTTCTTAACAAATCTGAAAACGTAAACTAAGGAGCGGAGTAAAATGTTATAATTTGAAACTTTGGTAGCAAGCAGAATTACAGGATTATCATTAAAATGATTATCAGTATTAACTACATGAGCGACAGTTTTTTCTTCAGGTAAGGCAGATTTATGAGGTTCAAATTTATAAACGGGCCATTCACTATGCGGTAGTGAAAGCCAAGCGGGACCATGAAACCAAAGTTTATGGGAAATAAGTTGAGCGGGTGAGAGAGAGCGAGATATACAATCAGCGGGATTTTCCGATCCTGAAATATGATAAAAATCTTCAGCGGGAAGATGCGATTGAATTTGCGATATCCTGTTAGCTACATAAGTTTGAAACCTGTGCGGAGAAGAATGAACCCAACATAAAGCGACTTCAGAATCGGAAAATGCGAATATTTTATTTATATTGTGTCTTTCAGAGAGCTGATCATAAACAGTTTTTACCATTTTTGATAGAAGAACTAAAGCGTTTAATTCCAATCTTGCTATAGTGGTAGTTGACTTTGGTGAAGCTACGCGTGACTTTGAGCAAATCAATGAATTTTTAGGTAAAGCATTGTCGTTATGTACATGTAAATAAATAACACAACCATATGCTTTTTCACTGGCATCTGCGAATGCGACTAAATAAACGCGAGGTGAATTTCTTTCCACGTTAAGAAAACGAGGGAAACGTAGCTGTGAAAGGAGCGGTAACTCTGAAATATACTTTTTCCAAGCCTCTATTATGTATGACGGAGGAGTTTCATCCCAATCAATGTGGAGTAACCAAAGCTCTTTGATGAGCAGTTTGGCAAACAAAATTACTGGACCTACTAAACCTAAAACATCATAAAGGCGAGCGGTTGCAGATAAAATGGCACGTTTAGTGCATGTTGCAGGCGGTTGAATAACAATAAAAATAAATTCATCAGAACTAGAAAGCCAGCGGAGCCCTAGTATTTTAAAACCATTACCATCGTCAAATGAAATTGACTCTGATTGGCGATGCGTTACAGGTATGGTATCAAGTAATTCGCGGGAGTTACTTGACCATTTTACAAGGTCAAAACCACCTGATTTAAACAATTCAATCAATTGATTAGCGTTTGTGGATGCTTCATCAACAGACGGTGCCGAACTGGCAAGATCATCCATGTAAATATCTCTCTCAACTACGGATGCTGCGAGAGGATACTTTTCTTTCTCATCAGACGCAAGCTGGCGAAGAGTGCGGAGAGCCAAAAAAGGAGACGACCGAAGTCCAAATGTGACTCGAGTAAATTCTAATACCATAATTGGTTTATCGGCGGAAAAACGATACAAAATGCGTTGATATTTTCGGTGAGGTTCGTTGACATGTATGCATAAGTACATCTGTCTCACATCAGCGAAAAAAGAAATGCGGAACATGCGGACATTAATTAAAATATTAAAAATTTCAGATTGTAAATTACAACCGGTATGTAAAATATCGTTGAGCGAAAGACCAGTATCAGTGGCTGCGCTGCCATCTAATACAATGCGAACTTTAGTAGTTGTTTTATCATTTCGAATAACTGGATGATGCGGTAGGAAAAATCCTGTAGAACTAATATCTTGTTGCGGAACTTCATGGAGAATACCTTTATCTAAATAATCTAATATAATTTCATTGTATTTATCGCGTAAATCAGGAAACTTTTTAAATTTATTTTCTAATGACAATAATCTTTTTTGTGCGGTACTAAACGAGTCACCTAGTTTATTAGGGTCATCTTTGAATGGAAGATCAACAGAGTAACTGCCATCTTGATTTCGAACAGTTGTAGTAGTAAAAATATTTTCGCAGTTGTTATCATCAGGACTTAAATATTTACGCGTTGGCGGTTCCTCAACTAACCAAAATTTTTCTAAAAGAGAGTTTAAAGGATCTTGCGCAAGAGAACAAAAAGAGTGCGAACTTCTTTGCTGTTGCAAAATAGGAGCGTTGCCCAACAACAAATATCCTAACGTAGTCTCTAAAGCGAGCGGAGACTCATTCGTATCGCCTTTAATTTTATTGAAAAGTAAAATCTCACAATATAAATTAACGCCTAACAATATGTCAATACGTCCAGGTTTAAAATAATCGTCATCGGCTAAAGGTAGATTTGCTATATGCTTGATCGCCTGGGTATCTATAAAAGAATCAGGTAATATTGTCGTGATGCGTTCCACGACCATAGGTTGAATAGAATAACTATTAGAATTAAATCGCGAAGTAATGTTTAAAGACGTGATTCCGTTAATTTTTTGCGAAGTTCCACCAATACCTTGCACTTCGGTATATGGGGTTTCATTGCTTATATGAAGCGAAAGACGATTACAACATTCGGCGGTTATATAATCGCTCTGCGAACCTGGATCAATAAGACATCTCAAGAAATGAGAGCGGCCGTGCGAGTCTATGTATTTTATTTTTGCGGTTCCTAATAGTGCGGAAGTTCCAGTGCGCTTATTATATTCACAAGAATGGTTACAAATCGTATTATTGTTATAAGTAGCGGACGGTGGCTGCGAGTGCTGCGACTGAGGGTCGCGAGCGCACTGAGGCTGAGGCTCGACGACGTCACGAGGCGGTCGTGAGTCCCGAGAGACAGCGGGTGCGATAGCGGGAGGCGCTTTACTAAAATTATTTTGCGTGCGGTTACAATTACTATTAGAGATATATTGATTTTTATTATGTTGCGAATCAAAATGCAATAAAGAGTGATGCTTGGCCGAACAATACGAACAAGTACCATGCGATGTGCAATTAAACGATTTATGTTTAGTACTTAAGCAGTTTATACATGAAGAGTTTTGTTTTACAAAATTAAATCTTTCACGTGCGTTGAGTTTCATAAAAGCGGTACATTGATATAAATGTAAGTGAACATTATTTTTACACAAAGAACATTTCGAATTAGAACTTGTGCCATGCCCCAAATCGGCAACAAATGATTTTGTAGCGGTAAACCTTTTGGAACTATGATCATTAGTGTTACGTTTATTAAAATTAGCGGTAGGGGTGCGAGTTGTTTCGACTAACGCCCTTGATTGCTCCCTTATAAACTCAATCAAGGTGGCATAAGACGGTATACCTAATTGTCTCTGTTGACTATAAATTTCAAACAATTTGACAGTTTCAGGGTCCAATTTTTGCAATGCGAGATAAAGAAAAATAAAATCAGTTAGATCATTAATTTTTAACTGTTTTAACGCTTCAACGGGTGAGTTAAAATTATACAAAAACGAGTCTAGAGATGCGGTACTATTTTTAATTAATGGTTTGAATTCTAATATTTGGTTAAGGTAAGAAGAAGCGAGTGAACGAGGGTTTTCGTATTTATACACAAGAGCTTTCCAAATAATATTATAGTTCTCAGCGGTAGGTGGTAGCCCTGCACATACAGAAGTAGCCTTGTCGGTTAGTTTTCCGACTAAATAAAACACCTTTTCACTATCACACAAGGACTGATTGTCATGAATGACATTTTTAAATTGTTGATAAAATAGGGGCCAATTGCGAACATCACCATTAAACGACAACAATTCAATAGGAGGTAAATGCGGTTTTATAGGTTTAGAAGAATGAGATTGCGATTCTATATTAGAAGAAACTGAGGGTTGTGATTGTGAACATAATGTAATAACGCGTTTTACATAACAAAACATCTCTTCAAATGCGATCCAAGGTTGGTAATTAATTTTAGCGGAAGGGTCACTTTGAGCTAAAGCCAAATTAAAGGCATCTAAAGCCTTGACAAATTCATCACGAAAATTATCTAAATTAGTGACGTTGCACAACAATGCGCTAGGTTCAACCTTTTTTAATTCTGCGCGCTTAGCGATATCATAAATACCTTGCATACGTTCAAAAAGAATATCACGTTTAGAGTTTAACACTGCTAAGTTAGGGTCTGTAAAAGTAGATTCAACTTCCTTTTGTTTTTTATCAGCCATTTTTTATTTAGAAATAATTTACTGATAAAGTATTTAGTATTAAAGTTAACTATTTTATGGAAATAAATTATAAAGTGCGGTTTGAATGCAATAGAAAACTTCGTATAAAAAAACTAGGTGATTCGAACGTAAACAACTTGTCGATTTTCAATGCAAGTGAGCTCCTATTAGCGATGATTCACGAGATTGCACGACGATGCGCGAACTGCTAGATAGGTACAATATTTGAATGATTGAATGACAAATGTCAGCGGGCGATGCGCACGCGCCTTGCAAGCTGCTAACACGGCGAGGTAAAATACAAATATGGCGGAAAGAAATGGAATGCGATGCGAACCTACCTGAATGGATAGCAGAATGGCGGGCGAAATAATTACAATAAATATGCGTTATTTATGGTAATAAAAAGCGGAAATAGTATGGTGCGATGGTGCGATTTAAGATCGAATCATTAATGACTCTGTAAATGACCTACAATGCGGCTATGATTACAAGATAAATAATTTGCCAATGCGGGGTGCGATAAATAATAAAAAATTGACAAAGTATAATTTTGCAATCGGTGCGGTGCGTAAGTATAGGTATCGAATTATTTTATTCGAATACACTAATAAAAGGTGCGGATAAATAAAATAAGCGGTAAGTAGTATAATACAGCGGTTTTAGGTAGGACTTATAAGTAGGTAAATGTTTTTCTATACTTAAATGCGGTAATTAAATATAAACTGTTAGCGGTATGAAATACATATAAAATGCAGATAAGTAGCGGTAGGTAATCGTGTATATTGTGTGTTAAATATAAAAGCGAAAAATATAACAAATTATGAATATTCGAGTTTGCGGGTAGGTAGGTACCTAGGTAGGTGAAATTTTGATTTTATATAAGTACTAGTAAATCCGGAACGTAGGGACCACTTTATGGTTTGGCAAATGAGGAGGTTATATGTTATAAATTTTAGTGGACTGTATATGGGGCGGTTTCTACAGTGAAAACAAAGTATATTTTTACTTGCAAACACGTAGACGTAACATAGGGCGGAATAACAGAGCTGTAAGAGGATGAGAGACGAAGGACACAATCACAGCTCGTTCAGGTGGAAAAGACATGCACACTTACTTGAATTGCTTGATGATGGTGGCTCTTCAGATCTCTGGATCAGCTCAGCCCGACACTCGTTGGCGGCCAGCGGCGGGGCGGTTAGCACAATTACTCGACAAAGTTTATTGGGAGAAAAACACCTAGATTTTCACTGATTGTACTCAATTCGTTATTTAACACACTAACACGTATTTTGAAGATAAACTAGCGGTGCGGATATGTAAATTATCGATTACATTGATCAGCACATGTGGATCGTGCCGCGGCGGTATTCGAAGGGGAAATTCAATATGTCGTCCAACAGTTCATTCTGGTAGACGAGATGTCACTCACTCTCTCGCGTAGGTGCGAGCAGGATAGCATAGCAATATTCAGTGTGCACATCCAGGAAAGGGACAAAATTAAAGGATGGGAAGTTACCTACATATTTGCAAGTACATGAGAATAACAATAAATCCTTCCTAAATCCACCAATGAATTTAGGTATAACTAACCTTTCTTCTGCTTACGTAAGTATAATATCAAAATTATCAAAAAATATAATAGTTTCCAAGAAATTAGAAGTTACCTATCGACGAAATACATATTCAAACAGTTAACAATAGTAGTACATTATAACGCTTTAAAAAGTCACTCAAACATACGCAAATACCAACCAACAAAGCAATATTAGATTTAACTTACAACTCCTTTTTTTAAACAGTCGTTGAAAAATAAAACGTTTTAAAACTAGATGCGACAGAAACACTGCTCCTTGAAGAAAACAATGCAAAATCTCACTATAATTATGTTGATGGAGAGTCATTTCAGGGCGGTGAGAACAGCGGCAAGCATTTTTAAAAATTCTTCGTTTAAATGTATGAAGGTGGGACGCAATGTCCATTATCGTAAAACGTGTTGGGCCTATAGTCGTCAGCTTCGGGATTATGAAGAAATAAAAGTTTTATAATACCGAGACATTTTTCTGAGAAAATGTTTTGCTGCCATCTGAAATTTGCGACGATATTTCACTTTTTGTGACGGTAACTGTAGGCGTTTTTATTACTACAAAATTTCAAGTGATTGTTCTTTTCCTTGAAGTATATTATATTTAAAACCATAGAAAATAACAGATAAAGTGCCATTATGATTCGTGTATCGGTAGATACTTTTAAATTAAATATGACTACAAAATTCTGTGAGGATATAAAAAATTCCTCATCATCATTTAATGATCACAGCTGCTGGGGTACCGGCCTTCCTTTTGGATGGATAAGGAGAACGGACCATAACCCAACTACGCGGGCCCACTGCGGATTGGTGGATGGCTGCAAACTTTAACGACTGCATAGAAGAACTCGTGGTAATAAATCTTTGATCACCCATCTTTTGGACGACCATTGCGAAAGTTGCGTAACCTTAGCAATCGCAGGCTGAGTGCGCTAACCCCTCATACTGTTATGATTGCAGCGTAATGCTGATGTCTATATTACGCACTCTGCTGGGCATAGGCTTCCCTAAAAGGCAGGAATTTGCCATGTTAATTACAAATTTTCTTTCTACTGTTTCCTTATCAGTGACTAGCTTTTCGCCCGCGTCTTCGCCCGCGTGGATTACACGACGTTATCCCGCGGGAATGTGATACTTTTCTGGGATAAAAAGTAGCCTATATTCCTCCCTACAAAGTATCTGTGTCCCAAATTTCAGCCAAATGCGTTCAACCGTTTTGGCGTGATTGAGTAAACATCCAAACACCTAAACATTCAAACATCTAAACTTTCACATTTATAATACCTATTTATAAAAATCTGTGACTCTACGTAATTTATTGTGACATAGTGCATTCGTCAATTAATGAATAGACCTCAAGATTCTATGTTAACTTAAAATGACCCATTTACCAAAATATATCTTTGTGTATTAAGCTTAATCGTTTCAAAGGAACTATTTCATCTAAAATATTGGTTTGAAATTCAAATTAATATAAGTACTTAGAGATATACCATCTTTGATCATCAATCACGAATGTCTACAGCTCCTAATCCTAGGTTTAAGCTTAATTATTTAGGTTAAGGGATGCTCGTTAAATGAGGATCTCGCAAATCTCTCGCAATTCCTTGTGTTATAATAAACCTAGTGCTAATTGATATTAAATGGATTGTCAGTAAATTCTTGTCATATTTTGCTGTTGATTCTGATTAGCATCAGGAGAACGCGAAATTCAGAACTTCGGTAGACTTGATTCTGTCATGACTGGAGTGCGAGAGTGACGGGTATACCGAAGTTTTGGATTTTGCGTTTCAGAGTAAGCCCTCAGGTTCGTGGGAGATGAAGGCAAAGTATGTGGGAGATATTAACTATATATTTACTTATCAAATGTGACTGATGAATGAACGCCATATCCTAAAATGCAATTTCAATAAAGTAAACATCAGCGAGTTGTATTTGTAACATACATGACAATGTGTGAACCACATGAATACGTCTCTAATTATTTAAAAGTCAAAGTCTGTATCTATCATCCACATTACGAAATAAGAGATTTCTCTCTTTTCTCCTGATATCAGAACGTCCACGAACAACCCATTTACGATATTCGCAAAACTTAGACTTAACTTAAATATATCCTGACTCAAGTAGTTCCTACGAGACAGATAAAAACGAATTCATCTCTCTTTTAACACGCAAGCCGAATGTAACACCCCCCTTAGGTTTATACGTGCCTATATACTGTATCGTACCTATTAAAATATTCAGTAACTACCAAGCGAATATAGTTATCGTTAACGCAATCGAGTTAATTTCCAACCGCTAATAATAAAACGGTAACCGCGTGCCCTGTTACACTTCCATTAAGCGGCGCAATTAAGCGATCACTTAATTGTTTAACCTAAGAGCCAATTGTGGCCTGGAACTGACACTAATGAAATGCGATGCTGGAAATAGAAGAATGAAGGCTGAAAATCAGTGATTTGTGTTCTATTTCTGCTTGAAGGAAGAGATATATAGAAAAAATTGTTCTTGATTTTCAGTCCAAACATTTGTGATGACACAGTGGATAAATGTACATGTTAATCTGCGACAGTAGTAAAACAATGGTGTCGTGGAATGTGTGACCAAACACAATATAATTATCATACGAAGCTCTGCGTGCTTCGGAAGTCAGTCCAGCTGCATTTGATGTCGATAAAACTCTCCAACGGCGTTGCCTGTCCCTGTCTACAAGGCCACTAAATCTGGTGGAAACTCGACATGATCCTTATAATTGTGAGACCTACAAGAGAGAAAGTGAGAGAGAGACGCTTTCTTATAACTCTCTAGTCTATGTTGACTAGAGAAAGTAGCATGACGTGTGATGCGAGCTATGTAGACCGCTACCAAGCTCATAATAAAACGGTAACCGCGTACCCTGTTACACTTCCATTAAGCGGCGCAATTAAGCGATCACTTAATTGTTTAACCTAAGAGCCAATTGTGGCCTGGAACTGACACTAATGAAATGCGATGCTGGAAAAAGAAGAATGAAAGCTGAAAATCAGTGATTTGTGTTCTATTTCTGCTTAACATGGAGGTAACAATATTTTTGGTTTCAAAGGTGCAGTTAGATATTTCTGTTTTTACCCCTGCAAACCTTTCTTTTATGAGATTTTGCTCTTTTTGCACTTAGTAAATCAAGCAATAAAGCTGCACTGACAGAAAAAATGGCCCACAACGTACAAAATAAGCGTTGTCGATTGTTTATTGCTTGTGAGACAATATTTGTATAGGTTATAGTCTCAATGCCAATGTTGTCAGACTTACGTTGAGCCACACACAATTTGAATCTTGTCAATTTCAAAAGAGGTGCACCATATTGCCGGGCGAGCAAAAGAACATTGTTAATTCATTGATGTTTAACGTTGTGTCGAAAAAAAACTTGGTATCAAAGTTAACATAAAGAAATTGACAAAATAAGAAATTGTACTTGTATAACAAAATTAGCAGGTAAACAAAGTTCATTATTGAACATAAATGGAGGCACAATATGCGGGGCATGAGGCGCCTGAGGGGGGATGGTGACTAATCAAAACATTGTTAATCGTTCGTTTATTACTGTGACGTTTCTTGAAGAGTGGATGTGTGCGTGCGCAGAGTGAAGGAATAAGAAAAATTGAAGAGTTTTTAATTAAGGCCAGATTGCCTCATCTCATAGAGAATATGTCGGGTAAGTTCACCTCATAAATCTACCTAGATAAATACCTTCTGCATTATTTATTTACAAGGTAATTCTGTGTTGTTTCTTGTAAAGTTTTACCTCTTTTGTTGTACGTAAGTGAATGTATCCATTATTATTTAGATAATATATGCCTTAAAGTAGGTTCAATAAAGAGAGAGCATCCTTATTTGGGTATGCATGCAGCCATGCAGTTCTTTTATATACCTACCTAGTTGCTACAGGACAAACGAGTTCGGGCGAGTGGTTAGGTAGGTGTTTACTAATAAAAGGACTTCATATATTATATATAGGTACGTGTGTTGTTGACCAGCGGTGGTGTTTAGTGTATAAATAACTTTGGCATATTTATATAAATAGTATATAAAAATTATACCTACTTATCCTCTTAACACACAAACCTATTAATATGAAACATAAATTTAAACCTGCCTAATATTTCCATTGCAGGACACAAATCTTGATTCTTCTGTACACCTCATAGAAGAAGGGTTATTCGAGCTGAAGGTAGATAATACAAGATTTGTTTAATGTTTACTGAGTAGTAGATATAAGGAGACAGAACAGCCTTTTTTAACGAAATTTTATTTGTTTCAGGATTTTTCATTTCCTTTTAATTTTATTGATATTGATGTGCAAGATAAAGCCAATTTCAAATTCACCTTGTAGAAGTTTCACCCGATAACTTCTAAGTAACCCTAGATTATGAGTAAACAATTAATGGCATTTAGTGATTAGTTAATAGTGCTAATTATATGATGTCTATAAAATGTGAGTCTTTTTTCCTCGTGTGCTTCTGCTATCAATGTTCATTTCAAATACTTAAACAAGAGCAAAATAACTTTTTTATAGTTTTATTCTTTTCTAATGATCTTTTGAAAACGAGATCGATTTTATCATGTCGACGAAGAAGCACATATTCAATGATGTCAGTGTGATCAACGCTGTTAAGACAGGAAGCGATCACCGTATGGTGAGAGGCACATTGAATATCGATGTCAAGCTCGAAAGATCGCGACTGATAAAATCCACGCTCCGACCACTACCAGCTCAAATTCAAAACCCCGAGTGCTTTCAGCTCGAGCTTCAAAACCGCTTCGAAGCCCTTGAGAACAGCATAGACGTGGACGATCTATACAACATGGTGGTGGATACTGTCCGCACGGTAGGGTCTAAGTACTATAAAACCCGCCGTCCCAAGTTGAAGAAACTCTCCAGTCAGACTCTCCTACTCATGGATCAGAGACACGAAATGAAGCTGCAGAACTCAGCGGATGCCCATCGTTATCGGCAGCTCAATAGACAGATATCTAAGTCCTTGACGCGCGACCTTCGCCAATTTAATACCGAGCGTAATAAAGAAGCCATTGAGCGGAACAAAGGCTCCAAAGTGTTCGCAAGAGATCTGTCTATCGGGCAAAGTCAATTGACGAGGCTGAAAACTGAGGAAGGTAGCATCGTTTCGTCAACACCTGAAATCCTGAGGGAGATTGAGAGTTTCTATGGACAGCTATATTCCACGCAAACACCTGTTGAAAGCAAGGCTACAGACCCTAGAGCCAAGCTTACCCGACACTATACCGAAGATATCCCGGACGTCAGCCTGTACGAGATTAGAATGGCTCTCAAGCAGCTCAAAAGCAACAAGGCGGCGGGTGATGACGGAATCACAACAGAACTTCTGAGAGCGGGCGGTAAGCCGATACTTAAGGTCCTCCAGAAGCTCTTCAACTCTATCATCCTCGAGGGCAAAACGCCAAAGGCATGGGGCAGAAGCGATGTGATGCTGTTTTTCAAGAAGGGTGACAAAGCGCTCTTGAAGAACTATAGACCCATCTCGCCTAAAAAATCTCGCATAAAAGATGTTGAATAGCGTTTGGTGCGACATTTGGGAATATCAACCAAGAAAGGGTGGTAGCCCGCTGTGCGTCTGGATTCAATCATACTTCAATACAGAGTCGTCAAATTGAGTCGGACGACAACTGCAAGCGTTGATGCTCGATTTCGTACATGTCATGTCGCTTGCAGTTGTTGTCGTCCGACGCACAGTTCTAAAAGATACCTTTCAACGGAGGAAAATTAAACTCTTTCGCCAAGCTTCGCTTTAAAATGGTGACGCAATAAATAGCCTTCCCCACATTACCTTAAGCTTCCAAAGCACAGTTTAAAATGACGACAGCAAAGTCCT
The DNA here is from genome assembly GCA_949710035.1 of Crambus lathoniellus. Classification (NCBI taxonomy): domain Eukaryota; kingdom Metazoa; phylum Arthropoda; class Insecta; order Lepidoptera; family Crambidae; genus Crambus; species Crambus lathoniellus. Next base: position 5,500,322 of record OX453310.1, on the reverse strand, counting down.
TGTATCGTAACCACTCACCTAAAATAATCGGACGATATAAAATCAGTCAGCGGCAAGTAGTTATAAGGACATGAAACTTTCAGGGCCCATAAAAATAGTTTTAGTGCCTTACGCTCGGCTCAGGCCGCCCTCGCTATTTTATTTTACGGCTCGAGAGAAACGGTCGCGAGGAAAGCCCCGAATCGAAATAAAATTATTTAGACTTCAAGAGAGCAAGTGGGGACTTATTTTTATATACGCCTTTTAGCGTTTGTGAAAGTTCTAATTTAAAAATAGAAAGGTATTTTTTTTATTTTTACACAAATAAAAATTATATAAGGGAAAGTTTGTTTTACCATAATATGGGATTTGGAGCCAATAAAAAAGAAAAAAAGATAGAAAAAAGAGCATTAGATAAATAAATAAGTACCTACATGTCACAGAAAATGTATGATTATCTAGGAAAATAGTAGGTACCTATTGCTTAGATAAATATAAGTATAGTTTTGTTAAATTCGTACAAGCGTGATTCTATTCTAGGTATAGTGTATGTTCGGAAAAGATCGACACTTCTGAACGCATCCCTAATGTCACGTCAAATTGACATTAGCTGTCACTTGAAGTTGTCAGTGACACTTGATTGGAATTCTTCTTGGAAAAAATGTCGGAATAATTTTGCTGAATTTGTTAAAAATCGCTCGCGTTGAATGTGCCTGGCATATCGAGTTTGAATAAAATCTTAAATTATCTATGTGATCCCGTTTTGTACGACCAAGGTTTTGATGCCATCTCTGGAGTGGCCGGTCGCGGATGCTTTGAAAGATAACCTTTTCTACCACACGCGCTTGTTGTCGGGACAATATATCGTAATAAAAAAAGCTCCCCCGCGTGGGTCGTGGTGTATTGTTGCCCAGTGTCTTGGGACCCTGTGTGTTATTTGTGTTGTGCGTAAGGTGACGAGTTGGTAAGGTCTGCAGAAGACGAAGAAAGGACCCCAGGGGCGCGCGCGCTCCCTTACACCACTTCTGCCTTGGAGACATTCGACACACGGACCCGTATGTAAAATCACCTTACTTCACAAATTCTATCCGCTGTGTATCGCAGTCCAATTGTTCAGTTTACATCCCCGCTGAAACCTAGTTCTTGTCCGGAGTCTACTCATGATAAATCTTCCACTGCGCCATGCCGGCTCCGCGGTATAGGCAGGGGTGTACTGAACATTTCTTGGTAGCCAAGAGCGTAGCTTGAAGGCCTGAGAGGCCCACGCCAAAACTTTGTATTAATCAGTGCCGTTTTGATGACCCAGTCTGGTCCGGACTAGATTAATTTGTACTTGTAAATTTAACTTGCATTTGAAAAGTAAAGGGCATTCCTTTGTTATTGGTTCCATGTCTTGTAATTAATTGTCATGTATTGAAGTTCCAAAGTGTAAACAGATGCCTTTCTTTGCTCATAATAATTATTATTTAGTTTGTTAGCAAATTTGAGTTGTGAATATTGACAAGTTTGTTGCTAAAATAATAGCTAATAAAAGGTTAGCTAATAAGTTTGCACTCAATACTTAGTGAAACTTAAATGATTTGGGACATTGTTTACACATTGAAACTCATTGAAACTTGTGCTTTGAAATAATTAAAATTAGCTTGTTGTGTTGATATCCAAGTGAATTTCAATAGTCAGTGATATCCAAGTGAATTTCAATAGTCAGTGATTTGTTTGAACTGAATAACGTTGGACTTATAAAGTCAAAGTTAGTTTGTGTCTAAGTTATAACCTCTTGGGAGTTAGAGTTATAATTATATACTTGAGTTTTAATGCTTTCTGATAACCTCCAAATATTTAAGAGTTTGTGTCATTATAAATACTTTGTTGTTGTAATATTGGAATTTTGTGGTTAGTAATAACCTCCAAATATTGGAGATTTTGTGTTTTAGTGAATATTTTGAATTTGTTGTTTTTGTTGATAAATTTGTGACGTTACAATGACGGCCTCCTCTGCTAAAGCCAAAATACGTTCTGAGTTACGGTGGTTAGCGTCTGCGGTTGCGTTGTTGGATCGACCGGATAGAACGGAGGCCTTGTTGAACAGATACGTAGATCTGCCCATACGTTTGGCTGTTGTTGATGAGCAGTATGCCTTATTTTTGGAAAGGACTGTTGAGGCCGAGGTGGAAATGCGACAAGAAGTCGGTTTGGATGTGGACCAGTGTTATGATTTTGCGGACAGAATTACCCAGGTGGCTCGGCCTTTGCAAGTGGCAAGAGAGAATGAACCGAGCCCGTCCCCGGTCACATCTAAAAGTATGCCCCCTCTCTTTGCTAGATTGGCCCCCTTAGACTTAAGGCGTTTTGCTGGTCGTCTAGAGGACTGGGAGGGCTTTATTAATATTTTTGATAGTCTCGTACATGCCCGGGATGATTTGACCCAGGGCCAGAAGTTAGCTTATTTATTATCCGTGTTGGAAGGGGAGGCCCTTGAATCGGTTCAACATTTGGCCCCCTCGGATGAAAACTACCCTATTGCTAGGGATTTGATTGCCCGTCGGTACCAGAACGTACGACGTCTGGCGGACAACCATGTTGCCGCCATTTTGAATTTACCCCGCGTTGCCAGCGTGATGCACTTGAGAGTGGCTTTGTTGAATCCGCTGTTGGTGGCATACAACGCATTAAAAAACTTAAAACTCCCAGTGGAGCAGTGGTCGTTTTTGTTACTGCACATTGTCCTGGGAAAGTTGCCGGACTCTGTTAAGGTCCGTTTTGAGCAGCAGTATGGTGGGGATAGTGCGACTTATCTGCCACCCTTCTCGGACCTCTTGACGTTCCTGGAAGGAGAAAGTAGACTGGCAGATAATTCCTCTCTGGCCGGTCCTATGGGACCCGAACGACCTGTGCCACAGAGTAGATCCCCCACCGGACCCCCCCGTAGGGGGCGTATGGCCCCTCGCGCGCCCGGCCGCTATGCCGCCGTCCAGGAGACCGCCCGCTGCTTGTACTGTCGGGAACCGGGTCACAGCACGACCCGTTGTGATAAGTTCCTCGACCAGCGCGTCCAAGGCCGTCGAGCGATCGCGCGACAACGGACATGGTGCTACTCGTGCTTGGGCCTGCACATGCAGCGCGAATGTACCCAAGCGCACCCATGCCGCTTTTGTAAGGGCAACCACCATCCCCTCCTCTGCATGAACAGCCCAGAGGGCGGCGGAGCGCCGCAGCGCGTCGCTGCAGGATCACCTCGTATGGGTGGGGGGCTCGGACCCCCCGCGGTGTTTGCATCCCGCAGCAGTTCTAGTGGCCACCAGAGTGGCCCCAGACGCTCTCCGCCACGTTTGGACCCTCAAACGGGCGGGGGTCCCAGGGACCCCCCCATGGGAAACCGATCCCCAAGGATGGGGATAAGTTATGCGGGCGTTGCCGGAGGTCGTAGAGGCCCCCCGCGACGTTTTGAGCCTCGCACGGGCGGGGGTCCCACGGACCCCCCCATGGGAAATCGGTCCCCAACTAGGGGGTTCGATTTTGCGAGCGTTGCGGGAGGTCGTAGAAGCCCCCCGCAACGTGTTGAGCCTCGCACAGCCGGGGGTCCCCGGGACCCCCCCTCTGAAAATCGGTCACCGTGCCCCCGCGACTATGGGGCGACGTACACGGTGGATGATAGGCACCGATTCTCGCCGCCGCTCGCCGAATACCCGCGTTTGGAGCGGCGCCCGCCCCGTCTTCAAGGGGCCGGGAGATATAACCCGCCTGATACCGGGCGATTTGGACGTAGGCAGTATGTGGGAGACTGGGACCCACTGGATCGCTATGAGCGACCCCCTTACCATGGGGGGACGTCTGGGGACCCCACATACTAGCAATCAACGTGTTTACGGTCGATTGTAGCCACCCCTCCAGAGACCGTTTTGTTGCCCACGGCCTCTGTGCTTGTCAGGGGATTGAATGGCGACCTTGTGGAAGTTCGCGCCTTGTTGGATTCCGGTGCTCAGGGGTGTGTTGTGTCATCTTGGTTAGTTAAGCGGTTGGGCCTCAAGGTGCACCCCCACACGGAAGGCGTGAGAGGTGTTGGCGATGTGAAAGTCCCCGGGTTGTTAGGGCATGTTGACTTCACATTTACATCACGTAATAAGTCCACGCCAGGCATTAAGACCTCGGCGATTGTGTTGGACAAAGTTGTTGGCCGTCAACCTTCAGTTGACTTGGGACCGAGTATGTTGTCTTTGGTGTCTGATTCCCCACTCGCCGATCCAAATTTCTTCCGCCCAGGCCCGATTGATGCTCTCCTTGGAGCCGATGTCCTGGGGCGAGTTTTGTTGACGGGGAAGCGAGTTTTGCAGCCAGATGGCTTGGTAGCTCTGCAGACGACACTCGGTACAGTTGTGATGGGCCCTGCTCGCCGCGTTTTGGATTCCCTTGATGAGGATCGCGGTCTTGTTTTTAATGTGTCTCTCTCCGAAGTGGTGCAGAAGTTTTGGGAGGTTGAGGAACCTCCACCAGCCCCGCGGGTTGACCCAGTAGCGGATGAATGCGAGTTGTATTACCAGAATAACACTGGTCGCCTCCGCTCTGGTCGTTTGATCACCCGTCTCCCCTTTCGTGCCGGCCGACCTCCTCTGGGCGAATCCCGACCGCTAGCGGAACGTAGGCTAGTGGCGATGGAGCGTCGCATGAGCAAGGATCCGGTCTTCCGCCAGAAGTATGTTGAATTCATGCGGGAGTATGAGGAGTTAGGGCACATGTCCGTGAGCGATTTGGATTGGCGCTCCGTTGAGCACTTCTTTTTGCCGCACCACGCCGTTTTGAAATCCGGAAAGATTCGGGTGGTCTTTGACGGTTCGGCTCCCACCTCTACTGGAGCGTCCTTGAACCAGTGTCTGCATGTAGGTCCCAAGCTGCACACGGAGATCTCAGACATTTTGACCAACTTCCGGCGGCACCAAATTGTATTTATGTCTGACATCCGGATGATGTTCAGACAAACGGTCATCCATCCAGAGGATAGGAGGTACCAATTGATTTTGTGGAGAGAGAGTCCTAGGGACCCCTTGTTGATTTATGAATTGAATACGAATACGTACGGTTTGGCTTCGAGCCCGTTTGTTGCGATTCGTTCTTTGTTGGAGTTGGCCGAGAAGGAGCGCTTGAGATACCCTCGCGCCTCCGCCATTTTGGCCAGTGACGTCTATGTGGATGACATTTGCACGGGCGCCTCATCTGTCTCAGAGGCGATTGTCCTGAGAGACGAACTCACCGCCCTTTTGAAGTCGGGAGGTTACGAGTTGAGGAAATGGATATCCAACTCGCCTGATGTACTGGTAGGTTTGCCCGAAGAGCACCAGCAGGACCCCCACCTATTCGAAAATGTTGATAATCCCCATGTGGTGACCGTCCTTGGCGTACAGTACAAACCGGTCTCTGACACTTTCACGTATTGTGTGGATTTACGACCACCGAAAGTCTGGACCAAGCGTTTAGTATTGTCTACTGTCGCACGTACCTTTGACCCCAATGGGTGGATTTGCCCCGTGCTGTTTATGGCCAAGTGTTTCTTGCAACGGTTATGGGCTTCGGGTGTGTCGTGGGATGAACCCCTCTCGGACGAGTTACTCCGAGATTGGTCGAGCTTCGTTTCATCCCTCCCCGAGATTAATGAAGTGCATTTGCCGAGGCTATTCCTCCCTTCTGAAAATTGTAAAGTTACTCTTCACGGCTTTTCCGATGCCTCCGAACGTGGATTTGCTGCGGCCGTGTACCTCCGCACCGTTACTGTTGACGGAGTTGTTGCTGTGCATCTGGTGATAGCGAAAAGCAAAGTCGCTCCCCTTCGGACTCGTCATACGATCCCGAGGTTGGAATTGTGTGGAGCTGCCCTCCTAATGCGTTTGTTGAACCACGTATGGCTCACATTAGGTCGATCTATTAAGATACAAGAGGTTTATGCTTGGACGGACAGTCAGGTCGTCCTTTGTTGGTTGAAGGCTCCGGCGCACACCTTGGACGTGTTTGTGGCCAATCGAGTGTCGCAGATTTGTAATTCCGACATCGAGTTGATTTGGAGACACGTGCCGGGAACCATGAATCCCGCGGATTGTGCGTCTCGGGGTTGTGTAGCCCCAACCCTAATTAACCACCCCCTCTGGTGGGGCCCACAGTGGTTGATGCGGCCTGAGTCGGAGTGGCCGCCCTCTCCAGCGTTGTCGAACGTAGCCGTTCCTGATATGCGGGCATGCGTCCTGGAGACTAACCCCGCCGGGGAAAAGGATTTGTTGTTGGATCGGTACAGCTCCTTACAGAAGCTGCTTGGTGTTACTGCTTGGATCAGACGTTTTGCGTACAATTGCAGAAACCCACGCGCGAGGCGTGATTCGTCGGTTCTCACTCCGGACGAGCGTAGGGACGCGCTCTTGTTTTGGGTCCGGAGAGAACAAGCTGATAGTTTTGAGTCCGAGATTGAAATTTTGCGTTTAGGCCGTCGCAAGTTGAAGGGCGCGGTATCGCGATTGAATCCCTTCCTGGACGAGAGTGGGCTTTTGCGAGTCGGCGGAAGACTTCGAAATGCGAACCTGCCGTATGGAGCTCGTCACCCCCTTTTGTTACCTAAAGCCGGACATTTGACTCAACTGATAATAACAGATCGCCATGTGAATGCACAACATGCTGGCTGTAATGCTTTGTTGGCCATTTTGCAGCGTGAATTTTGGATTTTGTCTGCTCGTCGAGCCATTCGCACTGTGGTTTTCCGTTGCCTGCCTTGTTATCGATTGAAGGCCGCGACCATGCAGCCCCAGATGGGTGATTTGCCTGCTGATCGCGTCACGGAATGTAGAGCTTTTGCCGGAGTCGCCACCGACTTCGCCGGTCCCTTTACTGTAAAGGCTTCGAGACTGCGTAATGCTAAAACCTATAAGGCGTACTTGTGCGTGTTTGTGTGTTTGTCCACCAAGGCTGTCCATTTGGAAATTGTCTCGGAATTGTCTACCGAAGCCTTTGTCGCCGCCTTGAGCAGATTTGTTTCCCGTAGAGGACTGCCGACATTGATACGTTCCGATTGTGGTACTAATTATAAGGGAACGTGTAATTATCTTAAGGAAGTAGTTAAGTTTTTTGTTGATAATAAAATAGACATTGGAACCACCCTCTCCCGGCGTGGGATAATCTGGAAGTTTAGCCCTCCAGCTTGTCCGACCTGGGGAGGAATTTTTGAAGCTTGTGTAAAGGCTGCCAAGACACACTTGCGTCGCGTGATTGGAGAAACTATTCTCACGTTTGAGGAACTTGATACGGTATTTTGTAAAATTGAGGCCGTCCTCAACTCGCGACCCTTGTGCCCGTTGTCTTCGGACCCGAATGACCTGGAAGCGTTGACCCCAGGTCATTTCTTGATCGGACAGCCCCTTTTGGCTTTGCCTGAATATCCGATTCAGGATGTAGGATCCCATCGTTTGTCGCGATACCAACTTTTGAAACAGATGTCCCAAAACTTCTGGGCACGTTGGTCGATGGAGTATTTGCATATCCTACAACAGCGCGTGAAGTGGACAGATAAAACCACCCCACCCCAGACTGGCGACCTCGTGTTGATTAAGGATGCTAACCTGCCGCCCCTATGTTGGCGAAGGGGGCGCTTTGTTAAACTCTACCCCGGAACTGACGGAGTTCCTCGTTTTGCTGAGGTTTTGGTTCGAGATTCGGTTTTGAAGAGAGCAGTTAGTGGGCTCTCCCGATTACCCGTAGATTGACGTACCGTTCTTAACGGTCCGGGGCGGGGGGATGTTCGGAAAAGATCGACACTTCTGAACGCATCCCTAATGTCACGTCAAATTGACATTAGCTGTCACTTGAAGTTGTCAGTGACACTTGATTGGAATTCTTCTTGGAAAAAATGTCGGAATAATTTTGCTGAATTTGTTAAAAATCGCTCGCGTTGAATGTGCCTGGCATATCGAGTTTGAATAAAATCTTAAATTATCTATGTGATCCCGTTTTGTACGACCAAGGTTTTGATGCCATCTCTGGAGTGGCCGGTCGCGGATGCTTTGAAAGATAACCTTTTCTACCACACGCGCTTGTTGTCGGGACAATATATCGTAATAAAAAAAGCTCCCCCGCGTGGGTCGTGGTGTATTGTTGCCCAGTGTCTTGGGACCCTGTGTGTTATTTGTGTTGTGCGTAAGGTGACGAGTTGGTAAGGTCTGCAGAAGACGAAGAAAGGACCCCAGGGGCGCGCGCGCTCCCTTACACCACTTCTGCCTTGGAGACATTCGACACACGGACCCGTATGTAAAATCACCTTACTTCACAAATTCTATCCGCTGTGTATCGCAGTCCAATTGTTCAGTTTACATCCCCGCTGAAACCTAGTTCTTGTCCGGAGTCTACTCATGATAAATCTTCCACTGCGCCATGCCGGCTCCGCGGTATAGGCAGGGGTGTACTGAACAGTGTACCTACTATTATTTTGCAAGGCGTTTAAATAGTCCTTTTTAGGGTTCCGTAGCCGAATTGCAAATAACAGAACTCTTATAGATTTGTAACGTCTCTGTCTGTCCGTCTGTCTGTCCATCGGTCACCTCCACTTTATTCCAAAACTATTAAGACTTGAGAGGAGAGAGGGAGTTTCGAACTTGGTAGGTCTTGTGAACCGCTGTCTGTGGGGTTTCTAGAGATAGGTCTTTAAAAATGACATAAAGTTAAAGTTTTGTCAAACCATGTTTTCTCATACTCAATATTTTATTTATTTATTTACCGTTTTTGGATAGCTAACAGCTTATAAACATATTTTGAAAGATAGACACTTCTAAAGTGGTAAAATGTGAAGGTACCCTTCTTGAGTGAGTCCGGCTCGCACATGGCCAATATTTTTTCGTTTTAGTACATTTCCGAACACTCACTAGAAATTGCATAACTATCCTAGAAAATCATACTTTACCTGTCGTATTCTGGAATTATACACATATCCTAATTGTATAAAAATCTAAGGATAGACAATACATTTCCTTTAACAATCAATTGTTTTTAGGCCCTAAATACAATCGTAGTTTGACATCATAATGCTCATAAACACAAAAACATCAAAATTTCTTACTAAACATGCAAATAGGTACGAAAGCAATGAGGTCGAATCGCAAGTTCCCAGAGAGAAATTACGTCTAAATTGGTCGGAAACAAAACATTCGTTCGCAGGACTTCCGCCATAATTACATTTGTTTTTTTTTCTTCACTTCCAACGAGAAAAAGAACATTAGGCTCTTAATGACCATTGTATCTATACGCATGACCTTCTTTTAAACCTATTTTCCTTTCATCAAGTTGTATTTACAAAGTTCGCAAATGGTAGGGCTTCTTATTTAAATGGCTACTTTGCAAAATAAATTACTTACGCATATTAACTTATGTTCAAAATTTGGCCCAGACGTTTAATTAAATAATAGGAAGTCAATTAGGTAATAAGATTGACATTTTGGAACTTTCACTTAAGGAAATGTACACCAACTTGTGTGAGTTTTCTCGCAAACAATTAAGTAATCAAAAAATGGCTGCATATAATATGATTGACTTTTGCAATTTTAATTCAGATCGGTTTGAATCATTAGGAAAAAAATGCAGCTGTAGTTGTACCAAAATAAATAGTCATTCATGTCAAAATGAGACATTAGACCTGACTCCGCAGGAGGTTATTTTACCAACCAACCCTGAAGTCCCTAACACTGATACTATAGATTATATTAATAGTTTATTGCTGAATAATGAAAATAGCCCACCTACTAAAACTAATGACACTAAAACAATTATGTTCTGCGATGAGATTGGGAAAAATTTAGGCCAATTCATCCAGAAACACTCTGAAGAAAGCATTATTAATTATTGTATGCCTGGCTCAACCTTAAATGAGATAATGAAATTAATAGTCAGAAAATCTTATGATGAAAACACTAATTTGATAGTTTTAATTGGAAATAGAGGTAATATTAATAAAAGCCAATTAATATCATACTGTAACTCATTATGCTCTTTAAATGTAAAAAAAGTTGTTATGTTTACATTTCCTTATAGTCAAGGTTTTTCACAGCTAGAAAATAAAATTAGACATAACTTAAACTTAACCTTAAGCACAATAGCTTATCATAATAGTCAGCAGATGCATTTAATTGACATCAACACATTGTTATACAAATTTAACTTGACTAAAGATAAATATTATCTGCCTAATTATCTTAAGCGACAAATAGCGGTATCGCTATCATTTTATTTTAAACAATTAGCCAACAATTTGGCTAGTATAACCTCTGCTTCTATTGAGCAGTTTAACTTTGATACTTCTAATGTAACTTTGGAATCTGTTCCAAATAATTCGATTCTTTTGAATCCAAATACTGACATGGTTAATTTAAATTACCATTAGAGACAACGGAGGCATACTCTAGCCCAGTATTGACAAGAGGAAGGCCTAAATGTTTAAAAATAGTACACCAGAATATCCAAGGCTTTTCTGCTGGCAAAGACCTAGAAATAAGTTTATTTTTAAATTGTGAAAATATTGATGTGTTATGTGTTACTGAACATTGGTTAAAAGAATATGAATTATTGTTAAATTTGGATAATTATAGTGTTGTAAGTTCATTTAATAGAAAAACTACAATAAGGGGGGGTTCTTTAATAATTTTACCTAATAACACACAATATAAAGAGCGAAAGGATATAGTATCCCTCTCTGTTGAACGAATTTGTGAGATATCATGCGTGGAACTTGAACAAATGATTATAATCTGTGTATATAGCCCCCCTGGAGCAAATTACACAGTCTTTGAGTCCACTATGGAGGATGTTTTGAAAATATGCTGTCGTAAGAATAAAAAAATTGTAGTTTGTGGAGATTTTAATATAGACATCTTAGATATTAAATTAGCACAACTCTCCGGTAAATTCCTTAATCTTTTTAAATCATTTAATTTGCTTCACACTTTTAATGAACCGACGCGAATTACGCCAACATCGGCCACTTGCTTAGATAACATCTTTTCCAACTGTAACTTAATTGAGAAATCGGTAATTAATATTATTAAATCCGACCACAGTGGACAACTAGCTTCTTTTGAGCACTATAATGTTACTCCTAAACGCGAAGTAATTTGCAGGCCAATACCGAAACGTGGTATTAATAAATTTAGAAATAATGTACAAGATAAAGTTCAATGTTTGCCAGCTTCTGCTGACGCTAATAACTCTTATCAATCATTATTTGATATTGTTGAAAAAGAATTTAGTAACAATTTTAAACAAAAAGTTATAAAGTGTAATGATCGTAAGAAGTTCAGTGACTGGGCCACACCTGGTGTTGAGGACAACCATCGCCCGCTCAGTAGATAACCTGAAACAGAAAAAAAATGTAAAATTAGTTTAAAATAGGTGAATAAATACCTACCTATAACTGTCCACTTGTATGGCAGTTTTTTCTCGTACGTTGTCGTTCGAAATCCTTTACCTGAAATATAATGTGTGTAAGAACTTTAGTAAATAAATAGGAAATAAAATCTGTAATTAAAGTCAAATTGTGTATGGTTAAGTAACTAATATATTTGCTATGTACATGTGTGCTTACCTTTTTTATATAAATAAATTGATGGAGTTCGTACGACGGTGCAGGAAAAATAAGTATAAGTTTTACGTTTTGTTTTTGAACGGACGCCCCGACGCCCGCCGGCCGCTGCCGTGAGTTCGCGGTGCTGTTTGTGTCTCCTTCACACCCACGCAAATAACGTGAGGCAGTTGCCCGCCAGCCGCGACACAGACCGCACGCGCACACGCGGAGCCTCGCGGCTCCTTCAGCTAACCAACGTCGGTCGCGACGCCATACTTACTTAGTACCTACTTAGGTTTTCACGCGCACCAAAGATTTTACTTTCTGCACCGCCGTCTCTCCATCGTCAACCAGTTACTTTTCGTTTAATTTCTCTTCCTTACCACGCCCGTCCGTTACAAAAGTTGGTCATCTTCGAGCGGATCGGAAGAAAATTAGCACAAAACCTGTAGGCAGGGATGTCGCTGTTTCAAACGCCACCAACGGTACGTGGACGCGGAGTGAAAACCCGTGCACAATCGAAAATGGAAGTTGAAGCAGTGCCTAGTGAGTTTTCTGGTTACGAGAAAACGCGGGAAGTGAGATCAGATATAATCGACCGTTCAGTCGATCAAAAAGACACGGCTCAGCCGTGCACAAGCGCGACCACACAAGATGGCGGACCACGCGGTTCCTACAAGAGCAACTCATCGTCGAGACAAAAACGTTTAGAATACGAAGCAGCGCAAGCCAGAGCTAGAATTGAACTGGAAGAAGCTGAAGCTCTTTTGAACTTGAAGAGAGCCCAGATGGAAAAACAACTTATCGAAAAAAAATACGCCGCTGATTTAGCGGATGCTGCGAGCTCAAGGAAGTCCATATCCTCACGAGGTTCAGGCGTGACTAAGGTGGAAGACTGGCTAGAGACGTCCGTTGCCGCCCTAGGTCTTCCTCTCGACAATTCCCATGCCCACCAGATGCAACAAGCAGTGAATACCTCTAGCGCCATCGACCAGCTAGCCAATACGCTGAGAGACGCAATACTCACCGGCGTCAGCGCGAAAGCCAGTCATCAGGAGCTGTTGTCGAGAATGGCCACCTCAAAGGACTTACCGTTGTACTTTGGGGACCCCATGGAGTGGCTACATTTTAAAGAGGCTTTCAACGAGTCTACAAGACTGTGTAAGTACACAGACAATGAAAACTTATGGCGACTAAGAAAATGTCTTCGGGGTGACGCTAAAGAGGCGACCTTATCCCTTTTAATGGGACCGACTTCACCTCAAGAAGTTATGGATATTTTAGAACTTAGATTCGGTAGACCCGAAAACATAATGCGACGAGTGACGGCACAATTAAGAAAAATACAACCGTTGCCGCAAGCATATCACACTGAAATTGTTAATTTCGCCATAAAGATCAAGAACTTTGTAACTGCCACACGAGCCGTGCAACAAAATGATTATTTAAGAAGCCCAGAACTAGTTTCTATCGTTGTATCGAAACTTCCCACTATTCTAATAAACAAGTGGGCCGAATATATTTTCGAAAGCCATGAAAACAAGCCGAGATTGGAATTGATATCAGAGTTTTTATTCTTAGAAGCAAGAAAAGCGGCTAACTCGGGTGTTAGTCACATTTATTCACAATTCGAATATAAGAAGAAACCAATTGATAACACGCAGAGAAGCGCTCATCCTCATGCAGTGTTGGTATGCACAGAAAGCAATAAAAACTCCCAGTTAAAATGTAAATTTTGCCGCTTACATAACCACAAGATACCTGACTGCGCTAAATTCAAACGAGCACTACGAAGAGATCGATGGCGATTCGTGAGAATAAACAGGCTATGTTATAAGTGCCTGAGCACCAGACACGAAGATCGTTCGCCGTGCACCGCTCCAAACTGCGACATCGGGGCCTGTGGCGGGCCGCATCATCCGTTGCTGCACTGGCAGAGGCCAGCGGCAGCGGCCGCGCAGCCCGTGGCACCGGGCGCGCCGCAGCCGCCGCTCGCGCCGCTTCCAGACTCCGCGCCGCCGCAGCAGCGTTCCGACGACGACAGTGAGCTCGTTAACCACGCGACAACATCCGAGTGTTGTGAAGTGTCTAGTATTATTAGCTTGCGAAAGTCAGATAACTTTAAAATGTCGAAAGTAGTGCTTAAAATAGTGCCGGTTACTATCTACGGACCCAAACAAAGCGTAAACACGTTCGCGTTGCTAGACGACGGCGCCTCGGTGAGCCTTATCTCAGCTGATATCACTGATAAGGCCGGCCTACACGGCGAGAGCACGGTGATGCGAGCTACTAGTGCTTGGGACTCCGGCGAGTTGGTATGTAAGACGGAAGTATTAAATGTTGAGCTTTCTAACGCCAATGGTAATAAATTTAATTTACGTGTTAGAAAAATGAAAGAACTAAACTTACCTGTACAACCTTGTAATATTAATTTAAATATTGGTGAAGACCTTTCTTGTTTTAATATTTGCAATATTGTTGAATGTCAATATGTGAAACCGACCATGTTAATTGGTCAAGACAATTATAATTTAATCGCTCCAATATTGTGTAAACAGTTTAGTCCGAGCGGGCTATTCTTAACTAAAACTTTATTAGGTTTGTGTGTGCACGGCCCCTTTTATCGTGCGCCTATTCAGGCGCAGGCGTTGATGGTTACTTCAGCTGACTGCGAGTTGCCGGCGCCGCCGTACGCGTCAACAGGTATTGTAGGTGAGCAACAGTGCGCCACGCCGCTGGCGCCGCCGCCGCAGTCCACGCCGCCGCCGCAGTCCACGCCGACGGCGTCACCGCCGCCGCTCCTATTGATTACAACAGCTGCGCGTGATGAGTCATCGCACCAACGCGCCGCTATATCAGCCATGTCTGTGAGTAGTATAGACCCGCAGGACGAAGATAATTTGCATGATTTAGTACGTCGTTCGTTTTCACTCGACTCAATAGGTATTTGTGCTAAACCGCGTCAGAACTCAGATGAGTTAAGGGCTTTGAGTATTCTCAATCAATCCGCTGAATTAATTAATGGTCAGTGGGCAGTTAATTTACCGTGGAAAAGTGATAATTTTTATATGCCTGATTCATACCCGGCTGCTTTAAAAAGGTTAAATATTGTTGATAGAAAAATGACAAATAACCCGGAGTATGAATCGCGTTATCGTGAGCGTATGAAGTATTTATTCGATAATAATTACGCAAGAATTCTTAGTGAAGCTGAGTGTAGGGAAAGCGATACCCGTACATGGTACCTACCTCACTTCGGGGTAGATAACCCGAACAAAAGGAAATTACGTCTAGTCTTTGATGCCGCTGCGAAGTGTAATAATTCCTCTCTTAATGACTATTTACTTCAGGGACCCGACTTATTGAACTCCTTGTATGGTGTCATGTTTAGATTTCGCGAAAATGCTATTGGTGTAATCGGAGATATTAAAGATATGTTTATGAGAATTAAAATTAAGATCGAGGATCAGAATGCGTTAAGATTTCTATGGAAAGAAAAGGATAGTAATCTTGTCAGTACATGCGCCATGACCTCTCTTATTTTCGGAGCAAATTGCTCACCTTTTGTAGCACAGTTTATTAACGCGGATAAAAATGCTTCCCGCTATGAAACAGAGATGCCGGAGGCAGTAAAAGCAATAAAGGGGAATCAATACATGGACGATTATATAGATAGTTTTTCCGATAAGAATAAATGTAACGAAATAATAAAGCAAATATCGTTTATACACATGCAGGGAGGGTTCGAAATGCGTAACTGGTTAAGCAACGATCCTACGACACTTAACGGTCTTCCGAGTGCCGACCTTAATGACAAGGCAATAAGGTTCGAAGTTGATAAGCAGCCGGAACGCACATTAGGTTTACTTTGGTTTCCGCAAACCGACACAATCGGGTTTGATTTAACTTTAAAAAAAAGTTCCCGAAGATATTTTACTTTTAAAAAGAGTGCCTTCAAAACGGGAAGTGCTACGTATCGTTATGTCTATTTTCGATATTCATGGTTACTTAATACCGTTCACAATTAACGGTAAAATATTAATGCGAGAGATCTGGAAAATTAAAATACAATGGGATGACATTTTAGACGAGAAATGTTTTACAATATTTAGTAGCTGGCTTAAAAAAATTCGGGAAATAAACATGATTAGAATTCCGCGTTGGTATTTTCGCGGAAATGATTCTATTGACGAAAGTGTGAATGCGACGTTAGAACTTCATGTTTTTTGCGATGCGTCACCGAGCGCGTACGCAGCTGTTGCATTTTGGCGAAGGAAAGACACTGACGGTCGAGTCACAGTTACATTCGTAGCGAGTAAATGTAAAGTAGCTCCGGTAAAATATACTTCTGTGCCGCGGCTTGAGCTGCAAGCCGCTGTCCTCGCATGTAAGCTCGCGAACGCCATTAAGAACGAACATAGAATTAAACCAGCTTTAACTTACTATTGGACGGATTCTATGATAGTTTTGTATTGAATTAGGGATCAGTGTAGAAGTTATAAAACCTTTATCGCTAATAGGTTAGGTGAAATCGATGAAGTGAGTTCCAGTAGCGAGTGGCATTACGTAGGTACCGACAGACGTGAACATAGCGGATTTAGGAACGAAGTATAACGATTATGTACTCAGTAGCGATTCAGAATGGTTTACGGGTCCGTCATTTTTGTATCAACCGCGTCATAGTTGGCCCGAGTGCCCTGTAACAGATAAAAATATTAGTAATGAAGTACTAGAAAAGGTAAATGTAGTAAGTGAGAATAATTTTGTAAGTGACTTACCCGTACCTAACCCGGAACGTTTTTCTCGGTGGTTACGTTTGTTACGCGCTACAGCCGCAGTCTTGTTGTTTATAGAGAAATGTAAAAAATCTTCTATTTCACATATTAATGAGGAATTAATGAATAGAGCTGAAACTTTGTTATTGCGTCACTCTCAGTCGCAATCCTTTCAAGATGAAATAAATTGCTTGAAGTCTAATAAAGTTTTAAAGCGGGATAGTCGACTCCGTACGCTTACCCCTATATTCGATGAAAATAATTTATTACGCGTTGAAGGAAGAATCGGAAATGTAAACGACGTCGAACAGCTGACTAAATTTCCGATTATATTAGATGGTAGAAATTATATTACGCGACTCATAGTGATGCACTATCATGTCGGCGCGGCCCACTCGTACAACGAGATGGTGATTAATGACATGCGGCAGAAATATTGGCTCGTCGGAATGCGACCTACGGTTCGAACCGTAGCGAGACAATGTTTGGTTTGTCGTTTTAGAAAAGCGACTCCTGCGCCACCACGTCTTGGTGACTTACCCGGGTACCGACTGGCGCACCATAGGAGGCCGTTTACCATGTGTGGCGTAGACTTGTTTGGACCTATCGAGGTAACAATAGGCAGATCGAGGGCTCGTAGATACGGAGTGTTGTTTACATGTTTGACGGTACGCGCAGTACACGTGGAGGTAGTCTCATCGCTTACGACAGACTCCATGATTATGGCTTTGAGGCGTATGGCGGCTCGTAGAGGTTGGCCGCACACCTTAGTATCTGATAACGGCACTAATCTGCGTGGCGCTAATACTGAGTTAAAGAAAGCGTACCAGGAGGTCGTTAACAGTCAACAAGAGCTTCAAACAGAGGCCTTGAACAGGGGAGTTGAGTGGAAATTCATTCCTCCCGCTAGTCCGCACATGGGGGGCGCTTGGGAACGTCTTATCAGAAGCGTCAAGACGGCCCTAAAGGTAGTTTTGAAAGAGCGAGCCCCTCGAGAGGAAACTCTTGCCACATTTTTATGTGAAGTTGAGGGCATGATCAACGGTCGTCCCTTAACCCACGTCTCAGTCGATCCCAGGGATCCTGAGACGTTAACACCTAATCATTTCTTACTAGGTTCTGCGTCTTCTCTGCCTCAAAACGGGGTTTTTGATGACGCGGATTTGTGCCTGCGAAAGCAGTGGAGAATCGCGCAGCGTTTGGCTGACTTATTTTGGTCAAGGTGGATAAAAGAAGTTCTACCTACATTGGCCCCTCGAAGTAAGTGGACTCGTGAGGGTAATCAGCTCAAGGTGGGCGATCTAGTTGTGGTGGTGGATCCTGCCTCGCCGCGGAACGTGTGGCCTAAAGGTACTGTGCAAACGGTCTACCCAGGCTCCGACGGTCGGGTAAGAGTTGTAGATATAAGGACAGCAGCTGGAGTAACCAAGCGCCCCGCGACACGCGTAGCGTTACTTTTGCGCAATGAAACTAATGAGGGTTAGTTAAGGGTGTTTTATTTTTTTTATTTTATGTGTTTTTAATTTGTAATACTTAGTTGATTGTAAGTGCTGAGTCTCATTCACACGATGACGTTTGACAGCTCGTTCGTTGCACGATTCGATGTGACGGCGGTAACGCCCATCTTTCTCTTTTTTGATTGTCCGTGTTCACACGCACCCGAATCGTGACGGCTTCTGTGTGAATGAGTCGTTAGCTATTTAATATATTTTTTTTTATTTGCTTGTCGTGTGTTATGATTATGAGTGTCGTTCCGACACTGGGGGGGAGAATGTTGAGGACAACCATCGCCCGCTCAGTAGATAACCTGAAACAGAAAAAAAATGTAAAATTAGTTTAAAATAGGTGAATAAATACCTACCTATAACTGTCCACTTGTATGGCAGTTTTTTCTCGTACGTTGTCGTTCGAAATCCTTTACCTGAAATATAATGTGTGTAAGAACTTTAGTAAATAAATAGGAAATAAAATCTGTAATTAAAGTCAAATTGTGTATGGTTAAGTAACTAATATATTTGCTATGTACATGTGTGCTTACCTTTTTTATATAAATAAATTGATGGAGTTCGTACGACGGTGCAGGAAAAATAAGTATAAGTTTTACGTTTTGTTTTTGAACGGACGCCCCGACGCCCGCCGGCCGCTGCCGTGAGTTCGCGGTGCTGTTTGTGTCTCCTTCACACCCACGCAAATAACGTGAGGCAGTTGCCCGCCAGCCGCGACACAGACCGCACGCGCACACGCGGAGCCTCGCGGCTCCTTCAGCTAACCAACGTCGGTCGCGACGCCATACTTACTTAGTACCTACTTAGGTTTTCACGCGCACCAAAGATTTTACTTTCTGCACCGCCGTCTCTCCATCGTCAACCAGTTACTTTTCGTTTAATTTCTCTTCCTTACCACGCCCGTCCGTTACACCTGGTATTTATAATAGTAGAAGAAAGTTATTTGAACTCTATGCACAAAAAACGACCTCCTGTGATCCTAGCTTCATTGAATATGTCAAGAAATATTCAAAAACATTTAGGAAAGTATGTGCTTTGGCAAAATCTAGGTATATTTCAAATAAAATTAAATCATCTGAAAATAAAATAAAAGCTACCTGGAGTATTATAAACCAAGAAACTGGCAAAACAAAAAGCAAAATTAATTCATTTAACTTAAAAATTAGTGATCAGACTTTTGAATCGGATATTGAGGTGGCTAGTGCTTTTGAAGGTTTCTTTGCTCGAATACCGTTAGAAACTACTAGCAGACTTAATTCTTGCCCCAACACCGCTGTCTCTCTTATGGAATCTAGTGTGAACAAGTGCCAGGAAACATTTAGTTTTAGCTATGTTACTACCGAAGATATTATTAAAGCATTCAAAGCAATAAATATTAAGAAAACAGAAGATCTCTGGGGCATATCTACAAGTATCATCAAATCAATAATTGATGTGATAGCTCCATCATTAGCAATAATTTTTAACCAATGTATAAGTGAAGGGGTCTTTCCTAATTTAATGAAGAATAGTAAAATTATTCCTCTGTTTAAAGCTGGTGACAAAAGTGACCCAGCAAATTTTAGACCTATATCCATACTACCAGCAATAAGTAAAATATTTGAGAAATTAATTTATGCTCAACTTTTAGAATATTTTAAATTAAATAGTATACTGCATGAGAAACAGTTTGGTTTTTCAAAAGGTAAAAGTACCACTGATGCTGGGGTTGCATTTCTAAAACATGTACTTGATGCCTGGGAGGACAAGCAGGATGTAATCGCTATTTTTTGTGACCTTTCCAAGGCATTCGATTGTGTTGATCACCAAACACTATTAAGGAAGTTAAAACATTATGGTGTTTCTGAAATGTCAGTAAGCCTTATGCATTCATATCTGTATGAAAGAACTCAGAAGGTAGTTATTAATAAAACTGAGTCTACCGGAGCTCCCATTACTATGGGCGTACCCCAAGGATCAATATTGGGCCCGCTGTTGTTTTTAATATACATAAATGACCTTCCTTACTACGCGAAGAATTTATGTGAGACGGTGCTATTTGCCGATGATACATCTCTAGTCTTTAAAGTAGATAGAGGTGATGACTGTTCTGACGAAGTAAATAGTGCTCTTTCAAAAGTGTCACATTGGTTTAATAGTAATAATTTATCATTAAACTCAAAGAAAACTAAGTGTTTAAAATTTTCGTTACCTAATGTAAGACAAGTTGATTTTCATATTAGACTAGACGGCGATACGGTCGAATTCATTAACAATACAAAATTTCTAGGTATTATATTAGACTCGCGACTACAATGGGATCCTCATATCGAAGCCTTGGCGAGTAGACTCAGTTCGGCTGCATTCGCAGTTAAGAAAATAAGGCTCTTAACCGATATTGAAACGGCTAGAATAGTCTATTTTAGTTATTTTCATAGTGTTATGTCCTACGGCCTTTTGTTGTGGGGCTCAGCCGCTAACATCCAAAGTATATTCGTGCTCCAAAAAAGGGCTATTCGCGCCATTTACAACCTCCGATCGAGAGATTCTTTAAGAGATCTATTTAAAGAAATAAACATTTTGACTGTTGCAGGACATTACATCTATGAAAATATAATTTATGTGAAAAAGTATTATAATACATTTGTAAAGCAGAGCGATATTCATCGCTTTAACACAAGAAATAAAGATAAACTTGTCGTTCCCAAGTTTAGGCTAGAAAAATCCAGAGCCTCATTTCTGGGGAAAAGCATAGCCTTTTTTAATAAAGTTCCACAGCATATAATTGAACTACCATTGCATAAATTTAAATGTTACATTAAAGAGTCGCTGATGAGCAAAGGATACTATAAAGTAGACGATTATTTGAATGACCGCAATGCATGGTCATGATGTAACACATAACATAATCACTGTTTAATATGATGTATTTTTATACTAAGCAATTGTTGTATTAGTAACGATATGTTTTTTTTTGTAAATGTCGTTACCTAACTAAGAAACGCTGGCAAGTTTCTTGCGCCCATTCTTCTTGTCAGTTAAAAAAGTCTTGAATGGGTGGTAGGAAAATATTGACGATTCATAAGTACATATTTATTATGTCTAAGTGAATAAAGAATATTTTTATCTTTATCTTTATCTTTAATTTGAAAGTACCTATGATGTGTTTTCACAAACTTAACAAGACTCCCAAACTTAAATAAAATAGAAAAACACTAGAAACAGTTTTCGTTAAATTATAAAGCAAACATTATTGTCTTATTACTTTAAATTGCCCTCTAAGTGTTTGAAAATGGAAAGTAATAAATCCCAAATGGTAACAAAAAGTTTAAGTAATTCAAATTCATCAATCTTTTATCGACTTCTTAAGTCTGGAGGTGAAAAAAGTACTTTGGGAATATATATATATATAATACCTTGTTAGAGCAAGATAAGGTAATATTGTTTGCGAGTTGAAGGAATATCTTTCAGCCCTTTAAAAGTTCAGTTCTCATTGAGAGCAAAGTTTAAAGAAATAAAAAGGCGATAAGAGAGGAAGAGAGCAAAAATAATTTCACTTTGCTGTGCATATACATAATTATAACAAACTACGGAACTTTTTATGTACTACTGACGCCAATCTAAGTAGGTATGAAAAGAAATAGAATGATCTTCTTCTTGCTTCGTTTCGCATCCGATGTGCTTTTAATGTCTCCATTGCTGGGGTACTGGCCTTCCTTATGGATGGATAAAGAGATTATGACCCACCACCCACCACGCCAATGCAGACTGGTGGGTATTACTGACTGCAAACGCAGGTGGAACTAACGGCTTAACGTGGTCACAGAATATTTAATAGTAGGTACTATAACGTGGTCACGGAGGAGCTCGAGATAATAAATTTTTTGGTCACTCATCCCACGGGATGATCCCACTCATCCCACTGGATGATCCCACTCATCCCACCGATCATTGCGAAAGTGGATTTAAATCCAACGTGTACGTAAACACAGCATTGTAAATGATGTATGTACTTAATGTAGAAAAAAAATTATGACCAATTTGTTTTATAAAGTTTTCCACCCCCTGTAACAATAATAAAAACACTGAGAACAACATATTTTTCATCCATAACGTGGTAGCACTTAGCCTTCATTACACCTGATGTTAAGTGGTGATAAAGCTGAAGGTGTAAGCGCATTACTCCCGGAATCCTCAATCACTGAGGAACTGGTAATCTTATCACTAACTGCCGGAACACAATAATTCTGCAAACATCATTGTTATGGCGTCAGACTTAGATAAGATTATAGCAAATATAAAATAATATTAATAAAAAAATATAGAAAAATTATAATATTGCACCAACCGACCAGTATATTTAGTAGTCTTAAATAAAACTTCCTTCCTTTTATTAGTTCTGGACCTGAGAAGCATAACACTGTAAGTCCATTTTTAGCGGTTTTTGCTTTTTAAGCCCAATGTATATAAAATCCCGTATTCTTTCCAGCGATAAAACTGTATGTTCAAAAAGTCGGTCGGAACCCAGAGTTTTATAATTGTATAACAACGTAACAGACGTTATGGCCTTGAGGCATAGTGTCGCAAGTGATAATACAGTAAAATACTTTGTACGTTACCAATATTGTATCTGGCATTATGAACTGACATTTTAACGTAAGTGCGGAGTTACATATTCTGCCTCTACCTTGTCCTGTCGCGATTCCTATAAAAACATGACACATAAAACTGTATGTAACGGAGTTTTTACAAACTTCATCAAATTTTATTAAATTAAACGAAAGTATGATCTCTTATTGTGGCATTTCTTAATCTATGATAGTTATTCTATTAAACAAATTGCTAAAACTTTTGCTTTTCTTTGTAACTTAGGGATAAAGTCCATACAACAGCAATTTTTTCACAAAGTTGTCTCTACTGTAAAATTATGTTCTTGGCACTTGCAGCTTAATGCCTCTCAGGTCCAGAGTTGTGAAATGATGTATAGTACATCTAAATACGTTATCTCGGATACTGCTAAGTCTACACAAGTTCTCAACTTCTACCCACTGACTTTTATCGGAGGCCGTACCACAAACTAAACGAATTTCGCAATAAAGGGTGGAGCTTGGTCCATTCGCAGAATTTATGACACTTGCTTAAACAACCGGATCGATTGCCAAAGAATTTTCGTATGTAACGACAAACTGCCCAAGTTTAAGCCATTACGTACACTCCGCCTGTACTCACCTCCATTCGTTAATATTTCCATAAAGCGTTGTTTACGTTTCGGAAACGAATAACAGTGGGCAAAGCTCGGAAGTTGAGATTTGTAGGTACTCCTTGTTAATACGCAAAAGTTCCGATACGGAAAATGTATTTGCGTATGCTCCTAATAACATCCTACTAATATTATAAATGTGAAAGTTTAGATGTTTGGATGTTTGGATGTTTGGATGTTTGTTACTCAATCACGCGAAAACGGCTGAACGGATTTGGCTGAAATTTGGAACATAGATACTTTGTAGCCTGGAGAGGAACATAGGCTACTTTTTATCCCGGAAAAATATTACATTCCCGCGGGATAACGTCGTGTAGTTCACGCGGGCGAAGCCGCGGGCGGAAAGCTAGTTGTTAATACTTGTTTCGTGGTATTTAAACTTTTCACGGTGATTAGACTGTTCGATTATATTGTTGGAAGTTTTGACGTGAGTATGAAGTTGAAACATTTAAATTAAGGTAATAGAAACTTTTGTTTCGTGTACGGTACGTTGTAATAATGATGGTATTATTAATCCTACTAATATTATAAATGTGAAAGTTTAGATGTTTGGAGGTTTAGATGTTTGGATGTTTGTTACTCAATCACGCCAAAACGGCTGAACGGATTTGGCTGAAATTTGGGAGACAGATACTTCGTAGCCTGGAGAGGAACATAGGCTACTTTTTATCCCGGAAAAACATTACATTCCCGCGGGATAACGTCGTGTAGTCCACGCGGGCGAAGCCGCGGGCGGAAAGCTAGTTCATAAATAAAGCCGTAAGTTAAAAGAGAATTTAAATTATTGCGATTTCTACCTTGTATGAAGATATGTTATTTTCTGTAGAACAGCTGAACAGAAGTCAAAACAATGGCATTTAAACTCTTTGTTTGTATTATCATCATCAGCCATTTAATGTCCCCACTGTGTGCCCCAGTAGGGCTAGCACAACTTATAAGTGCGACTCGAGTGAGAAAGAGTCGCGTGCACTTTCAACCAATCAGATCACTCTTAGATAGCCCGCGTGACTTATGGCGACGTGCTGATTGGTTGGAAGCAGCGCGACAAAGAGTCGCGCTAAGTTCAGCTAGACCTACTGGGCACAGTGTTACAATATTCTATACTGTGCTCAGGGTCCTTATGGATGGATTAGGAGAATGGGCCATGACGGATTGGTGGGTATTAACGACTACAAATGCAGCCGGCTACTAACGGCTTAACGTGCCTTCCGAAGCCCGGAGGACCTCGAGATAATACATTTTTTTCACCCATCTCGTGACCGACCATTGCGAAAGTTGCTTATCTTCAATGATCAATCTGTGCCACGGGCTCCTCCTTTGATTGTATTGTTATGGTACAAATACGTAGAGCACGCATCATTTCTTTAACTACACACAAGATAATTTGAGATTTTGGAGGCTAAACTTTAAAGCCTTTGTAGAAATGGATAATATATTAACTCGAGTGCTTTTCATTTTTATATTTCTAAATCTACGGTCATCTGTACTAAGTCTTTATTATTTAATCATGAATTAGCTTCCACGTTTTTACCCTGAATTAGTTTGAATCCGATAACTAAGTACTAATAAGTTCCAAGTGCATTTCATACGCCTAGTAGATGAGCTTCTTCCACTTTTGTACAACTTCCACAATAAATTATTATAAGCCATTGTGTAATTGTGATGGACACTGACCTTAATCAAACTATGTTAAGGTCATTTTTAAATTTGACGACTGTGTATGAAATAAAACAGGGAGAAAAAAGCAAACCTTGGAGTTTCTTGCCGTAGGGTTTGCAAAGCGATGGCGAAGCTTCTATGACGTTCACAAGTATTGTAAATAACAATCTAAATTGTATAAACAAATTTGATTTTGACTTTGACTTTGTAAAATATGAACAAATAGGTTTGCGTGTTCCCAATTCCAGTTAGGAATTCATGACTTCCAATTAGTCCCCATCCGTCAGGGGTAACAAACGGCCCGATACATACTCCACAATACATCAAGCGCACGTAAGTTTAGAGTCCCGTATCCCGGAGTCCTCTCGAGACAATACTCGAAGGGAACAGCCTGACACTTTGATCGATGAACGCTAACTATTCGGTACTAATCGCTCTGAGTGCGGGGTTGGTTTATGTACGGGGAAGTTTGTGATGCATTACTGAGTAACCATAAAGGATTATTTTGAAACCACAGGCCAATTTTTTAAGTTCGACTCAGAATCGGTGAGTGAACAACTTTCTCCTAGAAACATGGGTCGAAAAACGACAATATTTTTTTTTACTTTTCATACAAATCATACTGATCACGTGATCGATTTAGTATGGGAAGTCCGAAATTTTTGTCGTATTTCGACCCATGTTTGTAGGAGAAAGTTGTTCAATTACCGATTCTGAGTCGAACTTAAGGCCAGTGGTTTCAAAATAACCCTGTATAAGCCGCAGAAACGATAACAGATGTGGTAAACGAGTTCTAGGGTGGAGACTTTGCTCGGCCATCTCCCGCCGCGCAGGGGCCCGGAAACGGACCACCCGTCAGGCCGCAGGGGGTGCTTCTCACCACGACCCCCCCACAGTCGGTGTACCTAAAACTGACGGCGGAGAGCAAGTAGTGAGGGGTTTAGTTGGTAGTGGTGCCTGCTCTCGATCGCCCCATCTGGTCAGCCCACATTGAGTGGGTAACCTTATGGGGAGATTGTGAGGAGGCTCTCTCCCTCTCTCCTGCCCCCTCTCAAGCTTTCAAGCTCGGTAGGGGGCCGGAGCAGGGGTTAGAACCGCCCAGCCCTGACGCGAAGCCTATTAGGCTTGGTGGGAGGGCTGGGCGCGGCGAGGGACAGGCCCTGAGTCTGACCGAGTCCGACATGCCGTGTGGTATACGTAAAGACAGTATTTGCCCTCACTATAAAAAAAAGGGTGGAGACTTTGAACCGCCTCTGTGGTATAGTGGTTCACTCCACCGATTTCAGACCAAGAGGTCCCGGGTTCCATATTTCCAGTGGGGTACATATTGTATTCAGTTTGGTTGGAGGTAAAACTTGTTCTTAGTCCACCTGGCTATCTATCGAAGTCTGACGCCATAAGAACTATGTTTTCAGCATTGTTGTGTTCCAGCAGTTATAGATAAGATAGCCAGTTCCTCAGTGATAGAGAATTCTGGGATTAGTGCGCTTCCACCCTTCAGCCTTATCACCACTTAACATCAGGGTGTGATGAAGACTAAAAGTGCTACCCCGTTGAGGATAAAAAAAAACATAACCTGTTTGTTTAGCTGTGGTTTACGTACTGTAGTATAGCGTCGCTTAGCTGATGCGACGCTGTACTACAGTACGTAAAACAAAAAACGTGTGCGCGCGTATCGCCCCTGCATGAAGCACGAACTACGTATGTTGTGACGGCGCAGCGGCGGCGGGCGGTGCGAGCCATTTTAACCTTAGAAGTGGTTAAGCGACGCTGTTGTCCATGATACTGTAAGCTTTTTCTATCAGCTAATTTAAACACAGGGCTTCTTTATTCTTCTTTATTTTCATTAACTTAAATATTATTTTTACATTAGCTATTTTATAGCATATTTTTATCTTTTTGGAACATCTATATTTATCACGGCTAAGTATATGACTGCGTCAAATCTCTCTTTCATTTTTAAACTCATATTTTTAAAGATTGGTTTGAGAATATAATTAACCGACTTCTAAATCAAAAAGGAGGAGGTTCTCTATTCGTCTGTATGTATGTTTTTTTTTTTTTTGTGTATGTCCACCGATTACTCGAAGACGGCTGAACCGATTGAAATGTTTCAAACGTTATTACATCAGGTTGGTTTCCAAGTTGGTCCCATTTTTTGAAATTTTGAAATCGGTTCAGTAGTTTTCAGGAAATCTTGAAAATACTGTCGTTTTCGTTACCACTTTATAGTGAATTTAATACTTATCTTTAGGCATAACTCCTTTGTTTATAAACCAATTTAGATGATTCTAGTTTTGATAAAAAGGGGATACCTCAAGGTATTTAACCGACTTCGAAAAAGGAGGTTTTGAGTTTGATCACATACCTATTTACCAGAAAACACGCAAATTGCCTGCACGATGCACTAAAAAGAGTGAAATAAAAATTATTTTTATAAAAAAATAAAACCGCCTTCTAAAAAACCACATCAAAAAAGTAAGAAATAATTCCTCACCAAATAAATAACGTAAGTACTTTGAAGTCGGGCGGGTTTTAACAAAAACAATAAAAAATTGTACATGTTTCACGCCCGACTTCAAAGTACTTACGTTATTTATTTGGTGAGGAATTATTTCTTACTTTTTTGATGTGGTTTTTTAGAAGGCGGTTTTATTTTTTTATAAAAATAATTTTTATTGCAAAGTAGTTTCTATTCCTTTTTAAAAAGCTAACTGCCCACAGCCTACAATTTCATCTAACGGCTGTGTTTACATACACTACAGTACACACATGAACGTATTATATGATGTACTTACATGCACTATTTTTCAGCGGTACGTATAATTTCACCTTCCATTCATTCCAAGCACTACCCGGCACATCACAGACTTAATGGATGGAAATGGAGGATCCCATTCATTTGGAATGCGCCGAGGTTTCAAACCGTTGCTGCTTTTAGTCAGTTGGCGACATAAAAATGATCATCATTATGCGAATGACGTCATAATAACTATTATTCAAAACAAAAAATAAAATTAAAACGTAAAATCGTTGGCAGAAATGGTAATATTTTCTTATCCATGAAACTCAGTCAGCAAGATTGTATGAAAATTGCACTTTGGCCAAGTTTCAGTGCCAGTGAGTGTAGAGTCTTCAAACATGTTTTGTAAAACTGCCTTGTATATTAATCTCACTTAAAAATAAAATAATATTTACATGACTACATGATGATGATGACGTCTTCTTAGCCGATTTCGGCCTCGGCAACTGTTTATTGGCACACTTATAAAACAGAACTAGAATTTTCTGGTAATAATAAATATTATATTATAACCTACCATATGCCCATACCAAACCATACCATAATACCCTACAACATCACTATCTCCACAACACCGTAAGATTGACTGCTAGAGAATACCTTAGGCATTAAGTCCACCAATGTACAATGTGCATGAAGAAATAGTAAAATAACATAAATGCTCTCAAGGGTTGACCAACGCGACGCAGCATTAAATACCCCTAGGATTTTTAATTGCAGCGGCGGCGACCGTTTTGATTTGAGGTCTTTACAGTAACGCTATTACTGAAACTGGGGTGGCAACTCTGATTTCCAGTTCTGTCGGTCATTCATGGAGTGGTGGAAAAACTGGAAATAGGTTAAATTTTTTACGCATAAGTTTATGTTTATGGGTGTTTTAAGCTCGACGACGACGACTTTTTAAGCCGAGACGCTCGACATGCCCTTACGAAACTACAAACCGATTTTGACAATATTAATAAATGGTGTCATGACAATGGTCTGGTCCTAAACGCCCA
The DNA here is from genome assembly GCA_949710035.1 of Crambus lathoniellus. NCBI lineage: Eukaryota > Metazoa > Arthropoda > Insecta > Lepidoptera > Crambidae > Crambus > Crambus lathoniellus. The sequence goes on along the minus strand of OX453310.1, from coordinate 5,471,792 downwards.
AAAAACTAAACTTGTCCACATCTGCAGTCCATACAACAAGTCCGGGCGCTTGAGTGGTGAGAGACTAGTGGCTCATGAACATCTTTGCTTGCACAATAGCAAAATCAATTGCAAGTGTCCTGAAATCCAAACCGTTGACAGACACACGTACCTAGGCCTAATTATTGACAACAGATTTAATTGGTCACCGCAAGTCACTCGGATATGTGAAACACTCAAAGCTTTTCTCGCCAACCTTTATATTATTAAAGATAGGATTCCATTTAAAGTGAAACTTATGCTTTACAGCGCTTTTGTGGACTCAATTATTGCATACGGATTAACGAGCTATGGCAGGACCTTTAAAACTAACTTAGACTGCATCTTAAAACTACAAATCAGAATATTAAAAAAAGTTGTCACTCCTAAAATACGGGAAAAATGTAAAAATGAATTAGAAATATTTAGATACTGTAAGGTACTTCCGATTCATACTAAGGTCATTTATAGTCTTCTAAAAGAAAATTTCTTTGATAAAGGTATTCAAAATGAAATATCGCACAATATTCAGACCCGTAAAAAAACGAATAAAAAGTTAACAACAACTAGTGCAATTAATGCTTACGGAGAGAGAACCATCCCGTATATCATTCCTCGTTTACTTAATAAGTTGGATTCATCTTTTGTACAGAGCATCACGCAAAGTAACATTAAGACCAAATTAAAGGAACATTTTTTTAAACAACCTGTAAACGTGTGGTAGGTACCTAACTTGTTTTTGTGCACAGCGGCGAGTAGTTGTGTTGTGGACGATCGCCGCAGGTAAATTGTTTACCAATGAATCATTATTATAATTTTTTAGCCTTTTGTATGTATCACAGATAATAATGTAAGTATTTTAGTTAAGTTTAAGTTTAAATCTAGCATTCCGGACAAACCCCCGTGGTTTTTGGTTTGCTTAGATGAAAAAAAATGTATTTTTATGTTGTTTAAATAAATAAAAAAAAAAAAAATTAAGTATTTATGTTTTGCTGGATTCAGAAATGAATATTCCTATTTCCATTGCATTTTTTTTGTAACAAGTAGTAAAAAAACAACCGAATCCGACTAGGAGTAGGTATTAATAACAAGTTAGTTTTCACTAACAAAATTTACTTCAGTTTTTATCCCTAATAAAGCGGATATTACAAAAGTGTGTCATTAAACTCATAAATGACCATTATTTATTTAAGGCGCTACTCGGAAAAAGTATGGACTTTTTGATTTAAAACTACAGGACGGTTACAGTTGTTATAGACTAAGCTCCCGTTGTACTAAACCCTACCTCATAAGGTGGCAGCTCAAAAATGTAATGCAGTGATAGATACTACTTAGGAACACTGGATTTTAGTAGGTTGCCGTCGAATATCCTGGAAGAACTTCTATTTTTGTTCGTCTTCAAATCGCTATTTTGATCGAAAATTACATCATAAGGTGGCAGATCGAAACGTTTACGCATCGAAAGAGACACATTTGGACATAACAACCCGCATAGGTTGCCGGCCCAAGCCCTGGCAGGTTTCAAGGTCAGCCAAGTTTTATGAGCCCCAAAAATGGGATAAATTACCTCATCAGGTGGCACGCTGAAACTGATGCAGATCGATTGCCCTAGACATGCCATTCATTAATATATAGGGTTGCCTGCCTTCAGCTTGGCAGTTTTTCTGGTCAGCCACCTCGAACAATGTATTACAAAAACTTGGCATAACGAGAAATTCTTGAATATATGCTATGGTTCAGGGTATAATTTAGTAAAAATCGTGATTTCAACTTAAACTCGACGTACCAACAGACTTGCGTCTTATGGTGTTGAAATAATAGGGTAAATGTACCAGTTTTGGTCATTTCTCATAGGTACCTATATCTATATCTTTAAATATTGAAAAAAGTGATGTTGCCTTTTACGGTCAACGTGATATAGGTAGTATAACGGGCAATTTTGTGCTGTATAACAATATTTATTATGTTCACTTCAAATCACAGGTGATGATTTTTATGAGTTGAATTTAATTTTATGTTTTTACTAGCTTTCTGCCCCGTGACTTTTTCCGTGGTAAAATGTACCTATCATATGTACTATTCTGGTATCTAAGCTATAACACAGTAACGTTTCATCCAGATCCGTTCTCTAGTTTTTGCTTGAAGACGTAAGAAACAGACAAACAAACACAGTTTCGCAATTATATTTTATGAGACACATTCAACAAAAAAATCATTCCTAAGTGTCAACCCACACGTACAGTCACGTGCAATGAAATGTATACATAGACAGAATTTCGAATAAATGTACACTCTGAAAATTTCAATAACAAATAGTCATCTTATCAATTAAATACATCCTACTAATATTATAAATGTGAAAGTTTAGATGTTTGGATGTTTAGATGTTTGGATGTTTATTACTCAATCACGCCAAAACGGCTGTACGGATTTGGCTGAAATTTAGGACACAGATACTTTGTAGCCTGGAGAGGAACATAGGCTACTTTTTATCCCGAAAAAATGTCACATTCCCGCGGGATAACGTCGTGAAGTCCATGCGGGCGAAGCCGCGGGCGGAAAGCTAGTACTTTATAACCATCGGAGTATTTCGCAATAAAGTACACATTTTACAAAATCAAAAATATGAAGCCACTATGAGTTTCAATAATTAGTAAACGATGTGATTTCACAAAAATGTAAAAAATATATAGTTTCATTACAATTTTAACAATGATTACTTTGATTTTTTCTTTCATATGTAGGTATACACTTATAAAACTGTAGCAGTTTTCACTATTTTGAAAAATGTGTATTAATTTCAATAAAATGTACACAATGTTATTTGCAATTTGCAATTTTGCAATTTTGCATACATACATATACTCACGCCTATTTCCCACGGGGGTAGGCAGAGACTATGGATCGCCACCTGCTACGATCCTTGTACACTTCTTTCGCTTCATTCACATCCATCAATCTTTTCATACATGCCCGGCGATTTTTGTCAGTCACTGCCAGTCAGTGCCAGTCTTTTTTAGTACACCTCCTATTTGGTCCGTGTAGGTTTTTCAGGGACGCCCTTGCGCAACCAGTCCTTCCACATTCGCACAATATATCTCTTTCGTAATTTGCCTTTCATTCATCCTCTCTAAAGTGACCAAACCACCGTAGCGTTCCTTTCTCAATTCTTGTCACTATATCATCTTTCAGCTCACACCTTTCACGAATCACATCATTGCTCACTCTATCACTCAATTTAACTCCACATATTTTCCTCAACGATCGCATCTCTACTGCATTTATTCTGATTTCATTCTTCTTCTGCCATACCCAAGACTCACTTCCATACATCAGTGTCGGCACCAGCACTTTCGTCTTACATACATTTACTTTCATCCCTTTTCTCACAAAATCATCATTCATAACGGACAATATCTCCTACAACTCCCCCAACAGAAGACGCAAGTATTACCTGGTCGTCAGCATAGAGGAGGCACTTGAATTGGGTCCCCTTCATCGTAATTCCACAGTCACGTTCTCTCAGGCCTTTCATACAACTGTCTAAAAACAAATTGAAGAGCCATTGCTCCATTGCTCTCCAATCCGTATTCAGACAACACCTTCCATAGCTCATTCCTTTCGACTCGATCGTAGGCCTTCTCCAGGTCTACAAAAGCACAGTAGGTCTACATTGCAATACAATGTAAACATTATTTTTTGTGCTTTTAATATGTTATGATGAAGGTAGCCAAGACGCGGCGGGCGGTAGCGTGCGTGGACTGTCATTCGGTTATGCTTTTTAACACGCTTTTATTAGCTTCACATGTAAGGAACTAACTAAGTCACAATGTAAGAAAATCTTGGAATTCAATTTTAACCTACTTCTAATTGTCGAATTGATATGAAACTCTGCAAGTCTATAGGAATATAATGACAATTTAATAATTTGATACCTTCGAGCTGATCTGATGATGGAGTCAAGAGGTGGGCAATGGAACTCTTCAATGGCTGCTTCGAAAACCCCTCGAGTTTGGGCTTATTTGTTTCGTGCTTATGAGACCTATTCGCTACACTTGCTGGTGAGGGTCTGATGATGGGGCAGGGAGGAAGCCTGTGGCACTTCTTAATGACCACTAGGAAACCCCTCGAGCTTGAGCTCATTTGTTTCGTTCTGATGAGACATATTTCGCTGCACTTGGTGAGGGTCTGATGTTGGAGCAGGGAGGAAGCCAATGGTACTTCTAATGACCACTAGGAAACCCCTCGAGTTTGGGCTCATTTGTTCCGTTCTGATAAGACCTATTCGCTGCACTTGGTGGTGAGGGTCTGATATTGGAGCAGGGAGGTAGCCAATGGTACTTCTAATGACCACTATGAAACCCCTCAAGTTTGGGCTCATTTGTTTTGTTCTGGTAAGACCAATTCGCTTCACTTGGTGATGAGGAGTCCCTCAGACGAGACGGACAGCGGAGTCTTAGTAATAAGGTCCCGTTTACACCCTTTGGGCACGGAACCCTAAAATAGTGTGTAAGTAACTTTGTATTTCTTTTATGTTTGTACGTGTACTTTAAAAAAATGAAGTGAATATGCAATTCTATTCATCTTCTGGTGGTAATCCGACAGAGAAACAAAGTAATCAGCATAGCCCACCGGATTAGCAAACTGAAGTGGCAGTGGGCCGGCCATATAAGCCGCAGGACCGATAAACGCTGGGGTAAGCGAGTTCTAGAGTGGAGACCGCGAATCGGCAAACGTAGTGTAGGACGCCCTCAGACTAGGTGGAGCGACGATCTTTGCAGGGTGGCTGGCAAGAGCTGGATGAGAGCAGCCACTGATCGTGCTCGATGGCGTACTCTTGGTGAGGCCTATGTCCAGCAGTGGACGTTAATAGTCTGATGATGATGATGATGATGATTCATCTTCTTGTATATACCTATATAACTATCGCTCCGCTCGCGACTTCGTCTGTGTGTGTTGTATTTGACTTTATTTATTGAAGTGTCAATCAGAATACAAGAAATATAAATTCAAATTTTGATTAGCCAGTAACAGTGTTGTTCTTGTTTGTTTTTTTTTAATATAAATTACCGGCCTTGGCCTATCATTCATACTGGTTTAACACCTTATTTAGCTTATGTTTCCAGTTTTTACTGTAATTAATATTACTGTAATTGTGTGTATAGCCAATAAATGTTTCTCTTTCTTTCTCTTTCTCTTAACATACAACAGTGTGTACCCCCCCTTTTTACCCCCTTAGAGGAGGAATTTCTAAAAATCCTCTTTTAGTACTTTCCTTCCTCACCTTCCACTCCTTACCTTTCACTCCCCAAGGAACATACATGCCGAATTTCAGCTTCTTGCGCCCAGTAGTTCCGGCTGTGCGTTGTCTATCAGTCAGTCAGTAACGCAAGTATCAAAAAAAGTTAAACATACTGTCCTATTGTGGATAGATAATTTTGAGATAGCTGCAGGACGTTTCCCATTTTTGAAACAAAGTTGATTAACGATTGATTATTTCATATTATTTCTGCATAATAAATTGCAAACCAAAATTGCTAGCTAACTATATCACGTTGAACTTAAAAGGCAACATCACTTTTTTCAATATTTGAAGATATGCTTATGAGAAATGACCAAAACTGGTACATTTACCCTATTATTTCAACACCATAAGACGCAAGTCTGTACGTCGACTTTAAGTTGATATCACGGTTTTTACTAAATTATACCCTGAACCATAGCATCTATACAAGAATTTCGTTATTCTAAGATTTTGTAATACATTGTTCGAGGTGGCTGACCAGAAAAACTGCATGGCATGTCTAAAGCAATCGATCTGCATCAGTTTCTTACGTCTTCAAGCAAAAACTAGAGAACGGATCCGGATGAAACGTTACTGTGTTATAGCTTAGATACCAGAAAAGCACATATGGTAGGTACATTTTACCACGGAAAAAGCCGCGGGGCAGAAAGCTAGTAAAACATAAAAATAAACTCAACTCATAAATCATCACCTGTGATTTGAAGTGAACATAATAAATATTGTTATACGGCACAAAATAGCCCGTTATACTACCTATATCACGTTGACCGTAAAAGGCAACATCACTTTTTTCAATATTTAAAGATATAGGTACCTATGAGAAATGACCAAAACTGGTACATTTACCCTATTCTATTATTTCAACACCATAAGACGCAAGTCTGTTGGTACGTCGAGTTTAAGTTGAAATCACGATTTTTACTAAATTATACCCCGAACCATAGCATATATTCAAGAATTTCTCGTTATTCCAAGTTTTTGTAATACATTGTTCGAGGTGGCTGACCAGAAAAACTGCCAAGCTGAAGGCAGGCAACCCTATATATTAATGAATGGCATGTCTAGGGCAATCGATCTGCATCAGTTTCAGCGTGCCACCTGATGAGGTAATTTATCCCATTTTTGGGGCTCATAAAACTTGGCTGACCTTGAAACCTGCCAGGGCTTGGGCCGGCAACCTATGCGGGTTGTTATGTCCAAATGTGTCTCTTTCGATGCGTAAACGTTTCGATCTGCCACCTTATGATGTAATTTTCGATCAAAATAGCGATTTGAAGACGAACAAAAATAGAAGTTCTTCCAGGATATTCGACGGCAACCTACTAAAATCCAGTGTTCCTAAGTAGTATCTATCACTGCATTACATTTTTGAGCTGCCACCTTATGAGGTAGGGTTTAGTACAACGGGAGCTTAGTCAATCTGGTAATAAGATATATATTTCTTCATATATGTCAAGTCCAAGATATGTCATTATGCGTATGTCATTCTGCGTAGTCACAATATGTCATTTTGCGTCAGAGACATCGATATGTCATTATGCGTGTAATCCCTTTATCTAGACTCGTATAGTTTCAGAAACACGATTTTATGATTTTGTCTCGACACTTTTTATTTTCGAAAATACCTCTTAATAAGAAATATCAAGATTATTCTTAAACGGGGATACATATACTATTGAAAATTAGTTTAATTAGTTGACACCAATAATATTTAGAATCGTATAGAAGCATTTTTTTAAACTCGCTATAGTTTTTGAATACGAAGTGATTTTGTGTTTTTTTTGCGTAATCGGCAAAATCGGTCTCGCTCCCGCGCGCGTCGTTTTCTCATTGCTATCTCGCTTTAGCATAATTTTTCCGAGTATCGCCTTAACAAGGTCTTTATTTCGCTTGCACACTTTGACGACAAATTTTATCGCCTGTTCAAGAAACACAATAACAAATCTATACTGATATTATAAAGAGGAAAGATTTGATTGTTTGTTTGTTTGCATCGAATATGCTCCGAAACTACTGAACCGATTTAGAAAATTCTTTCACCATTAGAAAGCTACATTCTTCCCGAGTGTCATAGGCTATATTTTATCCCGATATTCCCACGGGAACGGGTACCACGCGGGTAAAACCGCGAGTATCCGCTAGTAATTAATAAATTGTGAGATATTTATGTCAGTTTTTCATTGCCCGTTTTAGTTAGGTAGAATTTGATGAGCAAAAAATAATTTTCAAGCTAAAATCTTTGTAATTACGATAGAGTAACGAGGGTAAGCTAATTTCAAGAGAGTGTCGGAACGTGCGATATTTAGGTTAATAGTATTAGTTATTTCACTTCGTCAGTTTTCTCTCAGGTACCCTTTTAACGAGATTTGACGACGATATGGCGATATTTGCGAGCTTGAATGAATTTAATGAGCTTACAGCTACTGTATGTTTAACTTTTTCAACGAGAAGGAAATTTCATAGGAATGAAACAATTGTAGGAATATGGTTGCTTACTGTTTTTTTTTTTGAAATGCTAAAACTTGTTGGTGTAAAACATAGAGAAACCTGCAAGAAGGAGTAGAGTGGAATTAGTGAGTAGTTAGTTAGTGGAGTAGATTTAAGAGAGAGTGAAACTAACTAACTACAAGGTCTCATGCCGTAGGATTTGCGAACCGATGGCGTAGCTTCATTGATGTTCATAAACCTAAATTGAATAAACGATATTGAATTTTGAATTTTGCGCAAGACATTTAAATAAAACAAAATTATGTTATTGAAAATGGAAAATGAAGTATTAGAAAAAACCGTCTCCCAACCAGCTCTGATGGGACTCGAACCCACGACCTTTCGCTATCCGAGCGACTGCTCTTACCTCTTTCTAAATAATAAGGTATTTAGTATTTATTAATTTTTCGATAATAAAAATTGCATTGTCAATGCAAAAAAGGAAAAAATTTAATAAAAATTATGTTATCTTTGGTATTCAACGTGTAGAATTGTGTTTCCAATGAAACAGTTTCAGATCTTTACCGATAAAAACAAATTTTTACCTGGATACTTTTATATAGGATCGAAGCCTGGATACCTAGGAAAACCTAGGTATCCACATTGAAAATTAAAACCACGAATTCCAGAAGTCAATTCTATGCTTCATTCAATGTAAAACGGAAAAAATCTATTCGTAAACTTCACGAGAACTTCGTGCACTTCATTCACGAGTATTAAAGAATAATTACTACGAAAAAAGTCTCTTTCGCATTCAAAAAATGGTGTTTCCCCACGTTTATATGCTTCAAAGTCAAAATAAAAACGGCTGTAAAACAGGCATTGAAATTAAAACCTCTTTGCTAAAATTTCACGTTTCAAGTTAATTCCTGGAAAACGTTCTATTTACCATGTTTAAACTTAGAAATTGAAAACACCAACGTATTGTTTGCGAGTTGGCGAGGTAGATTTACACTTGCTAGTCCTGGTTTATTAATCCCTAGGGAGGTGTAAACTAAAACTGAATCCGTGTTTATATGAGTCTAGAAATTGTCGTTTTAACCGTAACTAATTTTGTGGAGTAAAGTTGAGTTTGTGTTTGTGTTATATCTTGCTTGGTATAAATCTAGATTACACATACATATTGCCACTTTATAGACTGGTCAGTAATTTGAAATGTAAACCTTGTCTGCTTATAATTTTGCTTTCAAAATTAGATTACTAGTTAGAAAGTTTTGTAAAGTTATTTTATGTTTATCCCGTCTTAGCAAGTAGGAGACATTTTAGTTATTTAAATAAATCTTTACTGGTATAATAAAAAGCTTTTGTTTTTATTTAGTCATTAGATCGCGACACTATATAACTAAAAATTTTTTTTATCGATATGTAGTCTAAGTGATATTTTATAGTGTCGACGGTTCAAGTCAAGTCCCATCAGAGCTAGTTGTGAGATGGGTCGACTTTTTCAAATAGGTACTTCATTTTCAGTAATAAAAATTGTAAGCCGCTATCAACATTATGCTCTTCGGCTCACTGGTCTGGATTCTCAAACTAAATATAAAAAATCGGCCAAGTGCGAGTTGGATTCGCCCATGAAGGGTTCCGTACTGAGAAGCCCACGTATGGGAATCAATTAATAAAAAGATGGAATTATAGAGAGACAAATCTTTACTGCGGCGCTATGGCCGATATAATCTATCTACTATAACACGCAAGCGCGGAATCGTTCTGGACTAAAACAAACTACTCGCGTAATGACAATGCATTCGATTTTTGAATACTATAAAAAACATAAGCAACGCAAGGAGTTATCATATTCTCACAATATATATAACCACTTAACGTACCGATTACATACACCTAGAAAAATACCACTAGGTACCATTTTTCGCCAGAAAAAAATAACTTTGTTTTTCAATGGGTTCATATGAATTTTAAAAAAAATGCGGTTTTGCGGTTTTCGAAAATATGTTATATCTCAAAACTTGTAAAGCCTACTTAGGTGTGATAGTTTTCCTTTTAACTCGTCATTATATACAACTATCGTGAATTTTTTCACGTACTTATTCAAAAACAACCATTTGGCTGGCAGGCACTTGACTCTTACAAAATTTTGCACTTTAAAGCTTAATAATTCACAAAAGAATGCCTCAATCTAAAAACTGTTTTCTCAAACCCGAAATATTTATGAAATTGCTATCCAATGACACCCCGCACTATGGAGTAGACAAGAAAAAAAAGTTACATCCACACTTTACGTGTAGGGGAGGTACGCAAAAACAAAAAGTTTTACTTCACCACTTTGTTGGCTTGATTAGTATGTATATTCATGCCAAATTACAGCTTTCTAGTACTAAGAGTCTATGAGCTAGGCTGGGGACATACAGACGGACAGACGGACATGGCGAAACTAAAAGGGTTCCTTGTTGACTACGGAACCCTAGAAACGAAAGACGTGCAACAAAACTATTAAGCCATCCCAAAACAAGGACAATTAGTTAATAAACAGTATTTTGTTCTCGGATAAAGCGTAGTTGGCCTTCCCTAATGAGCTCAAGGAGCGCAGTACTTTCTTATTCCTTGCCAGCTGTTCACATGTCGACACAAATTCCGACCGTTTCTCACACAGAAGTACGAAGCGTGAACACAAGAGAGACACAACCATAACTTTGCATGTTACTTATTCATCTTCAAGGGAACATAAACCTTATTAGCAGAGAATAAAGATTATTCATTTTCCGCCAAGTGTCTATGTAAACTTGCCGCCGGTGGTTTGGAAAATTAATGTTGTCATCTCTAAGCCTACTTTCGAATTGAAGTACAATTTTCAAGTAAAATTGAAACAGAATCTTGATTTCTTTTTGCGTAAATAAATAAACAAGGTGAGAAAGCTTTGCGAGTTATTTTGGGGAGTGATGAGTGGTTGAGATTCGGTTTTCCATATTGAATTTTAATGTATATGTTTCAGACAACAACGCATACATTGATGTGATTCCGAGATAAGTACTTGACTGTATAAGGTACGTTATCCTTACAAATGGATGCAATTTACTTTAATAATAAAAATAATAAATATTTTCTTACAATCACACCAATTATTTAAGCGCATAGTAAATTTCTTAAGCAACTGTGTCTACGTGAACTTGATAATGGATAAATATATACTTAAGTAAATACTTTTTTTTATTTGTAAATACATACTTAATATACATAGAAAACACCCAAACCAAGACAAATAGACATGTTCATGCACACAAATTTTTGTCTTGTTAGGGAATCGAACTCAAGACCTCTGGCGCAGAAAGCAGGTAGCTTACACCTGCGCCAAATCGGTAGTCTAAAACTTTACTCGTAACTTTATTCGTAATTACTATTATAACAGCCAGACAATGAAAAACATGTGATTCAAATGGGTGTCGTGTATACGACATACACGACTAGTCGTGAATATACACAAATAATCGTTTAAACGATGAACTGCACGCAACTTATAAAGTTCAACCCACACAGACAGTTGGCGAGCGAGCTAGCAAGCTGGCATGGAAGTAAATTAATTTGTGAAAATTATTTACCGTTTTCAAACTCGATTGAGACGAGTAAATGAGAAATTACATGATTGGAAGCTCACAAACAGCTCAAAATAGTTATAGCGTTCAAAGCACAGCCTTCTCTATTGTATTCTACAAAAGAGAAGGCTGTGATATTAGTGATTGAAGGAAAATTTAAATTTATAAAATAATAAATTGCTTTCTTTCTTCTTTAAAAAGGCCCGTGATAAAATAATTAATTTATCATTGTTTAGCAATCGAAAAAAGTGAAAATCTGTACAGTGATTTTTTATAGAAGTGTTTGTTCATCTCCCTGCCAGCCTGGAATCAATTTTGTCAAAGAAATTTCAATGGCGAAAGCAAGGACAGCCAGTTCCAGGTAACCTACAAGTATTTTCCAACGATTCTTGATCCCAGCCACGACGAGTATTTTCATTTGCGTTTACTAATAGTTAATATTCGAGGCCTGGGTGCCTACCATCAACTTTAAGACAGCGATTCAAAAATAGCGCGATGCAGAATAGGTTCCTAAAATGAATTGCTTTCTTTCGTACTATGACCTTCTAAAAACTGGATCGCAAATGAATTGCTAAATGTGAATGACCGAACAATTTGTGTCCTTATTTCTTCTACCCGTCTCTTTCACTCGATTCTGTCATGCCCGGAGAGTGTGAGGGACGGGTATAACCTGCAGGTGACATGTTAAATCGACCGGGTTATAAGTCAAATAAGAGTACATGACAGCTTAGCGGCTGTGAAATGTCATTGAATAATCACTGAATCGCCGTCATTGATATTAAGCTGTCGTGGTACGAATAAGCGAAGCAGATCAGTACCCCGAGTGTAAGTTTTTATGTCAAGCAAACGCAAACTATTTCGAATGCGTATTAATGTCAATTTGTATTAAAACTATATAAGCGCGCTACTCGCCGCTAGAGGCGCTAATACAGTTTTCATACAAATTGACATTAATACGCATTCGAAATAGTTTGCGTTTTTTGACATAAAAACTTACACTACGGGCACAGTTTAGGTCCTAAACAAAACCGCAATAAGAGTTGATGGTAGCCACCCTGATATCATTAAAGACAATGACAGTCATTGAGACCACACTGTGAGATGAGCCATCACAGCATCTTCTGTGAGACCACACAGAAGATGCTGTGATTTCGTCAAATGCCAAACAAATACGAACATGGTTTTCCATAATAATATTCCATAACAATATCATATGGCCGAAGATGACAGAAACGTCTAGACATCGAATGCAAATTTGATTAAACGAAAAAATTCAAAGTGTATTAGAATACCTCATAAAAACACTATGTTTTTTGTTTTTATTTTGTTTATTATACTATCTCGAATTCAATTCATAGTTAAGACAGGACAATGTCTGTGAAGGCAGCTAGTTTATAATATAAGCAGGATACAGTTTATTTATGAATAAACGTAAGAAATATATAAATAATATAAATACCTACGTATTTCAATCACATAAAAAATATTGCTCGATATCGTACATACATAATAACCAGATTAACGTCGGCAACGCAGTGAAATGCAGCGCGTATTGCTCACTTCACTCGCTCTTTATTATCGACATATAAATAAAAAGAATAGTGCTTTGCTCTAACCGCTCTCGCTATTGCTTTATCGATGCAGTCTGAATACCTACAACATGAGATATAAAATAAGATTTGGAAAACTTATGACTCTTATATGAATAACTATTAATTTAGGTTTTCGGGACTTCTATAGCATGACTGAGTCATCTAAGCAAACAATCGTTATCGTCAACCATTTTAATGTCCCCTCTGCTGGGACACAGGCCTTGCTTGTAGATGGATAGGGAAAATGGGCCATAAGATTAGATACCCAGACCAAATACAGTTTGGTGAGTGTTAACGATCGAAAATCTTTAAAACCCATATGTGGGATATCGTGATTTCAACACAACCCAATGGCATTTCATACTTAATTTAACTACAACGGTCATTACCACTTTCTCTAAAGAAAAACGGGAGTCACAGATTAACTACGTGATCATGGCGTGTGCAACTGCACCGAAATATCGGGAACTCGAAACAAATATAAAAATGGTAAAATCCCGTTTTTGTAAATAGTTATAATGATTCCATGGCTTTTTTTCATTATAACATTAACACAAAACCAATGGGGGTTGGTCCTCGAGTAGAGCTCCACGGACGCTATTCAGACGGTCCGAATATTGCAAGAAAAGGTCAAGAACAGCAAATAAAACCTTCATATGGTCTTTATCAACAAGGAGAAGGCTTTCGACCATGTACCGCGTGACCAAATCTGGGAAGCCCTCAGACAACAATTAGTACCGGAGAGTTATATCAATATCATTCAAGATGTATAGACGTCACCACACAGGTCATAATAGTAATAATTTATCATTAAACTCAAAGAAAACTAAGTGTTTAAAATTTTCGTTACCTAATGTAAGACAAGTTGATTTTCATATTAGACTAGACGGCGATACGGTCGAATTCATTAACAATACAAAATTTCTAGGTATTATATTAGACTCGCGACTACAATGGGATCCTCATATCGAAGCCTTGGCGAGTAGACTCAGTTCGGCTGCATTCGCAGTTAAGAAAATAAGGCTCTTAACCGATATTGAAACGGCTAGAATAGTCTATTTTAGTTATTTTCATAGTGTTATGTCCTACGGCCTTTTGTTGTGGGGCTCAGCCGCTAACATCCAAAGTATATTCGTGCTCCAAAAAAGGGCTATTCGCGCCATTTACAACCTCCGATCGAGAGATTCTTTAAGAGATCTATTTAAAGAAATAAACATTTTAACTGTTGCAGGACATTACATCTATGAAAATATAATTTATGTGAAAAAGTATTATAATACATTTGTAAAGCAGAGCGATATTCATCGCTTTAACACAAGAAATAAAGATAAACTTGTCGTTCCCAAGTTTAGGCTAGAAAAATCCAGAGCCTCATTTCTGGGGAAAAGCATAGCCTTTTTTAATAAAGTTCCACAGCATATAATTGAACTACCATTGCATAAATTTAAATGTTACATTAAAGAGTCGCTGATGAGCAAAGGATACTATAAAGTAGACGATTATTTGAATGACCGCAATGCATGGTCATGATGTAACACATAACATAATCACTGTTTAATATGATGTATTTTTATACTAAGCAATTGTTGTATTAGTAACGATATGTTTTTTTTTTGTAAATGTCGTTACCTAACTAAGAAACGCTGGCAAGTTTCTTGCGCCCATTCTTCTTGTCAGTTAAAAAAGTCTTGAATGGGTGGTAGGAAAATATTGACGATTCATAAGTACATATTTATGATGTCTAAGTGAATAAAGAATATTTTTATCTTTATCTTTATAAGTCCGGCTGGTTAGGGCGAAACGTTTGAGATCGAGATGGGAGTTCATCAGGGTTCTACTCTCAGTCCGCTGCTCTTTAACAGTGTCAGGGATCATCTTACAAGACAGTGTCAAAAGCCTTTTCCTTGGAATATTCTGGACGCTGATGACGTTGTTCTGATTTCTGACAACATAGAAGACCTCCAGCTAAATTTTAATTCCTGGATTGAGGCACTAGAAACAAATGGCCTAAGGATCAGTAGGAAGACAACAGAATCAATGTCATGCATTTTTCATGGTGTCACCGAATCAAGTAAATGCAAGATCTCAATAGGAAACACATTTATACCACCCGTGACCAATTTAAGTACCTGGGATCTATACTTTGCAGCGATGGCCAAATCGATAATGATGTTACACAAAGAACTACAACTGGATGGATGAAGTGGAGACAGCTCACAGGCGTCACGTGTGACAGAAAAATGCCTCTTTAAATCAAAGGGCAGCTATATAAGACAGCTCTTAGACCAGCTATGCTACACGGGTCCAAATGCTAGCCTATGAACTAAAACCACCTAAATAAACTGCACACATCAGAAATGCGAAAACGGGCGGGAGTCACACTATTATAATAATCGTAATTATACGATTTAGTATTGTAATTAAATTAAAAAAAAATGTAATTATCTTATATGTATGTACAAAATTATGTATTGATAAAGTAGTTGATGGGTCAGCCGAAGGGATGGAGGTGTATATAAGAACAGTACCTATATAAATCATAAGACTAAGTGTGCATGTCACTTAAAGTAATAGTAAATAACAAATTAAAGTAGTTAAACAAATAAAATATCTAATTAAAGAGTAGGGTAATTACCTTAACTTAGGAATGGGTTTAATGTCTTTGACATGCCAACGACCTAAAGGTTTATTGGACATGTCCGATAAGTCATAAATAAGAGGTGAAACTTTGTTTGATATTTTACATTTAATAAATTTAGGTGCTAATTTTGTCGAAAAATATTTATCAGATGAACTAATGGGGTAGTTTCGTTTCCAGATAATATCACCTTGCTTATCAACGTGCGATAATGTCAACTTGGAAAAATTATTGACGTAAAAGTAACGTACGTGATCCGAAATTCACAACAATAATAAGATTATGTATTTACAACAATAATAAAATAGGAATGATAAATAGATAATTTGATGGTAAGTACGAAAAATAAATGTGCAGTCGTGTAGTTTGTGTAAAAATTTTGATTGTTTGGTGTATGTAGTGATTGTGAGTATACTTAGCTTATAGAATTACAAGCTAAGAGTGTAGTAACCCGGGTCTGGATATTCTCCAAAGCCGAGGATGTATTAACAAACGAGAATTGGAATAACCAATGGTTTAAATCCCAAAACCTCGAGTGTTTATGTAGCTGTCGGTTAAACAAGCCGTAGAGTAGGTGATGTCTGTAGGGCTGTAGTATTAAATAGTATAGAGTACTGAAAGTATTTTTGAAATAATATGTAGAAATGGGTAATAAGTTTATGAATGTAATGCCTTCGCTACTAAAGCATCGGGAACCGATTACATTTGTAACCAGCAGTAGTAGCGTCGATCGTTTTATTGTCTGTAGTATGAGTGTTAGGGTGATTGAAGTGTATTAAGTTGTGAAATTGTACGGTATAGTGTGCCGAAATGGAGATGGTTGATAGAATACAATATATTAAAATTAAAACATAGAAAAAGGAAAGTGTGGCAATTTAGTACATAATTTTCCTAATAATTTTCTTTTTTACAGATAATGGAGAATGGGAACGTTAAAATGGGAAAGGGATATGGTTATCTGCACTCCGGAGTCCTAGCCTCTGAGAGAGATCCCTCTTCGATTCTTCTTTTGCCGGAGAGTCAGTGTGACGGGACGTCCTCGTCAGCCAGTGGTACACTAGCCGGAACGTCGGAAGTCGCCGCCCAGTATTTAATTAGATAGATATATGAATAAAAAGATGTTGTTTATAGGGACTTGACTTTTTATTGTAAAGGTAGTAATAAAGAACTGTAACAACAAGATAAAAAATACATGAATAACAAAAAGTAGGTAGGTCAGTAGGTAGTAGTGGATATGATGATGAAAACTTACCCCTTTCCAAGGGTCAAGGGTTCCACTTATTTAATACTATAACAAACAACTCAAACTGGTATAAAAAACTGGTAATGCTCCGCGAGCTCTGTACGGCTTGGTGATTTTAGTAGAACTGAATCAAAAATGATGAACAGGACAAGTGAAACGAAGATTTTGAATTTGAATTGAAAGAACAGGATAGGATTCGATAAAATTAATGGCCAGTATGTAGAACTAGATGGAGTTTCCAGCCATCATGGAGTTTTTAACTATCCATAATTACTGGTACGAATCGACATCGTTACAAGGTTAAGGAGAAACGCCTGAGATGGTATGGACACGTTTAAAGACGACAGACAGACCACATGGTGAAGCTTGCCCTAGACATACCAAGGACGAAATGTTCGCGTGGAAGATCGCCCGCCACATGGTTGACGACGATCGAAAAAGATCTAAAAGATACTCATTTAGATAAGGACGCAGCACAAAACCGTGCTAAATGGAAAATGCGGACAAGGAAGGCCGACCCCAAGACAATGGAACCAGTCTAGTAGGAAGAAGAAGAATTCCATGGCTTTTTTCAGTCTATGAAGAATTCGCGAGATGGTCGTAGGTAATATTAGCTCGGAGAAGAGACTTGACTTCGTGTAAAGTTCAGTTCAGTTTGGAATATAATGTTAAGTTATTATAACTCGTGCAAAACCTCTGAAACAGATGATGGCCCCGAATTATTCGCAATACGGACATTTCATGTCATATTTACAATTCTCTGTTTGGTGTAGTGATTCGGTGGAAAATACCGATGTGCAAGTCTCATGGCGGAATTTCGTACAAATTGGGAGCCGGAATTTTCACGGAAGTACCTACACATTTGGACGATGGACGTAAAGCGACCCTAATGAGCATTGGGACATTTGTCTACGGACTTATAGAGAAGTGATAATTTGGATACAATTAAATTTTCATGGCATGAGTAGAGCTTGCAATCTTACCTTTCTAAATTGAATTTCATATACCTATAGACAGACATGACAAATCTTTAGAGGTTCCGTTTTTTGCCATTCGGATACGGAACCCTAAAAATTGACTTGCGCACATACCTAACGTACATACTTTACGTACCTACGTAAAGGATGAATGTGGTGAGAAAATGTCCTAGACTATATTCACTCGAATTATGTAATGCGATCAAATGAATTATGTTACTGTTTTGTGATAGGTAAAAATACACATTTTATTTTAATAAAACAGAAAATTATAAACAACAATTAACTATAAAAGTAGTAGATTTTTTATTTTTCTTCTTGTATTTGTAAAACATTGATTTTAATATTTGATTGGTCCTATTAAAGTTGAAAAGTCCCATAAAATCCCTTTGAAAAATGGAATAAAATGCAGATAGCGGTGAAATTGTTTTTTTTTATCAATCATATATTGTGTATTGATCCAATGTAGAAAACAGAACAAAAGACCTACCTAGATACCTACACAATTCTTGCTGAGTATTTGTATGATACTCGACCTCTATAAATTGCACAAATATGGGTCAATCAAGTTTCTAAGTCATTCATATTTTTTTATGATATAGGTACATATTAATTATTAAGAGAGAGGTATTAATTCAGAGGAGCTCGTGACGTAGTGGAAGCTGTTGGTCCTGGCTGCCCGAACTGGGGCCCGCTTGGTGGGTCATGACCCATTCTCCTTATCTATCCATAAGGAAGACCTGTGCCCCGGCAGTGGAGACATTAAATTGCTGATAATGATGATGATTAAATTAAGAAGTTTCTTATATAACATCAGGGTGCCTACCATCAACTAGGTAAGAAAGCGATTCAAAACACATGCATTCCAGATGCAGTGCAGGTGTCATGTTAGCTCGACCGAGTTATAGGTTAAATAAGAGTTCGTGACAGCTAAGCGGCTGTGAAATGTCGCTGAATCGCTTGTCATTGACGCAATTGAATCTCGATCGCAATTAAGCTGTCGTGGTATAAATAAGCGAAGCAGTAAACAAATCCGTAATACGAATTGATGGTAGGCACCCTGCATTCCGCAGCATGATCCTTCTGTATAGATAGTGTATTTTTACAAATGTTTCTTTCGGATGCGAGGGTTTCCTCACATTGATGAAGCAACGCTGGCCTACAGCGTAACAAGTGATAGCAAAATTCGACGAGTCGTGTAAGCCTTTCGGTAGCTTAGTTGGTCAGAGCATCGGGCCGGATTCCCGGAGGCGCGGGTTCGAATCCCGCCTGAAAGCTACTTATGGGGCTCGTGGTTTTTTACTATCACATTTTTCCTATACTTACAAAATTGCATTGTGCATGCATAAAAATAATATAAAAATTAAACCGCCTTCAAAAAAACCACATCAAAAAAGTAAGAAATAATTCCTCACCAAATAAATAACGTAAGTACTTTGAAGTCGGGCGTGAAACATGTACAATTTTTTGTTGTTTTTGTTAAAACCCGCCCGACTTCAAAGTACTTACGTTATTTATTTGGTGAGGAATTATTTCTTACTTTTTTGATGTGGTTTTTTTGAAGGCGGTTTAATTTTTTTATAAAAATAATTTTTATTTCACTCTTTTTAGTGCATCGTGCAGGCAATTTACGTGTTTTCTGGTAAATAGGTATGTGATCAAACTGAAAACCTCCTTTTTCGAAGTCGGTTAAAATACCTTGAGGTATCCCCTTTTTAACAAAACAAGAATCATCTAAATCGGTTTATAAACAAAGGAGTTATGCCTAAAGATACGTATTAAATTCACATAAAGTGGTAACGAAAACGACAGTATTTTCAAGATTTCCTGAAAACTACTGAACCGATTTCAAAATTTCAAAAAATGGGACCAACTTGGAAACCAACCTGATGTAATAACGTTTGAACCATTTCAATCGGTTCAGCCGTCTTCGAGTAATCGGTGGACATACAAAAAAAAAAGAAAAAAAAAAAAACATACATACAGACGAATAGAGAACCTCCTCCTTTTTGATTTAGAAGTCGGTTAAAAATCAGTTTAATAGTTCTTGGATTA
Organism: Crambus lathoniellus; assembly: GCA_949710035.1. NCBI lineage: Eukaryota > Metazoa > Arthropoda > Insecta > Lepidoptera > Crambidae > Crambus > Crambus lathoniellus. Next base: position 5,451,932 of record OX453310.1, on the reverse strand, counting down.
CTCCAAACTTGCAAACTTTTATAATATTGACCTCCTATAACTTTTTGGTTAGTTGAAAAATGGAAAATGAAGTAGGTATTTTAGAAAAAATCGACCCGTCTCACAACTAGCTCCGATGGAACATGGGATATTAGTTGTGGGACGGGTCGATTTTTTCTAAAATACTTTATTTTCTATTTTATAATTATAGAAATTGCATTGTGAATGCAAAAAAATAAAAATTTAAATAACTTTTTAGTTAGTTTATTTTTATCCACAACGGGGTAGCACTTAGCAGTCATCACTCCTGATATTAAATGATGACAAGACTGAAGATGGAAGCGAACTTCTCCCGGAATCCTCAATTACTGAGGAACTTCTGAGAATCTTATCTGAAAACATTGTTGTTAGACTGCGTTAGACTGAGTCAGACTTAGATAAGATGGTGTTAGCTAGCCAGGTAGGTAAAAAAAAATATCTAACAAAACTTTAACAACTAAGGACATTTACTCGCTTGCCATTTTCCCGAAAATGTGTCTTCTCGTTCACAACTTAGCGCATTGTATGTGACACAGCCGAGACCCAGGTGGTTCCAGTCCAGTCTGGTACAAAGTGGGAATTCGACCGCGCTGGACACCTGCGGCCGGGACATTATATCGTTAACGCCAAAAAGTTTCAGCATAATAATTATTACAGATTGAATATTTTATCAACTTTTTAACGGCACTTAAGTATATCCATGTGGATGGATCAGGCCCATGTTACTTCTCTTAAACCGTTTTGGTACGAAGTTAATTGATGAGAGTTCTTCAGCGTCTTGGAATACTTAGGTTAACATTGCAAATTATAAAATAACACAAATGCCCAAAAGGGAGTGTATTGTGTTTAGGGTTAATACGCGTACCTAAATGTGTGTGTGCATGTGAAATTCTTTATTCCAAGTTAACTTTTGATGCCCTAACGGATTTAGAAGTATGAGGTATAAAATTAATAAAACAAATTAAGAACTCACTTTAAAAGAAACAGAATGTCGATCACATTTTTTCTTGACATCGATACAGCATAAAATTCGGACTTAACCGATTTTTAAGAAATTTGAGATAAATATCATATAACTGAATATAACGCGAGCGAAGCCGCAGATGAAAGCTAGCTAGATGTTTAACATAATGCGATTATAGGTGCAAATTTATCATTAATAAGATAATCTATACCAGCCAAAACTCACGTACATTCCGATAACATCTGAACACAATATCAGTTGATATAAATTACAAAGTAGGTAGTCATTTTTATCTTAAAATTTTGAGTGGAATTTTTAATCATTAATATTTTTCATGAGTCATAATTTTCTCCTTCCCTTGCCCTCGACTCAAAAAATCTCTAAAAGTAAAAAAATCTCTCTCGATCGGGGGACGGCAAAAAGAGAAGTGCTAAAAGGGTAATTATATGTTGGTGGTCTCCCGATCGGTAGAGAAATTTATATTTTGACTTGATAACGTCTTATAAATCGATTAACGCTGGCTGCACGCACAAAAAAGGATGACGCAATGTCACGTTCCGCCTGAGATCAAAATATAAATAATACTTCCTGTCCTGAAATTTGGTACAGGGGTTGGGTTTAATGACCACATAAACGAAAAACTATCAAAACTAAGAGAATTTGCATATAAATTACAAAATTTCTCACAATCACACAAATCATTTAGCTCAAATTAACATCATTATATGGCACTATGCGCAGCTGACTCGCGTCCGAGTAAAAAAGAGACAGCGGAATATTTTTAATAATTAAATTAGCTTTAAACATAATTGAAAACATTGAGTATTTTTCGCCTGTTTTTCTTATCAGTTAAAAGATGTCCATAACAGATGGTAGTTAAAAAAATGTTGGATGATTCATAAGCTTTAATTTTATTTAATCTATATGAATAAAAATTTATGACTTTGACTTTGAATACATACCTACCTGTTTCAATTATCAAATTAACTGTAAATATTATCGGTAACATAATTTTGTACCATGTAAATTAAACTAAAGAAACAAAATGAAGTGTCACCAGTGACACAACGCTTCAACAAGCATGTAAATTAGATATGGGATAGAATGCTGGTAAGATTACCTTCTACTTCGACATAATTTTTCAACAATGTTTTCTTATGCCGTTATAACGTAAAATTATCATCGTCCGTAAACCGACTTTACAGGCAACTAGGTTTTTTTCTTCTTGGAGATTTTTTTTATGTCGGGGTTTTTTATTTGTTTTTTCTATCACTGTTAATAAAAATCAGTTCAAAATACAAAAAAAATACTATTTAGATCACGCACCTTAGGCCCTAAACTGAGTAAAGCGGGCGTCCGCGACGGGCACACGTCGCGGGTCTCCGTCCGTAGACACGCGCGCGGGCTCCGTGGAACCGCATCACATCACGTAGCGCTATTAACTGAACAAGCCCGTGCGTGCTACCGCTGCCTGGCCCGCTGGCGGGCCCCGTCGCGGGCATCCGCGCGGGCGACAGTTTAGGCCCTCAGAGAAGTACAAGATTTATGCCCGAATACTCGTACGCTACTTATCTTTGGGAGCGTCTTACACATCGCCCTGTCACTTTAAATGTCAAACGTATGAAATAGATGCCATGATGTTTGAGACGCTCCCAAAGATGATTTGCGTACGAGAATTCGGGCGTTAATAAAGTAATGCTAAAATGTAGGCAGGTACATGTTTTATTTTCTTACTCCCTTTTAGTTGGGTTTATGAATACGGAATCTCTTTCCTTGACAACTAGTATTGAATAAAATATTCCACTTGTCAAATTAGAAGTTATCAATAAATCACTTCAAATTGGGCATTTATTATCTTTCTAATTTTAATCGTTTTCATGTTTGATCTTTCTGATTATATACAACTAACGATAGAGTTTCACAATATTATTATACATATTGTATGATTAGGCGATTTTAAACTTTATTGTGAAGGTATAACAATGATAATTGTAACAGCTGGTTATCATAGTAATCTTGATCGTGAATAATATAAGAGCTTAGTTTTAACATCAGTTACGTTTGCTGTCAGTCCGTACCTAAAAATGGATGTGAAGATTCTTTCGGTGCTACTCGTTGCTCTCGTGAGCCAAGGTATGTCATTAATCAATTGCAATGTTTTACTATTTTTTTAGAAACAATAACAAATTAAAGCATGTCGATCTCCGGTCAACAATATCACTAGTAGCCCAGTCAACGAATGCTCCAAAAAAATAATAGAGGGAAATGCTTGGAACACAATTTTTGACTTCATAACTTTGTTTTATAATTATGTAGATGACGCCTGACGAAAACATGCAACCAAATGACTGTTTATAAAACAGAGAAAAAGTTGACGTGTGTCCCCAACATACGTCAAAAATGGCAGAAATCGATATGAAATAAGAGCGCACCTTTGTAGTGCGCTCCTATTCGCTAGACCGTTTTTTATACTGTAACCGGTTATCTTGAGTTATTGTTGATCGAAGATTTCAATACGTTTTTTACGCTTCCACTTTCATCCTCTACCTTCAGCATCACCTAACGCACAGTTACACTGTGCCTAACGTCATGAAGTAATCCACAGCCTTCTCTATCGTCTAGACGATAGAAATGGCTGTGACGCAACGCTAATTTGAACCTGTCTCTTTTCTGCAATTTATTTTTGGACTATATTAAACCAGGCGATTTAAAATTAATAGGTTGGGGCTTCGATAACAATAACGCCTAGTCCGGTTGGGGTCACAAAAATACTAGGTGAGCAGCGGAAAAAATAGGTTTAGCTCAGGGTGCCTACCATCAACTCTTATTGCGGTTTTGTTTAGGAACCTAAACTGATCTGCTTCGCTTATTCGTACCACGACAGCTTAATATCAATGACAGCGATTCAGTGATCATTCAATGCCATTTCACAGCCGCTAAGCTGTCATGTAGTCTTATTTGACTTATAACTCGGCCAAGTTAACATGACATTTGCAGGTTATACCCGTCCCTCTCACTCTCCGGGCATGACAGAATCGAGTGAAAGAGACGGGTAGAAGTAATAAGGACACAAATCTTTCGGTCATTCACATTTAGCAATTCATTTGCGATCCAGTTTTTAAAAGGTCATAGTACGAAAGAAAGCAATTCATTTTAGGAACCTATTCTGCATCGCGCTATTTTTGAATCGCTGTCTTAAAGTTGATGGTAGGCACCCAGGTTAGATTGGCGACTATTTATTTTACCTAGTTATTTTGGTTCCCCAGAAATGTTTTTAGTCGCCGCGTAAAAAACTACCCTTTTTTTGTTTAATTCGATCAGATTTATTAAAACGAACCCTAAGCTAGTTTAAAGATTAGACGACTCCGTTGCCGAGTGGTGTACGCACCGGTTTTTAAGATGCCGCTATCTCTAGAGGTCCCGGGTTCGATCCCCGGTCGGGTAAATATTGAAAACGAACTTTTCAATATTTCCTCGGGTCTGGGTGTAGTATGTACCCATTGTTGTTTCCAATTTCCATATTACTAGTGCTCAAGCTAGTATAATTTGGTATTGGAAAAATGTATGTGATGGTGTCTGATATTAAAAAAAAAGATGACTAAATTGCTGTGTGCATTTTGTAAGTCTCATGCCCGAATACTCGTACGCTACTTATCTTTGGGAGCGTCTCAAACATGTCACTTTAAATGTCAAACGTATGAAAGAGATGCCATGATGTTTGAGACGCTCCCAAAGATGATTTGCGTACGAGAATTCGGGCGTCAGGATTCTTATCGCTAAATCAATATATTTCTTTTGCAGGCTACGGCGCAGAAATAAGACTAGAAGATCGTTACCTGAATTACCTCACAAACGACTTAATAGGAACCAGCATTGGGATCGCGAAGTCATTCTTAGACAAATTAGAAGTGTGCAATGTAGTATTCCCTAATGGAGTGAGATTTCAAGCGTATCCAGAGGACAGGACTCCAGATACAGTGATGTTTCTTTATGCAGTACCACCCTTCACCACTTGTACTATCGGATTCAGGGGAGTTAGTGTCAGCATGAGTGGAACATATGATTTGGAGTCAATGGTACTCCACTCCAGCAACAACAGTTTGACTATTACTAGACAACGCTTCCATTTGACCATTCGTGAAATCGAATCAGAAGAAGAGGATAAATAAAGAAGATAGATCATTGTGTTGCAAAAGTGTAATTTTTTTAATTAAATCAGTGCTTATCTTGTGTTTAAATTAATATAATAAATATTTTTGAAAATGAAGTATTAGAAAAAAAGCGGCCTTTCTCACAACTAGCTCCGATGGGACTCGAACCTACCCACGATTCCATTCAGGTGTTTGCAAAAATAGCCTATACCGTATCCTTAATTTCAGCAGTAACAGGCACCAAATCTCTCTGGCGACTGTTGTTTTAAGACACACTCCTTTTCCATTCATAATAAATATTCTTTGTAACTAGCAGTATTATATGATCTGAGGAAACTAGTCAGTGTTACCAGCGCAACTTCAACAAACCATGTAGGTAGGTAGTAGAATCATGTAAAAACATTCAACAAATTTTACTGTTAAGTACCTACATTAAATGCAACTATAAAGTTCATGTTTCCGAGCGACCGCCTTAATGCAGGCACTAACTGCGCCTGATGCAGTTACCAACTGTCCCGGCAACTTACATCTTGTTAGAGTTCAGTTTGATACGTGCTTTTACTAGTGCGGGAATGTTACTGTCACCCTAACGTTAAGTTTGATATAGTGGTTAAAATCCCATCAAAAACACAAATGTTAAATGAGAGCGAAGTTCAATATTATAATAAACAGCGTGAGTTTTTGAGATGGGTCTGTATGGCCAAATTTAAACTACGAGAAATAACGAAAAGTGTTCAAATGAGTCGTGAGCTCGATTTTTAGTAAACAAAAACTGCATATTCACATTTTTGAAAAATCTGATATTTTGATCGAAAATCAAACTTGTTGATTTTGTTAAAAAAAATAACAGCCTGTATTATTGCACCAATAGATGTTGTTGCTAATACTGATCAAATCTTACAAAGGAATGTCATATGGAAAATGAAAGGAAATAGCTTTTTTAAATCATTTTCTCTACTTTTCATACATATGAGTTTTATTGAAATGTTCAAAATGGTGACCATTTTCTTGAATTGTGCATTCAATTTATTTGCGTTTTCTCATACATTTCACGGCGTTCCTTATCACGATGTGATTTATTCTTTATAATATTATTTCTAGAGAACTAATTAAACTTTCAACTGTGTCGTAGTAAGAGTTTTAACACGACGTAATTAAATGTATGAAAATTAAAGCAAACGTTAAAAAAGCTATTTGATTTGTTTTTGAGTTATGAGGGGGTCAACAGTGGCTCCAAATGGTTCGTGTAATATTACACACGGTGCTGCTCGCCAGTTCTGTTAGCTTGAAATTGGCTTGATAATATGCTACCGCGTGTCTAAACTAATATTGCTTTTTAATGTTGACGATATGGTGAAAATTTGGCTTTTATAGTAAGCTTAAACTTTTATCAGTTATAACTAGAACTAAGCCTACAGTAGGCTCCTGTCCATCATTATGATAAATGCCTAGTGTCCTCACATCTGTTGTCGCGTCACTGCCTCTATTGCCACGAGTACGCGTAATTGAAATATTAATAATTCAAGAGCCGTAACTCACATGTGCTAATTGTAAACTGTCCAATGAATGTCGTGCAAGTGACCATACTAAACGTCGTGGTGGGGGTTCTTTAATTGAATACTGGTAGGAGTAAAATAGTTTTATGATTATTAGAACCGAACCTTTTATTCTGTTTTTTCTTAAAGTTTTGTCTCGTTCTTGATTCTTTTCACGTGAGATTGAGCAGACAAACATTAATCCTACTAATCCTACTAATATTATAAATGTGAATGTTTAGATGTTTGGATGTTTGGATGTTTGGATGTTTGGATGTTTGTTACTCAATCACGCCAAAACGGCTAAACGGATTAGGCTGAAATTTGGAACACAGATACTTTGTAGCCTGGAGAGGAACATAGGCTACTTTTTATCCCGGAAAAATGTCACATTCCCGCGGGATAACGTCGTGTTGTCCACGCGGGCGAAGCCGCGGGCGGATAACTAGTATTATAAATGTGAAAGTTTAGATGTTTGGATGTTTGTATGTTTGTTACTCAATCACGCCAAAACGGCTAATCGGATTTGGCTGAAATTTGGAACACAGACACTTTGGAGCCTGGAGAGGAACATAGGCTATTTTTTACCCCAGATGTCACATTCCCGTGGGATAACGTGGTGTAGTCCACGCGGGCAAAGCCGCGGGCGGAAAGCTAGTTAATAATATAAATGTGAAAGTTTAGATGTTTGGATGTTTGTATGTTTGTTACTCAATCATGCCAAAACGGCTGAACGGATTTGGCTGAAATTTGGGACACAGATACTTTGTATCCTGGAGAGGAACATAGGCTACTTTTCGTTGTGAAGTTAACGCGGGCGAAGCCGCGGGCGGAAAGCTAATAAAATAGATTAAGTGTTAATAAATAAATTGACTTGAAATTTTGTTTGTTCCGTGTACGGGTCGTGTTACATTAATAGGCATGTTTGTATATACTCGGAAACTATATGTTTATCATTGCCACAAATTGATATTTATTATATTTATTTAAGGCGATACCATAGCCGAAAGTGGCGCCCGCCCTCGCAGATTTTTATTTAATAACTTACTAATAGAAAAAGATTTTAATAAAACTTTACATGGAGTTTTTAGGGCCCATAGTCACAGAATACTCATAGTCTAGTACTTTTAAAAGGTATCGCTACATTCCCTCAGTAGATAGCAAATGTGTCAAAAACGGCAACGTTTTGCAGTTTTGTTATCTACTTCAAGCAGTGACTACGAGGGAATGTAATGATACCGTTTTAAAATACCAGGCTATGGGCCCTAAAAATTCCATGCAAATTTTAATATAATTGTAGGTATGTAAAGTTTCGTTAAAATTTTGTATTACAATTACAATATTTAATAAATGTTACATTTAATAAAATTCATCGCGGCGCCACCTTTCCCAAAATTAGTGAAACAGTCTAAATTATATTTAGTTTTTTTCAATTGTTATCGTTAAAAATATGGCAGTTTAATATCTAACCGTAATGTTTTTTTCTCTAACATTGATAACTCAGTAAGTGAGATTACACAGAATATCTTATTAAGCTCCTGCTAAAATATTTGCGCATTTGCGCAAAGAAAGCTAAAAATATCTCACTATTTCGTCTGCAGAGAGCGGACCTTTCGCCGTTTTCTTGATTAACGTACTGGGAAGTGCCTTAAGTACCATTAATAGTGATGTCCAAACTAATTTATCGATAACATCGCAAAAAAAATGTGGTGAACAGTGTGCTCAAGCACGAAAAACTGTCGACAGACAACGACAGCTACGGTTGTGAAACTATTTGGGACTCTGGTTACGCGTTTGGCTAGCGATTGTGCTTGTGCCGTCGTTGGATGGTTCACCAAAAACTAACACCATGTAACGTGTCCAATAAGCAGATGGAACCAGCTACGCTTGCAGTCTTTACAAGTTAAACAAAATGTAGTGTAAAGAGCGTCAATGTAAATTGGTAAAACTTTTTTATCAACAATACGACAAATCATTGCATTTGTAACTCTCCAACAGAGGCCATTTCGATGTCCTCTCTCTCCTCCTCCTTGACTCTCCTCTTTGACTGACCACTGCGAAAGTTGCTTAAGGCTGCGATTCCCCAAAACAGGGTATTTTAAATTATGGATTACTCGCAAATCACAAGTACTTAAGATTTGGAAAAAATATATGTTATTTTACAGTTATTTATCTAGTGCTTCCGGCCGTTTTTTTTCGATTGGTGATATTTTACTGTGTCAAATAAAATCCCAAACATCGGTCTAATCGTAATCCAAATATCCTATTATTTTCAGTACAAGTAATTGGTTTTAGTTAATGAAAAATATACAAAAATAATTGTCTTTGAATAGCCTAGGGCTTCCGGCCGTCATAAGTTTAAAATTTTGATCATTTAGTTTTTAATTGTATTTGACTGCCGGCTGCCGCTGCGTTCGCGTGAAGTATATCGCGCGCGGCCGAGCAAGCGTTAACGTGCCTATTTCGGTCGGGAATCATCGCCTTAACCCCAGAAGTTCACGAAAGCAGATATTGCGTGGTAACTACGTCATTCGACAAACTCTATTTTAATTAAATTAGGTAGTTTACAGATGAGGTTTAATAGAAGCTCAGAAAATACGCACCAATTTATTGCCCAAACAGAGCTAATACCGCTTACCGGTCGAAAGTGAAACTGTTATCGATATTGTAACATTACTAAGTAGATTTCCCTGCCTTGCTTCTTATAAAGTGTATATTTAATGCTGCATTTTAAGTACGAATCTTAAGATAGTGAGTTTAAAGGTTTCTTTCTGTGTTAAGTTTGTAATGTCATTTTGCTGTTTTCTTTCTCTTTAAATTAAACAAAGAACATTTCGATGGCAGTAAAGTAGAGAAAGACATCTACGAAATCGCAATTTTACAGGAGAGCACATTTAGTAAAAAATAGTAGTCATTTTGAGAGTTTTTGACCGATTAACATGAAACTTTGAACGATGCACTAAAATATCATTTTTATAACAGGTTATATCTGTGATATCGAATGATAAAAGCTCTTGCCTGCGGCTCGGGCTTCAAACTATCCTCGACCATTTAATTACTAGCATCCCGTTCTCGGCTGTAATGTAGGTGTACGATGTATTCCTTAGGTAAATTTTATTATATGGTAGCCTATGTGCCGTTCCAGACTATAATTTTATTTTGTGTTAAATTTCACCCAGTATGAAAGGGAATTTAATAGCTTACGGCATAGGTAATACAAAGCGCAAATTTGAATAAAATAACCCATTATTATGTCACAAACAGACTATGACTTTTGCAATTGTCATAAATTTTCACAACAAAATTTTACGTTATTCAACCAATCCCTTTTATAGTCACCGCTCATCAAACATGTACGGTGAAATATCGAGTTTATTAATATCAACTGAATAATCGACACTTGCGGTTGGCTTAATTATCATTAATCTGCTAACCCGAATAATCAATAAACCTAATACTTATATACGTCTTGCCGAGCATTAAAAGCGGTCAGTATAATTTTTTTGTCTGTAGAATTTAGAAGCTTACACAGTCAGTGTTAATTTTAAACTCAGATATTGATCCTCGCTATTACTGTTATAACAAATCCAAATAAATAAGTTCTTTAGTGGCTTCTATGCGTCATGCTCGTGAACGGATGCTGCCAGTGGGAAAGGTCCCTTTTGCTTGGATGGAAATGGATTTTTTTCTCTTCTTTATAAATTATGTATTAAATTAAATTAAATTAGTGTTATTTATTAGACTGCTAGATAATTTAAAACTTTTGCGTTACTGACTGACTGACAGACAACGTATGGCCGAAACTACTGGCCACAAGAAGCTGAAATTCGGCACGTATGTTCCTTGGGGAGTGTAGGGAAGCACTAATAAAGGATTTTTAGAAATTTATCTTCTAAAAGGGGTAAAAAAGGGGTTCCACGCAGACGAAGTCGCGAGCGGAGCGCTAGTCTATTATTATATAATAATACTCGCGTATCCTCGCGGTTTTTCCCGCGTGGTACCCGTTCCCGTGGGAATATCGGGATAAAATATAGCCTATGTCACTCGGGAAGAATGTAGCTTTCTAATGGTGAAAGAATTTTCGAAATCGGTCCAGTAGTTTCGGAGCCTATTCGATACAAACAAACAATCGCATCTTTCCTCTTTATAATATTAGTACCTATAGTTAAAACTTGCGTTACTGACTGACAGACAACGCACAGCCGAACTATTGGCACAGCTATTGGGCACAACAAGCTGAAAGGCAGCATGTTCCTTGGGGAATGTAGGCGAGCACTAAGAGAGGATTATTGGAAATTCACCCCCTAAGGGGAAAAAAGGGGATAGGAATTTGTACGAAACTTTTTATTTCTTCAATGGATTCAGTTGAAACTTTGTGTATTGGTTCCTGAGATGGCGTTAATGAGTACTCATCATTTCAACCGTAAGACGCCCACTGCTGGGCATAGGCCTCCCCCAAGGATCTCCACAACGATCGGTCCTGCGCTGCCCGCATCCAGCGGCTTCCCGCGACCTTGACCAGATCGTCGGTCCACCTTGTAGGGGGCCTGCCCACGGAACGTCGTCCGGTTAGCGGTCGCCATTCGAGAACCTTTCCGCCCCAACGGCCATCGGTTCTCCGCGCTATGTGTCCCGCCCACTGCCACTTCAACTGAGCAATCCTTCGAGCGATGTCGGTCGTTTTAGTTCTCCTGCGGATCTCATCATTTCTGATTTGATCGAGCAGGGAAATACCAAGCATCGTTCTCTCCATTGCTCGCTGGGTAACCTTGAGCCTTCTTATGAGACCCATAGTAAAAGACCACGTCTCGCTTCCATAAGTCATAACTGGCAACACACACTGGTCAAAGACCTTAGTCTTGAGACATTGAGGAATTTTGGACGCAAATATATGCCGGAGCTTCCCAAACGCTGCCCATCCGAGCTGGATTCGACGAGAGATCTCTTTCTCGAAGTTGGACTTACCTAATTGGATTGCCTGTCCTAGGTAGACATAGTGGTCAACAACTTCGAGTGTAATGTTCCCAACATTAACTGGAGCGGATGCAACATGGGCATTGGACATGATTTTCGTCTTATCCATGTTCATCTTCAGACCCACTCTTTGGGAAGCATTGCTGAGATCTTCGAGCATTGTGTTCAGGTCTTCCAAGGTCTCAGCCATGAGAACTACATCATCGGCAAACCGCAGGTGTGTTAGGTACTCGCCATTGATGTTAATGCCGAATCCTTTCCAGTCCAGTAGCTTGAAAATATCCTCCAACGCAGCTGTGAATAGTTTCGGAGAAATGACGTCTCCCTGTCTCACACCTCGCTGTAGTTGGATAGGATTAGAGCTCTGGTTCTGTAGTCGGACTGACATGGTGGCGTTTTGGTATAAGTACCTCAGCACCTCGATGTACCTGTAGTCTATTTGGCACCTCTGAAGAGACTGCAGCACTGCCCAGGTCTCGATCGAATCAAAGGCTTTCTCATAGTCCACGAACGCCAAGCATAGTGGCAAGTTATACTCTTCGGTCTTCTGTATAACTTGCCGCAGCGTATGAATGTGGTCTATGGTACTATAACCTTTTCGGAACCCGGCTTGTTCGGGAGGTTGGAAGTCGTCGAACCTGCGAGCGAGACGATTCGTAATGACTCTCGAAAACAACTTGTAGATATGGCTCAGAAGCGAGATGGGTCGGTAGTTTTTCAAGAGAGTCTTATCACCCTTCTTGAAGAACAGCATCACATCGCTTCTGCCCCATGCCTTTGGCGTTTTGCCCTCGAGGATGACAGAGTTGAAGAGCTTCTGGAGGACCTTAAGTATCGGCTTACCGCCCGCTCTCAGAAGTTCTGTTGTGATTCCGTCATCGCCCGCCGCCTTGTTGTTTTTGAGCTGCTTGAGAGCCATTCTAATCTCGTACAGGCTGACGTCCGGGATATCTTCGGTATAGTGTCGGGTAAGCTTGGCTCTAGGTTCTGTAGCCTTACTTTCAACAGGTGTTTGCGTGGAGTACAACTGTCCATAGAAACTCTCAATCTCCCTCAGGATTTCAGGTGTTGATGAAATGATACTACCGTCCTCAGCTTGCAGCCTCGTCAGTTGACTTTGCCCTATAGCCAGATCTCTAGCGAACACTTTGGAGCCTTTGTTCCGCTCAATGGCCTCTTTGATACGCTCGGTATTAAATTGGCGAAGGTCGCTTGTCAAGGACTTGGAGATCTGCCTATTTAGCTGTCGATAACGAAGGGCATCCGCTGAGTTCTGTAGTTTCATTTCGTTTCTCTGATCCATGAGTCGGATAGTGTGGCTGGAGAGTTTCTTTAATTTAGGACGGTGGGTTTTGTAGTGCTTGGACACTACCGTGCGGACAGTATCCACCACCATGTTGTATAGATCGTCCATATCGATGCTGTTCTCAAGGGCTTCGAAGCGGTTTTGGAGCTCGAGCTGAAAGCACTCGGGGTTTTGAATTTGAGCCGGTATTGGTCGGAGCGTAGATTTTATTAGTCGAGATCTTTCCAGCTTGACGTTGATATTCAATGTGCCTCTAAGCATGCGGTGATCGCTTCCCGTCTTTACGGCGTTGATGACAACGACATCATTGAATATTTGCTTCCTCGTTGACATAATAAAATCTATCTCGTTTTTGACTTTACCGTCCGGACTAATCCAGGTCCATTTGCGGCTTACGGGCTTCTTAAAGAAGGAGTTCATCATGTAGAGGTTCTCCCTCTCCATGAAGTCTGCCAGCATCTGGCCCCTTTCGTTCCGTTGCCCAAATCCAAATTGCCCCACTCTCAACTCATCACCACAGCGTTGCCCCAACTTAGCATTAAAATCCCCCATCACAACCGTGTAGTGGGTTTTATAGCTATGCATGGCTTTAGAGATCTCCTCATACATAGCCTCCACTTCGACATCGTCGTGTTTCGAGGTCGGAGCGTAGACCTGGATAACATTCAGCGAATATCGTTTCGATAATCTGAGTATCAGGTACGCTACCCTGCTCGAGACACTTCCGATGGTGATCACGTTGTTGACAAGGGATTTATGGACGATGAACCCGACACCACCTTGGGACTGTTGGTCGCCCTCCCGGTGGTATAGTAAGTTACCGGATTGAAGGGTAATCGAGTCCTCCCCCTCTCTTCGGACTTCAGATAGCCCAATAATATCCCAATGCAACTTACTAATTGCCTCTTCCAACTCTATAAGCTTCTCGTCGAGCCTCAACGTGCGCGTGTTGTAGGTTGCCAGGTCAAGACAACCTACAACACGCGCACGTACTGCGCACGTAATGAGTACTATAAGAAAGGATTTTTAGAAATTCCCCCTCTAAGGGGTAAAAAGGAGGTCCAAGTTTGAATCAAACGTTTTATTTCTTTAATTAATTCATTTTAAACTTTGAACATAGGTTCTTCTATGACGGAAGTGCGCCCAACTCCCCCGCCCCATAAGGGGTAACAATGGGGATAATGAATAAATTAAAAAATTACTGGACGATTTTGAAAACTCTTTCACCTAAATAAATCTACATTATTCCTGAGCTAATTAAGCTTAATTAAGCTTAATTACATTTATCCATAAAACCAAGTGTATAACGAATAAACTCAAAAACTACGAGACGGATTTTGTAAATTATTTCTCATGTATATGAGGCTACATTATTCCTGAGTTACAGCTACATTATATCCCGATATCGGGAAATGTATCATGCGGGTAAACTGCGAGGTGCCGCCGCTATGACGAATAAACTCAAAAACTATTTGACCGATTTTAGAAATCCTCACCCAATTAATTTAATCACCATTTGTAAAAATAATTTATAAAGGGTTTTTCATTAAGAGCGCTCGAACTTTGAAACGGAATAAAAAAACCCGTTTAAGTGATAATAACGCGAGTTATGTTGGCCTTCAGGGCAGCAACTGTCTGTCATTTGTCAGCATAGGCTCGTGGCCCCACAGAAAGTAATCGAGCAGTGTTAGATCACACGATCTCGGTGGCCAGTTGATGTCACCACCACGCGAGATAACGAAGCCCTCAAACTTCTCATCTAATAAATTTAATGTTTCCCGTGCAGTATGGCAAGTGGCACCGTCCTGTTGGAACCACATTTTCCATGGTGAAATATCACGAATGAATATGTATATCCGCCAAATTTGACAGCTATCGCTTTTCCAAGATGGCCGCTATCAACTTTCAAAGTTCGAGCGTCCCTATTGAAAAACCCTTTAGTTATACAAATTCTTTCTTTAGTTCAAAGTCGCGTGAATATTTAAATTCGACGCAGAAGAAGTTGCGGGTGGAGAGTTAGTAATAATATGCTGATAAGTATGACTATCTGTTTGTTTCTATTCTCACCACAAAGTACTTACCATAATCATCTCTTGAATAATCACGCGATAACGGGTATTAACAACATTATTATAATTAGTATTGTTTACAACTACTAATCTCATGCCCTTTGATGTTAGTTTAATGAGCTACAAATACCTAACATGCTTGGGGAATTAACGTACAATTAATAGAATTTAGACCTAGATTCAAGGAAATAACTTAGTAAGTAAGCCTAATCTTGTTGGTTTGAGTTCTAGTTTGGTAAAATAACTTATTTTAAAAACCTGATACGCTTCTCACATACTTCGAAACAAGGTCACACACTGCCTTAGGCCTTTGCATGGAATGATGGTTCCGTTATGTAACAGTTAGAAATAGAAATAGAAACTAGAATAAGTAGCGCATGGAAAAAGTACTGGATGCTAAAAGAAGTCATGAAGAGTAAATACACAAAGATAAACATCAAAAGGAAATTATACAACACCTGCATACTTCCAGTATTGACCTACGGTTGTCAAACATGGGCTCCAACACAAAAGCATATAAATAAACTAGAAGTCTGTCAAAGATCTATGGAAAGGAGCATGCTAAATATAAAGAAATTGGACAAGATAAGAAACACGATAATAAGAGAAAAAACAAAATTAGACGATGTTACGCGGACAATCAGAAAACAAAAATGGAGATGGACCGGACATACACTTCGGGGTGATGACAAATGGAGCAAGGCTACACACTGGTATCCAAGAAATTGCAAAAGCAGACCTGGAGGACAATACAAAAGATGGGAAGACGAACTTAAAACCATAGCTGGGAAGGTATGGCGAAGGACACTTTGAGAAAGACAGAAGTGAAACGAGTTGTAAGAGGCCTTTGTCAATAGACAAACAGAAGTAATCAAACTAATGTTGTAAGTTTGTTAAAATAGTGTGTAAAATTAACATCTGAATAAAAGGCTAAGTATATCTATCTATGTAACAGTTAAAATTAATTAAATAATTTGTTTTTCTCTCCGAAATATTTGCTATTCCTGTAAATGACAGTTAGTTGATAAATGAAAAGTTCCAAACACATAACAACTGGATAAAAGAAGTTCCAAAGTGTGCAGTAACCCAGTGGGGTTAAGTTTTGACATCGTCGGCTAGTTGTTGTGAGCCAGTAAAAGTGGGCGCCTTTGTATGGAGCGGAAACGGAAAGGAAACGGAATGGAAACGGGCTGGCTGGTTCGATGTAAGTTAGTTGTTTGGTGTAGTTTAGATAGTGTTCGGCGGGAACGGTGAAGGAAGAAACTGTTTTTCTTATTTCATTAATCGTGTGGCAAACTTGTAGGTACTTTTTGTTTTCGCATCATTACGACTACAAACAGATAGGTAAATAAGTAAACAAAGTTTGTTCAAATAGTGTGTAAACTTACATCTGAATAAAAGGCTAAGTATATCTATCTATGTAACAGTTAAAATTAATTAAATAATTTGTTTTTCTCGCCGAAATATTTGCTATTCCTGTAAATGACAGTTAGTTGATAAATGAAAAGTTCCAAACAGATAACAACTGGATAAAAGAAGTTCCAAAGTGTGCAGTAACCCAGTGGGGTTAAGTTTTGACATCGTCGGCTAGTTGTTGTGAGCCAGTAAAAGTGGGCGCCTTTGTATGGAGCGGAAACGGAAAAGAAACGGAATGGAAACGGGCTGGCTGGTTCGATGTAAGTTAGTTGTTTGGTGTAGTTTAGTTAGTGTTCGGCGGGAACGGTGAAGGAAGAAACTGTTTTTCTTATTTCATTAATCGTGTGGCAAACTTGTAGGTACTTTTTGTTTTTGCATCATTACGACTACAAACAGATAGGTACAGTGAAATGCTAAAATATATTTAAATACACTATGTATTAACTAAATTAAAACCTTTTATAATTCGTTTTGTGATATAAAACAGTAGCCCTTGCACGATAAACTGTCGTTTTAGTAACCGTTATCGTGATCGTTTTATTTTGTACTAGCTTTCCACCCGCGGCTTCGCCCGCGTGGATTATACGACGTTATGCCTAGCCTACGAAGCCTATGTTCCTCTCCAGACTACAAAGTATCTATGTTAAAAATTTCAGCCAAATCCGTTTAGCCGTTTTGTCGTGATTGAGTAACAAACATCCAAACATCTAAACATCCAAACATCTAAACTTTCACATTTATAATATTACCTATATACCTATACTATATAAGTAGGATGACAACCAGAGCAGCACCTCTTTCGCTCGTTTAAGGAACTGATATCCTACTTATAATATTATAAATGTGAAAGTTTTGATGTTTAGATTATTGGATGTTTGGATATTTGTTACTCAATCACGCCAAAACAGCTAAACAGATTTAGCTGAAACTTGGGACACAGATACTTTGTAGCCTGTAGAGGAACATAAAGCTACTTTTCACAAAAATATCACATTCCTGCGGTATAACGTCGTGTAGACCCACGCGGGCGAAGCCGCGGGCGGAAAGCTAATTCAATATATATTTGAATGCAGTACTTTGACAGCTTTTGAAAGACGGAAGGAAGGTATAGTTTACTATTCGATTACCATAACGATAGTTTCTCATGCTTGGGGTACGTAACGTATTTTAGTTGAATTTCATGTATTAAATTAAATTTATACCTAGGTAGGTATATTTATAATTATGTAGGACCGGCAGAAGATTTTGTCTGAATTTCACCCATTTTAATTTTAATTTCTGTTTACTTACCTCAATAATGGCTGTTGTCTTGCCGAAAATTGGTTAAGATTTTGAATATCATTAAAACAAAGCTTTATTTGAATAAAATGTTTTTTTTTCTCTGTAAACAACCACAAAATAGAAGAAGATATACAAAAACAAAAATTGGCTTCAGCCAGTAATGGCGTAGAAACCTCTATGTGCCTAACGTAAACAACAGTTCTCAGCCAAATAAAATATGACAACGTCTTGAATTTACTTATATTTGCAAAGATCCTAGTCCGGGCCCCCATAATCCTTATAAGTAATAGGTTTGTATTAAAGTGCCCAGTGAGTAGGGTCGGCCCAACATTGTCGCCAAGACGGCACTACCGCAGGGCTTGAATGCTATGAGCGATATTAATGTGCCATCCCTTACAATAACAATAGTTTTACAATTCATTCGTTGAGTACTTTTACCTATGAATTGTTTGGTTGTTATCTTCCGTTATCGTTTGTATGAGATTTCATATTTCGCTCTGCATTTGCTTTTGCGCGAATGACTCAGGACAGGAAATTCTAAAGGTGGGTTTAAACCAAACAAACACAAAGCTAGAGCTAGAATAAGATCATTCTTTCTTGATCTTTTAGTGTAAACGAAAGCACATTTTCAGCGATTACACCAAAATAACAACGAGCAAGAATGAGAACCAAGAACTAGAATTCTAGAACGCAGATGCTTAGACCAGCCGAACGAATGCTCACTGGGTGCCTACCATCAACTTTAAGACAGCGATTCAAAAATAGCGCGATGCAGAATAGGTTCCTAAAATGAATTGCTTTTCTTCGTAATATGATCTTCTAAAAACTGGATCGCAAATGAATTGCTAAATGTGAATGACCGAACGATTTGTGTCCTTATTTCTTCTACCCGTTTCTTTCATTCGATTCTGTCAGGCCCGGAGAGTGAGAGGGACGGGTCTAACCTGCAGGTGTCATGTTAGCTTGGCCGAGTTATAAGTCAAATAAGAGTTGATGACAGCTTTACGGCTGTGAAATGTCATTGAATAACATTTGAATGATCACTGAATCGCTGTCATTGATATTAAGCTTTCGTGGGAGGAATAAGCGAAGCAGATTTTGTTTAGGACCTAAACTGATCTGCTTCGCTTATGACAATGACAAGTGACAATGACATTTCACAGCCACTAAGCTGTCACGAACTCTTATTTGACTTATAACTCGGCCAAGCTAACATGACACCTGCAGGTTATACCCGTCCCTGTCACTCTCCGGGCATGACAGAATCGAGTGAAAGTGACGGGTAGAAGAAATAAGGACACAAATCGTTCGGTCATTCACATTCAGTAATTCATTTGCGATCCAGTTTTTAGAAGGTCAGAGTACGAAAGAAAGCAATTCATTTTAGGAACCTACTCTGCATCGCGCTATTTTTGAATCGCTGTCTTAAAGTTGATGGTAGGCACCCTGGTCACTCAACTTGCTGTCAAGGTGACATAAAAAAAACGTATTCAAATCGCTAGAACACAATAACACTTGAGAAGATCGCTCCGGGGAGCGAGCACGTCCGAACACCTAAGAACGCTTTAAGCTGTTCGCGTGCTATAGTGCCGTTTACATCAAGCGAGCGAGCATTCTTATAATGTTCCATAGAATCTATGCGAGCATCTATAGAACAACGAAGGAATGTTCTATCTCTGTTTACACTAACAGACTTTGACGGAGAAGGGATAGAATGAGCATTCGCTTGATGTAAATCCGGCTTTAGACAATTGAAAATCGTAGTACAACTTGTTTGTATGTATGAATTTATAAGTATTTATAAAATCGTGCCAAAAGTAATAAGCTTTTATTTGAGGCTAGTTTCTAGTAGGTATTGGGTGAATAGTTCCAAAATACTGTGAAGAAATTATACCACATTTATAGCATATTAAACTAAGTCGTTAATATAATCAAGTAAAAAGTTTGGAAATTTATAATTAATTAAAGAAAGTGGAACAGCATCATAAGCTAAAAGAGGTTTAATTTACCACAGCATTTTCATCTCCAATCCATTTATCAGACAAACCAAAGAAAGGCCACTAAAAGCTAGAATTGGAACGGTGACAAAAGTACAATTTGGAATTGAAACTGCTCGCAGGGTTGACCAACCCGATGGTCGGCTTCACCATAAACCCCTTAAGTTATGGTTGTATGTCCCGACGTCCAGCGAAGGTTGCCCGTATATTCCCGTTGAGGACGGTTTCACCGCAACTCTCGGATCTACTGACACAGGAGTGAATAATTGATCAGAGACAAAATTTAGAAAGAATTCTAAATCAAAATAATGCTAAATTATTATTAGTTATACTTTTTGTCAGTTATAATGTCTTGAGTGGAGTAGGAAAATGTTGACGATTCACAAGTAAAATTATTTATTATGTCTAATGAATACATTTTTTTTACTTGCATCATAAATCATTGTCATTATCATCAGCCGTATCCTAATAAATACGTAAGAAGAATGCGCAATGGTGGATTGATGGGTGTTAGAGCTTGTCCACATCACCACCGTCACGATGTCGTCCACATGGAACGGTGCGGCGATCGCGACGCTAACAACGTCGGAATCGGTTCGATCAGAATCAATAGTTTTTGCATAACTAATCGCTAAGATTATGATCTCTCTTATATCTTCTTTCTCTCTCTCTCTATCTCTCTCGGTATGAAGATCCTTTATGAAGATATCCCTAAGAAGATTATCTCTATTTCGCTATGATCTGGAATCATACTGAAATAGAGAGAGAGAGAGACACATATGAGTAATAAATTGCGTTCCTGCCTTTTTAAGAAGACGGAATACTGGTTTCATCATCATCTGGGCACCTGGGCATCTGGGCACTGGCCTTCCTTATGGATGGACAAGGAGAATGGGCCCAATGTGGATTGGTGGGTACTAACACCAGCCGGGACCAACGGTTTAACGTGCCTTCCGAAGCACGGTGGAGTTAGAGCTGAGAAGTTTGTGGTCACCCATTCCGTGACCGACCATTGCGAAAGTTGCTTAGCTTCACCAATCGCAGGCCAAATGTGCTAATCACTATGCCACGGGCTACTCACTGGTAGTATTATTCTGTGAAAGTTTATTCTCTGTTATTTAAATTTTTACTTTTTTGCATTCACAATGCAATTTTTATTATTGAAAAATGGAAAATGAAGTATTTAGAAAAAATCGACCCGTCTCACAACCAGCTTCGATTGGACATTCGGGATGGGATTTGAAAACATTCCCTAGAATAAAAATTGTAAAATACATAACAATATAAGTAAGATAACAAAATTAAATTGTAATTTTTTTTTGCATTTGAAAACATTCCCTAGAATAAAAATTGTGTTCATTGTGAGTCGGGTCAATTTTTTCTAAACTTACTTCATTTTCCATTTTTCAGTTTATTCTCTGTTTAAATTAATACATCTATGATATTACTTCAAATTAGCGTTTGAAGGGAAATGGAAATGGACTCGGTATCATTTCATGTTTATTATGCTTAAAATATTTATAATTCACTTTAAATTCGATTACTATCAGATTTATAAAAGTGTATTCAATAAAATACAGTTATAATAATTGAAAAGACATAATTCAAGATCATGAAATCAATTTGATAAACCTAGAATTGGCAAAAATGTTTTATCAAGTAAAATAGGTAATTAAACTTTGTGAAATAAATGCACCATTTGTGAAAAGTTTATTTAGATTATCAACACTGATAAACGGTTTAATAATTTTTTACTAGAACATATCAAAAGATAATCATCATAGCTAAGAATAAAGAAGCATATTGCAGAACATTATATAACTGTAGTAGTATTTTACTAGTTGTTTTTCTGAAAATTCAAATTTAAATTGAAAATAAGTACTTAACAGTAATTTAAATAAAAGAAGTGAGTTCCGATTACTAAAAACATTTTATGTGCCTAGTGTCTATCAAATTTTCACTCATAACAATGTTTTTTTTGAAAATTGTAAAATAGATAACAATATAAGTACTATAAGGTTTCGCGTATGAAATAATACCCACGATGTTCGGAAATAATATTTATTGGTATACTTGACCCTCCAACATACATTTACTTCATACGTTGTAAACCTAATACGGATCTTAGGAAGGACGCGTGGCATCGCAACCCTATATCCTCCTAGCTAGCTTTAACTTGATGACGCGGAGCATCGATCAAGCCAAAACACTGAGCTCTGAGCAGACTACTGAAGCAATCGTACTCGGAGCCGTCTAGCGAGCGACTGGCGACTGGCGTTGAACCAGTGTTGCCAGTGGCCGATAATCAAAAGTAACACAAGGCGGCTCAAAAAGTAACATTTTCACGAGAAAAGTAACATTTCTTATTTTATGTAGAAAACGACTGTTACTGTAATATTACAATTACACACAAAACTTTTTTTTTATGATGATTACGAATGCTCTGCCAAAAACGAACTAAAAAGTTAAATAACAAGTGTCATTGCAGTCGGGGGACCGTTTTAGGGAACTGAATGCAATGACACTTACTATTTAACTTTTAGTTAATTTTTGGCATTGCAGTCGGGTTTTTTTATAATTTTTTTTCATACATTTTAGTGACAAATTATAGTTTTGGAATGTGCTCCAAGTGATTACTTTCTCTGTGATGTGCTCAATGCTCATCAAGGCCTTTCATTTGATGCCCATATTGTAATAATAGAAAAAAAAAACACATTTGAAAGTGGTGTCGTACAGTTTTGTAAGTATACAAAATAAACAGTACTTATTTCAGTTGCAAACAGGACCTCGTTGTTGTATTCCTGATTCCCATATCCTGAAATATGTATATAAAACCATAAAACTTTTACTTACTATAAGTAATGTTAGTTAACTTGTGTGTGTGTACAAGTCAACACGACGACAAACAAACCAAACCAACCACTTTAAATATTTAAAATATATTCTACTACTCGATCGACTTCAACCAAAGAAAGTTCACAAAACGAATTGAGTTTAAAAAACCGTAATAAATAACAAACTTTGATCTGTTTTCGATCGAAGTTCGTGCTGTGCGACTATGATACTCATTCTTCAAGTGTGAGAAAGAGATAGAAAATAAAACGACGGCTCATGCCGGCTCCAAACTATCGTCCAACATTCCAACACTCTGTTGTATAACAAACCTTCAAGTCGAAGCAAACCTCCTTCTTCCATAAGAGTTGTTTTTGTGCTTTTGACTTTTGAATGATTTGTCAACAATGACATATTGTAAACAGGACAAATAAAATACGTTTCGACTTTCTGCAATAATGTTTATTATTTAATTATGCAACAGTTTTCTGGCGACGAGGATGGGATATGAATCTTCGCACAGTGACCCTTTATAGTTCCTAATCGTCCATCAAAAAGCGTTTGGAATTTGTTAAGGAGTAAATCCGTTTCGTGTTTATGCGGATTTGCATTGACGTTCTCGGTTTTGTTATTACATTTATTATTGTTGACTTGCCTCACGTTACATAGTTTTGAACCTTGAGGCATAGGTAGATTAAATTTAAGACACCAATTTAACCCAAAAAGAGGTAAGTCATTTTGTTCTGTGACATATGCTTGTAAAATCTTGCAGGAATCGAAAGCTTGTACAGATATGTTGCAGGTACCAAGGGTTTTAATCTTTACATCCGTGTATGCAACTAGGCTTTTACATTTTGTTAGATTTGGGCGGCCGATTGCTTTCCATAGATTCTTTCCAATGACTGAGTGTACTGCTCCAGGATCATAAAGCATTTCAGTCTTTATATTATTCAGCATTGTGGGTATCATAACCTTAGTTATTCTGTTATGTAAGTCAATGGCATAAGTATGAACGCTATCGTTGTCGCTAGACACACTTGTATTACAAGTCTCGTTAGTAATTTGTCTTGTTTTAAAATATCTTGGGTTAGTGCGTCCGCTTTTTATGCAAACGCTTGAGAAATGGTTTTCTTTTCCGCATGAATTGCAACGTTTGCCTCTTGCTGGACATTCATTTATGCTAGTGTGGTAATCGTTTCCACAAAATATACATTTTCTGTAGTTTTTGTTATATGGTTTCGTAGTGGTAGATTTTTTAATCTTTGGTTGGTTATTTACTTTATTTATAGTATTGTTTGTTCCTATCTGCTGATTAATGCGTAGCGTTTGTATTTCAGACTGCTCTAGTTTTGTTGCAGTTGTTACGACATCAGCAAGTTTGGCAGTGTTTGTTGGATGTTCTTTGATTATTTCTTGCTGCCACTTTGCATTGTTAATTCCAATCACAAACTGGTCTCGGAGACGTTCGTCTAAATTATATACCAAATCTAATTGGGGGCTTTCGTTTACGGTTGGATCGCCGTGGCTCTGGTGGTGTTGCTACCGGTTGCCCGTTGTTAGGACTTCCCGACTCTCGGGGGTCTTCAAGAGTTGCTGGAGTTTGTTCTGGTTGGGCAAGATCTCTGGAGCATGTTGGCTCCGGTCCAATTTGTTGGGGAAGATATCTAGAGCATGTTGGTTCCGATCCAGTTTGGCTCCTTTCGTCTCCCTTATCGCGGCGTGGTTCCTCTCGATACAAAGTATAATTTCTTGCCGCCTGTTTGTTTGTTTCAGGATTATCTGAGGGAAATGATCGGTGCCTTATTTGATCAATATGCTTGCGTTTTATAAGACCATTATTAAGTTCTACTACGTAAGAGTAAGGCCCCGTCTGTTTTGTTATGGTTCCTGGTTCAGAGCCCTTTCCCGTAGGATTGTTGACCCAGACTTTATCTCCTGTTTCGTAGTGTTTTGGGATGACAATCTTGGATTTTTGCTTAAACTGCATAAGCAAGCGATTCTTTTCTAGGTTTTCCTTAGCGTTCGGCTTTAATAAATCAAAAATAGTGCGCATTTGCCTCCCAAACATCATCTCGTATGGTGTCCGGTTTGTTGAATTGCGAGGCGTGTTTCGATAGGCACGAAGGAAGCTGCTAAGTCGTGTGCACAAGTCAATGCTGCGGTCTGACGCGAGCATTCTTTCCTTGAAAGTGCGCACAGCGCGTTCAGCTAATCCATTTGTTTTTGGATGATATGGTGTTGCTTTGATGTGTGTTATTCCGTACTGTTGGCAAAATGTTTTGAAGTCCTCTGAAACAAATTATGGACCGTTATCTGAGACAATATACCTCGGTGAGCCAAATGTTGATAATATAGCCTCAATTTTTGTAATAGTTGCTTTTGAAGACGTGTTTTGCATTGGGATCACTTCCAACCACTTCGTATATGTGTCTATGATAATAAGCCAAGTGAAACCCATAAAAAGAGTTGTTTTTGTGCTTTTGACTTTTGAATGATTTGTCAACAATGACATATTGTAAACAGGACAAATAAAATACGTTTCGACTTTCTGCAATAATGTTTATTATTTAATTATGCAACACACTCCAACATCCTTCAATCTTGTCCCAACTCACGATCGATCAAAACAGACCCTCCACACATCGGCCAATCTTCTGCCAACCTCATTCACTATTAGGACGTTGAAGTGATAAGTGCCTTTGCGCTGTACACTTTGTGTGCATAAAATATTTTTTTGCAAGTTCATAACTGTAGTAAAATTAAAAAAATCATGACGGAAAAGAAGATGGTGGATGTTAAGTATACATAGTAATAGAACAAGGTAAGTAGGTATTTTGTTTAAGCTTGAAATAAATTATTGTAGGTAAGTAATCCATTAATTGAGAGAAGTGACGACACTGATGTGTGGAGCTGAAGAGTCTGTTTGAGCATGTTGGCCAACTCCTTTGATCTGGGTACGATTTACCGCCATCGGACCGATCTCGCCCCAACACGTTCCAACATCGTCACACATTCACGAACTACCTCTCCACACGTGGAAGGTTGGACGAACAGTTGGAGTGTTGGACGATAGTTTGGAGCCGGCAAAATCAAGTTCACAAATGAAAACTTCCTTTGGTGCGTTCCGTTTCACGTTTATGTTTCGTTTGCTGGAAAGTATTTGAATATTTTTTATTAAGTCCTAAAAGTAACGTAAAAGTTACATTTTGACGCGTGTAACATGGAGGTAACATGAAAGGGTAAAAAGTAACATAAAATGTTACAAAAGTAACATTCTGGCAACGCTGCGTTGAACGTTTTTTTTTTTTTTTTTTTTGCGTCGAACGACCGATCGTTTCCTATTGAAACAATCGCTCATCCGGCAACCTTCCGGACTACGGGGGAAGGAGGCAGTGAATCCTCATGGATACCATTACAGCCGGCTGTAATGGTTATGTCGGACTCTTACCGACTAAACACTGCCTGAAAACTGCTGTTACCTGGACGGGTATTTCAGCATATCTGTGGCGACCACGTCCCTGGAGGGCCGTGGCGCAGGAAAGGCGTTGAACGCTGCGGTGGCCCGTTATATACCAGCCGCGCAGGGTGTGAGGTGTGGGGGGCGTTGACGATCGCTAGTGTCGTTATTATGCGGGTGTTCTATAGTGGACATTCTCGACATTCTCCCCCTCTGGTGCTCCGAAGTCGTCCCGACAGGAGTACCAGGATCCTTGAAAGGTCTTCCTCTGCGTCGAATGGGATTGATGGGTTTGGGTAGGACATTCTCTCTTCTTTCAATCTTTGTGATTGCTAATGTATGTTGTTTACCAATTATTGTTTTATCTGGTGAATATATAATCCAAGGATCTACACAATAGTCATCAGTAGCTGGTTCACGTAGACATATTGGATGTGGCGGTGTGTCTAATTTCTCAAGAATCCAACGTGGTCGCTTATTTTCTAAGGGTCCGTTGTCTTGGTTTTGAAGTGGTGATGGTGTGTTGCCCATCGGCGACAGCGTTTTGATTTGAAGTTTTTTCTCTCCCTCCCCCTGCACCAAAGCTGCTTATTTTACGTTGTTCTTGGTCATTTTGTGAAAAATACTCTCCTTTGCTTGACTAAATCAAATGAGGGTAGACAGATATAAATTAACGTCGGGCGCCAGATATAATGTTGGCGTAATCGATTCAATCAAACGACTGAGTTGCTCTTCGCTCATCACGATGTTATTTTGTGAAAATACCCTGCTTTCCTTGGTTAAATGAGGGTAGTCAGATATTTACGTTGGGCGCCAGATATAAGGTTCGGCGTATGAAATGATTTCCACGGTGTGCGAAGATAATATTATTTATTGTTATACTTGACAACATACAACAATGTAACTATACGTCATGTACTTCATACAGTGTAACCCTATTATGGACCTTGGGAAGGACGCGTGGCATACGCAACCCGATGTCCGTCTAGCTACGTTTAACTTGATGACGCGGGGCATCGATCAAGCCAAACACTGGAGACACTGAGCAGACTACGGGAGCAATCGTACTCGGTGCCGTCTAGCGAGCGACTGGCGTTGAACGCTGCGGTGGCCCCTTATATACCAGCCGCGCAGGGTGTGAGGTGTGGGGGGCGTTGACGATCGCTAGTGTCGTTATTATGCGGGTGTTCTATAGTGGTGTTACAGTACTTATTAAAATTTATTAAACGTGTAAAAGACCAATTCAAAATTAAATTGTACAATATTTTTTTGCATTTGAAAACATCCCATAAAATAAAATTTTTATTGTGTTCATTTATTTTTCTAGACAAAAGGACACGAGATAGCAAGTTTCATAAGATAGCGAGATATTTAAAAAAAAACTGCCATCATAAAAGTTAGGTACATTCACAATGGCGGTTAACTACGACTGATATTAGCATATCAATGCTGTAGTCACACAATGCTATATTTTTATGTTTAGTATCCAGTTTTACAATAACTGAAAACGTTATTTTCAACAAGCTATTCTGTGTTATTGTTTTTATTTTGTTGAAGGTAGTGTTATGCTAGAATACAGGGTGTTAGGGGCACCGTTGCAAAAACTTTAACCATGGCTTCAGGCCACCATGCTGAACAACGCACAGCAAAATTTTTTCGTCGGAAATGAAAAAAAATATTTCGACGTTCTTTACAAAAGGTCCCGATTATTGCTAAATTTGTATGAAAAGTCGTTTTTTTTTCATTTTTCTCAAAAATTCTTGCTGTACGTTGTTCAGCATGATTGTCTGAAGCCATGGTTAAAGTTTTTGCAAAGGTTACCCTTTGCAAAAAGGGGCACCTTTTTGCAAAGGGGCACTAACACTGTATATATACACACTTAATTGCTGGCTGTAGCTAAGCCGGTGATTAAACAATTCGTAAGTTCTGTAAGGGCCCTCGCCCACGGCGACTTTTTAAATAAATAAATAAATAATAATAAATAAATAACTTCTTACATTCACACCAATTATCTAAGCCCATTTTAAGTTCATTAAGAAACTGTATCATGGAAAACTTGATAACGGGTAAATATATACTTAAATACTTTTTGTTTGTAAATACATACTTAATATACATAGTTAACACCCAGACCATGACAAATAGACATGTTCATGCACACAAATATTTGTCTTGTTCGGGAATCGAACCCGAGACCGCTGGCGCAGAAAGACAGCAGGTGGGTAGCCTAATACCCCTGCGCCAAATCGGTCGTCAAAGGTTCGGTTTTGTAGCGACGCCATCGCGCGTCTCATAAACGCGCGACAGCATCGCTACTAACGCTTGTTAGTCGCATTTACAACGCGCTACTAACGCGCGGCAGTATCGCTACTAACGCGCGACTGTATCGCTACTAACGCACTACAGCATCGCTGCAAAAAGTCGCCGTGAAGCAAGTATGACCATGTGAGTTGTGAGAAGCCTATTTGAAGCATACATTGATTTTTTGCTTCAAGGAAAGTTGACGATAGGCTTGACGGCGGATCGTGTTACGGCAATAACTCAGCGACATGCGTCGCTCGGTTCGTCCGCCGCGCGACTGAAGCTCACGTTTCGCGTCTGCTTGGTCAAAGATAGCTAGATATTATTTTTATCGCGTTTTTACATTTAACCGACTCGTAACACAAAAGAAAAAGAAAAATAACACAATAAATATAAGTACCAACCAACCACTCCAAATAATCATATTTCGGATCATTCATAGAATACATCAATAATGTTTTATTATTTACTGCTTTGTTCACCAATGGGGAAAAACAAAAATATCTCAAAGTCCAGCGCGATAAAAGCTTGCCCGAGTCACAGAATTTTACGGCGATCTTTATAGCCCAATACAGTGTAAACGTTCGGACAATAAAATATATAATAAACATCGGATAACACCCTATACAAATTATAACAGTTGTAACGAAACGCCAGCACTCTGTTCTTTTTATTATCAGAACATTATGTAGGTACCTACGAGAACTGGTATTACAAATTATACGTTTAAATTCTATCATTTTTAATATTTTTTGAGCCAGAATGTGCGCTGTGCGCTGCTAATATCGTTTTTACCAGACTAGCGGCCGCCCGCGGTTTCACCCGCGTGGTTCCCGTTCCCGCTTGAATATTGGGATAAGAAGTATCCTAAGGCTATCTCTGTTGCAAATTTTATCCAGATCCGTTTAGTAGTTTTTGCTAGTAACAAACACCCATACATCCATACTCACAAACTTAGCCAGTCAGAGAAAAATAAAAAATAATATTTATTATTTCTTTAGGTTGACTTCCGAGCATCGCGGCCGATCGCAGCCGCGCGCGATCGATCGCGTGCGACTGACGCGCGCGGCTGATGCGACAATAGTCAGTGTATGAAAATGTATGGCGCCGCTTCCGAGGTATGCGACAGACGCGTGCGGCCTACGGTACTATAATGAAAATTTCTTTGTATTGTATAGATACTCACTTATCAAGACTAAAATCCATATTGTTTCTGACTTCACGCTTAAAAAAAGAAATTTCAGTCTCTTAAATCTCGGTGGGGTCGAAAACGCTTCGTACCGCCACAATGTCTGGTTTAGTATGAGGTCTAAAACGCCGCGTACCGCACCAATAGAAAGAATAGCTAATTCAGTGCCGCAGTGAGCGTGTTACAGAAAGGGCGTTTGCGCACTACACTGAATTTTACCGTCAGGCGGTCCGTTTTTTTAGGGACCGGCGCGCCGTGGCATGAAAAACACGGATGATTGGCTCGTGCAGTTGTCCGTCTTTTTACTCGCCGGGGCAGCGCAGTGATTACCCCCGGGGCGGGTGCCCCGCCCGCTCATGAATATCACGTTTTCAGTTCAATATCACAGTTTCAATGTTTCAAAGCCGAAACAACACGAAATAAATAAATTCTTACTATGTATTATAAATAATTTATGATTAAAATACAACCATCCGTTTTTTTCCGGACGGTAAAATTCAGTGTATCTCGGAACGGAAAAAAACGCACCGGAATGGGGAAAAGTAAAATGTCGGACGGTAAAATTCCGTGTAGTGCACAAGCGCACATATACATTCTATGGCCTGCTATATCGGACCGTAAAAAATCAGACTGCCGGACGGTAACATTCAGTGTAGTGCACAAACGCCCAAAAGGAGAGTTTATAAAAATCATCTCAATCCAGCGTTGACACATGAATTTTCTAACAGTGACAGACAACCATAAATTAGAGCTTAAAATAAGGAAGATGACAGAAAAGTGAGTATCTATACAATAAAAAGAAGTTTTCATTATAGTTACGGCCGCGTGCGGCCGACGTCTGTCGTCGGCCGCACGCGTCTGTCGCATACCTCGGAAGCGGCGCCATACATTTTCATATACTGACTATTGTCGCATCAGCCGCACGCGTCAGTCGCACGCGATCGATCGCGCGCGGCTGCGATCGGCCGCGATGCTCGGAAGTCTACCTTAAGTGCAATCGGGAAAATGAAAATTTGTACTTACAGTGAAATTTTTGAGGATTGCTTGTTCATCTCGGTTAGCTTGGAATCAATCGTCACAGAAATATAAAACGACGAAAACAAATTACAAGTATTTTCCACCGATGCACATGGTAGGACGTTTTACACAGTCCATCCCAGCCAAGACAGGTATTTTATTTGCGTTTACTATTTGTCAGCGTTCGAGGCCCAACAGAAACCACTCTCGAAGATGCTGTGATTCCGTCAAATGCTAAACAAATACGAACATTGTTTTCCGTAATTTTGTCTACGTCATGCTTCCTAGCAACCCATTGATTTAGGATACAAATATAAAGATCAGATTGAACGAAGAGAAGATGTATTACATCAGAAGTGACTTACAACATCGCATTTATAAAGATTTGAAAACTCTTCGGTCAATCTGAATTTAAGATATAGGACATCTATCGGGTCAGCGAGTATTTTATGTACAATTTTACGTAGGTATATAATGAATACTTAACTTGGTATTTAAAAGCAAATATACGTTTACATTTGTTGATATTCCATAATTTAATGTTATCAAACGCTTGAAATGGAATTCATCAGAATTAATTGGGGTTTAATTTGAATAAGTGAGTCAGATCGCAACCGAGTAAATTGAGTGGAAATTTAAAATTTAACAGTTCATTACGTTCAATTCGCATTATAATATTGACATAACAATACAATTTGTGCAGGTTCAAAGTAAAGGTCACAGCAGATATATCAACTCGTAAACGGATCGTAAACGTATTAACTCGAGTGGTTCAGTAGGTATTCTTTGTATGAAACTCCCTACTGCAACGCACACTACTCGAAATCGTAACGTAATCGCCTCGCCTCGGGACCAGGGAGCCGTAAGCACGGCGACGACGACGACGTAGCGACGCTGATCAGTGCCCCTAGTATGAGTTGATTTTAACTTGTCAATGTTTACGAAAACTATCGGATGAACTGCTCATGTCGGTAAAGCAGTCAAAGGACATGAAAGAGATAGAGCGATAGTTTTCGATTACGAATACAGTTGGCCAAACTCATACTAGGGGTACCGGTTTGGTTACGTCACAGTATTAAGATCTATCACTGTGGCGTCATCATCATCATCATTTCAACCGTACGACGCCCACTGCTGGGCATAGGCTTCCCCCAAGGATCTCCACAACGATCGGTCCTGCGCTGCCCGCATCCAGCGGCTTCCCGCGACCTTGAGCAGATCGTCGGTCCACCTTGTAGGGGGCCTGCCCACGGAACGTCGTCCGGTTGGTTCGCGGTCGCCATTCGAGAACCTTTCCGCCCCAACGGCCATCGGTTCTCCGCGCTATGTGTCCCGCCCACTGCCACTTCAACTGAGCAATTCTTCGAGCGATGTCGGTCGTTTTAGTTCTCCTGCGGATCTCATCATTTCGGATTCGATCGAGCAGGGAAATACCAAGCATTGCTCTCTCCATTGCTCGCTGGGTAACCTTGAGCCTTCTTATGAGACCCATAGTAAAAGACCACGTCTCGCTTCCATAAGTCATAACTGGCAACACACACGGTCAAATACCTTAGTCTTGAGACATTGAGGAGTTTTGGACGAAAATATATGCCGGAGCTTCCCAAACGCTGCCCATCCGAGCTGGACACTGTGGCGTAAGTGTATATATTCTTTGACTGTGGTTACGTGCTAGTGCTTACGTCTAGTTGACACCTGGTTGACAGCGAGGCGAAAGGCGATACCGTGTCTATCCCTTTCCGAGTTGATCTATCTGCTGTGACCTTAAAACTACTTATTCAAACATTTCCTCCATCAGCCTCATCACCTAAGTGGTGATAAGACATCAGGAGTGATGAAGGCTAAGTGCAAAACCGTTGGATATAAAAATTTAACCGCCTTCAAACAAAAACTGCCAACATAAACTCACTTCCCAAAAAAAACGTAAAAATAAAAAATAAATTGAATCATTCAATTCAAAGGACGAAAGCGCGGGACTTTCACACATAATATAATTAACATATAAACATAATAATTTCACATATAAACATAGCGAATAACAAGGAGTGCAGCAAATGGAACTATTCTGGAAACGGTCGTATGAAGACATCAGACGACTCTTCGTGCTTTCTAGCACCTGGGGTCCATCGCACTAAATTCTGAACGATAAAACTGAATTTGAGTCGTAACCATTGCGTTCGTGTTTATAGAAGCAGCATGATTCCATTTCGATCAGGTTTACAGAAAACTGCACTGCATGGTCTTATTATAGAAATAGGGAGCCGACCGATTGATTTGACGACCGATTTGGCGCAGGGGTAGGCTATCCACCTTCTGCGCCAGTGGTCTCGGGTTCGATTCACGAACAAGACAAATAATTATGTGCATGAACATGTCTATTTGTCTTGGTCTGAGTGTTTACTATGTATATTAAGTATGTATTTACAAACAAAAAGTATTTAAGAATATATTTATCCGTTATCAAGTTTTACATGATACAGTTTCTTAATGAAATTAAAACGGGCTTAGATAATTGGTGTGAATGTAGGAAGTTACTTATTATTTATATTTATTTTTTATTATTCTTCTCTTCCATACGTATTCTTTGAACTCTGTTTTCTATAGTTGACTGTACAAACCGTATTGAAATCAAGATTCGTCTTAGCCTCTACCATTTCAAAAACTTCTTATGAAAACGTCACAAACATTTCCACACCAACAAAATTAACTTCACCAGTTACAATAAATCCGTCAAAGCCCAATACATCGCACCTTACAAATTTGAATTACTCTCTTGAAAAAGCGTTTCGCGCGCGTCGTTTAATATTTATTATCCTATTTCCTGAAAAATCTCGACGATTTCCTTAAAGTACCGTGGGACCATCAGTTCGACACATGAATTTATTGGCCAATAAGTCGCCTCCTGGCTGCCTCGTAAAATGAAACAATAAAGGATATAGGAAGCTGTGGTGAATCGCAAGTGATCCAATTAAGGGTAGAGATGAAGTCGCATCATTATAGTTGTATAACGCCCAAACATTCGAACGGTACTCAACTTTTTCATTTGCAAGCCTCATAGAGGTAGTGCTCTACTCTCAACATGTCAGAGTCAAGATTTTTTCTGAACTTTAACTGTCTCTAATATATTCATATTGCACTAATAATAATATAACTATAGAGATATGAAGAACAACCCTTTTATAAACATTAATACTTTAAGAAAGCTTTATCCAACTGCACACTACCTAATACTTCCGATAATTTTGAAAAGCCTAAATTTAGAAAATATTTTAACCTAAATCCAGATACCAGTAAAAAAACGGTTTTGCTAATAATACACACAAATTTATTGTTTTAACAAAAACTCGTGTAGCACTAAAACGAGTAGAAAAAATTTACTTGATTGAAACTTGCTTGCTTTGTGTCATTATTTTTGAATCAGAATTTTGTGAAATCCATACTAATCCATACTAATATTATAAATGTGAAAGTGTGTTTGTTTGTTTGTTTATTTGTTTGTCCGTCTTTCACGTCAAAACGGAGCAACGGATCGACAAGATTTTCGGTATGGAGATAATTTGAAAGCTGGAGAACATAGGCTACTTTTTATCCAGGAAAATTATAAAATAAAAATGGTAATTTTGTATAGAAAACCGTTAAACTGTAATACTTCACACAACTGTCATTTCTTAGCCGCTTCCAAAGAGAAGGTATGTCAAAGAGTATGTAATCCCTGACATTTTTGCCGCTTAGGATTTCTTTTTTTTTAATAAGTGACATTGGGTCAGGCAGGTGATACGAAGTTCCTGTCCAATAAAATTTATATGGCAAAACAACGTTTGCCGGGTCAGCTAGTTATCTCATAATCTTTGAGTCTTGCAAGGGTTTATTTATACATACCGATTTGGGTATTGAAGTTTTTGTGCTCTTTTTAGGGTTCCGTAGTCAACAAGGAACCCTTATAGTTTCGCCATGTCCGTCTTGTCTGTCCGTCTGTCCGTCCCCAGCCTAGCTCATAGACAGTACTAGAAAGCTGTAATTTCATAGGCGAGTCCGACTCGCACTTGGCCGATGTTTTTTTAATATATTGTTTTAACTAACTCTAAATTCTAAATTCTAAATTCAAAATCATTTATTCATTTAAGGCTGATACAGCACTTGTGAACATCAATGAAGCTACGCTATCGGTTCGCAAATCCTACGGCGGGAGGCCTTGTAACGAGAAGAAACGGCAAGAAACTCGCCAAAGGCTATTCTTTTCTCCCTGTCATATTTCATACAGAGTCGTCAAATTGAAAAGTGACTTTAACATAATATAATATGTAAAGTCACTTTCCATCATAAATTAATCTTAAATTTAAAAACAAAACAAAAAACCCGGTAATCATAGCGGTAAATAATTTTCAATAACTAAGAAATAGACACCCAAAAGGTAGTTTTTTTTAAATACATACCAACCAAAAACGTAGCGAATAAAATAATAAATATAAATGCCAAACAAGGGTAATAAAACTTTGAATAGTTTAAGAACATAAGAGTCAATAATAAACAGTGCCATACAAGCCACGATAAAATAAAACTAATAAGTAACAATAAAACATAAAAAAATCTGCATATTTTGAGACAAGAAGCCAGGAGCAGACCCATCCCACTGGTGGCACCCGTTCACGAGCATGACGCATGAACCAGCCATCGCTTCGCTCAACCATATTTTAGGGAACGTAACGACCCGCCTCACACGACACCACCGCAGAAATGTTTACAGAGAGCATGACATACTCAACTACGTTTAGTTCTACGCCCTTGCTGACCCGTTAGTCACGTGTTAACTAATAAATATACGAAAAACGTAGCTATTCAATCAGTGTAAGTAGCATAGTCTAGACTGACTGAACAAAATATTTTTAACCGACTTCTAAATCAAAAAGGAGGAGGTTCTCTATTCGTCTGTATGTATGTTTTGTCTCTTTTTTTTTTTTTTGTGTATGTCCACCGATTACTCGAAGACGGCTGAACCGTTTGAAATGGTTCAAACGTTATTACATCAGGTTGGTTTCCAAGTTGGTCCCATTTTTTGAAATTTTGAAATCGGTTCAGGAAATCTTGAAAATACTGTCGTTTTCGTTACCACTTTATGTAAATTTAATACGTATCTTTAGGCATAACTCCTTTGTTTATAAACCGATTTAGATGATTCTTGTTTTGTTAAAAAGGGGATACCTCAAGGTATTTTAACCGACTTCGAAAAAGGAGGTTTTCAGTTTGATCACATACCTATTTACCAGAAAACACGTAAATTGCCTGCACGATGCACTAAAAAGAGTGAAATAAAAATAATTTTTATAAAAAAATTAAACCGCCTTCAAAAAAACCACATCAAAAAAGTAAGAAATAATTCCTCACCAAATAAACAACGTAAGTACTTTGAAGTCGGGCGGGTTTTAACAAAAACAACAAAAAATTGTACTTACATGTTTTACGCCCGACTTCAAAGTACTTACGTTATTTATTTGGTGAGGAATTATTTCTTACTTTTTTGATGTGGTTTTTCAATGCAACAAATTGATAGACAACTTTTCTAGAAAACAAATATTATTTGTAATGTTTTGTTTAGCTTTGTTACATACTTATAATCAGTAATATCTTTGAAAAATACATCTTCTTGTAACGCTATGAGGTAAATATTATAAAATACCTAACAGACCTTTTCTTTGAAACAGGCACCCTGCTTTTCGAATATTGTAAGGGGTTCATAAATTATCAAGCGTTGGCACGTTTATTCTATAAAATTGATCTGCAACACAAAGTATAGTACCCACTTGTGACCTTTTCTTGTCTTGAAGAGCGAACTATCGCTAGAAATAATATAATAAATAATACGATTGTCCTGACATTAATGGCTTGCGCAAGGCTCGTGTCAGGTTACAGTGAGTTTTGGGTTATGACCAAAAAACGAAGGGTGTACGTACGAACTAGGCAGGTAGCAAGATGAGAGACGGTCGGAGCAAGACGAGCGGGAGATAGGATTCGAAGCGAGGACGCGCGTGCGCACAGACGTAAAATCACAAATTAATAGGGTGCCGAATATTAATTAGTTAGGATTAAAAGTTAGTGTTAACTAAGTATATTTGGTCGGAAGGTGCTACGAGTGGGTTAGGAGTTTAGTGCACAACACAAGCTACTCCAGGCCTAGTAACTTCATCTTTTCCCTAACAAACCGGTGAGTTCATCATGAATATTAATATTTGGTTTTTAATGCTTTGCCTGATGTTAGGGCTGACTCTAAGGTGTGTCGCCGCCTTTGCCAGTTGGCTTGGCGGTTCTTATTAAACATGGGGTGGGGTTTACTAAACAATATGACTTACACACATCCATTACACCTACTTCACAAAGACATATTCTTGGAGTTGGAATGACAGTCAGAGAGAGCATTATGGCTATTGTCCATTCGCGGATTTCTTTAATTTAAATAAGACAGAAGAGGCACGTTGTAATGGGTTGGTGCCATTGGTTACCGCGGATGGCGTTAGAAGTCTAGAAAATATCTAGAATTCTAATGGGCGGGGCGGTAACCCCTCCCCCAAGGGGGAGGCTGCTCAGAGTTTAATATTCGACCTTAGTAGGACCTGTAATTTATGTCCACTTACAGGGCCTGGGTTAGTGGAGTTGAGTCACATTTTGGTGCACCGTGGCCAGAATCCCGTCAATATATGTGTTAAAACTATTTGCACAACGGGAATTTAGTATAAAAATGGCATAACGTAAGGGCATTAAAGGCGATCACTGCTAAATAAATAAAATAGGGTATTGAATAACTAAACATTCAAACATTCCGAATGAAATAAAATGGAATTTGCTTGGAACAACAGTCATTGTTAACATTGTTTCGTTTAGCCTAAGATACGGTATAAAAAAAGGTTGCTCTTTGTAACGTAATTTAGAAAGTAGGTAACAAAAAAAAGGAATGATGAGCGGTCAAACGTTTAAGACACGTGCAACGTATATTGTATTATTGTATTATATATGGTTGTCCATAAAAAACAAAGCTTTGCGCCAGTTTCACGTGGCTGGGTAACTTGTTATTGTTTTATATAGGTATTATGATGATGAAAAGCAAAACTATAGAAATATCATTTTTTCCAATTGTTGAAATTAAGCACTAAAACTTGTAAGGTTGGGCAAATAAACATTATTTAGTCCTTCAGAATTAAAACCCAAAACCAAATCGGTTATTTCAAAACATGTGCTTTAAATATAGATCCTGAGGGTAAAATAATTATGTAGCGTTACATATCAGCCATACACAAATGGCGTACAAACATTTGAATAGAATAGAATATACTTTATTTGCTCCAAACACGGTATTTAAGTTACATAGTTTAGTAGGTATAACGTTTATATACATACTGTGTGACTTTGCAGAATGTAATTAACTTTTGTCTTGTTAGTCGCCTACTGAGAAAATAGTATAGTTACTGATAACAAGTACTATGTCGGATCAGATAGTGACGCGCCGGGGCCGTAAGCGTAAAGCAGGTCAACTGGATTTGAGTACTTAATTTTCAATATTTTTAATTTAAAAATTGCATCGGTATTACAAAACAAAATGTTCAAAATTAAAATAATAATTAACAAGGAAATAATGTTCGGGAAAACACTAGGTCGTGTGTAGAACAAATAGGTTCAGATACATCAAGACAAAGGTTTAGTTTAGAGATTTTTGTCAGGAAATTAGATCAGATAACCAAAAGGCCAAATCCTTAGAAAGCATAAGCGTTGATTGACACCGGTAGTCAAATAACGGGTTTTACGACTGAATTATACAGGTATATCAAAACTCAGGTTGATGTGTTATCTGAAGTGGTGATACAAACTGGTCATGTATAGTGCGTTCGGACCTAAAAGTGAGGGCTTAATACGATCAATTCTATTTGACGTAGGGGTTGTCGATGTCCGAATAGAAATACCTGTTCTAGTTTTGCGGAAATTACCGAGATCTATAATACTAGGTTTTAAATTGGTTAGAGAGGGTTAAAGGCGTGATTAGATGTTGTCCTGACATAAACTTAAAGATTAAACTCTTAGAAGTAATAACGAAGGCTATAATCGGTTCTTGTAATGATACTGAAGGATTGCGAGGAATGTTAAACTATCGAAATAATAGATATACCTAATGAACCCAACGTGCACATGGAAGTTGCGACTTTGGTTTGCGTGGGGAATTATAATAAGACAATGGGGTGTAGTAAACCAGCTGAATTGACGTACGAAGACTTTATTGCTTTTACAAATGAGCGCGGAACATAAAGACCTATTGTTACCGGTATTACAAAAATGTAGATTACTTTATACAAAAGCTCGGGCTAACAATAAATACGTTTACGAGATAAAAAGGACCGTTGAAAACACTTGGTTTTTAAAACATAGCTTTGATGATACGCAGCTGTGTTTCTAAGATTAAGTTAGACTATAGTCTAAAATGTAAGGTACTATGAAGAATTTTGATATAAGTTAGCTAATATGTTATTATTAATCTTCAGTATAGGATTACACACCGTAAAAACATTCTCCGTTCATAAATCTCAAGTTCAATGTTTTCAATTCCATATTGCGGAACCTGGGACTCCCGAGTTGCTGCGGGGACAAATCCCCGATTCCGCTGTGTCGTTTCCCGTTGTCACTCCAGCTAGAAACCAGCACCCAGTGAAGGCTATCCCAATGGTGGAAGGCCAGCAGTGGAAGGTCGGCAGAACAAATTGCCGGATATACTTAAGTTAAGTATTCATACTAAAATATGGTTTAATCTTACTCCTGTCCTTAATATGAAAACATTTCATTCTATTAGGCTTGCGATAAGTATTGTTTGGCCACAACGGTCAGTTAAACAAGTTAACGATTTTTAATTATCTATATTCTAGATAACTAGGATTGGATATAGAAGCTACGGGGAGAGATCTTGGCATATTAAATATAATTTAAAAAAAATGTGTAGATCACATAGATTTATAGTAAAGCTTTTCAGAATAATAATAATAAAAATGCGGGTTCGAGCCTCGCAAATAGCTAACTGTGTTATTTTAAAGTAAGCTATTATACATCAATTATCTGTCTTATATAATAACCATGTTCATTGTCAGTTTTGTTTAGGAGTTCTACATTTACTGGAAATAAAACCATGCGGTCAAAGGTTTCCGATTTACCATTATGAGACAGGTACTTATCTTCTTTAAGTTAGCATAAATTGTACTATTCCAGCAGCACAAGTTATGATTGAAGGTGTGTGGATTAAACGTTGGGATTTAATAGAAATAGATAAAGCATTCTTACTGCCACTCATTTTGGAATTCTTTAACAATGCCTAGCTTGTATTGAAAGGGCCACACCACGCTGGCCATTAAACTGGTGCGGTATCCAGATGTTACTCCAAAAATAGGTACAAATAGAAAAAAAGGGATGCATTTATCATTTAGCCTTAAAGAAAAAAAAGGTTGGGTTTTTCGAGTTTCTAAATAATACTTTGATGACCTCCGTGGCCGAGTGGGATACGCACGGGTTTTCAAGGTGCTACTATCTCTGAAGGTCCCGGGTTCGATTCCTGTAGATACGGAAAAAATATTTTGTCTCAAATAAATCATATATTCAGTCGTCGCTTTGATAAAACAACTGTCGTTTCTAAGATAAACTTAAAGTATTAGTTAGGAATGTAAATTACTATTTAGGTTAGGATATAAGTTAGGTAATAGATTATTATTAATGTTTAATTAAGGTAGTACACTCAGTAAAAATATTTTTCGAATAAGGAAAATAATATGTCTCAACCACGCTGTTTTCATATGACTCGGGGACGCTGCACGCTGTGTGAGGATAAGTCGTGGGTTTGCTGATGGCAGCTGCGGTTCTGCATCGGTCACATGCCGGCAAATAAGTTAAGTATCGTTATAATTTATTTTAACGTTTCTTGTCTTTGAAGTAGGGAGGCACTACACTTAGGTTGCTATTAATAATGCTCATCGGTCGCAATGGTTGGGGTTTTGTATGAAAGTTGTAAATTTAAGTATTAAATTTAGTACGTATTATTCAATAAAAGGTTGTTATGTATTTTACAAATTATATGCAACAAAAGGTACCTGCTATCAATATGAAACAGTGAAATATAAATATAAGACAGTATAGAACACATTAGAGTTATAATAATTACGCATGGATTGATGCAACAAATAGCTACATAAAATAATATTACGAGTTCGATTCTCGTCAGATAAAGTTTGACTGTGTGTCATTAAGTGGAAAT
Organism: Crambus lathoniellus; assembly: GCA_949710035.1. Classification (NCBI taxonomy): domain Eukaryota; kingdom Metazoa; phylum Arthropoda; class Insecta; order Lepidoptera; family Crambidae; genus Crambus; species Crambus lathoniellus. The sequence goes on along the minus strand of OX453310.1, from coordinate 5,411,155 downwards.
TAAGCTATCTTTTCAATTCATCTGTTTTACAAATTATTTATTTTAATGTAAGGTGTAAAAGTTCTACAGTGTTAGGACTTAAAACTACAGACTTGAACTAGCATAAGTCTACTAATATTATAAGTGTGAGAGGTTGAGAGGGTGTTGGTATGTTTGTTACTCTTACAAGCAAAGGAATGTTGTACGGATGAAGCTTACAGTAATATAGATATATTATGTACATTGAATAACATATAGACTATACTGTTGTAACAGTATTCACGTGGAAGCGGGTGCTACAAGAGAAAAACTACGAAGAACGGCTAATAAGTAATATTGCTGTTTCAGCAGTATAATGATAAGGTTGGAGAGATAACAAACCTGCATAAAGCAAAATGCCAGGAAATTATAGACTATAACTAGGTTTACACTTTATGGCAACCCTTGGAGTGATAGAAATGTAAATAGAAATATCTATTGCACAAAATAATAACAGTTGGTGTGAAAATGGTTTCAATTCAGGTTATGTCCAAACAAATACAAATACAAATGGGTTCAAAACATTGATAAACGTAAAGATTGAGAATATTGAAGATGGAAAACGTAAAGATATTTAATAATAGGTTAGTGATATAAAAATATTCTTTTTTTAGTTGTAAAGATTTAGGTAATTGTGGGGTTGAACGAAGAAGGAGCTATGGTTATTAGCGTTATTGGGCTATCAGCGTAAACTAACACAAATAAATAAATAAATGATTTCTTACAAGCACACAAAAGTTTTAGGCCTATGTAAATTAGATAAGAATAAGACTGTGTCATGAAGACTCGATAACTAATAAATATATTGTACTTCAATACTAAAGTATTTAAGTGTGTGTGTTATTAAGTTGTAAGTTCTCAAAATAAATATCCGTTTGTATGTAATTTTCATATCACGGCGGTGTGGCACGGCGGTGTGGCACTGGAGCATCATCGTACCACCAGCAGCGCCATAGAGTAGCTGTTGACTGCAGTTGAGCCTAAAGCTGAACACGCAACGTTGTTATCCAGCGCTGATAAAGCAGTATGAACGTTCCTTGTAGATCAAGAACAGAACCAAAAGGCCAGATAAGTTGCATGCTTTGCAATACAATAGTAGCAACTCTCACATCCTTAACAATGTCTCGTTTCGTATAAATCTATTTCTTACAATAGGATAAATCAAAATAATGATTTAACTTAATAATTTAGTTTGGAGTGATCCTATTGGTAGTGGTTGTACAATTATCAGTTGAAACAGGAAGGTTAAAGACTCATAACATATTTTTTTAGAATCCAATACGTACAGATAGGCTGTGGCTTATCATGATAAAAGTGTTTTCATGACTGTTGTTCCATGTGTTAGATTCCATGATGCATCCTCCTAAATGCGTAGGTAGGGAAAAAGCAATTAACTAAATCTGGGTATGAATCATACGATAATTGAACACTATTTTAAGAATTAAAGAATAAGTCTTATGGTTAACTAAACCAATCTATGAATTGTGAAAAACACAAGAGGCTTTGATTTGCAATCCATTTTAAGTAACTCGCTAAACTTACTTACTTGAAGTAATAATAAGGAGTGTATAAAATATCGAGAACGTCTCGTAAGATCTTATAAGAAACATAATACCCCAAGTAATCTTATAAGAATGTATAATTATGTACAAGATTTAAATCTTATAAGTACAAAAAAAAAACACGGGTTACAAAAACCTATCTATCCATATACATCCCGAACTTACAGCTGAGACGTACATAGTAGGTATTTTTTTAATCTATTTATCAATGATAATGTTTTAACTGGGTGGTGTATCACTTACCGCAATCTTACTATTCTTCTAAACTACAGATTCATTTATGTATAAGAAACGGAATTTTAAATAGATCTCAAATAGCTTTAGTAAAGGTCGATATCATATGAGGTGAAAATCAATTATTTCTATAAATGCAATCAGGAAGTACGAGGGAGATTCATAAAAAAAAATGGATATCACTAAATTATTATACACTAGCGAATCCTCCCGTGGGAGTGTCGGGATGGAGTGTGGCCTGTGTGGCTCGTGGGGGAGTGTGGCTTTCTGATGGTCGGGGAGGTTCTTGGGTCGGTCCGGTGGTTCCGGAGCCTATTCGATGCAAACGGACGGGCTGTCGCGTCTTTCCTCTTTGTAGTATTAGTATAGATAAAAAAGTAGTTATGACCAGCAGTGGCCGTCGTTTGGCTGACGTGATGATGAGGGTGATGAAGTAGTTATGACACCTTCCTAATGTATAGGTAATAGGGCACAATGCATTACGCATTTAATCTGGGAATTAAAAAGTAATAATATTTAAAAACGTAATAATTTTTATTTCTATTTGAGAATATTGGTTTTTATGAATTAATTACAGAAATTGCAGTTATGAACGTTGGATGTACCGCGTGGTGTTCAACCTAGACTGCCCTACCATAGCGCTCACAACGTGCGCATGGCGCTGAGCGCATCAAAATTACTAAGTGAGATTACTAAATGATATAGTTAGCTACTCAAAATGTCAAAACCACGTAATTATTGTGCAATGTATGGGTGTGGTTCTTTTAATTGGTGAAAGACGAACAATTCAGTTTCTTAGGATTAAGGGATAACGTGCAGCCTATGTCACTTTCCGGCCCATAGGATATCTCCATTCCGGGAATCATTTCGACTCATTGCAGTGTGAAGGAATGAGAAGCCAACGAGCACGCTTCCGCATTGTTAATATGATGATCATATTATTATTAAATTTATATTAGCCTAATTTAAGGCGAAGATATTTTCACTTTGACATAATAACTGTTTAGTAATCTGTGCCGCAAGCCCAACCCTAAACGTAGACAAAAAAGGGGTTAGGATGTATGCAATAGAAAGAAATGCAGCGTCTGGGTGAATATAACCGTGCGTAATTTGGCACCGTACACGCTGAGACCTACTTTATTGTGTTGGAGTTGGTATTTGTTTGAATGGTTTTACGGAGTGCGGCTGCTGTGCTTGCGCTGTTATTTGTTTTGTGGTACGGCAATAATGACAAGGAGATATTCATTAGGGACTAAATATACCTACATGGTATCATATAGAAATGAGGCATATACATATGTTGTGCAAAGCAAATCGCTATTTGCAAAAGAGTAATTTGATAAATAACAAAGACTTAAATACTGTAGTATTACAACGAGTTACCACAATTCATGGCGATGTTTTAGGACATGAACCTAATTATTATTTGGCGTAAGGCAAATAAGCCTGTTGCCGGAAATAACACGACTAGTTGGTATCTAATTATAGGACAAATAATATCCACATGTAACGATAATATAGGTATTTTATTTGGCTCAAGTTGATTAAGACGTCCAAACTTCCAAGGTATTTAGAAAATATTAAAAGGGTTAAATTAATTGCGTAAGGTTTGATACAAAAAAATGCTTCAAATTGCGAATTTATTAAAAGAATATAGCTGTTAATGTATTTACATACGTCCTATCGTGAAAATACTACTACAGGCATGCCCTCGTCTTATTTTCAGAGGGGGGAATGTAACGCTATGAGGTAAATATTATAAAATACCTAACAGACCTTTTCTTTGAAACAGGCACCCTGCTTTTCGAATATTGTAAGGGGTTCATAAATTATCAAGCGTTGGCACGTTTATTCTATAAAATTGATCTGCAACACAAAGTATAGTACCCACTTGTGACCTTTTCTTGTCTTGAAGAGCGAACTATCGCTAGAAATAATATAATAAATAATACGATTGTCCTGACATTAATGGCTTGCGCAAGGCTCGTGTCAGGTTACAGTGAGTTTTGGGTTATGACCAAAAAACGAAGGGTGTACGTACGAACTAGGCAGGTAGCAAGATGAGAGACGGTCGGAGCAAGACGAGCGGGAGATAGGATTCGAAGCGAGGACGCGCGTGCGCACAGACGTAAAATCACAAATTAATAGGGTGCCGAATATTAATTAGTTAGGATTAAAAGTTAGTGTTAACTAAGTATATTTGGTCGGAAGGTGCTACGAGTGGGTTAGGAGTTTAGTGCACAACACAAGCTACTCCAGGCCTAGTAACTTCATCTTTTCCCTAACAAACCGGTGAGTTCATCATGAATATTAATATTTGGTTTTTAATGCTTTGCCTGATGTTAGGGCTGACTCTAAGGTGTGTCGCCGCCTTTGCCAGTTGGCTTGGCGGTTCTTATTAAACATGGGGTGGGGTTTACTAAACAATATGACTTACACACATCCATTACACCTACTTCACAAAGACATATTCTTGGAGTTGGAATGACAGTCAGAGAGAGCATTATGGCTATTGTCCATTCGCGGATTTCTTTAATTTAAATAAGACAGAAGAGGCACGTTGTAATGGGTTGGTGCCATTGGTTACCGCGGATGGCGTTAGAAGTCTAGAAAATATCTAGAATTCTAATGGGCGGGGCGGTAACCCCTCCCCCAAGGGGGAGGCTGCTCAGAGTTTAATATTCGACCTTAGTAGGACCTGTAATTTATGTCCACTTACAGGGCCTGGGTTAGTGGAGTTGAGTCACATTCTTCTTCTTCTTAGTCGGTATCTCCATTGCTGAAGGTCGTGTCCAAAGTGAAATGCTTAGGCCCGATGTACTAAGCTCTTCCACGTGGTTCTGTCCTCGGCGGTCTTAATGGCTTTTAGTATTGGCAGGCCAGTCAGCGTTTTGATTTGGTCTGACCGGGTAGGCGAGCGACCGCGGGGCCTTTTTTCGTCAACCTGACCAACTACCAGAAGTTTTTCATTAGAAAAATACATAAGTATACAGTTAGTAAAAAAAACAGTAAGTACAGAGATTTTAGGGGATGATAGTGTCCATCAATACGAACAATTTTCACTATGGGGCAAACAACGGAATTGCGAAAAAAAATAACTGTTCCATACATTTCAGTCGAGTCAATGTTGTACTTTTGTATGGAACAGCTGATTTTTTGTTCGTGATTCTGTTGCTGGCCCCATAGTGAAAATTGTTCGTATTGATGTACACTATCATCCCCTAAAATCTCTGTGTTTTTTTTTACTACCTGTATAGTTAATACGGTATTTTACTGATTTTTTTTTTATTTCTTTAAAATGTTTTTCGAAATATTAGCTACACAAAACAAGTTTTCATTTTGAATTATCTTGAATATTTTCAAAGATTATAATTAGACAAGGACAGGACGCTATCTTAGTGACGTCAGTGAGTTAGAAGCGTCATAGTCACGCCATAGAAGATTTCGTTTTAGAAAGAGACAGCTATAGTCAAAATCAAACAGACTATAATTCTTTTATTATAAAACAGATTCAAATTATTTTTTCACATTTGGTATTCTTAATTGCAATATTTTTTAACGTCATCATTAAATATCTACATTTCAACAACAGTAAAATACCCTATTGATTCGGTGCCGGTATTTTGCACGGTCAAACATCTCCTTTGTTTTCCAATTTTGCAAGGTCAGTTGTCGGCGAAATACGTGTAGAGTAGTCTAATCGGTTAAGGTGCAAGGTGTCTCACTATCTTGTTATCTGCAGCTGCAGGTATTGTGCACTGACAGTTTTGTGGTGTGCATGTGCATTTTATGCGGAAGTAAGCTACATACATCTCTTTCTTCACAATGAGTAGGGCTTCCGCCAAGTGACGCCTGATTCAATCAAATACTTTGAAAAATTATCAAGTGCGAATCCAGCTATAAGTATTTTCAGTAAATGATGAGAAAATAATTTATTGCTACGCTGATTTACCTAAATACGACTGTCTATACGGTTTTAGTTTATCCAGTGTTCCATGATTATGCTATTGTTATGGTGCTCCTACATTGTTCTCAGTTTTGTTTTACATTCCGAACAGAATATAATAATTTCTAACGTTTGGTAGTAATTTGTGGAAGCATCATTAAAACAAATACAAAAATTAAAAATTCTGCTTTCGCAATACTTGATTAGGTGATACTGATAATTTTCTTAAGCAAGAATGAAATTCATTAATGAAATTATACGCACTTATCCATAAAATAAAAAGAGTTCGAAGACTAATGAGGAACCGTGTTTTTTCATTAATTAGTAAAAAGTAGGTAACATGAAATTAATAAAATATAATTAAGCGTAATTAGAAATTTAACAACAAGAAGTAGGTTCGTCTTCTAAACATTTTCACGTGTTGTAGGTAAGTATTGCCACAGGCACAAAAATAACCTGACTGGCCAATATTATAAGTAAGCGTACTCTTTTGCGAATATTAGCATTGATTGACGACCGATTTGGCGCAGGGGTAGGCTACCTGCCTTCTGCGCCAGAGGTCTCGGGTTCGATTCCCGAACAAGACACATATTTGTGTGCATGAACATGTCTATTTGTCTTGGTCTGGGTGTTTTCTTTGTATATTAAGTATGTATTTACAAACAAAAAGTATTTAAGTATATATTTATCCGTTATCAAGTTTTCCATGATACAGTTTCATAATGAAATTAACATGGGCTTAGATAATTGGTGTGAATGTAAGAAGTTATTTATTTATTTATTTATTGACATAATGGTCACGGAAATACTTTAGTGCTGTGCCCAGCACCTAATAGAGAATTTAAAGGAGCAGATGATTGCCCGTCTTTTTATCATCATGTATAAAGAGTCATCATGATCATTTCAACCGTACGACGCCCACTGCTGGGCATAGGCCCCCCCAAGGATCTCCACAACGATCGGTCCTGCGCTGCCCGCATTCAGCAGCTCCCCGCGACCTTGACTAGATCGTCGATCCACCTTGTAGGGGGCCTGGGGGCCGATTCTCAGGCAATCGAGAAAAGTTCACATTTATAAGCTCGAAATTCAAATATATAACACAGTTTTTGTATTGTCAGAATTTCACAATCGAAAAAGTTCGATCGAAAACCAGTCGAACGCTACGAGTGGTAAAAACCAATACTTAGATATTCTTATACGAACTTAGCTGTCAAAATGAATTTGTTGTCATGTGGGACAGCTTAGTTTGTTTGAAACGTTCTAGCTTTTCAATAGAAACCACAAACAAAATGTTCGACATACGAATGACCACACTGAAAAAAAAACCACAAACAAAATGTTCGACATACGAATTACCACACTGAAAAAAATCGAATGCCTGAGAATCGGGCCCCTGACCACGGAACGTTGTCCGGTTCGCGGTCGCCATTCGATAACCTTTCAGCCCCAACGCCCATCGGGGGATCATAATAAAGAATGATACAGATAATATAAAACGCATTGTTTTTATTAAAGTGAAACTAATACAAATATAATCGTCTTTAACTTATCAACAAAGTTGTAATTTTCTCAATGCCATGTAAACGTTTTAAAACCAAATAATAAATGAAATTTTTAAAATATATTTTTTTCAGCAAAGCTGTTGGAATTAAATATGAAAGCTAGAATAAACATAACTAATTCTGTTTAAACACATATTTGACTAACATGAAATGTCGCACTTTATTAAATCGAATTAAGTTCTAAGTTTTCTACGAAGTTATTCTATTCACATTTAACATAAGCACTATGGCACCGAAATGAAATTGCTATTAAAATTTCCACCGAACGGTAGATAAATTAGTTTGTTATTCAGAGCACGGGAGGGGGGATTTTGAGCCAATTCCCTTTTTGATCTCTCCTCTGCAAACAACAGAACTCTGTCACGGCAACAGACGGATCCCGTCTTTGCATAAAATATTAGGCTGTGTGCTACGATCTTGGAAATACACGGTAGCGTAACTGGTGGCTCTGTGACGGTTTTTGTTTTTCGCTTTGAGTAAAAAAATGCATGCATTTATTTAATTTAAAACAGGAAAATGCGCGCCTTTTTAGGATTCCGTAGGCAAATGGAAAAAAAGGAACCCTTATAGATTCGTCATTGTCTGTCTGTCTGTCCGTCCGTCCGTATGTCACAGCCACTTTATTCCAAAACTATTAAGACGACACAAATAAACTTGGTACAAAGATGTATTCTGTAAACCACTTAACAACATGTAGGTACACATTAATAAAAAAAATATAAGATGAGGCTGACCATACATGGAACTGAAACCAAAAAAAAACAAAAAGCCGTTTAAGGGTTCCTCTTTTAATGGCAAAAAACGGAACCCTTGTAGATCGTGGAGACCCACGTATACGAGATATACCGGGGTAGAACCGTATTGTATAGTTGTGACCCTTATTATTAAAACATACTAAAAAAAAAAATATTTTTCCAATTTCTGCAACATTTGTTGTTGGTCGTAGCGTAATGTTAATATAGATCTTTGATAAATGGACTATCCAATAGAAAAAGAATTTTTAATTCGATCCTGTAGTTTTTTAGATTAGGCGTTCTAACAAACAAACAAATTGATAAATCCTATTTTGAGAATCCGAATGATCGATTAAAAGAACATTTTTTTTTTGTATCAGGTAATACCTAACTCAAAAGGTAATACATTAGTCTTTATACAGGGTTTTTCAATAGGGACGCTCGAACTTTGAAAGGTGTTAGCGGCCATCTTGGAAAAGCGATAGCTGTCAAATTTGGCGGGAATATATATATATATTCGTGACATTTCACCGTGGAAAATGTGGTTGCAAAAGGACGGCGCCACTTGCCATACTGCACGGGAAACATTAAATTTAAAGGATGAAAAGTTTGAGGGCTTCGTTATCTCGCGTGGTGGGTGACATCAACTGGCCACCGAGATCGTGTGATCTAACTCCGCTCGATTACTTTCTGTGGGGTTACGTGAAATCCTGAGTCTATGTTGACAAACCACAAACAATACGCTATTTTACTGATTTTTTTTATTTCTTTAAAATGTTTTTCGAAATATTAGCTACACAAAACAAGTTTTCATTTTGAATTATCTTGAATATTTTCAAAGATATAGGACTTCAAACTTTATAATTAGACAAGGACAGGACGCTATCTTAGTGACGTCAGTGGGTTAGTAGCGTCATAGTCACGCCATAGAAGATTTCGTTTTAGAAAGAGACAGCTATAGTCAAAATAAAACAGACTATAATTCTTTTATTATAAAACAGATTCAAATTATTTTTTCACATTTGGTATTCTTAATTGCAATATTTTTTAACGTCATCATTAAATATCTACATTTCAACAACAGTAAAATACCCTATTGCTGCCCTGAAAGCCAACATAACTCGCGTTATTCATGAGATTGAGCCCCGTTTATGCGAAAATGTCATCCAAAATTGGTTCATCAGAATACACCACCTTCAGCGGAATCGCGGTGACCATTTGGCTGAAATTATATTCCATAAATAATGTCATCAAATGCTCTTTAAAATAAAATACCAATTGTGTGATTATCACTTAAACGGGTTGTTTTAAAAACCCTATAGAAAAGGCATGGTACTAAAATAATCTTATTGTTTTTTTTGCAGACAAAACAGGATAAAGTTCTATGTTCCTTTTACAACTAGGTACCTAGGTACCGGTCAAGTTTACCTTATTCGAGAACACGACCTTTACTAATGTGACCTATAAGTTGCATTTAGTTTTTCAAACGTTCAGTATGAAGCGCACGTCTCGAGAGAGTTGAAAAGCGAAACATTTCACGCTGGCAACTATTGTAGGTGACAACCATGAAGTTTGACTTAATACTCTGAGGTAACTGGAGCTCTCACCCTGAATAAAAAAGTGTCGCCAGCAAATTTGACATTTATGTATGTAGTGGCTGTCAGCTGTCTCATATGACCATACGTATTTTTTTAAAGTGTAGGTGAGACGGAAGACAGCCACTGTGTCATTTGTGGTATTCAAAAAATTGTTCGTACTGCACTCTCCAGTTACCTCAGTATTAAGTCGAGCTTCATGGTGACACACAGTCAAAAGTTGGGAGCTGCTCTGGATTGTCTAGACTTTATTGGGGACATACGGACACTTTTTGCAAGGCGCATCACTAATAAGCGTATCTTGGATGATAAGAAAGTATATCGGTATAACGATTTCTATACTTTTCTACAAATAATAAAAAGAGGAAAGGTTTATTTTTTGTTTGTTTCTTTGTATTAGTTAAACACAAAAACTACTGGACTGATTTAAACAATTATTTCACCAATTTAAAGCTACATTTTTCCTGAGTGACGTAGGCTATGAATTGTCTTTTATCAGGATAAAAATTCTGTTTTCCTTTTACAACAACCGTTTAACTCCATACCTATTTCGGGGACACGACCTTTACTACTGCGACCGTGTCGCGTTTAGTCTTTCCGAACGCTCAGTATGAAGCGCACGTCCCGAGTGAGTTGTAATGCGAGATACTTCACGCTGGCAACGATTGTAGTTGACAGCTGTCAAAAGTTGTGAGCTGCTCTGGATCGTCTGGACTTTGTTGGGGACATACGGACACTTATTGTTGCACCATTAAATTGTTTTGTAAAGACAAAGCAATCAAGTAGTATTCGTTAAGTAAATTATGTGTTGCAGATATTATGCTACAATTTGTTCAACTTTTTCTACAGTTAGGCAACAGAAGGGTGGTTAAAGGCTTCGTTTAAATAAACTATTGACTGATTGATTGAATGAAGTTTTCGTTGCAATAAACTTAAATAATCTGGTTTTATCATCATCATGTCAACCGAACGACGCCCACTGCTGGGCATAGGCCTCCCCCAAGGATCTCCACAACGATCGGTCCTGCGCTGCCCGCATCCAGCGGCTTTACGTAAAGCAAACACAACAATAGAACAAGAAGGCTTAACACTTTGGTACGATGTCGGAACAATACAAGTGCGGCTCAGTGCACTCCGTGCATGTCTCGACAGCTCTCTGGTTCAAGTTCACTTCAAATTCTTGATAACTCGAACAGAACAATCCCAACATCATGAGTAAACCATTCTAAGTAAGGATATGGAAACCAATTAATGCCACGAACTTGAATTGCCTTTCTAGAAAATAAAATAGAATGAAATTAGGGTGCATAAATGTTAACTACAATTTATTTACTTACTAACTTTTTTAACTCATGGACTCAGCGTAGGTTGGTATAATACTTTTCGTAATTTGAGTTATCGATCAAACACAATATGCAGACTTTGAAAAGACATCACAACAGGACGTGTATATAAAAAAATATGATAAATAAGGAACACAAGCAAGTGAAAATCTAAAAGGCCTAGTGTAAGCATAAAGGATTGCCTACACTACACATATCAGCCCCTGTAGACAAGTGGCTTTCTATAGTCGATATCGCCAGTAGAATAGAAAGAAAATGTATGGGATTGACATAAGCGATTGAAATGTCACGTGACCGCTAATGTCAGTTCCATACATTTTCTTTCTATTCTACTGGTGATATCGACTATAGACAGCCACTTGTCTGGGCTCTCAGGGCCGTGACCCGTCCGCCAATCACTAGCGGCGGCGGCGGCGGCGGCCGGACAGCGGACACGGCACTGAAGCTCCGAAAAACTGAAAAACTGTGCAATGTCATTAGAATTCGAAGACAAATTTTGCCACTGTTTCCAAAGCTGTGATAGCTCAGTTAGACAACGGGCAGCATTGAAGACAGAAGGCCTCGGTTCAAATCTAGTCTGTATTTTACAACCTTTTTATTAACTTGCTATGTTAGTTAGGTAGTTAGTTTGTTAGTTAGTGGGGGACAAATCTTGCAAGCTTAATTTGACCCACTTGCCAAAGTCCGATGGAGCTGAAATTTTGTATACAGGTTTGGTTTAGATGACAATACAATATTAAAGTACAGTCAGCAAAAAACGTTGTCATGGAAATGAAATTTTTACAAAAAACTTGTTTTTCTTTTTTTTGTCAAATTCCTTTTTTTGTGAAAAAGTCTAGGGAGCCCTTTTCACTTCTGCCGGCACTCCCGGAGTGCAACCCGTTGTTTTTTTATCCACAACTGTGTAGCACTTAGTCTTCATTACATCAGATTCCGATGTTAAGGCGATACTCGGAAAAATTATGCTGAAGCGAGATAGCAATGAGAAAAAGAGGCGCGCGGGAGCGAGACCGATTTTGCAGATTCGGCTAAAAAAACACAAAATCACTACGTATTAAAAAACTACAGCAATTAAAAAAAAATGCTTTTATACGATCCTAGATATTATTAATGTTCACTAATTAAACCAATTCCCAATAGTGTAAGTAACCCCATTTACGAATAATCTTGAATTTTCGTATTTTTTAGAGGTATTTTCGAAAAGAAAAAGTGTCGAGGCAAAATCATAAAATCGTGTTTTTGAAACTATACGATTCTAGATAAAGGTATGAAGAAATATATATCTTAATACCAGATTTGTAACAACTGCAACCGTCCTATAGTTTTTAATCAAAAAGTCCATACTTTTTCCGAGTAGCGCCTTAAGTGTTGATAAGGCTTAAGGTGGAAGCGCACTACTCCCAGAACCCTCAATTGCTGAAAACTTCCTACCTTATCTCTAACTGCCGGAACACAACATGCTGAAAACATTGTTGTTATTCCGTCAGACTTAGATAAGATGGTGGTAGCAGGCCTGTCTCACTTCCATACAAGCGGCGCAAAATCCCCGAGATATTTACCTACTATTCTGGAAAACAACCTAATTTCAACCTTTTGCATTTCGTATAGCGTTCATAGTACAATAACTGTCTGCCGTCTCGCTTCAATCTGCTAGGGCTGTCAGAGGTACTACTTTATCTGTGAAAGTAATACACGCGAAGCGAGACAGATGGTGGCGACACATGCGGATGCGTGCACTGCGTGTGTGAAAAGTCGAGCGAGTGCCAGCCTATTGAGACTAGTCCGGTGACCGGACGCTTGCGTTTATCATACCTAAACTCGTGAGTGAAATTTCTGTACCGTAAGGTACTAATATATATTCTGTGGTGGTAGCGACCCAAGTGAACTTTGACAAGCCCTACCACTAACCAAACCTAACTCAATATGCACCCCCACTGGGAATCGAACCCAGGACCTCTGAGTCTGATACCTACCGGTGGTGTGTACCACTAGACCAAAGAGGCGGTTAAGCAATTACATTAATTACACATTTATTTGACTCTGTAATAACAATGGACTTATTTTGTGCACTGTTTGTGAGTCAAACACGGATTTTCCTCATTAATTTGTTTTTTTACAAATCTGATATTAATGAGCCGTTTTCATTGGTTACCTTTTACAAATAGAAATAAGGGTATAAGGAGCTTATTACCAGGTAAAGAAACATAGGGTTCTTTGTTTTGTTTGTTTTGATTAAATCAGATATTGTACATTCTTGGCTGGTTAAAAAAATTAGGTACATACATTAATAGTACATTACAGCCGAGGACAGGTAAGTAAGAAATTACATTGTCGAGGATGGTTTGAAGCACGAGCCGCAGGCGAGGGCTTTAATCATTCGAGGCAAGGTAATTTGCTTACCGTACAAGGCTTGTATAGTGCTTTTCGCAAGAAATGCGAGGAAATAAAAAAACTGTTTAACTTAATAAAATTTATTAAAATTATATGACACATGCTCGGGCAATTTTTTAATGTAAATGTTATTTTTTCCCGGGCACAGTTTGTATAAATCGCCCATAATATTATTATTTTAATGATGTATCATTAAAATAGGTTCGCCAACAAGACAGATTCCGAAAACGTATGCGCCTTTTTTCACTTTTCTAAATCAGATCGTAGGTTTTCATATAATTATCTTTCTTTTGATTTTGCTGGCAGTAAGTTTTCTGTTATTAATTTTGCTTCTGCTCTCAAATTTGGTGGAGTAGGTACATACAATGTCTGTATCTGTTTCATTGTCAGAACTCATTTTGATAATTTATTACACAATATAAACTGTATTGATATCAAATCAACCGCTGAAAATCATTCCCGCCCTTTTTTTTAATATTGGCTTGTGAGGCCTTGTGGAACGGTCATACAGCCTATTGATACTTACTACTTGCTATTAAAATGCGCAACTTCTGTACCCGCTTCTGGGCGGTAGATGGCGCTGTACATATTTCCCATACAAAATTACTCGTAGAGGATATTTTGTCTATTATGATAAATCTCATTTTGTTTTTTCGATAGATGTTCGTGCTAAAGGTACATAGCGCCTGTGGTACAATGCAATGCGATGTAATATACTCTGTGCGCACCGTTTTTTTTTAAATAACCTAATTATGATATATAATTTACCTATATAATAATAATAATAATGTGGCTGTATGGTGCAAATGTCCCTTTGCTTTTTCTGTTTTTATACACAGGAATAACGAAAGAAAAAATAAAGAAAAAAGTTGTTAATGAATTTTAGTACTTACTTACTGCACTGATTTTAGTGCAGTAAGTTAGTACTGAAATTCATTACTGCAGTGATTTTCAAATTTAGAATGTTTACCTCGGAAAAGTGCCACGTACTGCATTCTTTTCTCAAATATAATATTAACATTTTAGAGCATAAGTGTGAAATAGTACATTACAGCCGAGGACAGGTAAGTAAGAAATTACATTGTCGAGGATGGTTTGAAGCACGAGCCGCAGGCGAGGGCTTTAATCATTCGAGGCAAGGTAATTTGCTTACCGTACAAGGCTTGTATAGTGCTTTTCTCAAGAAATGCGAGGAAATAAAAAAATTGGTTAACTAAATAATATTTATTAAAATTTATATCACACATGTTCGGGCAATTATTAAATGTAAATATTATTGTTTTCCCGGGCACACTTATGTATAAATCACCCATAATAATATTATAATACGCCAACAACACAGATTCCGAAAACGTATGCGCCTTTTTTCACTTTTCCAAATCAGATCGTAGGTTTTCATATTACTTATATCTTTCTTTTGATTTTGCTGGCAGTAAGTTTTCTGTTATTAATTTTGCTTCTGCTCTCAAATTTGGTGGAGTAGGTACATACAATGTCTGTATCTGTTTCATTGTCAGAACTCATTTTGATAATTTATTACACAATATGTATTGATATCAAATCAACCGCTGAAAATCATTCCCGCCGTTTTTTTTTAATATTGGCTTGTGAGGCCTTGTGGAACGGTCATACAGCCTATTGATACTTACTACTTGCTACTAAAATGCGCAACTTCAGTACCCGCTTCTGGGCGGTAGATGGCGCTGTACATATTTCCCATACAAGATTACTCGTAGAGGATATTTTGTCTATGATAAATCTCATTTTGTTTTTTCGATAGATGTTCGTGCTAAAGGTACATAGCGCTTGTGGTACAATGCGATGTAATATACTCTGTGCGCACCGTATTTAAAAAAAAAACCTAATTATGATATATAATTTACCTTTAAAATAATAATAATAATGTGGCTGTATGGTGCAAATGTCCCTTTGCTTTTTCTGTTTTTTATACACAGGAATAACGAAAAAAAATAAAGAAAAATTTGGTAATGAATTTTAGTACTTACTTACTGCACTGATTTTAGTGCAGTAAGTTAGTACTGAAATTCATTACTGCAGTGATTTTCAAATTTAGAATGTTTACCTCGGAAAAGTGCCACGTACTGCATTCTTTTCTCAAATATAATATTAACATTTCAGAGCATAAGTGTGAAAAAATTATTGTAGAATAGTTCACGTCAATCTAAAAAGTTTGCCCAACCGTCAACATAGAAATACACTCAGTTGCAAAAAAAACGGGCAGTTAATTAACTTTCATACAAAGAGACTCGCTTACCAGTCCCTGTGCAGATTATCTTCTCGCTATTTCTCTACACTATCACTTTTATCAAAATGCTAAAGAGTTTTTAAAACCAGTCTAGTAGTAATCCATTACAAAGCAAAGCAAACAAACAAAAAATCAAATCTTTCCTTTTATAATATTAGAAGAGACAACTAAAGCTATTACACGGTTAAACCAAATTGATTTAATTTGGTTGAAAGGCGCTTTTACTTTTACATTGTTCAATTTGGTTGCTTCATCCAAGTTGAAAGGTAAAAGTGAACCGTGTATATCCGCTTTAACCGACCACGACTCAAAAACTTCACGTTGGCGTGTGCCGCGCGAGTGACGCTCCCGCTTCGCAGACTCTTGTTTACAATAACGCGAAGCGAAGAGTTATTAATCTATGACAATAACTATCTCGGATCATGAGATAACTATATTTAGCTTGCTTTCCTTTGGATTTCGCACGGTCCAACAACTCCTGAGGATGCCCCGGGTTGGGGCGAAACACGTGTAGAGTACTTATTCTAAACGGTGAAGGTGCAAGTTGTGTTACTATCTTGCCATCTGCAGCTGCAGGTATTGTGCACTGATAATTAACTGCCGTATTCGTAAAAATGTTTAACTTAAAGATTGTTTTGTCTTTGTTAGACAAATGTCATTTCGTATTTAAGCAAAAGCGACAAAACAATGTTTAAGTTTTTTTATATAAAACTGGGCAGGCATTTAAGTTTTACATAACTTAAATCCTACTGATCTATACAAATAAATAAAATTGGAGTGTCTGTTTGTAATATTAAAATAACCGCTTTTCCTACATGCATATGATTATATAATTATGCGGTACATATACCAAAATAGCATTTTTTACAATTTTTGTCTGTCTGTCTGTTTGTTCCGGCTAATCTCTGAAACGGCTGGACCGATTTTGACGGGACTTTCACTGGCATGTAGCTGATGTAATCCTTACTTATATTATAAATGCGTCTCTGTCTGTCTGTGTGTTACACAATCACACCTAAACTACTGAACCGATTTGAATGAATTTTGGTACAGAGATAGTCTAGAGCCTGAGAAAGGACATAGGCTACTTTTTATTCCTAAAAATTTCACCTTCCCGCGGGATAACGTCGTGTAGTACACGCGGGCGAAGCCGCGGGCGGAATGCTAGAAAGGAATAACTTAGGATACTTTTTATTCCGATATTCCCACGGGAACGGGAACCACGCGGGTGAAACCGCGGGCGGCCGCTAGTAATCCTACTAATATTATAAATGTGAAAGTTTGGATGTTTGGATGTTTGGATGTTTGGATGTTTGGATGTTTGTTACTCAATCACGCCAAAACGGCTGAACGGATTTGGCTGAAATTTGGAACACAGATACTTTGTAGCCTGGAGAGGAACATAGGCTACTTTTTATCCCGGAAAAATGTCACATTCCTGCGGGATAACGTCGTGTAGTCCACGCGGGCGAAGCCGCGGGCGGAAAACTAGTATTATAAATGTGAAAGTTTAGATGTTTGGATGTTTGTATGTTTGTTACTCAATCACGTCAAAACGGCTAAGCGGATTTGGCTGAAATTTGGGACACAGATACTTGATAGTCTGGAGAGGAACATAGGCTACTTTTTATTCCGAAAAAATATCACATTCCCGTGGTATAACGTCGTGAAATCCACGCGGGCGAAGCCGCGGGCGGAAAGCTAGTATTTTTATAAATATAGTGTTTTTCAATGAGCATTTTTTGCGGGCGTTATATATCTTGCATGTTGTGTTTTTTTGTGGAAGTAAGCTAAATATATTTCTTTATTTTCCAATGGGTAGGGACAGTGGCGTCACTTGGCGGAAGTCCCTACCCCAGCCCCATTGTAAACAAGAAATTCAAACAAATTCTTATCTGTTTGGCCAGAGCTTTACCCAGATAATGACTCCACAGGTAACCTATACTAGTTTACAAACTAGTTGTCTACTCGACCGTCCTTACCCAATATGTGGCATATCACCAACCGCAGGGCTGTGTGATTTACGGCGGGCTACCTTTAACTAACGACCCGTTGTCGCCGTGGCTTAGGTAAACTGTTTGTTATTAAATTCAGTTTTGAATTAATACCTTTAACGTTTTAGTATGGATAACTGCTAACAGACCATAGGATAATATTAAGTCAGTTGTAATGTAAGCACACTTGCAACATTTATGTGTGACTTGTTTTTTTTTATTTTATGTGATTCCTTTTAGCTCTGATGGTTGATAGAAGGAAATCATTTATTGCTTTAAAATATGTGGTCAGTACAAGATGTCAACATTAAGTAGATTCACACATTAAACAAATTAAATTGGTATGTGTGTGGATTTATGAGGAGGAAATCCTTATGGATTGTAGTTTGGCCATTAGAAGTTAATGATGATAACGATATAACATGCCAGAATGTTATTAGAGACAGGCTTCAATTCTGCTTCAATTGTTTGCTGTTTGTTACTCAAAACTTTTTTCGGTGTGGGAATCTATTTTCCGGAAAGAGCATTGGGCAAGATTTGCAGAAACGGGTTTGAATCCCGTTCAAAAATCGACTAGAGCATTGGGCAAGATTTGCAGGCACGGGTTTGAATCCCGTTCAAAAATCGACTACGGGGGTGAGTGGGTTTTTACCACACTTTTATTAGCTTCACTTGTAACTAAGTCACAATGTAAGAAAATCTTGGAATTCAATTTTAACCTACTTTTAATTGTCGAATTGATCTGAAACTTTGCAAGTCTATATGAATCTGATGACAATACAATAATTTGCTACTATCGAGCTGATCTGATGATGGAGTCAAGAGGTGGGCAATAGAACTCTTCAATGGCTGCTAGGAAACCCCTCGAGTTTAGACTCATTTGTTTTGTTCTGATGATACCTATTCGCTACACTTGATGGTGAGGGCCTGATGATGGAGCAGGGAGGAAGCCAGTGGCACTCCTTTATCACCAATAGGAAACACCTCGAGTTCTGGCTCATTTGTTTCGTTCTGATTAGACCTATTCGCTACACTTGTTGGTGAGGGTCTGATGATGGAGCTGGGAGGAAGCCAGTGAAACTCCTTAATGACCATAAGTAAACCCCTGGAGTTTTGACTCATTTGTTTCGTTCTAATGAGACCTATTCGTTACACTTGGTGATGAGGGTCTGATGATGGAGCAGGGAGAAAGCCAGTGGCACTCCTTAATGGCCAATAGGAAACCCTTCGAGTTCTGGCTCATTTGTTTATTTCTAATGAAACCTATTCGTTACACTTGGTGGTGAGGGTCTGATGATGGAGCAGGGAGGAAGCCAGTGGCACTTCTTAATGACCACTAGGAAACCCCTCGAGTTTAGGCTCATTCGTTTTGTTCTGACGAGACCCATTCGCTACACTTGGTGGTGAGGGTCTGATGATGGAGCAGGGAGGAAGCCACTGACACTTTTTAGTGACCACTAGGAAACCCCTCGAGTTTGGGCTCATTTGTTTCATTCAGATGAGACCTATTCGCTACACTTGGTGGGGAGGGTCTGATGATTTAGCAGGGAGGAAGCCAGTAGCACCCTTAATGACCACTAGGAAACCCCTCGAGTTTGAGCTCATTTGTTTCATTCAGATGAGACCTATTCGCTACACTTGGTGGTGAGGGTCTTATGTTATGTTGGAACAGGGAGGAATAAATTAGTCTTATACTTTATTATATGTACCTAATTATGTAATTTATTACATCTTATTAAGGAAGCTAGTGGCATTAATTAATGTTAATTGGGTTTGCCATTTATTAAACTAAAAAGAAAGAAATAAATATATAGTTTAAAAAACTAAACAAACACACTTTTACTTTACTTTCTGTTACTATTAAAAGTGTGTTTGTTTAGTTTTTTAAACTATATATTTATTACTATATAAATTGTTCGTATATTTCCTTTTATGGGATATTCATATCATAGTTTTCACTCCATTGTAAGAGAGGCCGGGCTTTAGTTTAAAATAAATTTAAAGGGATTCCGTTGACAGATGGTTAATTTTATGTAACGGCTGCCTATTTAACTTACCTTTTTTAAGATTAAACATCACCAAAAAAGCCCAAAAGCTTAGACCATTTGCGTTTGGATACTGATCACTGAAGCAAGCAAACCTACCTCCCCCTCCCACCCCTATCAAACAGTTATTTTTAATACTTAAATAGTTTTATTGTAATCACATCTTTTATGCTTGCTGCTCTCTGGCTTTGCTGGTCGAATCGGTTCATTTATAATTTTCCACGACATTTTCCGGGAAAATTCACCATTTCATGATAATGATAAGTCGAGATGTCTTTCAAAGTCTGGCTAGCCTAAGGCTGCTAAAATATAATAATTTAAAAGTTAACAGATTCTTTTGTTGGAATTAAATAAAACAATAAAGGAGTTACCGACCTTACAAGGAGTTCGGTATCCTTGGGAAACGTTTTCTTTAGCCATTCTTGGAAGGCTTTCATTATCACAAAGTTATTGGTTTTCCTTGTATTCATTGCCAGCAGAAAACCATGTTATCAAACTTTGTACATACAAAGATGTTTTATTTGGATAAAACAGGAAAAACGTTTATTATTGTTAAATCAAACAATGGTTAATATAGTATTTATGAAAGGTAGGTAAATAAATTTGGCGAATCAAAAACGTACTATCTGTTATAACCAGGCCAGGGACTACTACACGCCAGATCCCTTATAGAAGGCTTCTCTCAAAGCTGAACTGCCGAACTCCTGAAGCTTAGCAGGACGAACAGTCCGAACCTTAACCGGCCACTGCAAACTAAATAGGCACCAATTACACATGAAATTGAGGGACACTGACGTTTGCCACTACTGTACAGTGCCACAAACTTTGCTGTGCCGGTGGCCAAAATGTGAAACGAACGTGATTTTTTTAAAAGTCATTTTGCTGTCAAGTTGATGTCCAACCATAACGCTGCTGGCGGCTGAAGTTCTTAGAAGTCAGGGCCGGTTAAATTACTACATAAAAAAGAAAAACGTATGTAGCGCCGCTGTCACTGGCACAGAAAAGGTTGTGGCACTGTAAACAGGAGAGGGAAACGCGCAAGCACCTTTTGTGTGCCTGCGGGCCCCTTATCCACAAACGCAGTATCGATCTTGGTCGACACATTACGCGCCCGGAGGAGATTAAAACCCTCAAAGCTAGGAGTATTCTAGACTTCTTGGAAGCCTCCAGGCTAAAAGAGTTACTATAACCAGGTGGCGAGTCACAATAGATCTTTTAGGTCGCAGTGACTACATCTCCTACGGGAGATGCATAACCCCATTCAAATAATAATAAATAAATACTTAAGTAGGTACTAACTTTTTTCTACAAATTATTATTATTGCTGGTGGGCTGGTGTTTTTTTTATTGTCAATTTTTCCGTTACTTTAAGAATAGCATTGTGAATTCATAAAAATAATTTCTAATTTTATGCAAAGTAATAGTTTTTATGATATTTTGGTTTTATATTATTTAAAAGAATACTCTATGTTTCCAGATTCTCTATCACTCCGTCGATTATAAACTTAAAAAAATATCTTCGTTGATTATAATTATCTTAGCTAGGTTTGTATTTTTAACAAGTTTCTGACTTTTCTTGTGGTCGTTGGTACAGAATGACTTACTACTTATAAGTCTACTTACGGTTATTAGATGTTAAAATTTATTTTATTTATGTAAATGCGAGGAAATACTCTGGAAAAGTAAAAAAATCTAACTGTAGCAATCCTTCTAAATTAAACATAACAAATATCAAAGGTAAGTAAATAGTTATGTTATTATATAGGTCCCTTGTAAATCTGAATAGAATTCCCTTTATTTGACACCGGGTAAATTTATCGGGTGCTAAACGCTGGGTCGGCTGCGAATAAATTATGGGTCCGATACATTTGACTCTGGATCAAGATACGACTATCGGAGTGGTCGATATTTCGATATGTCCGATTCGGCGGAGGAACGATTTTGATTATCATTTTGAGGTGGGTGTTTTATGATTGAAATAAGTTTGTTTTCGTCGTTTATAAAAAATAAAAATCTTTTACAATATCGCCCCCTCAGAAGTATAGAGAGTATTTTACACATTTAGTAAGCATAGAAAACACTCTGAAAATAGAAAAAAATGTTTTTTTTGCACTTTTTGGTTTAAAATATGAGATTTGCTTTATGAAGCGTTTACCTGTTAAGTAGTTGAAGAAATGGCTTACTTTATGTAAAAACAGTTGAATGAAAAAAACTTATTTTGTATTACACCCTTCGATCAACACCGGTGTTATTTTTGATCGAAGATTAGACCTCACTTTTTAAAATTGGTACCTATTTGGTTTTTTAATATTAAACTGGCCGTTTCTGTACTGGGTATCGCAATAGTAATGGCACTATAAACATTACTTATTTTTTTGTATGACATCTCCTATTATTCTGATACTGAAAACTGTGTAGTAAAAAATGTGAAATTCACTAAAAATAAACAACGTGGAATAATCGTTTCAATGTTTTTACGCAATAATAAAATTCATCGGTGAGAAAAACACATCGTGAATTTCGTCGACGATTTAAAATCGACAGGTCAGATCGGGTGGATCTGACCTGTCCAGACTTCTTTCTTTGGGGTTATTTGAAATCTCTGGTACAGGCTCTAGCAGCCTTAAAAGGAAACATTTATCAAGAAAAGGAACATATCGCAGGAAGTGTTACGGCAAGTATGGAAAATGTCATAAAAAGGGCTCAAATGTGCGTCAACTTTGGAGGTCACCATTTAAGAGATATCACCTTCAAATCCTAATGAACCGAAATTTCATGGCATAAATATACATACTTATCTAAAAAACTAATTCTAGTTTTCCAATTTAGAAAAAAAGTTGTAGGTAGGGGTAGGGTAGAGGTAGGGTAGGGGTAGGGTAGGGGTAGGGTAGGGTAGGGGTAGCGTAGGGGTAGGGTAGGGTAGGGGTAGGGTAGGGGTAGAGTACGGGTAGGGTAGGGTGGAGTAGGGGGTAGGGCCACGGGAACGAAGTCGCGCTGGGTCAGCTAGTTTAGAATAAAAACTTGATTCAAATTTTTGAGAATAAGGTTAGGCTCAGCCATCTTTATCGTGTAGAAGACGATAGAGAAGGCTGTGGGTTAGTTATAATAAGAAATTATTACCTAACCTTATTCTCAAAAAATTGAATTCCGAATCAAATCTTACCTGTCACTACCGATTACGACATTCAGCATTTAGGTCTAATTGCGATGTTAACACGAGTCGACAAGGTCGAAATTGGCTTGAGGGCGTGTGGGCCTAACGTCATGTAAATTCAATTAAATTATGCAGATGCGTCCAACTGTTCTTGTTGAACACATCTGCAGTGTTGCTGTGAGAAGTGGGTATGTCGCAGTTCGGGTAAGACTTTGGAAAATACGTTAAGGTATTATGCTAGTTTGTGTGAAAATAAATCCGCACTGATGAAATTTTAACGTCTCTTTGTATATTTGTGTTTATAACAAACTGTTTAGCTAAAAATTGAACTTTTGCCCTTTTGGCCATTAACTGGGTACTTATGTTACGTATCTAGTATGTATCTATAATAATTTTGTCTTATATACATACCCAGCTTAGGCTGCATTCGACCAAACTTTTAATTAAAACGATGTCAAATCAATGTCAAAACCCATGAAGTTTGACTTAATACTCTGAGGTAACTGGAGCTCTCACCCTGAATAAAAAAGTGTCGCCAGCAAATTTGACATTTATGTATGTAGTGGCTGTCAGCTGTCTCATATGACCATACGTATTTTTTTAAAGTGTAGGTGAGACGGAAGACAGCCACTGTGTTATTTGTGGTATTCAAAAAATTGTTCGTACTGCACTCTCCAGTTACCTCAGTATTAAGTCGAGCTTCATGTCAAAACCCCATGCTAGTTTGACATTAGTATCCGACAATAAGTAAGTAATCACCATCATATCAGCCTGTTGCAGTCCACTTGAATACAAATCATCAAACTTGTTAGATAGATAGATAGATAGATAGATATATCGTTTATTTGCTACATCACACGCATACAATTATAAACATGGTAAACATAAAAACAAAAAAGGCAAGGCAAAGGAGACACAGAAAACTTAATAATAATTAGAACGGGGTACTACATAAACAAAGAATTGTACGTATGTGCAGCAGCAAAATTGGGCCAAGGCTCAGTGTAGTTTTTTGCCCGGAGGCAAAAACACTGATTTTCAGCCATCACCCTTGAGACGCAGGTAAACAAAATTGTTACTGTAAAATAAACATGGAAATCAGTGTTTGTGAGTGTATGTGTGTGGACAACATGCAAGCTTAAAATTATTTTCTTGAGAAATAAATGTCAAGAAAAATAATAATAATCAGTACAAATGTTATGATTGTTATGATTGTTAATATGTGTTAATTCTGTAAATATTACGAAAAAGAGGGATGTTTGAAATTCAGGAAAAGTCACTCAGAACAGAGTTAGGTACTTACTCCATAAACATGGCATGTACATCTACGCCAAAATATCGCAGACTCGACAACAAATCAAAAGATGGTTTAAAATCAGCTTTTTGTAATATTTATGTCCATGAAGATGACGTGTTTCCACGTTTCCTTGGAAACGTGGAAACACGTTCCAAGTTTCCCTTAATTAACTTTACAACAAGTTATTTAAATTTTTACTTTTTTGCATTCACAATGCAATTTTAATAGTGAATATAATTATCTTCACATTGATATACAGCGCGTAAGAAGTATTTGATAAATTCGACGCTTCTCGTAACGACTCCGTAGCTCAGTGGTTAGATCAGTTGCCCGGATAGCGTAAGGTCGTGGGTTCGAGTCCCATTGGAGCTGGTTGTGAGACGGGTGGATTTTTTTAAAATACTTCATTTTCTATTTTTCAGCTTTACAACAGTTATTTAGATTTTTACTTTTTTGCATTCACAATGCAATTTTTATTACCTATTGGAAAATTTAAAATAAAGTATTTTAGAAAAAATCGACCCGTCTCACACCGAGTCCATCCGGAGCTGGTTGTGAGACGGGTAGATTGTTTCTAAAATATTTCATTTAAAATTTTTCTATTACAACAGTTTTATAATTGATATTATAATAATTTATTGATTGAACCATAATAACATAACAATATAATTATCAGTAAAACAGACATTTTTATAGCATTTGAGGCCGAACTAGTCGAAACTGAATTCCGCCCCTCAACGAGCACCCTACATTATGTCTAACAAAGTTTATTCTAGGCCATGTATTATTTATTTATTTAACATTTCAGCCATGTAGTATGTAACATAACCATTTCGGGTTACAAGCACTTAATATTTTACTTTTTTTCATAATTAAGTACTTAGATAAAGCAAAAATTTACATCCAAAAAAAGCATTCTCAATAATCAACCAAGTAATAGTTTTTCTCCTATCACTCAAACTGTTTGCTTATTATTTCCCTTTTAATAATAGGCTCATAATAAAACATATTCCATTTTAACTCGATCTCGCGTAATATTGAATTCCTTCAGGAAATTCCTGTGAGGAATAAAGACATTCTTTGGCGCTATGCCATTCCGCGCCAACCTGCTGAGGTCCGTTGCTTTTATTGTAGAACAGCTTCTTATTGTTTGTAATATCACTTTAATCCGTATACTGGCCAGGGACCATTATTAAGGTTTGCAGAAAAATGTAGGAGTTTATTAACAGTATTTAAAAGCTATGTTTTGCATTGGGCTGCCTTTTTTAACCTCCGACTGCAAAAAGAGGGGTGTTATAAGTTTGATTTGTCTGTGTATCTCACTGTGTATCTATCTAATTGTGTTTGTGGCTCCGTAGCTTCTGAACTAATGGACCGATTTTAATGCGGTTTGTTTTCTTCGAAAGCTGACGTGATCGAGAGGGTTCTTAGTTATAATTTGTGAAGATCTGTTCAGACGTTTCAAGGTCATCAGCTCTTTTAGTTAGCTGCAGTAGAGATTCGACACACCTAATGGGTATATAAGTAGTTCTTCTTCTTAGCGTGTCGATCAAATTGGCTTCAAATCCGTTCAGCCCAATACTGCGCCACACGTACTGCGTTCTCAGTGGCGTTATAAAGGTCTTCGCGCGTGCAAGATGAAAGGCACGCGGGGCAGAACATAAGATGTGCCATGGTTTGGGAGGGTCACCACAGTAGTACATAAGTACTTTTTAACGTATTGTGTTTCAGATTAATGCATTTTGTATGCAATATGAAATAACAATAAGAATTCTCTCTCTGGGGTCGGTCCCTCATGTCTGAGGATCGTGGTCAGCATCAGGGTTGCATCTGGAGCGGATGATTTGCCTTCACCGGTTATGGTCCAGCGTGTCTATTACGACCGTGTATGTGTACGTATAGTTGGGAGGATGACGAGTCTTTTATTTGATCGGTCCATCTGGTAGGTGAGCGACTTTCTCTTCGTCGTTCGTCTTTTGCCTTCGGTGCTCCCGATAATAATAATAATTAAGAATCTAAAAATACGATTGCCAAAAACAAACCTTAAAAGAAGAATAAGTTCTTATTGCAGTCGTGACAACATTCTGTGAATCATTTTAAAAGGTCGGTTTTTATCAACATGGGGTACATACCTATTTAACGTGGTGATAATGCAAGAAGTGGAAGATTCTCCCATAATCCTCAGTGAGAATCTGGCTATTTTACCTTTTACAAAAATTGCCGAGAGTATTCAGACAAGAAGTTGCTGTCACATCAGACATTATGGCATTTGTCTTAAGTCATACCAAAAACCAATTTGAATAAAATATGTACATGGCCACTGAAACTGCTGCCTTTTTTCTGTTTTCAACCTTTTAAAATAAAAGTCAATAACTTTTTAAAATTTATGCTTTTATAAATCGTCCGACATTTTTTACCTATCATCTTATAACTGACAAGAAAAACGGGTAAAAACCCTAATCAGCTTTAACAAAAGCAACGCATTGTTACATGCCCTGCATTAGCCGGTCTGATCATGCTCCAGAAATAAAGACGAAGTAGAAAAAATTCAGTAAATTACTGGCTTATTCAATAATAAAAGTCATTCAAAACAACCTACTCCTTATAACTTTATACAACATCAAAGAAAAAAAACTTAGTCACTCGACTGAAATAACCAAACTCAAACAAGAATCAAACACTTCGCAAAAATACACAATTTATTAATTATTTTTTTTCCAAAACTGTTGTCAAGTTCTTTGTAAGATTAAGGTGAAATTTTATTCTAAAAGCTGAAAGCCAGTCGCGTCGACTTATTAATGAGTTCTCAAACTTTACTTCGCTTATTGTAAACTGGAGTATTTATCAAAGATTTGTTGGAAAACCATTGTTGTCAAGTTCTTTGAATTCTTAGTTGAGAAAGTTAAAACAATAGCTTTATCTAATGTTTCCTGATTGGAATAGTTTTATTTGGAACAATCAGGACTTGATTAAGATATTTGATTTAGTGACCTATTTAAGTTTGTTTTCCATGAAATTTAATTTAATTAAAAGTTATCAGTCGACGCAGATTTACATTCATATTATTGAAAATAAGGGGAAGAAAGTTGTGCGAGTGCTTAGAAATTTTGAATTAATTTTACTCCACTTATCTTCAAAATCAAAAATTATTAATTCATGTACTTCTTATCAGCAGTTATCAGTACACTAGCGTCCGACTGCAACTTCCTAAGCATTGTAATAGATCCTCATTAAAACTTTAATTGCATAACTGTTTAACGACTTACCTTTGCAACAAAAGGTATTTTCTATAGCAAAATTCAATGCAATCTAACAGAACTGGGGGTGCCTACCATCAACTCTTATTGCGGTTTTGTTTAGGACCTAAACTGATCTGCTTCGCTTATTCGTACCACGACAGCTTAATATCAATAACAGCGGTTCAGTGATCATTCAATGACATTTCACAGCCGCTAAGCTGTCAAGAACTCTTATTTGACTTATAACTCGGCTAAGCTAACATGACACGATTCAAAAATAGCGCGATGCAGAATAGGTTCCTAAAATGAATTGCTTTCTTTCGTACTATGACCTTCTAAAAACTGGATCGCAAATGAATTGCTAAATGTGAATGACCGAACGATATGTGTCCTTATTTCTTTTACCCGTCTTTTTCACTCGATTCTGTCATGCCCGGAGAGTGAGAGGGACGGGTATAACCTGCAGGTGTCATGTTAGCTTGGCCGAGTTATAAGTCAAATAAGAGTTCCTGACAGCTTAGCGGCTGTGAAATGTCATTGAATGATCACTGAATCGCTGTCAGGTACGAATAAGCGAAGCAGATCAGTTTAGGTCCTAAACAAAACCGCAATAAAAGTTGATGGTAGGCACCCAGTACTTATTTAATTTATTTTAAGTTTCCTTTGGGTTTTTAAAAGTAAGTAAATAATTTAAATATGATCCATACCAAAATATACCATAGACATGTGCATACTTCGTTCAACGCCATCTAGTGAAGCTTTTGGAAGCTTTTTTTTTAAATGGCCTCTCAGAAAATTGCTCATTGAGGAGCCCGTGTCGCAGTGGTACGCCCACGGCATGCGATCGTTGAGGTTAAGCAACTTTCGCAATGGTCAGTCACGGGATGGGTGACCAAAATCTTAATATCATCTCTAGCTCCTCCGTGCTTCGAAAGGCACGTTAAGCCGTTGGTTCCTGCTGGATTCGCAGTCGTTAATACCCACCAACCGGCATTGGGCCTACGTGGTGGGTCATGGCTCATTGTCCTTATTCATTCATAAAGAAGGCCTGTGCCCCAGCAGTGGGGACATTAAATGGCTGATTATGATGACAAAAATGTAATTTATCCATTAGTTAAAAAAAGAAAAAAAACAAAGTGAAAGATAATCGCATTACGCCATCATTGTTACTCGACACGCGATCATAGTATTCGCAGCATTTAGGACGAAATGTGTGTACAACGCCTAATAGGAAAAGTTGGAAATTGCTAAAGTTTAATGGGATCTTTAGGTATTGTGACAGTTTGCAAGTTGTTAGAGCGATTTTGTTGCGATCTAACTCAACATCATGATAGGAATCGCGAGCTCGCACAGTTTTAGTTTATGCCACTTTGCTGAATTGGGGAGTGTTATTGAATATCTGCAAAAGACGCACAGAATATGCGTTCAAAATTTGTGAAGGTGAGAAAAACTATAGAACAATAATTATCAGAATCTTTGGCTTTGTTCTAACTTTCAATCTAGAAAAGACAGAAGAGAGAAGGCAAAATGATCTATCAACGCAGAGCTAAAACCACTGAACGGATTGCGCTGTTTGGCACGCAGATAGTAACCTAAATAACGTAGGCATCTTTAGGAGAAGTAGATGTAATGTAGCCTTTATAGTTATCAGGCACTCTAGTTGAATTCACATTAGCCACTATCCACACACCTCCGTGGTCTAGTGGTACACACCTTTCGGTATCAGACACAGAAGTGTCTAATTGGGGCTGGGGGGCGGGGTTGGTTCCACTTTTAATGGTTTTTGTGGCCTAACCGTTTGTATGTATGTTCCTTAGGGAGTGAGCCCTAAGAGAGAATTTTTGGAAATTCCCCCTCTAAAGAGGTAAAAAGGGGGACCACGCAGACGGAAGCGTCACACTTCTTAACTTTGAGAGCGTCTCAAACATTACCCTGTCACTTTAAATGTCAAACGTATGAAAGAGACGGTATGATGTTTGAGACGCTTGAATTTAATAGAGTAGAGTCAGAAATAAGAACTAACACTCCAAAACTTACAAAATAAAACCATTTAAAACATCTAAAAGAGACCAAGAAATTCCGTCTTAAAATTTATATCGCTTTACCTGAACTCCGTGAAAACAGGCTACCGAGGAGCAAAAGAAGCATCGCTTACAAACTTTATTACACTATCTTGATACTCACTGCTTCAGCCCCATTTATCTTTGTCGTGGGAACTTAACACAAACTCCGGGGAAGTATTTAGTGAGCAAATTAAAGACAAATTTGGGACGAGTCTTTTATTAAGAGGATGGGGGTAATTGTCCTTGCTTAAATGCTAAATGCTCCTTGAAAACGGAGGCCTGCTAAGCCTTTGTTCGTGATACGGGGTGGATTTTAAAGTATAATTGCCTTGTTGCACTTTTGTGTAGTTTCGGGTTAAACTTTTGCTACAGTTTTGTAAGTTGTTAAGTGTGGGTTAACGCTTAAGCGTTTTTGTAACGAGTTTATTTTAAGAGCTTATTTCGTATATTGTATCCTTTAACTTAAGTGTATTATCGACTAAAATTCGATTCGATATAAAAATTAAGAACTTTTGATAATTCAAATTATATTTCAAGCTAAAGAAAATTACTATCATACCAATCTGTTTTTATGTATACCGAATACTTGAATTTAATCTTACCAATATTAATCGTTTGGAATTGAAAAGATACATAAACATTTTTATTTATATGTATACCTAAACCGTTAAATTTACCCTAACAACATAACCCACACAATGCAAGACTCGTTGCATTTTGTCGCTTCGATGCGTTTCAAGTTAGCCTTAGGTCAGAACGTAATACCTACATACAATTTCACTAACCGCTCGGCCACAAATTCACCGCTATAATAAGCAGAAGCTTAGCGAGAGGAAACAAGAGTTAAAAATAAAATCTAATCTGTCTTTATAGGGATATCAATGTTTGGAGACGAAAAGAAAAAAAATTCAATCTGTTTTCATTCAACTGCAATCAAAAAAGACTTCACTATTTGTCTAGTATATTGGAATATCTAATAAGTGGCTCATTATGCATGATTAGTGTCGACCTTGGTCTTTTGATAATTATCAAGAGCAGGGTGCCTACCATCAACTCTTATTGCGGTTTTGTTTAGGAACCTAAACATCAGTTTAGGTTCCTAAAATAATATATAAAATAATATTAAGCTGTCGTGGTACGAATAAGCGAAGCAGATCACTGCTTCGCTTATTCGTACCACGACAGCTTAATATCAATGACAGCGATTCAGTGATCATTCAATGACATTTCACAGCCGCTGAGCTGTCATCAACTCTTATTTGACGTATAACTTGGCCAAGCTAACATGTCACCTGCAGGTTATACCCGTCCCTTTCACTCTCCTGGCATGACAGAATCGAGTGAAAGGGACGGGTAGAAGAAATAGGGACACAAATCGTTCGGTTATTCACATTTAGCAATTCATTTGCGATCCAGTTTTTAGAAGGTCATGGTACGAAAGAAAGCAATTCATTTTAGGAACCTATTCTGCATCGCGCTATTTTTGAATCGCTGTCTTAAAGTTGATGGTATGCACCCAGATGTTCTATCTGCATCGACCAGAACAAAATTAGGAGAGGTCGAGTACAGAAGTAACGGTGCGGGTCAAAAGTAACAAATGCTCTGTATGTTTATTCAATAGCTAAAACACCGCTTCGCCGCCATCAGGTAAGAGCCACTGTGTGTTGAGCTATATTATGACTACTGAATATTATACCTAAGCTGCATTTTTATTTGCACCGCTGGCCACTTCGCTTTAACTGCGCTTAAGCTGCGTAGCAGGCTACGATTTTAATACCGCCTGTCCCTAAGCTGCATTTTCATTCTCGCCGCTGCCAGAATCGCTAAAGCTTCGGCTATCAGTTGCAAGGTAGTTGTGGAGCGGTAAAAGCATACAGCTTGACTATTGTATATCAAATGTAGATCGCGGCTGCGTGACCAGCTATAATATGAATACCGCCTGTCGTTAAGATGCATTTTTATTCTCGCCGCTGCAAGAATCGCTTCAGCTTCGGCTATCAGTTGCAAAGTAGTTGTCGGGCGGTAACAGCCTAGAGCTTGAGTGTTGCATATCAAATGCAGCTTGCAGCTGCGTGGAAAGCCATAATATGAATACTGCCTGTCGCTAAGCTGCATTATTATTCTGACCGCTGCCAGAAACGCTTCAGCTCCCGCTACTAGCGGCAAGGTCGTGGCCGTAGCAGCCTAGGGCTTGGAGTGTTGCATATCAAATGCAGCTTGTAGCTGCATGCCAAGCTACGATCTGAATACTGCCTGTCGCTATGCTGCATTATTATTCTCGCCGCTGCCAGAATAGCTTCAGCTCCCGCTACTAGCGGCAAGGTCGTGGCCGTAGCAGCCTAGGGCTTGGAGTGTTGCATATCAAATGCAGCTTGTGGCTGCGTGGCAAGCTATAATATGAATACCGCCTTTCGCTAAGCTGCATTTTTAGTTTCGCCGTTGCCAGAATCACTTTAGCTACCGCTACTAGCGGCAAGATCGTGGCCATAACAGCCTATGGCTTGAGAGTTGTTTATCAAATGCAGCTTGTAGCTGCGTGGCAAGCTACGATTTGAATACCGCCTGTCGCTAAGCTGCATTATTATTCTGGCTGCTTCCAGAATCGCTTCAGCTCCCGCTACTAGCGGCAAGGTCGTGGCCGTAGCAGTCTAGGGCTTGAGTGTTGCATATCAAATGCAGCTTGCGGCTGCGTGGCGAACTACATTATGACTACAGCCTTACGTACGTCTTGTCACACTTTACATAAATGTAAACTACATCGGACGTGTATTCTGCTCTTAAGTTTGCACATACCTACGTCTTCACGTAAAGGTGACAAGCAGACCTAATGTGTAATATTAATTATGCATACCGAAGCACAGTGGTGCTCGAAAAAATGAGTTGTAATTAATTGATCATCAAACTAACCTGACCTAACCCACAAAAATACTAAGTTAGCACTTAAAAATACTAAAATGTACACTTTGCATTTTAGTATTTAAGGTACTTTCTTGTGCCTCAATTCATTATTTCTCAAAAAATATGTTTTGATCACCGATCATAAATCACTGAGACAGAGTTCCTTGTAAATAATAGTAAATACACAAATAATTAATCAAACAAACTAATCGGATTACTTGATTGGGATTCAATTGATTAGTTGATTAGCTAATATTCATACTTATTCAACTGTTTAAGTTTTGATCTTTGTTTCGTTTAATTTTTAATCATGATTTTCTTATAATTTTATTTGTCACTCAAAACAATTGAAAGCACTTACCCAATAGCGCCACAAATTAATTAAAAGTTTCTGCACTTAGTAAACTTATTAAGCTTTAAAGCTTAAGTAATAATACGAGTACGATATTAAGTTTATTAATCCATTTATCTACTTCAAGTTTTCATTGAACTTCAAAGATACATTTTAGGCACTAGTTCAATTTAACATTTTAAACAATAGATAGATACGGTCAAAACTGACATCCAAAATATGTAAGCCTACGTTTGATATAAGTAGACAATAAACCTCTGATAGTTACTAAAACTTCACAATTTAATTTTAATTAATTAACTAATAGACGAAATATAAATTACCAAATTCTTCTCTAAAACTAAAAATATAATATTTTTAAGGAAAATACAAGTCAAGAACTGTTTTTTATTATCTATACATCAATACAAATAAATAAAATTGGAGTGTCTGTTAAAATAACCGTTTTTTACAACATGCATTTGATTATATTATATACGGTACATATACCAAAATAACAGTTTTTACAATTTTTGTCTGTCTGTCTGTCTGTTCCGGCTAATCTCTGAAACGGCTGGACCGATTTTGACGAGACTTCCACTGGCAAGTACCTGATGTAATAAGGAGTAACTTAAGCTACTTTTTATCCCGATATTCCCACGGGAACGAGAACCACGCGGGTGAAACCGCGGGTGGCCGCTAGTTATTAATAAAGCATAAATAATCACTCAAAGGGTCACATATTAAAGGCGCAATGGATCGACATATCAATATGAGAAAAACTCTTCATTATCTAAAAAAATCGCCCAAATTCGAGTCGGACTCGCGCACGAAGGGTTCTGTACCATTAACTATACTACAACATTAGACACTATTTACAATGTACAATATTAATCTATACAACATTAGACACTATATTTAAAATCGAGAAAAAAACGGCAAAAAGTCACGTTTGTTGTATGGGAGCCCCCATTAAATATTCTCTCTCTAGCTATCACGGTTCATGAGATACAGAATGGTGACAGACAGACAAACAGACAGGCGGACATCGAAGTTTCAGTAATAGGGTCCCCACAGAACACGGAAAGATTTTTTTCTCTGTTTTTACCTTTTGGGTACGGAACCCTAAAAACTAACGGTTTTCACTCCGGGAGTGCCTGCAAAAGTGAAGTGGGCTGCCTAGGCTTTTTAAAAAAAAATGTCAAAAAAAAACAAAAAAATACGGACTGGATTTAAACCGAGATCTTCTGGCTTTAATGCCGCCCATTTTCTAAGCTGAGCTATTACAACTTTGGAAACGGTGGCGAAATTTGCCTTCGTAATCTAATGGCATTGTAACAGTTTTGTCGATCAGGGTGCCTACCATCAACTCTAATTGCGGTTTTGTTTAGGACCTAAGTTGATCTGCTTCGCTTATTCGTACCACGACAGCTTAATATCAATGACAGCGATTCAGTGATCATTCAATGACATTTCACAGCCGCTAAGCTGTCATGTAGTCTTATTTGACTTATAACTCGGCCAAGCTAACATGACACCTGCAGGTTATACCCGTCCCTCTCACTCTCCGGGCATGACAGAATCGAGTGAAAGAGACGGGTAGAAGAAATAAGGACACAAATCATTCGTTCATTCACATTTAGCAATTCATTTGCGATCCAGTTTTTAGAAGGTCATAGTACGAAAGAAAGCAATTCATTTTAGGAACCTATTCTGCATCGCGCTATTTTTCAATCGCTGTCTTAAAGTTGATGGTACGCACCCTGGACACGTGTCCGTCTAACGAATTTGAGATCTGACGGTCACGTGTCCTGACGCGAGGTTAACATTTTTTCCCCATCACAAAAATTGCACAAAGCCTCTAAAGAAGTTTTCACTTCAAAAAAATTGCTCAAACTTCCAAGCGACAAGAAGAGTGCAGTGCCGTGCCGTGCAGTCCACCAACCATGTTTGCGTAAAGAGAAACTTTGTATTAGCGTTCCGTTTTCTGATTCACAAACAAGCGATTCGTGGACCGAACAGCTGTATCAAATATTAACATAATCCAGAGTTTTGCCGGAATTATTCATCTGAAACTGCAGTAAACATCTGAGTTTGCAGCGACTGCAGTTGAATAAGGCATTGGATTGGCCGCCGCCGGCAGTTTGGCGGATTTCTATCTCAAAGTGACGCATGTTGGATTCTACTTTTAATGTGGTTTGTATCAAATGACAGTCACATTTAAGTTTATTTCCTTAAACAACATCTTAAGTAGCTGTTAAACATTACATTACTATTTATAAGTACAAAACAGTAAGCACTACTGTTTATTAAAATTTTCATTTTTTTTACAAAATGTCCAAAAACCCTATAATCTATACATACAAATAAATAAAATTGGAGTGTCTGTTTGTAATATTAAAATAACCGCTTTTTACTACATGCATATGATTATATATACGGTACATAAACCAAAATATTTTTTTTTACAATTTTTGTCTGTCTGTCTGTCTGTCTGTTTGTTCCGGCTAATCTCTGAAACGGCTGGACCGATTTTGACGGGACTTTCACTGGCAGGTAGCTGCTGTAATAAAGAATAACTTAGGCTACTTTTTATCCTGATATTCCCACGGGAACGAGAACCACGCGGGTGAAACCGCGGGCGGCCGCTAGTAAAATATACAAGCTGTATTTGTGAAAAAAAAAAAAAATTGTATTGATGTGTCGTTTTAAACTACACAAACAAGTGATTTGTGGACCGCACAGATGTATCGAATATAAACATAGTACGGAGATTTGTCGGAATTATTCATCTAAAACTGTAAACATCTGAGTTGGCAGTGACTGCATTAAATAAGACATTGTACTGGCTGCTCCTCGGATTTTCACCAAGAACTGACGTCTGACGGAATGTAAACGTACCTTGAATAATATTATGAAATATTTCTCAAATATACTGACATTTAAAAGAAATCCGTTTTGATTTTTCAGCAGTACCTACCTACCTACAAAATGGAATGGAGAATTGAACAAAATCATATTTGAATTTCTCGCCGCCTGCGTTTTCATGATGGCGTCATCTGTCAAACCTTTTGTATTTCGAAGAATAGAAGAGATTTTATCGAATTCTTTTCCTGAATAATGATTAGGCACTAGCAGATCCTCGCGGTTTTACCCGCAAAGTACCCGTTCCCGTGACAATGTAGCTATCTAATGGTCAAAAAAATTCTAAATCGGTCCAGTAGTTTCGGAGCATATTCAATGCAAACAAGCAATCAGATCTTTCCTCTTTATAACATAAGTAAAGCTCCATTGAGGGCGAATCTGTAGAAAAAGTGGTCTGTTTTGATTTGCATTTGTCAAAAGACCATTGAGCGAAAAAACAGCTCAACTCGCATTGAGGTCACTATGAAATATCCACATCGTGACATTCGTGTTATGGATCTTATGAGAACGCTCACGACACGTTGTGTGTATCACAGAAAGACCACAAGTG
Organism: Crambus lathoniellus; assembly: GCA_949710035.1. Lineage (NCBI taxonomy): Eukaryota > Metazoa > Arthropoda > Insecta > Lepidoptera > Crambidae > Crambus > Crambus lathoniellus. The sequence continues at coordinate 5,375,008 of OX453310.1, read as the reverse complement.
AAATTGTGCCGTGGCTATTATGTTATCCGACCACAACGTGCTGTCGGTCGTAGCAATAAAAAAAGAATTTTTAAGCATTTGTAATGCAAAAGCACGTATGAATAAAACCATCTGCCACGTAGTAGATTTACAGAAAGGCTTCGATTTGCACCATTTGGAAAAAAAAACATCGGACAGTATTGCTAAACTTTTTTGATGATTAAAGGTCACAGCAGATTGTATCAACTCGGAAAGGGATCGACACCGTATCGCCTTTCGCCTCGCGGTCAACCAGGCATCAACCTAACGTTAGCACTAAGCACGTATGACGTAACCAAACCGGTACCCCTAGTATGAGTTTGGCAAACTGTATTCGTAATCGAAAATTATCGCTCTATCTCTTTTATGTCCTTTGACTGCTTTGCCGACATGAGCAGTTCATCCGATAGTTTTCGTAAACGTTGACAGTTAAAATCAACTCATACTAGGGGCACAGATCAGCGTCGGTACCGTTCGACTCGGCTACGGGTAGGCGACGCCGCGCTTACCGCTCGCTGGTCCCGGCGAGGCGAGGCGATTACGTTACGATTCCGATTAAGGTCACAGCACATATATCAACTCGTAAACGGAACGTAAACGTATCAACTCGAGCGTTTCAGTATTCTTTGTATGAAACTCCGTACTGCAACGCACACTAATCGGAAACGGAACGTAATCGCCTCGCCTCGGGACCAGCTCATGAACCGCTTTGCAGGTCGGTCAACTTGCGGTCCCCGCGCTTACCGCTAGTCGTCCACGCGCTGACGTCTCTCCGTACCCGAGCTTACCGCTCTACGCACAGTGGTCTGAAAATGAAAATGAACATAATTTTTTTCTAATTTTTTTGTCATTTTATTTTCTCTTTTTTTTATTTTTTTTTATCTTTTTTTTCTCTCCTTTTTTTTATATAGAACCACTGTGCGGCGAGCCGTAAGCGCAGCGTCGCCTAGCCGTAAGCGCGGCGTCACCTAGCCGTAGCCGAGCCGACGTACCGACGCTGATCCGGTTTGGTTACGTGCTTGCGTAAGGTTGACGCCTGGTTGACCGCGAGGCGAAGGCGATACGGTGTCGATCCCTTTCCGAGTTGATGTAATGTGCTGTGTCCTTTTGTGTGCTTTGCAGTAGGGGGTTTCATACAAAGAATACTGAACCGCTCGAGTTGATACGTTTACGATCCATTTACGAGTTGATATGTCTGCTGTGACCTTTAGTCTGGTCTGTCATCCCGTGACCGAGCTACTGGAATGGTGTCGACACTTCAGGCAAATAAAAAATAGCCTAATACTTCTTTTTTACAAAAGTTATACAAAAAGTGTTAAACAACTATGATCACTAACTTAATTTGTAGCTTGATTTAATAACAAGAGTAAAAAAAGAGCGTACACTAACACAAGTAGTTTTTCTAAACAAAATATAAAGATATATAAGATATAAGACCCAAATGGAAAAAAAAACAATAAAAACAATCTAGGTAAAATATTTCAAGAAGAAATTAAATTCCAAACTGTTTCGTTGGAAGCGATATTTTTATTTATGTACCGAAATAAGATATTCTCCAGGAATGTGAATATGATATTTCATCATACATGTTTTATTCGGTTTCCTAAAAATATTCTTGTTTCTCTCCAGGAATTTGAAAGTGTTTATATTGATATATTTATATTTTCGTCCACGAAGCGGTCTCCGTATCGATTGAAAAGAAGAAGGAAGAAGTGTTTATATTTTTTTAATTAGATTCACGTTTATTATACGAAAGTTTTAATGTAGAAATAGGTAATCACCTCAAGCTAGCTTCAGTAACCACTTTTTTTGAGCAATACACATGGTATGTAACTTTGGTTCTAGATTGGTGGTGATAGTGATTTCTCAACAACAATAGCTTTGGTAATTTTTTTAAACAGTTCTTTTAAATGAGAATGAAAAAAAATTCCTTGACATCTTTTGCAAATACTAATTCTAGCTTCCTCAGTTTTAGTTCACCTCAAAACCTTAGGTCAGGGTCAGAAAACTTACCAAAATTCGGTCCTTAAATAATTTTTGATTTATATTCCAGCCGCAGATAAAACGGTAGTAAACGCCATTAACTTTCAAAGGAACCCTTTTTAACTTAAAGGGCATTGAGCTTGAGGACCTCTATACCTGTAGAATCATAGGTCGAGGGTTCCTTTTCCGCGTAAGATATGGGGTAGACGAATATATAAACCCAATTTTTCAAATTGATGCCGCCATACTTAACTGTCCGGCGTATACATCATATACATACATATAGTGGTTTGCACTAAATGCAAGCTGCAGTGCAGTCCTTAATCAGCACTACTCTTAGTCTCATCTGTTGCCTTATTACGTATTGGTATTGTATTGCTATATCAACTGTCCTTATAGGGTAAAGGAATTATGATATTGAGGACATTGCCAGTTTTTGTTTATACTAAGGAAATCTATAGGAAAATTTGAGATAGTAAAAAACCACGAGCCCTGCAAGTAGCTTTCAGGCGGGATTTTCCTATACTTACAGAATTGCATTGTGAGTGCATAAAAATAATTTATAATCTCAATCTAAGGAAATCTGTTGTAATTTAATTACACTTTTAGTTATTCCTTCTGCAGTGCCTTTAAGAGTTTTAAGAGTGCATTCTTAAGTAAAAGTGATATGATAATGTGGTCATAGGTGAACCTGTGAAAACCTGTGATGTGCAAGATTAAATGATTTGTAGATTGTTTACGTTCAAAAAGTGATGACAAACTTGCATCACTTAACTACTAAGATTATGAAACGAATGACGAGACAGAGGTAAATTATTACATTTAGTAATTATCAACTAAAAAATCAAGTTATTGTATAAAAAAGTGTGTTATTTTTTAAATCATCATCATCATCATCATCATCATCATTTCAGCCGTACGACGCCCACTGCTGGGCATAGGCCTCCCCCAAGGATCTCCACAACGATCGGTCCTGCGCTGCCCGCATCCAGCGGCTTCGCGCGACCTTGACCAGATCGTCGGTCCACCTTGTAGGGGGTCTGCCCACGGAACATCGTCCGGTTCGCGGTCGCCATTTGAGAACCTTTCCGCCCCAACGGCCATCGGTTCTCCGCGCTATGTGTCCCGCCCACTGCCACTTCAACTGAGCAATCATTCGAGCGATGTCGGTCGTTTTAGTTCTCCTGCGGATCTCATCATTTCTGATTCGATCGAGCAGGGAAATACCAAGCATCGCTCTCTCCATTGCTCGCTGGGTAACCTTGAGCCTTCTTATGAGACCCATAGTAAAAGACCACGTCTCGCTTCCATAAGTCATAACTGGCAACACACACTGGTCAAAGACCTTAGTCTTGAGACATTGAGGAATTTTGGACGCAAATATATGCCGGAGCTTCCTAAACGCTGCCCATTCGAGCTGGATTCGACGAAGATCTCTTTCTCGAAGTTGGACTTACCTAATTGGATTGTCTGTCCTAGGTAGACATAGTGGTCAACAACTTCGAGTGTAATGTTCCCAACATTAAATGGAGCGGATGCAACATGGGCATTGGAGATGATTTTCGTCTTGTCCATGTTCATCTTCAGACCCACTCTTTGAGAAGCATTACCGAGATCTTCGAGCATTGTGTTCTGGTCTCCCAAGGTCTCAGCCATGAGAACTACATCATCGGCAAACCGCAGGTGTGTTAGGTACTCGCCATTGATGTTAATGCCGAATCCTTTCCAGTCCAGTAGCTTAAAAATATCCTCCAACGCAGCTGTGAACAGTTTCGGAGAAATGACGTCTCCCTGTCTCACACCTCGCTGTAGTTGGATAGGATTAGAGCTCTGGTTCTGTAATCGGATCGATATGGTGGCGTTTTGGTATAAGTACCTCAGCACCTCGATGTACCTGTAGTCTATTTGGCACCTCTGGAGAGACTGCAGCACTGCCCAGGTCTCGATCGAATCAAAGGCTTTCTCATAGTCCACGAACGCCAAGCATAGTGGCAAGTTATACTCTTCGGTCTTCTGTATAACTTGCCGCAGCGTATGAATGTGGTCTATGGTACTATAACCTTTTTGGAACCCGGCTTGTTCGGGAGGTTGGAAGTCGTCGAACCTGCTAGCGAGACGATTCGTAATGACTCTCGAAAACAACTTGTAGATATGGCTCAGAAGCGAGATGGGTCGGTAGTTCTTCAAGAGAGTCTTATCACCCTTCTTGAAGAACAGCATCACATCGCTTCTGCCCCATGCCATTGGCGTTTTGCCCTCGAGGATGACAGAGTTGAAGAGCTTCTGGAGGACCTTAAGTATCGGCTTACCGCCCGCTCTCAGAAGTTCTGTTGTGATTCCGTCATCGCCCGCCATCTTGTTGTTTTTGAGCTGCTTGAGAGCCATTCTAATCTCGTACAGGCTGACGTCCGGGATATCTTCGGTATAGTGTCGGGTAAGCTTGGCTCTAGGTTCTGTAGCCTTACTTTCAACAGGTGTTTGCGTGGAGTACAACTGTCCATAGAAACTCTCAATCTCCCTCAGGATTTCAGGTGTTGACGAAATGATGCTACCTTCCTCAGTTTTCAGCCTCGTCAATTGACATTGCCCGATAGACAGATCTCTCGCGACCACTTTGGAGCCTTTGTTCCGCTCAATGGCCTCTTTAATACGCAATTTTTTAAATAAATAAATGTTATTGTATTAGACAATTTTTACTAATTCCACCAGTTTTGAAGTTTGCCTTTCGATTCCTTACAATCTGTATAAGTATTACAGTCAAAACACATACATGCCCAATAATAAATTATTGACTTTCAATTACTTTCTCATACACTTAATTATGTTATCACCATAATATTTTATTACCTCTCTATCTTTAGAGTTCGATATAATGTTTTAGAAAAGTTAATTTTCTAGTTGATAATTAAATTATATGTTCTCTGCATATGTAAATATGCAAAGGCATACAATAACTTCTTATACTTACATTTTACGCTGACTTTTAAGATCACACACATGCTGTTTTTTATTGAATGACATTGGTTCTTGATCAGGGGGGCTACCGGCTAAAAAATCTGGATATGGGTATGGGCTTCAAGTGTCATTTGAATTCCTTATTTTGATAGATTTTTGATGCTTTGTTCTGTTCAACGTTGTTAGCTAGCTATCGTTATACCCGACGCCATAAAATTAAAAACTGATAGTGGCTATTTTTTCTATAAAATTGACTAAAAGTTCCAAAAAACGTATGAAGTTCATATCCATAAAGTTACGCGGTAGCCACCCAGGTTACGACCAACATAAATGCACCATAAAACTAGCGTACCTTTACAGAAGTATTACGCCACAGGGTAAAAAAACTACTAATTACACCACTACAGTTTACATTGTTTTAAAATTAACGCTCCGTCAAAAGGATAACCTAGAATGTTTCATCAGTCTTCACTAAAGCAAGGCCAGTTCCCGAACTTCTATCAAACCTAAATATCTTTAGCGCTCTACTTATCTTCAATTAATCTAAGTTAAAGACGTTACTTGAGAGAAACCCGAATTGAAATCCTGCGAGGAAAATTCGTTAGTAATTTTGTGCTAAATACCGGGTCAAGTGACCTGGTTTTGGCAGTTTTGTTCATTTCAAGGACTTTATTTTGCAAAGGGTTAGCTGTACCAACCCTTTTTTGTATGTGTGATTTTAAAAAAATGTTAGTAAAGTACTTAGTGAGGTTTTTAATTAACACTTAAATTGAAAATCAATTTTTGAAGTCGGTTTATTAGAAACAGGAAAGCGCATTGTGCATTTAAAAAGGTAAGTTTGATACTAACCCTTACCTTGTCAATATTTAAGTAGATCGCTTTTTTTACTTTTAAATATTTGATGTGTTTTTACTTTTAATATGTGATGATATTCTATTCAATTCTTGATTTCCACGAGAAAATTACATGAAAGTGGCAAATTAAAACGAAATTACTCTTAGACGAATAATATCTGCTAAACTTATTAACCTTTATTCTATATTTTCTCATCATTGCATTTCCGAATCGCTTTCAAATATCTTTCACAATATGTATTTGACACCCAATCCAGAGTACATAAGGTACAGTGTCTGATCGTGACAGTAAATTACTCGCTAACGGCCTCCAACTAATTGGCAAAGAAGTAATGTATCGAAGCAGAAAATATTGAGCACTATATCCAACACATGTGGATTACTCGCCGAACTACTATGGCTGTTATTGATCTCACAAGATATATGATTACATATGGCGAAAGTTCGCAATTTTTGCCAAAAAGAAAACCTATTAGCGTAACTACAGTAATATCTCAAGAAACTTTCATTAGGATCCACAAAATGTTTTCGCTAAGACTTTTTTGAATTTGTGAGTTATTACTCTGTTTATAAGTATACTGAAAATCTTAATAAGATTGTATTAGTTTTTAGAAAAGAAAGAAGCTTAATGGAGGTAATCTTTTACGATTTTCAGGTGCAATTGAAAACAAGTGAGTATTGAGAATTTTAATAATTTTTATGCACTTACAATGCTATTCAGTAAGTAAAAAAAATGTTGTAATCGTAAAAAACCAAAACCAAAACTTTCAGGTGGGTTTTCGGGTTTCACCCGATTCTGAATGTACAGGGTGCGTACCATCAACTTTTATTGCGGTTTTGTTTAGGACCTAAACTGATCTGCTCCACTTATTCGTACCACGACAGCTTAATATCAGTGACAGCGATTCAGTGATCATTCAATGACATTTCACAGCCGCTAAGCTGTAACTTGGCCAAGCTAAAATGACACCTGCAGGTTATACCCGTCCCTCTCACTCTCCGGGCATGACAGAATCGAGTGAAAGAGACGGGTAGAAGAAATAAGGACACAAATCGTTCGGTCATTCACATTTAGCAAATCATTTGCGATCCAGTTTTTAGAACGAAAGAAAGCAATTCATTTTAGGAATCTATTCTGCATCGCGCTATTTTTGAATCGCTGTCTTAAAGTTGATGGTAGGCACCCAGGTACCTAATGGCTGTTTAATCGATTGTTAAACATTTGTAAAAATGTTTTTTCAAATGCGAGGGTTTCCTAACATAGATGAAGCAACGCTGGCCTACAGCGTTGAAAAGTGATAGCAATGTTCGACGAGTCTTGTAAGCCTTCCGGTAGCTTAGTTGGTCAGAGCAACGGGCCGGATTCCCGGGGGCTCGGGTTTGAATCCCGCCTGACAGTTACTTGTAAAAAAGCTGTTGTTTTCTAATATCACAATTGTTCCTTGGAAAGTGAATATGAGTTTTAAAATTTTTACTTTTTTGCATTCACAATGCAATTTTTATGGTTGAAAAATGGAAAATGTAGCATTTAGAACGACTTCGTAGCTTCAGTGGTTAGAGCAGTCGCCCGGATAGCGAAAGGTCGTGGGTTCGAGTCCCATCGGAGCTGGTTGTGAGACGGGTCGATTTTTTCTAAATGCTACATTTTCCATTTTTCAAGTGAATATGATTCGTTTTGAAAATCTTTTGTAAAGTACCATCACATAGTAGCCCGTTCTCAAATTACGAAACCTACAGACGGTTGCTATTGGACGCCAATTGAGTCATTTGTATTGTTTGACATGTCGGATACTGTAGTGTGAGAGTCACTATACTTTGTTTAAGATACACCTTGACAACTCGTCTTCGCGACTGAAGTATTTTACCAGTCATCTGTAATTAGTATCGTAATGTATGACCGGGCTAACAATTTATTTAAGTTATTTAAATACTTGCTTTTTGCATTCACAATGCAATTATAATTATTGGAAAATTGAAAATGAAGTACTTATTAGAAAAAATCGACCCGTCTCACAACCAGCTCCGATGGAACTCGAACCCAAGACCTTTCGCTATGCGGGTGACTGCTCTAACCACTGAACTACTGAACTGAACGACTCCATAGCTCAGTGGTTAGAGCAGTCGCCCGGATAGCGAAAGGTCGTGTGTTCGAGTCCCATCGGTGCTGGTTGAGAGGCGGGCGGGCGATTTTTTCTAAATACCTACTTCATTTTCAATTTTTCAATTTATTTGAGACTTACATAAAACTTTGTTCAAATTGTTCGTTTGCAACCGCCTCTGTGGTCTAGTGGTTCACACCACCGATTTCAGACCCGAGGTCCCGGGTTTGATTCCCAGTGGGGGTACATATTGTATTCGGTTTGGTTGGTGGTAGGACTTGTTCTTACTGTTCTTAGTCCGCCTGGATAGCTACCACTAACTTATCAAAGTCTGACGCCATAACAGTAATGTTTTCAGCATTATTGTGTTCCGGCAGTTAGATATAAGATAGCCAGTTATTCCGGGAGTAGTGCGCTTCCAACTTCAGCCTTATCACCACTTAACATTGTTGCGTGTATATTTCGCAACTGTGGTGTTTTTATCATTATACCAGAGGGATGTTGTGTCTTATGGTCTGTTCGTAGGACTCGACGCAGGTCGTGTGCTGAAATTATCACCAGCGAAGCCAAGAAACAATCATGGAACACAACATCGCCAAACGTATTGGTTTACAACACTGTCTTGCAACACTTTTCGGAGTTAGTCACTCACCATAAATTAACTATGCATATATAACTATGCATTAACATGCATGTAGATTAGTTTCGCCGTTCATTTTACAATGACATTTCTCAGCTTTTGTGCATATTTTAAACATTAGTTTCATTGTTTTCACTGAAAAAGGACGTGATTTTGACAGGTGACAAATGACGTTGACGTTTCAATGACAGGCTGACAGATGTCTTCCTTTCGGGTTGTAGTGTTGATACCATGAAGCTCGACTTGATACTGAGGTAACTGGAGTTCTCACCCTGAATAAAAAAGTGTACCCAGCAAATTTGACATTTATGTATGTAGTGGCTGTCAGTTGTCTCATATGACCATACGTATTTTTTTAAAGTGTAGGTGAGACGGAAGACAGCCACTGTGTAATTTGTGGTGGACAAAAAATTGTTCGTACTGCACTCTCCAGTTACCTCAGTATTAAGTCAAGCTTCATGGTTGATACGCTCCCCGGAACGGTGGAATACTCCTGCCAGACACACTTTTTTGATGGTCTTCATTTTTATATTTATTCAAAATCCTCATAAGTTAAGAATCATAGAAGTTTATTTACAGAATGTCTGCAGTATTTAATAAAATATCTTAATTCGTCTGAAAATAATAAAATCAATCCATTTATGGTAGAAGAATTTTCTAGAATTTAGCAATATCGTCTTTGGTTTCGCTCTAGGTTGTCAATGGCCATACTAGCGTGACTTTTCACTTTTTCGCTCCGAGGTTCGACTACGCGAGAATATCTTTTTAGCTTTAAAAAGCTATGGAAATGTTTTTAATAACTTGACGGTGTTCTTCGACACGGCTTAGAGATTGTAAGAAACAAGAGGCGGCAGGTAAGATTTTTTATCCTGTTGTCGCTTGGTCGGAGCTTCTCAAAGTCGACTCCAAATGTTATATGGTGCTCTTTTGTTTGTTGTAGAGCGCCGCCTCTTCTTTTTAGTTTATGTATTTCACCTACATGTGGTCTTCATAAGGATTCCCATATTTTTATTAGAAAATTTTTGCTCGAGAAGTGATGCGCACGCGCTATGACACGTGACGCATGGCGTCCCTTGGTTTTTCACAAATGTTGAGGACACTTTCCTGATGCACGCGAGGGAAGCACACCCACGAACACCTTGGAGGGCTGATTAAGGATAAGCAACACAAACTCCGTATGCTTTTTTGTGATTTTAACCTCAAATTCAAACTTGTGTCATCATGCCGGACCGTCAGCACATTTTTTTGAGCTAAGAATTCGTATAGAATTTAATTTAATTTAAGTTTTAACGTTTGTATTTTTATACTTTTCCATAAAGAAAAGCTACATGGAAGGACGCTTCCACTTATTCCTGATTCTAGGTCATGACCAGAACATACCACACCTGTAATTTAGCCTAGAACATTTAGTACTTATATTTAGTACCTACAATATTTTAAAGAATTAGTACAGGTTCCTCGAATCTGGCGCTGGACCGGATCACTACATGGGGAACGGGCGCTAAATTGACCTTCGGCCCTGAAAAGACGCAGATCATCGCATTCAATCATAAAGCAGAGACGGCAAACATCACAATGGCCGGTAGAACAATTCCCCTCTCCGATGAAATAAAATTACTGGGGGTCATCATAGATAAAGGATTGCGTTTTGGGCCCCATGTTCGATACGTCACTGACAAGGCACTCAGAATCTTCCAGAGATTGTCTCTATTCACTAGACCCACATGGGGCGCACACCCTGAGAATGTTAGGACCATCTACAGACAGGTAATAGATCCCATCATAACATACGCAGCGGGCATCTGGGGTCATGCGGCACACAAAAAGTACATCCAAAAACAGCTTCTGGGTGTACAGAGGGGGTTCGCAATCAAAGCAATCAGAGGCTTCCGAACCCTTTCAACCACGGCTGCGGTGGCTCTAGCCCGATTTACGCCCCTCGACCTAAAAATCCTGGAACTACGCGATATAGAGTTAGTGCGGCTTACTGGGGTGCACCCGGAGCTGCCGAACGAGGTCCGGCTGGAGAGGCGGGTCAAGCCTGAGGAGCTATCCCATCCTAGCAGCCGGATATCACTCGACTTTTTATGTGCCACTACACAGGAGCAAGTCGACCACATCCATAAGGGCCAGGCGCATACGCTATACACAGACGGGAGCAAGCAGGAGGACGGTTCAGTCGGCGCTGCTCTCGTCTGCTACGCACCTGGAGGAACCCTTCCGCTCTTTACGAGGAAGCACAAGCTGCATAACGCATGCAGCGTATTCCAAGCTGAGCTCCTCGCCATCTTGAAGGCATGCCAAATAATAGAGCAAAAACATTATTCCAACGCAGTCATATACTCAGACTCTATGTCATCACTCCAAGCCATCGCTGATCGCAGCAGCAAACACGGGTGTGTTGCACAAATACGCACAAATACACGAAATCCTCACAAGACACAATGGGCAGATACAACTGGTGTGGGTGCGCAGTCACGTGGGCATCAACGGAAACGAGGCAGCCGATCAAGCAGCTGGACAGGCTGCTGGACGACGCAGCCTGGCTTACGATCGGTTCCCCGCCTCCTTCGCTAAGACCTGGGCGCGAAAGAAAAGTCTCGACCTATGGCGAACCAGATTCTGCCAAGCGACCCAAGCGAGCCACCTGCGTGCGTGGCTGCCGACACTAGACGACTGCCACCAGGCCATTAACACCATGGGCATATCCTTTGCTCTGACGCAAATCCTCACGGGGCATGGGTACCACAAGCAATATCTACACAGGTTCAAGATAACATCCGATGACCTATGCCCCTGTGATCTATCCACCAGACAGGACATAAAACACCTTCTCGAGGACTGCCCGCGGTTCTCGAGGCAGCGGTTCAACCACACAATGACGTGTAGAAACTTAAACATAAACCCTTTCGAAATTAAAGAATTACTACGAAAAGAGGCAGCCCGCGAATCATTTATGAACTTCATACAGTATATAGTCTGTTCACGCCGCGCCCGCGAGCGGACAGTTGTCATTGTCAATGTCTCGATGCGCTCGGGCCGGGTGTTTTTTCATTCGTTTAGTTCGGCGCCAACCGCCGTCCGCGCAACATCGCGCTCAGTTACCTACCCGTATTGTGACCGAGATTGCGAGTTTTTGCACCTACGAGTGCCCGGTCGGGGTAAAGACTTGTGACCCGTGTGTGTCCGCCTTGAAAAGCGCCGGGAAGGTTTAGCTGTCTATTAGGGCATTGTGTAGTTATAAGAGTGTTAGCTATAAGAGTTTCCCATCGGGGGTTGGGTGAAGACCTACTTGTCAGGCGCGCGCGCCGGCGAGACAGCGATCAGCCCCCCTGGATTACGGACAGTATCTTCTAGGAAGGTAGGACTAGCTTTTAATTTACTTAATTTTGCATGAGAAACATCCGTTTCAATAAACTGTGGAACACAGTAGATGGTCATCACACTTGTGCCTGATCATATTTTTGGTAGCAGAGCGTACCTAGTTGATATAATTAATTTTCATATTAAAATTAACTAGGTACGTAAAATTTCATAGTAAAAATAAAATTTTTTTTTTGTTAAAATCTCGAGGGTATTCCGAGACGATTTCCGATCCGATTTCCGATCCGATCCGATCCGAGACGTGAAGTACTAAGAAATTGTTCTAGTAAATTCTCGAAGCGAATGTTTCTCACTTGGTGGATCCGATAATAGATAGACACTTATATAATTGTGGTCACATACTAGTGATTTGATACGAGTTTACTCGCCTAGATGTGTATATTTTTTTTTTGTGTGTCCGGATTTATTTGACGAATAGTTTCGTTCGAAAGTGTTGTTTATTAGTACCACATACTAGTGTTTGTTCCGAGTCCGCTTGCCTAGTTAAAAAAGTGGAACTAGTTTTAATTATTAGTAGTATTAAATTACGAGTATTATTATTAAAAATAGTTTTGTTTTTGTTTGTTGATAACGGTTTAGTAGTTGATTTGCGAGGTTGACCTGGCCGTGCCGTGTATGCCATACCGTTAATCCTATACCGTTTTGTTTATACCGTTATATTGTTAGCCCTTGAAATTGGTAAGTTGTTAATAATTTATGAAAATAGTAGGGTCCGTGTATGTCGTCCGAATTTTAATTGTGTTTTATATTATCGTGATGCGACCTATTTCTATTGCTTTTTTTTGTTGATGTTTACCACTTTTATATTTCTTTGTTTGCTTTGTTTATTGAACGGATTATAAATGGCTCCTACGAATCCGCTCGCCGTATCCAGGGCTGGCATCCAAGGAGTTTTGCGTTGGCTTGCTTGTGCGGTCACATTAATAGACCGAGCCGACCGGGTAGGCGCGTTGCTAGCTCGGTATGGCGGGCTGGCAGCTCGGCTGCAAGACCTGGAGCGCCACGCCATGGAGTGTCGCGCGTATTATTTAGAGAACCCCCCAGCTGATGATGCCGTGTCGGAACAGCTGAAGCAGGATGTAGCCCAGGCCTATGAGCTGGCTGACCAGTTCACGGAGGCGGCTGAGAGGGCCCTGGCTGTTCGGAAGGGGGAGCCGGTTTTGAGCGGGGAGGTCAAACCTACCCCGACGGCGTTGCTAGGCCGATTGCCTACGCTGGAGATTCCCACTTTTAATGGGGATCTGTCAGCCTGGATGGGCTTCATTAACCTGTTTGACAGCTTAGTGGATTCACGACGGGACTTATCCCCTAGTGAGAAGTTGGCCTATTTGCGCTCCTCCCTGCGAGGAGAGGCCAGCGCGGTAATCCAGCACCTGCTCATCAGCGACGACAACTACCAGGTGGCTCGCCAGCTTCTGGTTAGCAGGTACCAGAATGTCCGGTTACTGGCGGACACCCACGTGGCCACGATTTTGGCCCTCCCGCGAATCACGCGGGTACACCTGTTACGGAGGGAGTTGCTGAACCCGCTACTGTCAGCGGTCAACTCCCTAAGGCGATTGGACCTGCCGGTGGATCAGTGGTCCTTTGTACTGCTGCACATAGTCCTCGCCAAATTGCCCGCTGAAATGAAGGGGCGTTTCGAGCAGAGGTACGGAGGCGACAGCGCCTCGTATCTCCCGCCCTTCGCGGACCTCCTTCGTTTTTTGGAGGACGAATGTAGGGTGACGGACCACCTGGAGCCCGCCCCGGTTCCAGGTGTTGGTCGTATGGCGGCGGCGAGGGAACAGCCCCGTCGCCCGACCAATCGGTATGCTGCCTTCCAGCAGTCCCCTCCCCCCGCACCGAGTGAGCGGTGCAGGTATTGCAGGGGAGATAGGCACGTGGTGCACGAATGTGCCAAATTTAGAGGCCTCCGCCCAGAGGGACGGAGGGCCGTTGCTAGACAGCGCCAATGGTGCTATAGGTGTTTGGGGGGACACATGCAGTCGGCGTGTCCCCAGACAGAGGATTGTCGTCTTTGCGGAGGGAGGCATCACCCCCTCCTTTGTTTGGACCGCAAGGACGCCGGGAGCGACCGGGGTTCGAATTCCTCGCGCACGGGCGGGGGCCCGGCAGCCCGGAACCGGTCCCCTAGAGATTCGGCGGGGCTTAGCCCCCCCGTTCAGTCCCCCCCGGAGAGGGGGAACTATAGGAGAGACGCCCCCGCCACGGGCGGGGGTAGGGGGGTACCACAAGAGTACGCCACGGTGGCGATGGGCACGGGCCCTATTTGCTACTCCCCCCCCCTAATGGAGAGGCCTCGATTGGGGTACTATGCACCGAGGCACGCCCCACACGGGTATTACCCTGCACCTAGGAGTGCTGTTGGTCGGGGCCAGTATGTACCCGATTGGGACCCGCTCGCCCGGTACGAGCGTCCCACATTTGGCGCGCCGACTCAGGCGCGAGGGGGACAAGTACCCCCCAAAATTTTTAATGGCGCCCCTGTCGGACCCAACCACCCCTCCGGAGCTTGTGCTGTTGCCAACAGCCTCCGTGAATGTTTGGGGACCTAAGGGCAATGTTGTCACGGTGCGTGCCCTTTTGGACTCAGGTGCCCAGGGGTGCATAATGTCCAGGTGGCTTGTCCGACAGCTGGGTCTTTTGCTTGTGCCGCATCACGAAGCGGTACGGGGGGTGGGAGACTCGCGGATCCCTGATCCGATTGGTCGAGTTGAGTTCTCCTTCTCCCCCCACTTCACGCCAAGGCCGAAGATCGGTGCTTCGGCGATAGTTTTTGATAAGGTGGTTGGACCACTCCCGCAAGTGTGAGTGCCGCCATCCACGATTGAGCTGACGTCTGGACTGGCTTTGGCTGATCCTTCCTTCCACCGACCGGGCCCAATACACTTGTTGATTGGTGCGGATGTCCTCGGTCGTGTACTGTGTGGAAGCAAGCGAGTTTTGCAGACAGCCGATCTTGTCGCCTTGTCCTCGTCGCTGGGTCATGTGGTGATGGGAAAGGTACCACAGACACCAGAGACCCCGTCGGTAGACCGCCAGACCATTGTCGGTTCTACTTTGTCCGACGTTCTCCAAAAGTTTTGGGAGGTGGAGGAACCTCCCACTGCCAAGCGGTTGGATCCGTTAGCGGAGGAGTGCGAATTGTTCTACCAGAACAACACTGGGCGCCTCCTCTCGGGTCGCTTGATTACCCGCTTGCCCTTCTTGGCGGTTCGCCCTCCTTTAGGGAGCTCCCGACCGATGGCCGAGAAGAGATTGTTGTCCATGGAGCGTAGGATGGCCAGGGATCCCGCATTCAAGGAGAAGTATATAGACTTCATGCGGGAGTATTTGGACCTTGGGCACATGTCCATCTCGCAGTTGGACTGGCGTAATGTGGAACATTACTTCCTGCCACACCACGCTGTTTTGAAGACTTCCAATGGGAAGATCCGCGTGGTCTTTGATGGATCAGCGCCCACGTAAACCGGAGTGTCGTTGAATCAGTGTCTGCATGCGGGGCCGAAGTTGCATCACGATGTCTGTGATGTTTTGACCAACTTCCGCCGGCACGCTGTCGTCTTTGTGGCCGATATCCGCATGATGTTCAGACAGACCGTGATTCACCCGGAGGATAGACGATACCAGCTCATCCTTTGGCGTGAGGATCCCCAGGATCCGATGTTGGCTTACGAGCTGAACACCAACACGTATGGTTTGCGGTCGAGCCCCTTTGTGGCGATCCGTTCGCTTTTGGAGCTCGCAGAGCGCGAACGGCTACGCTATCCCCGGGCATCTGCTCTTATTGAGGGGGGGGCCTTATTTGTCGACGATATCTGCACGGGGGCCTCGAGCTTAGATGAGGCTCTCGTCTTACGTGATGAGCTGATTGCGCTCTTGAGGGCTGGTGGCTATGAGTTGCGGAAGTGGCTGTCTAACTCACCGGACCTATTGGCAGATTTGCCTAAGGACCACCAGCAAGAGCCGCTCCTCTTTGAAAATCCGGAGACTCCAGACATGCTGTCTGTTTTGGGAGTCCAGTATCGACCAGTCCCGGATTTGTTCACATATAGATTGGAACTGCCAGACCCAAAGGTCTGGACTAAACGCACGGTGCTGTCTACTGTAGCCCGTACCTTTGATCCGAACGGTTGGCTCAGCCCTGTAGTGTTTTCGATGAAGTGCTTCCTACAGGAGCTCTGGGCTGCGGAATTGTCATGGGATGAGCCCCTCTCTGGTAGCCTCCTACGAGAGTGGGTGAGGTTCGTGTCATCCCTACCCGACGTCAATCGGGTTTGTATACCGAGGCAAATGCTGCCTTCGGGAAAGTTTAAAGCCTCCCTGCACGGTTTTTGTGACGCGTCCGAAAGCGGATACGCGGCAGCCGTTTACATCCGAACGGTGGATGCAGCAGGCGTTGTCGCCGTACACTTAGTTACGGCCAAGAGTAAGGTCGCCCCCCTTCGGACTAGGCTAACCATTCCGAAGTTGGAGTTGTCCGGCGCCACTCTCTTAGTACGGCTACTCAATCATGTTGCCGACACCTTGGGAAACGGTGTCGACTTGGGGTCGATATTTGCGTGGTCTGACAGCCAGGTCGTCCTTTGTTGGCTGAAGAGTTCAGTCCACACCCTTGAGGTTTTTGTGGCCAACCGGGTCTCACAAATTCAGACTTCAAAGGCCCCGTTGATTTGGCGCCACGTACCGGGCGAATTGAACCCCGCAGATTGTGCCTCCCGCGGCTGCAAGGCGCCTGAGTTAGTGGACCACCACCTATGGTGGAGTCCATCATGGTTGTTACGGCCTGAGCGCTCATGGCCTGCCACCCCGGCTGTGGCCAGAGTCCCAGACCTAGGCATGCGTGTTCACGCCGTGGAGACGGTGGCGACTCCGCAGATGGAGTTTTTGTTAGACCGCTACAGTTCTCTTGATAAGTTGCTCGGCGTGACTGCTTGGATGAGGCGCTTTGTGCGAAATTGTCGCCAGCCTCAGGAGAAATCGTTGTCTCCGGTCCTCGCCCCACAAGAGCGGCAAGACGCTCTGTTGCATTGGTTGCGAGTGACGCAACAGCGAGAGTTTGAACCGGAGCTGAAAGCCCTGCGCTCAAGTAAGTCCAAGTTGAAGGGACCCTTGGTGCGGTTGAATCCCTTCTTGGACAGTACCGGATTGCTGCGTGTCGGAGGTAGGCTCAGACATGCCAACCTGCCGTACGGATCACGCCACCCTTTTTTGCTCCCCAAGGATGGACCGTTAGTTAGACTGTTGATTACAGACCGACATGTAGAGAATGCTCATGCCGGTTGTAATGCTTTGACCGCGCTCCTCCAACGAGAGTTCTGGATTTTGTCAGCGCGGAGAATAATCCGATCCGTTATTTTTCGTTGTCTCCCGTGTTATCGTTTGCGCGCCGATACGATGCAGCCCCAGATGGGTGATTTGCCTGCCGATCGAGTGAACGAATCGATGCCCTTCTCAGGAGTTGGAACGGATTTTGCGGGGCCATTTACCGTTAAGACATCGCGGCTTCGTAATGCTAGAACGGAAAAGGCTTACTTGTGTGTATTTGTTTGTTTGGCCACTAAAGTGGTCCACCTGGAGGTGGTTAGTGCCCTCACCACAGAAGCCTTTGTAGCCACGTTGAATCGTTTTGTGTCTCGCCGCGGAATGCCGTCGTTAATCAGGTCCGATTGTGGAACCAATTTCAAGGGCACCGATAGGTATTTAAAGGAAGTTTGTGAATTTTTGGATAGGAATAATTTTGAGATCGGATCCACACTCTCTCGCAGAGGGGTACGATGGCAGTACTCCCCGCCATCCTGCCCCCACTGGGGAGGGATTTTTGAAGCAACTGTAAAGGCCGCTAAAACTCACCTTCGTCGCGTTATTGGGGAGACGGTCCTCACGTTTGAGGAACTCGCGACCGTATTTTGTAAGGTTGAGGCGGTCCTCAACTCGCGTCCGTTGTGTCCGTTGTCTTCGGACGCGAATGATTTAGAGGCCCTTACGCCGGGCCATTTTTTGATTGGCAGACCGCTTAACGCCTTGCCGGAATATCCTTATTCCGAAGTGCCCTCCGGACGGCTCTCGCGATTTGAATTGCTCCAGCAGCTTACGCAGAGTTTTTGGCGCCGTTGGCATCTGGAGTATTTGCACATTTTGCAGCAACGCGTTAAGTGGTCGGATAGGACGACCCCACCCAAGACCGGGGACCTCGTGTTGGTAAAGGATCCAAACCTGCCGCCCATCCGCTGGCGTTTAGGACGCATTGTTCAGCTTCATCCGGGGTCGGATGGTGTGCCCAGGTTTGCCGAGGTCCTGGTGGGGGACTCTGTTTTGAAGCGAGCGATCGCTACCCTCTCTCGCCTGCCCTTAGATTGAGTTGGCGGACAGTTTGCTACTGTCCGGGACGGGGGGATGTTCACGCCGCGCCCGCGAGCGGACAGTTGTCATTGTCAATGTCTCGATGCGCTCGGGCCGGGTGTTTTTTCATTCGTTTAGTTCGGCGCCAACCGCCGTCCGCGCAACATCGCGCTCAGTTACCTACCCGTATTGTGACCGAGATTGCGAGTTTTTGCACCTACGAGTGCCCGGTCGGGGTAAAGACTTGTGACCCGTGTGTGTCCGCCTTGAAAAGCGCCGGGAAGGTTTTAGCTGTCTATTAGGGCATTGTGTAGTTATAAGAGTGTTAGCTATAAGAGTTTCCCATCGGGGGTTGGGTGAAGATCGGTTTGCCAGGCGCGCGCGCCGGCGAGACAGCGATCAGCCCCCCTGGATTACGGACAGTATCTTCTAGGAAGGTAGGACTAGCTTTTAATTTACTTAATTTTGCATGAGAAACATCCGTTTCAATAAACTGTGGAACACAGTAGATGGTCATCACACTTGTGCCTGATCATAGTCCATAACCTAAAAAAGTTTAACAATACCTAATATTCACCAATTTCTTTCATCCCAATCTATCCATCTATCTATCGATTTCATACATAACAGTGCCAATTTAAAAATAATAAACATACATCCATCTTAATATTAATACATACATTACGCGAAACAATTCAGTTAATTGGCAAGTGCCTTTAACTGTTAAATATTGCACCAATATGCGATAAAAATCATGGAAAGAAGTATCCAATAGCTCTTTCCATTACATTAAAACAAAAACAAAGTCCGATGTGGAACAAGCCCAAAAGTGCAAAATAAAATTTTAATAAAAAAAAATAAAAAAATGTATCTTTATGTAGAAGGGAGAATTAGTTGTTTCAAAACTTTTAAGATCATACTGTTTGTAATAGAAACACATCTTCTTGTTTAATTTTCCCAACACTCCTGTGTTGGTGGCGCCCTAAGAAATAAGAATTTAGAACGTAGAGTAGGTGACCTACTCTCAATTTTTTTTTCCGAGTGTAACAGCCATCCAAGGTACAACCCACGAGCCTCTCCCGAGTCTCATGCCTATCTGAGCTGCCGAGTAGAATGCACCTCGGGGACTGCGAGTGCATAAACACCACGGCCGTCCCTGGGTTGTAACAACATCAGGTGTCATGAAAGGCTAAGTGCTTACCCCGTTGTGGATAAAAAAGGAGAGACGTAGCTTTGCTATAAAAGTGGAGCTTCACTATGCCAATTTTGCTTTTCAAATGAGCTTCGAAAGTTGTTACTAACACAATTTCTCAATATTAGCTGAGTCTGTATGTTAATGGAATTCACAGTGAACTTCTATAAATAGTTATAATTAATAAAAGATTTCCGCTATCTCTCTGGAAAGACTAGAAATAGTATTTGGAATATCACATAGAACTCGGTGTTTACACGAGAATTAAAAAAAATATTTGGGCTCATGGTTTATCTTGATACAAAATTTCATCAAAACTCAGGCGCTGATGAGTGAAAAACAAGCAAAATCAAAAGCTTTCCTATTATTAAGTAACAGATTAAACGCCAACAAAACATGGGTCACTGTAAGTAATTAAATAAACAAAATCTATCAAAAAAAACAAAGCACAATCAATCAATGACCGACAGCCTATAAAACTAGAGTCCTAATAACATCGGTCATGTTTTCACATCTACAAAGTAATTTCAGTTCGTTTCGAACAGCTGTTGCTTTTACGAATGTAGCGAAACGAACAACTGATTTCGATACTACACAAATTGAATGGAACGAGAATGATTTTGTGAGCTACGACAGAAAAAACCGTTTGTTACATCGTGTACACAGTATACAAGTTGTTGTGACAAACTAGTTTTTCTAGTTTCACTGTTTTAAATGGATAGTGTTGTTTATTTAACTTCTGGCGTTTGTTTTTATAATTAATACTAAATTTTAATAACTTCTCTATTCATTACTCAAGTATATATAGCACCGCGCAGCATACACCAATGTTCATCATAACGTTTATGATGCTATGACCACTGGGTCGATAGTTCGATAGTGCGGTCACTTTTCACGGAGCCATAGGACAACCCATCTGGTCAAACATCGTCGCTTCGTGGTCGTCATTTATACTGTATAGTGGACAATTTAAAAAGGTTTTATCTACACTCATGTTATAATATTCGAATTATGAACTAATGCCTAAACGTATATTGACAGACTTTATGCCATAGTCAACTTTAAAAAATAAAAGTGTTTAATAATGGTCATTATGATACAACCGGATACAGCTTTCACTCATTATAAGACACTTATTTTTTTTAATTTTACAATCTCCATGGCAACCGTAGGATTTACCGGCCCTGACTTCCAACTCTTTCAAGCGCTTTTTAGCCGGCAACAATATGAAAATTTTAAAAATTAGAATTTTGAATTTAGAAGGTATAGACCGTATAGACTCCTATCAGTGGGAATTGGCGCCAATCCACATTTTATAATTAATATTTTTTTGCTTAATTTTTTAAATAAGTATATGATAAATGTAATGAGTGTAGATAAAGATACACATAAACATACACTAGTATGAGACTGCACATAACTCGGTATTAAAACACTCGTGGAATACTATTAAAAAACAGCTCAGCTCCGCGCGACTCCACTTGGAGAAAAAAAAACCTATAAGATATTATTGCTTGTTCTTCTCCAAGGAGTTGGCGAACCGAATGGCGTAGATAACTTTTACAAGTATTGTTAATCACAATCTAAATTGAATAAACAAGACTTCGATTTTTTTTAAATGGGCATAACAGTTGCAAGTATGTCATATTTTGATCTACACCTATGAAACATGCGCCAGCCAACCGAAAAAAAATATGAATAATTTTTATAAAAAAATAAAACCGCCTTCTAAAAAACCACATCAAAAAAGTAAGAAATAATTCCTCACCAAATAAATAACGTAAGTACTTTGAAGTCGGGCGTGAAACATGTACAATTTTTTGTTGTTTTTGTTAAAACCCGCCCGACTTCAAAGTACTTACGTTATTTATTTGGTGAGGAATTATTTCTTACTTTTTTGATGTGGTTTTTTAGAAGGCGGTTTTATTTTTTTATAAAAATAATTTTTATTTCACTCTTTTTAGTGCATCGTGCAGCAATTTGCGTGTTTTCTGGTAAATAGGTATGTGATCAAACTCAAAACCTCCTTTTTCAAAGTCGGTTAAAATACCTTGAGGTATCCCCTTTTTAACAAAACAAGAATCATCTAAATCGGTTTATAAACAAAGGAGTTATGCCTAAAGATACGTATTAAATTTACATAAAGTGGTGACGAAAACGACAGTATTTTCAAGATTTCCTGAAAACTACTGAACCGATTTCAAAATTTCAAAAAATGGGACCAACTTGGAAACCAACCTGATGTAATAACGTTTGAACCATTTCAATCGGTTCAGCCGTCTTCGAGTAATCGGTGGACATACATAAAAAAAAAAAAAAAAAAACATACATACAGACGAATAGAGAACCTCCTCCTTTTTGATTTAGAAGTCGGTTAAAAACAACAAATACCTACTATTGAAACAATGTCGTAAATGATATGTCTTCTGAAATATTTCAGTTTGAAGATGTAAAACAATTTTATTTTACACATTCAAAATGTTTTTTTAATGTATATCATTTACGACATTTTGTCAGTTAGTAGGTATATCGCATGGTTCATAGTAGTGTGGGTCATTATTTGGGACACGTTTTTCAAGCGGCATCGCTTATAAATAATGGAAATCCATAAGTCAGCAAGCCATTTATTTTTTTGCGTAACTGATTATTATTCAATTATTGTTATAAATTAATATAATTAAAAAATAAAATACCCCCGTTCTTTGATTTTCGTGGAGTGTCCCAAGCCGCGATCTGGTCACTTCCTAAATTATATATTTTAAACTAAACGCTACATGCTTACCCTAAAAATAACACTAAGTCCTAAGAAGTTTCCAATGTTATAAAAAATCAGACTATAGTTCTAAAAAAACTACATTTCCTAAAAAAAATAAAAATGTAACTGTCCGCTGGTAGTTGGTAATTTGCGTGGATCATTATAAATTCACTAATACATCTCTAAATTCGCGGCCCTATGTTGCGTCATTCTAATTCAAGTTACAACTAGTCGCGTTCCGGCAGCCAGGCAGAGAGTTTGTGTGACAGTGCGTCGAGTTTTCGAAAAATAGAGGTAAGAACCTCGTTGCGTGGGTTTGGTTTCTCAAAACTTTGATTTGCGAGGTTCAATTTTCTCCAGTCTCTGTGGATTTATTTATTTAATAAAATATTGTAGTGAACAAATATAAGGTAACAAAACCTATATTCAAAACACAGTTTATTTGCTTAAAAGGTTTTTGTATATTTTTAGCATAAAGGATTTATTTTGATTTACGTGGTCGTGATTTGCGTGGTTTACGTGGTAGTTTTGACCTACGCACATTAGTTTTTGACCATGCAAATGAAATAACTTTGAATTTTGTACTAGTTTATGTATATTATTTATTTAAACGAATTTGAATTTAACTAATAAATGCAAATTTCATCATCATCAGCCATTTAATGTCCCCACTGCTGGGGCACTGGCCTTCCTTATGGATGAATAAGGAGAATGAGCCATGACCCACCACGCGGGCTCAGTGCGGATTGGTGGGTATTAACGACTGCAAGTGCAGCCGGGACCAACGGCTTAACGTGCCTTCCGAAGCACGGAGGAGCTCGAGATGAAAAGTTTTTGTTCACCCATCCCGTGACGGACCATTGCGAACGTTGCTTAACCTCAACGATCGCAGGCCGAGCGCGGTATCCACTGCGCCACGGGCTCCTCTCTCTCTCATAAATGCAAATTTGTTTAAATCAAACTTAAAATGTTATATTCAATAGGTTTAGGTATAATCACACAGGTCACATTGAATAGGTAGGTTTTTTGGACTGAGTAATTGGTAATCTACCTATTTTTTTACCTTATGATAATACAATAACTTTTTTCAATATTAAGTAACATTAAGTAACTCATTTGAGAATGTTAAATTACAATTTTCTTTTTCATGGGGGTATTTTGTGATCTGCGTGGCCTCCACTTTTTTAACCTCGGTTATCTCTGTAAGTATATCGCTCTCCAAGGTGCCTCTTCTATAAAAAATATTACTTTTACGTTTATTTTAAGAGTCTGATGTCAAATTAGAAAATATATTGGATTTGAAAATTGCCACGAAAGTCACCAAAGAATGCCTTACTCGAAGAAGTACCCGTGTACACCAAAATATTTCATACTTGCTACTTAGGTTTTTTTTCCTTTATTACCATTTTAAAAATTTACATTATTTCAATTACTTAGTTTAAATCGCATTTTTTAAACCACTAAGGTTTGTGATTATGCGACTGCATTCACATTGTCTAACTAGAAAATAATTTAACTATACTTACTTAACAATTTTTTTTTAACATCACCTTTTAAATATATTTTTTTACAGTGTTTACAACATAATACATAAGGAAATGGGTAACAACATTTGACTACGCGTTATCAATTCAAGTTAGTCAAAAAGTATCTTTTAAGCTTATTTTTTATATTACTTATGGTTAAACTGTCGCGCAATTCATGCGGCAAGTTGTTTATTAGTCGGGGGACATCGGGGGACGAGGTATGCCAATAGAGGTATGACTGGTCAGGCAGTCTAAACTGCACATCGTTAAACAGCACATACAGAAAAGAGCAACGAATACTGCCGTCAATTTTGCTTTTCAAATGAGCTACATTCTGTTCCGCTGGCGGAAAAAGTTGTTACCATCACAATACTCAAGTTTACCGCATATGCTTTTCTATGCAAATAGTGGCTCCAGGTGTTTTGGTTGTGTGCAATCAAGTGAGCTATTGTAGCCAACTTCGGTGGTGAACTGTTAACATGTTTATGAGTTTTGCTTTTGCAAGTTTTGTTTGATATTTTTCACTTCGAGTTTTGGTTGTGGCCGTTGCGTTGCAGCTTGCTGTGAGCTTTTTTATGCAGTTCAGAAGGCGTAGACTAATATATGAACTTATTAATTGGATGCGCTTTTGTTATTTCTATTATCATGCCATAACAACAATGTTTTAACACGTTTACAGATCTTATACAAAATAGTCTGAACAATTAACCAACATTGTTTTCACGGATAACATGATAACCTGTATTGTTTGCACGGATTTAGTATGACCTATTCTTCCCTCATAAGTCCACAAAATAACAAAAACCATACTCCTAAGTCCGCTTCAAAATTGAGGAAGAAAACTTCTATGGTGCTATGAACCCACAAGGGGTTAGGGACATATGGGTATAATAAGGGGTCATAGGACTGCCAAGTTGTTGAGCACTGTTGTGTTCCGGTATTTAGAGATACAATAGCTAGTCCCTCGATGTCTTAGGATTCCTGAAGTAGCACGTGTCAGATTTGGTTATAAATCGTTATATATTTATGGTTAAACTACAAGGTATTTTAAAAATAATGAATCGGATAGAAGACCTGGTATATAGGTATATAGAGAAATGATATTTTAGTTGCCAAGTATTTCTCGTATGGAGCAATACAGTTAAAGTAACTATCATTGAAAAGGTATGTATGTCAAGAACAAAACAAGAAATATAATTTTATGATTTGTTTATTCATCATTTGTTTATTATTTTGTTTGTCTGTTTTTATCTTACTTTATTCTTTAAGCCTTGACGACCGATTTGGCGCAGGGGTAGGCTACCCGCCTTCTGCGCCAGTGGTCTCGGGTTCGATTCCCGAACAAGACAAATATTTGTGTGCATGAACATGTCTATTTGTCTTGGTCTGGGTGTTTACTATGTATATTAAGTATGTATTTACAAAAAAAAAAGTATTTAAGTATATATTTATCCGTTATCAAGTTTTCCATGATACAGTTTCTTAATGAAATTAAAATGGGCTTAGATAATTGGTGTGAATGTAAGAAGTTATTTATTTATTTATATTTATTTATTTAAGCCTCTAAAAGCCAAATCTACGTACGTACAAATTACTAACCAGTAATGTTCCCAACGAATTAGTAATACACAAATTGAATCTTAAAAACTGAGCTACGAAGTAATTTCCATGTATTAAAATATATAATGTATTTCTTGTTATATACAATATTCTTAAAAACCAGAAGTGTAGTTGATTTTTTAAAAAAGATACGAAAGTAACCTAAATAACGCTTTAATTTCACATGTTTTCACAATAATCAACAAGCATTAAAGAGCACGTCTTTCCCGTCCGAGCGCCGCAGCAAAAGTGAAGCGCCGCCGTCGCAGCTGCCGCCAAGTGAAGTTCCCCTTCCACTCTGGTGACGTCACTTGTTTGTGCCTTCAAACCGGAGCCAAAGCGGGGGGTGTTTCTAACACGGCCGTTCCTGACGGTGCGGCGTCCTCGCCCGCTGGTGGCTGGTCGTTGTCGTCTGGCAACTGGTTTGCCAGGGATTGGTCGGCTGCAGGCTGGACTGCTGAAGATGGACCCGGGATTTCCTGGTCCATTTCATTAAGTTCATTATTATCTGAAAAATACGTCAAAGTTTTAGTTTATCTGTTCAGTAAGAAATTTTCTTATACTGAGCTGAATTCATTTATAAGTAATGTAACATTCAACGCAAGACCACAAGCGTGCACTCAAGTGATCAAACGTTGGATGCAAATAATTTATGTAAAATCTTAGCAAATTTGTAAGGCACATTAAACAAAAATTTATAAACAATGGCTCCGGAATACCATCGTCTACAAATACTGAACATGAGAGACATAATAGCGAAATATAATTTTCGCGTATTATGATCGCTCATTCGTTAGCATTGACAGAAGCCGTACTTGCTTGTCAAGCTAACAATACGCCAGAGGCACAAAGTTAGCATAGCGTCTGCCCGGACTAAGCCGAAATTGATATCTACGCCAGAGGCCGAAAGTTAGCATAGCGTCTGCCCGGACTAAGCCGAAATTGATATCTACGCCAGAGGCCCAAAGTTAGCATAGCGTCTGCCCGGACTAAGCCGAAATTGATATCTACGCCAGAGGCCCAAAGTTAGCATAGCGTCTGCCCGGACTAAGCCGAAATTGATATCTACGCCAGAGGCCCAAAGTTAGCATAGCGTCTGCCCGGACTAAGCCGAAATTGATATCTACGCCAGAGGCCCAAAGTTAGCATAGCGTCTGCCCGGACTAAGCCGAAATTGATATCTACGCCAGAGGCCCAAAGTTAGCATAGCGTCTGCCCGGACTAAGCCGAAATTGATATCTACGCCAGAGGCCCAAAGTTAGCATAGCGTCTGCCCGGACTAAGCCGAAATTGATATCTACGCCAGAGGCCCAAAGTTAGCATAGCGTCTGCCCGGACTAAGCCGAAATTAATACGTCAGAGGCCCAAAGTTAGCATGACGTCTGCCTGGACAGCCAGAGCCACCTTCGAAGAAAGCCTGGCAAGTTTCCGGGCTCCATTCGCCTTGCCACCGGATCATGTGCTCGGCGGCGGCTTGGGTCTTCTTGCCATAAGACCCGGCCAGCAGCTCGAGTTCGTAGCGGTGGTGTGGTAGTGCTCGCATGACCCTGTAAGGGCCACGCATGCCAGAGTCCAATTTCCCGGTGCTCTGCGAACAAAAACATAACAAAAACATAACTGCCAACAGCAAAATTACAAGGCACTCGACGACCTTCATTCACCTAGGCGTCCTGGCGCTGTTGATTAGCAGCGAGCAACTCGGATGTTCGTTGCCTCCGTAGTGTCATCAATCCCTCTCGGTTTGGATTGGGATTGTTCAACGCCACATCCCGCACCAAGGACCGTAGGACTGGAGTTGTCCCCTCGATGCCAGCCAAAACCTGAAGCGATGATGTCTGCGTCGTGGCTTGCTTGGTAATATTCAAAGTGGTGATACAAACTGTTTTAGATGCATAGCCAGCAATGTATTTACGGAAATAGCCAGCCAGCCCAAGGAATTGACGAACTTCTCGCACGTTGGTTGGCTTTGGGGATCTTACCAAGGCCTCAGTTCTACTCGGGCTCGACCGAACCTGACCATTACACAAAACAGAGGCCATGTCAACCTCACGCGGACACAACGAACGAAACTCGATTTTGAAATTTGTTCACGTGCGTCCAGTGGTGACCCAATCACTAAGCCACGTTCGAGCATCGCCACGCAGGCAGTTACTGATACGTCCTAAACATTCCCCATCATCCCAGCGATTCAATTCACGACCGCGATCTACCTCTGCACACCACACGTCAAAATCATGGACATTAGGGTCAAAGTTAGATATGTAGGTAGTAATGCTTAGATCTTACTTCAATTAACGATGACAGTGCACCAAAAATCCTGTCCGCGGCATCCACGCTGGCATCACACGAGGCCTCGGCGAGTCCGCCCGCAGCACGCATCTCCGTCATACCAGCAGCTGACGTAGCGGCGATGGACGCCGCCGCCAACGGAAGCGTAGAGGTCCTAGCGCTCAAGCGCGGTACGGGAGTAGACGATGATGCGATTGGTAAAAGCATCCGCTCCTCTAGTGCATCTAACCTCTTAAGAATTCTATCCATAGGATCGCGTCGAGGGCTGTCGCGGCAGGCATACGAACCAACGCGGCGCCGTCGCGCATTATCGAAATTAGGAGACCTACAACGACGTCTCGGTGATCTACTATACGAATCTCGAGAACGGTTCCGGCGCTTAGAATAAAAATCACGATTTTCACGAGAAACGCGCCTTTTATTCCGTCGTCTACTAACATTTTCACGATTACTTGATCGAGACTCGCGATCTGACATTATCACAACTAAACTATCACTTAATAAGTACTTACAGAGAAAATCCAAACGGTCACACAAAAACACAAACACAATTTTCTAAAAGAATCTACCTCACACACGTATTTTATTAAAAATAGAAATAAAAATTTTAAACTTCAACGTTTTTCATTTTCTACACCTATTTCCCAAAACTAACGATGGCGAACGATCAAAAACGCGCGAACCAATCCCACTTCTGATCTTAAAAACCAGAAGTGTAGTTGATTTTTTAAAAAAGACACGAAAGTAACCTAAATAACGCTTTAATTTCACATGTTTTCACAATAATCAACAAGCATTAAAGAGCACGTCTTTCCCGTCCGAGCGCCGCAGCAAAAGTGAAGCGCCGCCGTCGCAGCTGCCGCCAAGTGAAGTTCCCCTTCCACTCTGGTGACGTCACTTGTTTGTGCCGTCAAACCGGAGCCGAAGCGGGGGTCAAAGTCAAAGTCAAAGTCAATAAATTTTTATTCATATAGATTAAATAAAATTAATGCTTATGAATCGTCCAACATTTTTTTACCTACCACCTGTTATGGACATCTTTTAACTGACAAGAAAAACAGGCGAAAAAGAAAAACAGGTGTTTCTAACAATATACATTTACTGAGCATTGTTATACCTATGCTAGGTACTTCCATCAATACATTATATATCTATAGTACACAATACAACATACTCTATATCTGTACATAACGTCCAGCATATTCAGGACACATGTAAACATTATATACCCATATTCGTATATATACACATCCACATATATAAATCAACAATATCCATAAATAACCAAAACACTTAGCTTTGTACTGGGAGCACCGTCACTGTCCAAGTCTCGACCAAAAGTGCTCGCACAGACGGCCAGCTTGCTTTTATAAGGCAACCCCCACTACAAACCGACCCACAAACAACACGTGGTCCGGCCACCTGTGTCGCCACCTGTTTACCCGAAAGCCAGGTGCGGCTTGCTAGTCAGCACAGATGTTTAATTATTATTCGTCGCTTCCTTGTTATTTTAAAATTATTCTTACACTTGTTATTTTATTTACACAATATAGTAATCCTAATTACATATATTTACTATTCTAACACGGCCATACTGAAAAGTACTTCGTTCCCCGAAGTACCTACCAATAATGCCCTCGGTCAGTATTATTTATCTGTGAATCATTGGCTGCTTCTTATTTATTATTAAACTAAACCATACTACATATTTTCATAGTTTATACGTAATTCATAATATATCATTATCTCATAATATATTTGGCACCACAGTCTCACTTCTGTTATTAAGTAGACCTGCGTGCACTTACACTACATCTCCGCACTACAGCCTCACTCCTCACATTAAGTAGGCCTGCGTGCACTTACACTACGTCTCCGCACCACAGCATCACTCCTCACATTAAGTAGGCCTGCGTGCACTTACACTACATCTCCGCACCACAGCCTCACTCCTCACATTAAGTAGGCCTGCGTGCACTTACACTACGTCTCCGCACCACAGCCTCACTCCTCATATTAAGTAGGCCTGCGTGCACTTACACTACATCTCCGCACCACAGCCTCACTCCACACATTAAGTAGGCCTGCGTGCACTTACACTACGTCTCCGCACCACAGCCTCACTCCTCACATTAAGTAGGCCTGCGTGCACTTACACTACGTCTCCGCACCACAGCCTCACTCCTCACATTAAGTAGGCCTGTGTGCACTTACACTTTATCTTTTCCCATTAAGTTTTCTACTTAATTCAATCTTACTCAATTTAATAATTAACTTATCAAATGTATCACTTTTTACGTTAAGAATAAATCAAACTCAACATATTTGTAAAGTAACTAAAATACATATTTAACATAATTTCTAACTTTCATATTACTCTTCGACCAAAACTTCATAATAACATTTCTGCATCTAGAAATGTTTTAAATCAAATCCTTCTAAGAATTTTAAGAAATCATTCGTCTTGTTTGTATAAATAGACGACAGATCATATCAGTCAGAATAATGTATTGAAAATAGGATAGTAACTGTAAATCAAAATTTAAATTGTTTTTAATGGAGAAATGTTATTAATAATTATAATCATCCTAACCTAATTTTATATTTAAGATTTTAAACTTTCGCGTTCCATTATAACTATAAACAAGAGCAACATAGCCGAAACATCAAGCTGTAAGTACATAATGTACTACATAATAAAATGTTGCGTTGAGTCCCGTTACTCTTGTTTATAATTTTATATTTATTTATTAAATGTGTATTATGATAATTTTTTTTTTTGGTTATTACCGAAATAGTTTGGACATTGATTTAAATTCAATATCTGTATGAAATTATGTATTTTTTTGTTTATATTTCAATTAAGTAACTTAATTTATGTCCTTTATAACACAATATTTATTTTGATTATTAAATATTTTTTTTTGTCTTGGCCTTTTATTTGATAAAGTTTTAATTTGTTTTGAATGTGTTAGGTTATTGTTTTAATAGTATTGTTTTTCAAACTCAACATAATGAATACCTATTATTAGAGATAAATGGATTGACTAATTGAAAGACTTTTGTCCGGTACCTACATTAGGTTCAATAATTTAAATCTCTCTCATATACCGCTTGGCCAATCTGACAGTTACATAAATCTGTCATTGCAGCCACGTATTGCTTTGAAAATTATTTACTTCGAGTAGTTCTTGTGGTACCTAATCAATAAAAAAAAAATAACTTCTTACAATCACACCAATTATCTAAGCCCATGTTAATTTCATTAAGAAACTGTATCATGGAAAACTTGATAACGGATAAATAAATACTTAAATACTTTTTGTTTGTAAATACATACTTAATATACATAGTAAATACTTTACAAATACCATACTTTCAATATTGTTAAATGAAACATGGAAAGAATTCCAACTTTATTTGAAATGAGAAAATGTGAAACTATAGCAAGCAAGAGAGTAAGTACTAAAAGAAAAAAATATATTAATTAGTAATTAACTGGAAAAATATTTCACGATACTTTCAATCTTTATGGAGGAAAAAGTATGACATTTTTTATTTTTTTATTGAACATGAACATTGAAATAATTTGACAATGATTTACTTTCTCTTCGTTTTATATTAGAAGAATAAGAACCAGTTTAAGGTTCAGCGTTGGCAAAGTCGCTTCAAATGATAAGATTTCTTTAAATAGGGGGTACCTTATTTCTTAAACAGTTTTAAAAAAGTTCTCAAATGACAGCCAGGAACAATGACACAACACAATTATCAATTCTACAGACAGACTAGTGCAGTGTGTGTCTAGCTAGACCACTATCACAGTGGTAGAATACTCCAGTGCTTTCAACACTCTGTAATATCACTGTACCAAGAAGTTGTTTAAGTAATGAGAAAAAAGAAACAATACCGAATCGGTAACAAAAATTAAAACCAGCCAAATTACTCTTTGAAGCCTTTGACTCTTTTAAAATCTACGTTTTACTGGATTTACAGAAATTAAACTGAACTAAAAATAAAAAAGTCATTTAAAAAGTGTATAGTTTGAATATCATTTTCTTTTTCAAGTTTATTTAATACATATGTTATCACTTCAACTTGGCTATTTCTATCATGAGAAGGCAATTTTGCATCAATATTATAATGGAGCAAATTGTTTATAATACTTTAGTGTATCTAATCTCACTGCACTAATGTTTCTATCAATGGACGGGATTAAACATAAAAGAACCATTCAAACTTATATTGGAAAGATTTCTAACAAAAGGGAAGAAAATATCTCTTAGTTACACACAGTGGCACAGTATTCACATTATTGTTGACATCATTATTAACTATAATTTACTAGAAGCTACTTGAAAGACGTTTTTTTTTTTACTGTGTATAAATCGAAAAGTCATACGTAGTCAGACACACTGAATTCCCTGTAATCATCGGTCAATTCGGCTATCATTTGAGAATCTATTGGGAAGAGAGATGAAAAACTAATAAAATATACGGATTTAATTTTTGTGATTCGGAATAACAACACTATTTAGTTGACCCGTATTTTTTTTTTGTTTTAGAATCGGACCACATCCCATAGCTGTGTGGCATTTGTTTGCGATTC
The DNA here is from genome assembly GCA_949710035.1 of Crambus lathoniellus. Classification (NCBI taxonomy): domain Eukaryota; kingdom Metazoa; phylum Arthropoda; class Insecta; order Lepidoptera; family Crambidae; genus Crambus; species Crambus lathoniellus. Next base: position 5,342,763 of record OX453310.1, on the reverse strand, counting down.
AATTCCTAATTTTGTCTCAACAAACGTAGCAAAGGTTTGAGCACCAGGAAATAAATTTTCATTGTTACTAACAGAACTAGTTAAGTTTAATGTTAAGATTCGCTACACGGTTTCAATACCAAGTCGTTCACGAAATCTTGTAGCTTGACAGACTATTTCAGGAAGGATTATGTCACGATTTAATACAGCAAGATTTTAAAAATTAACCGCGTTTTATTACCACTTTTATATGTATTTAAGTGTTAATTTGTTTTTTGACACTTCGACATTATTATTAAGTTAGTATTGGCCAGGAAAGTTATTTATTTTTTTATTTGTAAGTATTTGTTTAGACTCTATTTTTTTATTATACAAAGCAAAATCTACTGACTCGACCACCAGTTCACAAATTGGGAGGCCCTTCGAAGAAAGAACTGGCAAGAAAACTCACGAAGGGTGGACCGTGGACCAACCTCCGCGTTTTTATTTCTATTTTTCTACCTAAACGACTAACCTCAACTTAAGGTCTTGTAGTTTGTTGCTTTGGTTGAGACTTCTATTAATGATTAAGATGTCCCAAACTGGTGACATTTTCTTTGCAAAAATAACTAGTAATCTTAGTAATACGGTTTTCTTTCTTGGCGTCCTACCCTCAATTTGTACCAAAGTTGCAGAGTCCACAAAAGGTTTTACCAGCTTCAACGTCCTTCGAGATGGGGTTTCTATTTTATTGACCAGGTTTTTGTAGTCTTGCTCGTCCCGGAATCAGCTCCTCGTCCTCCTCGAACCGTTGCCAGGCTGGATCGAAGAACGGCAGCGCCACTTTGTCACGATGGATGACCGTGACCGTAGCTTGAAGCGGCAGCATTGCAAAATGAAGTAGATCAGCCAAAACTCGTTACCATTTTCGTACCCATTCTGAAAACATAATTTAATGTTAATCATTGTGAGCCAGAGCACATCCCACTTCTGATGTCAGATTTGGTTATAAATCGTTATATATTTATGGTTAAACTACAAGGTATTTTAAAGATAATGAATCGGATAGAAGACCTGGTATATAGGTATATAGAGAAATGATATTTTAGTTGCCAAGTATTTCTCGTATGGAGCAATACAGTTAAAGTAACTATCATTGAAAAGGTAGGTATGTCAAGAACAAAACAAGAAATATAATTTTATGATTTGTTTATTATTTTGTTTGTCTGTTTTTATCTTACTTTATTCTTTAAGCCTCTAAAAGCCAAATCTACGTACGTACAAATTACTAACCAGTAATGTTCCCAACGAATTAGTAATACACAAATTGAATCTTAAAAACTGAGCTACGAAGTAATTTCCATATATTAAAATATATAATGTATTTCTTGTTATATACAATATACATTTACTGAGCATTGTTATACCTATGCTAGGTACTTCCATCAATACATTATATATCTATAGTACACAATACAACATACTCTATATCTGTACATAACGTCCAGCATATTCAGGACACATGTAAACATTATATACCCATATTCGTATATATACACATCCACATATATAAATCAACAATATCCATAAATAACCAAAACACTTAGCTTTGTACTGGGAGCACCGTCACTGTCCAAGTCTCGACCAAAAGTGCTCGCACAGACGGCCAGCTTGCTTTTATAAGGCAACCCCCACTACAAACCGACCCACAAACAACACGTGGTCCGGCCACCTGTGTCGCCACCTGTTTACCCGGAAGCCACGTGCGGCTTGCTAGTCAGTACAGATGTTTAATTATTATTCGTCGCTTCCTTGTTATTTTAAAATTATTCTTACACTTGTTATTTTATTTACACAATATAGTAATCCTAATTACATATATTTACTATTCTAACACACGCTTCCACTTTCAACTTTATTTTTACTTTACATCTGGTGTGATGAAGGCTTAACAGCAATAGTATAAGAGCTTATCCATCAAAAATAAACAAAACATCAAATCTTTTGCTTGTAGTTTTATGTCACGATCGCGGTCCTCCTACCGTTGTGTGCAACCCTAAATATACACGGTTTGACAGACAGTTTGTATGATAAAAGGAGGATGCGGTCTACACACACAAGCGTGGCTCACCCGCGCTCGTGCATGAGATAAAACATCTTATAGGTAAGTATATATTTACTATTGTATTTGCATTGTATTATTAATACATAAATTATGTATTAAATTAAATTAAATTAGTGTTATTTATTAGACTGCTAGATAATTTAAAACTTTTGCGTTACTGGCTGACTGACAGACAACGCACAGACAAAACTATGGGCGCAAGAAGCTGAAATTTGGCATGTATGTTCATTTGGGAATGTAGGAGAGCACTAAGAGAGGATTTCCCCCTGTAATGGGGTAAAAAGCGATCCACGCAGACGAAGTCGCGACCGGAGCGCTAGTTATCAACACTGCATACTAGCGAGCCAGTTGGCGAGCGAAGCGATGTGAGCTGCGGGCCAATCGCCGTAATTCTATGCAGCGCGTCTTAATCGCGTTTGGGTCTTGACGTTTGACTTCGTATTGCCGTAATGACATAACGACGCGCACGTCACGCAAACCTATAGTCCCACAATCCTGTCTTTTCCGGTGACATCCGTTACAGAAGTTACAGAGGAGCCACTTGCAATACGAAATTAGCTGTCAAAAACATTGCGACAACGTTTTCTGTTCCGGTGATAATCTTTGGAACTAATACAGTTTTCATCTTTGAAACTAGTTTATTTCTTAAAAACAACATTATCAAAATTCTTAAAGGAGAATTTAATAAATTTGAATTTCCTTACTAGCGAGCTTTGAAATCAGAAACTATTCTTTGCTTTGTGGGAAGCAACGTAATATTCTGTGAGGGGTTTCAGGAAATTTCAGGATACCTTGCAAATTTATAGCGACGTTCTTGTTAAGATATACAGTGTTGTATACAAAGAGAAAATGGTACCTTTATGATTTGAGATACGAAAAGGGGACATATTGTAATATGAAACTGTAGATTATAAATATACTAGCTTTCCGCCCGCGTCTTCGCCCGCGTGGACTACACGACGTTATCCCGCAGGATGTGATATTTTTCAGGGATAAAAGTAGCCTATGTTCCTCTTCAGGCTACACAGTATCTGTGTCCCAAATTTCAGCCAAATCCGTTTAGTTTAGGCGTGATTGAGTAACAAATATCCAAAATTCCAAACATCCAAACATTTTTATAATATATTATTAGTAGGACTAGTAGGATGCTTTTCTAGAAAAATGTCTTCAATTTCAGTTCTCACCTACGAATAAATGGTCAATTTCAAAGGTGCAATATGATGTCACCTCAAGGTGTCACTATCACTGAGGTCTCAATAACTAGCTGTGTAAATGTACTCTGAAAACAGACAGCGGGTCAATCGCCGTAATTCTATGCAGCGCGTCTTCATCGCGTTTGGGTCTTGACATTTGACTTCGTATTGCCGTAATGACATAACGACGTACACGTCACGCAAACCTATAGTCTTACAATCCTGTCTGATCCGGTGACATCCGTGACAGAGGAACTACTTGCAATACGAAATTAGCTGTCAAAATAGACTATCATAATATGAAAACTGTTTTAGTTCTAAAGATTATCACCGGAACAGAAAACGTTGTCGCACTGTTAAAGCCGCGCGTTATCAAAAACGGTTTTGCACGTCAACTGCACTTCAACTGCATGTAGGGGAGACCGGGAATGGTTGGCTATAGGGGCAGGTAGACTAAACAGCAATAACTCACCACCTTCACGTGTTTTTCATCAACCAATCACGAGCGACGATACCTTTCCGCGACCCGCTAACTTGTGCGAAGTCAGCCGCCGCAGTTGCGCGGCGTTCGTGAGTGGCATCACATGTTGTATTTTTGGTCTTGGTAAGTAATTTTTTCTGTTCGTAATTTTTTTGTTATTTTGTCTATGAGTTTGTTAGAAACAATGTTGTTATGTCAAATGTAAATATGATAGTTTTATTCTATATTACACAGTATTGGCTCCATGTTAGTGCCAGAGTTTGCATATGATACACAGTTAAAATCCAAAATCGCGTCAGGGGTTGGTTGACAAATTTTGTTCGGGGTAGGTAGACTAATAGTCAACCAACCTATTTTGTTAGGAGTGAGTAGTATAGTTTCAAAAACACGATTTTATGATTTTGCCTCGACACTTTTTATTTTCGAAAAGACCTCTAAAAATGCGAAAAGTGAAGATTATTCTTAAATGGGGTTACTTACACTATTGGAAATTGGTTTATATTGAGGATCGTATAGAAGCATTTTTTTTAAATCGCTGTAGTTTTTTAATACGAAGTGATTTTGTGTTTTTTTTGCCTAATCTGCAAAATCGGTCTCGCTCCCGCGCGCGTCGTTTTCTCATTGCTATCTCGCTTCAGCACATTTTTTCCGAGTATCGCCTTAAATAAACAAAATCTATCAAAAAAACAAAACACAATCAAACAATGACCGACAGCCTATAAAACCAGTCCTAATAACATCGGTCATGTTTTCACATCTACAAAGTAATTTCAGTTCGTTTCGAACAGCTGTTGCTTTTACGACTGTAGCGAAACGAACAACTGATTTCGATACTACACAAATTGAATGGAACGAGAATGATTTTGTGAGCTACGACAGAAAAAACCTGTTTGTTACATCGTGTACACAGTATACAAGTTGTTGTGATAAACTAGTTTTTCTAGTTTCACTGTTTTTAAATGGATAGTGTTGTTTATTTAACTTCTGGCGTTTGCTTTTATAATTAATACAAAATTTTTATGTGGTTCAGGTACTGTAACTTCTCTATTCATTACTCAAGTATATATAGCACCGCGCAGCATACACCAATGTTCATCATATGAACGTTTATGATGCTATGACCACTGGGTCGATAGTTCGATAGTGCGGTCACTTTTCACGGAGCCATAGGACAACCCATCTGGTCAAACATCGTCGCTTCGTGGTCGTCATTTATACTGTATAGTGGACAATTTAAAAAGGTTTTATCTACACTCATGTTATAATATTCGAATTATGAACTAATGCCTAAACGTATATTGACAGACTTTATGCCATAGTCAACTTTAAAAAATAAAAGTGTTTAATAATGGTCATTATGATACAACCGGATACAGCTTTCACTCATTATAAAACACTTATTTTTCTTAATTTTACAATCTCCATGGCAACCGTAGGATTTACCGGCCCTGACTTCCAACTCTTTCAAGCGCTTTTTAGCCGGCAACAATATGAAATTTTTTAAAATTAGAATTTTGAATTTAGAAGATATAGACCGTATAGACTCCTATCAGTGGGGTTTGGCGCCAATCCACATTTTATAATTAATATTTTTTTGCGTGGTTGCGTGGGTTTGGTTTCTCAAAACTTTGATTTGCGTGGTTCAATTTTCTCCAGTCTCTGTGGATTTATTTATTTAATAAAATATTGTAGTGAACAAATATAAGGTAACAAAACCTATATTCAAAACACAGTTTATTTGCTTATAAGGTTTTTGTATATTTTTAGCATAAAGGATTTATTTTGATTTACGTGGTCGTGATTTGCGTGGTTTACGTGGTAGTTTTGACCTACGCACATTAGTTTTTGACCATGCAATTGAAATAACTTTGAATTTTGTACAAGTTTATGTATATTATTTATTTAAACGAATTTGAATTTAACTAATAAATGCAAATTCGTTTAAATCAAACTTAAAATGTTATATTCAATAGGTTTAGGTATAATCACACAAGTCACATTGAATAGGTAGGTTTTTTGGACTGAGTAATTGGTATTCTACCTATTTTTTTACCTTATGATAATACAATAACTTTTTTCAATATTAAGTAACATTAAGTAACTCATTTGAGAATGTTAAATTACAATTTTCTTTTTCATGGGGGTATTTTGTGATTTGCGTGGCCTCCACTTTTTTAACCTCGGTTATCTCTGTAAGTATATCGCTCTCCGAGGTGCCTCTTCTATAAAAAATATTACTTTTACGTATTGTTTAAGAGTCTGATGTCAAATTAGAAAATATATTGGATTTGAAAATTGCCACGAAAGTCACCAAAGAATGCCTTACTCGAAGAAGTACCCGTGTACACCAAAATATTTCATACTTGCTACTTAGGTTTTTTTTTTCCTTTATTACCATTTTAAAAATTTACATTATTTCAATTACTTAATTTAAATCGCATTTTTTAAACCACTAAGGTTTGTGATTATGCGACTGCATTCACATTGTCTTAGAAAATAATTTAACTATACTTACTTAACAATTTTTTTTTAACATCACCTTTTAAATATATTTTTTTACAATGTTTACAACATAATACATGAGGAAATTGGTAACAAACAATTCAAGTTAGTCAAAAAGTATCTTTTAAGCTTATTTTTTATATTAGTTATGGTTAAACTGTCGCGCAATTCACGCGGCAAGTTGTTTATTAGTCGGGGGACATCGGGGGACGAGGTATGCCAATATAGGTATGACTGGTCAGGCAGTCTAAACTGCACATCGTTAAACAGCACATACAGAAAAGAGCAACGAATACTGCCGTCAATTTTGCTTTTCAAATGAGCTACATTCTGTTCCGCTGGCGGAAAAAGTTGTTACCATCACAATACTCAAGTTTACCGCATATGCTTTTCTATGCAAATAGTGGCTCCAGGTGTTTTGGTTGTGTGCAATCAAGTGAGCTATTGTAGCCAACTTCGGTGGTGAACTGTTAACATGTTTATGAGTTTTGCTTTTGCAAGTTTTGTTTGATATTTTTCACTTCGAGTTTTGGTTGTGGCCGTTGCGTTGCAGCTTGCTGTGAGCTTTTTTATGCAGTTCAGAAGGCGTAGACTAATATATAAGCTTATTAATTGGGTGCGTTTTTGTTATTTCTATTATCATGCCATAACAAAAATGTTTTAACACGTTTACAGATCCCATACAAAATGGTCTGAACAATTAACCTACATTGTTTTCACGGATAACCTGATAACCTGTATTATTGTTTGCACGGATTTTGTATGACCTATTCTTCCCTCATAAGTCCACAAAATAACAAAAACCATACTCCTAAGTCCGCTTCAAAATTGAGGAAGAAAACTTCTATGAACTAATAAGGGGTTAGGGACATATGGGTATAATAAGGGGTCATAGGACTGCCAAATTGTTAAGCACTGTTGTGTTCCGGTATTTCGAGATAAAATAGCTAGTCTCTCGGTGTCTTAGGATTCCGGAAGTAGCACGCTTCCACTTTCAACTTTATTTTTAACGCACAGACAAAACTATGGGCGCAAGAAGCTGAAATTTGGCATGTATGTTAATTTGGGAATGTAGGAGAACACTAAGAGAGGACTTCCCCCTGTAAGAGCGCTAGTTATCAATAAAGCGCGGGCAACACTGCAAGCTAGCGAGCGAGTTGGCGAGCGAAGCGATGTGAGCTGGCGGGAGAATTAAGTGTTTTTATTCTATTCACGTGACATTTCGATTGCTAATGTCAATCCCATACATTTTCTTTCTATTCGACTAGCGAATTCGCTAATAGAAAGCCACTTGTCTAGGGGGGCTGATGGTATAGCTCGCGCTTAACACTCGAATAGAAATTCTATGATTAAATTTATCTTTGAAACTAGTTTATTTCTTAAAAACAACATTATTAAAATTCTTACAGAAGAATTTAATAAATTTGAATTTCCTTACTAGCGAGCTTTGAAATCAGAAACTATTATTTGCTTTGTGGGAAGCAACGCAATATTCTGTGAGGGGTTTCAGGAAATTTCAGGATACCTTGCAAATTTATAGCGACGTTCTTGTTAAGATATATAGTGTTGTATACCAAGAGAAAATGGTACCTTTATGATTTGAGATACGAAAAGGGGACATATTTTAATATGAAAATGTAGATTATAAATATACTAGCTTTCCGCCGGCGTCTTCGCCCGCGTGGACTACACGACGTTATCCCGCAGGAATGTGATATTTTTAGGGATAAAAAGTAGCCTATGTTCCTTTTCAGGCTACACAGTATCTGTGTTCCAAATTTCAGCCAAATCCGTTTAGTTTAGGCGTGATTGAGTAACAAACATCCAAAATTCCAAACATCCAAACATCTTTATAATATTAGTAGGACTAATAGGATGCTTTTCTAGAAAAATGTTTTCAATTTCAGTTCTCACCTACGAATAAATGGTCAATTTCAAAGGTGCAATATGATGTCACCTCAATGTGTCACTATCACTGAGGTCTCAATAACTAGCTGTGTAAATGTACTCTGAAAACAGACAGCGGGCCAATCGCCGTAATTCTATGCAGCGCGTCTTCATCGCGTTTGGGTCTTGACATTTGACTTCGTATTGCCGTAATGACATAACGACGTACACGTCACGCAAACCTATAGTCTTACAATCCTGTCTGATCCGGTGACATCCGTGACAGAGGAACTACTTGCAATACGAAATTAGCTGTCAAAATAGACTATATCATAATATGAAAACTGTTTTAGTTCTAAAGATTATCACCGGAACAGAAAACGTCGTCGCACTGTTAAAGCCGCGCGTTATCAAAAACGGTTTTGCACGTCAACTGCACTTCAACTGCATGTAGGGGAGACCGGGGATGGTTGGCTATAGGGGCAGGTAGACTAAACAGCAATAACTCACCACCTTCACGTGTTTTTCATCAACCAATCACGAGCGACGATACCTTTCCGCGACCCGCTAACTTGTGCGAAGTCAGCCGCCGCAGTTGCGCGGCGTTCGTGAGTGGCATCACATGTTGTATTTTTGGTCTTGGTAAGTAATTTTTTTTGTTCGTAATTTTTTTGTTATTTTGTCTATGAGTTTGTTAGAAACAATGTTGTTATGTCAAATGTAAATATGATAGTTTTATTCTATATTACACAGTATTGGCTCCATGTTAGTGCCAGAGTTTGCATATGATACACAGTTAAAATCCAAAATCGCGTCAGGGGTTGGTTGACAAATTTTGTTCGGGGTAGGTAGACTAATAGTCAACCAACCTATTTTGTTAGGAGACATACTTAAATTTGATTTTTTACTAGCGATTTATTAGAATAATTCAAGTTACAATTAAGTTTGAAACAGAAAGTACAAAAATTAATATTACTTATTGTTAATTTAAGTTCTTTTTAAATATTTTAAAAAGAGACTGTAACCTTTATTAAAGATTTTTATTAACCGAGAATGGATCTCAAATTTAAGTTTGTTTATAACTCAATAAAAAGTTTCTATCATTTAGTAAATTATAATGTTTTATTTTATACTAATTCTCTTTATTTAAACTAATTACTGATTATGGCCAACTTACCCCCGGATATGGGGTAGGTCGACCAGTCGTCAGGGGTTTAGAAAATCGAGTAAATAAGTATTATAATGATAAATATATAGGTTATAGATTAATATCTTAGGTACCTGAATAGTTCTTCTATCGGTATCAACTTTTGTTTTTGTTATATTACGTTAAACATCAGAGATATACGAGCTTAAGCCAAAAGTTAGTCAACCATCCCCGGTCTCCCCTACACTTGACTAATGCGTCATAGAAATACCGCGATCGGGGCCCAGGACTTAAAAAGCACTCATCGGTTTAAAAAACCAATAATCACCTGACGGAAGTTTTTAATATCTTAACATGAACAGAACACGCTCACATGAAGCCTTTTATTCAACATCTCAATGATAAACGTTTATGAATCTGCAAGATGATAAGTTATAAATACGTAGCGCACGCACAGTATTTACTTACCTATACATACGATTTAAAAAAATCCTCAGGAATCTTCGAGAATACGCACTTAAGCCTCTCAGCCCATTTGGCACCTCACCTCCACAAACAATCCTTCTGTACAATTAACCTTCCCAACTTTCTAATTAACTAACGTGAATCCCGAATCGATTCCTTGGGATCAGCTAATCGTTGGGAACCTCAAATGCCGTAAGAAAGGGACGCGATTAAGCTCACGAAAGAGATAGTGAATCGGAGAAACATAATCTATTTTATCGAATGGTGCCGTGCCGTGTAAACACCCATTAAGGATCTGATGGGGTTGGGTCTCAGTACAAAAAGAACTAATGCAGAATTTGCAACAGTATAATGTAATAAGTAGTAATATTCTAAACATAATGAACTTAAATTGTCAGTGAGTATAACATGTGCTGATTAATAATAACAAAACTATTCATTTCACCAAACTAACTATGGTTTCAAATTTGACCAGACACTGTTTTTTTCTCTAAAATACCATGCTGATATGTATCAATACAGCAATAATATTTAAATATCATGTGTAACGTGGAACACAGAAATGTTAATTGGGTTTAGGGGTAGTATAATCGAAACAAATATTTTTATGAGTTAACACCCCGACTGCGCTCTTAGACCCAAAAGCACTACGCCGACACATTTTGTCAGATATATTGTAACATTGGTTTTGAAACATTTTAAAAGGAAATCTATGAATTTATAAAGTTCAGTCATAAAATTTATGCCGTCAGGTAGCCATTTAAATTCCGCTGCTATTGGGACCCGACCCTATCCTCGCTATGTCCAAGACAAATTCCCAAACGTGCCTAATTGTGCTAACATTTGCTTCCTTAATCACGTGCACTGAATAGACCGAGCCATAAATAAAGGGATGTAGCTGAATTCTGGACTATTACCTTAATATATTGGGTGCTAGTGAATGCCCGCTACTTTGAGTAAGTCCGCGTAGAATTTTGAGTTTAATCCACGCTAGTATTATGATCCAAAAAAAACTAACACGACGAGGAGCCCCTTATTATAATAAGTGTTTTATTATTACTGATAAATAAGGTATGGAAGAAGAAAACAGCGCCTATATTCAGTAACATAAAAACCTTTTCATAAACACAGGTACCCACGGAAGATCAGCGTCGGAGTGTCTATGACATCCGATACATGCTGAGTGAATACCTTTTTAGTGCCACATTGTTATTACATGTTTACCACCTTATTGTACCGCCGGCCGAGTGTGTGTATCTAAATGTAACGACGAATAGGTAAGGTAGTAAATATACCTACAACAAACATCGTATCCGGAACTATTTAAACAAAAAGCAAATATAGCATGGAACTGCAATAATATGGAGATCGCAGGACGCCATTTAAATACAGAAGTAACTCTATGTCTATACGGATTCGGCGTACGTAAACAAATTCAATATGCATTTATTCGTAGCTCTGTGGCGGTGTACATTTGAATAAGTTTAGAGGATTCCGTCCTATCTTTGGTTTGATAAAGTCGCCTATCTAATACAATGTCTTGATATCGCCTCTCGGGTCAGACATCGTTGTTTTACGATGTAAATTGCGGTCACGGATATCTACCGCTTGTTATTTGAAATGTGTATTTGACGGATATATAATTTTATTTATTGCATTTGCCAAGAAATCTTAATACCTAATGCAGTTTTTCTATCAAATTGTTTTAAAAATAATTGTTGTATTATTACTTATTTGTTAGGCAGCCAACTTAACTGTAAACCCCGTTTTCTTCCACGTGATTATGTAAACTACCAGTAAACGTCAGTGGCGACGTCTTGTCCTTGAAGCTCAGAATCTATAAGATATTGACATTAAAAAGCACTGCTGAAAGCTGCTTTATTATTAGCTATCATTTTTTCTTAAAGAAGCTTCGGACGTCTATACAGAGATTGTCTTATGGATGTCAATTTCAGCAAGAACTTTTGAAGCCCGCTAGTTAGATGCCATTGAATCTGACAAATACTCCATAGGACAGAATCCATGCTATTGGCATTTCTAATCATTATGTCTTTCGTTTTTCATCTAAATAGTCAATTAAATATTATAGCCTTGTTTTTAAATATAATAGCAAATATTTGTTATTCACTAGGTATTTATTAATAGCCAACTTAAGTGTAAAGCTCCATTCCTTTCCCTTTTCCCTCCATGTGATTATGCAAACATACCAGGAAACTTTAATTACGCCTTCAAGTCGGGGGCAAAGTCCCGTCCTTGTTGTTAGACGACCGCTCTTTACTCGTTGGCCATAAACTTGATTATACGTTTTTACGAGTTGAATTTCATCGCTGTTTCCTTGATTTGGAAATTTTGGCCATCTTCGCTTTATATAGTCTGACCAGATGACATTTGGATTAATTAATTAAGTTGGTAACAGGGTTGGTACAGATGTAATAATAATCATTAGTAGGTATCTAGGTACTAGTAGTATGGTTGGATTTTACAAAAAAAATATAAAAAGAAATTACTCATTTTCTCCGTTCAGTACCCCAACATGAAAAACTAGCGTTATGGTTATAGTTATCGTGATCGATTTATTTTGTTTGAAAGCCATAGCAGAGCCTTTTTCGGTTCTATAAAAAATTCAAAAGATATTTGACAGAAGGACAGAGACAGCTTTGGATGGATGGTATCTGGATGGTTTTATAATTTACTTCCGCCTTACTACTTTAATTTCCGCCCGCGGCTTCGCCCGCGTGTACTACACGACGTTATCCGTCGGGAAGATGATATTTTTCAGGAATAAAAAGTAACCTATGTCCTTTCTCAGGCTCTAGACTATCTCTGTATCAAAATTCATTCAAATCGGTTCAGTAGTTTAGGTGTGATTGTGTAACACACAGACAGACAGAGACGCATTTATAATATAATAAAAAATAAAAAATAAAAAATAAAAAAAGTAAGGATTATACCACGATTACAATGACGACAGTTTTTCGTACTAGGGAATCAGTTTGCTTGTCCCTGTGCTCAACTATTATAGCGCAGAGGAAGTCTTTCATAAGCACAGCCATAAACCAGTGTTACGAAAATGAATATTTACCACTATCTGCATACAATAGCTCGCCTAACGTAACGCAGCCGCTAAGAAGTCTCTCCCAACGGCTTTTAGTAGCCGCTTATCCATTCTATTCTAATATTATAAATGTGAAAGGGTGTTTATTTGTCCGTATTTCACGTCAAAACGGAGCAATGGATCGACTTGATTTTTGGTATGTGGATAGTTTGGGAGCTGGAGAGTGACATACGGTACATTTTTCTCCCGAAACAATATCACACTCACGTGCGTAGGTATAGGTTTGTTTGCTTAGAAGCATGCTACGACTTGTCATCAGTAACGAGCACGCTCACCAGAAGCAAATATGAACAATTGCATCGCATGCTTGTAATGCTCGTAATAATAAACATGCTCTAAAATAAGCATGCATTGCATTACACTACACAGTGTAAAATACCTTTAGTCTTAAAATACCAACGTTTAATGAGGGTAAAGATGTCGTAGTCTGGGTCAACACTGACCCACGTCACTGTCACAAGACGGTGTCGTCTTAAATATTTGGTCTACTATCAACTATTTAAAGCCTATCAAACTATTTTTCCCAACCCATCAATCACGTATTTCCACGCCACATTTACTTCATAAGTCCTTAATACCATAACAGTTCGTAAGTACCCTCGAGTTAGTTGGCCCAAGTTTGGCCGATTCATAATACCTCTGGATACGTCAGATTAATTAAAGGTTTCCATTACAATTAGCCCGACCGTGAAGGTATGTAATGGAAAATAGATTAGTTTGGTGCGGTAAACAAAGCCGACTCGACTTCGCTACATCTGTGTTGTGAATGGGAAATAATAAATAATTTGTTTGTGATGGGAAAATTATGGGAAAATATTTTTCTTACGGAAGTAGTGAATAAATAAATAAATAACTTCTTACATTCACACCAATTACCTAAGCCCATTTTAATTTCATTAAGAAACTGTATCATGGAGAACTTGATAACGGATAAATATATACTTAAATACTTTTTGTTTGTAAATACATACTTATTATACATAGTAAACACCCAGATCAAGACAAATAGACATGTTCATGCACACAAATATTTGTCTTGTTCGGGAATCGAACCCGAGACCACTGGCGCAGAAGGTGGGTAGCCTACCCCTGCGCCAAATCGGTCGTCAGTGAAGGTATTTAGAACAGCTTGGGTTATAGATAAAACCGGTAGGTTACCAAGATTACATAGAAACGAATTGATGTTGACGTGACTAGGTGTTAGACACTAAACCTGTGAGATTGCAACACCCATAATATTGGTTTGCAAGTTACTCAACCAAGGAGGTATATGTTTACAGTTAATTGTGTGCGTTAGAATTCAACTAAAAATGTAGGTACAAATTGTTAAAAATCCCTTTTTCACTACAAATACGGTTATGAGATGATACTTATAGTATAGCTTAGTAGAAAACTGAACTAAAACGAAAGTAAAATAGAATTTAAAAGGTTTTTAAACCGTAGAAACAGCGAAGAACTTTTAAATGTAAAATCGACCTCCGTCCCGCCTTGCATTCAAAGTAAACAAAAGACTGTCGGATCGAAGTAATATCGATTCAAAGTCTTGGGATTTGCAGTCGAAAGTTCCAGAAGTTGTGGAAGGAACGGAACCTGAACTATTTCCCACTTGCCAACACAGTAAATATGCTACGGAAAACAGCATCTCTTGTAATCCTAAGTTAATGTCAAAATTGTTTGTTCAATCAGGATTTTACAATCATTTTTATGAACATATAAAAAAAAATTTGACAGGACACTTTTTAATGAATTGAAATTTACGAAAATATTTAGTCCAGAGTGTTTCAGGTTCTTATGAATACAAGAGAAGACACACCAAAAGGTTAGTAGACTTTGGCATTTAGGTCGCAATCAATGGTATGAGCTTATGATTGCATAACTAAGAAATTGTGACAAAGATTCTTTATTTTATTTTACTTACGGCTGCCCTAGATTACCACCGAGTAACAACTATCATTAGCTGACAACACAAAATATATTATACGAGCGTTCCGCACGTGGCTTTGTCTGTCAGGAATTTCCTCATATTACGCTTCTTAATGATCACGCCGTGGATCGTTGTCATGTGGTGATTGTCGTTTGTCGTCAAGTCTAAATCTATCTATGTCCCTAAACTTCCAAATCAAAGTTACAAATCACTCAAGTGCTCCAAACGTGAAAAGGTAATTAAAAGGTAATCAATTTTAATTTTCAGAAAATGTGTAATTTAATAGAGTTACTTCTCAATTAAACTTTTTTATTTTCTGCCATTCTTTTGCTATTCTCAAGATATAATAGACAAATAAAAGCTACCTCCACCAGAAACCGGAACGCAGTCTGTAATATCGATTCCAATCCTGTCCCGAAGTTGCGGTTAAGAGTTCGAGAACTTCTGTAGGCAGCGGGGCTTGCCGAATTATTCCTCACCGCTCACTCTTGGAAGCCTTTTGAGCAAGTACCAAGATGGCACAGGCGTGCTTAGCATCCGTGAACTAAACGCGGTAGGTAAGCGAGAATGAGAAAGAAAGAGTTTTTACTTTGCATTGAAATAAACGATTAGAAACAAAGCCAAATTGAAGCTCTTTAAAAGCTCTCGAGCAAACCACCATCAATTCTGCCAACCAGTTTTAAAACGTTTTAAAAGTTTTAAAGCAATATGCCAAAGGCCGTTTCCAGCGGGCCGATCGCCGTAATTCTATGCAGCGCGTCTTGATCACGTTTGCGTCTTGACGTTTGACTTCGTATTGCCGTAATGACATAACGACGCGCACGTCACGCAAACCTATTAGTCCCACAATCCTGTCTGATCCGGTGACATCCGTGACAGAGGAACCACTTGCAATACGAAATTAGCTGTCAAAAAATATAGTCGTATGAAATCTGTTTTAGTTCCAAAGATTATCACCGGAACAGATAACGTTGTCGCACTGTCAAAGCCACGCGTTATCAAAAACGGTTTTGCACGTCAACTGCACGTACACTTGACTAATGCGTCATAGGATTACGGCGATCGGCTCGCTGGGCGCGCAGAAGGGCAGCTCACATCTATTGCCCTGGGGCCCTACTGGCTAATTTTCCGAAATTCGGAAAACCTGCCGGGCTTCAATACGTAGTAACTATTTAGTAATCTGTGCTTCAACCTAAAACAGATAAATTGAAGTACGGAATTTCGGCAATGTACTTTTTGTCTAAGTTATTTGGAAGATGATGTTTCTGTGACATCAAGTCCCCCCTGGGCCCCAAGTCTGCTAATTTACAAATGGTTCAATTGAATCTTAATTGGATCTCAATAGCGGTTTTTGACAGTTTTGGTATTCTGCTACTAACTTAAGACCAATGGTATACGACTGAACTGCCATTGAACTGCCATCGGAATATTTGCTAGAAATCGTATTACAATCGTATTCTACTCTCATTTGACATTTGTTTGACAGTACTCTCAATGGGGTATGTATCATAATAACAACGGTCATTACGACTATGGTCGAAATAACTACGATCGATTCACATATTTTCGTAATGACTATTGAACGACTCAACTACTGTTAATTTCACCTACGGTTGATTGAACTACAGTTGATTCAACTAACGGACGATTGGCCTAATGTTCATTTCATCTACTGGTTGTTTCGACTATGAACGACTCGCCTACACCAAGCTTATGAATTGGAAAGTTTATTAAATGGATTTGGGTGCGTTGGATTGTTTTTTTGGTTAGGGTGTCGCAAACATAAATTTTTTGACTGTTTTAGTATGAAGCGGGGACTTGCAAAATTTTCAAGAATGAATTTTATAAAAATGCAAATATCTCGAAAACGGTGCGTCATAGCTGAAATCTAACAAAATTTTCGATCCCCTATGGTGCCTCGGAGATACCTAGGAGGCATCCGATGGACATATAAAAATATTTTTTTTTATTTATTTGCTCAAAAAAATTTTTGTTATTTCAAAATTTTTATATCTTTTGGGAAAAACAAAAGGGGGGACAGGGGGCGAAGCCCCCCGCCAAGGGGGCTCGGGGGTCGAAGCCCCCTGCCACCCAACAAAATGTAACAGACGTTTTAGGTTAGGTTAGGTTAGAACAGTGACCAAAACGCCGCGCGAGCCGAGCGAGCGAAGCGAGCGTGCCGCGGCAGCGGCCGGCGAAGCGCCAGAATCGACTTTATACACCCCCCCCTACCCCCTACTTCAGTTTAATATGAAATGGGAATATGTATATAGTCGTTTCTGGCGCTTTGCCGGCCGCTGCCGCGGCACGCTCGCTTCGCTCGCTCGGCTCGCGCGGTATGTTCATCTAAACCTAACATGCTCGTCGCTTCGCTCCTCGCACCTAACAGCAATACAGTCACGACCAATAATATGTATACAACATAGGACTATATCATATTACAATATTGAATGACTTCTGTGACACTGATCGTTTTCTTTTGGAACGCTACAGTGTGACAAAGTTCTATGTTGTATTGTTTACATAATATTATTGCTCGTGTCTGTACATGAGTCACTATTTTTAAACTTAATAAACCGTGTAGGTGAGTTGACCGTAGGTGAAATGACCGTAGGTGAAATGACTAGTAGTTCAATCAACCGTAGGTGAAATAACCGTAGGTGAGTTGTTCGTAGGTGAGGTGACCAGTAGTGATTTCGTACATTAGTTTTTTTTTTTTTTTTTTTTTTATGTATAATGGGCTTGCTCTTGGCTTCACACTGAACCTTACGGTTGAGAAGAAACCTAAGATGGAGCGAGCTTACCCAGAAGCAGCCTATTCACTCTAGCTTTAAAAATTTTAGGGTTGTAGTCATTCGGGAATATAGACGCAGGCAGGGTATTCCATTCCTTGGCGGTGCGCATCACAAAGGATGAAGAAAAGCGCTTGGTACGCATTCGCGGGATGTTGACCAAGTAAGGATGATAGCCCGCTGTGCGTCTAGATTCTCGGTGGTAGAACGGGGATGGTGGAATGAGCTCATGCAGCTCAGAAGCACACTCACCGAAGTACAGCCTGTAAAATACCGACAAGCAAGCCACTTTACGTCGATGGGTTAGACTATGGAGCTTGGCTTGAACCAGCTTATCGTCTCCGATTAGTTTCCTCGCTCTGCGTTCCACTGAGTCAAGTGCTGCTAACTGGTATTTCGCTGAACCATCCCAGAGGTGAGAGCAATACTCCATGCATGACCGGACTTGCGCTTTGTAAAGAGTTAAAAGCTGTCCCGGCGTGAAGTATCGCTTAACCTTATTCAGGATTCCCAGCTTTTTGGCAGCAGTTTGAGCTTTACACTCAATGTTGTCGCCGAAGTTAAGGTCCGATGTTAACTTCATGCTAAGAAGATCTAAGTTGTCGGTAACTGATACAGCTGTACCACGGAAAGAAGGAGTTAAGGTAAAAGGACTCCTTTTTGCGGTAAAAAGACACGCCTGTGTTTTGGTGGCATTAAAATTGACCATATTATCGTCACCCCATTGAGCAACATGGCTTAAAGTCAAGTTTGTTTGCTCTACCATGGCCTCTCTCAATGAACGGACTTCCTCACTGCTGGCTTTTGCGCTTGAATGATATCTTTCTGTGACTGTGCTGTCGTCAGCATACCCAACGATTCCGGGCAGAAGCAGATCGTTGATGTGCAGCAAAAAGAGGGTCGCAGAGAGAACGGATCCCTGAGGAACTCCGGCATCGATAGCCATCAGGTCAGAACAACAGCCGTCGATGACGACTCTGATCGACCGCTCACTCAGGAAATCTGAAATCCAGCCACAAAAGTCAGCAGAAATACCGTACGCTGGAAGTTTGCTGAGCAAACCAGCGTGCCAGACCTGGTCGAAGGCTTTCGAAATGTCAAGCGAAACAGCAAGTGCCTCACCATGTTTTTCAATTGCCTCGCCCCAGCAATGCGTAACGTACACCAGAAGATCCCCAGTTGACCGACCACGGCGAAAACCATATTGGTGGTCACTGAGTAGGTCGTTGGTTTCAAGGTACGATAGCAGCTTATTATTAAGAACTAGAGGTTTGCACCGGAGCGACATTTCGAGAACCGATTGAATTCTCCGGTGATTGGGCAATCTCCGGTGAAAAACCGGAGAATCACCGGAGATTTTTGTTTTTTTTACATACATATTTAATTAATTTACTTATATATGTTTCTACGTATTATACCTTCGTACGTATACAGTGGTGGTCATAGAATTAAGAACGTTTCTCACAAAGTGGTCATTTTAAAATTCAAATGATCATAACAAAAAAAGTATTACTTTCTGAAAGTATTGGCTATACAGCCAGTTAGTACATTTATAAGATTAACATAATCGAAAAAGAAATTAGGAAATAATTTATATTATTACTATTAAATGTTCTGTCATTTAAATATTGTTCGCATAGCAGTGGGTACGAAGCTGGACAAATAATTAAGAACGAGAGAAACGCCTTTAAAATATTAGCAACAATTTAATATTAGCAATAATGTAGTGTTTCAGTTAATTAAAAAGCTTTTTTTTAAAGTAAATAAGTAATTAATATTTAGTGGCATGTCCTTGGCTATGGATAACTGCATGACAGCGGCGCGGCATCGATGTTATCAACTTTTGACAGGTTTCAACTGAAATAGCATTATTACAGGCTTCCAAAAATGCGTCGTAGAGCTATGTTACCATATCGTCTGATTGATGTTCTTTTTGACGTGATACCAAAGATTCTCGATCGGATTAAGATCGGGGCTGTTTGGTGGCCACTCTAATACAGTTACCGATTGACTATCGAGGAATCTTTTTACAGAGTATGCAGTGTGCTTCGGGTCATTATCGTGTTGGAATGTCCAAATTACCGGGAGATTGTCATCTGCATAAGGCAACAACATTCTTCGAGTATCTCTTTGTATTGATATTGGTCCATGTTACCTTGTATTAGCCTAGTAGGTCCCACGCGGTAACCAGAAAAGCAACCCCAAATCTTAATGTTTCCACCGCCATGCTTCACGGTCTTTTTCGTGTATTTAGGATCGGATGCTTTATTCACAGGTCGGCGTACGTACTGCTTGCCATCAGAGCATATTCTATTTATCTTGCTTTCATCCGAAAACAAGACATTCTTCCACTGTTGCTCTGTCCAATCTTGATACTTCCTTGCAAACGCTAGTCGGGCCTCTCTATGGCGTGGTGTCAACATAGGTACCTTCCTCGTTACTCGTCCAAACAACTTTGCCTCTACTAGCCGTCTTCGAATGGTACGCGCAGAGATTGCGCTAGGATTGTTCTCACCAAAAACTTCATTTTTTATTTCATTCGAACCTTTAAACAGGTCCTGCTTAGCAAGACGAACTATCCTTAAATCATCTCGTGGAGACGTTTTTCTAGCTTTAGGTTTGCGTGGGACATTCAAAGTTGTCTCATGTGTATTAAAATGTTTCACAGCTTGGAACACCATTGTTTTTGAGCAACACAAGTGATCCGCAATTTTTTTGTATGACCAATTACGACCACGCAACCTAATTATTATTTGTCTAGTAGTAGAGTCGCAAGATTTGTTTTTTCCCATTTTTAATGAATATAAATTGCAGAAAACGTTTAACCAACAAAAATAGCGCGAAATTGCAATAAAAGTGGTAATGAAAAGTTCCGCATTCCATTTTCAAAATGAAGAAAAATATTACAAAATATTTTCGTTCTTAATTATTTGTCCAGCCAGTATGAAGGTGCATAATTTTGACAACACTATTGCACTAATATGAGTCAGATCAGTCATAAGATTATTCTACACTACTGTTATATGTTCAGAAACAAGTTATGCACTGAAATTATAGTGACAACATATCATTTGCTTTGTACTATTAATCGTTCTTAATTCTATGTCCACCACTGTATATATTACTACGTATTAATATACAATATATTAACATTAAACAGCATTAACAGCAACTCAATGTTATAAACATTAAAAATCCAAGATGGCTGCCGACTTTTTAGTTTTTGAGCCAATTTTAATGAAACTCGTTTTTTAGTACTATTTTGACCAGAAAACAGCTACGCGATGTAAAAAATATAAAATATCCAAGATGGCGGCCAACTTTTTTGTTAGTGGTCCGATTTTAATGAAACTTGGTTTTTGGTACTATTTTGACAAGAAAACAGCAACGCAATGTTAAAAATACTAAAAAATCCAAGATGGCGGCCAACTATTTTGTTTGTGGAATAAAACTTGGTTTTTAGTACTATTTTGACAAGAAAACAGCAACGCAATGTTAAAATCATTTAAAATCCAAGATGGCGGCCAACTTTTTAGTTTTTGGGCCAAGTTTGATGAAACTCGTTTTTTAGTACTATTTTGACCAGAAAACAGCTACGCGATGTTAAAAATATAAAAAATCCAACATGGCGGCCAACTTTTTAGTTTTTGGGCCAATATTGATGAAACTCTGTTTTTGGTACTATTTTGACTAGAAAACAGCAACGCAATGTTAAAAATACTAAAAAGTCCAAGATGGCGGCTGACTTTTTTGTTTGTGGGCTGATTTCGATGAAACTTGGTTTTTGGTACTATTTTGACCAGAAAACAGCTACGCGATGTTAAAATATAAAAAATCCAAGATGGCGGCCAACTTTTTTGTTAGTGGTCTGATTTTAATGAAACTTGGTTTTTGGTACTATTTTGACAAGAAAACAGCAACGCAATGTTAAAAATACAAAAAAACCAAGATGGCGGCCAACTTTTTTGTTTGTGGGCCGATTTTGATAAAACTTGGTTTTTGTTACTGTTTTGTCAAAAAAACAGCAACGCAATGTTAAAATCATTTAAAATCCAAGATGGCGGCCAACTTTTTAGTTTTTAGGCCAAGTTTGATGAAACTCGGTTTTTGGTACTATTTTGACCAGAAAACAGCTAGGCGATGTTGAAAATATAAAAAATCCAACATGGCGGCCAACTTTTTAGTTTTTGGGCCAATATTGATGAAACTCTGTTTTTGGAACTATTTTCACTAGAAAACAGCAACGCAATGTCAAAAATACTAAGAAGTCCAAGATGGCGGCCGACTTTTTTGTTTCTGGGCTGATTTCGATGAAACTTGGTTTTTGGTAGGTACTGTTTTGACAAGAAAACAGCAACGCAACGATAAAAATATAAAAAATCCAAGATGGCAGCCAACTTTTTAGTTTTTGGGCCAATTTTGATGAACCTATGTTTTTGGTACTATTTTGTCAAGAAAACACCAACGCAATGTTAAAATTGACAAATTGAAACTAAATAAAAGCTTTTGAAATAAAATATATTTAGATAATGCCCTTGCCCCTAATGTGCCACCCCTAAAAAAATATTTTATTTTATTTCACAATACCTTCGGGGTCGTAAAAGATCCACCTTTTCATTTTAAATTTGTGACAATCTTTCCGTACTTACGTAAATACATACATCGGTTTCGCTCAACTTCAAGGGCGTCGGCCTACTGTATGGAAAAGTTGCTATTTTCTTGTCAAAATAGTACCAAAAACCGTGTTTCATCAAAATCGTGCTTAGTACACCCAAAAACCCTTTACATGACACCAATATCACAAAATTAAAAAAAGTGGACAGTCGCCGTTTGGAGTTCATAAAATAATATCAAAATCGTGCTTAGCACACCCAAAAACCTCTTACATGACACCAATATCACAAAATAAAAAAGTGGTCGGCCGCCATTTTGAATCTCAAAAATCACTCCAAAATCGTGCCAGCTCCAGCCTTCAAACAAAAACTGCCGACAAAAACTCACTTCCCAAAAAAACGTAAAAATAAAAAATATATTGAACCATTCCATTCAAAGGACTAAATGGTGGGAGTGGGACTTTATGATCTGATTGAAGTCGGTGCCAAGCCATTACCTACCTATTGTTTTGTATTTCACATCACTACGAGCATGAGATATTTTGTTTTATTGTTTCACTAAATATTTTGTTCTTGTTACTTTCGGCTTGACACCGACTTCAATCAGTTCAGTAAGTTCCAAGATTAATTAGATAAAGTCCCGCGCTTTCGTCCTTTGATTAAATTTATTTTTTATTTTTTCGTTTTTTTGGGAAGTGGGTTTTTGTTGGCAGTTTTTGTTTGAAGGCGGTTTAATATTTGTTTTTTTTTATTTTTCCATTTTTACTGTAAGAAATCTAATGAGCAAGCGTCGCACAATGTGCAACGTTTCAAACTGTAGCCCATATCTAGATTAGAACACTCAGACAAGCACCAACCTCCAACTTTTAACTGTAATGCAGTTTTTTAACCTTCCACCATCAGCTAACCTAAATAACTTAAAAGAATACAGCTAAATGTCTATTCGTGCATATGGTACTTAAAAAGCATGCTTTAACTCCTAAGCGTTAAGGAGTTTTACCTTCCATCATCAGCTCACCTAAATTACCTGAAAGAATACAACTAAAAATCTTAACGTATCAACGATATTTAAAGAATTATCCTCTAAACCCTAACCATTGAGGAGTTGTACCTTCCACCACCAGCTCACCAGCATGAGATGATGACTACCAGATGCAAATACTTAAAAAAACTTTAGAAAATCCATAAAACACGTAACCTACGTATAAAATTTGCGGGTTTCCTCGATTTCCCCTGGATTCCACCATCAGATCCTAACTTGGTAACATTGTGACCACCTCAGGAGTTTACTCTTTCGAATAAAAAAAGAATCATTGAAATTGGTCAATAGTTCGCGGAGATATTGACTAGTAAAGCAGGAACTACCAGTCGAAAACGTTTTTTCAGGATTGTGAAAAAACTACTGAACTGACTACTTTATTTTTTTTATGGGACCACACATACACTATTTTCTTGCAGATAAAAAAATAATTATTAAAATTGGTTAACAACTGGCGAAGTTATGGTAAAACATACATAAAAAAAACAGTCGACTTGAGAACCTCCTCTTTTTTTTTAAGTCGGCTAAAAATCATTCCCTCTCTCGTCCCGCGTGGTCGCTTCGCGTCCGTTGATAATAAAATAATTGTTGTTAAATCTGTCTTTCATTTGTGTAAATTTTATTACATAAAAAAATAAGATACGCCGATCACCGGAGATCAATCGGTTAATTACCGATTGATTCAATCGAGTACTTTCACCGGTGAATCACCGGTTATTCTCCGGTAGTCGCTGCTCCGGTGCAAACCTCTATTAAGAACCCTTTCCATTATCTTACAGAGTATGGAGGTGATAGCTATCGGTCTGTAGTTGGAGGGGTCGGCACGGTCACCCTTCTTGGGCACAGGTTGGACATTCGCAACCTTCCACGACTTGGGAACCGATTTTGTATGCAGGGAAAGGCGGTACAGGCGTGTCAAAACCGGAGACAACTCAGGCGCACAGAGTTTCAGCACTCTAGCTGGAATTCCATCGGGGCCGCTGGCCTTATTCACGTCCAAGTTTAGCATGGCTCTTCTGACCTCTTTCGTGTGAATGGTGATCCTCGGCATGGAGGCGTCACAGTGAGGGATATTAGGTGGATTTTTAGAGCCAGCATCAAGGCGTGAGTTGCTCGCGAAATGAGAGGCAAATAAATTTGCCTTTTCTGCCGCGGTATGGGCCAGCGAGTCGTCAGGTCGCAGCATGGGAGGCAAAGAGGAGCGGCAGAAATTTGATTCGACCGATTTAGACAGGGACCAGAACTGCTTACTACCAGCTGGACACGATGCTAGTTTGGTTCCTATGCGGCTTACGTGGTCGAATCGAGCCTTACGAATCACTCGTTTGCATAACTTGGCTGCGGAATTGAAAGCTTTCTTCTTCGCACGAACCCTCCGTGCACGTGCTTTTTGGTCGCGAACTTGTACCCATGCTTGATATGCGGACTCTTTACGCGCTTCTGCGCGAGCACAGTCCGCATTAAACCAAGGTCGGGCATTGTGTCCGAGCGTGATGTCGGAAAAAGGAATAAAGTATTCCATTCCCTGCCGTATCACATCCACGACCGCATCAGCACAGACAGAGGGGTCACACGAGGAGAAGCATACTCGCTGCCAAGGATACGATGCAAAGAAGTGTCGCATTTCGTCCCAATCCGCTGACTTGTATCGCCAAACTCGCCGCATGCCCCTAGGGCTAACATCGAGAGGCGAGGTGACCGACACAGATTTTACCACACAGTGATCTGATGATCCCAGCGGTGCTGAGACCGAAACAGAGTACCTGTTAGGGTTTGTAGTCAGCAGGAGGTCTAGGCAGTTAGGCGTATGGCCTGCAATATCTGGTACGCGTGTTGCTTCGTTGACCAGCTGCGTGAGATCTAAAGATAAGGCAAACTTGCGCATCTCACGACCAGCGTGGTCAGTTTTCTCGAACGGGAATAACCATTCTCGATGGTGAGCATTGAAATCCCCAAGAAAGTTAAGTTCTGCCGTGGGGTACCTTTGCATAGCCAGATCTGCCGTCTCAGTTAAATACTCTATAAGCCTGGTCGTCTCCTGATCACCGCTGTGCGGTCGATACACACCGACGTAAAGATGTTTCTCTACTCCGGTGTCGACCATAAGCCAGGTGGAGAACCCTGGTTTTTCAAAGCCACGGAGACGCATACAGCAGATGTCATCGCGTACATACACACAGACCCCAGCCCACCTTCTGAACTTATGTTCAAGAGTGTAGCCCGGGTAGTTGAGGTATGACACGTCCGACGGAGTTGCTATCTGCGTCTCCGTTAGAAAAAATAGGTGCGGCTTTTCGGTCTCAAGGAAGTGGTGGACCGATTCGAGGTTGGAGTGCAATCCTCGGATGTTTGCGAGGTGCACTTTAATTGGGAGGAAGTGCAGCCGTTGTTTAAACCTTTTCTTTCTTGTTTTGCTTTTTTTCATTTAAATTGAGTGATGTAGGGGAAATAAGCGACAGTCGAGGCACTGTTTGGTAGAAACAACCGGTGCACTTCAGCTAAACCGAAACGTTTAGAAAACTCAATTTGGAGACCGCGGGGACGCCCGAACCCCCCCGTGAATGTCCACCGGGTCCTCCCGACCAGTCGCCAACTGGCACGGTGGCGCATTCCGGGATTTTTCGCGAGCTGGCGGGGCAGCCTTTCGCACGTGGCTAGCGCACTACTTGGGCCCCCTACTAACTGCGGTCGGCCAACGGCAGGACCGTGCTTCGGATCCCGCTGGTCTCCAAAATGAGCTTTCTGAATGGTGTCGCTGAGAGACCAGTACCGTTATTACGCACAGCGCAACTGACCGGTCGCTAATTTCCCTATGGCACTGGAAGTCCCGCGCACCGACGGAACGCGGCAAAAAAGCCGCTTGGCGTCGGGCTCCGGCGGGATGGTGGTCGCGAGCCAGGCGGTCCCTTGCGGGGCCTACCACCGCAGGAGGAATCGATCAGCCGCCCACCACATACCGTTATGGGCTGTGGAGACGTTGCCCGGGGTGGACCGCTAGGAGGTTGATCCCACCCACCCCAGTTATTTTAAAAATAGGTGTAACGACCAATAGTTATTTTGAACAGTAGGTCTTTTGACCGTAGTTATTTCGACCATAGTCGAAACGACCGTAGTTATTATGATACATACCCGAAGGTAACTATCCAACTGAGACTCCATTACGATTCAATTACGATTCAATTGCGATTCTATTGAGCTGACGTACAAGTTTTTACAGAATACCCAATTTGTTTTAATCGTAATGGAATCGTAATTGAGTCTCAATTGAATATCAATAGAATCTTATTTAAATTAAAATTAGCAGACTTGGGGCCCTGGAGTCTTGGCGCGAGTTACTTGATATGAGCCTATTTCATGACATAATACACAATAATCTAGACGCGCCTGATCTTCTCTCTAGTATAAGATTTTTCACACCTAAATATCGCACAAGACAGACACCGTTATTTAGTATACATTGGTACCAAAAACCAATGGTATTTTTGCTGGCGAAAATTTACTGTTGTATTTTGGCGAGGTGTATGTAATCCGGATCGGAACCATTCATAAGAGAGTACGACTCGCACTTGGCCGCTTTTTTCTTATCTAGTACGAATCAGTTACTTTTCCTTTTGCTTTCTAGTCGCATAGGTACATACTCACCGACAAGTGTGAAATTTATATCTTTAATATCACACATAAATGTAACATCCATCATAATATCAAGTATGAGTAGGTACCCATATTAAAATATTGAACCCGTATGATGATTGATAAGAAATTTAACACCCCCAATCAATCATAATGTTAACGGTATATCGGAAAGTAGGTAGTAAACTTACTATGCTAACGTTGAAAGCACAAGCTTATTTCTAAATATTGATGTTTCCTCATTGTGATCGAATCTCAAGGCCAATCTGCTATTGTAGTAAATGAAACTCGATAGGTCACAATGCTTTCCCTTTTAAAATTAATAAATTCTTCACTTACCGTTCAGGGAATCGGGTAAATAACAAACACAAATTCAGTTTTAAGGCGAGGATTCCCGACCGAAATAGGCACGCTAACGCTTGCTCGGCCGCGCTTGATACACTTCGCGCGGACTCAGCGGCAGCCGGCAGTGAACTGTTAACTCGCGAGCGCCCCGCGACTCGAAAATCACTTAAAACTCAATAAAAAATTAAATAATAAAAAATAAACAGTTATGATGGCCGGAAACCCTCGGTTATTCAAAGACAGTTATTTTCATATGTTTTTCATTAATTAAAACCAAGTATACTGCAAGTAATAGGATATTTGGATTATAATTAGACGGGTGTTTGAGATTTTATTTGATACAGTAAAATATCACTAATCGATAAACTACGGCCGGAAGCACTAGATAAATAGCTGTTAAATAACATATATTTTTCCCAAATTTTGAGTACTTGTGGTTTGCGAGTAATCTATAATTTAAAACACCCTATTTTCTGGAATCGGCGCCTTAAAGTGATACCTTATAATATAATGCATCTTATAGTAACTCAGTTACTCCGTGATCATGGCGTGTGCAACTGCGCCGAAATATCGGGAACTCGAAAAACAAAATAAGCATGGTAAAAATCCCGTTTTTCATAATAGTTATAGTGATAATGACCATGTAAGTTTAAAATCTTATAATGCATCTTTTCAATTTTTATTATTTTGGTATAACATCACCAAATCTGTTAGTTAAATAAAACTTATAAACCCTTATATCTACCTACCGTACCTACCGTACCTACCGTAGCTCAGTGGTTAGAGCAGTCGCCCGGATAGCGAAAGGTCGTGGGTTCGAGTCCCATCGGAGCTGGTTGTGAGACGGGTCGATTTTTTCTAAATACTTTATTTTCCATTGCTCTATGATAAAAATTGCATTGTGAATGCAAAAAAGTAAAAATTTAAATAACTAAAAATTTATGACTTTGATTTTTTTAAATATTTTTTTTTTCTTTTCATTTGTTATTATGCTTTTTTAAATTATCAGCATTTCTCTAAAACCAGTTTATGACGTACTAATGTGAAGACACAAACATTAAAGAACATCTATTCCCCAATCTTTTACCCATTTTCCACCACAAGAACTAGAATTTCCTTCGTGACTAGTTCAAATGACTCCTCATTCCCAGTTTTGAGGCGCAGATTAAAGCCAGCCGCAAGCATAGTCTCGTGCGGAGACAAAGAACTCTTGCCTTTTTAATCACGACCGCGGCGGAGCTATGCTCTTGTCGAAATTAAATTTCTATGTCTTCATTACAAAGCAAAAAGAACTATTTGTAATTAACTTTCATAGTTTTTGTCACTTTTTATTAATGAATTATATTATTCGGTTCAAACCTAATTAATAATGAGAAGAATCATCAAAAATGTTGGTCTTTCCATATAATGTCATTGATCTTCTAATAGATTCCTACCACCTTATTACAAAACGTCCTAAAACGACTAAAATAGTCCTGGTTTGATGCTGGTACTAAACTGGTGCTGTCACTTTCATTCTCAGACAAAGACAGAATTAGCAACAATTTTAAACCAGGTCTAACTTTAGTCCACGTTTTGTAATAAAGGGGCTAATGTTTTGTAGCGCACTTTTTATTATTACCCAAAGAATGCCATTAAATGCATGCCCAGTTTTATATAAAAAAATTAAAAAATAAAATAAAAATAAGCTAAGTATTATTCAAAAGACACTTTGATTACCTATTCCTAACACCCCCCTTTCTCGCTATAAAATCCTTGTTTCTTTCGTGACTCCTCATTCCTAGTTTTGAGGCGCAGATTGCCAGCCACGAAAACAGTCCCGTGCACTCTTGCCTTTTTAATCACGACCGTGGCAGAGGTATGATCTCGCCGAAATTAAATTACTGTGTCTTCATTACAAGGCAAAAAAGAACTTTTACTAATTTACTTTCATGGCTTTTATAACTTCTTAATTATCAGTTTTAGTACCTACTCGGTTCAAAATGTGAAAAAACGTGAAAAAAGTTTTATATTCATTCATCATCATCATCATCATGTCAGCCGAACGATATATTTATATATTTATATATATATATTTATTTATATATTTTATATTCATTAAAATATCTAAAAGGCACGTTTAATTAAGTTTTGAATTAGGTTTTTTACCATCACATTTTTTTTCTATAGCTATACGTTTAAATTTTTAACAAAATTATTTTGACGTTTGGCCTGCGTACATTTCATTGATGCACTCTGCCGGTCTAGCATGAGCGGCTTTTATCGCGCGATATGATATGATACGGCAAGTTGTCTTGCTTATCCCACTAAGGTGTAAGCAAGATGGCATGCCGTACCATATCATATCGCGTGATAAAAGCCGCTCATGCTAGGCCGGCAGATGTTCCTAATGTTTCGTAGTGGACATAATATATTACTAAAAATTGGTAACAAGTAACCTACTACTCGCAAGACACTTTGGTTATTCTTGAAGCCCCTTTTTAATTCACACCATAAGATCTAGTAATTCCTTCGTGACTCCTCATTCCCAGTTTTCAGGTGCAGATTAAAGCCAGCCACGCTTGCCTTTTTAATCACGGCCGCAGCTCAATACAAAATTAAATTTCTGTATCTTCATTAGAAGTAAAAAAGGATTACTTAGAGCTACTTTGTACTTGCTACGATAATTTTTCAGGGTTTTGAATAGGTATATTCTTTTTCACACTTATGCTCTGAAATGTTAATATTATATTTGAGAAAAGAATGCAGTACGTGGCACTTTTCCGAGGTAAACATTCTAAATTTGAAAATCACTGCAGTAATGAATTTCAGTACTTACTTACTGCACTGATTTTAGTGCAGTAAGTAAGTACTGAAATTCATTACTGCAGTGATTTTCTACGGTACTACCAACTTTTTTTCTTTATTTTTTCTTTAGTTATTCCTGTGTATAAAAACAGAAAAAGCAAAGGGACATTTTGCACCATACAGCCACATTATTATTATATCTTAGTTAGGTTAACTTTTTTTAAATACGGTGCGCACAGAGTATATTGCTTCGTATTGTACCACAAGCGCTATGTACCCTTAGCACCATGAAGCTAGACTTAATACTGAGGTAATTCAGAATTAAGTCGAGCTTCATACTTAGCACGAACATCAATCGAAAAAACAAAATGAGATTTATCATAGACAAAATATCCTTTACGAGTAATTTTGTATGGGAAATATATACAGCGCCATCTACCGCCCAGAAGCGGGTATTGAAGTTGCGCATTTTAGTAGCAAGTAGTAAGTATCACTAGGCTGTATGACCGTTCGACATGGCCTCACAAACCAATATTAAAAAAACGGCGGGAATAATTTTCAGCGGTTGATTAGATATCAATACAGTTTATATTGTGTAATAAATTATCAAAATGAGTTCTGTCAATGAAACATATACAGACATTGTATGTACCTACTGAAGCAAAATTAATAACAGAAAACTTACTGCCAGCAAAATCAAAAGAAAGATATATGAAAACCTATGATCTGATTTGGAAAAGTGAAAAAAAGGTGATACGTTTTCGGAATCTGTGTTGTTGGCGTATTTTAATGATACATCATTAAAATAATATTATTATGGGCGATTTATACATAATATTAAGTGTGTGTGTAATATTATTTAGTTAAACAGTTTTTTTTATTTCCTCGCATTTCTTGAGAAAAGCACTATACAAACCTTGTACGGTAAGCAAATTACCTTGCCTCGAATGATTAAAGCCCTCGCCTGCGGCTCGTGCTTCAAACCATCCTCGACAATGTAATTTCTTACTTACCTGTCCTCGGCTGTAATGTACTATTTTTTTCATGCAAACATAGATTTTATAGAAGAAAACACCTTGCCACAGTGCAGCTTCTTCTGAGATTAATTTTAATTTTAAAATAAAAATACCTGTCACTTATGAGCAGGGGCTATTTGTAGCGGTCGCTCAGTCAATATTTAAAGAAATCTTGTTTTATTAGAAAAAATCGACTCGTCCGATGGGACTCGAAACCACGACCTTTCACTGTCCCTACGAATGCTCTAACATTGAGCTACGGAGTCGTTACGTCGAATGCAAAAAAGTAAAAATAATTAATTGACGTATTTAACGGGTTCAAGTAATGTTACTTGAACCCGTACCCCGAGTACTACCCGAGTAGGTATGTACCTACTTACTTATTTGATCATTTGTTTTATTGCTTAAATTATGCACAAAATTATTTGCTATAAAGTTAACGTAAGAATTATTTCGCTTACGGTGAATAGTATAATACGATCTGGTCAAGGTCGCGGGAAGCCGCTGGATGCGGGCAGCGCAGGACCGATCGTTGTGGAGATCCTTGGGGGAGGCCTATGCCCAGCAGTGGGCGTCGTACGGCTGAAATGATGATGATGATGATGAATAGTATAATAAAACTTTACCAACGATAATGCTGTTACATAATCGTTTGACACAGTAATTCTATTACAAACCTTAATTTCGTTACAATTTCAGTCAATTATATGAAAACAGTGGTGATTCCATGTAATTTTGCATTGCTGATGCTAAAGCCATTATTTAACTTATTTCAGTCTGTAATTTACAGTTAAAAAACTGAGCAATTTTGTTTGTTTCTCCCCAAAAGAAAATGGAATTTTAAATGATCCTTTTTATTAACAGAAGATTGACTTTCAAACTTATTAAAAGAGACGAAAAATAACATAGCGGAAGTCGCGAACTTATGAAAAAAGTTTATTATCTATTTTAAAACATCATTGTCCTTACTTAAAGAGACTGCCAAGTTCCCAAGAAAATTTAAATAAGTTTAAGTATTTACCAAGTAGGTACGATAGGAATCGTACTATTTTCTTTGGTTTAAGTTTTTAATTAAAAAGTAGTCAGTGTTGTTACTAGTTCCTTTTAATAACGGGTGAAAACGCTGTTTGATAAAGAAAACAAAATAAATGAAGAAGCTTATAACACAAAACTTTTAGGTATTTCTGTTGTATTAAAATCAGTCTTAAGTCTCAGATAACACTTACTATTTATTCTAATCATTGGTGTATGAATAGTTAGAGCTTATAACTGTAGTTCTTCGAAATATACCCGTTTTCTAATTTTATTTATTAAACGCTTTTCACAGTATTAACTTTGAGTACTCGTGATAATTTATTTCAGAAATTTAAATACGTTTAAAGCTTTAAAATACGAACTTTAAGTCAGGTGAATGAGAAGGCTTTAGGAGTAAGCTGCACGTATTTTTAGCTACAAATAATATGATGGTAAAATCGAAGGAAAGATTTAAAAGCAGATTGAGAAGAACCTAGAATTGACGAGAAAACTCCAAAATAATAATCTTAAAAAATATTAAGTATAACAAAAACGAAATGTGCCAGCAATAAACTTCTTAGTATTTAAAGCCTTTAATCTACGGTTCAACTGGATTAGGTGGTAATAACGCAAAAGTCGGCAAAAGACACGGCTCCATTAAACGTCAATCAATAGGAACCATACTGATGGCTGCGTTTACCTCAGGCTCACAATTACATGCCTGTGGAAAACACATTAATTTAACCGATTATTTCTAAATAAAAAAACTTTACAAAGTTTCTCCTCTAATGAAATATCTAAAGCCGAAACGTTTCCAAATATTCGTTCTTCCTTTCGAAGTCAGCAGGGATCTCTATAACGTCCCCACACTATCTAAAACTCACTAAACTTCCTCATGGCGGCGATAAAAAAGGTTCTTGCAGTAAAAGAGTATCTCCTTGTAATCTACAAAAGTTTGCTTGTTTCGCTTTAGATTAGGGAGAACGTATTTGCGAACAGATAAATAACAAGACTGAGTCAATACCTGTATATAGATAGCGATTACAACTTTACACCATCTTTCTCAGGGCTTGAAATTGTTTCCGAGAAAACCAGGGTTTTCCCGTTATGTTGCGTTCACGAATAAAGTTAATGCCTTTGAAATGATTCAGAATAAACTGGTTTTAGGTTTTCCTGTATTATTTTTCACGAATAGAATTAATTTTGATTGATACTTTCTCTGAAAATCTAATGTTAATAACTTTTATAAGCTTTGCAGAGTTAAACTAAATTGACTGTAAAATTATAACTAAAATTGTACAGGATGACGGTTAGAATGGGTAAGGCGCTGGTGTTTTTTTAAGTTAATTGGGCTTCGATCAACAATAACACCTAGTTCTAGATAGGTACATAGTTGGAGTGACAGATATGGCCGAGCGTATACTTCTACTTGAGAGTATAATAAATTATAAGTAGATTATTTTGCCAGTGTCTATAATACCAAGGTATTTCAAACTTGGAACGTCATTTAAAATGTAAGATCGAAACATTCGTAACCTTTTTTTCAACACACTTGCTCATAAAGTGAGCCTTATTACATCGATCTTAGGGCCATAAACCGAACTATAACACACGCGTGCATAATAATATTACAGTACTAGTTGCGTAATAGAATTATCCCTACAAAGTTAAGTAAGTACCTAACTGCAAATTATATGCGAGTAAACAGAGACTTTTCAATTTAACCGGGTAATACAGTATCCCTACAAAGTTAAGTTAGTACCTAACTGCAAGTTATATGCGAGTCCACAGAGCATTTTCGATTTCACCGGGTAATAAATACAGTTCTTTTTTCGTGACAACAAAGAGGTTTTTTACGGCTGAAAATCTATTTACGTTTTTAGAATAAATAAATTTGTCCCTAATTAAGACAAAAAATATAATTAAGTCTATTATTATCAAATTATTTATAATTCACAATAATTTGTTATAAAACATTTGCATTTTATCACTATTATTATAATTATTTTGAAGTAGGCTGTATGGCTGTATGTATTCAATCACCTTACATTCGGCGCGTGCAAAAAAAAACTTGCGCGCTTTTTCCCTTAGCTAATATTAGGTTATTGTATGCAATAAATGTTTGTTTTTCCTCGCAAGTGCGTTGAAAAAGTGCGTATGAAACTCGTGAGCAACTTACTCACTAGACACTCGGCTGATTTACGCCCTCGCCTGCGGCTCGGGCTGCAACCCACAGCCTCGTGTATAATGAGCAACCTAGCTCACTTGTAGCATTATATACTATTCTCCGTTTAAAAAAATTGTAAAGTGCCATGTAAAAAGAGAGAAAAAATTTTTTTTGCTTCTTTGTCACGGATGAACTCAAAAACTAAAGGCAACTTTAAAAATTCCTTCACCAGCTGAAAGCTTATTAGATTAGAATAAGATAATTCCTGAGTGATATAAGCTTTACTTTACTTCAACATTCCGACAGGAATGATTACCACGCGGAAAAAACTGTGTGGAGCAGTACAAAAAAAAAAAAACAACGGGTTGCCTTTCGGGAGTGCCGATCGAAGTGAAAAGGGCTCCCTAAACTTCTTCACAAAAAAAAGGAATTTGACAAAAAAATAAAAAAATGCGACCTTGATTTGAACCGAGGTCTTCTGGCTTCAGTGCCGCCCGTTTTCTCTGAGCTATTACAACTTTGGAAACGGTGGCGAAATTTGCCTTCGTATTCTAGTGACATTGTAACAGTTTTTCGATCAGTACCCCTAGTGTAAGTTTTTATGTCAAGCAAACGCAAACTATTTCGATTTCCTATTTTTGTCAATTTGTATGAAAACTGTATTAGCGCCTCTAGCGGCGAGTAGCGCACTTATATAGTTTCCATACAAATTGACATAAATACGGAATCGAAATAGTTTGCGTTTGCTTGACATTAAAACTTACACTAGGGGTACACGGTGCCTACCATCAACTCTTATTGCGGTTTTGTTTAGGAACCTAAACTGATCTGCTTCGCTTATTCGTACCACGACAGCTTAATATCAATGACAGCGATTCAGTGATCATTCAATGACATTTCACAGCCGCTGAGCTGTCATCAACTCTTATTTGACTTATATCTCGGCCAAGTTAACATGACACCTGCCGGTTATACCCGTCCCTTTCACTCTCCGGGCATGACAGAATCGAGTGAAAGAGACGGGTAGAAGAAATAAGGACACAAATCGTTCGGTCATTCACATTTAGCAATTCATTTGCGATCCAGTTTTTAGAAGGTCAGAGTACGAAAGAAAGCAATTCATTTTAGGAACCTATTCTGCATCGCGCTATTTTTGAATCGCTGTCTTAAAGTTGATGGTAGGCACCCAGGTCACGTGCCCGTCTTACGAATTTTCGATCTGGCGGTCACGTGTCCTGACGTGAATTTATTTTTTTTTACCCATCACAAAAAGTGCACAACGCCGCTAAAGAAGTTTTCACTTCAAAGACGCAGTCATTTGCATAAAAAAATCACATAGACAACTAAATCGAACATTATCTCTCACGTATCCCTCTCAACCGATGTTCACAAAGAGTATTGCAAAACTCATCAGCCTTTGTGTGAATTTAGTCAGTCACTATAATATTCCTTTTTCCTAAACTGCGTAGGGGCGAGTTTTCTATTTGGTTTGTGTCGAGAGGAAAATTTACGATGAAAGGTTCCATGCATTGTGAAGTTCGGATGACTTACGGTTACAGGGGGCCGATTCTCAGGCAATCGAGAAAAGTTCACATTTATAAGCTCGAAATCAGTTTCAGTATTGTCAGAATTTCACAATCGAAAAAGTTCGATCGAAAACCAGTCGAACGCTACGAGTGGTAAAAACCAATAGATGTTCGTATACGAACTTAGCTGTCAAAATGAATTTGTTGACATGTGGGACAGCTTAGTTTGTTTGAAACGTTCTAGCTTTTCAATAGAAACCACAAACAAAATGTTCGACATACGAATTACCACACTGAAAAAGTTGGAAAAGTTATAACGTTTCAAACAAACTAAACTGTCCCACATGTCAACAAATTCATTTTGACAGCTAAGTTCGTATACGAACATCGATTGGTCCGTACCACTCGTTGACCACTCGTTGCGTTCGACTGGTTTTCGATCGAACTTTTTCGCTTGTGAAATTCTGACAATACACAAACTCGGTTATATTTGAATTTCGAGCTTATAAATGTGAACTGTTCTCGATTGCCTGAGAATCGGCCCCCAGTTCGTGTAGGCTTGATTTTAAGTTAATGGGTTTTGTATCTAACACAATGAATTGTGGTGATCTCGTTGTTCATTTGTTTGTTCTCTGCTTTTGATGACGGTGCGATAAGTGGACAAGGATGGGAGTGTTATATTTTGTTGTTTTAGTTATTTATGGCGAAGAGTGACGATAAAACGAGTCAGTGGTTTTAACCGCTTCTGTGGTCTAGTGGTTCACGCCACCGATTTCAGACCCAGAGGTCCCGGGTTCGATTCCCAATGGGTATACATATTGTATTCGGTTTGGTTGGTGGTAGGACTTGTTCTTAGTCCGCCTGGCTATCTAAGTGTGACGCAATAACAATGATGTTTTCAGCATTATTGTGTTCCGGCAGTTAGAGATAAGATAGCCAGTTCCTCAGTGATTGAGGATTCCGGGAGTAGTGCGCTTCCACCTTCAACTTTATCACAACTTAACATCAAGTGTGACGAAGGCTAAGTGCTACCAAGATGAGGATAAAATAAAACAGGTGCTTTGTGATTCGTGTATGCGAAATTATGCGAAACTTGTGCGAAAATACCATTTAACCTAAGTTTCTCATATCACAGTTTCAAACCAAGTCTAACTTTATTTTTCATCAAAATTTTTGACATGATTTATCATTATCTTACACTAGCTGACCCGGCAAACGTTGTTTTGCCATATAAATTTTATTGGTAACGAACTTCGTACCACCTGCCTGACACAATGTCACTTATTAAAAAAAAAGAAATCCTAAGCGGTAAAAATGTCAGTGATTACATACTCTTTGACATACCTTCTCTTTGGCAACGTCTAAGAAATGACAGTTGTGTGAAGTATGACAGTTTAACGGTTTTCTATACAAAATTACCATGTTTATTTTATAATTTTCCTGGAGAAAAAGTAGCCTATGTTACTCTCCAGCTCTCAAATTATCTCCATACCGAAAATCTCGTCGATCCGTTGCTCCGTTTTGACGTGAAAGACGGACAAACAAACAAACAAACAAATAAACAAACACACTTTCACATTTATAATATTAGCATGGATTAAATATTTCACTTTAATAAAAAACTATGAACAACAATTTATTTTCAAGCTACTGTGATGGCATTCGTATTATTAGCAGATGTGCGGGCCGGGCTCGTAAAACAAAACTAGGAATAAAAAAAAAAATCAAAAAAATGTTTCGAATATTTCTTCTAATAGATTAAGAGCGACAAGTTTTATTAGCGCACGGCGGGGACTAAGACAAATGAAGTCTTGGGTAGGCCGTAAATTACGCTCAACTGTCAGACAAACTATTCAAACTGGTGAATGATGGACAATTTTAGTTTAAATGCACAGATTTCTAAGAGTTTGGTAGATATTAAATGTGTTGCAGATGGGTGAAGTAGACGAAGGAAGGAAAAGACTTGAGTTCTCTGAATTGTTAGGGCGGATCGTGAGAAGTTGTGCGTAGGCGTCACCATGGAGATTGCAAGCATCAAGCTGACCAATGAGGGATCGAGATGGGCGTAGAGCGGGAGGAGATAACTTCAGTAGAGATGGAAGATAGAAAAACGGGGATGCAACTGGCATTGGGGAGACGCTTTTTGATATTTTAGGACAGTGATAGATTGGGAGTTTCGTGACTCCATTGTAACTAACTGTGTGAGAAATAAAGATTAAAGAGTTAACTATTGAGAGAGTTCGAGTATCGAGAGTTGCGCGGGGCGCTTACTGTTAACGACACGCACTAAGCTTTGCTCCTTATTTATTTATCGAAGTTAAGTGTTAAATTAACCATTCCATTTTAAAAGTTATATCATTTTAAAGTGCTTTTCATTACCTATCGAGTGTCGGAAAAAAATTTCGGTTTGTGCAAATACTTTGTGAGCTACGAGAGTGAGAAGTTAACGTTGAATTAACAAATTCAAAATCATATGTTCGTGTTATCGGGTAACGACCTTGCACTTGGGCCCGGTCAATGACCTCGGCAAGCATCGGGCACGCTCGGAAACTGCCGTGGCCCGTGTGTCGTGTGGTGTCGTCCGTTCGTTCGGATTGTGTTTACCTACCTACGCTGTGTTTGTTTACTTACGTGCCTACCTACTTTAACTTGCGCCGTCCGCGAAATTACATTATAATTATCACTGTATCTTCATCTGACACCATGCAGTGTGGTGCTTGTCATAAAAATATTACAGATCATAGTGAAGCCATTAATTGTAAGGCCTGTAAAGGACTGTACCACTGCCAATGTTTGGGAATAACACCAGCACAACTAGCCAGCAATCGTAACAATATTAAACAAAATTGGCGATGTCCCTCTTGTTCGAATGTAACGCGTAGGAAGGACGACAGCACACCCGTCCGTCGACACCTGACACTTGATGTTAACAACGCCAACTCTAGAATAAATGATACAATGATGTCGTGTGATGATCTCCTTCATGATCAGTCTGGGTCGGAGGCTACGGAGACTAACGCTGCCATTACATATGCGCAGTTAAGTGAACTATTGGATTTAAAGCTTAATACCGTGAAGCAGGAAATTCAAAGTACAATAAAAAACGAATTTAACGCGGCCCTTGAAAAACTAAAACTCGATCTCACCCAGTCTATTGAATTTGTATCTGCGGAGCAAGCAGATTTTAAGAAGGGGCTAGATGTTGCTAATAGCCGTATTGCAACCTTAGAGCAGGAGAAATCAAAGCTACAGGCCGAAGTATCCAATATGGAACGCAGACTTAACACCTTAGAAAAAACGTCACGGGGCCATAATTTTGAACTTCACTCGGTGCCAGAGAAACACAAAGAAAACTTATTGCATATGATAAACAAATTATATGAGCATATCAATCTATCTTTGCCCGATACAGTTGTTATTAGAAGAGTATCGAAATTTAATAAGACCTCAGACAGGCCACGTAATATACTTGTGACTTTGCCGTCTGAGCGGCACCGGGATGCTGTGATTGCGGCCTTCAAACAATATAATAAGTCGAACCCTAAAAGCCCCATTAACTCTTCACATCTGGGAGTACCTGGTGAGCAGTCTAGGATTTACATAGCTGAGCATTTATCACCGGAATGCAGGGAACTATATGCGCTGACAAGAAGGTTCGTAAAAGAAAAACAATATAAGTTTGTGTGGGTTAAATATGGCCGCGTGTTCATTCGGAAGGATGAATCGTCCTCTCCTATTTTTATTAAGAACTTACGCACTTTAGACGAAATTAAATAACGTTATCTATCTGATTATAGTGATTATTAATAAGTAGGTACTTGAAGCTAGTAACCTTTCCCTTTTATAATGGATCAACTTGTGATAAATCATCGATCTTACATATTTTGTTACCTTAACGTGCATGATTTTTTCCAAACAATAATTATTTTATTTTATTTTAATTTAATGAAATGTAATTGTTTTACTGCAATATCATATTTTTATTCTCTCTGTACTGTGACTTTCGTTGATGAAACTTTTATGTGTAAATTAATTAACATCATTATGAATTTCCATGCATTTTACCAAATATTGACGACTTTATTTAATTTTGATTTTATAACATGTAGTTGTTTTGTTGCATTAACATATTTTTACCTTGTTTATACTGTAACTTTCGTTGGTGAAACTTATATGTATAAATTAATTATTCCTATTATGAATTTCTATGCTTTTTTCCGAACATTAATAATTTTACTCATTTTTTATTTTATGCAATGTAATGGGTTTTTTGTAATAACTTATTTGTATCATAATTATACTGTAACTTTCGTAAATGAAACTTGTATGTATGAATCTATTATCCCCATTATGAATTCTGTTTTAGAGTTAGTAACTAAAATTCCTGATAAATTTAATCATAAACAATTATTATGTAGCTATGATTTACGTGTAGCAAATCTTTATTTGTGTATTCCAAAACCTGTTATAATCTTTCTTATAATGTGTGTCTGTGGGTTATTATTGTCCAAAATGTTCGACTGTAGTTTTGAAATTGCAAAAGGAACTGATAAGTATTCGATCACATATGGAATTATATTGCTAGTAAATACCAGAATGTGTATTCCTTTCAAAACATGTCCTCAACGTAGCTTGAAACTTTTTGTAGTGATTGTGTTAGTCAAGTGTGATGTCATTATTTTGTTTTTATTAGGTGTCCCACTTGTAATTACTTATAATAGTATGCCAATAGTAGTAGTGAGTAGCGCTGCAGAGGCTGGGATTGGGATGCTTTTGAGCTTTTTTTCGTGCTTTATTTTTATTATTAATTTTGCTTTGTATATTATATTATTATCTAAGCAAGTTAAATATATATATATAAACAGTTTGTTTTTAAATGACAAACAGTTACAATTATATACCTATCAAAATGCTTTTTTATTATTTTACTGCCATGAAATATATTATTTGCAATTATTATTTTGTATCATATTCAATTTATTACTTATTATTTTATTTCAATCTATTATTATTATAAATTTGGAGTCTGTGGTAACTGTTGTGAGAGTGTGTCTGTGTGTGTTTGTAGATAGGTCCATTTCGATAGTGGTAATCTGTTGTGACTGGATAGCGGTTGTTTCCTCATGCCATAACGTAAACAATTTATAGATTAAATGAAATGTTTTAAGTTAAGTTTATTCAACGCGGGTTCCCTGGGGACGTCTCATGATGACTTCATTGCTGCTGTCCTAGACATGTCGCCGGACATATTGGCAATCAATGAGACTTGGATACGTGCGGACCAGAACGACAAGGCCCCTTCAGTACCGGGATACTGCTTTAAGCATATTCCTCGACCAACAACCATGCGTTCTGGGCGAGGTGGAGGAGTAGGCTTTTATATTAGACGAGGTGTATCTGCTCGGGTAATAGATCACCCGGGGGCAAGTATTGAACAGATGTGGTTACGTGTATCAGTTAATGGCAGAAAACTTATAGTAGGAACAGCATACAGACCGCAGTGGTTGGACGTCGATCTCTTTCTTGATAGCCTTTCAGATAGTGTAACATCTCTCATGAACTATGATAACATTGTATTACTGGGCGACTTCAACGTTAATATGCTTCACACTAACAATGATAAATCTAAAAAGTTGTTACAATTTCTAACAACTGTTGGTTTAAAGCAATATGTTGCGGAACCTACACACTTTACAGAGCAAGGCTCTAGTTTGATAGACATTGTTTGTACGGATGCTCACGTAAGGGATGTAAAGATCACACACATTCCTGATCTCAACCGCCACGCGATTGTTAGTGCTACACTTAGTCTTAGAAAAGTTAAGTCTCCACCTAGAGCAATATTTTACCGATCCTTAAGAGATATTGACATTATCTCCTTTAACAAAGACC
This sequence comes from Crambus lathoniellus, assembly GCA_949710035.1. Taxonomy (NCBI): domain Eukaryota; kingdom Metazoa; phylum Arthropoda; class Insecta; order Lepidoptera; family Crambidae; genus Crambus; species Crambus lathoniellus. The sequence continues at coordinate 5,301,145 of OX453310.1, read as the reverse complement.
TTGCATCACTGAAGTGGGATTTAATTTACTCGGCAAGTACCGTTAATGATATGGTAGAAATTTTCAATAAGTTTGTTGAAGCACTTTTTGATGCTCATGCTCCACTAAGAAAAATTATTGTAAGGGACAAAAAGCCACCTTGGATAACATCAAACATAATGAAAATGATGACTCTGCGGAACAATGCTCTGTCTAAATATCGTGCAGACCGCAATGAATATAATAAACGTCAGTACAAAGATCTTAAAGCTTTTGTAAGTGTCGCATTAGAAAATGAAAAGCAAGCATTTTTCAAAACTTATATTAACAAAAATATAAAAAATTCAAAAATGTTGTGGAAAAATCTCAAGGAAAATGTAGTTCCAAATAAAAACGCAGTTTTGGAATTGCCGGCAGCTTTTTCTGATCCGGATGTCATTAACGATTATTTTCTCGATGTACCGGGTAGGGGATGCAGTGACACTGGACTAATGGAGCATTTTGAGGGAAACAGGTTTAATAGTAGTGTATTTAAGTTACAGTCTGTCACAGAGAGTGAGGTGGGAAAACTATTCACTAAACTTAAATCGAATGCTAAAGGAATAGATGAAATGAATCTGGACATGGTTTTGTTGACGTTACCGCACACTTTGCCGTACATAACTCACATTATTAACTTCTCCATCGCTAGTAATACTTTTCCAGATTTATGGAAAGCGGCAAAAATCAAGCCTGTCCCTAAAGTATCCGATCCACAACACTTAAAAGACCTCAGACCTATAAGTATTCTCCCTTGCTTATCCAAGCTTCTTGAGAAGGTAGTTCACCTTCAGGTATTCGCTTACTTAGAGAAAAACAACATTCTGCCTGCCTATCAATCTGGGTTCCGCAGAGCACGTGGAACTACAACAGCAATGATGGATGTGGTAGATAACATCCTTGCAGCGCAGGATGATGGTCAAGCTAGTATACTAGTTCTCCTTGACTTTACACGCGCATTTGACTGCATTAATGTGTCATTGCTATTATCCAAACTTAGTTACTACGGGTTCCACGAGGATACAGTCAAGTGGTTTGCGAGCTACTTACAAAATCGCACACAACAGGTAGAGCTTAGTAATAGTGATGGTTCTGTGCGTAGGTCTAAGGTTAAGGCTCTTCATAGAGGTGTTCCACAGGGATCAATTTTGGGTCCATTACTTTTTATTCTATATAGTAGCGATGTGATAAAGAATATACATAACTGTAGCTACCATATGTATGCGGATGACATACAAATCTACAAATCTTTCGATCCCAAAGTAACTATCAATGAAGTTCGTGAGCTGAATGAAGACTTATGTAGGATTAAAACTTGGGCTGACCAGAATTCTTTGGTACTTAATCCAACTAAGTCTAAATTCATGATACTAGGGTCAAAATCTCAGATAAAAGCTGTGGAGAATAGTGATCCCACTGTTTGTATAGAGTCTCAACGAATTGAAAGGGTCTTTATAGCTCGCAATTTAGGCATAAAAATGGATGCTGATCTTCGCTTTGAAGATCATGTATCAGATTTGGTTAGGAGCTGTTTCTTCAAACTTAGAGTTTTGTACAGAATGCGACCTCATCTTAGCGAACAACTTCGAATTATTCTTTGTGAAGCGCTGGTGCTCTCGAGGTTAAGCTATTGTCTGCCTGTCTTTGGTCCTCGTCTACTGGAGCGTACAAAAAAGACACTACAGCGCGTACAAAATGCTTGTGCTAGATTTTGTTTCAATGTACCACCTAGAGCACATGTCACCCCATTTCTTAACGAGGCCAACTTGCTGAAAATGAGCGCTAGATGTGATTTGCATTTGGCTAGTTTGCTCTTTGATGTAGTGGTCAACAAGGCACCGGAATACCTGGCTAATAAGATTATCTGGGCCAATTCCAATGTTAATCTTAGAACTCGTGGTGCTTCTTGGAGGATGGTGATGCCTAGACATAAAACAGCTGCTTTTCGTGGTAGCTTTCGGTACTCGGCAACTAAATGCTGGAATAATCTCCCTCCACCTATTAGACAGTCTAACACGAAGGCTGCCTTTAAGGACAAACTGAAAAAATATCTGTTGTCCATCCAGTTTGATAGACCATAATGTTGCATGTGCCGATGGCTTTTCTTTTATCTAGCTTCTGATGGGATGATTATTGAATTTTACACATAATTATATATATTTTTAGTTGCAATATTATATTAATTAAAATTATCTTGACATTATTTTATTCATTTGTTATACAATTGTAATATATTCAATATTAATCTTTGACATTATTTATTTTATCTTGTTAACAGTTTACATCTTTTGCATTTCAGTACATACTCTGACGAGAAAGTGTGACTCGAAGACGTATGATGTATGTGTACACATCTGATTCCTGTAATTATATGTGTATACATACTCGTACCCCCCTAGCCTCCGTCTGAAAAACAGCGTCAAAGCGAACATTCGTTTTCGCTCTGACATATGCTGAGCCGGGGACTTTTCCACCGCTGTGGCGTTGCTCACTTAGATACAATGTGCTCTGTATATTTCTAGATAATGTATGTGTGTTTTATTTTTCTTTTTTATGTTGTTCAATGTATCTTTATCTTGCTTGTGTTTTTGATTGTAATGTGTTACAGTGTGTGGAATAAATATTTTTCTATTCTATTCTATTCTATTCTATTCTATTCTATTAATTAAATACTAACTTTGTTAAGTAAATTGTAGATTTGAATATTAAAACAAGTGTAACTATTTTACAAAGTGAATTTAAACAACGTCGAGAGGGGTATGTAATTGTGTACATTGTGGCTTATTCCGTGTGTCAATAAAGGTACAATCTCTAGAATAACGAGCGGTATATCACATACAACGTAGAAATGTATCAATACGTAGAACAACACCATTCTGGGGGTTTCGCTATAATAACCGAATGGAACCCGATAGAACATCTCATTTTTGTATTGGCTTTAATATGCGCAATAGTTGTGTTAGGGTGTTGTGGATATAAGATATTCAGTTATTGCAATCGTCGAATATTAAATAGATGGAGGTATTTGCAAGATGGTCTACCGAATGAGATAGAAATGCAAAGAGCCGGGTTAGACCTCAATCGAGGCTGAATTGGATTGCGTCTTTTCTCGATGCATAGTTAATCTCTGAGATAGGGATGGTTAACGTGAAAGTATTAATTAAAGCTCTAGAGACTGTAACTTTATGTAGCCTGGTGGAATACGAAACACTAATATCTACCATGAATGTTAATAATCAAGTCTAAATTAGACTAATATGTGAAATAGTTTTCCTTTCCATTTTTCAATCAATGGAACAGGTTTGTTCTATAAATGTGTTCGTATCTCACTTTAGACTTAAGTTGTAAAATAACTATTGAAACTTTAGTGTGTGTTTAATTAAATTTAAGTGTGAATCTAGATGACCTTAGAGAGTTTTTTCTTTGGATTTTCGCTTTCTCTCTATGTAGTATGGTCTTAAGATAGGAGCTGAAAATCTAGCTGTCATTATATAGCAACCTATAGGTGACAGCTTAAATAATCAAACCTGGGTGCCTACCATCAACTCTTATTGCGATTTTGTTTAGGAACCTAAACTGATCTGCTTCGCTTATTCGTACCACGACAGCTTAATATCAATGACAGCGATTCAGTGATCGATCAATGACATTTCACAGCCGCTAAGCTGTCAGGAACTCTTATTTGACTTATAACCCGGTCGATTTAACATGTCACCTGCAGGTTATACCCGTCCCTTTCACTCTCCGGGCATGACAGAATCGAGTGAAAGAGACGGGTAGAAGAAAAAGGACACAAATCGTTCGGTCATTAACATTTAGCAATTCATTTGCGATCCAGTGTTTAGAAGGTCAGAGTACGAAAGAAAGCAATTCATTTTAGGAACCTATTCTGCATCGCGCTATTTTTGAATCGCTGTCTTAAAGTTGATGGTAGGCACCCAGTTTCTTTTTGCTATTTCGAAGATAAACAAAACACATTTAAGTTAAATAAATAATATTTTTTTTCCATAATTATATGTTTTACTGCTTAGATATAAGATTCCTAAGAGGAAGCACAGTGTGAGGCATAGTCAAATCCGTGTTAAATACTAAGAAATACTTAGGAGAACCATTGAGCTAGTTTGTTTGACTTCGCTTAACACCTTGCGTTCTCACATGTACACCTTTCAGTTGAATCACGATTTCTATGAGCTAAATTCGTTAGATTTCAGTCTAGGTCTAGGTAGATTTCTATACATATACCTAAATAAATAAACATGGGATAGTAGGGAGTGATTAAAGACTTTAAGGGAGAGACTACATTCAAACCGTTGAGGTTACCTGTGTATAGGTAGTTTATTTAAACGTGTTAGTAAAGGGGTCTAGCTGCTGAATTTGGACGAGAGAGACAACAGGAGCAGAGCAGAAGGAAGTATAATGTATTAGTGTTGAATAGGTATAATGTGTAAGTTCATTTTGCCTCTACACAGGACATAGACGCTGTTAGGTGCACTTATAGACTTGTATTTAGGATAGGAAATAGAGATAGGTATACTAGGTGATCTGTGATGAAATAGGACTTGCACAGGGTGTTTAAATCCTGGGGTGTTTGACCGCTTGAGGCTGCGAGCTAGTCATTCCACCCACTGACTTTAATCGAATGAGGGCCCTTGACTATAAGAGATTATTCTCTTAGACTACTGAACGGGATGCTCTGGCCGGCACTCGCGAGCTCAGCCTTATTGAGCCTAAAGGCTATCTGCGTGTGGGTTTCAGTGAACGGGTAGCAGCATTTCTGGGTCGTCGTCACAATTGCACTTCCATAGCGTTCAGCCATCGCCCGATTTGGCCAAATCGAACTTTCTCAATTAATACAAATATGAATAAATAAAGTATACCATGGTATTATGGGGAAGGTGTCTAGCGAACACCTTATAAAATAAAGTAAATAAATGTCCACATCCTGGAGATGTCTGACATACGCTTCGCAGCGTAACAAAGATGGCTGACGTTCCCCAAATAATAAACCTCAGAAGGGTTTTTCCTAGAAGGTTTTGTAGGCGCTACTAAACGACCAGAGTGTAATCCACTACGTGAGCAGACATCTATTGGTTATAGCTTAGGAATTAGAGTAGAAGAGAGGCGAAGGTCGCGATCAGATTAAAACAATTTGCATTTTAATATTAACAAGCTTCGCAATGTTATTTAAAACCATAGGCCTGCGGAATGATGGATTTATCTCGATGAGCTTCCGTTCTATTCACACGCAGCTACTAAATAGTACAAACATAAACACGATTCGCAGATCACTTAGATGCCAGTAACATCGACTTTCACCAAGACCACCAAATACATAGAAAAACATTATAACTAGACGATCACATATACAAATCAGGGTTAGAGCCACTACACTACCTGTTGTAACGTAAATCTTTACGTACTTACGTTTTCTTACTGTCCTATTATGGAAACTTAGTTTTTTTACAGCGATCCTACATATTGCTGCGAAACTTTTATCTTTATTTCACTTAATAATATATTTTAATTTACTATTTTATTTGTGTGACACTGTCAAATGTCACTTTGTTATTTTTCTTTTGATACGTCAGCTGTCAAACATACTCTTCGGATATTTAGTTTTTCTAATAAAAGCAATTTTAAATTGCTCTAGAACAAATCGGGCTCTGGGTGCATACCATCAACTTTAAGACAGCGATTCAAAAATAGCGCGATGCAGAATAGGTTCCTCAAATGAATTGCTTTCTTTCGTACCATGACCTTCTAAAAACTGGATCGCAAATGAAATGCTAAATGTGAATGACCGAACGATTTGTGTCCTTATTTCTTCTACCCGTCTCTTTCACTCGATTCTGTCATGCCAGGAGAGTGAAAGGGACGGGTATAACCTGCAGGTGACATGTTAGCTTGGCCAAGTTATACGTCAAATAAGAGTTGATAACAGCTCAGCGGCTGTGAAATGTCATTGAATGATCACTGAATCGCTGTCATTGATATTAAGCTGTCGTGGTACGAATAAGCGAAGCAGATCAGTTTAGGTTCCTAAACAAAACCGCAATAAGAGTTGATGGTAGGCACCCTGGTATAAATACGGCCACAGCCAACTACCTACTACTAAATCTAGAAATGGTCTACAAGTGACCTACTACTAGTGAACGGCCTACAAGTGATCTCCACTCAGTCTACCATTCTCGAGGAAGTTATCGACGTCACATCCATTGAGACGGGACGTTTCTCCTACTACGCGCCTCCGGAATCGCCCTCTATTGATGCGCGGGCGCTTCCTCCAACGAAGAGCGTTGTGACCGTTGTGACCTGCGGGGCGGTTCCCTACTATGCCGCATCCACAACCCTGGACCTTACCCAAAACGTGCCATATTCTTCCCCTCCGCGAGTCCCTCTGTTAACCGCTATACCCTCCGTTAACCGCGGTACCACTAACTCTATCCTCGGGTTTACGTGTAATATTAAGTTAGTCTAAGAACCTTCACGTGTATCATTTTGATATTTAACTCAATAAATTTGGCTGTTAACTTCTATTCAATTCTTTTCCTTTACTAACTCTCCTCTTTATCTTAACTTTTACTTGTCCGTTACCTTCAGTAACGTGATACTGTAAGGAGTTTAACAAGAAATAAGGCAATGACGTTTAAGCGTATAAAGAAAATTAACCTTCCATTTACCATGCATTCAAAAACAACATCTCAACAAGTTGTACACCTTCAAGCAAAATGTTACGATTTGTCCGTAATGTTATTTTGTGAGCACAAGCATAGGTAAGCAAAAAAAAAAGTAAACGGAAAATTAAAATTTCGTTCTGCCTGACACAAACACAAATTCAACGCAATTTTCCTCTGAAGGTAAACTTAGGGAGAACCCTACTTGACTTTCTTTGTGAAAACACCTGTAGGTTCGTATCTCCAAATGAGCTCTTATTTGTTACGAGAATGACGCATGACAGCCCCCATAAAAAAAGAAAAGGAATATTTTTATTTTATTTTGTAATAACAAACCTGAAACAGAAATTGCTCCAACGTATCCGGTAATAAGTGGTGCAATTTAGAAACTACTGTTGGCTTTTTAATACGATTGTTTTATGGAATATGCGTGCGTGGAATATGATTTTTATCCGTAAGCAAGGTGTTTATCATCTTAATCGATTGTCAAACATTTGTAAAAATGATTCTTTCGATTGCGAGGGTGTCCTCACATTGATGAAGCAACGCTGGCCTACAGCGTTAACAACAACGTGATAGCAAAATTCGACGAGTCGTGTAGGCCTTTCATTAGCTTAGTTGGTCAGAGCAGCGGGCCAGATTCCCGGAGGCGCGGGTTCGAATCCCGCCTGTAAGCTACTTGCAGGGCTCGTGGTGTTTTTGCTATAACATTATCCTACACTTAGGGTCTGTTTCACAATGTCTGATTTGAAGAAACTTTCCAGTTTACTTGACACGTGACTGTTTTGTATGGCAAATCTGTCAAGTAACAGCTAACCAACTTACTTAGACATTGTGAAACACGCCCTTACAAAATTGCATTGTGAAAGTATAAAAATAATTTATAATCACAAGGTGTTTACATTTATAATACTTATATACGACTGGTATCATACGCCATTTGCAGATACGAGTCGCCGAGTCGTATCTCCGTTACATCAGTATTGTGACATTTGTGACTCGTACAACCTTACCAGTCTTTGGCATACCACACAACAATACAAATAAATAATAATATTATTAAATAATTTTCTTACAATCACACCAATTATCTATAACTGATTAGTAGTTTTCATTAAGAAACTGTGTTATGGAAACTAGATAGCGGATAAATATCTACTTATATGTATAGTTATTTTTTTTGTAAATAAATACCTAATATACATATATAACACCAAGACCAAGACAATTAGACATGTTCATGCACACAAATAATTGTCTTGTTCGCGAATCGAACCTGAGACTCCTGAGACGTAGTTACAGCATTTGCCCGGACAGTAAAAGGTCATGGGATCGACTCCCATTGAAGCTAGTAAGTTATAAGACGGGTCGACTTTTTCTTCGCGACTGGCTTATGATACCAGCATCTGTAAGTTTTGATTGTTAGACCGAGCTAAGAGTTTGTGAATTGCAGTTGCATTTGCGTTCCCCACGTATAACTATTAATAGTAACAAGCAAAAAAACGGATAGAGTTAATTATAAAGTAATAGATATAAACCCTTTTGAAGGGTTTAATTTTGTCACGAAAATAATGATCCCTAAGGAGCATTTTGTGACCGAATTCACGTTTCACGTGGAAAGTCGCGAAAGAAACGCTAGTAAATTTGATAAGTCTTCTTGTGACCAACAATATAATCGCAGAAACATTGTGCTACGAGCTTTGCTGATATTCAAGTTAAAATAAAACTATGAATGAAATATGAGCAACTATAACTCCAAACACTATATTAATAAATAAATAAATTAATTAATTATTTACTTATTAATGAAGTTTACATTGGCTTAGATAATTGGTGTTCACGTAAAAAGTTATTTATGAATTAATTATGTATTTTTTTTAAAGTACATAAGTACCTTATATTTATTCGTTATCAAGTTTTCCATGTCACAGAGGTGACATAGTCAATATGTGACTAAACCCTCTTTTCAAAACAAGAATAAAAAAAAGACTACGCACACGAAGTCGCGGGCGGAAGGCAAGCTTGCTTATCTCAGATCTGAATCTGTACACGTAATGAAGTTACATCTTAAAGTTAAAATAGAACACTTTAGTAGGTACTAGATATGAGCAACCATAAAGACTTCAAACACTATATTGTTAAGTTTTTGTTTTTGTTTATGATCCGCCATTTTGTAGCCGAGACACCAAGCGCCCAACATAGATTTTATTTCAACAAACTTAGTTAACATAAACCTAACTCGCGTTGTAAGCTTGTCGTAACTTTTATCACTGGTAGCGATTTTATAGCGGTCCACCTATAAGGATTTGGGTCTTACAACTTGTGTTGTGAAGTTTACAAACAATATTTTAATCAGGTTTTGTAGTAAATTCATGTTTTAGAATATATTTTCATTATAAAATCGACGACAGTTTTACTGAAATCGCATTCGAAAAATATCGTAGAATCCTGTATATTTTGACGACCGATTTGGTACAGGGGTAGGATACCTGACTTCTGCGCCAAAGGTCTCGAGTCTCGAATAAGACAAATTTTGGGTGCATGAACATGTATATTTAAAAACAAGAGTAACGGGACTCAACGCTACATTTATTATGTAGTACATATATGTACTTTTGACTTCAGCTTGACGTTTCGGCTGTGTTGCTACAGCCGAAACGTCAAGCTGTAAGTACATAATAATATGTACTACATAAAAAATGTCGCGTTGAGTCCCGTTACTCTTGTTTTTTAATATAATGGAACGCGAAAGTGTAAAATCTTAAACATGTCTATTTGTCTTGGTCTGGGTGTTTTCTATGTACTTATATTAAGTATGTATTTACAAACAAAAAGTATTTAAATATATATTTATCCGTTATCAAGTTTATCAGTGAAATTTACATGGGCTTAGATAATTGGTGTGATTGTAAAAAGTTATTCATTTATTTATATTAATAACTAAGGGCTTCACGCGGTAGGTCTGTAGTTTTGAACTCGTCCATTACAAAAAAACTAACAAAAATTTAATCGTTTCCGTTTATCATATTATTATATAATCCAGTATAGATATAAACAGTATAGATATATGTGGAAATGAAGATAATTATATTGACGACACCCCTTGCAACATCGAAAATAAACAAAGTAAGATTTTCTGAAAATGTATTTGGCGACCTTACCAATATAAGACAAATAGAAGTTACGCAAACCATCAGACTTCTTCTTTTATATACATAATGTAACTCATTGATCTATCAACGCGCAGCTCAAAGCACTGGACGGACTGAGCTGTAATTTGGCACGCATATAGTTGTTTTGATGTTGGTATCCGCTAAGAAAGGACGATCTAAGGGGATGACGAGAGTATGCGTTCCCCGAATTGCTTGCGTACGAAACCGCAGACAAAAGCTAGTCTACCATAAATATGGAACCAGCACGGGTAGCATGATAAACTCGAGAAAGATTTTGTCTACATCGAAACGTCAAAAATGACATTTCATCGTACACAAACCTATTGTTCGGCTGTCAATTATGGACTTTCGAGGTAGACAAAACTCTTCTCGTGTTTGTCATGCTACGCATGCTAGCTGTTTGTAGTGATTTAATAGCTCTACGTACCATTCTCTCGGCCATTGAATAGAGCCCAATCTTCTTAAGGGCTCACAAAAACTATGGCAGCCCTTGTTTTTGTTGCTGATTGATTGGGTCCAGCTAAGTTGAGACAGTTAAGTTGGTCCTCCAAATTAAGGTTATTCATCTGAGTTTGATCGAGTGGATTTTCTTAGTATTTTCTTTGGTTCTTTGTGTACATGTGTAATTTATCCGTCTAAATTTTCAAAAGTAAATTATTAGTTAAACTGACCTTGATGCGAACCGGACGACGTTCCGTGGGCAGGCCCCCTACAAGGTGGACCGACGATCTGGTCAAGGTCGCGGGAAGCCGCTGGATGCGGGCAGCGCAGGACCGATCGTTGTGGAGATCCTTGGGGGAGGCCTATGCCCAGCAGTGGGCGTCTTACGGTTGAAATGATGATGACCTTGAGATTTTAAAAATATATAAAAAACTGATAATAGGCGATTTAGTAATATTTAGCTGTGCCACGCAGTTTCATCATGTCAGCCGAACGACGCCCACTGCTGGGCATAGGCCACCCCCAAGGATCTCCACAACGATCGGTTCTGCGCTGCCCGCATCCAGCGGCTTCCCGCAGTTTCACCTGCGTTTATTTGAGGAAAAGGAAAAAACCTTATAAGTATAAATATTTCCCCGTTTTTGTAATATTTTTCATTAATGCTCCGCTTCTGTTGCTCGTAGCTTGATGTTATAATAGCCCTTATTCTCCCTCGATAAATGAACTATCCATCACAAAAATATTTTTTCAATTCGGTCCAGTAGTTTCTAAGATTAGCGCGTTCTAATAAACAAACAAACATACAAACTCTTCAGCTTTATAATATTAAGAATAAATGAGCTAAAGATATACAATAAATATTAAAATATAATTATTATATTTAACTACTAGCTTTCCGCCCGCGGCTTCGCCCGCGTGTACTACACGACATTATCCTCAGGGAATGTGATATTTTCCGGGATAAACTACATCACTGTCCAGCTCCCAATCTACCCCCGTACCAAAAATCACATTGACCCGTCGCTCCGTTTTGACGTGAAAGACGGACAAACAAATAATACCTACTTCTGGTTTTCCCGTGGGAATATGATACTTTCCTGTGGTAAAAAGTAAAAGTAACCTATTATAATCCTTCCCAGGGTCTCAAATATATTACTTAAATAGGTACCAATTTCTGGCCGCAATTTAGTACATGGAAATCGTACCAAACAAGTGGTGTTGCCTTGCATTAAATGAGGTAGTTCTGATTTTTTTATATGTTAGTAGTGATGGGATGGTAATGACAAATCCAAGTTTTCCACCTCGAAAGCCCTTAGGATCATTGTTAAATACTTAAAAATTAAATAATATTTTCGGATATTTTTGAGTTTTTGTAAATTTTTATCACCAAGGATCTGAATTACGGCAAATGTTACTATGCACTCTTTAAAGTAGACTAAATTTGCAATAAAAAAGGATAATTTAGTTTTTGTAGGCCAAATAGTTTTTAAGATACGGCTATTTTAAAATTTGCAAAATCACAAAAAAGGAAGTATTACAGTTTTTTTTATTTTTCGTCAACTTCGACCCCCAGTAGTGGATTTATGGCAAAAGCTTTTTATTAGTTATTAAAGTCCAATTAATTTCCAACAAAATGAGATTAATTATGTCAATTTACACCTGATAGTTCCTGAGACACAGCTGTTCAAAGTTATAGAGGTAGGTAACTAAACAATTATGTAATAGAAGGGTTTGCAAATGGTAGTAAGCCCTAAAGGAAGAAGGATCTGGGAGGCGTTTCCGTTCTACCCTGTTAATGACACGCACACCATAACCACTTTGAAAGCATACCAAAGATGTGAGGTTGTACCAGCAGATGTGGTTGCAGGAAAGCAGAACTTGAATGTTCGGCTGTTTGCAGCTACTGCATTGGCCAATCATGCGAGAACATACCAGACCTGATGTGTGATGACATTGATGAACCATTGATTGATAACCCACCATCAAAGGACGATTTTGACCTTCCTGAGCAGTTCGATGAAGAAATTATACCTCAGCAAGCTGTCCCCAAAAAGTGTGCTGTGGATTCAGAGGATATGCCTGGTCCATCAAAAATATACATACAATGTACATAATTGATCCCACCACCTCCCAGATCCGCCTTCCTTTAGGGCGTACTTCATTTTGCAAACCCTTCTATTACATAATTGTTTACTTACCTCAATAACTTTGAACAGCTGTCTCAGGAACTATCAAGTGTAAGTTGATATTACTAATTGGTCTCATTTTGTTGGAAATTTAATGGACTTCAATAACTAATAATTTAACTTTTGCCATAAACCCACTACTATGGGTCAAAATGTCGAAAACTAAAAAAACTGTAAAACTTCCTTATTTTGAATTTTTGCATACTTTTAAATAGCCCTATCTTAAAGTAGACTAAATTTGCAATAAAAAAAGAATAATTTGGTTTTTGTAAGTCAAATATTTTTTAAAGCGTGCATAGTAACTTTTGCTGTAATATAGGTCCTTGGTGGTAAAAATTGACAAAATCTGAAAAAAAATCTGAAAATTTATTGGATTTTTAAATATTTAACAATGATCCGTAGGGCTTTCGAGGTGGAAAACTTGGATTTGTCATTACTAACTCATCACTACTAACATACAAAAAAACCAGAACTACCTCATTTAACGCAAGGCAAAATGTACGATTTCCATGGACTACTAGGGGTAGTTCATAAGGAGATATTATGCCTTATAACATCAAGATACGACCTACTGGGTGCATACCATCAACTTTAAGACAGCGATTCAAAAATAGCGCGATGCAGATTAGGTTCCTAAAATGAATTGCTTTCTTTCGTACTATGACCTACTAAAAACTGGATCGCAAATGAATTGCTAAATGTTAATGACCGAACGATTTGTGTCCTTTTTCTTCTACCCGTCTCTTTCACTCGATTCTGTCATGCCCGGAGAGTGAGAGGGACGGGAAAAACCTGCAGGTGTCATGTTAAATCGACCGGGTTATAAGTCAAATAAGAGTTCCTGACAGCTTAGCGGCTGTGAAATGTCATTGATCGATAACTGAATCGCTGTCATTGATATTAAGCTGTCGTGGTACGAATAAGCGAAGCAGATCAATTTAGGTCCCAAACAAAACCGCAATAAGAGTTGATGTTAAGCACCCTGTTCATGCAACATATTGCTATAACAAAATTAAAAAAGTTATAGTAAGTTATTATGTGTTAATAATTTAAACTTTTTGCGCATTTCAAATAATAAAAAGACTAATAAATTACCAACATGAAGGGTCAAATTTCAATGAACATAATTCAACTACGTGGATAAAGAGAAAACGAAGTTGTTTGTATTCACACACCGTCGAGCGTAGCTGTTAATAATTTTATGGCTCGCATTTGTAACCTCTCTGGTTTACGACTGAAATAATGCTGAGATAACACAATACCACTTATAGTAAAATAACACTGAAAACAATACAATAACTAATACTGATAAAGATTACGATGCAAAACAATGAAAAAGTTTTCCATTAAAATGCTTGTCTGTTAAACTTAAGAGATTTAAAAGAAATAGAAAGATTATAATGATGCTCTTTTTACGGTTCCGTACCGACCAAAATGGTAAAAAAGAACCCTTATGGTGCAACTCAGTCTGTCTGTCACAGCTGGATATCTCGATAACTACTAATGCTTTCAACTTGCATTTTGAAATAGTGTTATAAGACGTTTGCCCAACTATTTTGCAAATAAGAGAGAAATAAAAATAAACATACTTTTTTGCAACAGGGACTGAAAGGGGGTCTTAAAAATTCGAATTAGGGCAATGGTGTATGAAAGAACGCTGCATGCAAATTCTCAATCATTTTTTCTTCTGTTCTAGACCGCATAGTTTTTGATATCTCCAAAGTTTGCATAGAGAAAAATCTGAAATTATTTTATGTCATAGAAGTTTGTGTAAATATTACAGGAAAAAGAAACGATGTCACTAAATAATAAACTTTATCAGAAATCATCAACAAAACTTACATTAGTTCCACTATCGGTCAAGAGGCGCTGACCTAAATCTACAATATTCTACAATTCAAATTATCTGACGAATATAGTCTCGCCGATGAAAACATTTTCACGTTTTATTTATTTATATTAATGATGGTACGGAAACCTCGGTGTGCAGGTTTGACTCGTTCTTGACCGATTCTTTTAATAAATGGTAAATATTTAAGTACATCTCAGCTCTCTGCGCGAACTGTTCATTGAAATAAAACCACTGTTTACAGTTGTTATCACGCGTATAATGCACTCATAATTGGTAATTATTACTTGTGCTTTTAAAAGATTTTTAGATTTTTCCGACTTTTTGGCACCTTTCCTTGGGCAGTGGTTACGGAAACTGCCTACTATTAGTGTAGGTATACTCTTTTGTATAAAATACAAAAGAGTATACCTACACTAATTGCCTGTTTTTTAATAGGGTGTGGCTGTGTATGTCATGAATACGGCCGCATGTTGTACGAAAATACGTTTACGTAACGGGTTAGGTTTTTTTATATAAAAAACTAACATTATCGTAATGAATTCTTTAACCATTTAGCTATCCAGAGTTCTAATTAAATTTTAAATGGAGACGATAGATTCGAAACTAAAACGATAGATGCCAAACTGTATCTCCGCAGGCTTATCACGTAACTTGCAAAAGCCAAGCGATTTCTACCGATTTTTATGTAATGGCTCTTTAATTTCAATCATAATTTTTTCTCATTTCATGTCATTTCAGCTCTTTTTCGAGGTCAGGATGAAAAGCCTAGGCTTACAAGATTGATGGATAGGCATCAAAAACATATTTCAGTAGACGATTTTATTTTGCTCTGCTTTGGTTTGGTCATGTTAGTATGATGTTTAAAAAATTAATGGTTGAAAGAAACTTTTCGGTAAATTTTGTTTTTGTTCTCCGACATGAGGTCTTTTTAATCGCTACACACCTACTTAGTATAGAATAATTCCAACATTTTTAACCCTTCAAGTATTCTTCCTGCCAACGACTGAAATATTGGCCTATTATGGAGCGCTTTTGACGAAAAAAGTTATATGTAAAACATTTCTTCACTTTGGGATAAAAAATGTCGGGGGCAGTTAATCTATCGAATACATAAGGTAAGTATTATTTTTAGGCGATACAAACATTTTAATACCGTGATTGGAGTTCTGGCCAATTTTCTTGAAACGCGGCAACCATCTTGCCGAAGCATTTTCATACCCATCCATATTCATTGTGTGTGAGCCCAATAAATGTTTTTCTTTCTTCTTTCTTACATACTCAAATTATTATTCAAAATCTACAAAGTTACGGTCTAGAAGGGCCTGGCATCATTAATATCTCGTGTATTCATAAAAATTAAGGGAAGTCCTAAATCAGTATTTCTGATTATTCCGTAGGATTCGCTCATATTATTATAGGTAGGTACATCGGAAAATAATGAATTTTAATCGTGTTCATTTAACAATCCAAATTGATGTTATTCCATTATCGGAAAATACTTAGACATGGCATTACATTTTTGTACACAAAAAATACGGTCCGGCATTTGTAAAGAAATCCCTTAGAGAAACAAATAAATTAAGAAAAAAAATTTTTTTTCACCCCGAACTCACGGATTTATTAAATTGCCCTGGTACTAAGGAAATACGGTGTGGCCTTGTAAAGAAATCTTTACTAGGAAACAAAATAAATTACGAAAAAATATTTTTCTTTTTCACCCTGAATTTCACGGACTTATCAAATTGCCCTGGTAAGTACTAAGGATTCAGTTTTATTTATTTAGATTTAATTATGTTACGATGTGTTTGTAACACTTCGTTATTTCGGACTATTTTTGAAAGCAATGCACAGCAATACCAATACGGTTCAAGCACAGGCCCCACTGCCATCTGGCGAGCAAGCTTACGAGGCGAGCGACGTGAGGTTTCACCTCTTTTCATACTGCGAGAGAGAGAGGCGAGACGTCGCTTTCTGTGTAAACTGAAGTATTAAAAGAGGTGAAACGTCACATGGCTCAAGCCACAGCCGTCTCTATCGTCTTCTACAAGCCATGCTATGATACGGAACGGCAACATTGCTGTGAACCGGTTTACTCCTCTGAGTACTAAATCCTATGGAGGTGGTATACCTACGTAAAAGTGAGGTGTAACTAAGTCACAATGTATTCTTTTCTTGGAATTCAATTTTAAACTTCTTCTAATTATCGTATTAATCGGTCCAGCCGTTTCAGAGATTAGCCGGAACAAACAGACAGACAGACAAAAATTGTAAAACATGTCATTTTGGTATATGTACCGTATATTTAATCATATGCACGTAGTAAAAAGCAGTTACTTAATGTTACAAACACTCCAATTTTATTTATTTGTATAGATGTATAGAAGACATGCCATCTCCATAGGATTCAGTACTCGAGGTTTACTCGCTGTTTACCTGTCAAACGGTGCAAATGGTGTCAAATCGGTTCACTTAAAACTACGTTGCCAACTTTATGCGCATGGCTTGTAGAAGACGATAGAGATGGCTGTGCTCAAGCGCAAACATCGTAAAAGCCTTGGTGGCAGCAGCTAAAATATAATTTTCAACGCTGTTTGATACTAGCGCCGCATGGCTGTAAGCGGCGTGATAAGTAATCAATTATTTTTAATTTCTTGAATAAAATTGAAACTTTCTAAAAATTTACTTGTCAAGAATTTATCAAGCTGCTAGGAACGAAGACTCTACATCTTACTTTTTCGCGTAATCCAGCCGGCCTAGCATGAGCGGCTTTTATTGCGCGATATGATATGGTACGGCAAGTCGTCTTGCGTACAAGTCTACTCGCTATCACATGCAGCGATTCTCTAACGAAGTTTCACCGTCACATCGTCGTTCACTTCGATTCTTTATGTCAAAATTCATAACAAACAAGTGAAAGTCAAGCGAAAAAGAACGTCGAGTTTGTTGATTGAATCTTAGAGAATCGCACAACAGTCTTGCATTTATGCAGCCGAGAGATCGTCGGCGAGCTAATACAGCTTACAGAATACCAAATGTAACGCCGTGATTGCAGCGAACGATGTGACTGATGTTATGCTAATATTACCTACACGGTACAACCAAATTGATTCAATTTGGTTGAAAGGTGCAGAAATACAGGCGCACATTGACATTGATTGATTCACTTTTATTTTCACATTGTTCAATTTGGTTGCTTCATCCAAATTGAAAGGCAAAAGTGAACCGTGTATTTCCACTATAACATCCATATGATGAGGAGCCCGTGGCGCAGTGGATAGCGCGCTCGGCCTGCGATCGTTGAGGTTAAGCAACGTTCGCAATGGTCGGTCACGCGATGGGTGACCAAAAACTTTTCATCTCGAGCTCCTCCGTGCTTCGGAAGGCACGTTAAGCCGTTGGTCCCGGCTGCACTTGCAGTCGTTAATACCCACTAATCCGCACTGAGCCCGCGTGGTGGGTCATGGCTCATTCTCCTTATTCATCCATAAGGAAGGCCAGTGCCCCAGCAGTGGGGACATTAAATGGCTGATCATGATTGATGATTGATCTATATGATCTCAGCCATGCGTGCAGCGTCAATGTGTTGCATAGTAGCTAGCAATGTAGCTTGCGCTTAATGAAGGTAATATTCAAATCAATTTTGCCAAGTTTTTATGACACACTAGCTTTCCGCCCGTGGCTTCGTCTGCGTGGACTACATGACGTTATCCCGCGGGAATGTGATATTTTTCCGGGATAAAAAGTAGCCTATGTTCCTCTCCAGGCCTCAAAGTATCTGTGTTTCAAATTTCAGCCAAATCCGTTCAGCCGTTATGGCGTGATTGAGTAACAAACATCCAAACATCCAAACATCCAAACATCTAAACATCCAAACATCCAAACTTTTGCATTTATAATATTATAAGTAGGATACTTTGACAAAAATAAAATGAAATCCACTAAACACACAAATAAACCGGATCAATCGGATTTTTATTTTTATTGACTGCAATATTTTTATCCTATTTTCCATTTATTACGTTTCCATATTTCATGCTCATGAAATGAAACCGTTTGTGAATTTAGATTGAACTATTTCTGAATACAGGTTAACCGTTCTAGCTTGTTTTAATTAAATTATTTATTAATATTAACATTACGAATTCAGATTCTGAAGACCCTATTCCAATTTTTTTTTAAATAATTTCATCACTATATATTTTCAATTTTTTAATTGAATTACTTATAATAATGCTTAAAATAAAACTAAATGTACCTATCTACATATAATACAGACATAATATATGACACAAAGAAAAGATGTTGGTAGTAAGTTTTAACAATAAAAATATTTGTGTTTTGTAAATAAATCATGTAAGTACCTACATATTGTTATAGGTACTTATTTAATTGTGTAGTTTAAAGAACGGCATATTATTACTGTTTTAAAATAAAATAATTGGTAAGTAGGTACCAGTATGACACAAATTTGTCTTTTATTCAAATTATTGTATAGACCGTATTTACCTACTTTGGTATGAAATACTGAATCTTTATTTCTGATTATGAAAATCGGCGGGATAGTTAGTTCTTTTATTTTGTTTTGTGCTACCATAAACAAAAATAAAACCAAATGTAAGTAATCTAATAATGAACATAATATCAATGTATCGTGGTTGTCTTAACTGTGTAGCACGAAGGTTGACATGCACTTGTCAACTTATAGGAAAGATTTTAAGACGAATTTCTCTATACTTTCATCTATACTAATATTATAAACGAAAGATTTGATTGTTTGTATGTTTGTTTGCATCGAGTAGGCTCCGAAACTACTGGACCGATTTATAAAATTCTTTGACCATTAGAAAGCTACATTTTTCCCGAGTGACATAGGCTATATTATATCCCGATGTTCCCACGGGAACGGGTACCACGCGGGTAAAACCGCAAAGATCTGCTAGTAATACCTTCTCACAGCAAGCTATCCGTCTTTGGAATGGTCTCCCAGACTCTATTAGGAGATCTCTAAGCAAGTTCTCCTTCAAAAAGAATGCTCGCGCTGTTCTTCTCGCAGGATTACGCACATGAAGTGGAATATCATATCAGTCATCATTCCTTTCTGTGTTCACTGTGTATTATTTTTGTATATATTATAATTATTTGTATGTATGTAAAATATATTTTCATGTATATATGTATGTATGTATATAAGTATTATTTGTTATAGTATTTTAAACGTATATTAGGTATTGTGAAAAATAAATATATGTAGCTTTCTTCCGCAAATATATATATTATTTGCGGAAGAAAGCTACATATATTTATTTTTCACAATGGTTAGGGACTTCCGCCAAGTGACGCCTGATTCAATCAAATACGTATATTAGGTAATTGTATTCATTTTTAAATCAGAATTTTGTATTATTTTATTTGTACCGCCTTCGCTTGTCTCGTTTTTCCCAAAGGTTGGCTGGTAGAGAATGCTTTTAGCGTTAAGCCCGCCTTTTGTACTCTACTTGATGTAACTGTACAATAAAGTTTAATAAATAAAAATAAAAATAAATAAAAAAATAATTTATGAATAAGTTCATAATTGACAGATATGCACACTATTTCCCACATTTCTATTAAAACTCACTCTCTCTTTGAAATCAAAGTTTCTTAGATGCTTGGAACTTGTTTCGTGAATCGTTAGCTCAAGTCTATCTTTGAGCTCAACTAATGAGTTTGTAATACACAAGTGATTCGGTAAGTTTGACATTGATGGAAATGGGAAACTTCACATGGACTGTTATGAACTGTTTCAAAACTAACACCGCAGAGAGAATTAGGATTCCGCTAATGCGCTTCGGTGATTGCTATTGCGTAAAGTTTAAAACCTTGCTCAGATCCCCTAAAACATTTCAATGGGGGTAAAAAAAGCCTTTGCTCGCTGTATACCTATAACGCAGTTCGCCTAATTTGCGTTATTTATTTATTTATTAATTAAAAGTAGGCACACTTACAGCAATACATATCATACACTCACACAAAAAAAAATCCTAACAATATCAAACATTATATGTTCGCTACTTAAAAGTGTACACAACATTCACTATAAAATTCTAAAATCAACGACATACTCTTAAAACTACTTACTAAGAAAAGAAAAAAATATATAATTTAACAATAACTGAAATTAATTTAAAAAACAAACAAGGGCGCTAGAAATTTAGAAAAAACAATATCAAAACCTACATACAGTGAATAAAAATAAATATATTTAATAAATATAAATAAATGTCATTTCAAATAAGCGTTTGGTCCATATTTTACATTGCCCATTTCGCGATACGACTATGTCGCTATTGGTCTATATCTCACATTGCCCATTTCGCTATACGACTACGTCACTATTGGCATATATCTCACATTGCCCATTTCGCGATACGACTATGTCGCTATTGGACTATATTTCACATTGCCAATTCGCTATACGACTATGTTGCTATTGGTCTAGTTTTTAAGATAGGCGTTTACTCTGTTTTACGTTAAGTATTTTCATAAAAAAATGGGTGCTCTGACTGGGGCGAGGCTATTTCAACTTATCACATAATATATTTGACATAATTTTATTAATTTTAAAACTGAGTCCGAAGTTGCACAATTCAAACCTTAAAAGCCGTGTAGGAAACGCGGCTTTTAAGAGGATTGCAATAGTTTTATTTAATTAGCGCCCAGTATAATTAAGTAAGTAAGAAATGTTGTCCATCACGCTCTTGAACTTTTTAGTTCTCAATGAACCTTAGTCTCACTAGGACCATCTCGCTATTGAACTAAAACTCAATGAACCTTAATCTCACTAAGCCAATCTCGCTTTGAACTAAAACTCAATGAACCTTAGTCTCACTAAGTATATCTCGCTATTGAACTAAAACGGAATTGACCTAAGTCTCAATACGCCCACATCTCGTTTGGTCTTTTTAATTAGGCGAACTGCGTTATAGGTATACAGCGAGCAAAGGCTTTTTTTCCTTTGCTCGCTGTATACCTACAACGCAGTGTGCCTAATTCGCGTTATGCCTAAATGTCATTTCAAATAAGCATTTGGTCCATATCTTACATTGCCCATTTTGCGATACGACTATACTTTCGTTATAGTTATCGCGATCTTAATATTTTATTAAACTAGCTGATCCGGCGAACTTCGTACCGCCTTATCGACCACACGCCACCTCCCGGATCCAAATGTAAATCTTAACTATTCTCAAATCCACCTGAAGACACAAAAAAATAATTAAAATTCGTCCAGCCGTTTAGGGGGAGTTCAGTTACATACACACGCACAGAAAAAATATATAGGTACTATAAAGAAGCACGAAAACAGTCGGTACGGTAATCGGAATAGTAAACCTAGATACTATCCGTCAAAAGCTTTGCTTGTATCATAACTTGTTTATTATTTTATTTTCTATAGAAATATTGTGTTATTAAAACTACTTTCTCGGATTCCTTAGCTGTCGATGACTATAAATTCTCTTAGGGTTCGGTTCAGTAAGCGCCAATCAGAGAATTAAGATAGATTGCCCAATTCCATCGGTCTCCAACTGTTGAGTTCCTTTTGCTACCTTGGCTTACAATTTTGAGTTTTTCGAAAACTTGTAAGATAATTATTTTTATCTATACGTATATATAAAACTCTCGCGTTACTGACTAACTGACAAACAACACACAGTCGAAACTACTGGGCGCAAGAAGCTGAAATTCGGCATGTACCTATGTTCCTTGGGGAGCGTATGCGAGCAATAATAGAGGTTTTTTGAAAATTGCCCCTCTAAGGGGGTAAAAAACGGGCCCACACAGATGAAGTCGCAAGCGGAGCGCTAGTAATGAAATAAACAAACCTACATTCTTCCTTAGTGAGACAAACTATATTTTATCCCGCTTTTTCCAAACAGGAACCACGCGGGTAAGACCACGCGGAGCCCCTAGTACCAAATAATAAGGAAGCCAACCCAATCAAGTTTTACACGCTCTTTGTCCAATGAAGAGGATAATACTAAACAACAGGCCTATATCGGGCTTTGTACATCGTTGCACGGGCCTTTGTCAAAATAATTAATCTCAGGATCAATTCTACTAGACACAATAGGGTGTTCGACACACATGTAGGTTTGCCATGCGTCCGGTTAAAGCCGGACCGACCGCTTAGACAAACATCCTCCGTATAAAGGTCACAGCACATACATCAACTCGGAAAGGGATCGTAAACGTATCAACTCGAGCGGTTCAGTATTCTTTGTATGAAACCCCCTACTGCAGAGCACACTAATCGGATTCGTAACGTAATCGCCTCGCCTCGGGACTAGCTCACGAACCGCTTTGCGGGTCGCTCAATTTGCTATCCCCGCGCTTACCGCTAGTCGTCCACGCGCTCACGTCTCTCCGTACCCGAGCTTACCGCTCTACGCACAGTGGTCTGAAAATGAAAATGAACATAATTTTTTTTAATTAATGTTTTTTTCTCTCATTCTTTTTTTTTATTTTTTTATGGAACCACTGTGCGGCGAGCCGTAAGCGTGGCGTCGCCTAGCCGTAAGCGCGGCGTCGCCTAGCCGTAGCCGAGCCGACGTACCGACGCTGATCCGGTTTGGTTACGTGCTTGCGTTAGGTTGACGCCTGGTTGGCGAGGCGAAGGCGATACGGTGTCGGTCCCTTTCCGAGTTGATGTAATGTGCTGTGTCCTTAAGCATCCAAAAAGACTGACCCTCGGTCTTTTGGATGCTTGTCCGGCCAAATTAGATGGTATCCGGCCTGTCGTCCGATTTTTACCTCTGTGGCCAACTTTTAAACTCGCCGGTCGCGGCAGAGTCGAGCGAGTGTAAAATATGGTCACCATACAAACGGGAATAATTTGTTGTTGAAATTCATAAGAACTTGGGCCGTACGTGCTGTTTTTTTTTAATATTTAACTATTGTAGATTTGAAAATATTGGCACTTTTTTGTTTTGTGTGAAAATACTACAGTGAAAATATTTGAAAATCTGATAATTAAAAAAACAAAACGTACAGCCCTAGTTCTAATGCATTTCACCGACATACCGAAAATTCATTGCTGTATGTTAAGGTTTCGAGGGTGGATAACTACACAGTTTGCTACACAATCCTCTTATGGCATGAAATCTTTGGTTCTTAGGGTGGCCGGCCTTGATACCCAAAAGTCCGGATAAACTAACTGGCCAGTCCGGCTTTTCGGTCTTAAGAGCTGGCAACCCTACACCCGAGTCTCATAGATAAATCATGATATAGATAAAGGCGGAATACTCGATAATTACTGGAGTATGGTTCCTTGGAATATGCTGGGTTCGACGACTTTAGTAGTATGTTGGAGTTCAACGGCTTTAAATAAATCATTATTAGTTGAAGTTCATGTGATAATCTGCTACGTCTAATAATAAAAGATTGATTGAATATATTATGTTGATAGGACCAGTTCACCTATTACCAAATGGCAGAATCCTATGCTGCCAGGTACATACGACGGTAGTTAGTATTTTAAAAACTGAAGAAGTGTGACTTATTGTGATAATCTGCTATGTTTAATATTGAAAGATTGATTAAATTTCTTGATAGAGTTAGTTTACCTTAAAGAGCACAAAATGGCAGAATCTTATGCTGACAGGTAGGATGGTTGTAAGTATTTTAAAAACTTAAGAATTGTGACTTATTGTGATAATCTGTTATGTCTAATATATTGAAAGATTGATTAAATTTCTTGATAGAGTTAGTTTACCTTAAGAGCACAAAATGCCAGAATCTTATGCTGACAGGTACTACGAATGGTAGTATTTTTAAAACTTAAAAAGTGTGTCTTAAGTGATAATCTGCTATGTCTATATAATATTGAAAGATTGATCGAATATCTTGATAGGATCAGGGTGCCTACCATCAACTTTAAGACAGCTATTCAAAAATAGCGCGATGCAGAATAGGTTCCTAAAATGAATTGCTTTCTTTCGTACTCTGACCTTCTAAAAACTGGATCGCAAATGAATTGCTAAATGTGAATGACCGAACGATTTGTGTCCTTATTTCTTCTACCCGTCTCTTTCACTCGATTCTGTCATGCCCGGAGAGTGAAAGGGACGGGTATAACCTGCAGGTGACATGTTAACTTGGCCGAGTTATAAGTCAAATAAGAGTTGATGACAGCTCAGCGGCTGTGAAATGTCGTCGAATCGCTGTCATTGATATTAAGCTGTCGTGGTACGAATAAGCGAAGCAGATCAGTTTAGGTTCCTAAACAAAACCGCAATAAGAGTTGATGGTAGGCACCCAGTACACCTTTACATTACCAAATTGCAGAATCCTATGCTGACAGAAAGAAAGAAAGAAAACTCATTTATTTGGGACATCACAAAAATACATAAAAATAAAACAAAAAACAAAAAAAAGCATAGTATGTCCCAAAACGGTCCCGACTCAGCATAATGGTAGCATTTTAAACTACCATTATGACAGGTACGATGGTAGTATTTTAAAAACTTAAGAAGTGTGACTTATTGTGATAATCTGTTATGGCTAATATTGAAAGGATAGAGTTAGTTTACCTTAACAGCACAAAATGGCAGAATCTTATGCTGACAGGTAGTACGAATGGTAGTACTTTTAAAACTTAATTAGTGTATCTTATGTGATAATCTCCTATGTTTAATATTGTGCTAAGGGTAAATGTGTGATGAAGGCTAACCGACAGTAGATGGAAAAAAGTTTCTTTTCCGTAAAAAATATAGAAAATGAACCAAAGTATTAAGAGTCAATCAGCGAATACTGCACCAAATTTAATAAAGGACCAGTAAAGAACAGTCCTCACGACACAGAAATCGTTTCAATCAATCTCCGAGACGTCGATAAGGGCGAAATGGCTGATTACCCATAATGGGGAAAATGCAGACTCTTCAGAACAGGCGCGGCCTGTTGACGCCTGATGAGGTTCGGTGCGACGTTTCATTATGACCAAATAGGTACCTACGTACCTACAGCTGATAGAATTAACAATCAGTGTTTATTGAAAACGTGCATTAAATGTCCAAAGTTGTCCACCAAATAGGTCCCTCTACAGCTGAGGATGGGGCCTAGTTGGCGACACTCTGTTTTTTTTCTTTTTCATGTTTTTTTTTATTTATTACTGTTTTTTGTGTCGTCATTAAAATGTTTTCTTTCTTCTTTCTTTATTTCAAAAGCTGTCAAAGCACTTTTGTCAAACATCTATTGAAGTTTTGTTATTTTATAGACCCAAAGAGGCCCTGCTCTGATTTTTATAGAAAAAATAAGCTCACGATAATGATAGTCTTTCGTGCTGGGGTTACTGAACTGTCAGAGACGTGACCACGCGTCTGTGAAGCGGAAGCGACGCGTTAAGTTGGTCGCTCACACTTTGTATACAACTCGTTAATGAACAAGAGCAAAACCTCTTAGGTGGTGCTTGTGCTCATGAATTTGAACAACTTTTACTAAGGGGCCAACTCTGCAACTAACAAAAAAAAAACAGCTGCTTCATGCACATTTGTCAATACCTACTCGACCAGAATGTATGGAACAGCTGATTTTTGAGTTGCAGAGTTGGCCCCTTAGTAAAAGTTGTTCATATTCATGAGCACAATCACCACCTAAGAGGTTTTGCCACGTTGTATAACTATAACTGAGGGCTAGGTACAAGCGGCTTACAGAAAAATCTTGTCTTTTCTCTTTATAATATTAGTATAGAGTAAAGATAACATAAATCCTTCATTGCCATAATAAACTCTTACAATTTCCAAGTTTAAAAATAAGCAAGTTACAAAAAAACGATTTGTAAACCATTACCAAATTTTATAATCGTCCCGTCATCGTAAAGCTGCTCAATGAAAATTCATTGCTACGAAGAAAATCAATTAAAACTACATCGAAAATCACGACGAAAATTTGCTCAATAAAAGTTCTCAACGGAAAATTTCAACCGGTAATGATTAAACATTAATTTTCCAGATGTTTCCCAATATTGCTTTCCCGATATTCACATTAATATCGCCGTATGGGCATATAAACTCATCAACAGAATTATTTTCGAAGACTTTGTTACGGAGAGTTGTGTCAGTAGGTGTACTCGTAATAAGGTAAAATTAATAATTAAATGTCAGACTTAACATCAAACACATTGATCTGTTTCCAAAGTAAGCCAATTATAAAGTTGAGTTAGCAAAATGGAGCTTGGAGATGTAAATACGAAAGATACAAAATATTTAGGTGTACATGCAGCAAATGGTATGTCACACGAATGTAATGCTCGCGCGAGGATCGAACCCATAACCCTTAGCTTAAGGTGCTATATGATCGAAGCGATGTAACAGTGAGAAAACAACGCGCGCGGGAGCGAGACCGATTTTGCAGATAAGACAAGAAACCACGAAATCACTTCGTAGTAAAAAACTGAAGGGTTTTTTTTTAAAATGAATCTACATGATCCTCCCAAAAAAAAAGAAAAAGAAATATTGGTGTCTACTAATTAAACCAATTTCCAATAGTATATTCTTACCCCCATTTGAGAATGATCTTGAATTTTCGTATTTTTAGGGGTATTTTCGAAAATAAAAATTGACGAGACAAAATTATAATAGTGTTTCTGAAACTTTACGAATCTAGATATAGATATGAAGAAATATAATATATCTTATTACCAGGTTTGTAACAACTCTAACCGTCCTATAGTTTTACATCAAAAAGTCCATACTTTTTCCGAGTATCACCTTTAAATAAATAAACATTTTCTTACAATCACACCAATTATCTAAGCCCGTAGTTAAATTCTTAAGAAACTGTGTCTACGTGAACTTGATAACGGATAAATATATACTTAAATACTTTTTGTTTGTAAATAGGTACATACTTAATATACATAGAAAACACCCAGACCAAGAAAAATAGACATGTTCATGCACACAAATATTTGTCTTGTTCGGGAATCAAACCCGAGACCTCTGGCGCAGAAGGCAGGTAGATTACCGCTGCGCCAAATCGGTCGTCGTTTGACAGAGCCCCTCTATATTTTGTACCATAATAGGGCCAGTTGAAAATGGGATCGGACTGCAATTGAATATTCAAAAGTGACAATTAAAAATATAACATTAAAGTAACACTCACATAAAAACAGTGAAAAAAAGTTCAATCTCTTTGATAACAAGGCAAGTAATGAGCTGCTGAATAAATATCTTTGAATTTGAATTTGAATTGTGACCAACCGTGACTCTAGCGATCACTTTTTAGAACGAAAACTTTACGAAAATATTTTTAAATATTGATATTAAATAATTTAATACTACCTCCATTAAAATGGAGGGAGTACCTATGGCGCTACCCACGTGTGTGTCCTTGTCTATGGAAGTTTGATGCTCTATCGGCCAGAATTAATAAATCCTTCCACAGATAGGGATAGACGTGATCCAGATTAGTTGTTAGGCAACACCTAGAAACACCCAGGCAACTGTCGTTAATTCTATGTTAATATCAAACGTTGCATGGCAACTAATCTGGATCATGTCTATCCCTAGGCTATCTATGGATTGATTATTAACCCATATAGACCTACCGTACCCTATTCGGTACAGTAATTTCATAAAATTATTTTAACGAACCTGTGGGTAGATCATTATTTGTTTTTTATTGTGGCATTTAGGCTCAAGTGTCAGTCTTATGATAACAATATTACAAACAGGTTACGTGTAGGTGCATTCGAGTTCTAATTTATATTATCTGGCAAAAACGGAAAAAAATATTTACTATGTCTTCAAGAAGGTAAGTTCCACATTATTTATTATAAATTATATTATTTATCACTATTATTGTGAAGTTTAGAATAAAGTAGATGCTATTATAAGAAAAAAAGTTTGGCTAAGATAAATTTTCTTAGGTATTTTCAAACCTCAATTAGGTGTACCGTATATGGTACAGTAGGTCTATGCATACGCTAATTATACTATAAACTGTATTTATTTAGATTTTTGTTGTTTTAGGCCATTGTCGCTTCATTATGTTGCCTAAATTCTTGAGGAAAATGACGATTCTTACTCCGAGGGACAGGATATTGATATGTTTTTGCTTCCACCTGATACCGCCAATGATGAAAAGACTGATGAAGATTCGGGGAACGAAGATGTCGTAGACATAAATAATTTGCCTGCAAACTTGCTTCGAGCTTGCTGCTTCTACACCATCTGAAGAATGTCCGATACGCTCAGCTAGGTCTCGGAGCAAGTGTAGTATTGACATAATAATATGCAGATCAATTGGAACAGCTGGGTTATGGCAAAGACTATCATCTCTTCATAGATATTTTTTTTACTGGTTTGCCTTTGGTCCATCAACTTAGCGAAAGGTCTTATAGTCCCAGTTATACCTACGGAACCCGAAGGTATAACTGGGACTATAAGAGAGAACAGGAGTAACAGGACCGGTAAATGCCCTTTACTGGGAAATAAAGAAGCAAAAGCAAAGGAGAGAGGCTTCTATGATTATCGGATATCTGATAATGTCATTATATGCAAGTGGCACGATAACAGCATGTTATGGGTATGTTCAAATGCAATTGGTGTTGATTCTGTACATAAAACCGAACGCTATTCTCAGCAACAAAAAAAACAAACATATCTGTGTCTCAACCTCATCTCATTCAACAATATAATAAAAACATGGGCGGTGTAGATTTATCAGATCAAAACATATCGTCACTGCGAACCAGCATTAGAGGAAAATAAGTGGTACATGCCTCTGATTCTGCACTGTGTTGACATGTCTGTGCAAAATGCTTGGCTGCTGTATGGCGGGCACATGGACTTGCTAAACTTTCGACGACGTATTGCAAATACAATCATCGATGGCAACAAACAACGAGAACAGCCAGGTCCTAGTTGACCATCATCAATAACAGCTGAGTCGCGATATGACGGCAAAGAACACTATGTTACTAAGCAGGAGAAGAGAACCAGGTGTGGATAATGCCACAAACAATGCCCTACGCGATGTGTCAAGTGCGATATTGGTGTCCACGTTGAATGTTTTATTATGTATAACACGAAAACGTGAATAAAAGTCTATTTAGTAAAATTGGGTATTTTGTATGCCTATAGGCCTACTGTACCACATACGGTACGCCCCCTCTGTGCCCCCCCTTTTATTTGAGATTTTTTTTTCAATTTTTTTTAGAGTCTTTAGGTATATTTTAATAAACTTTTGTTAAAAAAAA
The DNA here is from genome assembly GCA_949710035.1 of Crambus lathoniellus. Lineage (NCBI taxonomy): Eukaryota > Metazoa > Arthropoda > Insecta > Lepidoptera > Crambidae > Crambus > Crambus lathoniellus. Next base: position 5,271,566 of record OX453310.1, on the reverse strand, counting down.
CTAAACATTTATACAAAAATTGTTACCGGTCTAAATGGGTTAATTCTGGCCGTAAATCTTCGAAAATATGTGAAAAATTTGAAGAAAAATACCTGTGTTGTGTTTCTGATATTTCTAAAAACATTTTAAATACTTAATAAACAGTCCGTTTGCCTGTTTTTCCAACTCATGAAGGAGACCAGCGAAATATCACATTCCCGCGGGATAACGTCGTGTATACCACGCGGGCGAAACCGCGAGCGGAAAGCTAGTTTTAAATAATATTTCTTCACATTTCTAAATAAACCAAAGCCACAAATTATATTGACTATCTCACCAAAATCATCCTATAAAAAACTGACCAACTCTCGCTGGAGCTGCTTATTTCTTTACAAAAAGCGTTGAAATCTCTCAGTAAAGTCAAGCCAACTCTAATGTTCTTGTAAAAAGTAAACTCTACCTACATTTTGACAACTGTTTCACTGGTCGTGTTTATGCACTATGCAGGAAAAAGAAATTTAATTCGATCTACCCATTACGGGATTAAGCAGGATGAAAACACACCGGGAACAAAGAGCGAAGTATTAGAATACCTAAAAAGAGTGTTTTAATGAAAAAGAGGATGCCAACTCGCTTTTTTCTGAACCAGAAGATTTTTCATAAAGCCAAATTTTATTGGTCTCCCGCTTACAACAAAGGGCAAAATGGGAGAAAACGCTTTTGTACTCTCAATGGCTATTTACTTCATAATATTTTTTAATAACTGCCATATTGATCACAGTGGTAGGTACTTAAGAGGATATTGTTGTACTGAGCAAACAATTATAAAAGAATTTGAGCTTTGGAAATCGAAAAATAAATCTGTATCAATATTTTGTTACAAGCTTTTATTACAAGCTTTTATTTAACTTGCCATGTTAGTTAGTGGGGGACAAATCTTGCAAGCTAAAGACCCACTTCCGGGTGTCCGATTGAGCTGAAACTTTGCATACAGGTTTAGTTTCGATGACAATACAATATTAAAGTAGAGTCAAAGAAAAAGCTTGTCATAAAAACGAAGTTTTATTTATCTAGCCATGTTAGTTAGTTAGTTAGTGGGGGACAAATCTTACAACCTTAATTTGGCCCACTTCGCAGTGTCCGATGTAGCTGAAATTTTGTATACTGGTTTAATTTAGATGTCAATACAATTTTAAGTACCTACATCCAGCAAAAAAGCTTGTCATGAAATTGAAATAAACTTAACTTAAACTGAATCGGTTAATTAAGAAGGGGAACATGTCATGGCTCGCAAATTTATCAGGAGACAAAACAAATGAATTTCTAAAAATTGTAATGTTTCTTTTCTTGCCGTCATGTAAAAATTTACTTACATATTCCGTTTCTTGACTGTTATGTCTGGCTTGCCATAAAAAATCAAAATCCATAAATGTTGCCAAATTAGAAAAGAGGTGAAATGTTTCCTTTCTTAACAGGTTCAACTACAACTTAAACTTAAATTACAAAAAACTTATTGTCAAGTATTGGTTGGTATTCTTTTGAACTTACAAGAGAGCACTAGGGTATAAATGGAACTCTAACATAAGAATATTTTAGACGGTTTAAAGTATTTTATTAAAGTAAAGACGTTTTACACAAATTCGACAACTATTTTTTCAGAATCTTAATACAGAACTTAAATAGTACTAAACTAATTTGGAGGTGTTAAGAGGCCTTTCGGATAAGGGCATGAGCGTGACTAGTAAATGCATGTAGGTACTTCCAAAATAAATACATTTAACCCTAAAACGGTCGGGTCACTCCACGTTCGGAACATGCGGTCCAAGGCGGAAATGACCCACGAACATTATAAACAAATTAACATGTCATCAAACCAATCCGTTTCGGTATTACTGAGACCCAAGCCGAACTTTAATCACGCGGAATTGGACCAATCAAACTTACAGAGATTCTAACTTATTACGACACTAACTTTGCTTGATGTTAATCTTATGTTTCCGAACGAAATGATCGCAAATTGTTTGATCTTGATGAGCTGTTATTGCTTATCTACTAATATAATAAATTAAAAAGTTTGTGTGGGTCTGATGTACATGTTATTTATCCCGCCTGGAAGTTACATGAGGGGCTGGTATTTTTAATATCACAATTTTTCGTTTAAGACGATACTCGGAAAAACTATGCTGAAGCGAGATAGCAATGAGAAAACGACGCGCGCGGGAGCAAGACCGATTTTGCAGATTAGGCAAAAAAAAAAACACAAAATAAAACTACAGCGATTTTTAAAAAATGCTTCTATACGATCCTAAATATTATTAGTGTCCACTAATTAAACCAATTTCCAATAGTGTAAGTAACCACATTTAAGAATAATCTTGAATTTTCGTATTTTTTAGAGGTTTTTTCGAAAAAAAAAACTAAACTAACAACTGTAACCGTCCTATAGTTTTAAATCAAAAAGTCCATACTTTTTCCGAGTAGCGCCTTAATTACCTATTAATCTGTATTCTACATTGCTATAACAAAATATATCTTATTTTGCAAGCCCTACCTTGATAATTCTTATAGTGCAGTGGATTTCAAACCACCTTTTTTGAGACTTCAGACATCGTAGGATATTTTAAAAGCTTTAAGTCAATTGTTTAATTTTAGCAATTTTTACTACGGCTATTAAAGTGCAGCTTCAATTCCACCCACGTTATAAAGTGAATTGGCCTTTAGTTAGCTTGTCTTGATTAGTGACAAGTGAGAAGTTAACTGTTTACACGGTGTTGTTAGTAGATGGTATCAGTTACCTACTGACATCCGATCGAAATGGATCGCTGCAGCATTATTTTGTGTTATGAGTCATCATTTCCATTTGTCATTAAGCACCTGTCGTGGCTGTTTACACATTACGACCGATTTGGCATAGGATACCTGCCTTCTACGCCAGAGGTCTCGGGTTCGACTCCCGAACAAGACAAATATTTGTGTGCATGAACATGTCTATTTGGCTTGGTCTGGGTGTTTTCTACGTATATTAAGTATCTTTTTACAAAATAAAAGTATTTAAGTATAGGTATATTTATCCGTTATCTAGTTTCCGTAACACAGTTTCTTAATGAAAACTACTTACGAGCTAGATAATTTTATTGGTGTGATTGTGAGAAATTTATTTATTTAATATTACCGCAAGTGACAAGTGCTTCGAACTTCGCATTTAGGATGGGCTTCTATTCACTCGCACTGGCAGTGTCACTAATACTAAGCACTTATTCAACCTATTTATACGGTGGGTACTAGTGTAAGTGACAAGTACTAGCCCGTGTAAACTCTGCAAACTGCAGAGTATTTACAGTATTTAAAGATACAGAGAGATTTTGTAAGTACTATTTATAGTATCAAAGTCTGATATTAACCCCCCCTACCCTTACTATTTTTACCCTTTCTCTTATTTATCTACTCCCTAAGATTGCCTGCAAGAGATTGCTACTCAGCAATAAGGGCGCCTTTTGTGTGTTTCTTTCTACCGTTTACTTTGTTTTTTTATGTGCAATAAAGTGTTATTATTATTACAAAACTCCTTCATTTTATAACTTTGCCGTGTAATTGAGTATAAAAAAGGCCATTTGTAATACTAGTAGGATAAATTAGTAAAACTGAAACTCGTTATACGTAATATTTAGAGCGTCAGAGCGATCAGGTATCATTTTTAGGGTAAACAAGAGTGTTCTCCCAATATTTAACCTCGTGATATTTTTGGTAGTGTTGCCACTCGATAGTGGACTATCGATAGTCTATCGATAGGCAACAAATAGCAAGACTATCGATCGTAATTAATGTTCTTGTAGCAATAATATCGATACTAACGATACTGTCGATAGTATTGCTACTAAGGAACATCAATAATTTGTTATTTATGAGCAACAACAGTATCGATAGTATTGCACTTTTCCAATAGTATTGACAAGTTTTGAGCTATCGATAATATCGATAGGCCCATCGATAGCATTTATTTTTCGTATAAAAAGATTGATCGTAATAAATACTATCGATAGGTTTGGCAACACTAATTTTTGGTCTAGAAGTATAAGGCTGAAAACTAACTAAAGGTATTACAAACATCGTCGTATTTTTTTTGAAGAAGTCTCTCATCTCTATCAGCATTGATTTTATAAAATTCCTTGTAAATAACTCTAGTTATTTTGTCAAAGGCACGTACACTTATTATGTAAAACAGCTATTTACCTTTGTGAGCAACTTGTTATTTAAGCTTCTTTCACAAAAAATGTAAACTCAATTAACAGTCTCAGACAATGTTTTATTGATAACAATGCGATATTTTGCTAACTTAACTTTATAAGTTTTAACCCTCCGTGCACCAGGTGACTAAAAGTCTCGTCCCATACGTCTAGGTGGGGTGTGACAAACCCCAAATTAAAAATAGTAAAATTGACATATTTTTTATGTTTTTCGTGAATTTTATTATTAGATATTTATAAACACACTGTAATGTTTAGGTTAAGTTAAAGACCGGTTAAAAAGTATGTAAAAAAATATTTTTTTTTATAAAAGGACAAAAAAACACAATTTCTGTAATTCACTTATCATAACAGTCACTTTCTTATATACTAATTTTAAATGGCACGTTTAATTATTAGAATCATGTTTAAACAACAAAGTAAAGTATATTTCCTTATGATTTAACATAAATTGAACACAATAGAGGTACATTTTAATTGAGATCATTGTCGTCCAAACGACCACAGTCTTGACAAAAAAACTCAATGTGTTCCATACATATTGGTATATTGGTATATTCCATAACATTTTCTACACATTATATTTTGTTTGACGATCTTTGATCCTGGGGCAACTTGAACATCTTCTTTGGGTATTGGACCTTTTCGCTGGAGGTTCTAGCATATTTTCAGGTAGGTATCACTATGAACACTCACGTGTTCTGATTCCACTTCAGAGCCCGGTTTTGAACCCCCGGATTCTAGTTCGAAGTCATCTCCTGCGTCCAAAAGTACTTTTAAAATATTAGTTCATGTAACTATAAATCTGTAATAAATAAAAATCCATTTAAAATGCTGAAAATACACAAATAAAACTCATAAACAAAACTCAAAACATCAAATAGAATGCTTACTTTTTTGTCAACGTGCCGTACGAGGTGGGGTGTGTGACGCCCTCATGCACTTTAAGAGCATGTAGCTTGCTTGGCGGTGGTCGCCAGACTGACTTGTCGACGCGAATCGGAGCAGCAACGTCGCAATTCCAGCTACTGAGAATTCGTGCGGTGGCGGGTTCACAGTTTTAAAGTTATTGCGATATTTCAAGGGCTGGGGTTTATTAAACCCCACCTGGTGCACGGAGGGTTAAAGCAAATTAAAGCTGTAATGTTTTTTAAGGATTAGAATTATTTACTTTAAGGAACATAGTTTTTAAACTAGTTACAAACTGAAAGAAAGAACCTTTTTATCAAATGTTAACTAGAACCTACAACCCTTATCTGTCCGATCCCATGTTCTTTCATTAGACCTACTGTGACATTGATGGAATGACGCTAATTCACAACAAAATAAAAAAGTACCTGCCTACTTGAAAACTTTGACAAGTCTTGCAAAGTCTGAGCTAGTTGCATACAAGTTGATTTCTCGAGTTCAATTCTAATATCTTAAATATAGAAAATTGGAAGTGAAGTATTTTTGAAAAAATCACAACCAGCCACGTTGGGATGGGATGGTTGTGAGATGGGTTGATTTTTTCTAAAATTCTTCGTTTTCAATTTTTCATTTATAAAATTTGAATTGCGAGTGCAAAAAAGTAAAAATTTTAATAATCTTAAATTTACTATGGTTAATGCAAAATTCACACCACTGATATTCTACGAAATTGAATTTTGGGCTTACTTTAATTTAAGCGATTGTGTTTTTTTTGCAGGTGAAACTGTTCAACGAAAACCTTTCATAATTTCTATACTGTTTTTCCGCGTTATATAATTTGGACAAGGAAATTGCTCACGTAGATTTCTAAGGCTAAGTTAGCACACGCACCCTTTAAGCTCAACCGTACACAGACGTGTGTTGAGGTGTTTATCGCCGTGACGAGTTGATCTACTGCCTCTCCGCTTCGCTCTGATATTACACGGTTACTCTGTTCTGTGTCGGTTGCCTTCAGTTTTGCTTCAGTCCGACTTCTGCCCGCGCCGCGGATGCACGTGTCTCTCAGTGGCTGAAGCTTTTCTAAAATCAAAGTTACGTGAAAAATTGGATTGACCTGTGTCATTTTTCTCAAATATTTGTGTGACTCTTAGTGAAAAGGAAAATAAGGTTTTCTTTTTCTGTAAGTATGAGACTGTGTTTTGTAGCTTTTTCATAATTTTGTGGATGGGTAAGAATGTTTATTTTAATACCTCTTTCTTAGAAATTGAGCTGTAAAGTTTTCCAGGTAGTCGTTCCATTTAATTTGCTATGACATCAACATTTGAGGTTACTATTTTATTTCGAGGGTTTTAATATTATTGTACTAATTAACTTATTGTCTAGCCTATAAAATTTGAATTAAACTTAAGTAAGAAGAGATCCAGAATTAAGATAAACGAATGAGCTTTTGGTATTATTCTAAGAATCAGCTTTATGGGCTTTGATGATTCCGATACTATTGTGTTAAATAATTAAACAATAAATAAGGGTGACTCCATGGTTTAGTTTATAAGTTTTTTTTATAATATTTATATTTTTTATCTAATTACAATGTTAAAAAGCTTTGATAAGCATTTAGTAATTTATAGAATCCACTCTCTTTATTCAAACTCAATTCATCATCATCATCATGTCAGCTGTACGAACTCAATTACTGTAAAATAATCAACAACTAAATACAGTTTCGACATCGATTAATTATTAAAATACTTAAAACAAATAAAACAATATTAACCATGTTATCATATTAATAACGGATAGTTTAGTAAAACACACATTGAAAATGGCGAATGGATTAAAAATGATACTGGATGATTTATTAAATTCATTGCAAAAGTGGAAAATTGCCGGAAAATGTATTATACGAAATATACATACTTATTTCGAATTAAAATGACCCTTTTTAATATCATAATTATGAATGTGTTATAATTACACAACAAAAATTATGATTATTGTAATTTGTTTTACAAATCACCTTTTAAGTAACATACACCTATTATGATAATATATAAGGAACCGAAATAACATAATTAAAATTAATAGTTTTGTTAAAAAGGTCGTGAGAACAGAAAATAATTCAATAATTTAATTAAATGTAATTTAATTTTGCTTCTTTAAAATTGATAAAAACATTTAAAATAATGTGGTGTTCATTAAAAAAATACATTTTCACTATTTAAATTCTTCAAACAAAAGAAACTCAATATTTTGCTCGACCAACAGCATTGATTTTCAACTGGTTTAAATTGCTCCTGAAAAATACATCCGGCACGGTGTTACCTACTGAAATATTCATCGATTCGGTTTACACTGGCGATTCAAATGGTGTAAAGCATGCAACAGAGTCATCAAGCTTTTGTAAAGCTATATGGCTGTACGATTTCGCTTGTGTTAAGCCGAAATACTATCGGTTTAGAAAAATAAACTTTGATAATGTCAAGGCTGAAAAGTATAATATCTAGATTAATAACATTTTGGTCTAAAAAAAAACAACTTTTCCACGGATATTTTCACGCTTTATTTAGCACAATATTTAGTGATTGGTTGTGTTATTTTCAAAGATTTTCAACGTTTTTCCGACGTTTCGGCACCTTTCCAGGAGCCGTGGTCACAGAAATTCACAAAATAAACTAAAACACAACCAATCACTAAATAATGTGTCAAATAAAGCATGAAAATATCCTTGGAAAAGTTGTTTTAAATGAACTGTTCGCGCAGAAATCTAAGATGTGCTAATATTTTGGTTTTTGACTAGGATACTAGTAATAATTAGTGGTTAGAAGCGCTCGTGGAGCAGTGGTTAGCGCACTCGGCCTGCGATCGTTGAGGTTAAGCAACTTTCGCAATGGCCGGTCAGGTGATGAGTGAGCAAAAACTTTTCATATCGAGCTCCTCCTTGCTTTGAAAGGCACGTTAAGCCGTTGGTCCCGGCTGCATTTGCAGTCGTTAATACCCACCAATCTGCACTAGACCCGCGTGGTGAATCATCGTCCGTTCTCCTTATCTATCCATAAGGAAGAAGAATAACGTTGACGTTAAGCAACTCTCGCAATCGTCACGTTGCCTGTCGATCAAGGGATGGGTGACCAAAGTTTGCTTATCTCGAGCTCTTCCGTGCTTCGGAACTTTCGGAAGGCACGTTAAATCTTGTCTTGGCTGCGTTTAACCCACAAATCCAACCACACTCGTGGTTGTTCACCCACATCATCACCATCATGGCTTATAATCATAAGTGAAATGTAACACTGGATTTAAAACATTATTATTTGTTATGATGTAAGCATCATAACTATAATAAATATATATTTTGCCATTACTTCTTTCCTTTTCTAAGGAAAAGGAAAGAAGTAATTGCAAAATAACTATGATAGACATTTACCATGAGCAGTGATGTAAGCAAGCGTACCTGTTTGATAATTTATTTTGACCACAAGTCAGCATTGTGCTTGAAACAAAACAAGGACGATGATATTTATGTACGTAGCTTATTTTTATATATTTTTGTGTAATAAACGTACCTACAGGTAATTATTTTTTACAACCTAATATTACAACTAACTTATACCTAATAAAAATATTTTCACTTTTTTGCATTGACGATGCAATTTTTATTAAAATAAAGTAATAGATAACGTCTTGTCTCACAACTAGCTGTGATGGGACTCGAACCCACGACCTTTCACTGTCCGCTTTCACAGAGCATTCGCCCGGACAGTGAAAGGTCATGGGTTCGAGTCCCATCGGAGCTAGTTGTGAGACGAGTCGGACTATTCTAATATTTCATTTTCAATCTTATCAAAGCAAAAAAAAAATATTTCGACTAAGTAAGAACCTCCTCCTGTTTTAAAGTCGGTTAAAAATAATGGGAACATGATTCAGAAGTCACATTATAGATTTATTCGAAACTAGCGGCCACCCGCGGTTTCACCCTCGTGGTTCCCGTTCCCGTGGGAATATCGAGATAAAAGTATCCTATTTGTTATTCCAGTCTATAATCTATATCTGTTGCAAATTTTATCCAGATCCGTTCAGTAGTTTTTACGTGAAAGAGTAACAAACATCCACACATCCAGACATCCATATAGCCATACTCACAAACTTTCGCATTTATAATATTAGTAGGATAATTTAACAGATCTCCAACTTTTGCCATGAACTTAAAATAAATGAAGTCAAATTAAATTTACAAAAAAAAAGTAACAGTCTCGCCTTGGCACCCGAGATAGGGCGCAAAAGAAATTAATTCCAGCTTGGTACGTTATTGGATCATTTTTCCGAGAGAAGTGTAGAAATACAAATAGCCCACATTGGGCCACGGTTCCGAATTAATGTCCTAGTATTCCACTGCGACTCGTTTATCGGGGAAGGCTTTACGCTTCGCAGGAATTAGGTTTATAAACCTAAGAGCTATGACGGAGAAATCGAGGGTTGAAAACCTGTGCAATCCTTTAAACAATTTTTGAAGTGAAAACTACTTTAGCGGCGTTGAGCACTTTTTGTGATGGGTAAAAAATGTTAAACTCGCGTCAGGATCATCTGATCGAAAAACTGTTACAATGTCATTAGAATACGAAGGCAATTTGCGCCACAGTTTCCGCCAACGTTGTGATAGCTCAGTTAGAAAACGGGCGGCATTGAAGCCAGAAGGCCTCGGTTCAAATCTAGTCCGTATTTTTCTTTATTTTTTTGTCAAATTCCTTTTTACTGTGAAAAAGTCTAGGGACTTTGTAGTCTAGTCTTTTCACTTCTGCCGGCACTCCCGGTGTGCAACCCGTGGTTTGTTTTTGTTTTCTAACACTTCGCTATTCGTAGCATCATTGGGCCTCTCAGGGTGCCTACCATCAACTTTAAGATTCCTAAAATGAGTTGCTTTCCTTCGTACTCTGACCTAAAAACTGGATCGCAAATGAATTGCTAAATGTGAATGACCGAACGATTTGTGTCCTTATTTCTTCCACCCGTCTCTTTCACTCGATTCTGTCATGCCCGGAGAGTGAAAGAGACGGGTATAACCTGCAGGTGTCATGTTAGCTTGGCCAAGTTATAAGTCAAATAAGAGTTGATGACAGCTCAGCGGCTGTGAAATGTCATTGAATGATCACTGAATCGCTGTCATTGATATTAAGCTGTCGTGGTACGAATAAGCAAAGCAGATCAGTTTAGGTCCTAAACAAAACCGCAATAAGAGTTGATGGTAGGCACCCGTTCAAAGAAAAAATCTTTCTCTATAGGTCGCAAAACCCAAGCACCATAACTATGCTCATGTTATAGTGTAAAAGCAGAGCTAAATAGGGAGTTCTTCTTAGAAAGAAGTATTTAAACATTGGACTACGGAAGAGAAATCGCGGACTGTTACTTGAACAGACCTTTTTGTTTAACTCTTTGAAATTCGTTAGGCTTTTATTCATATAATTTTTTTATTGTTTAAAATCTTTTATATCATTGCTTCTTTCACAATAAAATGTTTAACTGCTGAGCTTTGTTTCCTTTTTTTGTATGGCTTTTATTGTGAAAGTTTTTTTTCGTAACCACTTTTTATTTATGTGGAAAGCATACAAATGTGAACTTTTTAGAATTATTCTGTTTAAAAATTAACAACAAACTTATGTAAGAATCGCAATTTAGTCACACTCTACATTGCAACCGCGATTGGTACGCCTTTTAGCTCAATATGAAACAATCCAAAGTTGTACATAATTTTTTTTCTTACATATTTTCCTATTTTAGTTACTATATAATTTCATTGTGAAAGCCAAAAAAATAATTAAAATCACATACATACATTAACCCTAAACACAATACACTCCTTGAACAGTCGTGTAAAAACATTAACAATTAGTATTCTTTTGAAAAAAATAGGTGCTAAAAAACGCAATTCCTACATTATTCTCCCTATTCCAAGTACGAAATATAAAACTTTTGGGTCCAGCTTTACCAAGAAAAAATATTCCAGAATATAGGTTTTCCTTTCCCATCTTTTCCGGTATATGTCTAGTATGAGAAGGGCCAGTGGTATCTAGATGAGAATCGGGAACCTCTGTTATATGTCAGATAACGGACCGGAATATAAATCATTTATTTTTATAATCTTTTGCTGACACGCGTTCTTTTCAGCCTGTGTAAGCGGTGGAAATATTGTACAAGATATATTTTAACCACTTTTTATCCACAATACTCTATTTTAACCCATTGACGCCGGCCCGGCCGAATAGGCCCGAGAACAATGGCAAATCTATTGTGATATATAAATAAAAATGAATGATGCTAAGCGCATAACTCTAGAACGGTTAGACCAATTCGGTTAACTTTTATTTTCATTATTTTAAATATAAAAATGGTGTGGAACATTCCATAAATGTAAATCAACGATCTTCCAAGTTGTCTAAAACAACCAATTTTTGATTCATAAGTAAACAATCAAATATTCTTTATTTTGAGCAGATAAAAATATATGTTGAAGTTTCATAAACGATCTTGATTATTTTGTGGCTAGAAAATTGATATTCGTATCTTATCTCGGCTAAAAAATTTCAAAAACAAAGAAAATTTTCATTTTTTTATATTTTTTTGGTTTTATACTTAGATTATTAATCTCTAATTCACAAATAATATATAGAAAAAAAGGTAATGACATATAGTAGATTATTCTCAGGCTTTTTCAAAAAAGTGAATTTATGCTCAAAATAACAACAAAAACATTGAAAAAATGAAAAAGTGAGGTTATTTTCATTACTCTTCACACATAAAGAAAAAGACAAAGACAGAGTTTTTGGAACATCCTGCCCTTGAGCAACGGATCGACGTAATTTTTGGTAGGGGAATAGTTTGGGAGATAGAGAGTGAGAGAGGCTACTTCTAATCCCGGAAAAACAACACATTTCCGCGGGATAACGTCGTGATGGCCACGCGGGCGAAGCCGTGGGTGGAGGCTAGTCCTCATTAGAAGTAAAAATAATGTTTCTGTCAAAAGAATTCGCTCAAATTATTAATGTTCATTACGTAAATTTTATTTATAATGTAAATTCGGTTGGCCTCAGCTTAAGTATCTAGGAATACCTGATTTAACTTATCCATATCTTTATAAATCATTTACCTGGTGACAGCTTTCGCTACCAACCAACACAGATCAATTTACTTACAATTTACATCAATTAATCTAAGTTTCAAAATTTCTTAATATCACCAAATACCGCAATCCAAACTTTGTACTGCGGTCAATTTGCAGGAATGCAACAAAAAGTCTCCTAATAATATGACGCAGCGTCACTTCGTATCTTATTGGCATTACTCCAAAACTGATACTGCAATACCGTAACGCTTTTCAGTAAAAGGCTTTTACAAGGTTCAGCAGAGGCTGTCAAATTACTGAGCTTATAAGAGCGAAATCCTTAATTTGGGGCTGCATTTAGTAGCACTCTCTGGTTCGGGCAATTTTGACAGCTACGATATGGTTGGCAGCAGTTTTTGTGCGAAATTCTAGAGCATGTAACACTTTGACTTAGACAAAGTTCGCATAGTGTTTTGGCCGTGATAGAAGTATCGCAGTTCGTATATCAATGTGGTTTGAGCAGTCTTAAACGTCAGATCAATAGTTCAAACAATTTACAGTTAAATTACAGTATGTGCTAAGTAACAAATGCAGATACAAAAGAGTCAAAGATAAAGACAAAAAAAAAACTAAAGACTCGTTTTTTCTTAAATAATCTTGCAAAACGTGAGAAAAAAATCTTTCCGTGTTCTGTGCGTGTAAAGTTATCATAAAATTAAAAATGCATCTTAAGACGCTCAAGAACAAAATTTATTACGAAGTTGAAGATTAGTCCAGTCATTACATACATTTGAAAATGCATTAATTTGAAAAGACAAAATGTTACAAACGGTAAAAATTTAAAAGGGAATATTTTCTATAAAAAAACGGTGAAGAAAACAAAGCCATTGAACGCTAGTGCAACATTATAAATAAGATTGTTTACACATCATCAGCATTATGTCAGCCGAACGGCGGCGTCCACAGCTGGACATTGGCCTCCAATACAGTATATTTAATTAAAAATAGTTATTATTAGTTTACAAACAAGATTTCAATTACACAAAAAACCCAACAGTGTTCCGCATTTTCACTATTGAAAAAGTGTTAATTAGATACGATGTAGGTATCTATTAAATAGAAACCTAAAACATCACAATTACTTACGCTTCTGAAAGGACACTGGTTCTCAAATGGGCGTAAAACGAGCCTTTGAGAATAGACATTATTTTTGTTCGGCTATTTCTTTTGTGAGTTGGCTTTTTAGAAATATCGCTTGTAGATTTAGACAATGTTTTATGTATTGTGTATCAAAAAGAATTTTTCGCATGATAGCTTTACTTATAATACATAATAGTTGTTAACAGAGAAGTCAATATTATGTAGTATGGCATGTTCTCTTGAATAAAACAAAATATTATTCATTACGTTTATGTGAATATGGTTTTAGTTGTGTTTACCTAAATATAAAAAAATATACAAAGAGTTAGGGTTCATACATATAATTAATTGTATTTATTATTATTACTAGCGCTCTGCTCGCGACTTTGTCTGCGTAGACCCCCTGTTTTACCGCCTTAGAGAATGAAAAATCGTCTCTTAAGTGCTTCTCTCCACTCCCCAAGGAATATTTTGTTAAATTTCAGCTTTTTGCGCCCAGTAGTTTCGGCTGTGCTTTGTCTGTCAGTAAGTCAGTAACGCAAGAGTTTTATATACATATTATATAGATAGATTTATGTACCAAAGAGTTAGGCTTAGACAAAACTAGATTTTTGTACTTTATTATTATTATGTTAAACATTAAACTAGCGACAGAAGAATACAAGCTTGACGTGTAAAAGTTAGAACCCGTAACTCTTAATAATCAAACAAGTACCCGAACCACTTAGCTGCCGAGACATTTCCCCGTTACGTTATCTGGGTAGTTTAACGGTAATGCAAGTAAAATGCATTTTCAGCAGCTTTTAGTTGCTTACCAGATATTACCCACGACTACGTTCGGTAGCTTAGTGTATATTTTAAATATATAAAAATAATCGTTAAATAGTTTTTTTTATTAACAACGGGGTCACCACTTAGCCTTCATCACATCTGATGTTAAGTGGTGATAAGGCTGAAGGTGGAAGCGCACTACTCCCGGAATCCTTAATCACCGAAGAACTGGCTATCTTATCTCTCACTGCCGGAACACAATAATGCCGAAAACATCATTGTTATGGCGTCAGACTTAGATAAGTTGGTGGTAGCTAGCCAGGCGGACTAAGAACCACCAACCAAACCGAATGCTCCCACTGGGAATCTACCCCGGGACCTCTGGGTCTGAAATCCGTGGTGTGAACCACTAGACCACAGCGGCGGTTAAGTTAAGGTTAGTATAGACTAGGGGCTATTCATGGTTTTGTCGGAATATAGATATAAAATTACTAATTGCCCTTAATTCAGGCCCCTTTATATTGAATGTTTTATCTGAATCCGTGTAGCCGTGATTCAGATACAAACTTGCCCATTATATTAGTTGGACTCCTAAGTTTCCCTATAAAATTCTAACTCAAAACAAAATTGTTCCATACGAGCTAAACAGATGACCATCTGAAAATTCATGATGAAATTACTCTGGCACCCACGAAACTTTGGTGTGATAGGACCGTAATAAATCGTGTCAGGCGACAGACCACCTGGAAGTGACCTAAAATTTGTCTTCGCTTTTTGTGAGCGTCGCAGATAACGCTGGGCAAAATTTTTCTTTCACTTTTCTTCGGTGACGGTAAAAAGAGTGAGTTTGAACGTAAGATGACGTAATGGCCGCTTCTAGTAACCATTTTTCTTGATAAAGTTAGTAGCTAAAGGTTTTAAATTATTTTTATGAATTCACAATGCTATTCTGTAAGTAAAGGATAAATTTGTCATAATAAAAAACCCTTGCCCTACCCTAACTTTCAGACGTTATTCGAACCAGCGCCCCCAGAAATCCAACCTGATGCTCTGACCAACTAAACTACCCAAAAGCTAACAAGACCTTCGAATTTTTCTACCACTTTTTAACGCTGTATAGGCCAGCGTTGTTTAATCAACGTAAGGAAACCCTCGCATTCGGAAGAATCATTTTCACTAATATTTAGATGAAACAGCCATTTAATTAAGATTTCAAATTATTTTTATGCATTCTCAATGCTATTCTGTAAGTACTATGAAAGATTGTAATAGTAAAAAGACTACCTGACCTGCAAGTAACTTTCAGGCGGGATTTGAACCCGCGCCCCCGGGAATGTGGCCCGATGCTCTGACCAATGGATAAAGCACGAAGTAATTTAATGGCTGCTTCATCTTAATCGATTGTTAAACATTTGTAAAAATGTTTCTTTTGAAGGCTTTCCTTACATTAATGAAGCAATGCGGTTCTACAGCGTTAAAAAGTGATACCTACTTATCAAAATTCGACGAGAATTGTAAGCCTTTCGGTCTTCTAATTTTGTAAGTAAAGGAAAAATTAGTAGCTTTACACGGGTGGTGCAGTGTAGATACCGTAAGCGAAGCAAAGAGTTATTAATCTATGGTAGATACATAATAAATTATATAATGCACATTATTAACCTTTTTCGGACCACTGTCTTTTTATGAACACCGCAATTAAATCCGTAGCGTACTTTCTGAAATTTAAGCACACAGATGTCGGGAAGTGACTGGTTTATACTATGTAGAGATGCTGAATTGGGTTGGTATACCATTTTCGAGGAGTATTGTTTTATATTTTTTTGATAGCACAGGTTTTAGGAATTAAGAAAATAATATTATGATTTTTTTATTATAACTTGTTTACCAAATATATTTTTTTAAATTATTATCGCGATATAATATCAAACGAACGGCTAAACACGAAGTTCCTTTGTATACTGATTAAAAAAACTGATTGACAGAGCCATGTAGCTAGACTTAATACTGAGGTAACTGAAGAGTGCAGTACTAACACTTTTTTGTGACCACAAATTACACAGTGGCTGTATTCCGTCTCACCTACACTTTAAAAAAATACGTATGGTCATATGAGACAACTGACAGCCACTAAATACTAAATGTCAAATTTGCTGAGTACACTTTTTAATTCAGGGTGAGAACTCCGGTTACCTCAGTATTAAGTCTAGCTCCATGGACAGAGCATTTCTTTATTAACTGACATGACAACTAGTTGACATTGCCAATGCCAAACCTCTTTTTTTGTTTTGAGCAAAGGCGATAAGCATACAACCGTTATAGCGATTTATTGTACTATGCTGTAAATAAAAAAAAAAATATATTTATTAAAATGAAGTATTATAAAAATTCCACAAATGGTTATTCCTGACTCCGAAGCCAAAAGCTACCAGAAAATATATAATTCACAACAGTTTTTGAAAAGTTTACCAACCCAATAAGAAGTTTTCCAGTAGGTTCTATAATGCTCAATAGATGTCGCTGCGACCACTTTTCTTTTTTTTCTTAATTTTAATGTATAGCCACAAGCTTTTCTGTTCCGGTGACAGTCGTGAAAGAGGAGCCACTTGCAATACGAAATTACCTGTCAAAATGGACTGTCGTATGAAAACTGTTTTAGTTCCAAAGAGAATCACCGGAACAGAAAAGATTGGCACACTATATAGTATGTTTTTTTGCGTTCCCCAGTTTACGGGAAAGTTGAATGTATTGTTTCACGAATTTTGTTGCGTATATATATATTAATGGGTATTCTTTTTTTTTTATTTTACCTGATTTTGATTATATTTTAATTTAAATAACTGTTAATGTCAGAAAGAAAAGAAAATGTGGAAAAAGTGGCATTTTCATGAAAAAGTTGAAATTAATAGCTCAAATTAATTAAGAAGTTAGTACCTATGTACTGAATTTTCATTATTTAGATGCAAAAACAAACTTGAACAAACTTTTCAACTTGACAGTTATTGTACATTTTTATAGGTTTTAGGTACAACAAAAATAGCGAAATATGGATAAAAACCTACGGTTGAACTTTAAGTCATATCCTAAAAGTAGAAATTCAAAAATTAAACCTTATATAACAAGATTATTTACATATTTATTTACATTTTAAAGTTTTTTGTTTTGCGTAGGCTGACGAACGTCCAAGGTATTGTTATTTTAAAAAAAAAGAAAAGTTTCGCTAGCGCCATCTCTTGCACCTATTTGAAATAAGCTTACGATACCTTTTGGAAAATTCCTCATTGCTCACGAGACTACGACAAAATCGTAGGCCGTAGCACTACATTAGCTGCCTTGTACTACACTATTATTTTTTTCGTAGTAAAGTAATCAATCTTTTAGTGCACGCGAACAAAATTGCGCGTGAACGAAGTTTGGAAAGCATCATAATCTCCAGCCGTTTTAACCTGTGCGCTCGGATTATGCACACATACGTTCTAATCATTTTATCGCCAAAACTCGGATTAGGTACACATGTATGCCTCAGCAAACCACTCGAAAAATGCTAATACAAAGTAGTTAATACAGTCTAAATTTCGATTTCCGCCACTACAAGGTCGCGACTGACGGGTGTCACGTTACATCAAATCTCCGAGCGTACAGATGTCTCAAATGATGGGGCACTGGACCTCCTTTTGGATGGATAAGAACATTACTCACCTCGCGGGCTCAATGAGGATTGATGGGTATTGACGACACCAAATGCAACTTTAGGATTAGTGGTTCGGTTGGTGGTGAAGGATTAAATATTTTGGTCACCAACCATTGCGACAGTTGCTTGTTGCACCACATGGCCTGTTAAATTGATTAATTGTGTTTTGAAAAATGGAAAATGAAGTATTTAGAAAAAAATCGACCCGTCTCACAACCAGCTCCGATGGGACTTGAACCCACGACCTTTAGCGAAAGGTCGTGGGTTCGAGCCAACCCTATGTTTTACCAGGGGGGTGTCACTCCGCAGTTTAGGTACGTTCGGACGGCGCGCCTGCCGGGCAGGCGTATGGCATAGAAATTAGGTCCGCAAAAGAGCTAGAATATATGCGATAGAAAGATATGCAACGACAAAGAGTGGCCGTTCGTAATTTGCTGCGCCGTACAAGCTGAATTCTACTTTATGGCGTTATACTTAGAGTTGCTATTTATTTAAACGACTTAGCGGAGTGAACTATCTGTTACATAGTAACTATTTAGTAACCTGTGGTTTAACCAGAAAAAAAACGTAGCCAAAACGATTTTAATACATACTCCATTCTACCAAATCTTGTAAATAGAGAGATGAAATTCGATATCGCTTAGATTTGATTTCAACCGTCAATTAAACATAGTCTTACCAGCAAAATCTTAGCTAACCTATTCGCGATATCATCATCATCATCATCATTTCAGCCGTACGAATCCCACAGCTGGCCATAGGCCTATTCGCGATATAATAATAATTATATGTTTATTTTTTACAATAAGTAAAGAGACATAAACATACACAAAAAACAAATCAAATTACAGCTATGTTTACAATAAGAAGTAATCGTCTGTGTCTGAAATGGGATTAAAAAGAATCCTGTATCTCAGAGAACAGCGCTCTCAGCCCTAGGAGCTAAATTTTACAAACTGACAAGTAGGTACACATAAATTTACATTGTCAGAAAAACAAACATTATAACGGGTGTCCCAAAAGTAGGTATAGGATGATTTGTCTCAATAAAACGCGAATGGATTGTAATTTCTTCGTAGTTTTATTATATTTTAAAGAAGAGGCTTGTACAATTTTATCTGACTAGAATATCTGCTAAATAGCCGTCACGGGCATTTTTGCTGTGTGCAAGTTTTTCATGACACTTTCTCACATTTCGCTGCTAATTTCACACATTTCGCTACTTATTTCACCAATAACTCGGCGAATATTTTGTCTATAATTGTCTATGTTTTGTGGATCATTGGTGAAGGCTTTATCTTTGACGTAGCCCCAAAGAAAGAAATCCAGTGGCATTAGATGGCAAGATCTTGGAGGCCATTTGACATCACCTCTTCTTGAAATTACGAGATTTTTCGACCTTTCGACGAGTGTTTGTAATTTGATCGTGAATTTTCGTTAAATATTTGTATTACTTCTATGCGCTGTTTTATTGTGAAACGCTCCACGATTAATTTTACATGTGTCAAGATGACGTATGTCAAATTTCAACCCGCCATCTTGAATATTTCGGAAATAGTGCAAAATTCAAATCCTATACGTACTTTTGAGACACCCTTTATATACATACATCAAAGTTATAACAAAAATATACAAAAACAAAAATGAAAAATAGAAGAAGAAGATAGAATATGTTATAAGGGCTTATTTTAATCCTCAGATAATAGTTATCAGTCACTTAAATTAATAACCAACTAAAGTAAATTACCATCTCAAAACAAGAGAGATATGTATGAGTAACAATTGCTTTTAAATTTGGAGGTATTAAACGATATCAGATGAATATTTTTTATCCAAGCATTGAAAAATCGGAAATAAACATACTTAATTTCAAATAAAATAAGTACTTTCTATTCATTAAACAGACAGGTGAAAGACGATCCCTATTCGTATCCCAGGCAGGCTTTTTTTCTTGTTAGCTTTCAGGTCTAATACTGTTTATTCGCTTTAAATAACGAAAGAAGAGAAGAAATAAAGAATTACTACCAATAAAACAAGTTCTAGAAATTACTTGAGTTCGCACCAGAGCGAGTCTGTCACAAGGAGAATTAATGAGAATTTATGAATAGCACTCGACTAATTGTTATTCTGTTTTCAAGGAAGCGGTTGAGTTTATAGCTTTGAGACCTTATTACTGACGTAGTTCTAAAGTTATTTAATTGTACACTGATATATAAGCCGCGCAAATAAAGAAACACTTTGGAAATGGCGGCCGGCCGGTCATGCTGTCGCGCTCACACTTAATGCACGGCCGCCATTTACAGATGTTTCTTTAAGTATTCTATAGTATTTGATAGGATCAGGCGTCACCTGGAGAAAATAACAACAAAAATATTGGATTGTGAGACGGGTCGATTTTTTCTAAATACTTCATTTTCCATTTTTCTGTAACAAAAATATAGATATTTTTGCTGGGCACAAATGGGAAACCCGCACCCCTTGCACATTTTAATTTCAACTGGAACTATAATTTTATTTAACACTAGCTGACCCAGCTAACGTTGTTTTGCCATATAGAATATATTGTGAAAAACGAAATATATGTAGCTTACTTCCGCAAAAAACACAATATGCATGATGCACCGCCCGCCCGCCCGCAAAAAATTGCACATGCACACCACGAAAACACCAGTGCACAATACCTGCATCTAGCAAGACAGCAATACACCTTGCACCGTCACCGATTAGACTACTCTACACGTGTTTCGCCCCAACCCGGGGCATCCTCAGGAAATAGTTCGTGCTAGTTCGTGCGTTCGTTTTTGGTGTTGGTTTTTCGCACGAACTAGCACAAACTATCTCCTGAGGATTTTTTGCGGGCGGGCGGGCGGTGCATCTTGCATATTGTGTTTTTTGCGGAAGTAAGCTACATATATTGCGTTTTTCACAATGGTTAGGGACTTCCGCCAAGTGACGCCTGATTCAATCAAATTCATATAGATTATAGTAGACTTCGTCTTTTTTTTTAAATTTCTTGTTAATTAATTTTCAAACTTTGTCCTGATAATAACAAACACATCAAAAAAAGAATTATCTAATTTGGTGCAGTCGTTCTAAAGTTTTGCGGTTACATACATTTCAACGATTCATTTTTAATTATTTATAAGATTAAATGTGTTTTCTCATGCCCACAATCTGGCCCAAGGGCGGAGATGAGGTCTAGGATAGAGCAAGTTCGTCAAGAAGAATCTTCTTCACTTGCACCTTGAAGAGGTTTGTTTTGGTATGTGATTGGGAAAACAGACGCTGGCTAGGCATTCCACTTCTTGGCTGTTCCACCACACCAGAGATTCGAAAAGGCATTACCATTGACAGGACCGACTTTGTGTACTGTAACGAGTATTAGTTTAAAATTTAACTCACGTAATATTTGATCACTCGTCGAATATTACTCGGATGGGCAGCGTTCGGGAAGCTCCGGCATATATTCGCTATTGGATAATCAGAGATAACAAAAACCGATTTACTGTGTTCAATAATACTGCCTATCGTTGAAATAACGTGTTGATTAATCAAAGAAGTCATTTGAAAGGAATTTATAAAACTGAATATACATTTATTTTACTTCAATTATTAAATAAGAGAAAATGGTTTCAGGACTCATGACAGCTTATGAAATATGCTCCATTTTCGGTGGCTGCGTTGGATCATTAGTGTAGTAATCCACGGAGCTGAAGCGGACCAAGTTGTTGGAGTGGTAGTAAGTGACCTGCTGCAGGAAGCCCACGGGACGAGGGTTGGTGAGGGGCTGGTGGTAGACCACCACCACGGTCTGCTCAACGTATCCTTTGCCACCATTGACCCACGCGTTGATACTGTTTTCAGCGCGTACCCAATCCGACTCCTGCGCCATCACAGTACCCGTAACAATCCCCTTGTTCAGAGACCTCGACATCGGCACGAAGTTGTAATTTGTATAAGGCCCTCCGTTCTCGTACGCGATCAAATGGCCATTCTGATCGTCGTTGCCATTCGGCTGGTTAGTATATTTTCCCATTAGGTTGATGTTTGTCTTGATATGACTAGGAATGCTGGTCCCGCCCCTCGACCCTGGAGGTTTCACGGTGTTGAGGTCTATCTTCGACGAAATCAGTAACGGCAGAGTAGGTCCCCCCGAGTTGGATTTCAGGTAAGCGTAACGATTAACTCCGCTTTTATTTGGTGTTGAAGAATATATTAGGAGATTGTTGTTAGCGGCCAGCTGCGCGAGTGATGCGGCGTAGGACGCCACGGAGACCCTTCTGACATCTGCGAGAGGAAATGTCTGTCGCTTTCTTCTTCCGTCACATGAATCATTGAAACATACCAGCCTCTTCATCAGACCGTCGAGTGTTGGGATGAGTTCGTCCTCCTCGGCCGCTTTATTAGGGTCACTGTTCAGCTCGTCTTGATATTGTAGTTCTTGTGATGGGTTGCAAGGGCCGAACTCATCGTCTCCCACAAAGCAGTAGTAGGACCCAGCTTTGTATACGCAATCTGTCAGGCATGGTTCCAGACTTATTGGCGCCAGTCGAAGGCAGAGAAAACCTTCTATTAAGAGTACCACTAGTACCACGAAACGTGAATACATGCTTGTCTTGCGATGTAACTGTAAAAACCAGTCTGTCTAACACTGGTTATATACAGTTTTTTTTGTTGTTATCGAATTCTTAGACGATATTTGTAAATAAAATAGCGTAATCTCATTATTATCTGGTAGTTCAACTTACAGGTTAAAGCCAAACGTCAGCTAAAAACCCATTAATCTTTAAAAAATTATGAGAACAGGTTATTAAAAACCTATATAATATAAAACTAGTGACCCACCCCGGGTTCGCACGGGTACAAAATAATAACTTAGGGATAGATATAAAAATATGTAGTTTAAAAAACTATAAAAACACACTTTTATAGGAACAGATTAAAAAGTACAAAATAACCGGCTATTCAGTAACTGAAATTAAAAAGCGTGGTGCGCGTTGTCAATATTTTAAGTATTTGAATGCATGCTTTGCAAAGGGCGCACCACGCTTTTTAATTTCAGTTACTGAATAGCCGGTTATTTTGTACTTTTTAATCTGTTCCTATAAAAGTGTGTTTTTATAGTTTTTTAAACTACATATTTATTTTTTACTTTTTAGTTTAACAAATGGCAAGCCATGGATGGGGATGGTAATCGATTTCACAGTCCATTCATGTGTCTGCCCACCCCGTAAACATTATAACTAGAAGGCGTGATTGTATGTATTTAGTTTTACAAATTCAAGTGGAGTCTATAGTTACCAGATGCGCGAGCCGAACCCTTACTTCCTCCCTGCTCCATCATCAGACCCTCACCACCAAGTGTAGCGAATAGGTCTCATCAGAACGAAACAAATGAGCCCAAACTCGAGGGGTTTCCTAGTGGTCATTAAGGAGTGCCACTTTTTTTTTTGTTTATAGTGAGGGCAAATACAGTATTTTCGTATACCGCTAACGGCATGTTGGACTCGGTCAGACAAGGTCTGTCTCTCGCCGCGCCCAGCCCTCCCGCCAAGCCTAATTGGTTTCGCGTCAGGGCTGGGCAGTTCTAACCCCTGCCCCGCCCCCTGACGACCTCGAAAGCTCGACAGGAGGCGGGGCAGGAGGAGAGAGCCTCTTCTCAATCTCCCCATAAGGTTACCCACTCCGGGTGGACTGACCAGATGGGGCGGTTGAGAGTAATTAAGGAGTGCCACTGACTTCCTCCCTGCTCCATCAGCAGACCCTCACCACCAAGTGTAGTGAATAGGTCTCATCAGAACGAAACAAATGAGCCCAAAGTCGAGTGGTTTCCTAGCGGTCTTAAGGAGTGCCAATGACTTCCTCTTTGCTCCATCATCAGACTCTCACCACCAAGTGTAGCGAATAGGTCTCATCAGAACGAAACAAATGAGCCCCTCTCGAGGGGTTTCCTAGTGGTCATTAAGGAGTGCCACTGACTTCCTCCTTGCTCCATCATCAGACCCACACCACCAAGTGTAGCGAATAGGTCACATCAGAACGAAACAAATGAGCCCCTCTCGAGGGGTTTCCTATTGGCTATTAAGTAGTGCCACTGGCTTCCTCCCAGCTTCATCATCAGACCCTCGCCACCAAGTGTAGCGAATAGGTCTCGTCTGAACGAAAAAAATTAGCCCAAACTCGAGGGGTTTTCTTGAGGTCATTAAGGATTTCACTGGGTCCTCTCAGCTCCATCATCAGACCCTCACCACCAAGTGTAACGAATAGGTCTTATCAAAACGAAACAACTGAGCCCAAACTCGAGGGGTTTCCTATTGGTCATTAAGGAGTGCCACTGGCTTCCTCCCTGCTCCATCATCAGACACTCACCACCAAGTGCAGCTAATAAGTCTCGTCAGACAGAACGAAACAACGGAGCCCAAACTCGAGAGGTTTCCTAGTGGTCATTAAGAAGTGCCACTGGCTTCCTTCCTGCTCCATCATCAGACCCGCACCATTAAGTGTAGCGAATAGGTCACATCAGAACAAAACAAATGAGCCTAAACTCGAGGGGTTTCCTAGCAGCCATTGAAGAGTTCTATTGCCCACCTCTTGACTCCATCATCAGATCAGCTCGATGGTAGCAAATTATTGTATTGTCATCGGATTCATATAGACTTGCAAAGTTTCAAATCAATACGACAATTAGAAGTAGATTAAAATTCAATTCCAAGATTTTCTTACATTGTGACTTAGTTACAAGTGAAGCTAATAAAAGTGTGGTAAAAACTGAAAACATTCAATGTCATTCATCTCGGTAGCGTCCGCTGCGTAGGGAGCCGCGTGGGTCTGGAAAGTCCTTCATTTAATTTATTATTTAGGCTTATGGTCGGAAAGTAAAACAAATAAGCAAACACATATTTCGTATTTTTTCGAAAATCAACCCCTTAGAGGTTAAATGGGATAAATAAACCTAAAAATCGATATCCATATCGATTTTTGGGTTTATTTATCCCGCGCGAGGCTGCTCGCTTGGTGAGGGAGGACCCGCCTAATCACGTAAAAACGGCTGATCGGATTTTTATGAAATGAAAACATAGAATACTTTTTATTATGGTTATTGGTCCCCTAAGTATTTTCTCGAATGTCCACGCGGACGAAGTCGCGGGCGGAAGCTAGTATAATATAAGCTTGCTGTTTCCGACATATTTTGACGAACGGAACGATATTATAAGCAATCATCGGCATCGGGCGAAGCTTTATTGATCGTCCAATTATATTGATTGTTTAATATAATTGGTCCAGTGCCATCAATATTCAATATGGCACGGCAACGAAGTGCTTCAATTTGTATGAGCTTAATGCGATCAGTATTTACTGTTACTAGGGTTGGGCTTTGTTCCCCGGGAAATTAAGCTCGAGAAAAGTCGGGATCTCGAGAAATCATAATTGAGTCTATGAAATTAATTATAAAATAAAACTATTTGCGTTTGCCGTTTGTTTTAAAGTCCTTTCGATTAGATAGTGTCGGTACGCCCGCACGGCATTGTGGCTCTTACTAAAATAATAAATATAAATAATACACACAAATTGGGTACTAAAGTCAATTTTAATGAAAATTTAGGAACCCGCTGTCTGATAAAGCTATAAATGCTTTAGTTTTTATAAAGGAAAATTTTATCAGACGTAAGCTGACCTTACCTGTATGTTCAGCTTCAATTCAATTCAATTCAATTCAAATTTATTTGCATACCATAAAGTGATTACATAAGGTGTTATTTTATAAAAGAACATTTATGGACCCAGCAGGGTATAGCAAGTGAATGAGGAGAGGACGTCCTATTTACTTAAAAAATAATATAATAAAGTCTGCTTTTAAGTTAAGAATAGTTTAGGATCAGAGCATAATAATTATATAATATTTGTAAATAATTGAATTGGATATTGTATAATGTTTGAGTGTATAATTAAGTGGATCAGTGGATCTCAAGGCGGTGCGAGGCCCGCCGCACGTGCCAAACGTTCTGCCTCGCGCGAGGCTGCTCGCTTGGTGACGGAGGACCCGCCTAATCACGTAAAAACGGCTGATCGGATTTTTATGCAATTAAAACATAGAATACTTTTATCCTGGTTATTGGACCCCTAAGTATTTTCTCGAATGTCCACGCGGACGAAGTCGCGGGCGGAAGCTAGTAATATTATATTTTTCGAAAAATTTTGTTTTTTTTTTCCGATTTGCAAATATGCATTTTTTTTTGTTGTTCCGGATCACATATTATATTGAATTTTTATAGATTTTATTTCTCTTATAAACACCGAAAACCGCGTTCAAAACACATAAAAATTGAAATAATTACAAAATAAAGTGCCACTTGAGCATCGGTGGGAGCCACGTTCATGTTGGAATTTTCGTTTATTTTTTGTTTTGTTTCATCATCATCATCATCATCATCATGTTAGCTAAACGACGCCCACTGCTGGGCATAGGCCTCCCCCAAGGATCTCCACAACGATCGGTCCTGCGCTGTTTGTTTGTTTTGTTGATAAGTTTTAAGCTAAAAATGGTGCTGTGATTGTAATTATAAGTCAGACAGAATTTTTTTTTTTGTTTTCTTTACTAAAAATAAAAGCAAATGTTGTTGAAAATAAAAGTTTTATATTTTTGTGCTGTGCTCCTTTTTGTTGAGTTGTTTAAACGATACCAAAAACTAGGATTCTAGTTTTTAAGCTCGCATTTCGAAGTATAATAAACTAGCTAACCGCTCGCGGCTTTGCCCGCGTAAGCTAGACGTTTTCCCGTGGCAATGATATTTATTTGCGGGATAATGAGTAGCTTATATGCTATTGTAAGCCAAATTCTAACTTTGTGACAAATGTCATCCAGATTTGTTCAGCCGTTTCGCTGTGATTGAGTAATAAACATCCACACTTTCGCATATAATATAACTAGCTTTCCGCCCGCGGCTTCGCCCGCGTGGACTACACGACGTTATCCCGCGGGAATTTGTTATTTTTCCGGGATAAAAAGTAGCTTATGTTCCTCTCCAGGCTACAAAGTATCTGTGTTCCAAATTTCAGCCAAATCCGTTCAGCCGTTTTGTCGTGATTGAGTAACAAACATCCAAACATCCAAACATCCAAACATCCAAACATCCAAACTTTCACATTTATAATATTAGTAGGATCTTAGTAAGATAAAAAATTATTTTCTTTTGACAAAATCAAAACTAATACTTACCAAAATAAATTGTTTACAATTATTGCTCAGCCAGAACTCGAATGCGCAGCTTATTTTTCTTCCTGTGTAAAAAGACGAGAAACCGAGACGCATGTCGCCAATCTAACATATTGGTTTTTGCGTCGAAGCATTTTTCGGTAGACAATATATTTGATGGTGACAGCTGGTTGAAAATTGATTTATCACCGAAAGTAGTATTTCTTTTGGAATAAGACTAACTGAATGTATTAATTTGAAGGAAATTATAATGTTGAAGAAACCTCTTAGTAACAATTTAAAATATTAAATTTATTGTTGTTGTCAGAGAATTTTAATGTCGATGCTTTTGTTAGTTAGTGGGGGACAAATCTTGCAAGCCTAATTTAACCCATAGTCCGATAGAGCTGAAATTTTGTACACTGATTTGGTTTAGATGACAATACAATATTTAAGTACAGTCAGCAAAAAAGCTTGTTATGAAAATGAAATGATATGGCATTGCCTCTCTTTTGTATTGCGCAAAAAATAAAACCGCCTTCTAAAAAACCACATCAAAAAAGTAAGAAATAATTCCTCACCAAATAAATAACGTAAGTACTTTGAAGTCGGGCGGGTTTTAACAAAAACAACAAAACATTGTACATGTTTCACGCCCGACTTCAAAGTACTTACGTTATTTATTTGGTGAGGAATTATTTTTTACTTTTTTGATGTGGTTTTTTAGAAGGCGGTTTTATTTTTTTAACAAAACAAGAATCATCTTAATCGGTTTATAAACAAAGGAGTTATGCCTAAAGATACGTATTAAATTCACATAAATTGGTAACGAAAACAACAGTATTTTCAAGATTTCCTGAAAACTACTGAACCGATTTCAAAATTTCAAAAAATGGGACCAACTTGGAAACCAACCTGATGTAATAACGTTTGAACCATTTCAATCGGTTCAGCCGTCTTCGAGTAATCGGTGGACATACACAAACGAAAAAAAAAAAACATACATACAGACGAATAGAGAACCACCTCCTTTTTGTTTTAGAAGTCGGTTAAAAACTCGACAAACTCGCGGCAACTCGATATGGCGAATGTCACAGCCACACTACGTCCCTCGCCACTTCCATCACGATTTGATGAGTGTATTTCTTATGCGCTTATCTTACTGATATCTATACAAATAACTAAATAAATTTGACATTAAAATAACCTACCTTTTTACTACATGCATTATTATGATTATATATACGGTACACATACCAAAATGACATTTTTTTAAATTTTTGTCTGTCTGTCTGTCTGTTTGTTCCGGCTAATCTCTGAAACGGCTGGACTGATTTTGACGGGACTTTCACTGGCAGGTAGCTAATGTAATAAGGAGTAACTTAGGCTACTTTTTATCCCGGAAAAATATCACATTCCCTCGGGATAGCGTCGTGTAGTTTATTATCAATGCGAAAGTTTGTGGGTATGGATGTATGGATGTTTGTTACTTATTCACGCAAACACTACTGAAAGGATCTGGGTCTGGAATAACACATAGGATACTTTTTATCCCGATATTCCCACGGGAACGGGAACCACGCGGGTGAAACCGCGGGCGGCCGCTAGTTATAAATAAATAAATATTGGACACCGGCACATACAATGTTCAAAAACTAAACTTTTGTAGCTTGAGCACTAATCTTATGGAAATTGGAAACAACGAAAGGTTATTACTAATGTTACAGATGTTAAAGTTTGGATGTTTCTAAACTGTAACATCAATAACATTATTGGTAAGTAAAAAATAAATAAAAACAAATAGAATTAAAACTACATTTTACCTATATTTTTTTTTGCGACCGTGTCCTAATGTTACAATCGCTCATCCGGCAACCTTCCGGACTACGGGGGAAGGAGGCAGTGAATCCTCATGGATACCATTACAGCCGGCTGTAATGGTTATGTCGGACTCTTACCGACTAAACACTGCCTGAAAACAGCTGTTACCTGGACGGGTATTTCAGCATATCTGTGGCGACCACGTCCCTGGAAAGCCGTGGCGCAGGGCGTCACCCGCCTAGGCGAAGTGCTCACAAAAAAAAGATCTCATTAAGACAACCTCCGTGGCCGAGTAATATATCAATCTCTAGAGGTCCCGGGTTCGATCCCCGGTCGGCTAAAGGCTGAAAATTAATGATAATATTAAATAATAATATTTTCAATATTTCCTCGGGTCTGGGTGTATGTGGTAATACCCGTCGTTGTTTCCAATTTCCATAATTAGTGCTTAAGCTACTATACCTTGGTATTGGAACAATGTATGTGATTGTGTCCAATATTTATTTAAGTATATATTTATTTCCACGGGAGTACAACGTTCATGCGGGAAAAGCCGTGGGCGGTATGCTAGTTTATTATGATGGCATCAAAGCTATTTCAACGACAATGTTTCGACTCAAAGTGCTATTTCAACAAAAAGTTTTCCAATGAATACAAAAAAATATTTTCAAAGCAAACAAAATTCCGCCAACAAAGCAACAATACCACAACAGAGGCGCCTGAGAAAGCAAAAAACCCTATCAAAATGTAGGGTTTCTTAAGAAATTCTATGAAAATGTAGGCACGCTCAATCTCTTTGCCATTTCCAAAGAATATGGTGTTTACTTAGAGTGACTAAGACCACGTGGTGTTTATCTATATCTATACTAATACTAAATTGTATGAAGTTAAAATTATCATAAATCGATAATTATCAATAGGTAATTAACATATACTTTCGCGGCTGTCTTTGTTTCCCCAGACGGAGGCATGGATTATAGGCAATTCTGCAAACTTAACTCATTTTTGGAATTTGCCTATTTGTGACCTTGTTGCACCGAAGGTGCGATATATCAAGAACTAGTATGTTTAACGCTTTAATCAACAATTATACCTCTAGATAACGCCTCACGAACTATTAGTATTATTTATTTTTTAGGACCACCAGTGAAAAGTACAATAACTAACACAAAACAATAATTCAAATGTAAAATTATGTTTAAGTAGCCACATCAAACTAAACAAAACGCAAACATGGCACCGACTGACATTGTTTTAAACGGAGAAAAAGGTTACGAATCTTACAATCTCACGTCAATAATGATAGAATCAATCAGAAATAAGAGCGCACTTTTGCGCTCTTATTTGCTTGGCCGTTTTTTACGCTCCTACCGGTTTTCTAGTATCTAGTATTGTTGATCGAAAATTTAACGTATCAATAACCGAATCGATATGATCTGATAGGAA
Organism: Crambus lathoniellus; assembly: GCA_949710035.1. Lineage (NCBI taxonomy): Eukaryota > Metazoa > Arthropoda > Insecta > Lepidoptera > Crambidae > Crambus > Crambus lathoniellus. The sequence goes on along the minus strand of OX453310.1, from coordinate 5,241,285 downwards.
GGTAAAATATATGAGGCCCGGAGACTTCGTCATGTAGCTTAAGTTGTCTATTGAGTGATTGAGTATTCTAGTACAACATTAGGGAGAGATTGATAGCTTGTCGTGGAAAAACTATGCCGTTTTTAGCAACACATGGGGAAAATAATATTAAAAATAAACCTGAGCAGCTTTGTAGCTGAGAGCAGATATATCAAGATAATAAAATTATCTGTAAAATATAATATGTTAATAAAATTAGCACTAACGAACCGGTCGAAGCAAAGTGAGTTGGCGGAAGACGCGTGCGAGCCCGCTCGCGCTATGAACTGGGACCCGATCGCGGTAATCCTATGACGCATTAGTCAAGTGTACGTGCAGTTGACGTGCAAAACCGTTTTTGCTAACGCGCGGCTTTGACAGTGCGACAACGTTTTCTGTTCCGGTGATAATCTTTGGAACTAAAACAGTTTTCATACGACAGTCTATTTTGACATGACAGCTAATTTCGTATTGCAAGTGGTTCCTCTGTCACGGATGTCACCAGATCAAACAGGATTGTGGGACTATAGGTTTGCGTGACGTGTGCGTCGTTATGTCATTACGGCAATACGAAGTCAAACGTCAAGACGCAAACGTAATCAAAACGCGCTGCATAGAATTACGGCGATCGGCCCGCTGAAGTATGAAAAGAGGTGAAACGAGGCTCTCTCGGCTAACCCGCCCGCGTCTCTCGTTGGCGGTTTAGCTTTACGCTTGCAGCTTCTTTTATAGTGAGGGTAATGCGTTTACGCATACCTCGTTAACGATATTGTGTGGACGGTGGTTATGTGGGACTCGCCTAGCCGCTTCCTGATCCTCGCCTCATTGCCTCGTTGCGTGAGGCCCTGAATTGTTTCGGTTTGGACTTCCCGTCACTAAATTCCCGCTGTGACGTCACATAACAGTAGGTGTTACAAAGTCGGCACGCTTGGTTTCAATACAAATCGTGATAGGTACTTGCGTTATCTATGTAACTCTATATCTGTGGCTCATGCAGTTACCATAATTATGTCTAAATTAATGAAAATTATAATTCCCCTTTAATAAAATCATATTATACATGCGACACTCCACAATGAGATTACCCGCGTACATAATTTAAGTATGTGCGTAGTACACCACAAGCCTCATCTCAGTACGGGCTGAGTGGCACTCGTTGGGGTTAAGGGCTCAACTAACAGGATGTTGTACTAAGAAGGCTCTGCTTTGATGGATTAAGATGTCTGGTGGATACGTCGAACGAGTAATTGGGGATTTGATGAGCCATTTATAATCGTATAATGGTTGGTTGGAGCGGGAATGTGCAGGCATTCGTTAATTTGATTATTCGTCCGCCTGATTTAATGTACAGCAATGTTCACTGTTTGTGATATAGGATAATTTGATAGTTGTATACTGAATTCATGATTAAGCAGTTTTTTGTATAGCAACAGCTATTCGTACTACTGATTTGGCGCAAAGCTACGGATATCTGTCTTCTGCGCCAGAGGTCCCGGGTTCAATTCCCAGACAAGACAAATAATTGAGTGCATGAACATGTCTGGGTGTATTCTATGATTATTAAGTATGTTGGTAAAAACAAAAAGTATTTAAGTATGTATTTAATTAGTCCGTTATCAAGTTTCTATTACTTTATTGTTTACAATAAGTGTAACAGTAAAAGGTTATTTTTATGTTATTACTAGCTTTCCGCCCGCGGCTTCGCCCGCGTGGACTACACGACGTTATCCCGCCCGAATTTGATACTTTTCCGGGATAAAAAGTAGCCTATGTTCCTCTCCAGGCTACAAAGTATCTATGTCTCAAATTTCAGCCAAATCCGTTCAGCCGTTTTGGCGTGATTGAGTAACAAACATCCAAACATCTAAACATCCAAACATCTAAACTTTCACATTTATAATATTAGTAGGATTATTTTTATTCCAGTCATAGCAAAACAAAACGTTCCCGATTGAGCAGTAACTTTGCTCTAAAACAAAAATACCAAGACCCTTACTTTGTCTTACTTGATTTTAATTCATTCGTCGATTTTATTGTTACTCGTAATATTTCTTTAAGAGTAAGTATCATAATATATTACTATAGTTTATTTTTAAACTTTGCTAACAAAGTTTATTTCTCTAGAAAATCGTATTACCTCGTACCAGTATCGTCGTCTAAGGAACTTGAAAACAAAAATAATAGTGCACTTTCCTCGTTACTCCGTTAAAAGTATCGTTACAAAGAGCAGAGTGCCGTCTCGTGCCGTCTAGGAAGTATATGGCGGCGTATTAGGCGCGGGACACACCATGGCACCGATCGCCGTAATCATAAGACGCATTAGTCGGTTGTACTTGCACGTACAGTTGACGTTTACGCGACGTGCAAACTAAACGCAAGCAACGTCGGTGTCGCCGTAAATTAAAACTACGCGTGATCGTTACGTACAACTGTGCGTCTACTTCACCTAAACGTGAAGCAAATCTGTATCGCCGTACGCAATTGACAATTAGGAAACGTCAAAAAATTTGCGCGGTACCGTTTTTGTGCGATACAAAAGACGCGCTCACCTCACCTTCTATTGGCGATACGGTGGCACGCGGCGTTTAGGTTTGCGTGTCATGTACGTCGTTATGTCATTATGAAACATGTCATGTTATGTCAAATCAAACGTTATGACGCAAACGTGGTCAAGACGCGCTCAGGGCCCAGGGCGATCAGGGCCCAGCAAGCGAGGCGGACGAGCGAACTGAGCGAGCCACGTTTCAGATATTTTCAGACCGCAAACTACAGAGTTATGATACGTTACGAGGCTCGCTCGCCTCTCCTGCGTCGCTGGCTCGCTCGCCAGGTGGTGATGTAGCCCGCGCTTTTGAAGAGTAGGTACTTTCTATACAAGCACGAGTATTGTCACAAGGGATATTGCATTTAGCCGTATTTTCTTTGTATCTTGCTACAAGAGTTGGAATAGCCTTTTGAGTTTTGAAACTTTGATAAGTTAAAAGTATTTATTTTTATACTTATATTTTTATTTTATTTAGTATTTATTTAAATTAATATTGTCAATGGTACAAGTACTACATATGGTATATAATTATTATTATATATCATCTTCATGATCATGGCAGTACTGTACAGTACATTCACTCACGCCCTTAACCCTTAATTGGTCGCGTGCTTATTTAAGGAATGCTTCAAGTATCATACATTTTTAAAACATGTATTAATAGCTCTGTTTTCTAGGTACCTACACCATGTAATAACTGTAAACACATGTGAAGTCGGCCAGGCCAGATTTTTTTATATACTCTATTGTACTTATTTTAATACATATTTATTTACACCTGTGCTTTCACATTTATCGCAGTACTAGAATTAAAGCAAGTTATTATTCTTAATTTTCAAATAGCTCTATTATTTATTGCTTTATTTTAGGAAAATAAACCAGAACATTTTATTTATTTGCTTGAACGTCTGTAGTCCAAAATAAAATAAATAATAAAAAACTGTTATCTATACTACTGCTAGCAACCGGATACGGGCGTATTGTCATACGAATATTTCAAAAGTCCACTTTCACTGCATGTGAAATGTACTGCAAGGGAAATCCAATTGGTATTCATTAAAACATCGACTGTATAATTCGGTTATCGATAGGCAATAGTTTGTTTTTTGAATTTAAGGTTAAAACAGAATAATATAATGCTACAAACTCGTCTCTAATCGTCAAAATGGAAGAAAATTTGAATTTATATCCATTAACCGAGTGAGCGCTTATATCCTAAGTTATCATCTATTTATTTTTATACTATCGACTCGACACTCGACTACGACAAACTTCGTATTCGAGTGGCGTGAGCATTGGTTTTCAAGATCTAGGGGCCCCGGATTTGATATCCGGTCGGATAATGTGGAAAACTAAGTTTTCTATTTTTGTTGTATCTAGAAGTACTTTTATGTGAAGCGAGCGGTAAAAGACGTAGTTGGGAGGGAGGTTGATATAATTATGAAAGAAACAATTATAAAACAAATATAGGCCAAAAGGTAAATAAATAATAAGGTTTTTATTATGTTACTAAAAGTAACTACGCAGGTAAAACGATAAAGGCCGACTCAAAAGTAAAACAACACAACTTGTTTAATACAAGCTATAACGATTCGTTTGCGACAAATTGACGTTTTATCCCTTTTCCGGAAAAAAATAGAAAAGCAACGTTTATTTTTATTGTACAACTGAAAAACTTCCCGGTCGACCAGCTTACGGCAAAATTCGCTTGCACATTATCTCCGCACACGGTACTGTACGTACGCACGGTTGGAATGTCGTGCAAGCAAATATCGCCCTAATAATCGTCTGATTGTGCAGCCACTCATCTTCCACACGGCTGGACAAACGAAGGGCTGTGTTTGCGAAACCACTTTAAAAATCAAGAGTAGGATTATAAATTACAAATATAAATATACTTCAAACAACGTCGTGATTTAGGTGCGTTGATTCAGATTGTAAACGGGGCGTTTGATGAGTTCAGCAGATCATTGATTCGGTAGGTTTGTATTTGGACAAATTGCCGACATTTTGACGACAGAAGAGCCCGTGGCGCAATGGTTAGAGCGCCTGGCCCTTTTTTTATTAGAGTGAGAGCAAATACATACTTTACGTATACCAGTGACATTCGGTCAGTGCACAGGAAGCCGTACGTCCCGGTTATACCGGGTTTCCTAGGCTGTCTCTCGTCGCCCCCAGCGCCCCCGTCGAGCCTGAGTAGTAGGCTCGGCACCAGAGGGTTCTTACCTCTTCCCAGAAGGGGGGAGGGAGAGAGCCTCCTCCTGATCCCCCCATAAGGTTACCCACTCAAGCGGCCTGCAATCAATGAGGTTAAGCAACTTTCGCAATGGTCGGTATTCAAAAAATATCCGTAAACTGAAAAAGAAAAAATAATATATTTTATGTAAGTACCTTTTTGAGGTCGGTGCCAGCCAGGGCCAAGAAAAAGCCAACAAGATATATTTTTTTCCTTTTCAGTTTACAGGTAGTTTTTGAAGTCGGTTTAATTTTTAAATTACTTTTTTTCATGCTATGCTGTATAGCCATATTTCATATTATGTACACGTCCCAAAGGATTTTCTGTGAGACACTTTATACAAAAACGCAAGCGAAACTAAATTAAAACGTAAACGATAATAAAGTCTATGCTTAATGTTTCTTAGCCACACACAACTTTCAGTTTATTGTAGAAATATTATGCTTTTTTATACGAGACCGGCTGAAACTAGTTTTAAAGTCCCGTCCGTTTGATTAAATTTATATTGTACTTACCTAATGCAACTATTTTACCTTTTATAATAATTATTTTAAAAAGTTGATAATTTTGACATCTTAATGTTATTTATATTTGTATTTACTTTGAATTAGACTCCGGTTGTATTAGTTTGTTGATTGTTTGATTTCGATAATATTGTAATATTGGCTTTAGCAAAAGATATACTTAAGCTAAACTGAAACTTAAAAAGACACTTTTTGAGCCTTTTGCTATTAAATTAGGTAGAGAATCTCTAGTAGAGATATTTGTCATAGTCGTATTTGTGAAACAACGTAGTGTTTTTATTTAGGTATATACTATACCGTGCCTGCACTTCTGCTGCAATATAAAAAAAAGAATACAAAATTGTTTCGGGGCAGTTAAACTAAAAAGTCGTTACTAGAGCAAACAAAATGTTTTATTGCCTTATGAAAATATGGAACAGAACATACCCACGCTTACGGGAAATGAGAACACGAGAATAATATTTTTAGCATACAAAAGGATATGGCAATTTTATTTGGTTAGTCGGTCTGTTACAGTTATTAGCGTATAGAAATAGTTAACATAAATAATAGTAACTAAACGAGAAACTAATAGTAAAAATAACTTACTTTATTTGGTTAGTCGGTCTGTTAAAGTTATTAGCGTAGAGAAATAGTTAACATAAATAATACTCACTAAACGAGAAACTGATCGTAAAAATTACTTACTTATTAAGAAAATTGTGATAGTAAAAAACCACGAGCCCTATAAGTAGCTTTCAAGCAGGATTCGAACCCGCGCTTCCGGGATCCGGCCCGATGCTCTGACCGGATCCCTACTTTAGGTGTCGTGGTTTTTACTATCCCAATTTTCCTATACTTACAGAATTGCATTGTGAATGCATAAAAATAATTTAAAATCTTAATACTTATTACAAACTGCATCAAAAATAAAATATAAGAAAAAAAAATCCGTCTCACAGATAGCTCCGGGTTAAATGCTCTGACTACTGAGCTTCGGAATACGGAGTGACTACGTAGCTCTGTAGTCCAATTGAACCCGGGACCTCTGGGTCTGTTACGGGTGGTCTGTACCACTAGACCACAGAAGTGGTTTAAAATATCCCTATTTCAAACCTCTTTTAAATGAAAGGCATAATAAATACATGTTGAAAGTGCATAAATGTTCTGCCTCAAATATGTTTGACCACAACTTTTCATATTGGAATATAAACAACATTTCAATCCATTGCTCCTAGGCTCAAAACTATTACCACTATTACGCAGAAACTTCTCTAAATTACGTCACGAATGCAATATATGACGCTATCTCTTCAGTGCACCACGTCCCAACACTCACACCCGCACGTACAATCGTCACCACAACAGGCTACACAGCAGCTTTGCAAAAACAGTTCTGGAGATGTACAAGATAAGGTCCGAGGTCCACATGTTAACACACATCACAAATACCCACGTAATCAAATAACACCACTATGTCTTCCACTGCGTAGGACTGTCTTTGGTGCTAATTCACCAGTACCAAGATTCTGCAAGCTTGTAAATAAAATATAGCAACGCATTTGATGTTCACTTTAACTCGCTCAACTATGTTTGTAAAGCTGTTATTGAGGGATTTTCAGAGTAGATCTATGTTTAACTTTTCTCATTTAAGTCCACCACAGTTTATATATATATTTTTCCTTTTTTGTCATTGTTTAGGTTAATAAGTAATACCTCAGATCATATAATACTATTTAGTATATGATCTGAGAGTAATACCTACTTAGTTTGTCAAACATGTTCCTATTTTTTATTGTCTAATGATGTTATTTAACTTTATTGCATGCGGTATTTACCTGTTATTGTCTGATGCATTTAGTTTAAAACCATAGACTTAAGTTTAATGATGTAATAATGTATGCAAATATTGGTAAATGTATACGAATAAATAAATAAATAAACACTTGATGTTTCCAGTCCATACGATGCGGCATCGCATCAAAAATTAATTTTCTGCGAGAACGAATATGAACATTGACATAATAATGCCATATTCATTTTTCTCTCATTATTTTGTATGATTGCTGGGACTGGTTGTGATGTTTTATAATTTTCACACTTATGCTCTGAAATGTTAATATTATATTTGAGAAAAGAATGCAGTACGTGGCACTTTTCCGAGGTAAACATTCTAAATTTGAAAATCACTGCAGTAATGAATTTCAGTACTTACTTACTGCACTAAAATCAGTGCAGTAAGTAAGTACTGAAATTCATTACTGCAGTGATTTTCAAATTTAGAATGTTTACCTCGGAAAAGGTACTACCCAAAGATATTATTACCAAATTTTTTTCTTTATTTTTTCTTTCGTTATTCCTGTGTATAAAAACAGAAAAAGCAAAGGGACATTTGCACCATACAGCCACATTGTTATTATTATTATATAGGTAATTATTATATCATAATTAGGTTAACTTTTTTTTTAAATACGGTGCGCACAGAGTATATTACTTCGTATTGTACCACAAGCGCTATGTACCCTTAGCACGAACATCAATCGAAAAAACAAATTGAGATTTATCATAGACAAAATATCCTTTACGAGTAATTTTGTATAGGAAATATGTACAGCGCCATCTACCACCCAGAAGCGGGTATTAAAGTTGCGCATTTTAGTAGCAAGTAGTAAGTATCAATAGGCTGTATGACCGTTCCACTTGGCCTCACAAACCAATATTAAAAAAACGGCGGGAATGATTTTCAGCGGTTGATTTGATATCAATACAGTTTATTTATATTGTGTAATAAATTATCAAAATGAGTTCTGCCAATGAAACATATACAGACATTGTATGTACCTACTCCACCAAATTTGAGAGCAGAAGCAAAATGAATAACAGAAAACTTACTGCCAGCAAAATCAAAAGAAAGATATATGAAAACCTACGATCTGATTTGGAAAAGTGAAAAAAGGCGCATACGTTTTCGGAATCTGTGTTGTTGGCGTATTTTAATGATACCTACATCATTAAAATAATATTATTATAGGCGATTTATACATAAGTGTGAAAACAATAACATTTACATTTAATAATTGCCCGAACATGTGTGATATAAATTTTAATAAATATTATTTAGTTAAACAGTTTTTTTTAATTTCCTCGCATTTCTTGAGAAAAGCACTATACAAGCCTTGTACGGTAAGCAAATTACCTTGCCTCGAATGATTAAAGCCCTCGCCTGCGGCTCGTGCTTCAAACCATCCTCGACAATGTAATTTCTTACTTACCTGTCCTCGGATGTAATGTACTATTACATCTGACTGACTTTATTGTTCTGTAGTGATAATCGTATTTGGTCCTAAATAATTGTACCTATACATTTTTAATTCCGCTATTTAAAGATATTCCATACACCATCCCTTCCACTCTGCACTACCAATCTGCACTACCGGTAGTGCAGATTGGAATTTTTTGTCCTATCTGCACTACTGTACTACCAGCTGTCAAACCGGTAGTGTCGTTAGGAATTATTTCTTCCCTTTTGCACTACTGCGTAGTAGTGCACAATGGAATTATAAAGAGCATTAATTTTTCATTCCCAACCGCACTACCAAACAATTGTGTATGCGAACTCTTAGCTTCTACGGTTTTACCAGGCGGACTACGAAAAAGGCCAGGCGGACTACCAACAAAACCGAATACAATGTGTACCCCCACTGAGAATCGAAACCGGGACCTCTGGGTCTGAAGCCGGTGGTGAGAAACACTAGACCATAGAGGCGGATAAACAACAACATATAATTATACCTACAAGCACATATTATTTCCTATTTGCAAGAGCGGATGTTGGCTTTGATTTGGTAGCTGTAAGTTTGCTTAAGTGACACGTCAGCCACAAACACAACATTTCCATTAGAAATGCGATCATTAAATACACCAATTTGGGGTCACCAGACTCGGTTTATGTGTGCATAGCGTTGCTCTATGTATTATTACGATAGTGTGAATTGTATGTGATTGGATAGCATATTATTCTAAACTACTAACTTACACTGGCATATTACTGGCTACATTACATTATACTGGCATTTTAACCTACTAACATAACTCTGGCATAAAAATGAACCTACATACTTTTAAAGAAAACCTAAGCTATCTGCCAATTAGTATTTTTAATTGTAATTTATTTATTCTGCGTTTAGTTTTTCTACACAACGAAGCTGAATAATGATAATATTCATAAAATTAAATCTAGGCTACCTTTTGTAGCGCATTCTGTGTCTTCTAAGCTCTAAAGCGCTGAAACGTAGCAAATAGGTATTTTATACAAAAAATATCTTCTAAATTAATTTAATAAAACAACTTTGCTAACGATTTTAATCATCGCCTTCCAAGCATTTCAGAATGTCATAATAAAAAAAAACGTAAGTAGTTAAAACCATTGTTTTTATTAAATCGTCCCATTACTTGAATGTCATTAATAAACTCGATTAGCATAACAACTTCGATTGTTTATTAGAAATTGTTTCTGATTTAGAATAGGTGGAATGATTAATTATTAAAATTTTTGTACTTACAATGCTTTAAAAAAATGACTTATTGGATATTTTAGGTATTTTGAGTCATTTGTTATAAGTAATCCAAAAACAAATGAGTCTCAAGTAGGGTGGTAGACAAAATACGTTTGAGGATTATAATTAAAATTGAAATATCATAAAAAATCGACCCATCTTAGTTATTTTCAATATACACAACGCGAAATAAAAAAAATAAGTAAAAAAAATAAAGAAATTATTTATTTCACATCACTAGCAAAAAATAATAGGGAAGGTATGATAAAATTAACATTACCAGTATAGAACTGCTAATTACTACTACTACTACAGTATGATTCATTTTGGATGTGGATCGCTGGTGCTTGTGCGAGTAATAAAAAGTAAAAACCCATTATTCAAGTGACCTGAGGAGCCCTTGGTACAGTGGTTAGTACCTATGCGCTCGTCCTGAGATCGTTGAAGTTAAGCAATATTCGCAATGATCGGTCACGGGATGGGTGACCAAAAATTTACTATCTCGAGCTCCTCCGTGCTTCGGAGGTCACGGCGGGATAATGTCGTGTATTCTACGCGGGCGAGCCGCGGGCTGAAAGCTAGTAGTTTATAAATTAGTAATATCATTTATCTTTTTTTACAAGCTTTTATTTAACTTGCAGTGTATGTATGCATGTATGCATGTATGTCCGTTCGCAAATCTTGCGAGCTAAATTTGACCCACTTTCCAATGTCCGATTGAGCTGAAATTTGGAATTCACCTTTAGTTCCGATGACAATGCAATTAAATATTTAAACAGTACAGTTACCAATTCAGAATTCTTGCAAATTTTCAAGTACTATATTCTTGTTTTGTTGTGATGGTTACTTGACACGTGCTTGACCAAAGCCATCTTCTATCTCACTCGTTGCACTTGTAACAAGCCATGCTCCTTGGAAAAGCGGCAACGTTGCAGTCGATTACGTCAACGTGTTCTGTTCCGGTGGCCAAAACTGGAACTAACGTGTTCACCAGTGCAAACGAGTTCACGAGTCCAGTTTTGGCCACCGGAACAGAACACGTTGACGTAATCGACTGCAACGTTGCCGCTTTTCCAAGGAGCATGGCTTGTTACAAGTGCAACGAGTGAGATAGAAGATGGCTTTGGTCAAGCACGTGTCAAGTAACCATCACAACAAAACAAGAATATAGTACTTGAAAATTTGCAAGAATTCTGAATTGGTAACTGTACTGTTTAAATATTTAATTGCATTGTCATCGGAACTAAAGGTGAATTCCAAATTTCAGCTCAATCGGACATTGGAAAGTGGGTCAAATTTAGCTCGCAAGATTTGCGAACGGACATACATGCATACATGCATACATACACTGCAAGTTAAATAAAAGCTTGTAAAAAAAGATAAATGATATTACTAATTTATAAACTACTAGCTTTCAGCCCGCGGCTCGCCCGCGTAGAATACACGACATTATCCCGCCGTGACCTCCGAAGCACGGAGGAGCTCGAGATAGTAAATTTTTGGTCACCCATCCCGTGACCGATCATTGCGAATATTGCTTAACTTCAACGATCTCAGGACGAGCGCATAGGTACTAACCACTGTACCAAGGGCTCCTCAGGTCACTTGAATAATGGGTTTTTACTTTTTATTACTCGCACAAGCACCAGCGATCCACATCCAAAATGAATCATACTGTAGTAGTAGTAGTAATTAGCAGTTCTATACTGGTAATGTTAATTTTATCATACCTTCCCTATTATTTTTTGCTAGTGATGTGAAATAAATAATTTCTCTATTTTTTTTACTTATTTTTTTTATTTCGCGTTGTGTATATTGAAAATAACTAAGATGGGTCGATTTTTTATGATATTTCAATTTTAATTATAATCCTCAAACGTATTTTGTCTACCACCCTACTTGAGACTCATTTGTTTTTGGATTACTTATAACAAATGACTCAAAATACCTAAAATATCCAATAAGTCATTTTTTTAAAGCATTGTGAGTACAAAAATTTTAATAATTAATCATTCCACCTATTCTAAATCAGAAACAATTTCTAATAAACAATCGAAGTTGTTATGCTAATCGAGTTTATTAATGACATTCAAGTAATGGGACGATTTAATAAAAACAATGGTTTTAACTACTTACGTTTTTTTTTATTATGACATTCTGAAATGCTTGGAAGGCGATGATTAAAATCGTTAGCAAAGTTGTTTTATTAAATTAATTTAGAAGATATTTTTTGTATAAAATACCTATTTGCTACGTTTCAGCGCTTTAGAGCTTAGAAGACACAGAATGCGCTACAAAAGGTAGCCTAGATTTAATTTTATGAATATTATCATTATTCAGCTTCGTTGTGTAGAAAAACTAAACGCAGAATAAATAAATTACAATTAAAAATACTAATTGGCAGATAGCTTAGGTTTTCTTTAAAAGTATGTAGGTTCATTTTTATGCCAGAGTTATGTTAGTAGGTTAAAATGCCAGTATAATGTAATGTAGCCAGTAATATGCCAGTGTAAGTTAGTAGAACAAGCTTTTCTGTTCCGGTGATAATCTTTGGAACTAAAACAGTTTTCATACGACATCGACAGTCCATTTTGACAGCTAATTTCGTATTGCAAGTGGCTCCTCTGTCACGGCTGTTACCGGAACAGACAGGAGTGTGGGACTATAACGAACGAACTATAAAAAGAAGCAAAAAACGCGAAGTTGCTATATTCAGACCATGAAGTTCGACTTAATACCAGTATTAAGTCGAGCTTCATGATTCAGACCCTACAGTGCCACAAGCTTTTCTGTTCCGGTGACAGTCGTGACAGTGGAGTCACTTGCAATGCGAAATTAGCTGTCAAAATTGACTGTCGTATGAAAACTGTTTTAGTTCCTAAGATAGTCACCGAAACAGAAAAGATTGGCACACTATAATACTAGATGTCACTTTGAACATAAATAGTTTACTAAAGTCAACGACAGATGGCTCCAAGTTAGGTAATACAACCATAGTCTACCTACAGAAAAGAAAAATCCTTTTTTTCTTTATGTATTATGTTTATCAACTTTGATAGAAACTTAAATGTGTCTTGTTCTTTAATATTTATTTTTGAAATACTTACTAAACTGAAAATCAGCGTTTGCTTGCGTTGTAAGACAAGTAATATGACGCTGAACTGCGACCATTGAGTACTGCTGCGGCACGGCACACACACATTTTTATTTGGAACTTTTTGTCTTATTGGGTCTAATTTTGTTTTTTCTATTCTTGTTCGTAATACAGTGCTACCTTCTCTTATACCTATGTGAATATGCCTTGTATTTAATGAATAAGTGTGTGTCAGTAGTAAGAATCTACAATCTCTATTTGGTGGTAAAATATATTTGCGCTTGCAGACTTGATGCAGTTGAAGAACTAAACTGTAATAAATTAACTAGCAATTGACTATGCAATAATGATGCATTAAATGAAATGAAGCGACTTAGAAACACGTCCAATAATAACTAAAAATACAAAAATAAATTATATTTAAAAAAACCTTTTATTTAAAATCAAGCTTTTATTCGAATGTCCTAAAAAGAATAAAATAAACTTTGTATCAAGTCAAATCCCACAAATTTATTACATTAAACAAATTATATGTTTTAAAAGCTTGTCGCGAGATTTTATTGTTACTGGGCTTGCACTAAACACTGCTTTAACTTATATTTGACATATGAAATTAAAGCGACAAGCTTTTAAAACATATAATTTGTTTAATGTAATAAATTTGTGGGATTTGACTTGATACAAAGTTTATTTTATTCTTTTTAGGACATTCGAATAAAAGCTTGATTTTAAATAAAAGGTTTTTTAAATATAATTTATTTCTGAAGTAACATTAAATTTTTTCTGAAGTAAGTTAACATTAAATAGTTTTTAGGCTCACTAATGATATTGCTACTGCTTATACTTTCACGTTAGTTAGCGTTGTTCCGGGTGATTTGCCGCTGCAATTGCAATTAATCGCTGGATTACAACAGCGATCGTGCACCGGACTCATAATATGAGTGGACACATTAATTAGCAAGGGGATATTAATTTTAGTTCTACCTTTCCGTACCTAAACTAAATAAGAAGCAATAACAAAAAAGCTTAGCTAGTCTTAATAAAAATGCTCTTTTGAACAGCTCTTTTGACTTCCTATCAGGTAAAAACAAATTATCATAATGATCATTATGAGGTTGTGAGACGGGTCGTTTTTTTCTAAAATATTTCATTTTAAATTTTTCCATAATGATCATGATAAAGTCATGACTTTGGCGCAGTAAAAGCGCAAAATGTTTTTTGTTGTCGTTAGAGAAAAAGCTTATGCCTAACTCGTGGGTTTCGAATGTTCTGATTGGTACAAATAAATTCTGGGTAAATTATTTATATCAGCACTTGAATAAAAACCCTAAGCTCTCCCTTTCAGTCGCCCACTCAGGGTTTTGCGGCCACTTTGAGAAAAACTGAAGAAAGCATAGTAGGTTTAATTTGAGCAGAAAATAAACCGTAAGATGTCTATTTCTGGTTAAAAGCCTTGCACGTGGTACCCAAGATATAAAATAACTTAAGGTGTATCGATGAGCTCAGTGGCGCCGCCAATGGAAATAAATCAATTGCATTTTATTATAGGCTTGGATTAAAAGTTTCGGTTATTTCGCGCAGGTGAAAGAGAGGAATGCATTTTATAAATATACTTTTGAGAACTCAAACTTACGCAATAAGTCGTGAATCTCAATCGTGCCCAAAGTGGCCACATTTGGCAATATCGAGATCCATAACTTGGTGCTCATATTCGAGGCCATGAAAAAACAATTAAAAATTGCATTTTGCTCTTCTATTTGCGCGAAATAACCGAAACTTTTAATCCAAGCCTTTAATAAAATGCAATTGATTTATTTCCATTGGCGGCGCCACTGAGCTCATCGATACACCTTAAAGGGTAAAACGGCTTATTCCAGCCGGCCTAGCATGAGCGGCTTTTATCGCGCGATATGATATGGTATACGGCAAGCTGTCTAGCTTACCCCACTAAGGTGTAAGCTAGACGGCATGCCGTACCATATCATATCGCGTGATAAAAGCCGCCCGGCCTAGCATGAGCGGCTTTTATCGCGCGATATGATATGGTATACGGCAAGCTGTCTAGCTTACCCCACTAAGGTGTAAGCTAGACGGCATGCCGTACCATATCATATCGCGTGATAAAAGCCGCTCATGCTAGGCCGACTGGTGTTAAATTGTAAAATACAGATGTTACATAAAATAACTTTTATACCTCTATAAAAATACTGGCCTTCCGCCCTCGGCTACGCCGGCGTGGAATACACGACGTTATCCCACAGGATTGTGATATTTTACTGGGATAAAAAGTAGCCTATGTCTACTCTTTAGCTCCCAAATAGAACTATCCCCATATCAAAAATCACGCCGATCCGTTGCTCCAGTGTGATGTGAAAGATAAACACACTTTCACATGTTTAACATTAGTATGGGTTTAGGTCTTTCTATATAAAAAAAAATAAAGAACGAGGATAGAAGAATATACAGTATATAGGGCAGAAGCCCCGGTTTTGGCCACTGTACCGGTTTTGGCCACTTTTTACTCTAAAAGTTTTCTAAACATCTTTTCGTCATTTATGCTAAAGGCAATTAAAATAAGGTCTTTTAAGGTTCCTAACAACCGTTAGAATTCCTTATGTCATACTTTTTTTTTTCAATAAATTCCATTTTCTGTTTTAAATAATGTTTTGTATGAGAATTTTAAGAAATTTGTTTTGGATGAAATATTATAAAAACCTTTGTTTTTTACAATTAAATTGTTGTTTTGCAATTGATTGGTTTCTAGCGCATTAGAATATATTGATTTAACCTGGGTTTGATTTTGATTTTTCGTCAACTTACAAAAGTTTAACTATCAATAAGTGGCCAAAACCGGTACATTTGGCACCTCTCACACATTTTGTATAAAATACAAAAAACTATTTCACTTTTTTAAATTTGAATAATGAACCTTTAAAGGTAGATAAATTATCTATAATTTAAGATATAACTTGTGTTTTAAATTCCTAAGACCATTTAGTAATTAGAGCTTAAAAGTCAAAAAATCTTTAAAGTGGCCACAAAGAGTACCTCTGCCCTACTCGTGAACCCCTACATTTGCATTTCTCGCAAATGCTTATCGTAGAGATAACTTATAAACTAGTATACTTTTATTTACGGCAAAGCCTTTGATTCCGCAATTTAGAACGAATTTACTAGTATGGTACTAGTTTACTGTTGTATGTAACAAACTTAAACCTACTTTCTTTTGTTTCAGATAAAATATGCATAGCCGAAAACGGCAGAAAAAGCGGCGAGCAAAACAAGTTGTCGTGCGATGGACGCCAATGAAAATGTAACCTAAATTGATTGCAGTAAAAGTGAAAATGGCGTGGTATCCCACGATGTGTAGATTTAGTAACAATTTCTTATTAGTGCTAGTTCTTTTCCTGTGTCGAACAATAGTTTGTGACGGACAGTGTCCAAAGTACGCGGAGAAACCTTTAGAGACGCGTGTCCAAGACGCTTCTATTGTTTTTAGGGCTGTGGTTATTCAAGCACATTATTTGGTGAGTATTTTTTTTGTGTCAATACATCAATGTCTTACGGACAAAAGATGAGGTTCTTAAGGATAATCTAGCCATCTTGACCAGAGATTGATACAGTGTATCTATAGTTACTGATCAATCAATAACTGGAGGTACCTACATAAAATCTGTACAACCAATAGCATATCAAATTGTATATATTTACCTTGAGTGCCTATCTACTGGCTACGTGATTATCGTAACCCACCATAAGTTAATTTTTTAACAGATATTAAATTTCAAAATGGTTGAAATTAAACTTTGACATTGACACTGACTTTTATAGTTTTGACACTTTCAAACGTCGTCACTTTCAAATTAACAAAAAGGTCATGATTCAATTGGTTCGACAGTACTTATCTGTGGCGATTGATATGATTTCGACTGTACAAGTTTCATGTCTTTATTGTTATATATAGATAGAGTTTAAAATCACGTGGTCTCATCAAACTCATTCCAATAATTAAAGCAGGGATTGTGAAAAAAGAAATACTTTTATGTAGCTTACTTTCGCAAAAACACAACATGTAAGATGCACCGCCCGACTGCCTGCAAAAAAACTATTATTATATTCGGTGTTTGTTTTTGCATGAACTATTTCCTGAGGATGCCCCGGGTTGGGGCGAAACACGTGTAGAGTAGTCTAATCGGTGAAGGTGCAAGGTGTATTGCTGTCTTGCTAAATGCAGGTATTGTGCACTGGTAATTTCGTGGTGTGCGTGTACAATTTTTCGTGGCGGGCGGTGCATCTTGCATGTTATGTTTTTTGCGGAAGTAAGCTACATATTTCTTTTTTAAAAAAGAAAAGAAAAAAAATACCCTTATAAAAAAGTTTTCCTAAATAAAAAAAAATATAAGCCCGTTATAGCAAAAATTTTCAAAAGATTAATGTTACTGTACCCCAAGCTCGGAAATTCTAGTCCTCAGTATCGTCATCGCAAACTATGCCATCCATAAAATGCTTCCAAAGCTGTCAAAGTGCTGCCTTTTGAGTGCCTAGAGCGCTGTTCTGGTTTGCATTTGTTAATTAATTTATTGTGACAACAACAGCCATAGAAAGCCATACTTAAACTAAAACAATTACCTACCTACATTTCGGCCAATGTTGCCCACAGTGAAAAAGAACAATAAATAATATGAATATGAGATGCTTTCGAGCGGGGTATGTATACGCCCAAAATTATAAAACTAAACTATGTCCAAAATTTCAGTAGATCAGCCTGTCAGATTGTAATAGTGTAGATTAAGTTGAGCAGCTTTATCTTCACGTTGATGCTAGGACCTGATTACTAACTTATTCGAAGAACCTGTGTGTATTTATATTCACTTGTTTATTAAAACAACTTTATTTTCCTAGAACCGATAAAAATTGCGAGCTTCAGGATAGGATTCATTATCTATATGTCGCAGGTGATAGAATATCAAATTTTGTTATTGATTCAATTTAGTATTTATTACACCTAAATCCATTAAATTAATTTTGGGGATAACATCGTACCTTATTTATCGTGTTTTCATTAAAAAGTAGTTTGATTTGTGTCGGTGCCATCCGACAACAAAGCGATATGATATGGAGTTTTGTTATTAATCTCATATAGTTATTCTTACATCTAAATTCATTATATTAATTATGGAGATAGCATTTTACTACATGTATCCTGTTTCTAATAAAAAGTATTTTGATTCGTGGCGGGGCCAACCGTCAACAAAGCATGATCAAGCAATTGTACTTTAATTTACCTATAAGTACTGAATAATGTGTATAAAATCATGTTAATATTCATATCAATTAATTTATTACTGAAATGTAATGTAATATAAAGTATCTAAGTAGCGTGTACTTTTACGTTAGTAAGTACACGTTACTTCCGGTTGAAAAGAAAACAAATAGATAATTATTGTAATTATTGTATTTATAAATAATGTTATGTAAAATCATTATTTGATTTTAGAATACTTTTTCATAATTGTTATGTTTGTATTATGGTGTTTTATGTAATTTTCTAAAACAATAATTATCTGTTGAATTGGCGGTAGACGCTAACATTTATAAGCTGAGGCAGCCATTTTATTTGGTTAGTCTGGTTCGAGCCGTGAGCAGTGTACAAGTTAAGTAACTATTCCGTTGTTTCATATTTCTCATTCCTTGTTATTTCTTGCTGTTTAATGCTGATGTATTGTCTAGTAAATATTGCTGAAGATTTGCCCTTGTTCGAAGGATATTCGGTAACTTGTTAAATGTAAATGCTTATTTGTTGATAATATTAAATTAAAGTTGTCCTTATCGGTTTCGAATAAATTATGTGAGTACTGAAATAATATAAAGTAACAGATTATAGAAAATGCTTGATGATATTCGTAAATGTTGTTTAATCTTTTATCATGAAAAGTAATGTTGTTGTAAATGTTGTTAAATGTGTTGTATGTTCAACAACGACATGATAATTTGTAAATGTCGTTGTTTCTGTTAAAGCTGGTGAGTTTTTTTCGCCCGTTTTTCTTGTCAGCTAAAAGATGTCCTTAACGGGTGGTAGGTAAAAAAATAAAAGGACGATTCAAAAGAATAAAATAGTTTATTAGAGATTTGAGATTTTTATTAATCCTGACCTTATTGAAATAGAAGCTTTATAGTTTTGTTTATAGTTATTTGAATAGTTTAATGCTTTTATCAGAATAGTTATATTTAGATTTGAGATTTTTATTAATCCTGACCTTATTGAAATAGAAGCTTAATAGTTTTGTTTATAGTTAATTGAACAGTTTAATGATTTTATCAGAATAGTTCTATTTCTATATTATCCGCCCTAAATCTATCATCAGAAGTGGGATGGTCTTGCTCCCATTATTAATACATATATGTTTTATTTTTCATGTTGCTGCGGTTTCGGCTTATCTGCTACATTCAGCGACGCTGCCGTTTCAAACTATGGTCATCCATCGTGGCAAGGTGGCGCTGCCGTTCTTCTATCCAACCTGGCAATGGAGCTGATTCCTGGTGATGTACAGATACCTCGCCAATGGAGATGAAACCGCATCTCCACGGTCGCTAAATCTGGTATAGCCTTTCGGGGCTTCTGTATTTTATTTTGGTTTTATTTTTTCGTACCTTCGAACAGATTACTTAGCTATTAGCTTATGTTGTTTATTCAATAACATTGAAAATTACCTACTAGATGATCATACCAAAGATTTCTTTTTGTGTAAACTTACAGTAATCATTGTTGTGATAATATGACTCGCTACAGATATCTATTTTAAAATGCTAGAAACTGATAAACCTATTATGCAACACTAGGGTTCATTTCTGAAAATCTTGCCGGGTAGTATAATTATACAATAGGTAATAGTGCGGTGGCTTTCCAGTGTTCCTTGATTAACATTAGTCATTTGCAACTAAAAATAAATAAGAGGCGGTCTTTGGAGCAAAGTGAAAAAATAGTGATATAATTTTACTTAACCTTAGGTTTAGAAAGGTTTAAGTTCGTGAAAGTCAGTGTTATTCTAACAATTAAGTCGTAAAATATAGTGGAATGGAGTCGGGTAGGTACATAAAATTATCATTTTCTTGTCGTCCTATTTTGCTAATTCAAACCGTGATTATATAATACCTCCTTTAGTGGTTTGTAAAATAAAGGGTTTCTGGTGGTGCAACTTGGTATTTTGAACCGCGTAGTAATTTAATCATTATTGAATCAAAATAATGTAAGATTAACTAGATTTTGCTAATAACAATGACATTTTACATTTTAGTATTCAAATCTTTGCTTTATGTTATACAAAAAATATGGGCAATTGAAAAGTATTGTTGCCATATTTATTTTATAAGGCTCTAATTTCTTTTTCAGCATAGCATTACTTAGATTTTCAATTAATAACCTATTGCAAGAAATTTTATCAAATCTAGGTAGGTACTAAAGTTATTAAGTTTTTTTTATACCTACTACGAATTCCCCATTGGTATACTATCTTACAAAACTTTGATTTTGAAGTGGCTTCTAGAAAGTGATAGTTAATTATATAAGTTATAATTATAACAGTGTTAATAGGTTTTAACACTGTACGACAAAGTATACCTTTTGTTAAAAAGCTTACCCATTTAAGTTTAAATAGATTGCTATGGTTCTTTCGTATTACCTAGTTGCCACCACAACCATCTTTAGACTTGTTCCTTGATAGACGGAGTACAGTGAGATTAGATTTATTTTTATCCTTTTTTTTATTTAACTTTAATCATTTGGAACGATTTGCTCCACTATAATATTATAGATGTAAATAGCTTTCATAAGATAAAACGGCCACGTAAGAACGGTATAACAAATTTGAAAAACAACTTCTGTCTTTTGTCTAACGGTATGTTATTACAGTTTGTTATCAATGTTGATTTTGTTTTTCCTGATGAAAAAAAAAACAAGGTTTCGGTTTGTTGGTTTTAATCAAAAAAATGTACTGCCTAGTAGACTAGGAACTGATATCTGTCCATAAGTACATTTTCCATACGATTTTTCATGGATTTTCCATAGGTTTTCCATAAGTTTCCCATACGTTTTCCATACGTTCTCCATGGGTTTTCTTTGAGTTTTCCATACGTTTTCCAAACGTTTATCATAGGTTTTCCATGGGTTGTTCCATACGTTTTCCATGGGATTTCCCATACCTTTTTCATTGGTTTTCCGAACGTTTTTCATGGGTTTTCCAAACGTTTATATGAGTTTTCCATATGTTTTCCACGGGTTTTCTGTTATCCATAGGATTTCCATGGGTTTTCATAGTTTTCCATAGTTTGCGATAGTTTTCGATGGCTTTCGATGGTTTTCGATGGTTTTCGATGGCTTTCGATGGCTGTCGATGGTTTTCGATGGTTGTCGATGGTTTTCGATGGTTGTCGATGGTTTTCGATGGTTTTCGACGGTTTTCGATGGTTTTCGATGGTGTTCGATGGTTTTCGATGGTTTTCGATGGTTTCCGATGGTTTTCGAGGGTTTTCGAGGGTTTCCGATGGTTCCCGATGGTTTCCGATGGTTTTCGTTGGTTGTCGATGGTTATTGATGGTTTTCAACGGTTTTCGATGGTTTTCGATGGTTTCCGATGGTTTCCGATGGTTTCCGATGGTTTCCGATGGTTTCCGATGGTTTCCAATGGTTTTCGATGGTTACGGGATGGTTTTCGATGGTTTCCGATGGGTTCCGATGGTTCCCGATGGTTCCCGATGGTTTCAGATGATTTCCGATGGTTTCAGATGATTTCCGATGGTTTCCGATGGTTTCCGATGGTTTTCGGTGGTTTCCGGTGGTTTCCGATGGTTTCTGGTGGTTTCCAGTGGTTTCCAGTGGTTTTCGATGGTTTCCGATGGCTTTCGATGGTTTTCGATAGTTTTTCGATAGTTTTCGATAGTTTTCGACAGTTTTCGACAGTTTTCGACAGTTTTCGACAGTTTTCGACAGTTTTCGACAGTTCTCGATAGTCCTCTACAGTTCTCGATAATTCTCGATAGTTCTTCACAGTTCTCGATAGTTGTCGATAGTTTTCGATAATGTCAGATAGTTTTTGATACTTTTCGATAGCTTTTGATAGCTCTCGATAGTCCTCGACAGTTCTCGATAGTCCTCTACAGTTCTCGATAGTTAACGACAGTTCTCGATAGTTTTCGACAGTTCTCGATAGTTCTCGACAGTTCTCGACAGTTTTCGACAGTTCTCGACAGTTCTCGACAGTTCTCGACAGTTCTCGACAGTTCTCGATAGTTCTCGATAGTTCCCGATAGTTCTCCACAGTTCCCGATAGTTCTCGATAGTTGTCGATAGTTTTCTATAATGTCAGATAGTTTTTGATACTTTTCGATAGCTTTTGATAGCTCTCGATAGTCCTCGACAGTTCTCGATAGTCTTCTACAGTTCTCGATAGTTAACGACAGTTCTCGATAGTTCTTGACAGTTCTTGATAGTTCTCGACAGTTCTCGACAGTTCTCGACAGTTCTCGACAGTTCTCGACAGTTCCCGACAGTTCTCGACAGGTCTCGACAGTTCTCGATAGTTTTCTATAGTTCTCGATAGTTCCCGATAGTTCTCCACAGTTCCCGATAGTTTTCGATAGTTCTCGATGGTTTTCGGTAGTTCTCGATGGTTTTCGGTAGTTCTCGATGGTTTTCGGTAGTTTTTGATGGTTTTCTGTAGTTTTCGATGGTTTTCGGTAGTTCTCGATATTCCTCGATAGCTTTCCATAGAAATTATACGTTACCATAAGTTTCATAAGATCTGTTTAATTAAGTCCTGTCCTTTTGACGATCATTGTAAGTGGCTAGGGCCAATGTAAATTTCGATCTTTTAATTTTCTTGGGAAATTTATAAAAGTTTAAGTGTTACTTACTGGGGCGCTAATTTTGGTTCTCGTGAAATTTGGTAATTGTAAGGTTGAACCAGTTATTATCATGATCCACTTAACAATTAGTTTATAGCGGCAAAACTATAATACTCGGTGTCAATGTCGGTCGACAAGTTAGTATTTTCGGCACACCTTGTAGGAATCATGGTTAAGCTAAGGAGATAATGTTTCGACAGTAAATAGATGGATACAATACATGTATTAAATATTATCAGATTGGCCGAGCGGTTTAAAAAGAAAATTGGTAAACACTGTCATACAAAAGATTACTTGATAATTTCATAGATAGGCCTTAAGATATCTTTGGTGTATATATTTGATTCGAAATGTTCATTACGATAGCAAATATTTCAAGATGCCGAATGGGGTGTTTTCACTGTTGTTGAAATGTAGATATTTAATGATTAAGTTTAAGAAAATATAACTTTAAGAATACCAAATGTGAAAATTATAATTTGAATCTTGTTTTATAACAGCCAAATTATACTGTAGCCTATTATTATTATTACGTCATATAAATAATAGTCCAGGGTGCCTACCATCAACTTTATGACAGCGATTCAAAAATAGCGCGATTCAGAATAGGTTCCTAAAATGAATCGCTTTCTTTCGTACTCTGACCTTCTAAAAACTGGATCGCAAATGAATTGCTAAATGTTAATGACCGAACGATTTGTGTCCTTTTTCTTCTACCCGTCTCTTTCACTCGATTTTGTCATGCCCGGAGAGTGAGAGGGACGGGTATAACCTGCAGGTGACATGTTAAATCGACCGGGTTATAAGTCAAATAAGAGTTTCTGACAGCTTAGCGGCTGTGAAATGTCATTGATCGATCACTGAATCGCTGTCATTGATATTAAGCTGTCGTGGTACGAATAAGCGAAGCAGATCAGTTTAGGTTCCTAAACAAAACCGTAATAAGAGTTGATGGTAAGCACCCAGGCAATATGATGAAAGTTAAGTTTGTATAAACAGATTTGGATGAAATATTAATTTCATTTTGATTGATGGTTTTTGTCTAGATGTTCCCACGGGAACGTTAACCATGCCGGTGCAGATTAGTTTGCAGTAAATGTTTGTAAAGGTGTAATAAAAGAAAAAATCTAATTAAATAACCGTTTCATTCTAAGATGTAGTGTTTATCTTGAGAATTTAATAGTAGCGAAAAGAAATATTGGATATCGTTCTAATGATTTAGTATAAATCATGAAAAGAATTGTACAATTAATGCAGATCTGTTAATGAAAATTTATAGTTCAATGTCGATTGTGTCACGGATAACCGAGATAGAATATTATTTACAACTAAAAATTACTGAATATCGTGTCCTTATCCCATTTTGTTTGGGATCGGCGCAGCATTACTGTGACTAACTACTGACTGACAAACCCCCCTGCTGCTGTGGGCTTGGTGTCTTCTTGGTCTTCACCGACAGGGGGTGATGCCGTTGACATGTCGAGGTTCACAGTAGGTAAACAAGCTGGTCGATAGTGTGTTTGGTGTCGGTTTGGTCTTCACGGGCAGCGGTGATGGAGCCGTACATGTCGAGGCATACTATTCATACTGACTGACTGACTATATCTACTACTGCTGTGAGTTTGGTGTCTTCTTGGTCTGTGCCGATAGAGGGAAGTAGCTGACATGGCGAGGCTCACAGTAAGATCGAAAAATCTACGTTAGATGTGACACATGAGATTAATTAAGTACTTATGCTGATCTAGTACTTCGAGAACGAAGTACTTGTCAGTATGGCCGTGATAGAATATCAAATTTTGTTATTGATTCAATTTAGTATTTATTACACCTAAATCCATTAAATTAATTTTGGGGATAACATCGTACCTTATTTATCGTGTTTTCATTAAAAAGTAGTTTGATTTGTGTCGGTGCCATCCGACAACAAAGCGATATGATATGGAGTTTTGTTATTAATCTCATATAGTTATTCTTACATCTAAATTCATTATATTAATTATGGAGATAGCATTTTACTACATGTATCCTGTTTCTAATAAAAAGTATTTTGATTCGTGGCGGGGCCAACCGTCAACAAAGCATGATCAAGCAATTGTACTTTAATTTACCTATAAGTACTGAATAATGTGTATAAAATCATGTTAATATTCATATCAATTAATTTATTACTGAAATGTAATGTAATATAAAGTATCTAAGTAGCGTGTACTTTTACGTTAGTAAGTACACGTTACTTCCGGTTGAAAAGAAAACAAATAGATAATTATTGTAATTATTGTATTTATAAATAATGTTATGTAAAATCATTATTTGATTTTAGAATACTTTTTCATAATTGTTATGTTTGTATTATGGTGTTTTATGTAATTTTCTAAAACAATAATTATCTGTTGAATTGGCGGTAGACGCTAACATTTATAAGCTGAGGCAGCCATTTTATTTGGTTAGTCTGGTTCGAGCCGTGAGCAGTGTACAAGTTAAGTAACTATTCCGTTGTTTCATATTTCTCATTCCTTGTTATTTCTTGCTGTTTAATGCTGATGTATTGTCTAGTAAATATTGCTGAAGATTTGCCCTTGTTCGAAGGATATTCGGTAACTTGTTAAATGTAAATGCTTATTTGTTGATAATATTAAATTAAAGTTGTCCTTATCGGTTTCGAATAAATTATGTGAGTACTGAAATAATATAAAGTAACAGATTATAGAAAATGCTTGATGATATTCGTAAATGTTGTTTAATCTTTTATCATGAAAAGTAATGTTGTTGTAAATGTTGTTAAATGTGTTGTATGTTCAACAACGACATGATAATTTGTAAATGTCGTTGTTTCTGTTAAAGCTGGTGAGTTTTTTTCGCCCGTTTTTCTTGTCAGCTAAAAGATGTCCTTAACGGGTGGTAGGTAAAAAAATAAAAGGACGATTCAAAAGAATAAAATAGTTTATTAGAGATTTGAGATTTTTATTAATCCTGACCTTATTGAAATAGAAGCTTTATAGTTTTGTTTATAGTTATTTGAATAGTTTAATGCTTTTATCAGAATAGTTATATTTAGATTTGAGATTTTTATTAATCCTGACCTTATTGAAATAGAAGCTTAATAGTTTTGTTTATAGTTAATTGAACAGTTTAATGATTTTATCAGAATAGTTCTATTTCTATATTATCCGCCCTAAATCTATCACAGGCGTATTGTATATTTCGCCTTATTACATAGCAACTAGCTGTATTAGAAAACAGCGCCTTATTGTAATGCGGCAGATTAAAGATACGCAGTATTCAATACGCTGAGCTACTTCAATAGGCTGAACGAAAAGTACGCCGCATTGAATGAACGCTTCGCGATTTTCAATGCGCCTAGCCGTAATGTGATTAGGCGGTTCGTAAGCCGCTTTTCTGTCAGTTTTTAGTAGTAATCATCATAAAACTGCTACGGTGGCAATGGTTTCTGGTGTTGTGCGGAATCCTATGGTGTAATAAGTTTTTAGTAAAGATTTCATTTTATGACAAGCTTTTTTGCTGACTGTACCTTAATATTGTATTGTCATCTGAACCAAACCAGTATACAAAATTACAGCTCTATCGGACACTGGGAAGTGGGTCAAATTAAGCTTGCAAGATTCGTCCCCCAATAACTAACTTCTACTACTTACTATCTAACTTGGCAAGTTAATATAATGCTTGTAAAAAATACGACGTAATTAGTGTAGCCAGTAAATATTATCTGATTTTATAGAAAAATACTCCGGAAGATCCTACTATTTGTACAACAGTAGCAGTAATACGAAAACTGTCGATATGGAAATCTAACGATTTATTTTATTTATTAGTTAAACATAAAAAGAGCTGTAAAAGTGCTGCTGTCAAATATCCATTTAATTAAAGTTTCATAAAATACCGAAAGAGGCACGGCTCTGGTTTTCATACAAATAATACGATTACGATAATAGTAATAATATAAAGTGCGTAGCTCAGAGGTGGAGGCTCCTAACAGATAACATAAAAAACACTGGACTTCACTAACTCTAACTTTATTTTAAAATAGTACATTATTTCTTTATGATCTCAGAGCTGTTCCAAAGAGCATGTAATCACTTGGCCGTTCTCCCGTGAGCGGCTTGTCACAGAAAATGTCAAAACCTATCAACGCAACCCTTTTGTTTTTTAATTTCTTTACTACCATGATTTCAAATAACTAACGGTAAAAAGGTATTCACACATCACCCAATAAGTATACATATATTGCCAGCTAAATAAACTAACCATCCTCACAATAACGATAACGACAGTTTATTTGTGCTAGGGTCTGAGCCAACAACTAATAACTTTTAAAATACCCTAAAGTGAAATAATTTCAAGTTTAAATTAATCTACTAAAATGTCTAGCCCCCTTGACTGTAATCCAAGATTTTAACACTGAACATTGTTATTATTACAATAAGTCAATATTAAAACCACAAAAACTCCGATATAAATTTATGCAACTTTCAGTATCGGCGACTCCTAAGAGGATTAAATAAAATTGGCAAATTAATACCAACAGTTTTGTGAATCTCATTAATTGCAAATTATCTTTCAGTTCCACACAGAATAATAAATGTGCCCGCGATGTGTTTTTGTTAACAATTGTGTTACACGGTTTTCAGCTGTGTTATTTCAATTGTGGAAATAAGATGTTGTTATACATGCGTTTAAGTGATTGTGATTAATGGAAATCTAGTAACTTGCCAATAGTGTTTAATATAATTATCCTACCACTAACATTTTCAAGTAAAATGCTGCTAAGACGAGACCATTATTATGGCTCGCACGGTCAAAAACTATCAGATCTCATACAGAGCTGAGCTTCTAACTCTGCACGACCTAACTCTACAAGCCCTAACTTTACAAACTCCCCCCTAAATCGAAATATGTGGCTGGGCCGTTTAGTTACTAATAGAATTCCTATTGTCTAACAGAAAAGTAATGAACCATCGACCAGTAATGAACAAAGAATAACTTTTTCACCCTACGCCCATGTAAATAACGGTGGCGAAACGGCCAAGCCACATATTTTGAATTAGGAGTAGAGTTTGTCATAAGTCAGGGCTTGTAGAGTTAAAAACTTTATTTTATTTTATTTATTTACTAATATAATTTTTGGCAGTGAGAGCCATATATAGCCTGGTCTTGGCAGCATTTTACCTGAAAATGTTTTTGGTTGGATTTTACTTCCTTTTGCAAGTTGCTTATAATAAATAATAAATATTTCCTTACAATCACACCAATTATCCTCTGGTATGTCCGGCCATTTTGAAAAAATGGCGGTTATCTGTCATGGGAAAATGGCGCGGTGTGACGTAAGGTCAACTTGACGTTAAGAAAAGGCGCAAAGAATGGTGATTGGTTAATACTGTGACGTTTTATAGCTTCAGTGTCTAATCCCACAGACAATAAACAAGTAAAACACAGATAGGAGTAGCAGAATAGAGTGCAAACGTACCAAAATGTTCTAAGCCCGTAGTTAATTTCTTAAGAAACTGTGTCTACGTGAACTTGATAACGGATAAATATATGCTTAAATACTTTTTGTTTGTAAAAACATACTTAATATACATAGATAACACCCAGACCAAGACAAATAGACATGTTCATGCACACAAATATTTGTCTTGTTCGGGAATCGAACCCGAGACCTCTGGCGCAGAAGGCAGGTAGATTACCCCTGCGCCAAATCGGTCGTCTGACACGTATGACAACACTTTTTTATTTTTTAGGGTAAAGTGGTATTTTTTTTAAACTAGAAACACGTGATTTTTTCTAGCAAGAAGTCTCTGTACTTGTATTGTTTTGCAACTCAAACTTACAAAATTCCATCCCTAATTTAAATGGTGGAGGATGATTTACTAAAACGCATAAAATATGTATTTTATTATATAAATCAAGGAGTCCCTTTATCCATTTTTAACCCAAAACTCCATCGCCAAGTTTAGGGGTTAGGGGGTAAAAGTTTCAAGTTACACAATTATAATGTAAGTACTATTATTTTGTGTTTTTAAACTATTAAAACGTAAAACATTGCCTCTGCTTAATTAATACTTTTCAATGCCGAAGAATTTCACAAAGAAAAATAAAGCTTCAATTCAACTGAATGAAAAGTAATTAAAAAAGACAATAGGCATCCCCTCTCCTAATTGAGCCGCTCGACTTGGTTGAGCTTTTTTATATCTCAATGAAACACGATGTCGAAATTTGTTTTTATTTTGTTGATAGACTTTGCAATGATTGCCTTTTAGAGCCGAAACCAATTGATCGGAAAAATGAGAAAAACCCGAAGCGAAATAATTTCAATTTTATTGATACCCGTCGACTTCGAAAGCTTTGAAATTCCTCGAGAAATTGCCATGTAATGTTGTTTCTGCAATATTTCTGCGGTGTCATACCAATTTAGGGTTGATGAAGAGGTGGTTTATAATACTGCTTAGGGGAAAAATTGGGACGGAAACGTAACTGACTTCGCGTATTATGACAATTTATGGAAAAGGGTTCAAAGGAATTATGATTTCGTTTGTTATTAGAGGGGTTAATTTGTTTAAGCTCTACTCAAACAGACACGACCAAGATAGCGTCTGCGAAGCAGGAGCGTCAGGTGAAACGGTGAAAGCCGGACACAGAGTTTTTGCGTCTTTTGGTCTCATAGTTGTATAGTATGTGTGGAAACTTTTAAATGGCCCTTAGTAATATAGTTACATTTACACTGTTAACGAGCTGTAAGTTTTCCTCAACATAATATAAAAGTAAGGATTGGCAATTGAACTAGTCATCTATCATAAATACAATTCACTGTTGTAGTTGATGTCAATTTTGAAGACATTTATGTCTATATGTAAATCAAAGTCGTACGACTAAGTACTTTCACAGTTTCCTGCGGAAGTTTTTCATAATTAAATGTAATGATGTTTAAAGGAAGAGCTTTAATAAATTATCGAACAGTTGAGCCATTATTGAATGAATAACTAATTAGAGAGGAAGTCAAATTTCAACTTTGTTCTTTATTCTTTAATCAAGTTTTATGCAAAGAAAATTCAGTATATTTTTATGAGACGGGGGAATAAAATACCTTCATTTAAGACTCACGTTATCAAAAATTTACGAAGAAAAATCTGACAGAAATCACGTCGAAAAACAGAGTATTCTGCTTTTTCTCTTCGCTTAATGTATGTGCAAATAATCGTAGAACAAGCCACGTTTTTGCTGTTAAGACAAAAACGACTCGATGTAGTACACAATAAAAATGAGTTTGCTTTACGTAGAGATGACGAAAATAAATTTCTTGTGGTATGTTTGTATCTGTCTTTCGGTGTAATATTGGAGGGTTGCGAGAGAAATATTAACACTCTTAGAATTTTCTTGTGCGTGTCATATTATTGTATACGATCTTGGACGGAAAATTCATACTCTGCCAACTTTGGGAGTGACTATGACGAATAGCTTAAGCTTAGGTACAATGATTTCTTATTATTTTTATGTTTGAAATGAGATAATATGTTTAGATGAACATTAGTTGTGCAAAGATAGCGCCCTGACACCAATAAATTAAATCAAAATAAGACTAAATTCGTACTTTAAAAAAAGTATGTTTGTAGAAATCAATGTTGTTGAATAAAATTGTATTAGCTATGTTATTTTTTTTTGGTTCAATTTGTAAGTAATGTTTATGGAAACTCTCATAACAGGATGATAAATTTGACGACAATTGGAGACTTAACTTTAGTTTATTAAAAAGATAAAATATCAATCGGAAAGTTTTAATTTAAAAAAAATGCACATCTTATAGCAGCGTCAGTTTAAATAACTTTAATCATAATAATTTATTCAATTGAAATTTTTTAGTGTGATTATGGCTTCCTTTATGTTCTTCAAAACCAACTTAGGTATTAATGTTATACTTTAAGGTTTTTTTTTAAATATCATTTATATTAGTTTCTTAAAAAAATTATAAATATGATGTCAATGATAATTTATGATTACTTAATTAATAATGGTGAGAGACTTAAAAAAAAAATTGGTCACTGTTACTAAGTGTTTTGTTTATGACATTGAACTAGAAAATTTAATATAGGTGCATACAATTGAGTAACATTTTTTATTTACCGTCATCGTCAGTTCAAAAACTCTTACAATAAAAAATACACTTGCATGGATAATCTTCCTTCGTATTAAACAACTCTAGGGAAGAATCTAACAAAGCTATAACATTATCAAGCCTTTGTTAAAGTTGAGTTTCCTTTATCTCTATTCGCTATTTATTTGAAGAGCCTAGAATATCTTGTTATCTTGCTTCGTTTGTGTCGATCTCAGCCCCTTGTTTATAGGCAAACCTTGCCAAATCTTGCTCGATAAAAAGGTTAAAAGAGCCTAAATGCTATTTTATACTCAAATCTGTGCCTGTGGCAAATTTCACCCAGATTCGTTCACCTGTTTCACCGTGATTGAGTAACAAATATATAACCAAACTTTCGTTATAATAATAGGTTTACCTATGAAATTGCCGTTTTCTATGGGGAAATTGTAGGAAGTTGGAATTATCATACAAAGATATTTAGGAATTTCTTGGACACGCGAACTTCGAATTCAACGAAACTTTAGAGATATGATCAGACAACATTAATCTAACTATTGCCTATAAAGTAATTTAAAAATCTACTTTACCTAGATTAAAAAAAACAGTTCGAAGCACTCAAATTGACGACAACCAAAGAGCAGTAGGTACCTACTTTGAAGCATTTCCAAAAAAATTTTGACGCGTGTTTAATTATTCTTTTTTAGATGTTTAACATTACGACATACTCTATTTTCGAAACTTTTGATATATTGCTAATAATTAAAAAAATAGAGATCGGTTAACATGTGAGAAAAAATGGCAATCTTAACTATTATTAAGTAATTAGTGAGACAAGCTTTTTGCCCGTGGTGCGTGAGCTACACAATGTTAAGTGGTGATAAGGCTGAAGGTGGAAGCGCACTACTCCCAGAATCATCCATTACTGAAGAATTGAATATCTTATCTGTAAAGCCAGATTTACATTGATCCAGTAGCTCGATCCAGTGTCGGCACTGGATTGGCACTGGATCAATGTAAACATGTTTCAATACAGTACAGCGTCCAGTAAAACATGTTTACATTGATCCAGTGCCAATCCAGCGCGGCAATCCAGTGACACTGGATAGATCTACTGGATCAATGTAAATCAGCCTTAACTGCCGAAACACAATAATACTGAAAACATCATTGTTATGACGCCAGACTTATATATAAGATGGTGGTAGCTGTTTTTCCGTGGGAGTGAGATATTTTCCCGGCGTAAATAGCCTTTATGCTATTCTAGACCATAATAATATATCTCTGTGCGAAATTTCATACAGATTCGTTTTGCCACTTCTTTGTGATTAAGTAACAAATATCCAAACTTTCACAGTGACGGATTTGGAGCAGAGGTACGGATACCTGCGTTCTGCGGCAGAGGTCTCGGGTTCGATCCCCGAACAAGACAAATAACATAGTGTGTGCATGTAACATTGTCTTGGTCTGAGTGCTTTTACCAACTAAAATTATTAATGTATATACCTATTTATCCCTTAAGGCTACCGTAAACGGTAGAGTAGCAGCTTTTCGTCATTTTTGCAAATAGTAATTAAAGTTAGGTTTTCATGGTAATAATAACAATCGTTAGAATTCCTAATGTCATAAGACTTTTTTTTCAATAAACGCCATTTTTTGCCAATTTTTTTTTGTTTGCACATTTTAAGAAATTTCTTAGGGTTTAAATTTATAAACCTTTAAGTTTTACAATTTATTTTTTGTTTTGCAATTGATTGGTTTCTACATTGATTTAACTTGGGTTTGGTTTTGATTTTTCGCTATACTAACAACAGTTTGGCTATCAACAAGTGGCCAAAACCGGGCAATTTAGCACCTTTCGCACATTTTGTGTTATATACAATTTTTTTTTTTTTCATATATACCTAAGACCAATTAGCACTTAGTGCTTCAAAGTGAAACAATCCTTAAAATGGCCACAAAGGGGTCTCCTACCCTACATACAATTAAGCATTTTTTTTATTTACCGAAAGCTCTAAAATACTCGTGTGAAAAATACAGTTGGATAATCTTCCTACCAATGTAACTCTAGGGAAGAATCAAACAGAAGCCATAACAAAACTTATCGAGCTTTTATTAAAGTCGAATTTTCTTTATCTCTATTCGCTATTCATTTGAAGAGCCTAGAATACCTTGTTATCTTGTTTCGTTTGTGACGGTCTCAGCCCTCTTGTTTATAGGCAAACCTTTGCCAAATCATGGTCTAGCGAAGAGACATGTTCTCGTAATAGCGTCTTTATCTAATGCTGTTACGACTTAGGCAATTGTTGTACCTATTTAGAGATTTGTTAGTAGCGTTGCGAGTCCTTTAGCAGTGTAGATGTCTTGCATGGTACCTATAGGGTTAAGATTTTATAAAACAGTAGGAAACTAATCTATATCTATACATACAAATAAATAAAATTGGAGTGTCTGTTTGTAACATTAAAATAACCGGTATTATATAAACGGTACATATACCAAAATAACATTTTTACAACTTTTGTCTGTCTGTCTGTTTGTTCCGGCTAATCTCTGAAACGGCTGGACCGATTTTGACGGGACTTTCACTGGCAGGTAGCTGATGTAATAAGCAGTAACTTAGGCTCTCTCTTAGTAACTTTTTATCCCGGAAAAATATCACATTCCCGCGGGATAACATGTAGTCCAGGCGGGCGAAGCCGCGGGTGGAAAGCTAGTACTTTGTAAGTCTCTATTAAATTTTGGTTACGGTAATAAAACGGAGAAAATTATTATTAAAATAAAAAAGATAGACATAGTTGTGACATGTTATAGTATGAATACAATTTATTAGTTACCTTTATGTCAAAGAGTTGGAGGGTGTTATTATCTAGTATAAATAAGTTTATGGTTATTATAAATGGTAATTTTGTACGAAAAATCTTACCTTCTGTCTCGCAACTGTCGTGAACTAACTGTCGTACCTTCGATACAAAACAAACACGTTACAAAACTCATTATTGTACTTCCAATGCCGCTTCCAAAGAGTATGTAGGGAATCACTGACGTCTGCGCGCGGTCAAAATCGAATATTAATCTGTTTAGTAGACCTTGTA
Organism: Crambus lathoniellus; assembly: GCA_949710035.1. Classification (NCBI taxonomy): domain Eukaryota; kingdom Metazoa; phylum Arthropoda; class Insecta; order Lepidoptera; family Crambidae; genus Crambus; species Crambus lathoniellus. The sequence goes on along the minus strand of OX453310.1, from coordinate 5,207,237 downwards.
ACGAATAAGCCGGCGCGTAACTCGTCATAGGCTGATTTTTCCGTCTCTTATTTTAGTCAGAGTCAGGAAATAATAATAATAATATTGGTCCGAGCTGCCGTTTTTATCAAGTCACTTCTAGAAGAGTAAAGATTAAAGTCAGACTGATTTTTCCTACCTTTTCCTTTTTTGCCAAAAAGCAAATTGAGTGGGTGTTAAAAAAGTTACGTAGAATTTGCCTTTAATTCATTCAAATATTTCAACAATGTTTCGTCAAATCACGCCAACAGCGTAGAATTTCTACTCCAATTTCTACAACTTCCCAGTATTTACTGGGTTTGAGTTGGCTCAAAGATTATTCGGACCCCAATGGAATAATCAAACAAAATTAATGGCTAAATTAACTAAACTCAATAGTCACCCGACCAAAACGGCCCTAACCTAAATTTAATGTATTTGCTAATGAGAACTACTAACTTTTGAGAACAATAAATTTGGAATCGTCGTGTAAATTTAAACCAATTAATTGAAATAAACTAATTTAGTTAACAAATTTTCGTTAACAAAGAAGACTTTGAGAGATAAATTTGAAAATACAAAGTTTTAGTTTCATTACTATGGAGCTTAATACGAGTATTGTTCTAACTGTGTTTAGAAATTCAACAATGCGATTGAGGAGGACAAAAAGCTTTTTAGAAATTAATTTAATTTTCAATTACTTGTTGACATAATACATAGAGAATTTGTTCAGCGAGGCGAAAAGGGTATGTTTTTTTTTATTCTTTATTTTATTCATTACATAAACAAAACAAAATAAATAACTGGACGCGCTATTAGCAAAGAATATATACACTTACGCGACTATTAGACAGCTTTACATATCTTTAGGTATATATATACCTCGAGGCAAACTTCTTGCACCATCACGGCGGGTAAGCAACCAATCACAACTCGTAAAACCGGTTAGCGAGTTGTGATTGGTCGCCGCAATTGGTGGTTCAAGAAGTTTTCCCCACACTGTAATATTTTGAACTGTAATGTTACTCAGGTCCTTCTACTAACAACCAAGAGTTTGGGTACATGAAATAAACACAAAGGTAGGTACTATGGGCAACAGCGTCGCTTAACCAGCTAGTAACAAAATTCGTGTAAAAAAAATCACCCCTGCACCACAAAGTAACTACGCGGGCGGGCGGTCGCCCTAGCAGAGAGTCCGCTTAGAACAAAGTGCCATTTTCGTCACGCACACATAGACGTCACATATACAGGCAAAATGGGACAGTTTGGGACAGTACTCAGTCGCGAGTATCGCAAAGAGGTCAGTGATCGCAAGTTCCAAAGAGCATTTAATTGATCACTTCACGTCCGCGCCGCTACGTGTCACTGTGACACTTATATACCAATTTTACTATTAATTAACAAAAATTAATAACCAATATTATTACAGTTGCAGTGTATTTGGTTGTCTAAATACGACTAAAAACTGTGCATACACGTTCTTTAAATTTCCAAACGATATTGAAAGGTAAGGTAAGTCAAACTGTTTTCTCTTGTTGGTAGGTGAGTATACCTAGGTACTTTTGGGACTAGCCGCTTTGATAACGACGATGAACCATACACATTCATCTTATAGTTAGCTGGTTGTGGTAAAACGCCAGTAATTGGGTTCTATGGTCCTTATTTAGATGTTATAGTATTCTCAAAACTTCTTGGCGGTTCAGCGAACACAGCCACAAGTCATGTTGACGAATTTTCAAGTAAAAGTTGTCGTTGCATTTTCTTTTATTTTAGCAGTGTTATGAAATCCTACTTACATTTTAGAGACTTCAGTCATTAAACCCCAAATAACAATTTACTTGCAGTATTTATTTTTTCATCTAAGCGCACGGCAGTGTGCCAGCCAAGTTCAGGAAAGGACGCCAATCAATAAATCCCAAATAACATTTCACTTGCAGTAAAGTTTTCTTTATCTAGGCGCACGGCAGTGTGCTTGCCAAGTTTGGGAGAGAACGCCAGTCATTATACTTACCCCAAATAACATTTTACTTGCAGTAAAGTTTTTTTTGACGCACGGCAGTGTGCCAGCCAAGTTCAGGAGAAAACGAACCACGCACGATTATGCGTATACCTATTTATTTTAACGTCTTAATCGTAGGAGTGCCATAGGCTATTTTCGTTGCAAAACTAACTAGTTCATTTTAAAAATCAAATGATTTTTTTTTCAGACGAACCTTATGGATAAGTTTAATTGATCGAGAAGATGTACGCAACAAATGGTCAACATATCTTCGAGTTTGTGAGGCCCATTTCGAAACCAATTCTATAATCAAGACATCGAACCGAACTGTCCTGAAAAAGGCATTAGTGCCTTTTTCAGGACAGTTCGATTCCCAAACTTTTGCTACCTGTCAAAAAAAATTTAAATGAAGAATCGCAAGCAACTGTGGAGACTAATGAATCTTGTACACAATATGAAAAAGTTAAATGTGACTCAAATTCACAAATAGCAACTCACGTTTCTGCAAATTCTCCCAGAAAAAGAAAGCTGAAAAACGATTCTTGAGTGCAAGAAAAGACTATGAAGAACAGCTGCGCCAGAAACAAATATGAACCTGTTTACATCTCGATAGCGTAGCTTCTATGACGTTCACAACTATTGTAAAAACCAATCTAAATTGAATAAACAAATTTGACTTTGACTATTAAACTACTTATATTTTTTTATTTACTTATATACGATAAAAACACAACATAGGTATTTAAATACACTTTCTTGTTTTCAAAATAGTTACCACTATTGCTTGATACAGTTCTTGCGTTATAAAGGTTTTTAAATTTTTGTAGATGACAAGTTATAAATTCAACATTTAAGAAAATATTAATTATTTGAAGTTCTTGAACGAAAAAATTTATGGAACTTGTAACCCATTTAGATTTCAACTATTTTTCGCTGAACTTGGCACCTTTTTTACCTTTATGTTTTCATCGAACTTACTTAGTGCCTTTTTCACGTTTATGTTTTTAGTGGGATAACTATCACACCATATTTATATCTTGTACATAGAGTACATTATAACATATAGGAATGGAATACATTACAACATAATAGGTACGGTATAGGTACAATAGGATCTTGTCTTCGTCGTGTGTGGCGTCGGGACTTTAAATGGATATTAGATGCTCTGTTTACCATCTAAGCAGCATCTAAGGCATTTAAACTTGTTACGATGTATGTATAAACGAATTTATTTATGTATGATTGTTAACTTTTACTACTTACTCCTTTTTAAATTCAGAATCAATACAGAAGCAACCCTAGTGAGTCAGACAAGGATAGGTATAGATTTTCAAAAATGGTGGGAGCGGTCCTTCTGTAAACTCTTTATTTTGTGCCTGCACGAACTAAACGTATGTTGTGACGGGGCGCCGCGCCGGCGGCGGCGCGGCCTGCAAGACATTTTAACCTTAGAAGTGGTTAAGCGACGCTGTTGCCCATGGTACATCTCATGACAATTCCATTGATGAATCAAACATGAAGACCATCGCATCAATTGTTATCGACTTATATTGCATTCGCTTAAAGAAAACGATTTATGCTATTAAATACCTAAAATCTAAATAGCGAACACAATAACGGTAGTGCCTCTTAGATGAAAATATTATTTTGTCCGGATATTTTCCGATGCTACATATATGAGCAAGTTAAGCTTTCTTATTGTAGAAGCACAATAGAGGGACTTACGCTGCACTCAAGCATACCTACATCCCAGATGAGGGTCAGGTCTTATTATGACATATTATATTAGGAGGGAATATCAGGCATATGTTGGGAGATTTAAGGTATATTAAAAATGCAAACCTCTCTCTAGTTAAGCGCATCTTAGTTTCATGCGCCTTCTTTTCATTGTAGCCTTATATTTCTAACTAGTTGCGCCCACTGGTTTCACCCGCTTGGTTCCCATTTCCCGTGGGAATATTGAGGTGTCAAACCGAAGTGTGAGTATGATTTTTGTGAGATATTTTTTTCGAGAGTTTAATCATCACACGGTAAAATGGAGTAAAACTCATAAAAAAAAACAAATTTTTTATTGGTCTTTACAGTTTTTACTTAAAACTAGTTGATGAAGTCTCCCTTTAAGCACAAAAAAAGCACTCCTAGTTTACATATTGGAATGGCATACGTAGACCTTTTATACTTGGCGAAAGTTACCTACCCCCTGTAGTAAGCCTACTCTAATTAGACGACTGATTTGGCGCAGGGGTAGGCTATCTGCCTTGTGTGGTAGAGGTCTCGGGTTCGATTCCCGAACATGACAAATATTTGTGTGCATAAACATGTCTATTTGTCTTGGTCTGGGTGTTTTCTATGTATATTAAGTATGTATTTATAAACAAAAAAGTTTTTAAGTATGATTTATTCGTTATCAAGTTCACGTAGACACAGTTTCATAAGAAATTTACTATGGGCTAAGATAATTGGTGTGATTGTAAGAAAATATTTAGTATTTATTTACTATTATTTAATTCAACGAAAAACGAACCTTCGTTAGCCCCGCCGCCGCCGCTTTCACTTGATTCTGTCATGCGTGGAGAGTTAGAGGGACGGGTACTACCACAGAACACGGTTTTTTTTCTGGTACTACTGATTCACAAACCGTCGGAAATAGAATCGGATTCGAATTTTGTGCCAGACACACAGACAGTTCATAAATTCCGCTGGAAACCGTCGGAAACGCTCCCTTCCGACGGCCTGTGACTCAGGGGGTAGGTACCCTTTCCTGCGGAAAGATAATTTTCAAGAATTTAACCTTGAGGTAAACGAAGTGCAATAATATCTTTTTATTTTGTTTCAGAGTAAAACACTAGATTTAGCTCTAGTGTCGATATACAGAGGAGGAGTAGAATTAGCATCAGTCAGCCAATATGCTGGCTCTCCATATAATACTACAGACAGGTATGTACGAATATATTTTATTATGTAATAGAACAGTAATTTATAGTGGAATCTAATCGTTAAACTGCTCCCCGAGACAAGTGGCTTTCTATTAATCGATATCGCCAGTCGAATACAAAGAAAATGTATGAGATTGACATTAGGGGTCAGGTGACATTTCAATCACTAATGTCAATCCCATACATTTTCTTTCTATTCTACTGGCGACATCGATAGTAAAAGCCACTTGTCTAGACCCGCAGATTATAGGTACTAATGTTGTCTACGATTATTTTGTTAATTATTGCCTGATGTTTATATGCAAAAGTATTTAACGTCCAGACACCTTTTGTGTGACTGCAGGCCCCTTATCCACAAACGCAGTTTCCATATCGACATAATTATTATGGCCCGGAGGAGATAAAAACTCTTATACAGGGTAATTTTTTTATCAGTGCACAAATTTTTAAGATCGGCTCAGAATCGGTAAGTGAACAACTTTCTCCTAGAAACATGGGTCGAAATATGACAAAAAATTTTGAACTTCCCATACTAAATCGATCGTGTGATCAGTCCAATTTGTATGAAGAGCCAAATTTTTTTGTCATTTTTCGACCTATGTTTCTAGGAGAAAGTTGTTCACTTACCGAATTTGAGTCGATCTTAAAATTTTGTGCACTGATAAAAAAATTATCCTGTATAGACTTCCAGGAAGCTTTCAGGATAAAATAGTTACTTCAACCGTGGTGCGTCTCTAGATCTGTCAGGTGGCAAATAATAATCTTGTCTTTCTGTTACTACCTATTTCGACTTTAATAATTTTTTGTATAATTATTTTCGTGCCTATTTTTCAGGCATTTACCGGGCGATATTAAAATATAACAGTAGAATGGTTTTATCCTCACATTGTGATTAAGTAATACTTTAACCCTGTGGGCATCAGACCGGCTGCTCCTAAGACCTCCTAAATAATATAAAAATCGATTGCGCGTTAGCTAATAGTGAGCCATTATTTTGATGTTATTGTTAATACATAATAATTAATCAACTATATTCAACGATATCAAAAGAGGAAATTTTTGTTGATGTTGACATGAAGTAATAAGAGAGAAGGCTGAAACGCACTACTCCCGTAATCCTTAACGACTGAGGCATTAGCTACTTTGTCTCTTTACTGTCAGATCACAAAAGGGCTGTAATTTTTTTTGCTATGACAACAGCCTAAGACAAAGTAGTGGTATACAGCCAGGCGGACTTAGAGCAAGTCCTATCACAAGTCAAACCGAATGAGAAGCAAAAACCCAAATGCAAATCGAAGCCGGGACACTGTGTCTGACACCGCGTGTGTACCACTAGTCCATAGAAGCACTTAAGTTCATTGAATGCGCCAAACTTTTTCATCAAGCTCTTAGATTTTCAATTTTGATAAAGAGATAGGAGAATACGTCGCGATAATAAAAAAACACAGAACTAAATCTAAATTCTAGTAGTTTAAAAGAAGAATATAATAAAAATAAATAAAAATAGGAATTGTATCAGAATACATATGTACCTTCCTTCTAGCATAATCATGAATAAAACTTTTTCACCATTTAGATTCAATATGCAACTGATTTGAAACGTAAAAATGGCATCACGTAAATCGGGCGAAGAGTTTGGCAGCCTCCTGCGTAATAAGAGTATATTATGACATACTTCGCGCCAACTGGTTTCTCCTTTATTTTCATAGCTGCGATAATGACTTGGTTTGTACGCCAGTTTGCAAGATCTCGTTTACTCTGAGGTCCTGCGTTCAAATCCAGCACGGGTATCATGATGAACTCGAGAAAGCTTTTGTCTATATCGAAACGTCAAAAATAATATTTCAACGTAGACAAACCTATTGATCAGCTGTCAGTTATAGTCTATAACTTCTTTTCGAAAAGTCTTTTCGAGGTAGACAAAACTCTTCTCGGGTTTGTCATGCTACGCGAGCTCGTAGGGGCAAATTTTTCTAAATTGAATACGAGCTCTGTATAAATAATGGCTGTTCATACATATTTCTAATAGAGTACTTATCTTTGTGTCATTTTATTATGTATTTTATCTGTTACCGTAGTATGCCATAACATAAACACTTTACAGAGCTTACTTTGGCAGGTAAACTCCTAGCCTAATTAGTGTAAGTATAATTAAGTATTAATTGATTTACATTTGTTTATAAAAGTATGTGTGAGATTATAAAATATTTAATTCCCTTTTAAAATACTTATTTTAGATAGTCACAATTTGGAATTTAACAACTAAGCAACTTGAAAATGTTGGAAAGGAGATAATGATAGTTTTATGTTAATTATGAAAAATTCAGAGGAAATTATTTAAAAAGTCAGTGAGAAATCGCGTATAAACATATTACGGTATAAACCTACATACGACGTTTACTTAGAAACTTAATTACATAGCATCACATTGAAAACAACAACAACAACAACTAAAATTTACATACAAGAAGCTGTTCAAAATTACGCCCTAGTTTGGATTCTGCAATAACTGTTTTAAAAGTTATGCGGCCTATATCGTAATATTTCATCTATAGTTTAGTAAAATATTAACTGATATTAGTTCTACCTACCGTATCACAAAATTAATTTATATTTACCCAGTCTTCTAAACAATCCCATCAAAATAATGTATTTTGGCATATTCTCTAGGTATAAAATGCGCCAGTTCATTCTAATAGCTTCAATTTTCACCGCAAATAGCTTAATGCACTCATGTGATCAAACCAGCTAACTAATATTTTATAGTAGCAACTATTTAGGACAGCCAAATATATAGTAAAAGTAGCGCCTAGTGTTTTGACTCGCGTAGTTTCCGTTCCCGAATATTGCCATAAAAATATGTGCTATTTCAGACAATAACCTCATTGGGATTTTACTATATTACTATTTATTTTTTTACTATCACATTTTTCCTATACAATAACCTCATTTCATTTAGATCCGCAGGCTGATTATGTAAGTTATTAGCGATTGCTTAAGTGATTACTTAGCAATCAAAACTGACAGCAATTGCATTAGCATTGCTGCATTAGTAAGACAGTTGTCACATTGATTCTTACAAAGGCAGCAATCTAACTGTCATCGCAATCAAATTTGACAAGCAATCGATTTGACTATGTGCAATCAATGTGCAAGCAATCGATTGTGCGACCTTCAACGCCCGGGCGGCCACATGGGGCCAAACCACGTAAGTGTATATATTCTTTGGCCAAACTGAAATGCTACCTTATCTCTGTAGAAATAAGGCAGCAATTACTATATAATTCGCCGGAAGTTACCTACATAATCAGCCCGCCGATTTAGTAACATAAATTCAAACTTTCGCATTTCAGAGGTTAGAGCTGTCGCCCGGATAGCGAAAGGTCGTGGGTTCGAGTCCCATCGGAGCTGGTTGTGCGACGGGTTGATTTTTTCTAAAATACTTACCTACTTCATTTTTAATTTCTCAATAATATAAATTGCATTGTGAATGCAAAAAAGTAAAAATTTAAATAACTAGATCAAATTGTCTCACGGCAATTTAAAAATTATTTTTATAAAAAATAAGACTTCAAAATATTACGTTATTTGGTGTGAATACAGTAATATAAGGATTATTTCTTACTTTTTTGATGTCATTTTTTTTAAGGCGGTTTTATTTATCTTTTTAAATATTTTTTATTTCACTCTTTTTAGTGCATAATGCAGGCAATTTTAGTGTATTCTAGTAAATAGGTATGTGATCAAACTGAGAAATTAATTTTTTGAATAAAATACCTTAAGGTATCCCCTTTCCAACAAAACAAGAATCATCTAAATCGGTTTATAAACAAAGGAGTTATTGCCTAAAAATACGTAATAAATTCACATAAATTGTCAACAAAACGACAGTATTTTCAAGATTTCCTGAAAACTATGAACCGATTTCAAAATTTCAAAAATGGGACCAATTTGGGAAAAAACCTGATGTTATAACGTTTGAATCATTTCAATCGGTTCAGCCGTCTTCGAGTAATCGGTGTACATAACTACATATAAAAAAACGCGACGAATAGATAACCTCCTCCTTTTCAATTTTTGAAGTCGGTTAAAAAGTTAGATATATAGATCTAACCGTAAGAAGAAAATAACTCTTAGAAAAAATAAAAACGTTACAAGATAAACCTAGATCGCCATGTATGGAGAGTGAAATGAACCTGCTTAGCTTTGCTTATAGTGGAGCCAATTTTATTTATTTATATTTCAAGTATTGCTTCAAATGAAATATTTAATACTAGCTGACCCAGCGCGACTTCGTTCCCGTGGCCCTACCCCCTACTTCACCCTACCCTACCCGTACTCTACCCCTACCCTACTCTAGCCCTACCCTACCCCTACCCTACCCTGCCCCTACCCCTACCCCTAGCCCTACCCTACCCTTCCCCTACCCCTACCCCTACCCCTACCTATACCCTACCCTACCTTTACCCTACCCTACTTCTACTCTACCCCCACTTACCCCCTCTTCCCCTATTTTCTCACCGTAAGAACCTTCCTTGGACTTCCACGAACATTTCAAGACCAAAATTAGCCAAATCGGTCCAGCCGTTCACGCGTGATGTCGTGACCAAGGGAAATAGGGATTCATTTTTATATATATATATATAGATTACAATTTTTTTTTTTTATTTTTTTTTATTTAGCTATTCATTACTTTATCGCTTTAATAAGCTAACTGGCCCAACAGACATTCGTATTATCTTATCAATTGGTTAGTTTTGTATTCTATTCCATACTCTCCGCCTTTTTTCTGATCATTATTTAATTTTTAGAAAACGAAGAATTTCGCATGAACATTGTTTGAATCATGAAAATAGTCTGATAGTTTAAAATAATGCTTATCTTACGTAAGGTATTCGTTACAAACAAAACCAAGTTCACTTGTGCTATAACGAAGGCGTACTTAAAAAGAGAAATGAAAAATATCCGCCAAGTAGGTGCTTGAAGTATGGTGCGAACACAAAGTGGCAAACTTTCCCCAAGTTTCGGGAACGAAGCTCAGTTGCAGGGACCGTATACTCTGACACGCAAATCCGAAACTTTGGTAAGCCTCGCCCCTTTCACTCGATTCTGTCATTACTGAGGAGTGAGATGGACGGGTATAACGAAGTTTCGGATTTTGCTTTTCATAGTAGGCCCCCAGGCCCGAGTCGCTAGTTAGCGGCATCTGGGAATTCCGTTTTTTTCTGTAATTGGATGTTTTAGTTGACGACTGGGTGTACCGATGTAGTATTTATTGATATAAAAAATAAGATATTTTTATTTTTTTAAAGAAAATGTAATGAAAGACATTTATTAACACTAAAGAAGTAAAAAAACACACTTAACATAGATGTGATGAGCCAATCAGGCATACCTTAGCATATTATGTTGTTGCTAGGTGAAAAAGTTTACTCTTCAACAATGCTGGTATTAAGCAGACTGTGCGAGTAACGCTTAACAACAAAACAAATACAAAAACAGATCATTAATATAATATCAAATCAATTTCGTTTATTCAAATTAAGTTGGTTGTACAACACTTATGAACATCAATGAAGCTACGCCATCGGTTCGCAAATCCTTCGGCAGGAGACCTTGTTACGAGGAGAACCGGCAAGTAACTCGTCGAGGACAACTTTTTTTTACCCTGTTTTTATTTCATACGGTGTCGTCGAATTGATAAATGACCTTCACGCAATTAGTAAGGTCACTTTCCATCACCAATACAGAGTATTGAAATTATGTATGTATATTATAACCTATATTTGCTCATCACCTAAAACAGTAAACGCAGAAAACAATTTTCAACGCGGGCGAAACCACAGCCGGAAGGCTAGTTAGTATTAAAGATGAATAAAAATACATGTTTAATAAATAAAAGTTACAGTGCCGTTAGTGTATTGTAAAACGTGACTACCAAAATCAAATTAAAATAAATAAATAATATAAACTCAATATTAACTAAAACATACTGAAAGGGGCATTAATTAAAACACCATATACATTCGTCAATGGCCTTATTATATTTATTATTATTAATCATTGTCATATTCCAATAGCAAAGAACTCCACTGAGAATAAATTACATCACAATTCCAAAATGTCACTCTAAACAAAAGAAGTCTGAACAAAACCATACCTTAATCATGTGGCATCAATCCAGCAAAATTATAATATGTTATTATCGGTTTTACATATTTAAAACAATACGATTACAATTAAATAAGTGGCGTATGTAGTGGCGCGCTTTTTATATTTCTTAGGAGCAATAGTTTTATCAACAGCCTTTCAAGCGACGCCACTTCTCCATAACTTTTTGCGGATATGATCAAGTACATATCTTTCATAATTTTATATTAAATAATTAATGGCAAAAACATTCGTATTACTTTTAAAGTTGACAATAAATTTACTATTTAATTATTCATGTCGTAATTAGATAGAATATATGCGGATCATTTTGCGACCTATCACAAATATACATTCATGAGCACGGGCATTATATTATGTCTGTGGTCATGATCCTATTTACGTACTATTAAATAAAAACTATCCATCAAGTAGGTTTCTAATTAAGTTTATAATTATAGGTATCCTTACAATACAAAAATACTAAAAAATTAAAATAAAATTCGTCTATTTCTGTTTCGACGACATGAAGGCCGAAGAAGTCTGATAATTCATAAATTATTTATTATAAGTATAGATTTCATTTAATATGTATTTTCGGACAATAGGTGGTGCCTATAGCATATTAATAAATTTTCAAATACCATACAGTCATGATAAACATAATTACAAGGTGGTACAAGATAGCTTTCATCACTAATGTACACATGTACACAGTACATGATTTATTACAGAAACAAGCAACTAGCTTAGGTTCTGTTATTCTCCAAGGTCTAATACCAAATCGATATACCATCACTTACTAAAGTTAGGAATTGGAACTTAACGATCAGACAAAGTTACTTTACATAATTATTACTAGCTCTTGCTTGCTGATTCGATCGCGTTAATTTCGCGGAAACGTATCACTATATAGAAATTCTTTATAAACAATATTCTTGACTATTTCTAACACTTTCTTAACTTAGCGAACAGACAAATTTACTATAATGATTAGAAGCTTCTGCCTACAGCTTCGCTCGCATTAAATTCAGGGTAAGGTATCAGGTCACTATCTTTATAGAAATTCTTTTTAAACTCATAGCTTTCCACCTGCGACTTCGCCCGCGTGGACTTCACGACGTTATCCTGCGGGAATTTGATATTTTTCCGGGATTAAAAGTAGCCTATGTTTTTCTCCAGGCTACAAAGTATCTGTGTCCCAAATTTCAGCCAAATCCGTTCAGCCGTTTTGGCGTGATTTAGTAACAAACATACAAACATCTAAACTTTCACATTTATAATTTTACTAGCTTTCCGCCCGCGTCTTCGCCCGCGTGGACTACACGACGATATCCCGCGGGAAAGTGATATTTTTCCGGGATAAAAAGTAGCCTATGTTCCTCTCCAGGCTACAAAGTATCTGTGTTTCAAATTTCAGCCAAATCCGTTTAGCCGTTTTGGCGTGATTGAGTAACAAACATACAAACATCCAAACATCTAAACTTTGACATTTATAAATTTTAAGTAGGAAGTAGGATAGATTCTAAACTATTTCTCCAAACAAACTTTGAACCCTTAGGTGTGTTGAAAATTGGATTCCTTGACTGGGAATAAACTTTTTGATAATTGTACAAATAAGCTGGTGGTTATTAATGTTGAATGACTATCTGAATACGTCAAATGAGTCCATTTGCAATAATAAAAGTTGCTATTAATAACTGCTTACAAAACATTCGAATAAATAGTCATACATATTCATTCATAGTTTTATTCTGTTCTTGGTAATTGGGGACATTAACTTCGGTGAAAACGAAAAATTTGATAGTTGTTGATACCAAAGTTAGGTGAAATGAAATCTCAAATAAAATGATAAGTAATTGTATCATCCATACTAGTATTGTAAATGTGAAAGTGTGTTTATTTGTTTGTTTTTTGTCTGTCTTTTGACGTGATTTTTGGTATGCTAGTAGTTTGGGAGCTGGAGAGTGACAAAGGCTAAACTTATTTGTCCGGAAAAATATCACATTCCCGCGGTATATTATCGTGTATTCCACACGGGCGAAGCCGCGGGCGGAAAGCTAAGTAGACTAATAAAAGACGATTTAACTCTCGGATATTTGTATCATTGGTCATACGTGACCTTACTTATATATTATGTTGAAATCACTTTCCAAATCGATGATTTTTTTCCGAAATAAAATAGCTCTTGATAAGTTTCTTGCTGGTTATTCTAGTTACAAGGTTTCACGCGTAAGGGCTTTGTAAACCAATGGCGTCCGAACCGATTCTTTCTTGTTCACAAACTCTTAAATATTTTTTATCGATTTGATTGATATAGAAAACCTATGACGCAGTAGAATAGAATAGAATATGTTTATTTGCATATACATTACATATTATTATTGTAGTGAAGACGTTAAAACATGAATGTTGACGATTAATCTTTGTTCCAGACAGGTGAACCTCAAAATCAGCCCACAACTAGGGGACTGCTTCAACTGGAGTATGGCGCCGTCGCAAAGCGAGCTGGTCGTCTTTTCCAGGATAACAGACCCAGCAGTGGACTTGGAGACCACGCCCCCAGACGGGCCGTGGCTCGAGGCTACTGCCGCTGCAGTCCCGTGGAGCTTAGGGGTAGACATAGCCATATGGAATGCAGTAGGTAAGTGTGAATAGTCCTTAAAGATTTGGTGGTCTTCTTCAGAATCATATATTATAGAAGCAGAGGTCTAAGCTATGAACAAAATTGAAACTCCGAGCCAGAGGTCAAGTAATTGCATTGATTTTAACTATTGAAGCAGCCTTTGCCTAACATTATAGTCTCGTGAGCTTGTGATATATTTATTTATACACTACTATTGCCTCTAACAGTACTAGTAGGTGAAGTTCCCAGAAGTTCACAGATTGATGGTAATCTAACTTAATAATAATAAGCACGATAAGCACACATAACTACACACTTCAACTTACTGAAGTGCACAAAGTTATGTGCCCGGTATTTAAGCACGGAAATATCGTATGAAATACAGCATTAACAAGTAACAAAGGTACCGAAAAAACAAAAAAATAGATAACAACAAGAAAATTGGTTTTAGCCTATAGTCATCAGAAAAACCGTGTTAAATTTCTTTAAAAGTCTTGCCAATTAAGGCAGGCAGGTTAAATCCATTTTTAACAGAACTGTTTTCAAGTGACCGGCATTTATGTTGAAGATATTATATCAGTACTTATGCTACTGTCAGACTTATGCCCGAATACTCGTACGCTACTTATCTTTGGGAGCGTCTCACACATCGCCCTGTCACTTTAATGTCAAACGTATGAAAAAGATGCCATGATGTTTGAGACGCTCCCGAAGATAAGTAGCGTACGAGTATTCGGGCATTAGAAATATGTTATTTAATCCAGGGTGCCTACCATCAACTCTTATTGCGGTTTTGTTTAGGACCTAAACTGATCTGCTTCGCTTATTCGTACCACGACAGCTTAATATCAATGACAGCGATTCAGTGATCATTCAATGACATTTCACAGCCGCTTAGCTGTCAGAAACTCTTATTTGACTTATAACCCGGTCGATTTAACATGACACTTGCAGGTTATACCCGTCCCTTCCACTCTCCGGGCATGACAGAATCGAGTGAAAGAGACGGGTAGAAGAAATAAGGACACAAATCATTCGGTCATTCACATTTAGCAATTCATTTGCGATCCAGTTTTTAGAAGGTCACAGTACGAAAGAAAGCAATTCATTTTAGGAACCTATTCTGCATCGCGCTATTTTTGAATCGCTGTCATAAAGTTGATGGTAGGCACCCAGGTATCAATTTGAAGTGCGTTTTGAAATTAAGTTTGAGCAGTTAAGTATTACTAGAATGTACCGTTATTCCGAGACCAAACAAAAAGAGTTCTCAAATCTTTTCCTAATACTCAGAAACGTTTGTGTGATTTTCAAAGGTGCAAAGTTTAGCTTTCAGCCCACTTTCGGACCCACCACAACCTTTGGATAACATAACCCTCCTTTGAAATAAGACCACTATAGAGTTTGACCGTCAGATTAACGAAATTGAGGAACGGACCTAAAAAGTTGTGCTCAATTTTTGCCAAAAGTTAGGAGCAATAGTTTCACACAACATTACTCATCTATCAAATTGCAGGTTGGGCGGGATGGGGAGAGTGGGGAGCCTGTAGTAGAAGCTGTGGAGGGGGGAGACAGACAAGGAGGAGGTACTGCTCGAAGACCGTCTGCGAGGGGTACGGAGAGCAAGGGAGGTCGTGTAATTCCTTTGATTGTGAAGGTTAGAAACTTTTCTGTACAACCTCATTTCGACGAGCGATTGTTAGGTTTTTCTTGTTGTGTTGATTATTTGTTTTATTGTAACACCCCTTGCATAGGCTAAGAGAAAAAGGTGGATTTACGTTAGCTTTATTGAATAGACTAACTTTGTAACCATTTGCTCATTACTAAAAAAATATTCGAAGATGATAATAGAACTACAGAATCAAGTAGTTAAATTGTATTTAAGCCAGAGCCGAGTATTTAATGCTTTACACATGTTTTTATATATACTAATATTATATAATTTTAATATATAATTTTGATTGTTTGTATTGGATAAACTAAATTAATTTTTTTATTCCAAAACAGGAGCAATAAACCCCCTAGCGCCTGGGGCTAGACGGAACTTTCACCCAGCGCAGGCGCGGTGGGGGACCGTCTCGGATAGGCCTCACGCTTTCAGCCTGAGGCCAAACTCCTACATCTGGATTGCTTCTTCAGAGCTCTTTGGAGCTGGAAAGGCCTTTCCGAGGGAGTTCACACTGTTCATCTCTTTGAGGCTACGGCCTGAGGTAAGTAGATTTTTCTAATATCTTTTTAGGGTTAGGTTCACTGCAAAGAGCATGTAATCACTATAGTTCACTACTTTGCGATAAAAAAAAATTACAATAAAATGACACTGTTTCCCATCGTAGGTTTTCATAACTCGATGGCGTACAGTGCCACAAACTTTGCTGTGCCGGTGGCCAAAATGTGAAACTAGCGTGTTTTTTTTAATGTCATTTTGCTGTCAAGTTGATGTCCAACCATAGCGCTGCTAGCGGCTGAAGTTCTTAGAAGTCAGGACCGGTTAAATTGTTACAAAAAAAAGAAAACCGTACGTAGCGCCGCTGTCACCGTAACAGAAAAGGTTGTGGCACTGTAACTTTTTTGACAAAAGTAATAAGATCTTTTGAAAGGAGTTTTAACAATAGAGGGCTCGCGTCCAACATTTTCATAGAAAGCTCGCGCGGGGGACATATGCCACCCATAAATATTTTTTTGGAATTTTTCTTACCACTTTAATTTGATGAAAGCAAATAATTATAAACAAGAGTAACGGGACTCAACGCGACATTTATTATGAAGTACATATTATTATGTACTTACAGCTTGACGTTTCGGCTGTGTTGCTACAGCCGTGGTCACAAGCAGACTCAAAAAAAAGCAAATAAGTTATAATATGACCAATCAACTTTATTTATTATTAAATACTTTAACAAAACTACATAGTTGCTTAAGTTGAATTGAACTACATATAAGCAAAAATCAAACTCTTGCAAAAATTAACATAATTGTACTTATTGTGATTAAACAGTTAATTTTTTTTTGTTAGTTAAATTAACAAAAGGCCAACAGTTTTACAGTTGCTTTTATTTTAAAGAAACCAAAGCAAAAAAACATCTATTTATAGAACCGTATTTTTGTAAAAGTAAGTATTAATGAAGGTAAAAATAAAATACTTGTAGTTGCAGTAGTTTGCGATTTTTTTCTTAATTGTTGTAATACGTCGAAATATTCTTTGTAATTCATTTTCATCGATAATTCATTGCCTGTAAGGTTATCGTTTTTTGTTGAAATAAATTTTTATTTATTTATTTATTTATTATATTCAATTCCCTCAAAAGGTTTCACCGAACCAAAATGCGAATACTTTTTTATCAGCCTTCGTATGAAAAGAGTGAAAGCGGTTTTAAGAAATGAATAAAGTTTTATAAGCGAGTAAAAAGCTAAATTTTAAATTTCATTGCAAAGTTAACGTAAATCTATTTTGAGCGAAACAATGTTCACTTCGGGTATTAAAATATCACTTTTAGCTCAAGCACATTCAATATAAAACTGAATAAAAAGCAATTAATTTTGAAAGCTTTTAGAACTGACGTGCTTCATGTACTATATTGGATACAATAGGACCAACACAAATAAAATGTATGCTTCAAATTCTTTTGGATAAATCTAATTCCGTCAACAATTTAATGGAATTTTTAAATTGCATCTTACTTTTCTGTTTAACTTCATCTATATTTATTTCGAGATTTTAAATTATTTTTATGCATTCAAAATGCAATTTTGTAAGTATTGGAAAAATGTGCAAAAAATGTAGCCTGAAAGCTTCTTATAGGGCTCGTGGTTTTTTACTATCACATTTTTCCTATATATTTATTTCGTTAAATTTAGAATTCGACATTGAGGATTTTAATGTTTATACTTTTATGTATTACTAGCTTTCCGCCCGCGGCTTCGCCCGCGTGGACTACACGACGTTATCCCGCCGGAATGTGACATTTTTTCGGGATAAAAAGTAGCCTATGTTCCTCTCCAGGCTACAAAGTATCTGTGTTCCAAATTTCAGCCAAATCCGTTCAGCCGTTTTGGCGTGATTGAGTAACAAACATCCAAACATCCAAACATCTAAACTTTCACATTTATAATATTAGTAGGATAATTATTTTTATTTTTTGTTAACAGTCATTCTAACTTTTGACAATCAAATAAGTATGATTGAAAGATTATTATCAGCTACGTGAAAACGAGAGTGAACGTTTGTTTTCTATCATAATTTATTAAACACTAAAGGGGCCCACAGACAAAAGGTCGATCGATCGATCGACTCGATCAAATAAGACGCCTGGCATTCGGTTTTTGTAAATCATAAATCATAAATCATTTATTCATGTTGAAACATGGTAAATACAGTTATTGTTATCAAAAAATGTCCAGCATATTTCGCCTTTATTAATGGCATGTGAATATAAAAATTAAAAGTTATTACATAATCTATTACATTTATATTTTCGTCAATCTTATAAAATCTATGTTCAGTTAAAAATTTTGTCAATCTAGATTTGAATATATTTAATGTCTGCGATTCTAATATGTCACGCGGTAAATTATTATAAATCTTAAAAGTCATAAAAAGACAGCTTTTTATATAGAGTGTTGTTTTTGGAGCATGTGACAAGACCAATCTATTACAATTTCTATTTGAACGTGGGAAGATTTGTTTTGCAGTACTGAAAAGATACATGTGACGTCTTACAAAAGTCCCTTGTATGTAAAACTGTAAGTATGTTGCAGATTGCGGCCAATGGACATGCCGTTGCCTGCAGGTGGACTGATAGTCTGTGGGGCCCTTAAAGCTTAGACCAAACAGATGCAGCCAAGCGTCTGCGAAGCAAGAGTGTCAGTTGCGCGGCTGTCACCGACGCGGAGTTTTCGCACTGTGGTCGCTAGTTGTATGAGATAAGGCCTGCGCAGACGAGGGATTTCTGTCCGCCGAAATAACCTAAATGTTATATCTTTCACCGCGAATTCAAAGTATAGCGACGGACCTTCAGGTCTAGCGAGGAATCAGAGGGCCTACTCTGAAACGCAAAAACCGAAACTTCGTTATACCCGTCCCTCTCACTCCCCAGTTGTGACAGAGTCGAGTGAAAGGGACGGGGCTAACCGAAGTTTCGGATTAGCCTTTCAGAGTACAGCTCCAGGAGTCGACAGCTTCATGGGCAGAATAACCTTAGTTTTCGTTGAATTCGCTGTGACTTTTAGGTTACGTCGGCAAACAAGAGTCACTCGTCTGCGCAGGTCTTTAAAGTGATAGCATCCACCGCGCCGTGCGACTGACGCACGAGCGCCTTTATCGCGTTACTCCCGCTTCGAAGACACGTGGTTCCACTTGTCTAGTTTTAAACTCTAAACGCAAGCCATTTAGTATTTCTCTTATGTCTTTCAGTTATTTTGACCTTTTGATTGTTCAATTAACGTGTACTCACAGAATCTCTTTTTGACCCAGAGTGGAGGCTACGGGCAAGGCACCCTGTTCTCACTCAGATCGAGGCGTAGAACTGGTTCCTTCCTGTCCCTGGAGCTGGCTGGAAGAGGGGCCGCCAGACTGGTCCACGCCGGGGCTGGTTCATCGAGATCTATATACCTGGCAGTCCCACTGTATGACTTCCGATGGCATCACATTGCTATCAGGTAAGATGGCAAATAATTTTATTTTCCTCTGTAGTTGGTCTTGTTTCTGGAGCTGGTAGAAGAGGGGCCGCTACGCTGGTTCCTGCCAGAGCTGGTTCATCGAGATCCATTTACCTGACAGTCCCACTGTAGGACTTTAGGACTTCTGTTGGCATCACATTGCTATTAAGTTGATCGTAAATAATTCATTTTCTTTTGTAGTTAGTTTTCTTTGAAAGTCATTTTACTATGGAGCTGGCAGAAAGAGGGGGAGCTAGGCTGGTCTACGCCGGGGCTGGTTCTTGGAGATCTATATACCTGGCAGTCCTACTGTATGACTTCCGATGGCATCACATCGCTATTAGGTAAGATCGCAAATACTTCTTTATCATTTGTATTTGGTCGTGTCTTTCAACGTCTTCCTAATTTAGAGCTGGCTGAAAGAGGGGCAACTACGCTGGTCCATGCTAAGGCTGGTTCCTCGAGATCTATATACCTGGCAGTTCCACTGTATGACTTCCGATGGCATCACATTGCTATCAGGTAAGACCGCAAATAATTTATTTTCCTCTGTAGTTGGTCTTGTCTCTGGAGCTGGCAGAAAGACGGGCTGGTCCATGCCAGGGTTGGTTCCTCGAGATCTATATACCTAGCAGTCCCACTGTATGACTTCCGATGGCATCACATCGCTATTAGGTAAGATCCGAAATACTTCTTTATCATATTTTGTAGTTGGTCGTATCCGAAATACTTCTTTATCATATTTTGTAGTTGGTCGTGTCTTACAACGTCTTCCTAGTTTGGAGCTGGCAAAAAGAGGGGCAGCTACGCCGGTCCACGCCGGGGCTGATTCCTCGAGACCTATATACCTGGCAGTTCCACTTTATGACTTCCGATGGCATCACATTGCTATTAGGTAAGATCGCAAATACTTCTTTATCATTTTTAGTTAGTCTTGTCTTTTAAAGTCTTTCTAAGCTGGAGCTGGCAGAAAGAGGGTCAGCCAAGCTGGTCCATGCTGAGGCATATAATAAAGCGACAAGGAATCGTCTTGTCTTTCAGTCTTTCTGTCCCTTGTACTAGGCAGGACCGGTAGCCAGGCTGCGGCTTGATTGCTTCTCAAGATCTATTTACCTTGCCGTCTCATTGTACGCATTTCGTTAGCATCACATTGCTATTAGGTAAGTTAAGAAAATGTGATTCATCTTTTATTCGTTTATTCGATCAGAATGGCATCATGGGAATCGGATTAGAATGGGAACCCGCCTGCATACATTCACAATAATCATCATCATCATGTCAGCCGAACGACGCCCACTGCTGGGCATTCACAATCATTTGGAAACAAATACCTATAGACAAAGACAAAGCGTAAAAATTTGAATTTGATTCGTTTCGAATCGATTCCGTTGTCGAATGGTTTTGATTGAGGGGCCTGGTATGATGCATTGCATTAAAAAAAGGGGGCTGGGATGCATGTAAAATGCATTTTCGGTCATATCTTTATGACAGACTGAGTGCAAACATATAATTTTTATCAGTATAAACAAACATTTCTAAGTGCTCCGCCTATTATAAAAAGAAAATAATAAAATGCTCTTTACTATCACAAGAGTACCTACGTATCATTAGATTTCACTAGTTTGAAATAGAATATCAGGTCAAAGGCAGTAGATCAGTGCTAGATAACCTAACAACCTGTAATATAGTGCCCGTTTGCACAGAAAATTCTATCCTATCGCAAAGTAAACGAAACGAGCGATCTCGATCGAGCAAGAAAAATTCGAGGTATTCAAGGAGTCTTTAATAATATACTGCTTCAGAATTGAGTTGGCTATCTGGTGTAGAAGATACTGATATAATAGGTCTTTACCTATGAAATTGCCGTTTTGTATGGAGATTTCTGTAATTATTTTTTTTCCATACTAACGTTTTTGTTATTATTTAACGACTAATATTATGTAAATTTACAAAATTTTACACAAGTATTTATGGACATTTTAACTACTAATGACACATTCGTTAAGAGAAAAAAATTTTTTTTTTACTAAGGTACAACTAATAAAGTACGAAATTCTGGAAACAAAAATAGTCGTAACTTTCGGAATAAGTTTTTTCTATGTAAATAATCAAATATCGTGGTTATTAAATTATCAAAAGTTGCTCGATACGGTCTTAATGTAACGCAATATTAAAGAAATTATATATTTCTAATATTATAAAAGTTGTTAAGTTATATGTACAAAAGAAAAAAACGGCAATTTCATATGTAAAGACCTATTAGATACATATTATGGAATACTTGCTTTCCGTTTGCGGCTTTACCTGCGTGAAACGATGTTTTCCCGTAGGAATAATATATTTTCTCGGGGTAAATATTAGCTTCTATGCTATTCTATAGCTGAATCAAATAATATCAAATAATTGTGCCAAATTTCATCAAGATCCGTATAGCCGTGTTGCCGTAATTGCGTAACAAACATCAAAACTTTCACATATTATTATTAAAGGTGTTATCTATGAAGTTACAAAACAAAAGTTTTGACGACCAATTTGGCGCAGGGGTAGGCTACCCACCTTCTGCGCCAGTGGTCTCGGGTTCGATTCCCGAACAAGACAAATATTTGTGTGCATGAACATGTCTATTTGTCTTGGTCTGGGTGTTTTCTATGTATATTAAGTATGTATTTACAAACAAAAAGTATTTAAGTATATATTTATCCGTTATCAAGTTTTCCATGATACAATTTCGTAATGAAAACAAAATGGGCTTAGATAATTGGTGTGAATGTAAGAAGTTATTTATTATTATTCCCTTTATTACATTTTAAATACTTACAAAGTTATATTTCTAAACATTAAATTTTTACAATGTATAACACTAAAAAATATAACATTTAAAAATACAAAAATGCAGTTCCCCAACGGCAGCAAGATCAAGGTCCCGGCTACCGATGGTTAAGGATCCAGAGACAGGAACCTTCTCACTATACGGGCCGTGTCCAGAAGTACTGCCTTCTGCATCTGACTCCCGATCCATCCACCTAACGCAAGCCTCTTAAGGTGTTTATCGAGGCTCTTGGCTATCAGACCATGGGCAGATATGACTATCGGAACAATAATTGCTGAATCAATGTCCCACATGTCAACAATCTCGTGAGCTAAATCAAGATATTTGTTTTCTTTATCTTTTTCAGCTTTCACAAGGTTGTCGTCATGGGGAACAGTGACATCAACAATTATCGCGCGGCGTTCGTGTCGATCTATCAATACAATATCAGGCTTATTAGCTACAATAGTCCTGTCTGTAATGATAGATCGATCCCAATACAATGTGGCATGGCTATTTTCAAGGACCTGTTCTGGTGCATACCTGTAGTACGGCACCTCGGATGCCACAAGACTATGTTTCAGAGCAAGTTGTTGGTGTATTATCCTGGCCACTTGGTTATGTCTATGCAAATACTCGCCGTTTGCGAGACGAGAACAACCGGAGATTATATGCCTAAGGGATTCACCAGGACGATGACACGCTCGGCAAATATCCACTGTGCCATCCCTTAGGATATACTTTCGGTAGTTATTCGTCATCACAACCTCATCCATAATTGCACAGACAAAACCTTCGGTTTCACCAAAAAGGTCACCGAAACGGAGCCAGGATACTGAGGCTAATAAATCTACGTCGGGCCCATGGAGAGCCCGGTAGAATCTGCCATGTAACTCCTTGCTTTGCCACACAGTGCTGCGGTCGGAAGTACTAAGTACTACAGGTTTGCGCCAGTTTTCTTTTGCTAAAAATAGAGGAGTCAGTCCATTGTCAACAGCAACTACATCTCTATGAGATCCCATATCGACTTGGAGAAAATACTCCCTAAGATTAAAAGTGTAAAAGTATGTATTTATCCGTTATCTAGTTTCCATAACACAGTTTCTTAATGAAAACTAGTTTTGAGCTATACAGGGCGTCCCAAAACTATGTCACAAGAAGGGAAAGTAACTTAAATACTGAAGATATAAAATTTTACTCAAAGGAGACTTCATTTTTATTTTGAAAAGAAAACGAACTGCATTCAAGGAATTTTTTATAATCGCCTGTCTGAACTGGGAATCAAACTCGCTGAATTTATAAAAAATATATCTCTAATTGTATTGTACCGATCGTAAGGGTCGATTATACCTAAGCATTTCTTCTAAGTAACATAGCATCTTACTATATACTATGTCAAGGAAGACTACGAAATTTAACATTTAATGTTGAATAACAAGTTTGTGCAGCGTTATGAATAGCCTTTTCTGCGACTGTCGTGCTCAAAACTTTAACATTTCAATGTATTACTAGTGAGCTAAGATTGGAGCAATTATACATAATTTCCCTATCATAAGTGTTTGATAAAGTTATAATGTGTTAAATAACACCAGCTCGATTGGTTTAAAAATGTTTGAATATTTTGGTGTGGTTTATTCCACTTTTGTGGCATAGTCGTGGGACGCCCCCAGGTGGTATAGACCGCACCAAATACTGTAGATAGATTAAAAAAAAAGACTTTATTTTTATTTAAATAACAATACGAACTGCATTCAAAGATTTTTTTTTATATTAGCATGTCCAAACTAAGAATCGAACGCGCACTAAATTATTCAAACTTTTTTAAACCAATCGAGATGGTGATACTTATCACATTATCAAAGACTTATGGTAGGGAAATTAGGTATAATTTGCTCCAATCATGACATAGTCTTCACTCATTAGTAATACATTTAAATTTTAAAGTATTGAGCACGACAGTCACAGAAAAGGCTACCCATAACGCTGCACAAACTTACTATTCAACATAAAATTTAAAATTTCGTAGTCTTCCTTTTATTTAAGACGCTATGTTACCTACTTTGAAGAAATGCTTAGGTATAATCGAGCCTTTCGATCGGTATAATAAAATTAAAGAAATATTTTTTTTTACATTCAGCGGGTTCGATTCCTAGTTCAGACAGGTGATTATTCAAAATTCTTTGAATGCAGTTCATTTTCTTTTTAAATTAAAAATAAAATCTCCATTCAGTAAAATTGTATATCTTCAGTATTTAAGGTACTTTCCCTTCATGTGGCATAGTTTTGGGACGCCCTGTATAATTGGTGTGATTGTAAGAAATTCATTTTTTAATTTATTATTTTTAATATAATAAGTAAGAATTAAATGAGAGTAAGACAAAACGACGACGACCGATTTGGCGCAGGGGTAGTCTACCCACTTTCTGCGCCAGTGGTCTCGGGTTCGGGACAAGACAAATATTTGTGTGCATGAACATGTCTATTTGTCTTGGTCTGGGTGTTTACTATGTATATTAAGTATGTATTTACAAACAAAATATATTTAAGTATATATTTATCCGTTATCAAATTTTCCATGATACAGTTTCGTAATGAAATTTAAATGGGCTTAGATAATTGGTGTGAATGTAAGAAGTTATTTATTTATAATATAATGCAGTGGAGTGTAAAGATGGCATGATTATAATTTACGTTTATTCATTTTATTCATTTATATTCCATAAAACAATCCATAAATTGTGTTGGAAACTATACAATAATAAAAATTTTAAGTCAAAATAAATCATTACAAGAAAAAATACAAAAATTAATTAAATTAAAATTATTATCCATTGAATTCAATTTGATTACATTTAAAAAACATTGATACAATATGTCACTCTATAGAATAAAAACACACATTGTGTTGGAAATAATTATCAATACTTAATAAAGATTAAAGATCAAATTAAACACACACTAAAAACACAAAAATTAAATAAATTAAAATTTTTCAATTGAATTCAAAATTTATATTAGATTACTTATATTAAAATATATATATACTTACTAAATTTAATGTCAATTTATGCAAATTACTTGTTTAAATACTTTATTTGGATGCCTTAACATAGTCATCTACGGAATAAAAATTATTTTCAAGGAGATAAGATCTCAATCTACTTTTGAAAATATTAACATTTGGCACATTCTTTAGATTGTTTGGTAGATTATTAAATAATCTCACTGACTGGTACCTATAGCGCTATGTTTAACTATTTCCAATCTCGGATGTACCAAATTTGCAATATCTTTTCTTCTACTTTCATACCGCTTTGAACTTTCTTCAGGAGTTTCAAATTTAACTAAATTCTTAACAAGATCCGTGAGAAGTATTAATATATAAAGACAAGGTACAGTTAGAATTCCTAGTTTTTCAAAATGTTCCCGGCATGACTCCCTCTGACTTATTCGCATCATTATCCTTATTGCCCTTTTTTGTATTATAAACGCCTTATTTATGTTGAATGCGTAGCTAGAACCCCAGAATTTTATACTGTATCTCAGACGAGATTCAATTAGAGCATAGTAGACCATTTTTAATTGCTTAATGGTTAGTTCTTCTCTTAAGCTCCGCAATGCAAAGCATGATGAGGAGATCTTTCCTTCAACATGATTTACTTCTTCTCTCCAATTGAGAAGCGAGTCTATGTGGATGCCCAAAAATTTTACTTTATCCACAACTGAGATGCTTTGACTATTTAATTTTACTTCCAAGGTCTCACTAGCCCTTGACGTTGTTTTAAACAGAATCGCTTTCGTTTTTGAAGCATTGATTTTTAGGTTGTTTGCTTCGAACCATTGGGAAAAGGCACTTAATGCACTATTTAATTTATTATTAAGGTCAAAAATGTTCTGTGCATTTACTATTGCATTGGTATCATCTGCAAAACCTACTACTTCAATGTCTGGTATGGCTTTGTACATAAACGGGATTAAATCGTTTATGAAAAGTAGAAACAAAATCGGACCCAAAATAGAACCTTGAGGTACTCCTCTCTGAATTTTGCATAGTTGCGATTTAAATACCTTTTCCTGATTGTTCGTCGACGACGTGAATCTAGTCTATATCTTTTTCATGGTAGCAGATCAAACACGATAGAATATGGTGATGAAATTAATGTAATATCTAAGTACGGTCGCCAGCACGTCGGGTTATTACAAAATGTCAAAACTTATAAATTGCAATTGAACTCTATCTGTTGGCCATAAGGTTGGATTTTATTTAAAGAAATTTGACAGTTTGTAACCTGACGTGCTGGCGACTGTACATACGTATAGTAACCCTATGCAGGAAAATTAATAACTTTATTTACTATAAATAAAACACTTTCAAGGATTTTTTCACGCAATTTATTTAAGAACTTGGTTAAATTTTTAGTTTTTTTTTAAATTGGTTTTTTGGTTTATCCGACGTTTCGGCACCTTTTCAGGATGTTTTATTGTGTTTTATTTACATGAACAGTTCGCGCAGAAATCTAAGATGTGTTTAACTTTATTAACTACATTTACTTACTAAGTCTAGTCTAGCAATTTTACGATATTGCTAAGTAAAAAAAAAAATGGTTAATCTTTAAAAATCTCTACCGTCAATCACAATCTTGTGAATAAAAATCGTTACCTATAAAATAAATCCTTCATATAAGTCTATTCCTCAGATCATATAAAATATACTAGGTGTTTATTCAATACAAAAATTACGAATTTCTCTTACATTTTCAAATACAAATTTTCTTGTATTCACGAAGTACCTAGCACTCGAATTGAGTACATTTACGATATTCATTTACTGAGTCTACATTGGTATTATTGAAACGCGTTTCTTTCATACTCGACTGTTAGAATCACTCCAATATATTTTTCTTATAATGTCACTCTTATTTTGTCAATAAACATATTGTTATATGTTTTCTTAGCACGTGTAGCATTATTTTTAAATAACTAGCTATCCGCCCGCGGCTTTGCCCGCGTGGACTACACGACGTTATCCCGCGGGAAGGTGATATTTTCCGAGATAAAAAGTAGCCTATGTTCTTCTCCAGGCTACAAAGTATCTGTGTCCCAAATTTCAGCCAAATCCGTTCAGCCGTTTTGGCGTGATTGAGTAACAAACATTCAAACATCTAAACATCCAAACATCTAAACTTTCACATTTATAATATTAGTAGGATAGTAGAATAAATAAATATTGAACACCATCACAAAGATTGTTCCAATAAGTACCAAACTTTAGTATATTGAGCATTAGGTACCACAGTCTACTTACTAGTACTATGGAAGTTGGAAACAACGGCGGGTGTTACCACATACACTCAGAACATCCAGAGGTTAGAGTTTAATAGTTCATTTTTAATATTTACCCAACCGGGAATCGAACCTGGGACCTAGAGATAGCGGCACCTTGAAAACCTGAGGGTACATCACTCGGCCACGGAGGTCGTCTCTAACTAAATTATTCTCGTTGAAACAAAATTACAAAAGGGATTTTCGTTAACGGACCAAATTGATGTTTCTATGACTTTTTTTAAAACTTAACAAAGTTTTTTCATATATTTTAATAAAAATGCTTGTGCTAAATTACATCACATATTTGATGAAAGTTAAAAAACCTTTGAGCAAAGAAAATATTATTTTATATTCGATTGAATCAGGCTTCATTTGGTGGAAGATCCTACCCATTGTGAAAAAAGAAAAAAAAGGAGAAATATACTTAAATATATTTATTTATTCACAATTGTTCAATTTTAATTTTAGTCCTGACTGAAAAGTATTTTTTTAGTCACGACTAAAATCAAATAAAAAACTTTTGAAGAAAAAAAGACGAGGGATTTTATTATTTCCTCTGTAATGTATTGTCTAAAAACAACTGGTTGGTCTAAAAACAAATGCATGTTATAATAATTTAAAAAAAAGTTTTAGTAAAAAATAAAAATATACTTAATTAACTCCTCACATAACGACCTAAGGAAACAGGGCAAGGTTGTATTCTAAACCACTTTGCTAGATTAAGTCATTAGCCGGTAACATACAACGTTAATCCGGTCGTAATGACAGTCATTTTACTACCGACTGCAAATTACAAAATGAACTAGGGATCACTCTCGTCTTTGTTTTTGTGGAATGTGTTTCCGAATGTTGTGACATTTAAGTTCTGGGTGCCTACCATCAACTCTTATTGCGGTTTTGTTTAGGACCTAAACTGATCTGCTTCGCTTATTCGTACCACGACAGCTTAATGTCAATGACAGCGATTCAGTGATCATTCAATGACATTTCACAGCCGCTAAGCTGTCAAGAACTCTTATTTGACTTATAACCCGGTAGATTTAACATGACACCTGCATGTTATACCCGTCCCTCTCACTCTCTGGGCATGACAGAATCGAGTGAAAGAGACGGGTAGAAGAAATAAGGACACAAATCGTTCGGTCATTCACATTTAGCAATTCATTTGCGATCCAGTTTTTAGAAGGTCATAGTACGAAAGAAAGCAATTCATTTTAGGAACCTATTCTGCATCGCGCTATTTTTGAATCGCTGTCTTAAAGTTGATGGTAGGCACCCTGTACTCCCTAGCATAAAAAACTATCGGACGGTAATATGGTCAAGGAGATTCTACAAGGAAACTGGAGTTTTCAGCCTGAATAAAAAAGTGTACCCAGCAAATTTGACGTTTATCTACTGGCTGTCTGTTGTCTCATATGACCATAAGTTTTGTTTCAAAGTGTAGGTGAGACGGAAGACAGCCACAGTCTACAAAAAAGTGTTAGTACTACTATCTCCAGTTACCTCAGTATTTAGTCTGAGCTCTTTGGTAATGGTAATCGAATACTACCATTTACCATTAACGACGAATGGAAAT
The DNA here is from genome assembly GCA_949710035.1 of Crambus lathoniellus. NCBI lineage: Eukaryota > Metazoa > Arthropoda > Insecta > Lepidoptera > Crambidae > Crambus > Crambus lathoniellus. The sequence goes on along the minus strand of OX453310.1, from coordinate 5,178,167 downwards.
TAAAAAAAATACAACCCTTCGAGTTTCTTGCCGGTTCTTCTCCAAGGTCTCCCGCTGTAGGGTTTGCGAACCGATGGCGCAGCTTCTATGTCGTTCACAAGTATTGTAAATAACAATCTAAATTGAATAAACAAATTTGACTCTTGACTCTTAAATAGTAAACTATATCGTCCTTCAAAATCTGTCAAAGTGCTGCTGACAATTATGTAATGAATTTCAGTTCCTTTTACGACCGAAAGAGGTGCTGCTCGGTTTCCATACAAAATATTACGATCACGATAACGGTTACCATGACGATAGTATTTCGTGCTAGGGCCATGGAATGCTGACGAAAAATGTTACGAAAACTTTGGACATTGATATTTTATGTATACTCTAACAGGCAAGCAGTAGTACTCTCAGCACTAAAAACTGTCCTTATGGTAATCGAATAGTAAACTATACCGTCCTTCAAAAGCTGCCAAAGTGCTGCTGTCAAATATGTATTGAAATTTCAGTTCCTTATACGACTGAAAGAGGCGCTGCTTTGGTTTCCATATAAAATAATACGCGAAAGATAACCATTAGGAAAACTAGTGTTTTTCATGTTAAGAGGTACTGATCTTCAATGGTGTAAAAGATGATAGCGTAAAAGTTACCAGATTGACTACGCGCCATACAACTTGGTGCGTGTCAATATCTAGAACTAAAATTATGACATGGGAATAGGGCTTATTTTTCCAACCGACCACGACGATCAGTGCCCTCTGTCAAATGCCAAGTTATGTGGCGCGAAATCTACAACGTTTTCTTCATAACAACGATTAAACAAAGTGTACATACCCCAAGCACTTTTGCTTTGCTTCATATACTTACTCTTTTCATAGGGCTATATTCCATTGGATGACGCTAGCGGTTAACGCCAGTCAAACCCCAGTCAGAGCATATTCCAATGGAATAAATAAATAAATATTTTCTTACAACCACACCCATTAACTAGGCCCATAGTAAATTTCTTAGGAAACTGGGTCTTCGTGAACTTGATAACAGATAAATATATACTTAAATACGTTTTTGTTTGTAAATACATACTTATTATACATAGAAAAGACCCAGACCAAGACAAATATACATGTTCATGCATACAAATATTTGTCTTTTTCAGGAATCGAACCCGAGATCGCTGGCGCAGAAGGCAGGTAGTTTACGCCTGCGCCAAATCGGTCGTCAAATAGAGCTCATATTCCTTGCCAATTTTGAATACTTTTAATAAGATTTTAAATTATTTTTATGCATTTACAATGCAATTTTTGTAAGTATAGGAAAAATGTGATAGTAAAAACCACGAGCCCTATAAGTAGCTTATAAGTAGCAGTATCCCGCCTGAAAGCTACTTATAGGGCTCGTGGTTTTTTACTATCACATTTTTCCTATACTTTTAATAAACAACGTTTAACACTAAAATTTTTTTTTACTAGTGTCCACGATGACAACACAGTGCGGGCATACGTGGACTGCCGTTGGCTCAGAACTGATGTCCTAGAAAAAGATGCGTTGGACACACCAAGAGACGCCGATCTCATTATAGGGTATCTGTTCTCGGTAAGTGGATATGAAATCATACCTAGGTCAACCGTGAAAGGGATCCCGCCAAATATTTACAAAGGATTCTTAAATTATGTTCGCTATTTGCACTGCGTTCTAATGTTTTCTTGGGACTGTGTGTTTTGAAAGGATTTTTTATGTGTGCATAGCATTATAGCGCTTGTACGCTTTTAAAACAGTGTACTAGTGATTTGGAAAGATTAAAAATTATAACGAGATTTTTTTTTTATGTTTTATAAAACTATGGCTTTCGTTTTTTGATTGAATTCAAATCATTCTCAGTATCGAATTCTTGAACAACTTTTTTTCAGTAAATATTTTTCCTTCCTTTCACTTATTTCAATGCGAGAATGAACTTGCGTACAATATCAAAGAGGAAATTTCCTAAGTAATCAAGTATTCAAGGCGGAACAGGAAGATAAAACAACGCCATTTATACACCAAAAGTGAATGTAAATGTGAAATTTAGGATAAAACAGTAAAACCAATTGCAAATAATCCATTCGCGCAAATTGATTCTCACAGCTTTGTTTGTAAATCTTTCAAAGAATACTTATTTTTTCTAATATCTTGTTAGAAGAAAATTACTGATTGACCACATTTCTTCAAACTTATATTTTTTGAATGCTCAAGTCCTTCTCTTACTTCGCTCCTGTCTCAAATCAAGTACCTAGTTAGAACTTTTAAAAAAAAGTGCCGTGTTTTCCACTATCTTTAGAAATGTTTATTGTGCGAGCGAGACAATTGTAAAGAGTGAAATGGCTCTTAATCGCGCACTAGTGTTATTAGTTGGTAATGGGAATCAACGTCGGGGTATTACCAGGAATTGAACCCAGGACCTAAAAATAGCGACCCCTTGAAAATCGGTTCAAACGCCGCACTTGACCGTTGAAGTTGTCAAATGAAAATGATTCATTATTTTCTCTATTCACAGGGTGATCTCGAACAACTAGTGCTTGTCCCAAGAGCAGACCAAGCGCAGAACCAGTGCTCAAGCCAAGTCACCGGACTACTCACACCGTACGTAACACTACACGACTCGTAATCGTTATGAAAGCGGGAGAAATACATCAAATTCTACTCTTTTATATCAAGGGAAACTTTATTAGGTACAACGTAAGCCAGAGTGGATAAAAGTGTAAGAAATTTGTAGATAAAAAGACAATAGAAGATCGATTTATAAGTATGTGCCAATTCACCATTTTTAACTAAATGAGCAGTGTAGTGTTTTATCCATAACATAATTATAAATCCTTATATCGTTTGACTGGAACTTTGCAATGTATAATTCGGTAGCAAGTCTTGCAAATTTTATTCATTAAACTGGTTGCGATTTTCTTTTCTTTTTCGTCAATGTGGCTCTAAATCAATAATAAATATAACTAAAGTTTAATAAACATGGCGTTCAGATTTTCATTCTAATCCACTCTGGTTGCAAATTGTTAAGGCGAAAAGAAAAACGGTTTGAGATCAAGACCCAAGCTATATTGGTTTAGCCTAACTTGCATAGTTGGTATATTTTTTCATACTGTGTGCTTAGCTTACGGTCTGCATACTAAGCTAAACTAAGCTTAGCTTTTTATCTTAAGCCGGCTGGTAAAGTATGAACAAAAACAATATGAAACAGCGATGACTCTCGCAGTACCTACATTTACTTAGTGCTCTCCTAATAATATTTTTTGTCTAAAAATTGAAAATTAATTGTGAAAAATTAAAAATTATATGTAGCTTACTTCCGCAAAAAACACAACATGCAAGATACACCGCCTGCCTGCCCGCAAAAGATTGCACATGCACACCACGAAAATATCGGTGCACAATAGCTGCATTTATTAAGACAGTAACACACCTTGCGCCTTCACTAATTAGACTACTCTACACGTGTTTCGCCCCAACCGGGGTATCCTCAGGAGTTAGATTGTGCGAAAACGAGCACCGAATTTTCAGTTGGATTTCGGAAGTTTGCGGAAGTAAGCTACAAATTTTTCTTTTTTCACAATTGCTAGGGACTTCCGCCAGGTGACGCCTGATTCAATAAAATAATTAACAGTTAATGTTTCGTTTTCAGAATAAGTCAATAGTGTCTGTAACATAAATAAATAGATGAATAATGTATAAAGTAGGACCAGATAAGTGTGTATACTGGTTTCCAATATGCTGTTATGTTAAGCGATTACTTAAGTATGAAGTTAGGTGAATGAAGTGTACTTTGTATTTAATTATAGGTTTTTCTTTGTGCCAACCCAGATTAATGTTGAGTGTTACTGGATAAATTTCCTTTTGTGTTAATTCTTTCAGAGGTTGGTAGGTAAAATAAAACTGTTACATCATACAATAATAATTTATGATCTCATAGAATAAAATGTTAAATATTATATATGCAACTACTAATACACAAATTAAGGCTGGATTTCACCAAACTTTTATTCCAAGAATAACGCTTACTCTCCGATAGTTATGTCAAAACCCCATACTTATTTGACATTAGTATCCTTGAGTAAGCGTAATTCTTGGAATTAAAGTTTAGTGAAGTTCAGCCAGTCGAATATTGGCATCCCTAGATTCAGGCTGTCAGTCATTGCCTAGTTTGGGGATCAGTGTTGAAATTTCTTAAAATATTACCTATGTCATTTAAAATCTTGTTAAGTTATCTAACCATGTAACATCTATCTTCAGTTACTTGTATAAAAATACTTGTTTTAATAATTAATCATCATCATCAGCCATCCCACGCTCACTGCTGGGCATAGGCCTCCCCCAAGAATGTCCACAGTGATCGGTCCAGAGCTGCCCGCATTTATTAAATAAATTAATAAAATACTTTTTGTATTACTGTAACCCTTGTGTGAAAATCTAAGCACCGTATTATTTTGAAACAGTTTTATTATGAACGAAATAAAGCAAAAAAGTGAAGCAGTGGTAGAGAATGCAATTTGAAGCTCTGTAATAAATAAATAAATAAATAAATAAATAACTTCTTACAATCACACCAATTATCTAAGCCCATGTTAATTTCATTAAGAAACTGTATCATGGAAAACTTGATAACGGATAAATATATACTTAGATACTTTTTGTTTGTAAATACATACTTAATATACATAGTTAACACCCAGACCAAGACAAATAGACATGTTCATGCACACAAATATTTGTCTTGTTCGGGAATCGAACCCGAGACCACTGGCGCAGAAGGTGGGTAGCCTACCCCTGCGCCAAATCGGTCGTCGGTAATAAACTTCAATATTAAAAACTTACTCAACAGAACATTCCGATGAGATAAATTGCTTTCATTGTAAGTAGTTTAATATTAAAGACTTTAAATAATTACCTATGTAATACACAGTTACACAATAATAAATGTTGACTGTTCAACAGCGAATGATTTTCATAGCAAAGGTTAATGATTATGGTTATGCTTTCCACTGTTTAAAACATTACATATTAATTATTTTAATTGTAAATTACATGTTTTCTAGCAAATATTTTATTAATTTCTTGTTAATGTTTTTATCTTAGTTACTTTATTATTGACTGGACAAACGTAAATAAAATAATAAAATTAAATAGATAAGTAAATAATTCAAAAATAGTTTTGGTATGACATAACTGGCCTAAATTTTAAAAGAACCTAATGTATTATTCCGTAATTATTAATATAACAATATTTATTTCATTTCAGTCAGACGTTTACGTCAAATAGTTTTGTATGACTGCGTATGTATGGCTATTAAATATGTAAATAACTTAAATGATTGTTTAGATAAATGAGTTATAGGTCCTTTTAATGCATTTAAAAATTGAGGATAATTAATTACTCGTAATATTATTTTCATCCACTCATTACTTTTCAACAAGTTTTTATGTGATGAAGAAACGTAATGACTAATTTCTTCTAAAATGTATATTTATGTTCTAGACATTTTTTGGAAAAGTCTTTATGTGTTTGTTATACGAGTAGATGAACATTGCGATGTGAAACAAAACAATTTTAAAATTGTATAAAGTATTAATTACGTGGTTACCGCTATAAAAACACTTTTCTTCGTGATGATTTTGTTTTCCTTAGTCCAAAATAATAACTATAGATGGTGTTTAATTTCATATATTTATGTAGTATTAAAAATAAAAGAACTGTTTATATTTCTCTTGACAAGTTAATAAAGGAAATTACTTGTAGTATTCGTTTTGTTTCGAAACCTTTCCTATTTTTTTCCAGGTTGACAAACACAACATTGACAAAACTATGTCTCTAGTCGTATTCGCCGATAGACTGGCTGGCTAAATATAAATAATAATTTATGATAAATATCTCAGAATACGACGCGCATTGATCTGATTCTGAAATAATATTTAGAAGCGTAAACACTTGTATAACGTTTATTAGAAACAACATAGGTATTAATATACAGGCTGGAAAAAACTTATGGCCCTGGCTGGATGGAAACTGCGTTAAGTCCTTTTTGAGTTGGGTCTCTTTTTAACAATAAAATAATGTTTCCTTTCAGCAAACTGAGCTAACTAAAGGATTTAAGGCAGTTTCCATCTTGTAGGTATGTCGTAAGTAATTAAATTAATTGTTTTTTTGTGAAAATACTGGGGATAATTTGCAAAAACACGGATAATACGTTATTTCTAAATCTAAATAAAAAATATCAAGGTTCTTGCGACAGTATACAGGGTGATTGTTTAAAGATGGGATATACTTCAGGAGGTGAAAGTACCCATCAATACAAACAACTTTTACTATGGAACCAAGTGCCAGATTGCGAAAAAAAATCTGCTGTTCCATACCTTTTAGCCCATTCAGTATTGCACTTTTGTATAAAACAACTTTTTCGCGATATCGCACTTGGTTCCATAGTAAAAGTTGTTAGTTATGATGGATATTTTCACCCCCTGAAGTATGTCCCAACTTTCAACACACACCCTGTATAATTAAATATTTATTGAAAATAAAATAAGCTGATTTGAATTTATTATCAAGTTGTCCTGAACACACTAAATCAATTTCAACTAACACGTATTTTTGCTCAATAAGGAAAAGGCAATGAAGAAAAAAAGATATAAAGAAATCCGTTTACTTAATAAATTGTAAGCTCTAATGAGAATGTTCGACAGTCCGTGATTTTTGTAAAGGTGTTGCCTTATTCCTTTCTTTTGGTTAAAATTAAAAGGAAAATGTACGCCTACATTTACGCAAATATTTGTAAATTTCCTTAAAAACGATAATGAATAATTCAGCATAAGAATACTTTTTCTTTAAAAAATCCAAGTGAAAGTCTGGGAATTCATTCGTGTAATGGAAAGAAAAAACAGTTCTCTAAGGATTGAAAGTAGAGGCGACTAGCAACGGCGTATAATCACATTTTTTTTCAGACTCGCGCGAAGCAGTGCTCTTAATTAAAAAAACTACTGAGCTTATACGCAATATTTAATCTGCAGCTGATATTACGTCTTTATCTGTTTTATGATATAGGGTGGCAAAAGAAGGTGCATACTAACAACTCCGTTTTTCGCGAAGTTGTAGACGCTCGTGAAGTTTGAACATAGTCCACCTTATTCCACAAAGGTTGACTAAAGTTAGATCTGGTTTAAAACTGAAGCTGATTCTGGATCAAAACCTTACTTATTCAGTTTAGCGGTTTTGAATTTAACTATGATATTAATATTTTTTTTGTAGGATTATGTTTGGTTTTGAACGAAACTTTTGCTTTCATCTACATTTTACTGATAGATAGGAGCTGTATTGTTCCAAAATAGTATGTTGCAGGATGATGAATTTTATCATCCTGCAACATACTATTCCTATACTGTTCCGGTGATAATCTTTGGAATTAAAACACTTTTCATACGACAGTCCATTTTGACAGCTAATTTCATATTGCAAGTGGCTCCTCTGTCACGGCTGTCACCGGAACAGACAGGAGTGTTGGACTATACACAGTACCACTACCAAGACTCGCTATCGTGGTCGTATTTGTTTGAAAATCAGAGCAGTGCCTCTTTCGGTCGCTTAAGTAACTAAAATAAACATAAACTGCGGCACTTTGACAGCTTTTGACTGATAGTTGTACTATTAGGACTACCATAAGATAGCTTTTGTGCTGCGGCTATTGGCCCTAGCACGAAAAACTGTCGGGTAACCGTTATCGTAATCGTATTATTTTGTATGAAATCGAGAACAGTGTCTCTTTCGGTCTTAACAAGGAACTGAAATTCAATGCATATTTGACAGCAGCACTGACGGTATATTTATCTTTCTCTATGTATAGTTTACTTTTCGATTACCATAGCTATAGTTTTTTATCCTAGTGCTACTACCAAAAAGCTTAGACTAAATACTGAGGTAACTGGAGAGTGCAGTACTAACACTTTTTTGTGGCACTGTGGTTGTCTTCCGTTTCACCTACACTTTAAAAAAATACGTATGGTCATATGAGACAACTGACAGCCACTACGTACTAAATGTCTAATTTGCTGGGTACACCTTATTGTTCAGGTTGAAAACTCCTCTGCCACCTTTTTAAGCGTCTTCAAAAAAAAAGCTTCTCAGTTTGACTTTGTATGTATGTTTGTCCGCGATTATGTCGCGTTTGGCTGAACCGATTTTGATGCGGTTTTTAGAAAAGTATTTGTTACATTTTGGAGAAGGTTTTAGTATTACAACCGACTTAAAAAAGGAGGTTCTCAGTTTGATCCGTATGTGTTATGTTTGTCCCTGATTATTATTTGACGGGCTGATGTCGAAGTTGCACGCCTGCAGGCCTTTAAAATACACACAATGCTAAAATTTTCAAACAAGACATTTTCAACCGACCCAAAACAGCCTATTTCCTAATTATCAAATTACAATCTAACACGTACCAAAATCAGTTGTTAAACTTGATGAGCTTTACCCAAGTAATTTCAATACACAAAAAGGTCAGGAATGTCATATTCCCGAACCCGAAACTCTGGAACAGATAATCCCCGAAGCATGTTTGAGTGTACATTCCACTTCGGGGATACATCTGATCCTTATTATACTGTTTGCTTGGAACTTTTGAACCCTAATTCTTTGCGTGCGTCATCCATCTTTGTTAAAAACGAGTTTGTTTAATGTAATTAGCCTTTTGCTACGATATTTTATAGTAGGTATAATAAATAAGGGTTACTGCGAACGTAAATCGGGAAGCCGTAAAATGATGGTTTATGTACTGTAATGCAAGTACGGAGTGCTGGTGCCGACACTGATGTGAAGTGAGTCTTGGGTTGGGTATGGCAGAAGAAGAATGAAAGTAGAATAATTGCGGAAGAGGTGCGCTGGTTGAGGAAAATATGTGGAGTCAAATTGCGTGATAGAGCGAGCAATGATATAATTCGTGAAAGGTGTGAATATGATATAGTGACAGGAATGGAGAAAGGAATGCTCCGGTGGTTTGGTCATTTATAGAGGATGAATGAAAGGCGAATCACGAAAGAGATATTATATTGTGCGAATGTGGAAGGATCGGTTGCGTAAGGGCGTCCCAGAAAATGCGGACCAAATGGGAGGTTTAATAAAAAAGGACACCAGCCTTTGCCACCAGACACGCAGTGACAAAAATTTGCCGGGCTTGTATGAATAGATTGATGGATGTGAATGAAGTGAAAGAAGTGTGCAAGGATCGTAGCAGGTGGCGATCCATAGTCTCTGCCTACCCCCGAGGGAAACAGGCGTGAATAATGTATGTATGTAATACAAGTACATAGTCAATACGACTACTTTTAAAGGTTATTTGAACTTATGCATAATACTTACATTCTTGGAGTTCTTAAATTTCTGGGCGTTTCCTCGTGTCGAATCTGCTAACGTTAAGTCATAATCGTGTCTAAATCCTTGTTCAATTGTAGTGCTTTTTTACACAATAGTTACAAGAATTATGACAGTATGGTGTGATGTGAATGTAGTGTGTGGTGTGACCATCAGCAGTATTGTGAAAAAAAGTACACATTTCTTGTAACTAGTGTGTAACTTCTGATAAAGCTGATGAGTTTTTTTCGACTGTTTTAATTGTCAGTTAAAAAATCTCCATAACAGGTAGGTAAAAAAATGTTAGACGATTCATAAGCATTAATTTTATTTAATCTATATGAATAAAAATTTATGACTTTGACTTTGACTTTGTAAAAAAGCATTACAATTGAAACACGATTGAGATAAGTACGATTATGACTTAACCTTAGCAGACTCAACACCTTGGTTAGTTATCTAACATGCCAGACAGTTGGCTAGATGATTACCTAAAGTACCGGAAAGAGAACGCGTCTACACATACGTATGTAAAAAAACAAATAAACCTACTTTTCAAGCCGAGCCTTGCCACATTCCAGTCATTACGCATTTACGTAGGAAACACGTGATTTATTTGACGCAGATATGCCTTTACAAGATCACAATCTCGCTGGGAATTCCAATTACTTGTCTTCGTGAGGGTGGAAAGACTACTTATAGGGTAGGTATAGAACAGAGACGTAACTTGTTGTCTTATTACTAGGAAAAAACGTGCTAAAAGTTGATAACATTATTTTAGTGCTCATATATTTCGCGTTCAGTGTTGTTAAGCTTTAATAATGAAATTTAAAAAGTTGTTTAAAAAATTAAACCGACTTCAAGAGGACACGAACGGAGGGAGAACCGACTTGAGGTCGGTGCCAGCCAGGAGCAAGAAAAAGCCAGAAAATGGCACCGAACTCAAAAAGGTAAGTACTGTAAAGATATTGTTTTTCCTTATCAGCTGACAGTAACGTTTAGAAACCAGTTTAATTTTTTAAATTTCTTTTTTATTTTTAGTTTTAGTGTAGATTGTACCACAATATACCCATATCTCAAAAACTATACATAATAAATACTATATATATAGGAAAAATGTGATAGTAAAAAACCACGAGCCCTATAAGTAGCTTTCAGGCGGGAAAGCTACTTATGGAGCTCGTGGTTTTTTACACATTTTTCCCGTACTGACAGAATTGCATTGTGAATGCATTAAAAATAATTTAAAATACTATATATATACAAACATACTCTAACGAAATTTAGCACACCCGCTTGGAACCCTAAGTAGAACGCTATACTTACTCAAAAACTATCCAATTCTAATTTTATCACATACATACAGGTCCAACTGATAACTTCCTTTTTTAAAATCGGTTAAAAATGTAAAAAGAAATAGACATGATTCTACGGTGTAAACTGATAACTGGTATCTGAACACATCACAGCAAGTCAACACAATCATACCTATTTTAACTCTGTTCGATTTAACTCTTCTGGTGTGATTGCAAGCATGGAGGTTCAGAATTGGTACACTTATCTGTAACAATATGGGATTGAGTCGGTGGCTCAATGTCAATTGGAAATATGAATGGTATTAAAAAAATGATCGGAACGGAATTAAAGGGGAAATGGGAACGACTCACATGGCAATGTTGACTGTTCGACGTGGTTCGATGCTCGATCTGAAAAAGAAAATTGGAATTCGCATTTTAAGTATCCAGTTGTACAATAATTTTGCTTCAGTTCTTGGAATAATCTACTAAGTATTTACTTTTTGTGTCATTTCAATTTAGGTTGTGAAGGGGTTGCATCGAAATAACTAGGATCAAAATACTTACTGGTTAAAATAACTACAGCGGGCCAATCGCCGTAATTCTATGCAGCGCGTCTTGATCACGTTTGCGTCTTGACGTTTGACTTCGTATTGCCGTAATGAGTTAACGACGAGCACGTCACGCAAACCTATAGACCCACAATCCTGTGATCTGGTGAAATCCGTGACAGAGGAACCAATCTTGCTATACGCAATTAGCTGTCAAAATAGACTGTATGTCGTATGAAAACTGTTTTAGTTCCAAAGATTATCACCGGAACAGAAAACGTTGTTGCACTGTCAAAGCCGCCCGGGGCCCTGGGTGCGTACCATCAACTTTAAGACAGCGATTCAAAACTAGCGCGATGCAGAATAGGTTCCTAAAATGAATTGCTTTCTTTCGTACTATGACCTTCTAAAAACTGGATCGCAAATGAATTGCTAAATGTAAGTGACCGAACGATTTGTGTCCTTATTTCTTCTACTCATCTCTTTCACTCGATTCTGTCAGGCTCGGAGAGTGAGAGGGACGGGTATAACCTGCAGGTGTCATGTTAGCTTGGCCGAGTTATAAGTCAAATAACAGTTCCTGACAGCTTAGCGGCTGTGAAATGTCATTCAATGATCACTGGATCGCTGTCATTGATATTAAGCTGTCGTGGTACGAATAAGCGAAGCAGATCAGTTTAGGTCCTAAACAAAACCGCAATAAGAGTTGATGGTAGGCACCCTGGTCGTTACACCTATGTAAAATAACTTATGGACGAAATCACTACTGGTTATCTCATCTACGGGCAACTCACATAGGGTTTATTAAGTTTAAATTAATGACTCACCTACCGCTGATAGATGCAAAGAGCGTAGCGACGGTAAACCTAATATGCTCGTCACTTCGCTCCTCGTACCTACTATAAATTATGCCATAGTTCAGTAACGGATGATTCGCATACTGTTGTTTGTATGAGTTGTCCATTTTCCTTCACGTAATGTGAAGAAACTCGTCAAGGTTAATTTTTAATATAATTTAATTTTCAATGTTTATTACATTGCATAAAAATAATCTAGTTAACTAGTTTTCTACTGCAAATAGAAAGGAGAAAACTAGTCACTTGGGTTCTATAGTATAAACATTAGAATAAGAGTTACAGCTTTCCTTTAAAAGATTTCGCTGGTGCAACCTCTTAGCACGTTCTCTCCATAAAAATAACTTTAGATTTAGTGCCTCCTTTATTCCAAGGAGTCTAATAATAAGTAAAGAAACGTAACATTCAGTAAATTGAGATTGCTATAGTTTTTTTTATTGGTTTTTAGCTAGGTACTTAGTTAGTAAACATAAGAACATTCTCATCATTCTCATTTCATATAGCCTCATTAAACTAATGATACTATATTAAATGAGACCTAGCATCGTAGTTTTGGTATGTACACATGCGTGTGAACCCCTTTTATTTACACTAACCGAAGTTCGAAGAAGTGTGAAGTTGGAATAAAAAGAAAGTGGTTTAACTCAAATTGAAAAAAGAACATTGTAAAGTTTGTTACATAACATTTCACGCCAAAGTCTACATTCGGACATTTACAACCCGTTTCGAGAATAAAAGTTGAGCTATGGTCTCAATAATCTTGTGCCAATTCGGAAACAAAAATGTCTGCCGCGGGTTGGAAATCTTCCAATACATTATGCGCCAAATATAATGCGAAAAATCGACACCGTCTCGGTGCGGTTCGGTTTGATTTATAGTGCACACAGTTGCATACTGATTCTGAAGTCACAAAAACAAGTTGAAGTTGTTAGTCTGTTCGTGAAAATACGCTTGATGTGTTACGATTAAGCGTTGGGTATTTTTAAGAAGGTGTATTTTTGGTTGGAGGTAGAACTTGTTCTTAATCCGCCTGGCTGTTACCACCACTTATCGAAGTAAAACACCATAAAAATGATTTTTTCAGCATTATTGTGTTCTGAAAGTAAGAGATAAGATAGCCAGATCCTTGGTGATTGAGAATTCCAGGAGTAGTGCGCTTCCATCTTCAGCCTTATCACCACTTACCATCAGGTGTGATAAATTCTAAGTGATAGGTACCCCGTTGTGGGTACAAAAATACATACCTATAAGGTTTGTTTATGAAGTAGGTATATTTTATATTTAGCAATAAAATAATATTATTGCAGCTTTTTAATCAATCGTTATTACTTACAAACAAGGCTGCTTAACATCTTAATGATTACGAAATTCACAAGGTGATTTTACGAAGTTGTATGACATACATACACATAGATATACCTACTAGTATGTTGGTTTGAACTAATGTGATTAGATGCTAATGCGCGCTCTCAAATTGTGAAGGCAAAAGCTGACACTAGGCTAGTTCCTCAGTGATTGAGGATTCCGGGAGGAGTGCGCTTCCACCTTCAGCCATTACACCACTTAGCATCAGTTGTAATGAAGTCTAAGTGCTACCCCGTTGTGGATAAAAAAAATCCTTCACAGTTTACGTTGATAAATAAATCCAAGCAGAAACTCATCATAGCGCAATTTCCTCAAGAAACCTATATCGGATAACATCACTACATAGTATAAAACAAAGTCGCTTTCTCTGTCCCTATGTCCCTTTGTATGCTTAAATCTTTGAAACTACGCAACGGATTTTGATGCGTTTTTTTTTAATAGATAGAGTGATTCAAGAGGAAGGTTTATATGTACTTTTTATCCCGATATTCCCACGGGAACGGGAACCACGCGGGTGAAACCGCGGGCGGCCGCTAGTTAACAATAACTTACGTTTACGCGTGACGAGCAGAGGAAGCCTTGTGATTTACGGTGGTCACTGTAGCCAGAAATATTAATACTGGGACGTTATGAAAGACAATATGAGGAAGTCTTTGTGGTACAAGATGATATTGCTCAGACGAGAATAATGTAAAAACTGCCGTAAAGGCGCGCGTACAAGGGATTTTTTTTGGAAATAATTGCCTGGCAACTCGCAAAGGCGATAGGCTAGGCGAAAGAGCACCCCGGTGAATTTTATTTAATATTGTAATAATAATTCTAATAGGTACACAATTATTTTAATAAAACTTTACATGGAATTTTAAGGGCCCATAGTCTAGTATTTTGAGACGGTATCATTATATTCGCTCGTAGTCACTGCAAGAAGTAGATAGCAAAACTGCTAAAAGTGGCCATTTTTTGACACATTCGCTATCTACTTCTACGAATAGCTATGAGGGAATGTAGCGAAACCTTAAATACTAGACTATGGGCCCTAAAAAATCCATGTAAAGTTTTGTTAAAATTAATTCTATTAGCAACTTATTAAATAAAAACCACTGAGGGCGCCACTTTCGGCTATGGTATTGTCTTAATGGATCAATCTGGAGCAAAAAGAGGAGCGATGTTCCTCCATGTTTCATGGTATTAAGTGGCCGTATCTTAGCAACTTAGTTCATAGTTTGTTGTGGTCGTGACGTCATATTTGGCGGACATTGATAGCGTGCGACAATATTTAGTGTATGAAAATGTATGGCAACGTTTCTGAAGTCTGCGACAGACACGTGCGGCTTACGACAGACATCAGCCTATACACTGAGTATTGACCGACCGCGCGCGGCCGCGATCTATGCCATTTTTTAGGGTTCCGTAGCCGAATGGCAAAACACGGAACCCTTATAGATTCGTCATGTCTGTCTGTCTGTCTGTCTGTCTGTCTGTCTGTCCGTCCGTCCGTCCGTCCGTATGTCACAGGCACTTTATTCCAAAACTATAAAAACAACACAGTTGATACTTGGTAGGTATTCCGTGAGCCGCTTTACGATTTTAATACAAAAATAAAAAATAAAAACAAATTAAGGGGGGGCTCCCCATACATAGAACTTAAACTGAAAAATATTTTTTTAATCAAATATATTCGTGTGGGGTAGCTATAGATAGTTCTTTGAAAATAACAAGGAAGTTTCTCAAATAATTTTTTCTCAAACTTAATATTTTGAAAGATAGAGCCTTCCAAAGTGGTAAAATGTGTGTCCCCGCCCCCTCTAACTTTTGAAATAAAAGAATGAAAAATCTAGAAAAAATATATGCTGTAGATTTTATTAAAAACTTTCAACGAAAATTGGTTCGAACGATATATAGTAAGTACTTTTTGAGATATAACACATTTTCAAAAACCGCAAATGTAACTTTGCCATTCATACAAACACTATGAAAAACAAAGTTATATTTTGCTGACGAAAAATTATGGTGGAATTTTGGCAAGGTATAGGCAATCGGTACGTTAAGTGTGTACGGAACCCTTCATGGGCGAGTCCAACTCGCACTTGGCCGATTTTTTTATGTATAATGGGCTTGCTCTTGGCTTCACACTGAACCTTAGAGTTGAGAAGAAGCCTTAGATGGAGGGAGCTTACCCAGGAGCAGCCATATTTCCACCTCTGTGGAAGAGTGATTAAGTTGGAATCATCCAAAAATAAACGATAATAATAATAAAATTCTTTATTTATGCCAAAATACAGTCACATGCAGTAATAGCTAAAGCTATGGTAAACAAATAACAAGTTCAGTGTTGGTATGTATTCAACGATGATGTTTGTACGGTAGCAGAAGCATGAAAAACTGCTGTTATGGTAATCGTTTAGTAAACTATACCATCCGTAGCTCTAGCACGAAATACTGTCGTTATGGTAACTGTTATCGTAATCGTATTGTTTTGTATAAAAACAAGAGCAGCGTCTCTTTCGTAACTGAAATTTAATACATATTTGACAGCAGCACTTTGACAGCTTTAGAAAGATGGTATAGTTTACTAAACGATTACCATAACAAAACTATCGTTTCCGTATCGTTTTCATGTTTGGGGCACCGTCAAAAGCTGTCAAATTGGACAGCAGGTTGCAGTAGGTCCAATATCTATTGAATGTTGGTTATTTAAACGGCCGAAAGAGAAGCTGCTCCAGTTTTCATTAGGTACGATCACGATAAGAATTACCATAACGATAATTTTTAATGATAGGGGGTTTTAGCTTACGCCTCGTAGCTAAAACAACCATCCGTACACCAAATTATTAGGTTTTCAAATATTATAGAAACCGGGCCTTATAGAGCGCAGTCAAGCTTAGCAAATTAAAAATATACTTGAAACTAACTGCATTTTAATAAGTAAAGTAAATTGTGCGCTCATCCATTTAGTTAGATAATATGCTTAGACTAGCCATTCCAACTTGAGCTTTCACTATGAAAGTTCTAACATTGAGCTTTTCCATATGTGCCCAACTACTGTTGTAATATAATTAGTATAGTTCAAATTACAAAAGTTCCAAACATACTGGTAGGTACTTCAGAATTTTACACTAGAAAAAGTAGTTTGTGTCCTATTTTTTATCACATGGGACTCAATCCGAGGAGCCCGTGGCGCAGTGGATAGCGCGCTTGGCCTGCGATCTTTGAGGTTAAGCAACTTTCGCAATGGTCGGTCACGGGATGGGTGACCAAAAACTTATCATCTCGAGCTCCTCCGTGCTTCGGAAGGCACGTTAAGCCGTTGGTCCCGGCTGCACCTGCAGTCGTTAATACCCACCAATCCGCACTGGGCCCGCGTGGTGGGTTATGGCCCATTCTCCTTATCCATCCATAAGGAAGGCCAGTGCCCCAGCAGTGGGGAAATTAAATGGCTGATGATGATGGGACTCAATCCCACAACCTACTTAAATAAATACCATTATATTGTCAAAATAAGACTTTTTAATTATCGATGGTAATGTTTTTTCCATGAACCCTGACTGCCATCATACAAAAGCTATCGAATTAAAATAAATTAAACAGGGACTAACGAATACTGTACCTACTGTGGACGCCCTTTGCCTTCACTTTACATTTCCTTATTCTTAATTAATACAGACTACTTTAGTATGAAGAAGTTTGGTTATTTACATCCTTTGATAAATTTGCTAACTCGTGAATGCAAAATATAACTTAGTCTGTCTTTGGTTTTTTTTTTCGTCGTTGTTTGTCGTCGTGTTTGATTTTGACACGGTCTTTTTTTACGGATTTATATGAAGTAAATACTGTTTTTTATTAGAAAATAGACTATTCTGCTTATAATGACTCTATTTAGTTAAAATAATTATATAACAAACGCCCTTGTTCTTTGGATTTTGTTTGAATATTCATTTGACTCTTGTAATCCGGGCTCTCAGGTGAATTTTACTTTTTCGAGGTGAAGAACAAATATACTGTTTCGATCATCGCTTTATTTTGATAACTGATGGATAGGAAATATATCAATTAGTACATTGTCGTTTACAGAACGATAAAATATGGTTTAATTGTAGAGTAATATGTATTTTTGTAAAAAACGGTATTTGCGCCGCCATTTTGTGGTATTTGCGGCGCCATTTTGTCATAGCTATAAAACTGTCATTTATTGCGACCTTTGATTTTTTGGGATTGAGAGGTTAAGGCAAGTAAGTCAACGAGTATAAAATGCAAAAGAATCTAATGCAATTAGCTATTGTAAAAAAAAACTGTTTGTTTATAACGAAATAAACATTAATTTTGTCATAGCGAAACATATGAAACAAACAATCAATAAATAAAAACATCACATTGAAACTTCGATCAACAAGGTGTTATTGCTGATCGAAGCATTGAAACCAATAAAAAATACTAACTTACAAAATAAGTAGATAGAAACTTAAAACGAGAAAATTAATAAAGCTTTCCAATAAAAGTTGTGTGGGTTTGTGCACTCAAGCAATTAAAGTTTATCTGCAGCTCAGGCTCTCCGCTTAGGGGTTAGTAATAGATATTGACAGATAGCAGTTGGTTAAAAATAAGTGGGAACTTAATATTGCGAGTCTAGAGTAGTTCAACACAGCAGTGGGTAGCGGAGCGAAGATGTGACGAAACTTAGAGCGCCAGCTTTTAGAATTTTAAACTGTTATCAGCTAGGGCTTAAAAAGACATTACAATCCAATACAATGACTAGGGCTTAAAAAGACATTACAATCCAATGCAATAACGAACCAAGCGTTGTCGAAACGAATTTGTGGTAGTGACTGACCCAAGAATTAACATACAAAACACGGAGAGGCTAAAAAACTTACACTCATAGTTATGTACGAGCATTACAAATTATTTAGCCTTATGCTTATTATTCCTTTGTATGGTACATAAGATTAGGTAATACAGAAGGTAACACATAAGTAAGGTCGACCAGGAAAGTGCTTTATCAGTTTTGTTAACAGTGCGCTATATAGCTCATCGTGAATGACATTTCAATAACCTCATGCACTATGTGACAAAGACGTCAATAGAATTTGTCATTTTGAACTTTCAAAGGAAAACAAACTTAATCGATTTCAGCCTACAAACGCCTAAATTCTCGAACGCAAATCATCTTTGGGAGCGTCTCAAACATCATGGCATCTCTTTCATATTCAGGCAAAAGAGTTTTAAAGGTGATAAAGAAATTTCCTGGTCGAGCTAACATTTATGATTAAATAATGAAATGAAATATCAATCAAATTTTAATAATAATAACAAAAAATATTATTGGCAGCGTTTGGGAAGCTCCGGCATATATTTGCGTCCAAAATTCCTCAATGTCTCAAGACTAAGGTCTTTGACCAGTGTGTGTTGCCAGTTATGACTTATGGAAGCGAGACGTGGTCTTTTACTATGGGTCTCATAAGAAGGCTCAAGGTTACCCAGCGAGCAATGGAGAGAACGATGCTTGGTATTTCCCTGCTCGATCGAATCAGAAATGATGAGATCCGCAGGAGAACTAAAACGACCGACATCGCTCGAAGGATTGCTCAGTTGAAGTGGCAGTGGGCGGGACACATAGCGCGGAGAACCGATGGCCGTTGGGGCGGAAAGGTTCTCGAATGGCGACCGCGAACCGGACGACGTTCCGTGGGCAGGCCCCCTACAAGGTGGACCGACGATCTGGTCAAGGTCGCGGGAAGCCGCTGGATGCGGGCAGCGCAGGACCGATCGTTGTGGAGATCCTTGGGGGAGGCCTATGCCCAGCAGTGGGCGTCTTACGGTTGAAATGATGATGATGATGATGAACAAAAAATATAGCTCTTACTAGTTAATTGCACGTCCGAGAATTAGAAGTAAAAACCATTGAAGAAATAAACAAGGAAGTGAATTCTCATTTCACATACTCTCATTCATACTATGAAGAAATATTTGGATACAAATTATCAAAGTTACATTTTTAATGACCCCATCTACAAGTTGTGTGTGAACAACTCATACCTTTCACCATTGTTCGTATTATTTACATAGTCAACTAAGGCTTGTCGTAATTTCAATTCAGCGGTATTTATTCACGTATTTATAAACCTTTTCAGCATTTTGTGGTTCTGGGACAACAGTGAAGTGAAACCGTTTTAGTATACAGTTTCAAGTTTGTTCGTTTGCACAATAGTGCTGAAAACAGTTTGAAGTCACTTGTTTAGAAATGTGCCCTTCACGTTTGAGTTTACCTGAACCACCGATTACTAAATAGTTCCTGAACACTTTACATCGTATAATATAAGACTCTTTCTATAAAATAGTTTTCTAATAACTTGCCAGTGACAGTAAAACATCTGCTATACTACTAACGAAGTGGTCACAGCACATACATCAACTCGGAAAGGGATCGTAAACGTATCAACTCGAGCCGTTCAGTATTCTTTGTATGAAACCCCCTACTGCAAAGCACACTAATCGGATTCGTAACGTAATCGCCTCGCCTCGGGACCAGTGGCCCGATTCTGCTAACGTAAAGTCATAATCGTGTCTCAATCGTGTTACAATTGTTGTGCTTTTTTACACACTAGTTACAAGAAATGTGAACTTTTTTCACAATACTACTGATGGTCACACCACACACTACATCCACATCACATCATACTGTCATAATTCTAGACCACGGACGTGGTTGGACCACACACTGAGAAAAATGGATTGGAGTCGACGTAGTAAAATATTATGCAAACATTTTAAAATACCCTGCTTACCACTAATAAAACAGTGCGCAATACTTTAAATAGTGACACGAATGTATATCTATTTTGCTGGGCATTAAACTTCATTGTGCAAGAAACCTCACCAAAACTTAAAGTACAAAATGTCTTAACTTTATCATGCAAGAACTAATGCATAGTAAATTTGTGGATTATACATCATAATCTACAGTGATCAAAGCACAATAAATTAACAACGTCATAAATGCACTTTTAAATATCGTTTTTTTGCGTAGAAAGTTATGGTTCAAAGAGTTGCATCATTACATTTGATGCAATGCATGTTAATATATAAAACTATGCCGCAAGTTTGTTATTGGCATTCTCCATTATTTGCACAATAAGTATATTAACAACGAGGAACATTAAAATTCAGTGCGTATAGATATTATTGCACGTTAAAGAATCGTGCAAGAACTAATGCATAGTAAAATTGTGGATTATACATCATAATCTACAGTGATCAAAGCACAATAAATTAGCAACGTCATAAATGCACTTTAAAATATCGTTTTTTGCGTAGAAAGTTATGGTTCAAAGAGTTGCATCATTAAATTTGATGCAATGCATGTAAATATTTGAAACTAGCGGGCCGCCCCGGCTTCGCACGAGTGGACATTTATTTTTTAAAAGTCCAAACATTCAATGTCGGTAACGTCCACTGCGTGCGTAGGGAGCCGCGCGGGTACTCTCTCATCACAACAAAAACAGTAATATCTTTGGAATGGAATGTCCGATTTCATCAATTTCAAAGAGTAATCTACATGTTTTGAAACAGTCTTGAATACGAAATTATTATTTGAATAAGGATTAATTCCAAGATGTGGCCTATAATTTGTACCGGCGGCGTTACTATTGCGTATTTTAACACGAAAAAGTAGTTATTGTAACGTAACTTTAATAGCTAGACATATGGTATAGGGGACTTTTTTGTAGATATTGATGTTTTCTATAAAACTGTAGTACTTATACATTACTTTGCTCTATTGTCAATAGTTTCAGCAGCGTACGCGGTATAAAGATTTTTTTGGTATCTTTTTTTACACCTTGAGTTACATTATCGAAGTTTTCATACGGATCCCTAACTTTTTTCACAATATTCTATAGCCTATGTTAATCAGGAATGTAACATTATAAAAAGTGAAAGAATTTTTGAAATCGGTCCAGTAGTTTTTGAGTTTATTCGTTACATACCTGAATACATACATAGTCATACATACATACAAATCTTTCCTCTTTATAATATTAGTATAGAAGTATAGATAATGCCGCAAGTTTGATAGTGGCATTCTCCATTTTTTGCACTGTAATTCAACAACGAGAAACATTAAAATTCAGTGCTTATAGATATTATTGCACGTTAAAAAATCGTGCCAGGTTGATAAAATATTGTTCGACACAAAAAAGTTTCAAAATAAATTAAAAAATATGGCGTATGCACATAAAGATTACGTGCATGCATCGAACGCGGGGGTTTCCAGGGCAGGGGTCCGGGGACGGGGAGAGGTAGGCGAGTCGCCCGGCCCGGCCCGACGCAAATAATCTCTCTCTCTTGTTCATTTCATCATCGTGACCGAACGTGCGGTTGCGTTTCATATTTCTGGTTGCGTGTTGTTGCTGTGCTTTTTAAGTTACTGTGATATTATAAATCTTACATAAATGGATCCCATAGGAGAACTGCTTCAAAAGTGGGGCTTCGATGAAGAAATAATCCAACACTTTGCCAGTAAGTACCTACCAGTTACCTATTTTTCGTTTCGTCAGACGCGTTCGTGTTCGTGGTCAGTATGAAAAAAATAGAATAAGTACCGTTACTTAAGTTATATGGGGAAAAAAACATGAATTTTCAATGTACCATGGGCAATTTGTTTCAGGTGAAGTTGAATTAGTACAAAGTGCCGTAGACCAGCTCAAGGGAGATATCGTGAGCGTTCCCTGGCCGAGAATCGAAGAACTGTGGTCAGAAACTGTTAGAGCCCGGCTGTATACTTGTTATCATGAAACGGGCAAGGTCCAGGAATATTTGAACCTGTATCCTGTCCTGAAGGGTTCAGAAGGCTGGAGGCTCCTGATTAAAGACTCTCTACCCAGCCGCAGCTGACGGGCTTGCCACATACCTAAAATTCCAGATGTGGAAACCTTTAATTGGCTTTTAGTATTTACGACTGTTCCTATTTGTATATGTTAAACTCTAAGTTTGCTAACTATATTTAAATTCATTTATTATAATGACCAATGTGAAATCTTTGTGCACCTTTTTTATAGATTGTTTTCTAATTATACTATATTTTGGATGTTCTAATTTTTATGAAAAATAAATGTACTTATTATAATTTTAAAGTTTTTTTAAATTACATACCTACCCAAGACTTCAGCACATTTTTTCTGTACTTATTTTATTTTATGTATTGTGATGTAGGTACGTGGATATTTTTCAGGATTAGCACTAGATCTATACAGGGTGTTTCCCGACGATGAAATAATATAATCAAATTAGTGTTCGTAGAGGTACCCTGAGTCAGGCAGGGTTGATAGGTCAAATAAAAAAGTTCGTATTTTTTTTCGACTCCCCATAGAAATCGTTTAGTGTTCCAACGGGGCGCTAGTTTGTACTTATGTGGTAACCGAATTTTTTGTTTGACCTATCAGCCTGACTCAGGATACCTCTCCGATCACTAATTTGATTATACTATTTTATCGTCCGGAAACACCCTTAAATAGATTTAGTGCTAATCCTGAAAAATATCCATGCCATCACGATATTAAATAGTGCGAAAAAAATGTGCTCGAGCACGTAAAAAGATCATACCGATAAAAAGGCACTATAACAGTTAGTGCACTGGCATGTAAAGATATGCTTGCAGCAATCATATAATATCATGGGCAGGCACGAAATATTACAGGTAGGCACCAATAAGTTAAGTGCAAACGCACATAAGATATGCTTCCAGCAATCATATAATATCATGGGCAGGCACGAAATATTATAGGTAGGAACCAATAAGTTAAGTGCAAACGCACATAAGATATGCTTCCAGCAATCATATAATATCATGGGCAGGCACGAAATATTATAGGTAGGAACCAATAAGTTAAGTGCAAACGCACATAATAGTATAATGATACGGAACTATGAGTAATCGCAATACAGTATAATATAAAATGCCGTCATTAGGTATTTTGATGCAGTGCACTACATCTTTTCTTTCTTTGGGGCTAAACGCTATGATTTCTTGACCTCTTTTTTTATAGTGCGAGCTGCAAATAAGGTTGTGACGTCACTAAATTACGGTGGAACCATAATTTTGTGTGCACCGTCGGCAGTGTAAGTTAACGTGGTTGCACAATTGGTCAAAAAGATGTGCATTCACAATAGTTTATAGTGCCCCATTTTTCTCAGTGCATTAAGGGATTCCTCACTACTATTAGGTTCCTGTAGTGTGTGCATACACACACTTACCTCTTACATATATAAGGCGCTGTAAGCCTAATTAAAGAGATCATTAGATCATTACACTACAGAACAACTGTCTTTTATTACTAATCTGTTGCGCAAATCCTTCCACCACTGCATGGCGACCCTGCCAGGATGCACTTCGCACGTGCGTTTGTCCAGTGTAGGCGTTCGATGTCCAGCGAAGTGCGCATAATATGAACGCCCGCCTGTGCTGGACAAACACTTGTGTGAATGGGCACTAATGACAATAGTTAGTAACTATATGCTTACATTGAGAACACTGGAAATCTGCAATTGTGGTTGTTTAGCGGTACATAGTTGCAACAACGCATCTCATCTTATCTTTATAATGTTAATTATAATATATAAATATAATATAAATAATAATCTATATATTGTTAATTTGAAGAATAAGGAAACATATTTTAAAAATTGTCGAGACTTGAAATCTTATCCAATATTGGATCGCTTGAACAGCCTTTGTTTTAATATTTCATAATCGTGTTACTGATCAATTAAACAGATAAACACTGTGCCGTATCGTATTCATCAAAAGAATTTAATTTTATTAATCTCTTAACAGCCTGTGGGTCCCATAAAAGATAATACGCCTGTGTAACGGCCACAGTATAATCTATACCAATGTCATAAAGGGATGCAATTAGCTTTTTATTGTATATTTCAGAATGTATATTATTAATTTTCATGTTATTTTTGTTGTTTGAATGAAAAGTATTCCATGCATATTATATTGATGGTTTCTTACATTATTTCTATTCATTGCTAACCATGCTAAAATATTTGGCACAGGCATGTTCAGTATTCCCAAAGGTACCTACTTACGAATTGGATCAGGGCCTACTTTAAAACGCAAAACCCGAAACTTCGTTATACCCGTCCCTCTCACACTCCAATCATAACAGAATCGAGTGAAAGGGGCGTAGCTAGATTTGCGTTTCAGAGTACGGCCCCTGGCTTCACGTCGCCGCGTCATATCGCTATCGCTTTGATGATTTCAACAGTAACGATTTACCTACGATACCTGAAGAAAGAGGACAGATTTTTTTGGATGGTGCACCGGTTCGTATGAAATCATCGATTGTCAGCAAATTAACAAATTAAATGACTTCAAAACACTAAATGCCACTAAGTGGCTTCGCCCGCGTGGACTATACGACGTTATGGGTTCATGGGTTACGCCCCATGGTGAAGGCACCCGATTGATATCTGATATTTTCGAGGTCCCAAAACTATCCCCAAACCAAAAGACTTTCACATTTATGATATAAATATGGATTCACTACTTCAGTCACGTGAGTACAATGTTAGTCCTGCGAAGGTATCCTAATATCCTAATCCTAATCCTAATCCTAATCCTAATCCTAATCCTAATCCTTACTTATATTATAAATGCGTCTCTGTCTGTCTGTGTGTTACACAATCACACCTAAACTACTGAACCGATTTGAATGAATTTTGGTACAGAGATAGTCTAGAGCCTGAGAAAGGACATAGGCTACTTTTTATTCCTGAAAAATATCATCTTTCCGCGGGATAACGTCGTGTAGTACACGCGGGCGAAGCCGCGGGCGGAAGGCTAGTAATATATTAAATGTGAAAGTTTAGATGTTTTGATGTTTGGATGTTTGGATGTTTGTTACTCCATCACGCCAAAACGGCTGAACGGATTTGGCTGAAATTTTGGGACACAGATACTATGAAGCCTGGAGAGGAACATAGGCTACTTTTTATCCCGTAAAAATATCACATTCCCGCGGGATAAAGTCGTGTAGTCCACGCGGGCGGAAACCTAGTACTGAATATAGACAGGCTGTAACCAACCTCATACAATATCTTACGGTTGATTTGTAGCCATCGGAGGGCTCGCTCAATAAACGTTTATTTTCTGCCTTCGGCCATGTTGAATCATCACAAAAGCAGGAAGGCAATTAGCGAGAAGGTAATTGGTTCTCTAAGCCTTCCTACAACAATCGGATCATTTGATACAACGTTAATTTGTTGTGATTCTTATAGACGTTGCAGTGAAATGAAATCGAATGAACTTTTTTGCGGTAATGCAATTACGTTGATGGAAATTTACTTTTACATCATACTGCTCGGTAACTAGGATTTACTAGTATGGTAAGAGCCTGTGTAAGTTGGCATGTGCAACACAGTGTATTGTTTAGATAGAACGTTCCATTTTCAAATTACTTTGCAATTCAAGCAGGTGAATGCCTTCATTGTAAAGTAACTTTACCATTCAAGCTATACAAAACTCCTTGGTCACACAATATTT
Source organism: Crambus lathoniellus (assembly GCA_949710035.1). Lineage (NCBI taxonomy): Eukaryota > Metazoa > Arthropoda > Insecta > Lepidoptera > Crambidae > Crambus > Crambus lathoniellus. The sequence goes on along the minus strand of OX453310.1, from coordinate 5,152,200 downwards.
TTTTCATAAAATGATAAGAAAACTATTTACTGTAGAAAACAACAAAAATGGCAGCATTTCATACTGTATTAAAATTTAATATAAGTACTTACATTTACAAGTTTTTGGAAATAAATTTGAATAAATATTTTCTCTCTTATAAAAGAATCATTTTGTCATACCAATATAAATGTTTTAGTTACCTCGCATGAATGATGTAAAGTAGAATGCTTACCTCGGTTGTAAGTAGCTATTACACCCTCGAACTATATTCGCCCTCGCTCGCTATGCTCGCTCGGGCGTCTAAATATCTCGGGTGCACTCGATCCATTGGCTCCCTTTGCGAGCTGCGCTCGCACGGTCGCCAAATTGGATCTTGTTCTGTAATAGCTCGCTTACGTCCCTTGTGTAACAAACTACTATTATTCATTTGATGTATTTTTTTCAGTGTGACTTATGCAAATAGAATAAAAATTGAAATTATTCTATAAAAAATTATAAATAGATAGATAAATCGTTTAAGTCTAATAAATCGTCTAAATAAGCATTTTCGAATCGTCAGATTTGCCCAATCACCTTTAGTAATAGTTGGGTCGGGTCAATAGTTCAAATATTTATATCTGCCCTTCCCAGTATTGGGAAGCATGAACCAGCCATCGCTTCAATAAGAATCAATAAAAATAAACACCCTAAACATTCGTCGCGGCCAAACTCGATCTCAAAACCACCAAAACTAACAACTGAAACGATCTCAAATTCCATAAAACTGGTAAACAGTTCAGTTTCCGAAAAATAGGAAGTGGTTAACGTGATAAGGCAGGTATTATCTTTGAACGCAGTGGAGTTAGCTCGTTGAGTATTGTGGGCTTACGACTGAAACGCGCGCCGTCAGCTAAGCGGGGCGCTGGCTTTCGGGGCGAATCACCGTGACAGCACGATGTGGCACACTGCGGAGAATAATTTGGAGCAAAACAGTAATATAAGTATAAACTTATCAGAGAATAATGAAACCAAGGTGCAGGATTATCACGCTTTTTATTTAAGATCGTTACACAAAGTGACAGAGTTTCCACTAGATCAATGCCTAGTACAAGAATGTTCTCTGAAATGACAAACACTCGCTTAAATCATCTTTCCCCCACCCTACCATTCGGAATAATCTAACTTTGACATAACTAAGCTAGTCAATACAACAACTAGTCAATTCAACAACTATTTACAGTCCCTTTACAAAATAAGCAAATTAAATCATTTATATCATTTCATAACTTATCTTAAATAATATCTAACATAAGTATTTCTTTATATTTCTGTCCTTAAACTTATACTTATATTATGAAGTTGAAGAGTTTGTTTGTTTGAACGCGCTTATCTCAAAAAAAAAACTACTGCTAGCTGAAACGAATTGAAAAATTATTTTTGTGTTGGATAGTCTTAAAGCTATACCTACAGCTATACCTAGGCTATACTTTATCTCGAAATTTCCACGGAAACGGGTACCACGTAGGTAAAACCGCAAGGATCCGCTAGTCTATACTTATATTATAAAGAGGAAAGATTTGATTGTTTGTTTGTTTGTTTGCATCGAATAGGCTCCGAAACTACTGGACCGATTTCGAAAATTCTTTCACCATTAGAAAGCTACATTCTTCTCAAGTAACATAGGCTATATTTTATCCCGATATTCCCACGGGAACGGGTACCACGCGGGTAAAACCGCGAGTATCTGCTAGTATGTTAATAGGACCTTAACCTTTTTAAAAGCGCTTCAGTCTCTTGATGACTATAACACATTTCGTGATGAAGACTCCTGCAACGATTCTAAAAATCGAAACTCGACAAAGCTGACTATATTCAATCTTTACCAAGGGCGACAGTTAGTCTCTCAAGTGTTGTAAAATTACGACTTTATCGCTCGCAGTCATCTATGCGGCACTGGCTTTTGAAGCGAATCACCGTGGCACGCTTGTGGAGCGAAACTGACATCAGTCTCACACTAAAGATTGGTCTATAAATTTATAGCTTTACTAGCGGATCCTCGCGGTTTCACCCGCGTGGTACCCGTTCCCGTGGGAATATTGGGATAAAATATAGCCTATGTTACTTGAGAAGAATGTAGCTTTCTAATGGTGAAAGAATTTTCGAAATCGGTCCAGTAGTTTCGGAGCCTATTCGATGCAAACAAATAAACAAAAAACAAACAATCAAATCTTTCCTCTTTATAATATTAGTATGGATGAAGTGAGTACTGTAAAATACATCGATTTCGTATTCAAGCTTCGATCGAAGTAGGTATTCAAGAGACAAAAGCGCCTGATAAAAAAGGAAAATTGGCTTAAAAAAAGCCTTGAGCTCTTATAGTGTTGAGGGATTACGGATGAGATGAGCGCCGTTAGTGATACAGTAAATGTTTATATTTAAGTCTATAATATTGTAGTGTATAAGTTTCTATTTCTAGTGTTTAAGTTCTCCATATATTATTTGTAACTATCATTCATGTTTTGATAAGTTTCCTTACGGCCACTTTCGTGGAGGAGGGTACTGGTGCCTGCGACACAAGCCCGGCTTTAGCTCAGGTACCAGTTCTTTCACAATCTTTATATGTTTATATAAAATATTGTGTTATTATAAAATAAGAAATGTGTACATTTTTAAGATTGTTGGAGAATTTATATTTTATTTTTATTTATTACTTAGCTAATGGAATTTACACACGTTACGTGTGTGGCTTTTATAAGCGGCGCTAGATTTTGGTACGAATCACCGTGACGGCACCCTTATTGGGCATACGAAACTGACATCAGTCTGAGACATAGAGCAGTGGATAAACCCACTTTCGGAGTCATTATTTTTAAAACTTTAAATAAATCTATTAGGTACTTACATAAATCTTCATTATACGCGTAGGAATTCATATCGTTTATCGTGGGATTATGGCTGATATAGTTAACAATGATGCCACATGTGAAATTAAGATGCATGTTTTGTTAACCTCGAATTTTCTCTGTTGGCATGCGTAAAATTGCAATTTGTAAGTAAACTCTCATTTCCTTCACAACTTTATTTCGGCAAAGCTAGAAATGCATAACTATGTTATTATATTTCAATAAAGATATCTAAACAATTTCGTACAGATAGTACCTATAACTATGTTGCTGCCATAACTTATTCGCTATGTTGTAACAACAGGCCAGTCTCAGATTATTTTGCCTTTGCCTTTTTTGCGTATCAGCAACCCAGAAGCTCGGTTGAATACCCCGAAGAACCGAAATTTCATCCGAATTCAGCTACAATTACTTGACTACGCGTGTTTTGTCTTTCTAGATATAGAAGAACCTTTCCGTAGGTAATTGGAAACTCGGAGAGGATTGAGATTTGAATTTTTTTTTGCGATTCAGCTAAAAGTTTCCAATGAAAACGCAGTAACTGGCTTTGTAAACACGAAACCGCTGAATGTGTAAATGAATCGCGCGATTCATTTAGCTAGCTATTTGTTAAAAGTAAAATTTGTGCAGAGATCTTCGATCAACAATAGTACTAGATGAACGCTCACGAACTAAATGAAAACTTTACATGGCACAGACTGACTTTTTTTATAACGGAGAAGAAAGGTTACGATCTTACATTATAAATGACAGGGACCGTTCCAAGTTTGAAATACCTTAGTATTATTGACACTGGCAAAATAATCTACTTAGAATTATACTCTCAAGTGGGAGTATACGCTCGGCCATATCTGTCACTCCAACTATTTATCTAGAACTAGGTGTTATTGTTGATCGATGGCAGAGATACAAAAAATGCCAACATTTCCTAGTAACAATTTGATCTGTGATATTTGATTTTATAATTTTAATGATAAATTAACACTTAACAAAATGTATTCTTTTTGATATTGAAAGAGTTAAAAGAACTACCTTTATATGAGATTTTTTATTTAATCTTTCGCGTACAGACCTTGGTTACCTAGTCGATAAATGCGAGATTTATTGACTAGGTAACCAACTAACCTATGTTCATTAGTCCTTTAGATTTACTTATCACAAATTGGCACAAAATCAAGGTGTAAAATGCTAGTTACTAAGTTTTACATTCACACAGTAAAAGTGCTCGGCACCTAAAAATTGGACAAACCTGAACATTGGGCCGTTTTACTGCAAATACGCAAATTTAGCTAAATTGCTTGTTGCCAGAAAATGAAACTGATAGCATTTTTTAAAAGCTTTTAAAAAATTGTAATCGGAGACGCAATACCGAGGTACAAATTTGAGTGAAGCGAAATTGTGTAATTAAGCAGAAAATCTGGTGAAGGTATTATTATCAGCAATTTTTAAGATTGATTTTTGCGCCTTGTTTTGATCTAGAGGCATAATAATTATAAACATAGGAAGTAGGCACATCCCTAACTATAATTAATCTTAATTAGTGTTTAGTTAATTATAATAATAGTAAGTACTTATATTTATTTCAGTTTTCTGGTGGCTTAAATTAAGACGTTTTCTTAACTTAATTTAACAATTAACTTGATCTTGATTGACAAAAAGAAGTAAACTTAATGTTTGTTTTTTCTGTTGTTATCTGACAAGTATGTACCTTACTTACTTCGCTTGCTCAGCGACCCGAAGTGGATCTTGGCCTCCGACAATAAAGTGCGCAATTCTCTCCTATTTTGTGCCAGGTTAGACCAATAGGCTACTTGACCCTTTTTTTATGTCTTAAACGATTAATAATTGTTCTATTACACCAAAAAAATAAATACTTACAATAATTATTATTTTAAAACATAAAAACCTACAAAACTTTATTTTAAAAATTCGCTTTTGAAAAACCGGCAAATACGCTAACCACCATGTTAGCGTATTTGCCGGTTAATTCTGTTCTAATTCTGTTCCGGTGCCCAAAACCGGAACTAACGTGTTTTGTTTATAATGTCATTTTGCTATCAAGCTGTTGTTCAACCATAGCGCCGCTGTCACCGGAACAGAAAAGATTGTCGTTCTGTGGATGACAACTATGTCAGTAGAGTCTGCGCCACATAACTTGGCATGTGTCAGAGGGCGCTGAACGAAGTGGTCGGTAGGAAAAATGAGCCTTATTACCATGTTATAATTTTAGTTTCAGATCTTGACATGTGCCAAGTTATGTAGCGAGTACATTGAAGTTTATTTGTAAACAAATCCTATGACGTCACATCATGGTCGATAGTGTTTTCATCAGTTCAAATTAAAAATAAGAATATGTATTTTTCAAATTAATTTTACCTATCCATCCTTATCAAATTAAGTATGAGTCAAGTAGCCTATTGGGCACGTCAAGCTTTTTCAGATCTTTAACAACTTCGTCTTTCCAGCGATACCTCGGGCGACCCACCGGGCGACGTCCACTTGGTTGCCCAAGATATGCTCTTTTTGCAGCGCGATCCTAACCCATCCTTTCAATGTGACCAAGCCAGCGAAGTCGGGCAGCTTTTATTTCTCCGATGATGTTTGGTTCGGCCACCAGCTCTTCTATCTCTAGGTTGTGTCTTTGCCTCCACTCCCGTCCTCTCCTCTTGTTGGCCCAAATTCCTTCGTAGAATCTTTCGCTCTGCGACTAAGAGCTTATTCTCTTCCTTTAACGTAACGTAAGTGTCCATGTTTCACACCCGTACATCAAAATTGGTCTGATGACGGTTTTGTAGACCTGTATTTTAGTGTTTCGGCTTATTTCGACAAGTATGTATACCTACCTAATTAATTTCAATTTTCATAATACCTACATGTAAAAATAATAGAGCCCTTACTAATAAACTTACAATATTAGCTTAGAATAGTTTTACCGGTTAGCGTATGTAAATGTATACCTAAGACCAGACAAACCTTCACAAATTAATGATAACAGTACAAACTGGATAAATTATTTAACACATTGAAATGAACAACTCCACGTTATTCCTGTACCATTTTAGTTTGTGAATCCAATATCGTTTCTTCTGGCCGTGTGGTTCAATTTCCCCTTTCGGTATTTATGTATATGAATTTGTCGTTTGTGGTAGAATATTCGGTTGTTATAAATAGAATTTTGCTATCTTCCATATTCGATGTACTTGTAACGTTATTCACAACGTTTGCTCGAATTCATTTCGATTTCACCGAATTTGTGTGCATTGGGAATAGGATTAATGACAAACTTTAAGGTTGGTAAAAGCTTTAAAATAAATGAATAAATAATAATAATAATTAATTTACCCACCGTAAAGGCTTTGTCTGAACCAATTTATATTTGTAACATCCAATATGAACGCGCCTGTAAATAAACGAGTTTATTTAATACTAGCTGTGCCCGCGACTTCGTCCGCGTAGAATAGTGACTTTCGGCAGCATTTTTAATTTTTTTGCCTTTTTTCTTTTTTATTTATTTATTTAATTAATATACTTAGGTATAACATTTACCCGATCGAGAATCGAACCCGGGATCTCAGTGACAGCGGCACTGTTACTCGGCCACGAAGGTCGTCGAAGGTCGATAAAAATTATGATAGAGAAAAAAAATGAAACTTTTGTTTTTTTATACTGCAATATGCCTTTAATATTCCCCTTTTTGTTTTTTTCATGTACCCAGTGTCACTTGCGCTATCAAGAAGAATCTAACTACACCTTATACGCTAAAATCCTGCAGACCGTTTAGGTTGTAGCAGGGAAAATAGAAATCTACATACATACATACTCTCGAAAATTCCTCCTTCTGTCGCAGTCGGGTAAAAAGGAGCTTCATGACTTGATCGCTGATTTCACAAAATACTAGCTAACCGGATCTACACCCTCTGGAATACGTATAATAAACGCAATTGCGTGCTTTTAACCCTTCCATATAAAACGTTACCGTCCTACAATTAGTCGGTTAATTACAAACTAACAACACTCGTTCACCTAGTTCCCTAATTAAGTAATTCAACAGCGGAAAATCTATTTATTTAGAGGAACCTCTCTCTAATTGTTCTGTCAAAGCCTCTTGTCCTGAAGGGTAAGGGTGAGGGCTGTAAGGACCTTCAGAGTGTTTGCTTCCTCGTCGTTTGAGGTCGCTGAACTTGCGGTCTATTTGCGCAGTAGTTGTGGATGTTATTTGGAAGTAGATTGGGTGTGGTCACTTGATGAATTTATGTGTGCGAATAATATTCATGAGAAAAGAGTTAATGAGGAGATGGCAGGTTATATAATAAAGTGGAGAAGAACGTACTGCGCCGAACCCAAATAGAATTGGGATAAGGTCAGTACGATGATGATGATGATGATTGGGTGTGGTCACTTGACGAAATAACCGCTAATTTTAACCGCCTCTGTGGTCTAGTGGTTCATACCACCGATTTCAGACCCAGAGGACCCGGGTTCGATTCCCAGTGGGGGTACATACTGTATTCGGTTTGGTTGGTAGTAGGACTTGTTCTTAGTCCGCCTGGCTAGCTACCACCATCTTATCTAAGTCTGACGCCATAACAATGATGATTTCAGCATTATTGTGTTCCGGCAGTTAGAGATAAGATAGCCAGTTCCTCAGTGATTGAGGATTCCGGGAGTAGTGCGCTTCCACCTTCAGCCTTATCACCACTTTTCATCAGGTGTGATGAAGGCTAAGTGCTACCCCGTAGTGGATAAAAAAAATAAAAAAAATAAGGCACACGAGGGGCTTTTGTACGCCGACATAACCCAAAAGTCACTGCGAACTCAACGAAAACATAGGTTATTCTGCCCAAGAAGCTATTTCATTTCATTTTATTTCTTTATTCAGGATAACAACAGCACAATAAAAAAAAAATTACAAAGATGCAAAGTTTACATGGTTGAGGGCCAATTATAGTTATCCACAAAATTACTTAAATTAAGTAGTAGAGCTAGAATTTAAAAAATTACAATTTTAATGAATTTAAGGTAATCTAGCGACTAACCGTCGATATACGTTAAATTCGCGGAGAAAGTTACCAAAATTAGGTTATGTCGGCGGACAAAAGTCCCTCGTTCTGCGCAGGCCTCATCTTTCTGTGAAGATGCGATCTCCTTAGATTGTTTGTGGTTGACAAACGTAGATTTGAAGACATTCATAATATCGCGTCATTTCATACTGCGATTGTTTTCTAGACCATGGGGGTTACTCAACATCAATCGCAATCGTTTTCAGTTTGACATCCATCATGCATCCATCACTTGTTGTTGAAGAAAGTTGACAAAATTTTAGTTGACAAAAGCAGCAATGGCCGTGCAATATCTTTCAAACTGAATGCGATTGCGATTGATGTTGAGTTAGACAATTACCCCCAGGTCTTGTAGTAAAGAATACTATAATATTACTACGTAGGTACATGTAGTAGCTAGGAAGACAGTCGCATGGTCGCTCAATAAGCCAAAATAAACTTAGATACACTGTCGCGCGTCGTAGGATTTAACTTAGTTTGAACCAACTTGAACCGTCTGTACAGTTTAAATAGGTTTTTATGTGCAAAACTGGAAAGATATAGGTTCTGTTTTCAAATAGATAAACCTTTTGTATCATTTGAATCTTAAACATTTCTAGTCATTAAATTTATCTTGATATTTTTTTTCCTATAAAATATCACAGGTTTTGATCTTTAATATAAACTATTAGTAATGCTTCTAAACCCAGCCAATTTCTAGGCGTAGCATTAGCACATAATATTGCGTTCAAAGCTCAGCGGGATAAGTATGATTAAGAAGCTCTTGAAAGGCTCGAAATTAACCTACTTAAGACTTTTTTTAGACCTAGGTATTTTTTTTACTCGACAATTAAAGAAATGGCGGTGCGCGACGACGTCTGTTCGGGCGGGCTTGGAGATCTTCGGCCACCCTCAAATTGTCACTTTTTTTTGTTTTTGTCATCGCTAGTGATGGGATTACGGCACACAACACATACATACATAATAATATGTACTTCATAATAAATGTCGCGTTGAGTCCCGTTACTCATTGTTTATAATTATAATGGAACGCGAAAGTTTAAAATCTTAAATTAAAGAAATGTTGAGTAAAAATAATTATAGGGTTTTCTCGGATAATGTAATGACTCTGAGTGATCGTAGTAGTTGAATTGGAGTTTTAGGCTGGAAACGTAAATGTATAGGTATAAATAAATTATAGTTATAAGCATTTAATGAATAATAAGTAGTATAGAGGCATCGGACCCAGAGGTCCGGTGTTCGATTAGAACTAGGACTTGATTTATTTTATTTTATTAAATTCGGAAGGTTTACAGCTATTGACACAGATAGATTAGCTAAATAATACTTAAAAGCCTATTACAAACCTCCACAAGTATGTTACATGCTAAGGCGACAATGATTAAACCAATGGTTACCCACGAAAGAAGAGAAAAAAAAAATTGGGCTAGATATACAATGTAAAAAAAAACAATCAACAAATAACTTATAAAAACCATAAATGATGTAAGTGGTCTGGTGACTAGGTGCAGACACTTTATCTATGTCTATTGCCGTAACAATACGGTCTATTGCGTACCGGACTACGTTCCGTAGGCAGGCCCCCTACAAGGTGGACCGATGATCTGGTCAAGGTCGCGGAAAGCCGCTGGATGCGGGCAGCGCAGGACCGATCGTTGTGGAGATCCTTGGGGGAGGCCTATGCCCAGCAGTGGGCGTTGTTTGGCTGACATGATGATTGCCGTAACAACAATGTTTACAGCTTTGTTATTAAGTCCCAGCAGTGGGAGTCTTAAGTAGATGAGGATTTTAGGATATTTCTGCATATATATAAAAAAAATTAATATTTATTATCATGAAAAAAGATTATTTTCTGCGGTCTTTCAAAGTGCAGTTCAATAGATAGTTCCAAAGAGCACGTATATAGGCTAACAAACACAGCGTTATTATCGTGGTCAATATGAGATGAAAGTCAACTTCCCTATTACAGAAAAAACCTATCATAAACGTCGTCACATGACATGTTTTGAATATAAACTAAACTGGGCTACAACCCGCCATCTCTTTTTCACTTCAGCAGCTATCTCGCTCAGGTCGTGAGCAAAATAAAAACCGGTTTCGTAACACTATCTATCCTTAGGAAAATATCATAAGGGCCTAAGGGAAGCTTTTATTAGATTCCACCCAGTTAGCGCACGTCTGCGTATTTAGGGGTTGTTACGTAATTTTGATAAGGACTTGTTAGGCTTCGGTGGAATTTGATATTTAAATTTTTTTGCGACAACTTAATATCATGAGCAGGGCTCTGAAACTTGGTTAAAACTCGCCAAGCAACGGTTCGCAAAAAACTCCATACATTATCAAAAGAGATTTAGATGGCTTAGTTCTAAAAGTCACTAAGTCCATTATCCTTGTTTTGAGATAATGTCACTTGAAGCGCAAAATTATTTTGTTAAAAAGAGTGGATTATTAAAAAAAAATAGAACAGTGCTTCATTTAATATTCTTTAAAGTGACATTTTATAAAAGTATATAGCTAGGTAACTCAATTATTATGCGCAGTATGTGTCACTTAAAATTTAGAACTTATCTCAAAACATGTGAAGTTAAAGATTTCTTAGCAAAATTCATTAAAATTTGGGTGGATTTAGTTACTTACTGAATTTATTTGACAGGATATGGTATAAAGTAAAAACCTACTTAGCGTCATTTTATTGAAAAACGAATTTGGTCAATCTATAGAGAAAAAACGGAGAATTTTATGAACTGGCAATCTTAATATCGATAGAAATGGAGTTAGTGTCTTTTAGAATTAAGCCATCCATTTGCACTACACGTCCCGGGTATAACGAAGTTTCGTTTCGTGATTATAAGGAGCCCGTTGCGCAGTAGTTAGCGCGCTCGATCTGCGCTCGGTGACGTTAAGTAACGTTTGCAATGGCTGGTCACAGGATGGGTGACCAGAATTTGATTATTCCGAATTATTCCGTGCTTCGGAAGGCACGTCCATCCATTTCCGGCTGCATTTGCAATCGTTAATACCCAGCAATCCGCATAGGCCCGCGTGGCTTTGGCCTGGGTGCTTATCATCAACTCTTATTGCGGTTTTGTTTAGGACCTAAACTGATCTGCTTCGCTTATTCGTACCATGACAGCTTAATATCAATGACAGCGATTCAGTGATCATTCAATGACATTTCACAGCCGCTAAGCTGTCAGGAACTCTTATTTGACTTATAACCCGGTCGATTTAACATGACATCTGCAGGTTATACCCGTCTCTCTCACTCTCCGGGCATGACAGAATCGAGTAAAAGAGACGGGTAGAAGAAAAAGGACACAGAGCGTTCGGTCATTCACATTTGGCAATTCATTTGCGATCCAGTTTTTAGAAGGTCAGAGTACGAAAGAAAGCAATTCATTTTAGGAACCTATTTTGCATCGCGCTATTTTTGAATCGCTGTCTTAAAGTTGATGGTAGGCACCCTGGCCATGACATGACCCACCACGCGGGCCCAGTGAGGATTGGTGTGTATTAAGAACTGCAAATGCAGCCGGGACTAACAACTTAACGTGCCTTCCGAAGCATGGAGAAGCCCGAGATGAAAGTTTGCTTATCTAGCTATAAGGAAGGCGTGTGCTCTAGCAGTGTGGACATTGAATGGCTGCTGATGACAATGGTGAAACTAAATTAATGGTGATGAAACTTTAACTAGTTTCTAGACATTTTAAGTGGCAGAAGTTTTTTTTTAATACAAATCGAGTAGTTGTAGGGACCATCCACATTTCAATCATAACTAAATAAACATAATATTTTTATGAGAACTTTTAATATTCTTCTTAAATTTGTCTGTGACCTTTAATTTCGGAACAAAAGCCAAACTACGACCTTTTCATAGTTTATCCAAGTAAAGCACCAAAATCCTCAATTTTTGTAAGCAATTTAATACTTATTGATAAAGTACCAGATAGAATGAGTTTTGCTTACAAGATAAATAAAGTTTCTTCTTTTTACCTTTTTAAAAACTATTGAAAAGTACAAAAATAATGCACATCAAAATAAAACCACTTTTTACGGATTTTACGCGCGTCTATTGTACACATAAATTGGTAATAATTTATGAACTGGTGGTCTAGTTAGTAATTTTTTGCCTTGCTATAAAATAATTTATTATCCTAATTACTTACTTTAAACTCTTCGATCAACAATAACACCTAGGGCTTAAACAAATCAAAATATTAAATATATACATATTTTCTTGTCATAGTTAAATATAAAGTTCAAATAGTAAATGCCCAACCATATCCCAATTCCGATAAAAAAAAATACAGACAATTCGTGTGGGTATATTCTTTTAATAAAATCAATAAATTAGTGGGTAGTTTTCGTGGTCCCTGCGGAAAGGAGCTGAAAACGTCGAAAAAAATAAAGATTTTTTAAAAACACAACAAAAAATTACCAATATGTATTTTTATTTCAATGGACAGTTCGCGCAAAAATCTAACAGTGCTTAGAATACACATATTTTAAACCTCGCCTTTCCTCAAAAACCTAATCTCAAAAGAAACCCACAATATAAAACTAATGTTCCTTCTATATCTGTTCCTGACACATAGGAACTAGCTAGGGAAACTTTATTCATTTAAACTTGTGATAGCTGCATGTTTCTTGAATTATCTTTTCAGTTTCATCTTGTATAAATAAATAAAATTATATAATAGCCAACTACTACAAGGCTCAATTAATTTAACATCATCATCATCATCATCATCATGTCAGCCGAACGACGCCCACTGCTGGGCATAGGCCTCCCCCAAGGAACTCCACAACGATCGATCCTGCGCTGCACGCATCTAGCGGCTTCCTGTGACCTTGACCAGATCGTCGGTCCACCTTGTAGGGGGCCTGCAATTAACATAGCAATTGCAATAAATGCTTGAGTACCTTAACTACCTCAATTTTTTAAGCAATCAAAAACTATTAACAAACGCTAATTTTAGTTCTCAGACTACACTGATGTAGGTCAAGGTAATTAATTTAAGTAAGTAACATATTTTTTGGATAATTTAACTTTCATCTTAATCGATTGTCAAACATTTGTAAAAGTGTTTCTTTCGAATGCGAGGGTGTCCTTACATTCATGAAGCAACGCCAGCCTAGCGTTGAAAAGTGAGAGCAAATTTCGACGAGTCTCGTAAGTCTTTCGGTAGCTTAGTTGGTCAGAGCATCGGGCTGGATTCTTGGGAGCGCGGGTTCGAATCCCGCCTGAAAGTTACTTGCAGGGCTGGTGATTTACTATCACAATTTTTCCCTTAACATAAGTATTTGTTTTTAATGACAACAAAGTCTTGTAGCATAGTTTGAAGGTCCGAAATTCAGTTCATCGCCACTAATATGCCTTAATTTGAATGTGCATCAAGAAGACACTGAACAGGAAATACAAGAGAAAATCGACACATCTCTTAAGTAGCTCCACCAGGGATTGAGCCCGAGACACTTTCACTGTACGGGTGAATGCTCTGACCGCTCTGAGATACGGAGTCGTAAGAAGATGCGTCGAATTTTTCCAATAGTTTTTACGCTGGCCAGCGTTTGTTTTATAATTGTGAAGTTGTCACTGTAAGCTTTCCAGACATATTTTACAATAGATTAAGATATCGAATAGTTTTTTTTAATAATTATTTTTAAGTAGGGTAAACCAGGCATACATGCCCAAGTCGATAACGCGCCCCAGTCTCAAAACTCACCGATGCATTTTGAATTTGGCGCTAATTTGACACCGAACTGAACCGAACACCGAACAAATTCAAAATGCATCTGTGAGATTTGCGAGTGGGGCGCGTTATCGACTGGGGCACGTATGCCTGGTTTACCCTATGGGTAATTGTGAAAGAAAATAAAATTGTAAATGCAAAAAAGTATAAGCAATAAGAAGAAAAAAAAAAAGAATACTGAAATTTTAAGTATAGCAGGAACTCGTCTCTCTCAATAGTCTCCACTTAAAAATATAAAATAACCCCAAACATAAAAGCCACACTCCAATTTGGGCTGTCATCGCCAAAACACGACAACTCATAAATCCTTATTTTAGCACCTTGTAAAGAGGTCGCAGACCAAACGAGTAAGAATGAGGACAAAATGAAAAGAGTTGAAATCTGTCACGTCGTGGGGCTAATCATGCCGGTACTTGGTAGCAAATTTCACCAGTCACTCTTCTAAGAATAAAACCCTTGGCTTTGTGAAGCACGAAGCAGGGGCGGACTCGGGGTGCTTTATTAAATAGTTAAAATTAAGTTTTTAAATGTATCTTTAGAGAACTTTTAACTATCACTTAAAAGTCTACCCACTCATTTATTTGATAATAATTGTGCATAAGTTTTTTTAAGTTATAAAAATATCTCAGTTTATTACGATACCTATGTTGGTAAAATAAAACATCACTTCAATAAAGAAAAAGACGATTATTTATTGAAAAAATTGAACAATACCTACTTAATTGTACATCTTAAACTTACTAGGTTTTTTATCTATAAAAGAAAAAATGTTTCTTTTGAATATTAGAATGTTTCCTTTCAGTAAAATGAGCTAAATAAAGGAGTTAAGGTAGTTTCCCTCCAGGGCCCATAAAATATTTCCATACTGTATATTAAACTCTTGCATCACTGACTGACAGACATTACAGTAGAAACAAGTGAGCGCAAGAAAATGAACTTTGGCATGTATGTTCCTTCGGGAATGTAGGGAAGCACTAAGAGAGGATTTTCAGAAATTCCCCCCAAGGGGGTAAAAAGGGGTCAGAGTTTGTATGAAACTTTTGTGAATATTTCAATTCCACGCAAACAAAGTCGCGGGTGGAGCACTAGGCCGCTAGCGGCTAATACAGCTAGGATATTTAAAGTTTAACGGCTCGTTCATACAAATCATGTTTTTTTTTTACTGTGGAAATGTTTTTGATGCGCGTGTATGTACCTACGATCATGAATCGTAAAAAATAAGATACGTTTTTCCTATACCTTTGACATTTGTGTTTTTAATGCATCGTCAATGAAGGGGACCCTTTATTTCATTTGAACAAACCGTTAAATAGACATTCGACCAAGCAGTAAATATTTAATTAAAATAAAACTAGATTGTACATAATTATTACAAGTAACATAATTTATATGAAATATGCCAAAAGTAATCAACTTCAGACTAACTATAGTTAACGAATAATCTTGACCCATTTCGTGTAAAACTCTACACAACAGATACATTGTTAATCAATACACTAACTTTCTTTAACACATCGACGATAATGAAGTACGCAACCCCTACACATTGTACCACGCAACTTACTAATTAGTTCGGGAAAATTGTGCCAGCAATCCCTGAAAATGAGTTTTAGCAACCGCCAAAGAAATTAATAGAGCTCGCGCGAGCTCCTACTAATTATATTGCCCTTAATACAATCCTGGCTAAGTCTTTGTTCCTTTTTACAGTAAAAGTTAGGAAATTCGATTTTCCTCAACAGAGTCTTCGCAGTCTTCACATTTTACGATTAATCGTCGCGAAAAGTTTTCTTTTTTTTATTATTTTTTAAACGATACCTCCTTAGGATTAAGATCTCTTAAGATGCTTAGTTACGATTGGAATCCGAAACGGGCATTCCGAAGCGAAAATTGTGAAAGCTTTTCAACTTTTTTTTTGTAGGGATTGAATTAAATAGGTATTTAGGACGATTTTGGGCTTAAAGACCCTGCTTGCGTATCTGTTTTTTATATACATCTGAAGTTTTTTTATTGTCAAAAAAAGCTTTTTTTAAGTTTCAAATATTTGATAATAAGATAACTTTGTTTATAAATAGCGGCTGCCACTCTGAACACAGTGCGGATAAAACGACCTGGATTGTGTTCAGTAGGTACCCTTAGCATGAAAAAGTATCGTTATGGTAAGGTTATGGTAATCGAATAGTAAACTATAGATCTACAACCTTTGCTGTTCCGGTGACAGCGACGTTTTGTATTTTTTTCTTCTTTTATCATTTAAATCGGCCTTGACTTCTAAGGGCCTAAACTGAGTAAAGCGGGCGTCCGCGACGGGCACACGTCGCGGGTCTCCGCCCGACACGCGCGCGGGCCGCGTGGACACGCGCGCGGGCTCCGTGGAACCGCATCACATAGCGCTAATGACTAAACAAGCCCGTGCGTGCTACCGCTGGCCCGCTGGCGGGCCGCAGGCCCCGTCGTGGGCACCCGCGCGAGCGACCGTCGCGGGGAAGCGGGCCACAAGGCGCGGGCGCGGGGCCCGCGACGGAGCACTTTTGTATGGAACCGCGCGGGCGTCCGCGTGACGCAGTTTAGGCCCTAAGACCATCAGCCGGCAGCAGCGCTATGGTTGGACAACAACTTGACAGCAAAATGACATTTGAATAAAACACGTTAGTTCCAATTTTTGTCCACCGGAACAGAAAAAGTTGTGGCACAATGCACCGTAATTCAAAAGCTGTCTTTCAATTCTTTATACGATCGAAAGAGGCGTTACTAATAAAATAATACGATTACGATAATGTAACATAACGACTGTTTTTATGCTAGGGAAACAGTTCCCATAGAGGTACTTTACCGGCTTGAACAATGTTTTTTTTTAAATGCTATAAGTATGCATAATGCTATAGCCATGCTATAATTACGCAGAATCTAATTTTCTACAGGCTCATAGTATAAACATTTACATACGCAATCCAATTAAACAATGCAGTTTAGTTTAACGAAGGCAATTGCGAATGCAACAGCCGCTCAGTATTGTTTTCATAAAGGTAGTTGTGTCCGATATAACTGAGATTAAGTTAGATTAGTTAGTTAGTTAAGCGGGAAGCCGCTGGATGCGGGCAACGCAGGACCGATCGCTATGAAGGTTCTGGAGGGAATGCCCAGCAGTGGGTGTGAAGTGTGATGATGAAGTTAGATTAAACTGAGACCTATTCAAGGCTGCGACCAGTGGTTTTTTTTTCGTGTTATATGGCTTCTTCCGTTTTACACACAAATTCCGCCAACGTCCCGTAATGAAAGAAACACGGTTTTCACGAAATATGCCCGGTGAAAAGAACACGTTTTCAGTTTTATAGCCTTGACACCTTGCTCCTTAAGACAACACAAAGGCGTCAAGGCAAGCTATGCTGTAATACGCTGAAATTTATCAACGTACCTGATAGCGTAGTGGTTTTGTTTACACTTACTAAGCCAGGAATTGTAGGTTCGATCCCATGTGATGAACATTTGTGTTGGTCCCGTGTCTGGGTATTATTATCTGTTTTTGTATTTAGATTAGTAATACCCTCGTTTTTAATACGGGTATTAAAAACGAGGTTGCGGGCAACACAGGGTTAAGTTGCTTAGTTCGGAATAAGATCAATGTGTTTTATTTATTTATACCATACCTACTCTAAAAAGCTTATTTTATTCACGCAAAACAGTGAATAAAAAGGCCTTTTATTCACCGTTTTGTTTTTATTCACTATTTTGGTGTTTGAATTTGGAACACAAAAATATATCCGGTCTCTATTTCAATGCTTACACAAACTCCTTGCGCTAGGATTCGAAATTCAAAACTCTTTGGTGCAAATTCTCGAGATTTGATTGGTCGATATTTGCGACAAGGAGTTTGGCATTAGATTAAAAACTGTTTTGTGTTCTTTGCTGCCTTTATAGAAAAAAAAATAGAGAATTGGCGCCATTTCAAATACTTACTGTGAATGGGGGAGTTTCCTGCAGTAATTTTTCGATGCACTAGATGGCGCTGTAACTCTAATACAACCTACTTTTTTCAGCATTTATGGCAAAGGATTCAAGATTCAAGATTCAAATCTGTTTATTCAATTTAGATTGTTATTTACAATACTTGTGAACGTCATAGAAGCTACGCCATCGGTTCGCAAACCCTACAGCGGGAGGCCTTGGAGAAGAACCGGCAAGAAACTCCAAGGGTTGTTTTTTTCTTGATTGATATGATTAGTTCATTGAGCCTTAAAAAGACTTGTGTGTCGGTCGGTTGTACTGTCAAATTAATCTGTATGGTTTTTGTGATTGAAGTTCACTTTCTACCTTATCTGTGGGATAATAATGTACTCTTTGGTCGATGATTGATTATTTTAAAAGCGGCCCATTCACGGCAGGCCGCCCCGCCATCCGTCTCGCCTCACGCAGGATAGTGAATGTTGTTGCAGGAGCCTCCTGCGACAACATTCACCATCCTGCGTAAAAGCCTAGTTTACATTGGTCGAGTAGGCGGCCGAGTTGATAAGCGAGCGACAAAAAGCAGGCTAACTCGACCAATGTAAACGAAAGGGCGAGTAAACTGGGTAGGGCTAGCACAACTTGAGCGCGACTCGAGTGACAAAGAGTCGCGGGCACTTTCAACCAATCAGATCGCTCGTAGATAGCGCGCGCGACTTAAGGCGAAGTGCTGATTGGTTGAAAGGAGCGCGACAAAGAGTCGCGCTAAGTTGTGCCAGACCTACTGAGCGAGTCGAGTGGTCTCGCGCGGAGCATAGTTGCTCGGCCAAGTTGTTCCCCACCACTTGTAACTCGACTCGTCTGCCTACTCACCCTGTGTAAACCGTTGACTCGCTCGGAAAACTAACTGGGCCTAGTACTTTTACCAGAGGTTCTGGGCCCAATTACTTTACCAATGTAAACGGTGGAAGGCGAGTCGAGTAGTACCTCAGTTACTGGACCCAGGGGTGCTACCGGCTAAAAAATATGGATATGGGTATGGGCTTCAACTGTCATTTGAATTCCTTATTTTAATAAATTTCAGCAAAAATCTATCAAGATAAGGAATTCAAATGACAGTTGAAGCCCATACCCATATCCATATTTCTTAGCCGGTAGCCCCCCATAGATTTTTGCTGCTTTGTTCTATTGAACGTTGCTAGCTAGTTATCGTCATACCCGACGTCTTAAAACAAGGAACTGATAGCGGCTATTTTCTTTATAAAATAGACTTAAAGTTCCCAAAAACGTATGAAGTTCATACCCATAAAGTTACGCTGTAGCCCCCAGGTCGCTAGGCCGCCGAGCTGCTCTTTTAATGTAAACTAGGGCGGGACGGCCTGCCGTGAATGGGCCGCTTTAGTCTTCCTATTAGGCGCCCATTAGACTGTAGGTTTTGCTGTCAGTTTGCTATCATTCACGATTCTTTTAGCTAATCAAAATGAACCATTCATAACGCTGCCCGAAGTTCCTCTATACCGATTGGTTAGATAGTCATGAGTGATGGAATTGACTGATTGTTGCATGACCGTCTAATGTACGCCTTACTACAGACATCCTATTTTCTTTGCTATTTTCTATTAGGTACTTTTTCGTTTACTTCTTCAGAAAAAGTTAGGTCGCTATAGTGGGGTAGCGCCTTCTAGTACAAATTTTTGAACTGCACGATGAAACGTCAAAAGAAACTCTCTCATTGTACGGACACAAAGTTTAGTGTTACTTTATAATAAATAAATATTGTTTCACAAGTTGACCACCCTAATGATAATAATAAGAAAATTACGCTTAATTTCAGTCATTGCTCTAATTTAAATGTCCATTTCAATTAATGTAACAATTCTTATTTCTTGATTAAATTTCTATTTTCGCTTAAATTATGTCTTTTCTCGTAGTCATGGTATAAAGTATAGTATGCAACTCCTGAATAAAGTAGGAATTTATATCGAGGGCCATGAATCACTCGCGTCGTTCAGTATTCTAACAGTTGAATCACTCGCTGCGCACGTGATTCAATCATTAGAATCCTTCACTTGCTCGTGACTCATCTACGGCCCTCACTTTAAATCCGTCCTTTATTCACTAGTTGCATAATATACTATTATTACTAGTGGCTCCCCGCGGGTTTACCCACGTAGTACCCGCTCATGTGAGCATATCGGGATAAAATATGCCCTATGTCACTCTGGAATAACTGTCTACTAGTGAAAGAATTTTCAAAATCGCTCCAGTAGTTATTGTGTTTATCGACTTCAAAAAACAAACCTTAAGGTCATGTACGTGTGTATTATCCCGCGGGAATGTATTTTTTTCCGGGATAAAAAGTCATATATATCATACTCCATCTATGTCATACTCCAGCTCCCAAACTATCCCCATGCCAAAAATCACGTCGATTCGTTGCTCCGTTTTGAAGTGAAAGACGGACAAACTAACAAACAAACAAACACACTTTCACATTTATAATATTGATAATTATGGATTGTAAAAATTACTAAGCTTTTCCGTATCGGTTTTCCAGTACCTACATATTCAGTTGAAGCGTTTGGTTAGCTCAAACATGACTTCTCGATATTTCTGACTTCAATAAGTTCCTGTTAGCACTCAAGGCACTTTGTGCAGACTAGGATTTCCTATCGTTACAAATATTGAAAAGCATTTCAATTTTTTACTAACGAATATGCGAGTTCTTTCTTAGTTATGACATGAGAAGAGACAGTAGTAGGTAACTACAAAAAGTAATTTATATAAAAATTAAACCGGTAGGTAAGATTTTGATAAGACCTTGATAAGACTTAAGACTGTTCCTGTAAACTTTTCCTTTTTGAGAACATTGAGCGGTTTTTGTCAATTTTTGAAAACAATATTTGACATATTGGGCTTTTCTGCCGTCCCGAGCCTAAACCGCAGTAATGACCAAAATTGCGTTTTTGAGTTAAGTACATACCATGAAAGCCCAATTCAAGACCTACCGGCCAAGTTTTTAATTATTTTGCTACGACAAATATTATTTTTTTTATGATTTTTTCTCTGACATAAGAAATTCAAAAAAATATCAAAATTGATGAAAAAGTCATCGATTTCCCAGCTAATGTGCAGTAAAAACCATACTGCCGTTTAAAACACCATTTTATTATACTTTCTCCCAGCTAAATAGCAGTAATTCGGCAATTTTACTTCACTTTAGTCAGTTACTACGGTCCGTATATTTCAACAAAAACCAACTAAATAGCAGTATAATGCAGGCCCATACAAAATGTTTTTACTGCTTTTCAGCAGATTAATTGTTTTAATTTAAGAAACAAATTAAAGTGCAGTATAATCTTCACTTACTGCAGTTTAACTTGGGGGAGGTTGATTTGCTTTGTTTGTATTAGGTAACAACTAAACTGCAGTATAAGTACTATTATTCTTATTAGTTGGTAATACCTGAATATACTCATTACCAGAACTCCTAGCTAATGTGCAGTATTTATTTAATTCCACTGTTTTGTTTCTTTTTAGTTAACAGGTATTTTTTGAAGTCAGTTTATTTTTTAAAATTACTTTATCCCCATCCTTTATATCCATATCTTTAAAACTGCTGAACCGATTTTGATGAAATTTGGACTGCTCTCTTAATTGGAATACCTACACTTATCATCAATATCATCATTGATGAATCATTTCGATATGTCTTTCAGTTTCCAAGAAATTCGTGGACAAACAAACAAACATACACCTTCGAAATTAAGCACACATGTTTGGAAGTCTAAATAGATCGTCATATTCAAATATTATCCAATGCCAACAATATCACATCACATTCATACAGGTCAAACTGATAACTTCCTCTTTTGAAGTCGGTTAAAAATCCCTGGCATTTTATGCCATTAGATTCACTGGCGGAGGCAGAGGCGGGAAGCATAGATAAATGACCTGGCCGTGACTAGAATATTTTGTCAGTACCTAGGTAGGTATCAAATAGTATCAAATTACTTGTCTTTTATTATTATTCCCTTTATTACATTTTAAATACTTACAAAATTATATTTCTAAACATTAAATTTTTACAATGTATAACACTAAAAAATATACCATTTAAAAATACAAAAATGCAGTTCCCCAACGGCAGCAAGATCAAGGTCCCGGCTACCGATGGTTAAGGATCCAGAGACAGGAACCTTCTCACTATACGGGCCGTGTCCAGAAGTACTGCCTTCTGCATCTGACTCCCGATCCATCCACCTAACGCAAGCCTCTTAAGGTGTTTATCGAGGCTCTTGGCTATCAGACCATGGGCAGATATGACTATCGGAACAATAATTGCTGAATCAATGTCCCACATGTCAACAATCTCGTGAGCTAAATCAAGATATTTGTTTTCTTTATCTTTTTCAGCTTTCACAAGGTTGTCGTCATGGGGAACAGTGACATCAACAATTATCGCGCGGCGTTCGTGTCGATCTATCAATACAATATCAGGCTTATTAGCAACAATAGTCCTGTCTGTAATGATAGATCGATCCCAATACAATGTGGCATGGCTATTTTCAAGGACCTGTTCTGGTGCATACCTGTAGTACGGCACCTCGGATGCCACAAGACTATGTTTCAGAGCAAGTTGTTGGTGTATTATCCTGGCCACTTGGTTATGTCTATGCAAATACTCGCCGTTTGCGAGACGAGAACAACCGGAAATTATATGCCTAAGGGATTCACCAGGACGATGGCACGCTCGGCAAATATCCACTGTGCCATCCCTTAGGATATACTTTCGGTAGTTGTTCGTCATCACAACCTCATCCATAATTGCACAGACAAAACCTTCGGTTTCACCAAAAAGATCACCGAAACGGAGCCAGGATACTGAGGCTAATAAATCTACGTCGGGCCCATGGAAAGCCCGGTAGAATCTGCCATGTAACTCCTTGCTTTGCCACACAGTGCTGCGGTCGGAAGTACTAAGTACTACAGGTTTGCGCCAGTTTTCTTTTGCTAAAAATAGAGGAGTCAGTCCATTGTCAACAGCAACTACATCTCTATGAGACCCCATATCGACTTGGAGAAAATACTCCCTAAGATTGCATATCTCGCGGTTATGCAATGTCTTAGCATTTAAGAAGCCACGACCACCGCACTTCCGCGGGATATACAATCTCATGGTCGATGAACGTGGGTGATGTATGCGGTGTGCTGTTAGCAATGTACGAACTTTTCTATCCAGGGCATCCAGTTCAGTTTGAGTCCATTTAAGTATGCCGAAGGAATACATCAGTACCGGCATGACCCATCCATTGTATGCGCGAACCTTGTTTCCGCCAGACAAAAGACTTTTAAGAACTTTTGATAGGCGCCCCAAGAAACGCTCACGCAACGACTGTTTCATGTCAGCATCGTTGATGCCTAATGCCTGTGACACACCTAAATATTTATAGGTTTCGTTTACGGAGAGAGATCTAAGATGAATAGAATCCGAGAGTTGTATACCCGTAGATTCCATTATCTGACCACGCTTTACATGCATGACTGCACATTTGTCCACACCAAATTCCATTTTAATGGCATTACTGAAAGCTTCAGTAACCTTCAGTAACGCTGTCAAATGAGAACTGCTATGGGCAAATAGTTTCAGGTCATCCATGTACAGCAGGTGTGATATTACTTGACCATTTCTCCGTAAACGATAGCCTAACCCTGAACTCTCGAGAAGTGTACTCAGAGGGTTCAAGGCCAGACAGAACCATAATGGACTCAAACCGTCACCCTGGAAGATACCTCGCTCTATTTTTATAGGATCGCCCTGACCTAGAATCCGTCGAGATCCTGGATAGAAAAGGACCGTTCTCCATTTTCGCATGCACGATATCAAGAAAGTGCGTAGAGTTGTATTTATTTTATACAACTCCAGCACCCTCATGAGCCACGAATGCGGCACGGAATCATAGGCCTTCTTATAACCGAAAGAACCTGTCGACTTCCTGGATAGATAGTCGACAGGTTCTTTCGGTTTTGACGAACCTGTTGGTTAATAGCCATGTCAATGAGGAGTAGCTCCTTAGTACCACGGGCCCCATTCCTACATCCATTCTGAGAGGCGACCATAATAGAATTTTGATTAATGTGTTTATTAATCTTCGACCTCAAAATGGACGTAAGAATTTTATAAATTGTTGGCAGACAGGTGATAGGTCTATAATTTTTGGGGTCCGCAGTACTACCAGATTTATGGAGCAGATGGGTTATGCCTGTTGTCATGAATTCTCGTTCGTTGTCACTCATTCATTTCTATTGAAATTTAAAAAAAAATTGTTATAGGTACTTACTCTATTTTTAATTAGAACTTTTTTTATGTGTTTTTATTGTAATTTTTATATTTAAGGTAAAATTATGTTTAATTTAAATTAATTACTAGTGCATGTTGTGTTTACCTGTTAGAGTTTGTGACAATAGGCTATAAGAGTTTACTATAAGCAAGTTGTAAAAGTATTGTTGTACACAAATATTGGTAAACCTAATAAATAAAATAAAATAAAAATAAAATAAAAAAATTCTGGAAGCGACTGAGATAATAAAGCACATTGAAATTGAGATGCTAAGCAAACGTGCGAGCTAGGTAACCATTTATACCAGAAATTGTGCAGTCCATCCGGGCCTGGAGATTTCCAGTTGGGTAAGGAACGAACTGCACAAACTACGTCTTGGTAGTCAATGGTTACTTCATTCATATCACACGAACGCTCAACATCCTCCATCCACGCGCCTTCAGAGTGAGTGACAGGCACGGACCAGATGTTGTGCCAAAAAGAAATCATGGCATCATCATCCGGCCGATGCATATCAGTATCACTCTGATCCGATCGCTCCCAGGATGCATATACACGTCGTTGATCTCTCTCGAACATGCGGTTCTGAGTAAAGCGATCGACTCGCACCCTATACCTTCGAATACGATTAGCCCATGCACAAATTTTCTGCTTCAGGAAGTCGATGCGCTCTGTGACACATGAAATATAATTTTGAGGACTAATACCAGTCCCCAAGAATGCACGTTTCACAAAGCGCATGACCCTAGGGCGCATGTTGCCCTCCCTTTTTTTTTTGTTCTCCCGGGGGAAAATGCCGTTGCATACCCCCCCGCCCGGGGAGACGAGGGGGTTATGTGGGGCTCGAACCCACTAAAAACCCCCGGGTGTTCCCTACACACGTGAACGGAGGCTACGGGACAGGTATAGCAATCGCCGCGCCTTCCGCTCTGTGTCCGCGTCCGTGGTCGACGCTCCCTCTGCATTGGGACGACAGAACGTCCCACCTCCGGTGTGGCGCACCGGGAACAACAGGCGCGCTCCTCCACCACGGGGACCTGGGTGGACGACAGAGTTCCCCACTCTGCCGCCCGGCCCCCCTACCTATTGCGCCGCTCCCTGACGTCGCCTCTCCTCCGAGAGGCGGGCGGAGCGGCGTACTACAGGGCGCTGCTCCCTTGGGGGCCGCACTTTCGGTTGTTGTGGGGGCGTCACCTCCATGGCCGTCCCCCTCTCCTGTTCACTGTGCGCCGAACGACTCCGGTCCCGACGCACAGCGTTCTGCCCAACTTGTCCTTCCTCCCCCTCAGGCCGATTGGCCAAGTTGGTCGGGGGTTTCTCTCCGGGTCGCTTACCCTTCACCGGCGGCGGCTCGCACTGCCGGCTCGCCATCACGTGCCCATGCGGCCGGCCACTTTCGGCGCAAACTTGGCACTTGGGCTCTGCGTCGCATGCCGCGGCCATATGGCCCGGACGCCCACATCTAAAACATAGCCCGCTCCGGTCCTTGTCGGACGGGCACAAAGGCTTGGTATGCCCCACCCCTAGGCATCTGTAGCAACGCAAAGGTTGAGGGGCAAGCAGTCTCACTCTGGCGGCGTACCACCCCACACTTATGTGCTTTTGCTTGCATAAAGCCCCCGCCGCGGCAATCGGGCATCTGAGCCGGACGCTACAGTTGCCGTCATAGCCCTTTCTTATGTCAGTCAACTTTATTTGCTCGGGCACGCAGCTCGTAATAGCAACCACCCTCTCTAAAATCTCCTCTTTCCGGACTTCATGGGCGAAGCCGGAAATTTCCACATCGGCCGTACGCTCTGGCCGCCCTACTGAAACCACTTCGCCCACCGCCCGTCTAAGCTCGGCGGCGAGGGCATCTGCCTTGGCTCCACGGTCATCATTAATGGTTAGGACCTTGGCCCCCGTCTGAGAGAGTCTCATGTTGAGCCCGTCCACCAATCCAAGATCCACCAGGGAGACCTTAGCTTTCGCCTCCCTCATGACGTCTGCGTATGTGATCCCCCGCTCTTTTGCTGACGGTAACAGAGTCAGCACTACGGCTGCGGATTTAGGGGGGACCAGCGTCTGTCTCTTCGGTCGCCGTTCCTTCGGCTGGTTCAACACTTCTGTGCGCTTCGACGATAGGTTGGCATCGCCTGTCGCCGGCTTTTCCTTCTTCCCGCGGCGCACGGCATCAGACCAGGTGCCCTTGGCAAGAGGTATTGGGGCGTTCGGCATGGCGGAGGCAGAGCTTCCGCTTTCTGGCAGTGTATCGGGATTCTTTTGTTGGGCGCTAAAGTGGCGCTTCTCGAACGCCCCCAGACGCTCGTCTATCTTTCCCATCAGAGTCGTTAATAGGGAGTTTTTCAACTCTGTTAAAGCAGGCGTCACACCGATCGGCTGTGGAGTAGGCTTCTGAGCGGCGGGGGCAGCTTTAAGCGCCGACAGCTCCTTGACCAGGGCCCTGTTTCGCTCCTCCACTTTCCGGCTGTGCTCCGTGACTTGTCGGAGCTTCGCTTCCGCGTCCTCTTTCTCATTTTCGAGGGCTCTACGCTCCATATTTGACATTCTGATGGCGCTCTCGAGCGCTTGTTTTGCGAGGGAGAGAGAGCTACATACTTCTAAGATATCATATGGTTTGAAGTGCGACTTAAGGAACTTCTTAACGTCCCCAATGTGTTCCTTCACATATTCAGCTTCTTGCTCCACTTTGGTCAGGATCTCGACGTGGGAAGCCTCGTCAGAGGTATATTCCGCCATGCTTTCCGCCTCTTTGTCGGACACATCATATTCGTCAGAATCGGCAGAAGGTACCGATTTTTCAGGACACCTTTGTCCTTTATTTCTCGACAAACCATCGACTTTTTGGCCACAGTTTTTCTTTGGACCCTGGGCAATGTCCATCTCCTCCAAAACATCAAATTTATTTATATTTTTTGTAGCCATAACTAGACCCACGAGTATGGGAGAAACGTCAGTCCACCCGGGCAAAGATCCCAGTACCCGGGTAACCCTACATACACTGGGGGGGCGGGCGGTACCCCAGGTTTGTTCGGTATTTGGCAGACACCTCTGCCTGCCACCTTCAGGCGGTCCGACGCCCACGTCCCCGACGCCGGACCTTTGAGGATTGTTTATAGTGGTTTACTCCACGCGGCCCCCGTGTTAATACAACGACGGCCCCCGTTCCTGTACTACGTGCAGGGTTACGGTTTGATCTTGCATTTTTGAAGGGGTTTCGCTCCCCGCGGCTCCCGTGACAGAACACGGCAGCCCCCGTTCCTGCACCACGTACAGGGTTACGGTATAATCCTGGTTTTGGTTCGCGCCGGCCGAAGCCCGGTAACCCCCTTCCACTGGGGGCCGTTCCCCTATCCACCACCTGGGGACGCGCCCGGTCTCGGATCCAGAAACCGCATCCCTCGCGGGAGGCCGGGATGTTGCCCTCCCTAAAGCAGCTGAGCTTACCGATGAGTACCCTAGCCTCACTGATACGACGCTCAATCCTACACTGCCAGGCTGGTACAGCCAGGCGAGGGCGTGTTGCTGTGTCAGTATTTGGAAATTTGACATGAGCAACACGACAAGCTGTAATAGCCGCACAGTACAGGATCGAATGAGTATCAGCCAGGTCTTCACTACTATCAAAGTAATTTGGTAGTAGCAAATCTAAAGCACACATCAGCGCCCTATTTTTTTTGTGCATGGGAAAACGTGGAAGCCGAGGTCTAAGGTGAACCGAAGTCGATCGAAATTCCCGAACTACATCTTCAAGAGTACTCCTCAATAATATATCATTGTATTGGGGACTTACAGTAGTAACCATATCATCTCCACGATCACTATCAGCAACGCCAGCTTGCAATGTGGCCGCGGCAGAAGCTTGAGTTGCCGCCTGCGATGCAGTAGTAATGATACGTATATCGGCTCCGTACAGAGGTGCGTTGCACCGATCAAGTACCGAGTCATCCAACAAGTGACCCCGTTGAATGGCTCGCACCTGATCCGACAGTCGTTGAGCCGAAACGTTGATTGATGGTTCGAGAGCCTGAAACAGAGAAAGCATCCGAACACGATACGCAGTAAGATTAGTTCCTGCCTCTGTTGCCTCAAAATATGCGCGCATGACATTTTCATTGATGGAAATTGTCCATCGCATGCGCTGCACTCCACCGGGAGCGGGGGCTCTGACCGGAGCCGTTTGCCCCAGAAGCCCCAAACTCTTCGGTGGCCGGCCCCTCCTCCGGCGTGCAGGCGGTGGCGACGTCGGCGGAGAGAAGTACTCGTCACTATCACTCGACGCAACTGCAGATGTCAGCTGAACACACGGCACTGAGGCAGTTGCCGACAACTGCGAGGCGGAGCGAGGTGACGAGCCCGGAGGTGGAAGACGTGCTGCTCGGCTTCTCGTCAACATCTATTTCTTCATTCGTTATCCCATTTGTTTATTTCGTAGTTTGGCAATATGATGATGACTGGTGATGACATTCTCAAATGTCATAGTAAATTTTCTATTTGTTTTTGGTATTTTAGGTCTAATAAATATGAAATAATTGTGGTATTACAAACTGGATGCTATTGTTGATCGAAGTATTACAGAAAATATGAGAATTTCGATCTCTGAATAAAATATTAGATATAAAATGGGGAATGAATGTCCTGTCACGTTGACGCTTTTTTTTTTTACCTACCTATTTAATTCGTATAAATTTTTTAAATCTAAATTAATGGAATTTACATAGGTAATGTATCTACTATAAAAATTAAATATTAGAAAATAGCCACCCATCCTCCAAGTAGCTCCGCCAGGTAGCGAGGTACCTACATAGGTACCTTACAAGTAATCAGTCTCTAATCTCAATTCAACTTAAAACATTTACATTTATGCTCTCCATTTCGATACCTAAGTATATTAAGTTAAGCATAAGAATTGTTATATTGAGGCACTGAATATTTTATTTTCTTCTTGTTGTCAGTTAAAAAAGTCTTGAATAGGTAGGAAAATATTGACGTGACTTATTATGTACTTGAATAAATAAATATTTGATTGATTGATTGATTTATAGGTTAAGCTTTATATGTCGATATAAATTCATAAATGAATGAAATTGTTAAATAATTGTTACAACCAATATTGAATTAAATTACATTTCTTGAATAAAACGTTGATTTTTTTCTTATGTTGTAGGTAGCTTTAGAAGTACTTTAAATACTTATGGTAATAATAATGACCATATAAGATTTTGTTTAACTTTATTTCGTGAAGTTTTATAAATTTTTTAAATCAATTGTTTAATGTTATTATTTTTTTTGTTGTTACTGCCAATTGAAACATTTAATTTTCGTTATGAGAAACCGACTAAAGCGCAGTATCAAAACGAACATACTGCACTTTAGTCAGGAATAGCGATAACAAACCATTCTAATAAGCAGTGCTGTTTTCTTGTCAAAATAGTACTAGAAATCGAGTTTCATCGAAATCGGCCAACAAACAAAAAAATTGGGCGCCATCTTGGATTTTTTTACATTTTTGACATTGCGTTGCTATTTTCATGTCAAAATAGTACTAGAATTCGAGTTTCATCAAAATCGGCCAACAAACAAAAAATTTCGGCGCCATCTTGGTTTTTTGAATATTTTTTACATTGCAGTTCTGTTTTCTGGTCAAAATAGTACTAGAAATCGAGTTTCATCGAAATCGGCCAACAAACCAAAAATTTGGGCCCCATCTTGGATTTTTTCAAGTTTTTGACATTGCGTTGCTATTTTCTTGTCAAAATAGTTTAAGAAATCGAGTTTCATCGAAATCGGCCAACAAACCAAAAATTTGGGCGCCATCTTGGATTTTTTTACATTTTTGACATTGCGTTGCTATTTTCATGTCAAAATAGTCCTAGAAATCGAGTTTCATCAAAATCGGCCAACAAACAAAAAATTTCGGCGCCATCTTGGTTTTTTGAATATTTTTTACATTGCAGTTCTGTTTTCTTGTCAAAATAGTACTAGAAATCGAGTTTCATCGAAATCGGCCAACAAACAAAAAAATTGGGCGCCATCTTGGATTTTTTTACATTTTGACATTGCGTTGCTATTTTCATGTTAAAATAGTACTAGAAATCGAGTTTCATCAAAATCGGCCAACAAACAAAAAAAATTCGGCGCCATCTTGGTTTTTTGAATATTTTTTACATTGCACTTCTGTTTTCTTGTCAAAATAGTACTAGAAATTGAGTTTTATCGAAATCGGCCAACAAACCAAAAATTTGGGCGCCATCTTGGATTTTTTCAAGCTTTTGACATTGCGTTGCTATTTTCTTGCCAAAATAGTACCAAAAACCGAGTTTCATCGAAATCGGCCCACAATCAAAAAAGGTAGCCGCCATCTTGGATTTTTTAATATTTTTTACATTGCGTTGCTGTTTTCTTGTCAAAATAGTACAAAAAATCGAGTTTCATCGAAATCGGCCAACAGACAAAAAAGTTGCCCGCTATCTTGGTTTTTTTTTTACATTTTTGATATTGCGTCGCTGTTTTCTATTAAAATAGTACCAATAAAATATAATTATAAAAATAAAATGTATAAAGAGAAACATTAGAGTAAGTAATTTGTAAATAAATATTTCATAATAGTTAACTAATAGAAAGCTAACAATTTTAACTTCTTGTAACAACCCTACCAAAATTTTGCACGCTCTATGAAGTCAACACTCTGATAGTACTCATGTGCCTATACACCGTTTTGAAGGTGAACATCCCATTTGGATAATTCAGTCATTTACGCCATGGGTTCGCAAACCCTAGAACAGGAGACCTTGAAGAAGTACCGGCAAGAAACTCGTCAAGGTTAATTTTTTTTCCTCCTGATTTACTTCATACAGAGTCGTCAAATTAAAAAATGACCTTACAAATTACTATTTGTTAGATCATTTTCAGGGTCAGTTTCTATAACAAATACGTATTCAATTATGATAAATACAATTAGGTGTGTGAGTGAACTAATGATCATAGAAGTAAACAATTTTCAATTACCTATCTAATGAGTGTACTAAGACGAAAGTACTAAGACGTTTCGGTTGCACTATAAACGATACCACACCACGCAGCACACTGCAAAGGTCAGCGAACGGCAGACGGCAGAGCACCGAGCGATACGTCCTCCCTCTGAAGAGCCTAGCGGCGGACTAATTTGAAATGTTTTGCGCAGAGTGTTTTATAGCACTTTAAAAAAAAATATATAAAATAAATTATGCATCATTATATAGGTTTTTTGTATTCAAACTTTAGATAATATGTTCTTATTTTACGTTAGACTATAACTTTTTGTAAAATAAAGTAATTTATTGATAAATGTTGCATGTTTACCACCAGTGATTTCTTTATAATTTTACTTTGTTTGGATTTTAATTTCGTATGAAAATAATCACAAATTAAACTAATTTCCTTACTAACTATTTGCGTAATGATATGTAGATATACATAGAAATTATTGTTTCCTATTTTTTTCAATGGTATTAAAAAATTAGAGCTTCAAAACTGATGTTAAAAGTGAAGTTTATAAAACACTGTTCGGGAAAATTGTCAGTATTCACAAATACTCTATAAAAAGAAAAATGTTTTTTACTAACTTTTTAGACAAAGATACTGTTCACAATAATTTGAAATTAGCATGTTTCTAAGATTACGTTTTCATAGAAAATATCTCGTTCAAAACTGCCTATTTTGAGGCAAAACGGCGTTCGACCGCGTCAATGCTCTTAATAATAAATAATATTAATAATTAATACAATAATAATAATAATTCAAAAAGTCTCGTCTAGCATTATAATCTACACAACTTTATTTTGTTTTCATTTGATTTATTTTGTTTGTTTAATTTAATTTAATTATTTATGTAGCTTTCTGATGTATTAAAGCGTTTCCTCTCTTTTATCACCATTTTTGCGTGCCCGCTCTAAAATAAATATGTATCATCCTCTGTACCCACATTATGGTTGCAAATAAAGTATTGAGTATTGAGTATTGAGTCCTACGAATATTATAAATGTGAAAGTTTAGATGTTTGGATGTATTAATTATTATGATAATGATGATTATGTTTTACTTTTCCTTTGTGTGTCGTCCATTTTGAATGTAATTTATTTTTGTCTTGGTGTTGTTGTCCGTGCTTTCTTAAGGCCCTGCCAGAATAACAGCGCTTATGGGTCATTCTGACTATCTACGAATGACCCGGGAGACTTTGTGCTAAGGCAGGGCCCTTTAGCTACACACTTTACGTTTTTTCTTTCTTTCTTTCTCTTTACTCAATCACCCCAAAACGGCTAAACGGCTTTAACTGAAATTTGGGACACAGATACTTTGTAGCCTGGAGAGGAACATAGGCTACTTTTTATCCCGGAAAAATATAACATTCCCGCGAGATAGCGTCCTGTAGTGGCTGTAGTCCAAGCGTGCGAAGCCGCGGGCGGAAAGCTACGAGTATTAGTATATATTTGTTAAAAAAACTTTCATTCACCGACCGCTACACATTGTAAGACTTTACAAATTGAAATTATACAACATTTTCGTCGAGTCTGGTTTAGTTTCCACACAATAGTTTTTGCAGTGTGCCCATAAAAACCAACTGCGAGACGACTGAGATCTTTTAAACCTTTTAATCCCATAACACTTTGTTTGCGGAGGTTTCCTACTATTATACTGGTATAAAAAGAGGGAATAATTAAACGACTCAGACTTGCACATATTGCAGAAAATTATATTTACTTTAACAGTCATTTTACTCGTATAAATAATTGACCGCCTCTATGGTCTAATAGTACACACCAAAAATATAAGACCCAGAGGTCTTGGGTTCGATTCCCAGTGGGGGTGTATGGTGTTCCACACAAAGTTGTTCGGTTTGGTTTGTGGTAGGACTTGTTCTAACTTAAAACAAGTCCTACCACCAACCAAACCGAATATTCAAGCATCCGTTTTTTTCCGGATCGGTAAAATTCAGTGTAGTGCACAAACGCCCTAAGTCCGCCTGGCTAGCTACCACCAACTTATCTGTTTGTCTGACACCATAACAACAATGTTTCCCGCATTGTTGTGTTCCGGCATTTAGAAACAATATAGCCAGTTCCTCAGTGGTTGAGGATTCCAGCAGTAGTGCGCTTCCACCTTCAGCATTATCTTCAACTAGCTTTCCGCCCACGGCTTCGCCCGCGTGGACTACACGAACGTTATCCCGCGGGAATGTGATACTTTTCCGGGATAAAAAGTAGCCTATGTTCCTCTCCAGGCTACAAAGTATCTGTGTCCCAAATTTCAGCCAAATCCGTTCAGCCGTTTTGGCGTGATTGAGTAACAAACATCCAAACATCCAAACATCTAAACTTTCACATTTATAATATTAGTAGGATAGTAGGATTAACGCCAGGAGCAATGCTACCCCGTTGTGTAAATACAAAAATAAGTTCAAACCTTTTTTCGATAATATTTTCATAATAACGAAAAGATTTAGTTCAGTAACGTAACTTAACATAATAGAAAGTTTCATGGTAAAGAACTTTAGTATTAAGCCCGCCTAGTTTATTACATCACGTATTATGTTCAAAAGTTTAGTAGGTAAATTAATAAAGAATTTTACGAGGTAAAGTACTCTGCTTTTGTGGATCTAGTTTCTATGAGTATATATTATTGTTTAGAAACGCTTATATGACTGTGAACTTACCTCCTGACTCCATCATCAGTTTTCAGAGCATATCTAAAGAATTTAGGATCATTAGATATGCTCATCATAATACGAACCAAAAAATAATCTATAGTAAAACGTGTTCAGGATGGTAAGGTTTTATGGAAGAAATAAGTTTTTAGTAAAAATATCATTTTTATGACATGCTTTTTTGCTGATTGTACTTTATCATTGTATTGTCATCTAAACCAAACCTGTATACAAAATTTCAGCTCCATCGGACACTGGGAAGTGGGTCAAATTAAGCTTGCAAGATTTGTCCCCCACTAACTATAACTAAAAAGTTAATAAGAAGCTTGTAAAAAGAATGCGGTCAGACACTTACCAGCAGACTACGTTTACTATTCAGAACAGGGTGCCTACCATCAACTTTAAGAGCTGGTACACACTGGGCGTTAGCGTTAGCGTTGGCGTTGCATTTTGTATGCAAATCTGTACAGCGCCTCTAGCAGGCAGTAGCAGAACTACAGATTCTCATACAAAATATCTCGCGTACGCTCACCAAACGCTCGCCGAGCGCCCAGTGTGTACAGGGGGTAAGACAGCGATTCAAAAATAGCGCGATGCAGAATAGGTTCCTAAAATGAATTGCTTTCTTTCGTACTCTGACCTTCTAAAAACTGGATCGCAAATGAATTGCTAAATGTTAATGACCGAACGATTTGTGTCCTTTTTCTTCTACCCGTCTCTTTCACTCGATTCTGTCATGCCCGGCGAGTGAGAGGGACGGGTATAACCTGCAGGTGACATGTTAAATCGACCGGGTTATAAGTCAAATAAGAGTTCCTGACAGCTTAGCGGCTATGAAATGTCATTGATCAATCACTGAATCGCTGTCATTGATATTAAGCTGTCGTGGTACGAATAAGCGAAGCAGATCAGTTTAGGTCCTAAACAAAACCGCAATAAGAGTTGATGGTAAGCACCCAGGTTTTGAGGAAAAACACCAGGTATAAGCAAAATTTTACATAAAATTGATATACTTTAAACACAACCCCTTAACAAAAACTGCGTAATCTGAACGTAAACACGTAAGGGAAAATCCTAAGCATTGGTGTTTGAAAATAAATGGTTTACAAAGGATCAAAACACATTTCAAAAGCAAATATTTTTACACACGCTCACTTAGGCATTACGATTTAAGGTTTACAAACCCTTCGGAGATACGAGCGAAATCACTCAACTACCTTTACAACAGATTAAAGGTACGTTTGGGTCAGAAATGGAGTTTACTTGAATTCAATAAAGTGGAACGTTTTTACTTATATAGACTTTTTTAGAACGAGCCTCGAGTTTATCCGCTGTTTTTAAGACTCTACGCTCTTGTCATTAAGGTTTGAATTCGTTGTTCAAGTGGCATTGTTTAGGTGTGGGTGGCAGTACCGTTTCGTTTGAGGGCGCTCAATTCAGTCCAACTATCGAATTCTGCCAAGTGGTACCCACTTGAATGTATAACGGCGCTTTTGTAGATAAAATACGCGTGTGCCGTTCATCGGAAAGACTGGAAAAATGTTGCTGGCTAGTGAAAAACTGTTTTTTCGTGTGGTAATTGCGTGTGAAGTGGCCTTTATGGCCGATGAATTGTGTAGCTGTGATGGAACATACTGTTATGGCTCCTCAAACTTATTACCTCACGAGAAAAGGAGTACCGTAAATCGATAGACGAAATTAGAGTTGAATATCCTTTTTTAATTCGTATTATGTACCTACTTAGTTAAATTTTGTTGCAGGAATCGAGATTTGTCACCTAGCCTTCGTGACAATAAACTAAATTACATAGCTATATCTACAATCAAGATAAATTTAATCACTATCATAGAATTTTGTATCATAATTTTACTACTTTTAAAAAATAGAAAAAAAAATATCTATGCAATCATCAAATATCTGAAGTCAAAATTAAAGTTGCAGTAAATTTTATATTCAAAATTTCAAGTGTAATTTGTCTGCTATTGTATGTATCACCGTTCAGGACATCTTTTAAATGTCAAGAAAAACGAACGCTAGAAAATTATATTAACCAAAGAAAATAGAAAGATTTTTCCCATATTAAGTTGAAGCAAAAGTATTAAGACAACTCCATGTAATTCCTAACTCATCATGCCAAAGTAGAAAAATAATATGCGAATAAAGGCATTCGATCGAAAAATAATTTTTCACATTTCAGTAAAATGAAAATTATTCTTCGATAAAAAAGAACCTGCTTTTTACTTTCCACTTTGTAAGCGTTAGAGCATTGTATAACGAGCCAATTTTTTTAGTTGAAAGCATTTTTTTAGGAAGTTGAGAATCTGAAAGGCATGTAGATGTTAAAATTATGATTTTCCAGTTCGACTATGACCTAGTTTAGAGACACGCGATTGTCACACAATTTCTGCTTATTTGCTCTTAATATCAATCTTTTTCGAGAAATAAGATATCTACGATTGGCTTACCCAAAAGATGCATGTGCATTCTAAGCTTAACAAACTTTTGACAAACTAAAATTAATAAAAACTTTGTTTTGATGTTAACCCTTAGTCTACATTAAAATGTGTTTAAAAATCTGCTTTCATCATAGACATTTTTTAACATAACTTCGTTAAAACTTCGACCTTTTGCATGAAATTCAAGATTTTGTTTGCAGTGCCAATTTATATTATCAAATTGTAGAAAAAGGAGACTTAATAAAGTTCAGCCTCTGTGTTCTTCAAAGGTAATTCAGGTCTCAGAGGTGACTTGAGATTTGACTGATCCTACACGCAAATGAAATATTACTGAGCTTCTTTGAAAGAATTTGATTATTAAATTTTTCCGTTTTCAATTTAGTGTTTCTCTTAAATCTCCTTAAAGTCGGTTCATTCGCTGTCTACTGTTTTTTAAGGAATTTAAAGACTTTTTGATTCATTATTATAAGAACAGTGTTAAGGCTGTTTTACCCAGGAGCAACACAGAGCGACATTGCGGCATGGCACAAGGCCACAAATTGTGGCAAGAGTCGTGCGGCATGGCAACACCTTGCGTCATGTGGTAGACTGTCGCAGCTTGTATCCAAACACAATGGATTCCATGCGATATTTTTGACATAGGCTGCCACATGCCGCATGTCGCAAATGTTGTGATATGTAGCATACATACCACAAGATGACGTACGCCACAATACGTAGCATGCGTCAATGTCGCACAGTGTTGATTCGGCGTAAATGAGCCCTAAAGGCGGATCTCACACAGCACCGCACACCGCTCCGGTTTGTGCTAGTGCGCTTCTTAACAACGGCTATAGTATCCTGATGTGCATGCAAAACCCGCAGTGTAAAACAAACTCACGCCGCATCTCCGTCCACCGGAGCGGAAACCGCAGCAATGTCATAATCGCCTTAGATCCTTTATTACACACTACACTGACATCCTATATGCAGTGGGTAAGTTTACTGCACCAAGGCACACCAAGGGTTGTGAGCTCTATCTCGACTTGCAATAAATACCCATTTGATGAAATTTGATTTTCATTCTGTCTTTTCATTATCCCTATATATTAAAAAACCGGTCAAGAGCGATTCGGACTCGCACACCAAGGGTTCCGTACCATCATAAATTTTAATAAATTTAACGTGAAAATGTTTTCATCGGCGAGGCTAGATTCGTAAGAGCATTTGCGAATCTAGCCTCGCCGAAAATTAGAAAATTGCAGTTTTAGGTCAACGGCAGCTTTTGACCGATAGTGGAACTAATATAATTTTTGTTGATGATTTCTGAAAAAGTTTACTATATAGAGACATCGTTTTATTTTTCCTGTAATCTTTACATAAAGGAGAATGCCCATGGACGGTACTCATTTGTGTCATGCTTCAAGATAAAAAACCTACTACAATTAATTTCTTAATATTTGATCATATTTCATGGCCTAGAGTTTTAATTTTGAACAGGGATTTACTTTTTAGGTATTAAAGTAACAGTGTATTTATCAACCACGGAAGCCAGGACACTGCTGTGTGACTGCCACTGTCAGCAGTGTTGCCATTGCGGGTATTTTTAACTGATTTCGGATAATTTAGGCTTTGAGCGGGTACGTTTACGGGTAGCGACGACTGTCGGATAAATATGGGTATTTTTGTGGCGATCGTGCAGAATAAGCCAAAATGACAACTACAGGCAGGAACCCAACACTATTTAAAATAGTAACTATTGTGTGTTATTTTTTTATGAAAGGCGTAAAAGTTCATATTATTATGTTACTTGAAACACTCATTATTACTATCTTTAGCCTATTCGCCCTAGCCCCGACGAATCGGGTAATTTCTGATTCGGTTACAGACTTTTTCTAGTTTGATAGGCGGCAACACTGACTGTCAGTCATCGAAAATATCGACCAAAGAGTAATAACTCTGTGCGCGACTGTTTTTGGCGCTAGTTACAATACATTTTTTTGCTCTAAGGTTATGGGAAATATTAGTATTCGATTTTTACCGCGCGCAGACTTATCTGGCGCGACATACTCTTTAGTGATTACATACTCTTTGATCGACATCGGACGGAGCTTATGAACTGGATTTCTGTTATTTTGATTTAAAAATCGTTGGTGTAGAATTTTAAACCTTAAATTGTGGTAACTATTTGTGAATCGAGATGTTTTCTATAAAAATATCGAATCATTCGCGTGGTGCATTGTTATTTGGAAGAATGTTCGACTGAAACAATCGCTGTTTATACTTACTGTTACATTTTAGGAAATAATTTGTAAACCCTTGTTTTTCTTTCAATATAATAATGGAGAGAAGTAATTAGATATTTTACCTACATAATAAAACAGGTATGGCTTTGATGCAACATTAGACGGCCGTCCATTGCAACTTGGGCATTCTCCTTTCAATCACATAAAATAATTTTAGATTTTTCTCTATGCAAACTTCGGGGATAAGGGGGAACGGTATTTTTTTTTACATTTTTCATCAAAAGTCGAAAACTATGCGGCTTAAGATGAAAAATGTTTGAGAATGTGCAAGCAGTGCTCTTTTATATGATACCCCATATGCCCTAGTAGCCCCACTTCGATTTTTTAAGACACCCTTTTAGTCTCTGTTGCAAAAAAAATATAAATATTTTTATTTCTCTCTTATTTGCAAAATAGTTGGGGAAACGTCATCTAAAACTATCTAAATTTTAATATTGATAACATTAGTAGTTCTCGAGATGTCCAGTTGTGACAGACAGACAAAGTCTCACCATAAGGGTTCCTTTTTACCATTTTGGTTCGGAACCCTAAAAACTACTAATAAATTCAGTATGTATTTCTGTATATGTAGCTGCATTCGCACCAAAGCAGTGCATATAGAGTTCATTTTGTGTGGACTTAAGGCGATACTCGGAAAAAGTATGCTGAAGCGAGATAGCAATGAGAAAACGACGCGCGCGGGAGCGAGACCGATTTTGTAGATTAGGCAAAAAAAACACAAAATCACTTCGTATTAAGAAACTATAGCGATTTTTTTAAAATGCTTCTATACGATCCTAAATATTATTGGAGTCCACTAATTAAACCAATTTCCAATAGTATATGTAACCCCATTTAAGAATAATCTTGAAATTTCGTATTTTTACCACACTTTTATTAGCTTCACATGTAACTAAGTCACAATTTAAGAAAATCTTGGAGTTCAATTTTAACCTACTTCTAAGTGTCGTATTGATTTGAAACTTTGCAAGTCCATATGAATCCGATGACAATACAATAATTTGCTACCATCGAGCTGATCTGATGATGGAGTCAAGAGGTGGGCAATAGAACTCTTCAACGGCTGCTAGGAAACCCCTCGAGTTTAGGCTCATTTGTTTTATTCTAATGAGACCAATTCGCTACACTAAACTTGATGGTGAGGGTCTGATGATGGAGCAGGGAGGAAGCCAGTGGCACTCATTAATGACAAATACGAAACACTTCGAGTTCTGGCTCATTTGTTTCGTTCTGATGAGACCTATTTGCTAGACTTGGTGGTGAGGGTCTGATGATGGAGCAGGAAGAAAGGCAGTGACACTCCTTAATGACCAATAGGAAACCCCTCGAGTTTGGGCTCATTTGTTTCGTTTTGATGAGACCTATTTGCTACACTTGGTGGTGAGGGTCTGATCATGGAGCAGGAAGGAAGCCAGTGGCACTCCTTAATGACCAATAGGAAACCCCCAGAGTTTGGGCTCATTTGTTTCGTTCAGATGAGACCTATTTGCTACCCTTGTTGGTGAGGGTCTGATCATGGAGCAGGAAGGAAGCCAGTGGCACTCCTGAATGACCAATAGGAAATCCCCCGAGTTTGGTCTCATTTGTTTCGTTCAGATGAGACCTATTCGCTACCCTTGTTGGTGAGTGTCTGATGATGGAGCTGGGAGGAAGCTAGTGGCACTCCTTAAGGACCAATAGGAAACCTTTTGAGTTTGGGCTCATTTGTTTCGTTCTGATGAGACCTATTTGCTACACTTGGGGGTGAGGGTTTGATGATGGAGCAGGGATTAAGCCAGTTGCACTCCTTAATGACCAATAGGAAACACCTCGAGTTCTGGCTCATTTGTTTCGTTCTGATGAGTTCTATTTGCTACACTTGGTGGTGAGGGTCTGATGATGGAGCTGGAAGGAAGCCAGCGGCACTCCTTAAATACCACTAGGAAACCTTTTGAGTTTGTGCTCATTTGTTTCGTTCTGATGAGACCTATTTGCTACACTTCGTGAAGAGGGTCTGATGATAGAGCAGGAAGAAAGGCAGTGACACTCCTTAAAGACCACTAAGAAACCTTTTGAGTTTGGGCTCATTTGTTTCGTTCTGATGAGGAGACCTATTCGCTTCACTTGGTGGTGAGGGTCTGATGATGGAGCAGGAAGGAAGCCAGTGGCAATCCATAATGACCAATAGGAACCACCTCGAGTTCTGGCTCATTTGTTTCGTTCTGATGAGATCTATTCGTTGCACTTTGTGGTGAGTGTCTGATGATGGAGCAGGGAGGAAGCCAGTGGCACTTTTTAATGACCACTAGGAAATCCATCGAGTTTGGGCTCATTTGTTTCATTCTGATGTGACCATTCGCTACACTTGGTGGCGAGGGTCTGATGATGGAGCAGGAAGGAAGTAGGGGTTCGGCTTGCGCATCCAGTAACTAAAAGACTCCACTTGAATTTGTAAGTCTAAATACATACAATCACGCCTTTGAGTTATAATGTTTACGGGGTGGGCAGAAGACACATGAATGGACTGTGAAATCCATTACCATCCATCCATGGCTTGCCATTTATTAAACTAAAAAGTAAAAAATAAATATGTAGTTTAAAAAACTAAAACAACACACTTTTATAGAAACAGACTAAAAAGTACAAAATAAGCGTCTATTCAGTAACTTAAATTAAAAAGCGTGGTGCGCCCTTTGCAAAGCATGCATTTCAAGTACTTAATATAGACAACGCGCACCACGCTTTTTAATTTCAGTTACTGAATAGACGCTTATTTTGTACTTTTTAGTCTGTTTCTATAAAAGTGTGTTGTTTTAGTTTTTTAAACTACATATTTATTTAGAGGTCTTTTCGAAAATAAAAAGTGTCGAGCCAAAATCATAAAATCGTGTTTTTGAAACTATACGATTCTAGATAAAGGTATAAAGAAATACATATCTAATTACCAGATTTGTAACAACTGTAACCATCCTATAGTTTTATATCAAAAAGCCCATACTTTTTCCGAGTAGCGCCTTAAAAAGGTGAGTAATGAATAATAATAAATAAATAAATAACTTTTCACAATCACATCAATTATCTAGCTCATAAGTAGATATCATTAAGACACTGTGTTATGGAAACTAGATAACGGATAAATATAAACTTATATACTTTTTTTTTGTAAATACATACTTCATATATATAGAAAACACCCAGACCAAGACAAATAGACATGTTCATGCACACAAATATGTGTGTTGTTCGGGGATCGAACCCGCGACCTCTGGCGCAGAGGGCAGGTATTCTACCCCTGCGCCAAATCGGTCGTCAAAATAGAATAATAGAAGAGTAGCAAAATAACTTTGGAATATATTATAACATGTACCTAAAGAATATTTTTCAACTTTACACATGTTGGTAATTACGGGGAAATCCCTCAAACACTCACCCGCAACTCGACAACACATTGTTAGTATAAGAAAGAGGTTTTTATTACAATATCAACTAAATCATTTTGTGTATTATATTAACCAAAGCCGAAACACGAGTTAAGGCGATACTCGGAAAAAATGTGCTGAAGCGAGATAGCAATGAGAAAACGACGCGCGCGGGAGCGAGACCGATTTTGCAGATTAGGCAAAAAAAACACAAAATCACTTCGTATTAAAAAACTACAGCGAGTTTTAAAAAATGCTTCTATACGATCCTCAATATTATTGGTGTCCACTAATTAAACCAATTTCCAATAGTGTTAGTAACCCCATTTAAGAATAATCTTGACTTTTCGTATTTTTTAGAGGTCTTTTCGAAAAGAAAAAGTGTCGAGGCAAAATCATGAAATCGTGTTTTTGAAACTATACGAATCTAGATAAAGGTATGAAGAAATATATATCTTATTACCAGATTTGTAACAACTGTAACCGTCCTATAGTTTTAAATCAAAAAGTCCATATTTTTCCGAGTAGCGCCTTAAGTGTTTTCTGTGTAGAAAAATAACAGTAAGTTTCTCAATTTAATCGTTTTTCTCAAGAACAAGGTTGATGCCATTGTATTTCGTAAGCTCGCTATTTTTTGTAAGTATAGTGATGATGCTTTGTCTATATATGAAAAACTTTCCTAGTTTTCGAAGTATCCAACCTACAAGTATTATGAAAACTAATAAGAAGTGAAAGTTTTGGCTTTTCATTAAAAATAATTATTTTTGTATTTATTAATTCAATCTAGACTGGCAACTCAATTTAGCTGGCAGATACAGAGATTATAGCACGTCGGGTTTAGTGGTTCAGGAAGACCGACTAGTAAAGTAAGGTTTCTATGTGTGGATATGGATAGTATACCGTGGTATACCTGTGCATGACTCACATCGTTTTTATTACAAGCTTTTTACAACCTTTTTATTAACTTGCCATGTTAGTTAGTTAGTTAGATTATTAGTTAGTAGGGGACAAATCTTGCAAGCTTAATTTGACCTACTTCCCAGTGTCGGATGGAGCTGAAATTTTGTATACAGTTTTGGTTTAGATGACAATACAATATTAAAGTACAGTCAGCAAAAAAGGTTGTTATAAAAATAACAATTTTACAAAACTTATTATTAACTTGCCATGTTAGTTAGTTGGTTAGTTAGTTTGTTAGTTAGTGGGGGACAAATCTTGCAAGCTTAATTTGACCCACTTCCCAGTGTCCGATGGAGCTGAAATTTTGTATACAGATTTGGTTTAGATGACAATACAATATTAAAGTACAGTCAGCAAGAACTCTTGTCATAGAAATGAAATTTTTACTAAAAACTTATTATACAACGTGATAATGCAATAACCGAAAAGCCCATACAACATGACGACCTCCATGGCCGAGTGGTGTACGTACCGGTTTTCATGGTGCCGCTATCTCTAGAGGTCCCGGGTTCGATCCCCAGTCGGGTAAATAATGAAATCGAACTTTTCAGCGTTCGTTTCAGTCACGTAGCTTAGAATTACTGTCCACGTTAGCCGAGTACTGAATAATGCCTAAACAAAACGCTTCATAGAAATTTTCAGCGCACAAGTCATTGGACCACCATCACATTCATTTGTTCTATCCCTAAACATAGTGGCACCTCAAAAACCAGTGCATATGTCGTGGTGATATCGTAGATTTGCTCACTTCAGAAAATGATCGAGAATTTTATGAAATGTTCGCATTTCATGAAATGGCCAGTTTAAGTTGACAATATCGTTGAACAGTCAACGTTTCATGATATTTTCAACAACGTTTGACCATATCATGAAATACGACTATTTCTGTCCGGCTGTCAATACCTACATTGCAAAAAACCTACGTAGTAAATAATCCACATCTCATATTCTCTACTTCGTAATAAGACTGAATCGCACAATGACATAGTAGCAAAATGCCTACTTTTTAAAAAGTACAGTTGAGAAGAAAACCACGTGGATACTTATAAATTTTATTGTTACTTAAAATCTACATAATTATCATGTTACTTATAAAATTAACGTTAGAAGCACTTCGGGCCCGTGGACCTACCGATGTGCCCTTCTGGTAGGACCACGGTATACCACTATGTACTCGTGGTCCTACTGGACTAGGGCTTATTATAAGTCACCTCCGATGGACTCCTTGGAACCTGAGCTCCTGTCCAGGGTGGTAGCGGCACTCTTCCCCGAGTTTCCCCCCCTGACGTTCCCCTTAATTGTTCCACAAACCAACCAGGACACAGAGTCGGGCTTTACGCCCGTGA
Source organism: Crambus lathoniellus (assembly GCA_949710035.1). Classification (NCBI taxonomy): domain Eukaryota; kingdom Metazoa; phylum Arthropoda; class Insecta; order Lepidoptera; family Crambidae; genus Crambus; species Crambus lathoniellus. Next base: position 5,108,116 of record OX453310.1, on the reverse strand, counting down.
CAGAAGCCGAGATGGAGGGCGTGATAGACCGCCTCCGGCACAAAAAGAAAGCGCCTGGTCCTGACGGCATCCCAGGCCGAATACTCCCCGTCGCCCTCAAACATCTGGGCGATACTCTACGGGAACTTTTTGACGATTGTCTGGAGAGGGGTGAGTTCCCTGAGCGCTGGAAGAGGGGGCGCCTGTGCCTCCTGTTGAAAGAGGGACGGCCTCTGGATTCCCCAACAGCCTATCGCCCGGTGGTGTTGCTGGATGAGGTCGCAAAGATGTTGGAAAAAATCATTGCGGACCGGATCATCCAGCACCTGGAGACGGTAGGCCCGGATCTTTCGGGCAATCAGTATGGTTTCCGACGACGGAGGTCTACGGTAGATGCCATTCTAGCGCTCAGGGAACTGACGGATAGGGTTACAGGCCGGGGGGAGTTCGTTATTGCGGTGTCCTTAGACATAAGGAATGCATTTAACGCACTCCCCTTCAGCGTGATAAAAGATGGTCTGCGCTATCATGGCCTGCCCCCGTACTTGGTGGCAATCGTTGAAAACTACCTGGCAGGTAGGAAGGTGATATATCCCTCTGGCGACGGGGAGATACTAGAGAGGGAGATGGTATGCGGTGTTCCACAAGGGTCGGTCTTGGGTCCCCTCCTGTGGAACATCGGGTATGACTGATTGTTGCGCGGGAACCTCTTACCTAGGATGCAGGTCATCTGCTACGCAGACGACACTCTTGTCGTCGCTTGGGAAAAGACCTACGAGGAGGTTCGAAGGTTAGCAGGTGTGGGCTCCTCGCTGATCATCGAGAGGATCCGGGTATTGGGCCTAAACGTTGCCCTAGAAAAAACTGAGGCTGTTTACTTTCACGGCCCACGGCGGGGGCTTCCAGCGAGAGCAAATTTGGTAGTAGATGACGCGCGGATCCCACTGCAGCGGCATATTAAATACCTTGGGCTGGTGCTTGATGGAAGGTGGCGCTTTGAAGAACACTTCAAGCAGCTCGCCCCCAAAGTAACCAAGGCAGCAGGAGCACTGGGGCGCCTCCTACCAAATATTGGAGGCCCCAACGACCAGTGCCGCAGACTTTACGCGGGAGTGCTCAGGTCGATGGCTCTGTACGGGGCCCCAGTCTGGGCCGACAGGCTCAATGATGAGTGCCGCCGACTCCTACGGCGGCCTCAGAGAGTCATGGCTATTAGGATGGCCAGAGGCTATAGGACGATGTCCTTTGCTGCAGCCTGCGCGCTGGCAGGTACGCCCCCCTGGGAGCTAGAATCCCAGGTACTCAGGGAGGTGTACTGGGAACGCCATGCGGCACTGATCAGAGGCGAAAGACCTGCCCCCGAAGAGCTGGCGCACACTAGACGCCAGGCGGAGGAGACGCTGATGAGTAAGTGGGAAGAGAGGCTGGACCTGGATGTGGCCGGTAGGCGGACGATCGACGCAGTCCGCCCTTTTCTCAGGGAATGGGTACGACGCGGGCATGGGTCGCTGACCTTCAGGCTGACGCAGGTGCTTTCCGGGCATGGATGCCTTGGTAAGTACCTGTTTCGGATAGGAAGGGAAGCGACCCCACGGTGCCATGATTGCGGCGCTGGGGAGGACAGCGCGGAACACACCTTACAGGTGTGCCCTGCCTGGTCTCTGCAGCGTGGCAATCTTGAGGCCGTGATAGGACGGGATCTCTCGTTGCCAAGCGTGGTCCGGGCCATGCTTGGTGACGACAGATCCTGGGATGCGGCGGTCTCCTTTTGCGAGAGCGTCGTATCGCAAAAGGAGGCATCGGAGCGGATCCGCGAGCAGGACGCTCACTCGGATCGGCTTCGACGAAGGCGGGTGGGGCCGAGGATGCGGCGCTTTGCGCGCCTCATTCCCCCTTAGCGGGGCGGTGCGGTGCGGGCGACGGCTGTTAAGCTGTGGCCCGGACCGCACTGCCCCCTCCCACCAGCCTGGGGAGATGGTCACACTTGCTCGGCCATCACCTACCGCGTGGGGGCCTGGGAAGCTAGGCCGGCCGTCAAGTCGTAGGGGGAGCTTGCCATACCGGGCCCTCCACATTACGACTTCCACCGACGGCGGTGAGAGCAAGTAGTGAGGGGTTTAGTGGGTATTCCTCCTTTCTGACCCCCCATCGAGTCTCCGCGACTGGATGGAGGGTCAGGAAGCGGCTAGGCGAGTCCCACATAATCACCGTCCGCACACCAACGTGGACGGGGTATGCGTAAAAGCATTCCCCTCACTATAATAAAAAAAAAAAAAAAAAAAAAGGGCTTATTATAAGTATCGATAATTTAGTACACTATTTAATTATTTCAAATAAAAAAATATTTCATATAAGTAAGGTTTCCATGACATCAAAATATTTATTTCTGAATTTGTACTCCTATTCTATTTCTTCTAACGCCATATTATCGAAGGAGAGTTTGCCTTGGAAGTCCTGTAGAACACGCCACAGGAACACCTTTTTGTTTAAACAGGAAAAAAACTATTGATAGTATGGCATACATAAACTAAGCGCTTGCAGCGCCAGCAATAAATATAACTATTTTACGATGTGATCAAATAATCCTGACCATTTCATGAAGTAACCGCGTGTTCAGTTGACCCTATTGATTTCTTATTATTGATCTGCCCAAACCACATCATGATGTGGCCAATTAGACAGCGAAACATTTCATGAAATGCGACCATTTCATGAAAGTATCGATCATTTTATTAAGTGAGTAAATCTACTATATGGCCACGACACATACATCACACCTACGGTTGTCGTCAAGTTAGCTCGCACTTTTCCGTTTTGTATCCGAATCATACCCCATATGGTTTCCAAAATAAAATCCCTATACCCATCAAAGGTACAAATGAAAAATAGAAAAGGCCGCGAAGACAAATTACGTTCAACGTGCGTAGATCAACGTTGATCATAACATTTTTCACTGGAATTCCACGAAAAATGGCCGCTATTAAAATATGGCGCGAACACGACGAATGTTAAATGTCAGCATTGTTTACAACTGTTATTAATGAAGGATCGCGGTATGAATATGGAATTGCTGGGGCTGCGTAAGCTGAGCCAGCTGGGGTAAAGGATTGGCTTAATCGCCTAGCCAGTGTCATGATGAAAAGCTTTGATCTAAGTTGTTCAAACTATTTAGTGTAGTGCCTATATTGTGAATCAATCTGTTTCTAGTACTTAACAATCCTTTTAACTTATTACAGTATTTTATAATAAATAAAATCTTGTACCCAATCACGTATCATTCAAGGCTTGAACAAGGTCCGAACCACATTGTTTTTAGCTGCAACTGCTTACTAAAAACGCCTTAATGAAGGCTATAATACCATAGTAAATATAATATATCCCCTAATATAAATACCCTTTTAGTACGGACATGATGACACCCTTGTGGCTGCGAAGAGAACAACGTGATCAATTCATTCTTTTTAAAATCATAAACAATAGGTTTTGCTTGAGATCCTCTACAACCTTTGCTCCGCCTTTTGGTACTCCGAACTTGTAGTTCTTATGATAAGAGCTATCAACAAATTGATATTTTTTTCTCTTAGTTTGTTTAGAAGTTTAAAAAGTGTATATGTAACAGCTGATCACCGTGTCATTGTTTATATCATTTGACTATTTCTTGTTATGTGTCCAATGATTTGATTGTAAAATTTTTTTTGGTATATAATTCGTTAAATTGTCTTGTTGGGGGTTGAGCGGGGGTTGTGTGGTGGAGAATGTTAAATGATGAGAAATGTTAATGTTCTGAGAGATTATATTAAAGTTCTACAATGTTTATGTTCTATACTACTAAGTTAATGTTATGAGCAAGTGACACGACCGTCGTAATAGCGCGGAAATGTACATACTAACTTAAAACTATGTCAACCGATGCAAGCGCATCGGCGATCTGTGACGTCAAATATAAACGTCTTAGTGTTTGGTGTTATTGCACCGAACATCTTGCCGAGGGCAGAAGATGAGAAAAGATTAAACAATAAAGGTTATCAAATTATTAAAAACAACAATAAAACACGAGTTTGCTTTAAATATACGCAAATACGCAATGTAAAAGGTTACAAAATATTTATAAGTAGGTAAGTATAAGTATAAAAAACGATCATAAAAATGTTATCAAAAAATGTTCTTAGAGTCCATAAATACGAAGGTTATCAGTTTTCACGAAATGATTGTTTTTTAATCACTATAGGGGTAGAACCCTTTTCAATGTATCTTGGCACACATTCACTATTTAAACCGGGCACTACTCGCGCACTAGATTCACATAGAGTCACTGGCACTTCACTTAGTCGCCGCGCGCCGCGTTCTGCGGGCCGCGGGCTGGCAGCGTCCAGGGCCGCCTGCGGCTCCGGCGCAGGCGCCGGCGCTGCTGCCGCCGCTTTCGTGATCCAGCGGCGCCTCACTCTGTGGCAGCCGTAGATGATCACCACCACAGCTGCTACGCTCAGTATGCTGTATATCAGCGTATAATGGTGGATATCATGCACAGAGAGGGTCTCGTACAGCGGTGCCTGTTCTTTCATAAAGTTTATCTGCTGTTCAAGCTTTCCGATTAGCTTGTCGGAACGTTCAGTTTCAGTTTGGAATATTGTAACATTTTCTACTGAAATGTTTAAAATATGATTTATCGGTGCTATGAAGGGTACAAACGAATCTTTAGTATCGATTCTATTTTCTAATTTGTTATGAGTGAATATCGTAAACTTCTCGGTCTTAACTTCACAGTTAGTGTTTATGTTTACTATGTGCGCCCCGCTCAGCTGATGTATTGTAACTCGATCCTCGCAGAGCGTACGTATTCGACACTCGCCGCAACAAAAATATAAATATTGATTTAATTTATTTAGACTTGTCCATTTGTCATAGCAGGGATTGACCTTTATTGCGCACTGGTTTTCCTCGTTATTCTTTCGAATGCAAAGGTCGTTGTCTGTTTTCATTTTGTAAATAGGTGTTTGTAATTGGCATAAATAGGTCAATTCATCCCGTGGCAAACAGTGATCCCAATCCGATCTAGTTAAAGGTAAGTAAGAGTCTTTATGTAGGTTTATCGCAATATAATCTTCAATAGGAGTTACTGTTAGCATATTGTTTCCAACCTGATATGGTACGGGTAAAATGTTGTATAAACTGTAGCTGTCTCTGCTTATTAAAGGCATTTTTAATTCGAATATCAGGTAGCGCTTCGTTGCTCTTGCTTTTAGAGTAAGTAAATGATAAATATTTACGACATCAGTTTTAATGTTTGTTATAGGGATAGTCAAGTCCTTTGATAAGTATCCGGAAATAATACTTAGTTCGCTTTGTAGCTGCTGAGCGTCTAATATATGAATGTTCATTTTTCCGTTGTATATGTTTGCGATTGTTTCCAATAAAGCATCTTGAACATTTTTAAGATGAGTCAGGATATTATTCGCGGCCATTGCTAACAGGGTAAAGTCTATTCTACTTTCGTCTTCACTAATTTGTTTTGCCAAGGTATTCCATGTTTTATCGAGAATCGATAAATGTTGTTGCACAATCATAGTTTGTTTATTTATTGACTCCTTGGTTTGTTTTAAAATGTTAAATTCAGTTTCCATAACAGAGGTCTGATTTTTCCATAGCACGGCCAGGTGTTTTTCATTTTCGCGTACGAGATTAATATCGTGCTGATATTGTTGAGCGAATTGGTCATCGAGTATTCCAAAAAATGTATTCGCCAGAGACCCGACACCATTGATAATGCCGCGCCGCCGCCGCCGCCGATTAGCACGAGCGCTAATATATTTATTTAATAATACTTTATTATTACGCTCAAGTTCTTCGTACGAGTGTTGTAGTTGTAACACGATAATCTTGCAATTGGAGAACTGTCTCATTAAATGACACATGTTTTCTAAATGTTTATAGTATTTGGTGTAGGTCATGGTTCCTTCCCAGTACGGATTCAAATCATAATAGGCAATTATTTTCCACTCATCACGAATAATTTGGATGTTTGTTATTTTATCGAAAAATATTTTCTGTTTCTCACTTAATGCTGTAACGTTGAAGCCTTGTACAGGTGCAATAAATATTGTAAATAGACACAAAAACATCAACGCTGTTGAAACGAAGCTTCGTTTCACAGTTTTTCCAGTCATGCTATCTTGTTGACTCCGATTCTGCTCTTCGGATTGATTAATTTCATTTTCTTGTTCTAGCGGCAATACCGAAAGTTTTACTATGGGTCTTTTTATAAAACCATTTTTAGTTTTAAGTGACACTACTCGGACGAGCCCGTCGTCTCCGGGGTGCACATCTACCACACGCCCCATAGCCCATTTTCCGGGAGGTAGGTTGTCATCATGAATCACGACGATGTTTCCTGTTTCAATGTTAGTTTGTTGTTTTTGCCACTTTTGTCTTGCTGTTAGTTGACTTAAATACTCCATTTTCCATTTTTTCCAGATATCGAGTGTTATTTTTTGTGTTAAGTGCCATCGAGTGCGAGCATCTTCCTTTGTTTCTATAACAGTCAGACCTGACCTTCCCGCCAAGAAGTGAGCCGGTGTTAAAAAATCTAAATCATCTATGTTTTCAGTTAAGGCGCACAAGGGACGCGAATTGAGGCAAGCCTCCAGCTGCGATAAGATGGTAGCGTACTCCTCAAAGGTGAGTTTTTGTTCACCGATTACTCTTCGCATATGATGCTTGAGGCTTCGGACGGCCCTCTCCCAGATTCCTCCGGAGCTTGGCCACGCAGGAGCATTAAAATGCCAGTCGATGTTCATTTCGGTGACCTCTTGGAGGAAGCTGTCCCTGTATTGTTGCTGTAAGTGTTGGTATTCTTCTTGTATAGCTCTATTAGCACCAACAAAATTGGTACCATTGTCACTATACAAATGTCGAGGTAGGCCACGTCGTGCAGCCATTCTCCTAAGGGCAGCAATAAATGCTGAGCTCGACAAATCGCTAACTAATTCCAAATGTACGGCTTTGGTCACCATACAGACAAAAACAGCTACGTAACCTTTCAGTGTTCTGGCTCCTCTTCCCTTGTTTGCTTTGATGTCCACGAACCCAGTATAATCCACCCCGGTGTGATGAAATGGTTTCGCAGGATTGCATCTGGCACTTGGTAAATTCCCCATTAGCTGGTTCTGTTTTGTTCCTTCTTGTTTCCGACACGTGATGCACTTCCTTAATTCCTTCTTTACGGTATTGTTCCCATCGAGGATCCAGTACTCCTGTCGCAAGTTGGCAAGCGTAAGTCGTGGTCCACCGTGGAATGTTAGTTGGTGCGCGAGTTGAATTAAAAGGACGGCGAGACGAGTGTTGTTTGGAATAATTTTAGGGTGTTTCATTTCCATACTGAGATTAGCGTGAGATAATCTTCCTCCTACACGCAAGATGTTGTCTTTATCCACAAACGGATTCAAACATACTAATTTTGACTTAGAAGATAATTGTTTTGACTCGCGTAATGTTTTTATTTCTGCTCCGTATTCATTTATTTGAACGTATTTAATAATTGCTAATTTAGCTCTCTGTAACTCGGGCAATGTAATATAGCTCGGTAATTGTTTACGTTTCGGTGTCAATGCCCTGTGTATCCATGATAGAATACGTAATATTTTATTAAAATGACTATAATTTGTAAGTAATGTTTCTATGACATCGCGATCGATATTTTTCGTTTGTGTTATGTTTGTTTGCAGCACTTTTTTCTCCTGCTCTGTTACGAACTTTAGCGGGATGCTGGAGGGTTCAAATGTTGCTAAGAAATCTGGACCTTTCCACCACAACTCGTGTTTATGAAGCTGAGAAGCGTATATACCCCTTGTTCAGTACACCCCTGCCTATACCGCGGAGTCGGCTAGCGCAGTGGAAGCTGGTATTACTAATATAGACTCCGGACAAAAACTAGGTTTCAGCGGGGATGTAAACTGAACAATTGGACTGCGATACACAGCGGAGAGAATTTTAAGTAAGGTGAGGTTACATACGGGTCTGTGTGTCGACCGTCTCCAAGGCAGAAGTGGTGTAAGGGGGCGCGCGCGCCCCTGGGGTCCTTTCTTCGTCTTCTGCAGATCTTACCAACTAGTCACCTCACTCACAACACAAATAACAGCGTTCACAAGACACTGGGCGTTTCAACAATAGATACACAAAGACACACACGGGGGAGCCTCTTTTATTATGATTTACAGTCCCGACAAAAAGCGCGTGGTGGACAAAGGTTATCTTTCAAAGCATCCGCGACCGGTCACTCCAGAGATGGCATCAAAACCTTGGTCGTACAAAACGGGATCACATAGATAATTTAAGATTTTATTCAAACTCGATATGCCAGGCACATTCAACGCGAGCGATTCTTAACAAATTCAGCAAAATTATTCAGACATTTTTCTACCAAGAATTTCAATCAAGTGTCACTGTCAACTTCAAGTGACAGCTAATGTCAATTTGACGTGACATTAGGGATGCGTTCAGAAGTGTCGATCTTTTCCGAACATCCCCCCGCCCCGGACCGTTAAAAACGGTACGTCAATCTACGGGTAATCGGGAGAGCCCACTAACTGCTCTCTTCAAAACCGAATCTCGAACCAAAACCTCAGCAAAACGAGGAACTCCGTCAGTTCCGGGGTAGAGTTTAACAATGCGCCCCCTTCGCCAACATAGGGGCGGCAGGTTAGCATCCTTAATCAACACGAGGTCGCCAGTCTGGGGTGGGGTGGTTTTATCTGTCCACTTCACGCGCTGTTGTAGGATATGCAAATACTCCATCGACCAACGTGCCCAGAAGTTTTGGGACATCTGTTTCAAAAGTTGGTATCGCGACAAACGATGGGATCCTACATCCTGAATCGGATATTCAGGCAAAGCCAAAAGGGGCTGTCCGATCAAGAAATGACCTGGGGTCAACGCTTCCAGGTCATTCGGGTCCGAAGACAACGGGCACAAGGGTCGCGAGTTGAGGACGGCCTCAATTTTACAAAATACCGTATCAAGTTCCTCAAACGTGAGAATAGTTTCTCCAATCACGCGACGCAAGTGTGTCTTGGCAGCCTTTACACAAGCTTCAAAAATCCCTCCCCAGGTCGGACAAGCTGGAGGGCTAAACTTCCAGATTATCCCACGCCGGGAGAGGGTGGTTCCAATGTCTATTTTATTATCAACAAAAAACTTAACTACTTCCTTAAGATAATTACACGTTCCCTTATAATTAGTACCACAATCGGAACGTATCAATGACGGCAGTCCTCTACGGGAAACAAATCTGCTCAAGGCGGCGACAAAGGCTTCGGTAGACAATTCCGAGACAATTTCCAAATGGACAGCCTTGGTGGACAAACACACAAACACGCACAAGTACGCCTTATAGGTTTTAGCATTACGCAGTCTCGAAGCCTTTACAGTAAAGGGACCGGCGAAGTCGGTGGCGACTCCGGCAAAAGCTCTACATTCCGTGACGCGATCAGCAGGCAAATCACCCATCTGGGGCTGCATGGTCGCGGCCTTCAATCGATAACAAGGCAGGCAACGGAAAACCACAGTGCGAATGGCTCGACGAGCAGACAAAATCCAAAATTCACGCTGCAAAATGGCCAACAAAGCATTACAGCCAGCATGTTGTGCATTCACATGGCGATCTGTTATTATCAGTTGAGTCAAATGTCCGGCTTTAGGTAACAAAAGGGGGTGACGAGCTCCATACGGCAGGTTCGCATTTCGAAGTCTTCCGCCGACTCGCAAAAGCCCACTCTCGTCCAGGAAGGGATTCAATCGCGATACCGCGCCCTTCAACTTGCGACGGCCTAAACGCAAAATTTCAATCTCGGACTCAAAACTATCAGCTTGTACTCTCCGGACCCAAAACAAGAGCGCGTCCCTACGCTCGTCCGGAGTGAGAACCGACGAATCACGCCTCGCACGTGGGTTTCTGCAATTGTACGCAAAACGTCTGATCCAAGCGGTAACACCAAGCAGCTTCTGTAAGGAGCTGTACCGATCCAACAACAAATCCTTTTCCCCGGCGGGGTTAGTCTCCAGGACGCATGCCCGCATATCAGGAACGGCTACGTTCGACAACGCTGGAGAGGGCGGCCACTCCGACTCAGGCCGCATCAACCACTGTGGGCCCCACCAGAGGGGGTGGTTAATTAGGGTTGGGGCTACACAACCCCGAGACGCACAATCCGCGGGATTCATGGTTCCCGGCACGTGTCTCCAAATCAACTCGATGTCGGAATTACAAATCTGCGACACTCGATTGGCCACAAACACGTCCAAGGTGTGCGCCGGAGCCTTCAACCAACAAAGGACGACCTGACTGTCCGTCCAAGCATAAACCTCTTGTATCTTAATAGATCGACCTAATGTGAGCCATACGTGGTTCAACAAACGCATTAGGAGGGCAGCTCCACACAATTCCAACCTCGGGATCGTATGACGAGTCCGAAGGGGAGCGACTTTGCTTTTCGCTATCACCAGATGCACAGCAACAACTCCGTCAACAGTAACGGTGCGGAGGTACACGGCCGCAGCAAATCCACGTTCGGAGGCATCGGAAAAGCCGTGAAGAGTAACTTTACAATTTTCAGAAGGGAGGAATAGCCTCGGCAAATGCACTTCATTAATCTCGGGGAGGGATGAAACGAAGCTCGACCAATCTCGGAGTAACTCGTCCGAGAGGGGTTCATCCCACGACACACCCGAAGCCCATAACCGTTGCAAGAAACACTTGGCCATAAACAGCACGGGGCAAATCCACCCATTGGGGTCAAAGGTACGTGCGACAGTAGACAATACTAAACGCTTGGTCCAGACTTTCGGTGGTCGTAAATCCACACAATAAGTGAAAGTGTCAGAGACCGGTTTGTACTGTACGCCAAGGACGGTCACCACATGGGGATTATCCACATTTTCGAATAGGTGGGGGTCCTGCTGGTGCTCTTCGGGCAAACCTACCAGTACATCAGGCGAGTTGGATATCCATTTCCTCAACTCGTAACCTCCCGACTTCAAAAGGGCGGTGAGTTCGTCTCTCAGGACAATCGCCTCTGAGACAGATGAGGCGCCCGTGCAAATGTCATCCACATAGACGTCACTGGCCAAAATGGCGGAGGCGCGAGGGTATCTCAAGCGCTCCTTCTCGGCCAACTCCAACAAAGAACGAATCGCAACAAACGGGCTCGAAGCCAAACCGTACGTATTCGTATTCAATTCATAAATCAACAAGGGGTCCCTAGGACTCTCTCTCCACAAAATCAATTGGTACCTCCTATCCTCTGGATGGATGACCGTTTGTCTGAACATCATCCGGATGTCAGTCATAAATACAATTTGGTGCCGCCGGAAGTTGGTCAAAATGTCTGAGATCTCCGTGTGCAGCTTGGGACCTACATGCAGACACTGGTTCAAGGACGCTCCAGTAGAGGTGGGAGCCGAACCGTCAAAGTCCACCCGAATCTTTCCGGATTTCAAAACGGCGTGGTGCGGCAAAAAGAAGTGCTCAACGGAGCGCCAATCCAAATCGCTCACGGACATGTGCCCTAACTCCTCATACTCCCGCATGAATTCAACATACTTCTGGCGGAAGACCGGATCCTTGCTCATGCGACGCTCCATCGCCACTAGCCTACGTTCCGCTAGCGGTCGGGATTCGCCCAGAGGAGGTCGGCCGGCACGAAAGGGGAGACGGGTGATCAAACGACCAGAGCGGAGGCGACCAGTGTTATTCTGGTAATACAACTCGCATTCATCCGCTACTGGGTCGACCCGCGGGGCTGGTGGAGGTTCCTCAACCTCCCAAAACTTCTGCACCACTTCGGAGAGAGACACATTAAAAACAAGACCGCGATCCTCATCAAGGGAATCCAAAACGCGGCGAGCCGGGCCCATCACAACTGTACCGAGTGTCGTCTGCAGAGCTACCAAGCCATCTGGCTGCAAAACTCGCTTCCCCGTCAACAAAACTCGCCCCAGGACATCGGCTCCAAGGAGAGCATCAATCGGGCCTGGGCGGAAGAAATTTGGATCGGCGAGTGGGGAATCAGACACCAAAGACAACATACTCGGTCCCAAGTCAACTGAAGGTTGACGGCCAACAACTGTGTCCAACACAATCGCCGAGGTCTTAATGCCTGGCGTGGACTTATTACGTGAGGTAAATGTGAAGTCAACATGCCCTAACAACCCGGGGACTTTCACATCGCCAACACCTCTCACGCCTTCCGTGTGGGGGTGCACCTTGAGGCCCAACCGCCTAACTAACCAAGATGACACAACACACCCCTGAGCACCGGAATCCAACAAGGCGCGAACTTCCACAAGGTCGCCATTCAATCCCCTGACAAGCACAGAGGCCGTGGGCAACAAAACGGTCTCTGGAGGGGTGGCTACAATCGACCGTAAACACGTTGATTGCTAGTATGTGGGGTCCCCAGACGTCCCCCCATGGTAAGGGGGTCGCTCATAGCGATCCAGTGGGTCCCAATCTCCCACATACTGCCTACGTCCAATTCGCCCGGCATCAGGCGGGTTATATCTCCCGGCCCCTTGAAGACGGGGCGGGCGCCGCTCCAAACGCGGGTATTCGGCGAGCGGCGGCGAGAATCGGTGCCTATCATCCACCGTGTACGTCGCCCCATAGTCGCGGGGGCACGGTGACCGATTTTCAGAGGGGGGGTCCTGGGGACCCCCGGCTGTGCGAGGCTCAACACGTTGCGGGGGGCTTCTACGACCTCCCGCAACGCTCGCAAAATCGAACCCCCTAGTTGGGGACCGATTTCCCATGGGGGGTCCGTGGGACCCCCGCCCGTGCGAGGCTCAAAACGTCGCGGGGGGCCTCTACGACCTCCGGCAACGCCCGCATAACTCATCCCCATCCTTGGGGATCGGTTTCCCATGGGGGGGTCCCTGGGACCCCCGCCCGTTTGAGGGTCCAAACGTGGCGGAGAGCGTCTGGGGCCACTCTGGTGGCCACTAGAACTGCTGCGGGATGCAAACACCGCGGGGGGTCCGAGACCCCCACCCATACGCGGTGATCCTGCAGCGACGCGCTGCGGCGCTCCGCCGCCCTCTGGGCTGTTCATGCAGAGGAGGGGATGGTGGTTGCCCTTACAAAAGCGGCATGGGTGCGCTTGGGTACATTCGCGCTGCATGTGCAGGCCCAAGCACGAGTAGCACCATGTCCGTTGTCGCGCGATCGCTCGACGGCCTTGGACGCGCTGGTCGAGGAACTTATCACAACGGGTCGTGCTGTGACCCGGTTCCCGACAATACAAGCAGCGGGCGGTCTCCTGGACGGCGGCATAGCGGCCGGGCGCGCGAGGGGCCATACGCCCCCTACGGGGGGGTCCGGTGGGGGATCTACTCTGTGGCACAGGTCGTTCGGGTCCCATAGGACCGGCCAGAGAGGAATTATCTGCCAGTCTACTTTCTCCTTCCAGGAACGTCAAGAAGTCCGAGAAGGGTGGCAGATAAGTCGCACTATCCCCACCATACTGCTGCTCAAAACGGACCTTAACAGAGTCCGGCAACTTTCCCAGGACAATGTGCAGTAACAAAAACGACCACTGCTCCACTGGGAGTTTTAAGTTTTTTAATGCGTTGTATGCAACCAACAGCGGATTCAACAAAGCCACTCTCAAGTGCATCACGCTGGCAACGCGGGGTAAATTCAAAATGGCGGCAACATGGTTGTCCGCCAGACGTCGTACGTTCTGGTACCGACGGGCAATCAAATCCCTAGCAATAGGGTAGTTTTCATCCGAGGGGGCCAAATGTTGCACCGATTCAAGGGCCTCCCCTTCCAACACGGATAACAAATAAGCTAACTTCTGGCCCTGGGTCAAATCGTCCCGGGCATGTACAAGACTATCAAAAATATTAATAAAGCCCTCCCAGTCCTCTAGACGACCAGCAAAGCGCCTTAAGTCTAAGGGGGCCAATCTAGCAAAGAGAGGGGGCATACTCTTAGATGTGACCGGGGACGGGCTCGGTTCATTCTCTCTTGCCACTTGCAAAGGTCGAGCTACCTGGGTAATTCTGTCCGCAAAATCATAACACTGGTCCACATCCAAATCGACTTCTTGTCGCATTTCCACATCGGCCTCAACAGTCCTTTCCAAAAATAAGGCATACTGTTCATCAACAACAGCCAAACTTACGGGCAGATCTACGTATCTGTTCAACAAGGCCTCCGTCCTATCAGGTCGATCCAACAATGCGACTGCAGACGCTAACCACCGTAACTCAGAACGTATTTTGGCTTTAGCAGAGGAGGCCGTCATTGTAACGTCACAAATTTATCAACAAAAACAACAAATTCAAAATATTCACTATAACACAAAAATCTCCAATATTTGGAGGTTACTAATAACCACAAAATTCCAATATTACAACAACAAAGTATTTATAATGACACAAACTCTTAAATATTTGGAGGTTATCAGAAAACAACAAAACTCACTGACTATTGAAATTCACTCCAAATCACTGACTATTGAAATTCACTTGGATATCACCACAACAACAAGTTAATTTAATTATTTCAAAGCACAAGTTTCAATGAGTTTCAATGTGTAAACAATGTCCCAAATCATTTAAGTTTCACTAAGTATTGAGTGCAAACTTATTAGCTAACCTTTTATTAGCTATTATTTTAGCAACAAACTTGTCAATATTCACAACTCAAATTTGCTAACAAACTAAATAATAATTATTATGAGCAAAGAAAGGCATCTGTTTACAATTTGGAACTTCAATACATGACTTCAATACATTAATTACAAGACATGGAACCAATAACAAAGGAATGCCCTTTACTTTTCAAATGCAAGTTAATTACCATTTACAAGTACAAATTAATCTAGTCCGGACCAGACTGGGTCATCAACACGGCACTGATTAATACAAAGTTTTGGCGTGGGCCTCTCAGGCCTTCAAGCTACGCTCTTGGCTACCAAGAAATGTTCAGTACACCCCTGCCTATACCGCGGAGTCGGCTAGCGCAGTGGAAGCTGGTATTACTAATATAGACTCCGGACAAAAACTAGGTTTCAGCGGGGATGTAAACTGAACAATTGGACTGCGATACACAGCGGAGAGAATTTTAAGTAAGGTGAGGTTACATACGGGTCTGTGTGTCGACCGTCTCCAAGGCAGAAGTGGTGTAAGGGGGCGCGCGCGCCCCTGGGGTCCTTTCTTCGTCTTCTGCAGATCTTACCAACTAGTCACCTCACTCACAACACAAATAACAGCGTTCACAAGACACTGGGCGTTTCAACAATAGATACACAAAGACACACACGGGGGAGCCTCTTTTATTATGATTTACAGTCCCGACAAAAAGCGCGTGGTGGACAAAGGTTATCTTTCAAAGCATCCGCGACCGGCCACTCCAGAGATGGCATCAAAACCTTGGTCGTACAAAACGGGATCACATAGATAATTTAAGATTTTATTCAAACTCTATATGCCAGGCACATTCAACGCGAGCGATTTTTAACAAATTCAGCAAAATTATTCAGACATTTTTCTACCAAGAATTTCAATCAAGTGTCACTGTCAACTTCAAGTGACAGCTAATGTCAATTTGACGTGACATTAGGGATGCGTTCAGAAGTGTCGATCTTTTCCGAACACCCCTACTAGCGGGATCAGCTGGGTTTTCTTTCGTGTTGACGTAGTACCACTGCGCTGCAGGCATAATGTTAGCTATTTGTTTTACTCTATTTGCCACAAAAGGTTTCCACCTATTGGGCTCTCCTTGCAGCCAGCCTAAAACTACTTTCGAGTCCGTCCACCCATACACTTCTAGTTTACACATGTTTAATGTTAGTTTTATTTTATTAATAAGTTTCGAAAGTAAATGTGCCCCGCTTAATTCTAGTTTAGGCAGGGTAAGTTGCTTTTTTAAAGGTACAACTTTTGTTTTGGCGGCTAATATTAAAATTTGTTGTTGTGATTTTACACGCGCGTACACTACACACGCGTAAGCTTCTATAGATGCGTCACAGAATCCATGGAGTTCGATGACGTCATCCTTGTTACTGCTGAACCATCTTGGTATTTTAAAATGTTTTATCAAATGTAACTCTCCCTGTATTTTTGTCCACTCGTTATAGATGTTATCTGGTACCGCTTCATCCCATTTACAGTTCGATTTCCACACTTTTTGGAACAGGATTTTCATTTTCGTCACTAGGGGTGCCAACCAGCCTAAAGGGTCGAATATCCTAGAAATCTCAGATAAAAGTACCCGTTTCGTAAGTTTAGGTTGACTTGATGACTCATATTTAAAAGAAAATGTGTCGCTTTCAGGATTCCAACGTAACCCTAGTGTTTTTGGTGTGTTTTCACTTTTGAAATCGAATTCGATGTTATTCTTTAGCTCTTCGGGAATGTTTTGTAACAATTGCGGGTTGTTAGTGGTCCATTTTCGCAATGTAAACCCACCAGATTGAAGTAGCAAATTTAGGTCACTAATCAGCATTTGACCTTCTTGAATGTTCTGTGTTCCGTGGACAAGATCATCCATATAGAAACTCTGTTCTACGACTTTCGATGCCTCAGCAAATTTTTGACGTTCATCAGCGGCTAACCTTTTAAGGGTCATCATCGCCAGAAAGGGTGCCGCTTTCATTCCATAAGTAATTGTGATAAGTTCAAACGACTGTATAGGTTTTTCCGCTGACTCTCTCCATATTATTCTTTGTAAGGATGTATCCTTTCTGTTAACTAATATCTGTCGGTACATTTTTTCGATGTCCGCAGTGAATACGTATTTAAACTGACGCCATTTTACTAACAAGGATTGTAAATCCTGTTGCAAATTGGGTCCTGCATACATTAGGTCATTTAAAGAATATCCTGTTGATGTTTTGCTGGAGGCATTAAAAACAACTCTATACTTAGTAGTCGTGGATTCCATTCGCTCTACACCATGATGAGGTAAGTAACACTCGGGTGTCATATTACCGCTCACCGGTATCATGTGATTTAATTGTTCGTATTCCTTCATAAATATCTTATAAGCTTGAGCTAATTTTGATTGTTTTTTAAATTTATTTTCTTGGTTATGAAATTGAGCTATAGCTTTTGTTCGTGATGATCCAATTTTATTTTGAAAATCTGGTTTCATCGGGAGTCGAACCTCATATCGGCCGCTTTCGTGACGTAATGTTGTTTCATGAAAATATTGCACGCATTGCATTTCTTCTGAGGATAAATCTTGTTCCTCCGGGATGTCTTCTACTTCCCAGAATCGCTGAATATCTTCAATGTTTGATAATATGACGTTGCACTGAAAAGTTTGTGCGTTGCCACATAGTAACCAGCCAAGCTGCGACTGCTGAGCCATTGGCTGTGTTTCGTCATCAACTTTTATAATGCCACTCAAAATAATATTTGAATAAATATCTGCCCCTAGCAGAAGGTCTACCGGCCTACTTAAATAAAACTCGGGGTCAGCTAATTTAATGTTTTGAATGAGTTCCCACGATGGTTTCGGGAATGTTTTGTTCGGAAGGTTTTTTACTAAGTTATTCATAATGATAACTTCCGAGTTAAAAGTGTATTCGTTATGTAATGAAATACATGTTATGTTTATCTTGCCCTTACAGTTATTCTCGCGCTGACCTACACCATAGATTATCCCTTTACATTTTTCTCTTTTAATGCCCAGTAATTGCGCAGCATGTTCCGTAATAATAGATATTTGTGAGCCTTGGTCAACTAAAGCTCGCATTGTATACGATGTTCCGTTTGCTCCCAGTACTTTCAGCTGAGCCGTCGCTAACAATATTTCCGAATGTTCGTCACGCGCAACGTTCGACGTAGTCTCTACACTATCTTCAGGCTGTTTTGGGCGGGCGGCGGCGGCTGGTTTGGGGGCGGATGACGATGACATTCCACTAGTATGGGGTTTGACCAGGGCTTCATGCATGATGGTGTTATGTCGTCCGGGACATTTTCTACATGTTTTGGTTGAATGACACGGTTTTCCATTATGTGAAAATAAGCAATTAATGCAAATTCCGAGTTTATTCACCGTGCTCAATTTTTTGTCATTATGCATTTGTAAAAACGTTTTGCAATTGTAGATCCCGTGCTCACTTTTGCACAATGGGCAATTATAACTCGATACACTGAGCGTTTTTGCGAAATTGTTATTAAAATGATTATATTTTTGTGCGGAATTATAATTAGGTTTCTTCATGTTTAATGATGATTTTTGGTTATCATTTTTATATGTTTCTGTTTTTCTCTGAAAAGATGTTTCTAGTGTTGTAAATTTGCTCTCTAGGAAATCTAATAACTCTTGCAAAACAGGCAGCTCACGTGTGTTCTTGACAGAATCTATATATTTAGAATAAGTTTCTGGGTCTAATTTCTGACATAAAACATGAACAAGTATGGGGTCCCACGTCGATATGTCGACCCCGAGATTTTTTATGGAGTTTAATGTTTCTTTCGTTACATCGTGCATTCTCTTAATATGAACAGTATTGTTATGTTGTATGTTCGGCAGGCTAAATAAAATATTCATATGCGATGTGAAAATGAACCTTTTGTTGTCATACCTATGGGTGAGAATATCCCAGCAAGATGAGTAATTCTCCGAACTTATAGCCAAATGTTTTATTAATCTATCTGCTTCCCCTCTAATTTTAGACTTCAAAAACTGTAATTTCTGTGCGCTAGACAATGTTGGATTGTTATGTATGACCTCTATAAAAAGATCCTTGAACGAGATCCAGTCGTTATAATTACCACTGAAAACTGGTATCTCCAATTGGGGTGTAGTTTTTTCCCTATGTTTTTCCGACCACATCCTTTGGTTAATAGCCTTTTTTAATGTTTGATACTGATATTCATACTTAGCGTATTGCGATTCGTATGACAAATCTTTCCCATTTAGTTCACAATCGATCTCCCAGTGAAGGTTATCGATTGCAGACCAACGGTTTTCTAATAACTTGAGCGAGTCTTCAAGTTCCCACCTTTCTATAATCTGTTCAGGACGAATGTTAGTCACGGTCCTAGCAAAAGCTCTAAAATTAGCCTCCTGTTTTCGCAACGACTCATCGAATTTACTAAAGCTACCCTGACTTTTTCGAATTTCTTCTGTAGAACGTTGAGATTCCTGGTGCGTTACCGACGAATTATCTTCGACTTTTTTCTCTTCCATCGGAGCCGACTTAGAAATCGATAAAATATGTTGATACCCTTCATTAATCATTATTTTGAATTTGTTATAATTTTCCTTTACTCTATCATATAATTTCTCTGTAAAATAAGGTTCATTCTGACTCAACTCCATGGTCAATTGGTCATGATTGAATTGGAATTCATTCCATAATTCCTCTAGTTTGTTAAAGCACCGTTTAAAATATTCCACATTACTCTTTCTTTCAGCCCCATCTTTACGAAAATTTATCAGATTTTTGGATATCTCTTCGGCCAATAGGTACTGAGACTCGACGGAAGCCATATTTATATAGTTAAAAAATATATAAAAAGACCTTACTTGTTTTTTCCGGTTTCAATGTATTGCGAGTACCTTACAGATATGCGCAGTCCAAGATGCCTTCTCGATGTTCGTTATCCACTTACAACCCTTCACTCACACTCACTTATAGTTCACTAGTTCAAACACCTCACTACCCCGATACAAATTCACGGCGCGCGAGGTCCACGATTCGAAGGACCAATGTTGGGGGTTGAGCGGGGGTTGTGTGGTGGAGAATGTTAAATGATGAGAAATGTTAATGTTCTGAGAGATTATATTAAAGTTCTACAATGTTTATGTTCTATACTACTAAGTTAATGTTATGAGCAAGTGACACGACCGTCGCAATAGCGCGGAAATGTACATACTAACTTAAAACTATGTCAACCGATGCAAGCGCATCGGCGATCTGTGACGTCAAATATAAACGTCTTAGTGTTTGGTGTTATTGCACCGGACAGTCTAGTGTATACTCAACTTTTGTTCTGCATTAATTTCTCTTTGCGGAAACTGTGTTGGCCTTTGAACAATCATAATGCTTCTCAATAATATTTATGTATTATATAGTGCTGTATGTTTCCCTTATCCAATAAAATAAAATAAAAATAAAATAACCGACCTCTGTAAACCTGTAACGTCCGCGTAAGCAAAGCAAACTGACTTTAAAAAAAAAATGTATTGAAAATAAAGTGACTTCAAACTACTAAATATATCTACTGGACTCCAAATCTCATTTTCCTTCACTATTATTGAAGCTGACACAAAAAGTATCTCAGTCATATCTATCTATACTATTAATATTATAAAGAGGAAAGATTTGTATGTATGTAACGAATAAACTCAAAACTACGGACCGATTTCAAAAATTCTTTCACTTTGAAAATGCTACATTATTCCTGATTAACACACTAGGCTATATTTTATCCCGATATTAGGGATACCACGCGGGTAAAACCGCGACGATCCGCTTGTGTTTTATAAAAACTTGTAACTCATAACTGGCTGAAACTGGGGGTCAACCACACTGGTATTATATAGTTGTACTAGTGTTATTCCACTAACATAAGTTGCTAACAATACCAATGTGTGTGATTATACCTGGGTTCTTGCGTCACTTTTTCCTCTCCGAAGGACAGGAGCTCTCCAGTCGTACAGACTGAAAGCCACAAAAAGGGCCCGCGATACGGTTTTTGATTTATAAGCGGTGGAGCTTGATACACGACGTAACCAGAAAGATTTATAAGGAAACCCTTAACAGGGGAAAAAATACAACAGCCCCCGTAAGTTGCTTAAAGGAAAATTACGTGAGATGGTATTATTAGACTTTCTGGATTTATTCCTTTTGTACGGATTTGGGTAGGTTTAAAAGGGATTAGTGATCTTTGCTTGTATTAATATTTAAAAATGTTAGATAGCCTTTTTAAATGGGTGAGGTACTAAGAGGGACTTTTGTCGAGGTAAGAAAAATTTTTTTTTTTCTACATGTTTGACATTAATGAACAATAATTTGGAAAATAAAAAAAAACATATCAAGTAAGTTTTTGAAATCGGTAAGTATAATCAACGTTTTGTTAATATTTTTCAGTAGTTATAAGTTATATCTAATACTAATGATTGGATGAAAACTAAAAACTCGAAATTGCAATCGACTATTCCCGACCGAAATAGGCACGCTAACGCTTGCTCGGCCTCGCGCGATACACTTCACGCGGACGCAGCGGCAGCCGGCAGTGAACTGTGAACACGAGCGCGCCCCGCGAGTCGAAAATCACTTAAAATTCAATTAAAAATTAAATAATAAAAAAATTAAACTTATGACGGCTGAAAGCCCTCGGCTATTCAAATACAGTTATTTTCGTATATTTTTTTATTAACCAAAACCAAGTATA
Organism: Crambus lathoniellus; assembly: GCA_949710035.1. Taxonomy (NCBI): domain Eukaryota; kingdom Metazoa; phylum Arthropoda; class Insecta; order Lepidoptera; family Crambidae; genus Crambus; species Crambus lathoniellus. The sequence continues at coordinate 5,086,726 of OX453310.1, read as the reverse complement.
CTGCAAGTAATAGGATATCTGGATTACGATTAGATGGATGTTTGGGATTTTATTTGACACAGTAAAATATTACCGAAATAAAAAAACGGCCGTAAGCAAATAACTGTAAAATAACATATATTTTTTCCAAATTTTAAGTACTTGTGATTTGCGAGTAATCCATAATTTAAAATACCCTATTTTGGGGAATCCCAGCCTTAAAATGTGCAAATTTTCATCTTTTAATCGGACCAGCTTTGTCCTATCTTAAAGGTCTACGTCATTACCGTGAATTCAGTTACATTTACTACGAAGCTAAAGAATGGCTTGCTAACGAACCGTGTCGGGCCATATGGCGACTTCTTTTATAATCCATTCTAAGCTGTACGAGCTTAGAATACCTTTTGAAAGTGCACATAGCTACGATATTTCATATACATAATAGGACGTTTAGAGGCACTAATACTGCGAATATACCTAATAATATACATCATTTTGGAATGTATCGTAATTTTTTTATTAAAATCGAATACTATTTTATGAATTTGTTTCTTGAATACTCATTTAAATCACGCAAAACCAACGATGTGGTAACGGAAACGAGTAAAACATGTAACAACATAGCATGTATGGCTACAAGGGTTGGACCAAACTCCATACATTCCTGCCCATTCTCCTTTTGATAACTAATTGTATGATCTTAAGGCGAGGATTCCCGACCGAAATAGGCACGCTAACGCTTGCTCGGCCGCACTCGATACACTTCGCGCGGACCCAGCGGCAGCCGGCAGTGAACTGTGAACTCGCGAGCGCCCCGCGAATCGAAAATTACTTAAAATTAAATTAAATTAATTAAGAAAAAAAATATGACGGAATCCCTTGGCTATTCAAAGACAACTATTTTCATATGTTTTTCATTAACTAACACCCAGTATACTATATAAATAAAACACTTTCACGGATTTTTTTCACGCAATTTATTCAACAACTTGGTTAAATTTTAGTTGTTTTTTGAGATTTTTTGGTTTATCCGACGTTCATTTTTGTTATAATTAAATATATAATCAATACCATCAATAATATTAAAATAATCAATACCTAACCGTATCCTGTTTCCGAACGAAAAACAAAGACAATTAGAGTGGGTATATTCTTTTATTAAAATCAAAAAATAGTAGGTAGTTTTCCGTGACCACGGCCCCTGGAAAGGTGCCAAAACGTCGGATAAACCAAAAAATCTCAAAAAACAACTAAAATTTAACCAAGTTGTTGAATAAATTGCGTGAAAAAAATCCGTGAAAGTGTTTTATTTATATGGACAGTTCGCGCAGAAATCTAAGATGTGTTTACCCAGTATACTGCAAGTAATATGATATTTGAATTATTATAAGACGGATGTTTGGAATTTTCTTTGATACAGTAAAGTATCACTAATGGAAAATATAACGGCCGGAAGCACTAGATAAAAGACTATAAAATAACATATATTTTTTACAAGTTTTGAGTGCTTGTGGTTTGCGAGTAATCTATAATTTGAAATACCCTATTTTCGAGAATCCTCGGCTTTATTGCACCGAAATGCTAACGGCATAGAAGTTACCACTGATGGGTGGAGTAACATAATACAGTGTGTTAGGGGCACCCTAGCAAAAACTTAAACCATGGCTTCAGGCCTTCATGCTGAACAACGCACAGCAAGATTTTTTATCGGAAATGAAAAAAATATTTCGACTCTCCTTACAAAATGTCCCGATAAGTAGGTAAATTCGTATAAAAAGTCCACTTTTTTAAATATATTTAACAAAAACAATATATTTCATAAAGTCAAAGGCAGACCTCGACTCACAGAAAGGTAAAAAACCTATCAGATTATTTTGGTCCCAATAACTCGTCAGAGCGGAACACACAAAATCTCAACTACACACAACATAGAGAGATTTCATAAACAAACTGACATCGCCATTCACATCGCTTTATATCCCTGAAATATGAGAAAAAATACAAGTTTATATTTACTTAGCTGAATACAGCATCTGGAACTTACGCGTAGAATATTTTTATAGACTAGTGTTGCCGATCGATAGTCCACTATCGATAGCATTTCGATAGTCTATCGATAGTTTTAGCAAAAACAATAGTATCGATAGTTTTCGATAGTATCGATAGTATCGATCTCTCTTTTAGTGCAATACTATCGGTAAGCAGCAATACTATCGATAGTATCGATAGTATCTATCCCTGACGGCGAATAAACTATCGATAGTATCGATAGTATTGCTTTTGAATATTAATAAACTATCGATACTATCGATAGTTTTGGACAATTGATTGTTACCTTTATTTCAATAATATTGATTGCATTTACACTGGCAGATGGGTAGAACCGATACTATTGAATTAAAGGTCACTATCGATTGTACAAAACTATCGATAGTATCGATACTATCAATAGTATCGATAGTTTAATAATATTGAAAAGCAATAATATCGATACTATCGATAGTTTATTCGCCGTCAGGGATCGATACTATCGATAGTATTGCTGCTTACCGATAGTATTGCACTAAAAGAGAGATCGATACTATCGATACTATCGATCGGCCTATCGATAGTTAGGCATTTTTCGATTAAAACTATCGATAGTAAAACTATCGATAGTTCGGCAACACTATTATAGACGTTTTGTTTCCCCGTCCTTTATGGGCGAAAGAATTTATTTAGCTATGTGTGTAGCAACTGAGAACGTGAATAATAAATTAATAATTTACTTTCTTATGAATACGTATTTGGTATTTGTGTTGTTATATAGATTTGATTCTTGAAATATTACAATACAATTGTTACAAATTTACAATAACTATACTAGCAATCAGTTCCGTTAATGTTAATATTAAGTGAGTCTACTTAGAGCACTTGTTATCAGAAGCACTGAATAATAAATCATCTGAAAATTACATAGGTATTTTTTAAGGAATACACCATGTTAGTGAACTGATACACACATAAGTACTTTAGCACAAATTATATCTACACTGGAATTTTTTAACATACATAAAAAAAGGTGAGGTTAAGTGACTTACAAAACTTTGAAAGGTTAATAGACACACTCTAACAAATACTACTTTTTTATGTATTTTAAGGGTTAAGTACTTTCAGGTTTTTTGGTTTTACCGATCTTAATGATCATTACCGAATAAGTAGTTGCTATATTACATTATTATAAAAGCAAATCAAACGATACCCTACCCGTGAATGTCCCCTAAACTGCAACCCATATAAACAAAGGTATCCTTAACCTTTGTCTCCTATTGCTGAACAAAAAGAGGGTAACCCATTGCCATCTATACTGTGGCAACGCGGATGTATTGAACGCAAAATCGAAAGTGCCCATTGTTTTCTCGCCATACGTAGATCATACGTCAAGCCGCGCCGTAAGCACACACACCCACGTTACGTGCTTGTCAATAGCAGGGGCTATTCAGGGGCATTGTCTGTTTTTCTACAAAAAAAATAGCTCTTTCAAGCGCATTGTTCTGTGAGACGTGAATGTGTGATTAATATTGTTATGCGAGTTAGGGAATTTACAGAATTTTTGAGTGTGGGCGTAAGGTATTTTCGTGTTTACGGGTTTGAAAATATTATATTTTATTATTTATTTACCACCATTCCCTTTTTTGGCATTTGTTATAAATGAGTACGCACATTACGCGCGATAACTTGAGATGTTCAATATTATAAGTGAATAAAGTAGTCTGTGTCTAAAACGTGTTGTGCGCTTTGTGCGTGCTTTTTATAACGGCTAAATAGGGTAGCTCTACACTTAAAACAACACAGATAAATTTATTATATATCATCAATTCAACTGTGCAAAACACAATAAACTTTATTTTAATTCCAGGGGTTTTGCAGAGCTTTTCTAATTTTGTTAGGCAGCAGATAAATTGTAACAAAGTATTTCTGTATATACCATAAAGTTAATATACCTATCGGGGTTTATTAACTTTATGGTATATACTTAGATTTTGAGTGTACTGTCAAACCATTGTGTAAGGGTATATAGGTTATGCTAGGCGCATTAACCTTGCGGCGTCAACTTGCAACATAAGGGACAGGGAATCATTACTCCCGTGTTGAGTTACGGCCAACTACAGAGGCAATTTGTCTATGTATCTACCTCTGTCTATACACAAGGTAGGACACCCAACTATGTGTGTCCAACTGACCGCAGAATACCTACACTTTTCTAGGGCGGAAGGTGTTTTGTGGATTTTAATGACCCGAGAAAGCAGCCCACTGAGGCAAGGTCGTAGAAGACCTAACATGAAGAATCTTAATAATATGTTTCCAGGTAGTGATTTTCAAACAACTACTTAACGTGTAGGTGTGATATCATACCCTGCGGGTCCTACTAGTTGCTCGCAGGCAGACTTATGTCTTTAAAAAAATCAAAATGCTTATGAATCGTCAACATTTTCTACCATTCAAAATATTTTTAACTGACAAGAAGAACAGGCGCAATAAACTTGCCACAACTTGCGTCTCTTATATAGGTAACGATGACATTTACAAAAAATTAAACCGCCTTCAAAAAAACCACATCAAAAAAGTAAGAAATAATTCCTCACCAAATAAATAAAGTAAGTACTTTGAAGTCGGGCGTGAAACATGTAAGTACAATTTTTTGTTGTTTTTGTTAAAACCCGCCCGACTTCAAAATACTTACGTTATTTATTTGGTGAGGAATTATTTCTTACTTTTTTGATGTGGTTTTTTTGAAGGCGGTTTAATTTTTTTATAAAATAATTTTTATTTCACTCTTTTTAGTGCATCGTGCAGGCAATTTACGTGTTTTCTGGTAAATAGGTATGTGATCAAACTGAAAACCTCCTTTTTCGAAGTCGGTTAAATTACCTTGAGGTATCCCCTTTTTAACAAAACAAGAATCATCTAAATCGGTTTATAAACAAAGGAGTTATGCCTAAAGATACGTATTAAATTTACATAAAGTGGTAACGAAAACGACAGTATTTTTAAGATTTCCTGAAAACTACTGAACTGATTTCAAAATTTCAAAAAATGGGACCAACTTGGTAACCAACCTGATGTAATAACGTTTGAACCATTTCAATCGGTTCAGCCGTCTTCGAGTAATCGGTGGACATATACAAAAAAAAAAATTGAGAAAAAACATACATACAGACGAATAGAGAACCTCCTCCTTTTTGATTTAGAAGTCGGTTAAAAATAATCATTATCGTTACTAATTATTGAAAAAATTGGATCGATTTAAGCAAATGATCCAACCCACAACCTCGATAATTACCTATACCTCGACATAAGTATACCTATTAGAGACCCAAAAGATAAAACTTAACCGTAGGTAGGTGGTAAAACGCACTACGTTTTCACGCGTCAAAGACTAAATTACATCCAACCAAATCTACTCCGTAGAAGGCATACAATTTCCAATTTGGCAGTCTAACAAAAAACAAAAGCCTGTTGAAAATATTCATCAGCGAACGCGAGAGTCACGTCTAAGCACTCACGGCAGTTCGCCGGCTATCGGGCGCGTGATCCGCCTGTGAACCGGCTGTTAGTGCAGTCATCCGGGTGAAAATATGTCGATAGAACTGTGTGGTATCGATAACCTTGAATTGGAATCGTTCATTTTGGGAAATGTGTTTAGTCTCGTGTTTCGAGTCAGAAACTAAGAAAATTTAAAAATAATCTTTTATGTCTCTGTTTTACGTCACACCAGAACTACTTATGCATGTGCAGACGACAATACAGCAATTTGAAAAACCAATCTACATCAGACATATATAAAATTACTACGTTATGTAAATTTAAGCAATTAAGTTAATACGTACCTACTTCACTACATAGTATAAAATAAAGTCGCTTTCTCTGTCCCTATGTCCCTTTGTATGCTTAAATCTTTGAAACTACGCAACGGATTTTGATGCGTTTTTTTAATAGATAGAGTGATTCAAGAGGAAGGTTTATATGTACTTTTTATCCCGATATTCCCACGGGAACGGGAACCACGCGGGTGAAACCGCGGGCGGCCGCTAGTAGTTCATAAATTCAAATCATTCATTCAATTTCCTTGACGTTCACAAGTGCTGCTTGTGAACGTCAAGGAAGCTACGCCATCGGCTTGCAAATCCTACCGCGGGATGCCTTGTATTTATAACGAGAAGAACCGGCAAGAAACTCGCGAAGGGCTTTTTTTTTCTCTCTCTCATATTTCATTATAGAGTCGTTCATCGAGCCGACATTTAAAAGGTGGTTTCTATATAATACATACGAACCAACTAGGTAAATATTTAAACGTAGGAAATAAATATTAAAATAAATACTTATTAAAGGTAATAAAAATTTGAATAGTTTAAGAATACAGCGTCAATAATAAGCAGTGCCTTCTAAACCACGATAAAATAAAACTAACAGCAATAATATAATAAAAACAAAATTAGCCTATTTTGGGACATGCAGTCAGGAGCAGACCCATCCAACTGGTGGCACCCGTTCACGAGCATACGACTCATAAGTTATCCTATATTTTTTCGTACCACCCGTTAAGGACACATTTTAAACTGACATAAGACACGACAAGAAAAACGAGTGAAAAAACCAATATGCTTTAAGGAAAGTCAAGGTACTGTATGTAAGAACCGCATAGAAAGCTCGTTGTACTGTTGACTATACTTGCGAGTTTTATTTATTAATTGGCTATTATTTAACTACAGATGAAATCTTCTACAAATTATATTGAAATCATTTATACTCAAGTGCTAACTGTATAATAAATTAATATTATATTGGACCAATCACAAACATTGCTCCAATTCGAAGCTAAGTAGCTTTTGTCCCTGTGTTATGTCAATTGAAAATATCGACGGATATTACATTATCACGTACTTATACCTAAACACGAGACAGACCAATTATATAAATTAATCGATAAAAAAATAATAAAGAATTCCAATTCAACCAAAGAATAATATTCGACAAAGCTACAATGTTAAGTTACTTTTAAAATAATGTAATTATGTTACGAGAAATTTAGGAATAGTAAGGAATAGGAAGAGTATACATTTCTGTACCTCTTTAGACAATGTGTAATACCAATTTTAATATTTAAAACACACATTTCTTAGTAAATGTATATGTTATGGACCAAGTCATAAATTGGGCAGTATACATAGTGCCCGTCATTATAAAAAATGCGCAATATGAATATTTTTTTCTTTTTTTCCTGTTCTTCTTTCTGTAAACAACAAGTGGTTTTGTGGTGCAAAAAAAAAATAACCACAAAATTTAAAGCGATCGCTACGCTGCGCTTCGCGATCGCCTTAAATTTCTAACCTATCACGTGTTCTACAGAACTTTCAAGGCAAACTCGCTTTTGCCCTCTCATATTGCGCATTTTTCATAATGACCGGGCACTATGTATACTGCCCAATTTATCACTTGGTCCATAACATATACATATCCAAGGATTATCATACTATTTTGAGATGACTCAAGGCAACGTATTATGTTATGTTAAAGTTGTTGTTATAGTGTTTAAGTACCTATAAATGAATAATGATAGGTGCAAGGAGCAAAGCGATGACCATGTAAGGTTTACATGAACGTACTGCGCAAGCCGAGCGTGCTGCAGCAGCGACCGGCGAATCGCCAGAACAGACTTTAAACAATTAGGCATCCCATTTCCAACTTTAAGTTTTTTTTTAAATTCATATACAGGATAATTTTTTTATCAGTGCACAAATTTTTAGGATCGACTCAGAATCGGTAAGTGAACAACTTTCTCCTAGAAACATAGGTAGGTAAACATAGTTTACCTAGGAAATGTATACTATGCCAGATATCACACATTTCTAGTAACATATACACTATGAATTACAATGAAAACACGTAAAATGTTTTGGTTAGTTTCAGGCGGCCCTTTTAGAGGGTGGATACGGATAGGCAATGCATAATTCAAGATCATTTGCTGATGAAATATTGGAACATAAACTTGATTAATTCCATAACTTTGTAAGATTATCTCATCTCATATGTGGGTGTGTATTTTTCATATCTATGGTAGAGTTAGTAAACTGACAAAATTGACCATACAAAATTACGCACATTTTTATTCCGAAAATAGATTTTGAGGAGGAGAAATGTAAAAGAGAATCATGTTATAGAAAAAAACACGTAAACGAATCAACTGGCTGATTTAGCTTTATACAAATACAGTGCCACAATCTTTGCTGTTTCGGTGACAGCGGCGCTATATGTACTATTTTCATTTTTTTGTAGCAATTTAACCGGCCCTGACTTCTAAGACCTTCAGCCGCCAACAGCGCTATGGTTGGACATCAACTTGACAGCAATATGGCATTTTAAAAAACACGTTAGTTTCAAATTTTGGCCACCGGAACAGAAAAGATTGTAGCACTGTACACTTAGCTTACAATGTCTTAAATATACCGATATCCAATTAGGTAATTATCGACACGTCACATCACTACACACATCATGTAGACCCGGTTATCCGGTTCTCTCGTACTGGGACGACTTGATGACGACTGTGCTCTTTATCCGGGATTATCTCCCATTACTACTGCTCTTAGATATTTATCAAAGGTAGCAAATCTGCTACCTCACAACGTCTCTTATGATCTGAGATTTACTGTGATCAAGGATTTAGGTTTTTCCTACTACTTAGTGGCCGTATTGAGATTGAAAAGGAAAAAAATGTATTTTCCTTTCGTATTTACGTTACGGTTACACATAAAAACGTTTTTCCATTTTTCACCATTAGGTAACTGAAAACGCATAACTTCGATAGCCATAATCGTCTATTGCGATAATTGTGTGTGGCATAATTTCATAACGCTAACATTATTTTGCCGAAATTTAAAAGGCAGCAACATCAAAAGCATTGTATCAAAAAGCATACTTATCAAAAGGCATAACGTATGAATGCCATAATATTTAGGAGACGTAATATTCAAAAGACAAAAGTCTGATAACTAGTTTGTACCTACATACTTACACAATATTAGAGTATGCTTAGTTAGATAAAACCAAAATATTATCAATAATAACAGTTTTGCTTAGTAAAATCTTATAGGTAAGTTTTAAAATGATGCTTTAATTTATTTCATCATGTCAGCCGTACGACGCCCACTGCTGGGCATAGGCCTCCCCCAAGGATCTCCACAACGATTGGCCCTACGCTGCCCGCATCCAGCAAATTATTTAATACGAAAATATTGATTGCAGCTTTTAAAATTTTTAAGTATCACCTAATGCCTTTTAACATCATTATGCGTAAAAAAAATAAAAGTTTTAGCATTGATTATTATGCATATTATTTTATGCCTTATTTATGACTTCGATGAATTACATTGTTGTTTCGTACCATTTCAGCGATCCAGTATCATCATCGTCATCCCATTAATGTCCCCACTGCTGGGGCACTGGCCTTCCTTATGGATGGATAAGAAGAACGATAACTGGCCACACGGGCCCAGTGCTATTCGACAGTAAATGCAACCGGGACCAACGGCTTATCGTGCCTTCGGAACCACGGAGGACCTCGAAAAGAAAAGTTTTTGGTCACCCATCCCGTGACCGACCATTGCAAAAGTAGCTTAACCTCAACGATCGCAGGCCGAGCGCGCTAACCACTGCACCACGGGCTCCTCCGTTATAAATAACCACCTCTTATAAGTTTTTAGTAAAAATTTCATTTTTATGACAAGCTTTTTTGCTGACGGTACTTTAATATTGTATTGTCATCTGAACCAAACCTGTATACAAAATTTCAGCTCCATCGGACACTGGGAAGTGGGTCAAATTAAGCTTGCAAGATTTGCCCCCCACTAACTAACATACTAACTAACTAACTAACATGGCAAGTTAATAAAAAGCTTGTATAAAGCTTGCAAAAAGGTCTATTTTACTGATCACTCTATATTCTGGGTAAGTATGTTATGTTAAGAATTACCGAAGCGAGATTAAATATTGCTGTAACAGACGATAGTGCCCCCTAAGTCTGTACTTACCGTAAACTATTGGGAAAAGGTAAGTGTGCTTTTTACGATGTGATAAATTGTACTGAATCGACCTGAACACGCACCAAACAATATTGAAGGTGTTGAGGGAAAGAATAGAGAACTGAATTCTATTTTCACGGTCAAGGCTTTATGGAAAAACAAATCTTTCCAAAATCATCCTATAAAAAACTGACCAACTGTTACTCTTGCTGTAGTTACGTTTTAATTTTATGTGACTTTGGACGTTGAACATTCTACATGTTGGTTAGTTTGGTGGGCACAAGACAACGACCAAGTCACATAAAATTAAAACGTAACTATATCAATAAAAAAATCGCAGAAAGGAACATTAGAGTTGGCTTGACTTTACTGAGAGATTTCAACGCTTTTTGTAAAGAAATAAGCAGCTCCAGCGAGAGTTGGTCAGTTTTTTATAGGATGATTTTGGAAAGATTTCATATCTTTTTGCTGGGTATTACACATAAGTAATAAATACAGGTATACTGATTTATTTACTGCAAATGTAACTTTGTAATCCTATATTTATATAGGATTACAAAGTTATTTATGCAGTTGGTGTAACTAGAAATTATCCTAGTTTTTATAGTTTTCCCTTTATGTGGCCATTAAACCCTAACTCTGTACCAAATTTCAGCTCTCTGAGTTTATGGGAAGTACTAGTTCTATTTTGATGATCATGAGTGAGTGTCATAAATGCGAAACTTTGCTTTCGCTTAACTTCGGAACTAAATGACTTACAGACTTGACATTTTGGATTTTAGGTCTGTAATTATAGCTTACTGGATGACGAAAATTTCTGCGTTCTGGTCTTATCCAAAGGTTCTCAAATAGGGGCCTGAAAATGCGGCGAAATGGTTCCAGTAAAGGATGGTACGGCAGTGTTTGCTTCGCGCTCGACTTGGCGGGGGCACTGCCGTGCCCCCAGATATATTGAAAATGAAGTACCTATAAATCGACCCGTCTCACAACTAGCTCCGATGGGACTAGAACCCAGGACCTTTCACTGTCCGAGCGAATGATTTAACCACGGAGCTACGGTTAGAGCATTCGCCCTGATTAAAGAGGATTCGCACGGAGCTACTCCGGAACATGTCTGTCAAGGAATTAATTTAGTCGGAATGGCTGTCTTACTCTGGAACTTAGACATTAACGCAAGAAGTTGCCCGATGCGATTTTATTTATTTATTTATTTATTCACAAATCTTGCAAGCTAAATTTGACGCACTTCCCATTTAGTGTGGTAGCTAAGTTTTTTTTTTATCCACAACTGTGTAGCACTTAGCCTTTATCACACCTGATGTTAAGTGGTGATAAGGCTGAAGATGGAAGCGCACTACTCCCGGAATCCTCAATCACTGAGGAACTGGCTATCTTATCTCTAACTGCCGGAACACAATAATGCTGAAAACATCATTGTTATGGCGTCAGACTTAGATAAGATGGTGGTTGCTAGCCAAACGGACTAAGAACAAGTCCTACCACCAACCAAACCGAATACAATATGTACCCCCACTGGGAATCGAACCCGGGACCTCTGGGTCTGAAATCGGTGGTATGAACCACTAGACCACAGAGGCGGTTAAACTTTCGTTGCAGTGTAAGGCCAGACCAAGTTGGTGGAAGCTGGCAGCGGTCGCGGGTGGCCACGAGTGGCTGCCTCGAAGCCAACGCGTCTTGTATCGACCGACATGTGGCTGCTAACAGCGTGCAGCTGTGCCATGCCATCGACAGCTCGTGTCGCGCTAGTTTTTGGATCTTTTCAAGCGATACGGGTCTTTTAAGGCGATACTCGGAAAAATTATGCTTAAGCGAGATAGCACTGAGAAAACGACGCGCGCGGGAGCGAGACCGATTTTGCAGATTAGGCAAAGAAAACACAATATCACTTCGTATTAAAAAACTATAGCGATTTTTTAAAAATGCTTCTATACGATCCTAAATATTATTGGTGTCCACTAATTAAACCAATTTACAATAGTATATGTAACCCTATTTAAGAATAATCTTGAAATTTCGTAATTTTTAGAGGTCTTTTCGAAAATAAAAAGTGTCGAGCCAAAATCCAAAATTCGTGTTTCTGAAACTATATGATTTTAGATAAAGGTATAAAGAAATACATATTTTTATAACCAGATTTTTAACAACTCTAACCGTCCTATAGTTTTATATCAAAAAGTCCATACTTTTTCCGAGTAGCGCCTTAATTACATTATCATTATCAGCCTAGGTAAATTACATTGATACATAAGTAGGTTTTATAACAAAGGTACTTAAAATACCAGTATCACTTGAATCTACATAGAAAAGCTTAAAATTATTTAACTCTGAAAGTGCTCGCCCAACCAGCTTCAATTGAATAGGCCCCTAAGGCGACTGGAAGAACTAGAAATTAAAAAAATACAACTTCAGAGATCGGCTAATTTCACGGCGCAGTAGATAGCCTTTATGACTATTTCTTTCAAAATTCAAAATTCATGTGTGATATACATTATTTTTATTTTAACTCTCACAAAATTCTTACTAAATAATTAAATGTAGTTAGTATCAAGCTAACCACAATGATGATACTCGAATGAACGTATTAATTATAATTCACGTTTCAAATCCCAACCTTTGTATTTCTACAAATTAAAGTATGAAAATAATGACATGTTGTGTTTTCAGGCTTTGTGGAACTGACCTCAAAGCGGCAAACCACATTTCGATGAATTGTTTTATATTTTATAATGAAATGTTTTCATTGAAAGTAATAGTGGAAATTGGTAGTGATAATTAGAGTTCTGCAAATCGAAATAGTAGTAGGGCTGGCTATTGAGGGTATTAAAACACGAGTGGGAGTTAAAAAAACGAGCCTTGATGAGTTTTTAGCTGAACCCCTCGAGTGTTTTAATACCGAGTTATGTGCAATCTCATACACTACTTTATCTACACTCAAATACATAATTATAAATTCTCGCTAGGTCTCCCGCCGCGCCCTAGGATTTGCGAACCGATGATGGCGTAGTTTCTTTGACGTTCATAAGTATTGTTACCTCAACCTAAATTGTTTAAAAAAGATTGAAGAAAGAAGAAGACCACTTATTTGTAAAATGTATGTAAACGATAATTTCCGGTCCGCCGCATAAAACCTATGTTGATATTTTTCGGCTGAAGAAGGCCTGAGCCCAGACTCGATGAGTGCGGGTAAATTTTACGTTTGCCAGGGGATTGCAAAATAAAATAAAAATAAGTGTGCTATAATGACTGACAGCGGTGTCTGCTAGAGATCGCAATGTGGTTTCATTTTCGTGTTAGGTATATACATATTATATTCTGTGTCATGAGTGAAATAACCAACTTTATTTTTGTCCCTTGTTACAAAGGGTATGCAAACCGATGGCGTTGCTTCTATGACATTCACAAGTATTGTCATGATAACAATCTAAATTTGAATAAATAAATTTGACTTTGATTTTGAGAAGCAGAACCAGAATCCTAGGTCGCTTTTTAGGGTTCCGTAGCCAAATGGCAAAAAACGGAACCCTTATAGATTCGTCATGTCTGTCTGTCTGTCTGTCTGTCCGTCTCCGTCCGTCCGCCCGTCCGTCCGTCCGTATGTCACAGCCACTTTATTCCAAAACTATTAAGGCTACATACTTGGAACTTGGTAGGTAGATATATTCTGTAAACTGCTTTAGGATTTTAATACAAAAATGAAAAAAATATCAAAAATTAAGGGGGGCTCCCCATACATGGAACTGAAACTGAAAAAAAAATATTTTCAAACATATTCGTGTGGGGTGTCTTTAGATAGGTATTTAAAAATGATATTTATGTTTCTTTGATAATTTTTTAACAAATCAATATTTTGAAAGATATACACTTCCAAAGTGGTAGAATGTGTGTCGTCCCCCCCCCCCCTTTAACTTTTAAAATAAGAAAGTGAAAAATCTAGAAAAAATATATGCTGTAGAATTAGATCTTAGTAAAAACTTTCAACGAAAATTGGTTTGAATGAGATATAGAAAGCTCTTTTTGAGATATAACATATAACGCAAATGTAAGTTTGTCGTTCATACAAAGACTATGGAAAACAAAGTTATTTTTTGCTGACGAAAAATTATTGTGGTATTTTGGCTAGGTATAAGCAATCGGTACGTTATGTGGGTACGGAACCCTTCATGGGCGAGTCCAACTCGCACTTGGCCGATTTTTTTATCTGTGCGCAATTGAAACGCTTCCACATAATAATCTGTTAAAGAGATTATGAAATAGTATTGTCTTGTAAAGTTTACATTACAAACGACAGCCTTTTACAATCGATTTGCTCTTACAGGCGAAGTTCCGAAACTGTATCGTTATAGTTAGTTATATCGGTACCATGCATAGGACAAACTTTCACAACTGCACTATGTACTGACCTCTTTATTATAATAGTTTTGTACGATCAGGCAACTTACCGAGTGACCACTTCAAAGCACTTTTCACTTGCACTTTGTTCCAACCGCCCGTACAGCACAGTACCGTACTTGTTCATTATGTGCAAACCAAAGGCGCCTTTAAGTTGTCGAACGGCAAGTTCCCGTTTGTACTAAGCAAAACCTCCCTAATCTGCGCGAACTTTCCCAGTTACATTGTATTATGTAATGTATGCACTATAATGTAACTGCAGTTTATGGGGAGATATGCAATCTTGCTGCTACATTGTGTCCTAGCTAGCTGGCTTAATTGCTGTACAAGCATCTTGTAAAATAATATCAATTAATAAACACAGTTTAAAAAAAAACAATAAATAAATTAGTGATCCTAAGTAGGTAGTTTATTTCAATTTGGAACACAACAATGCTGAAAACATCGACTTTTTAACCGACTTCTAAATCAAAAAGGAGGAGGTTCTCTATTCGTCTGTATGTATGTTTTGTTTTTTGTGTATGTCCACCGATTACTCGAAGACGGATGGGCCGAATGAAATTATTAAAACGTTATTACATCAGGTTGGTTTCCAAGTTGGTCCCATTTTTTGAAGTTTTGAAATCGGTTCATTAGTTTTCAGGAAATCTTGAAAATACTGTCGTTTTCGTTACCACTTTATGTGAATTTAATACGTACTCGTATCTTTAGGCATAACTGCTTTGTTTATGAACCGATTTAGATGATTCTTGTTTTGTTAAAAAGGGGATACCTGAAGGTATTTTAACCGACTCCAAAAAAGGAGGTTTTCAGTGTGATCACATACCTATTTATTAACGTTAAGTTTTGGTAGCGGCGGCCTTAGAACAAGCGTTTGCACCAACCAAAATAATTTTAATTGATTATAAGTAATATAAAATTTTTCGTCTACTCTGCGTGCGACAGCTATGTTTCACAGTACCTTTAGTTACATTTCACTTTAGCTGATTACAGTTACGTTTCGTAAGATACTAAACAAATAATAAGTCCGTTTATCATCCCCCGTGAAACTCAGCTTGATTATATTTACCAACAAAATGTGTCACGGTTACCGGTTTATTATAAAAGCACAAAGCAAATTTCAACCTTAATCCATCGAGACAAGAGCCAACGCTTTTTGTAAAGTGATGTCCTTAGTACATAAAAGTGGCTGATGATTTACGAAGGTCGTTACAGGGGGATAGTAAAATTATCTTTTTTATTGGCCCTCCTTTAAAAGGTCGCCTCTCAAGGATTTATAAGAGCTCTCATGGAATGGTTCCGGTGATAAGACCTCGTTTTTTGTATAGCCTCCTTGAAGAATAATAAAATGATATAAAGGTCTGGCAGGCTTTGTAATTAAAACTGTTGCTTTTATAAGCTTTTCTGGTGGGCAGATTTTTTATTTTTTCTTTGTTGTGATAATGGGAGTGTTTAGGGGCAAAGTATTGTTGAGGTTGAAGCGTTGATCTATCTTTTGCGGTTATTTATTTTTATTCAACAGAGTATTTTCAGCCTCTGGCGTCTTCAAACGTATTTTAAAAATGATCAGTTAACACACTTTGATCATGGTTGCAAGATAAGTTATGAATAAATATATATATTGTATTTATATTGGCCGAGTGGTGTACGCATCGGTTTTTTAAGGTATCCTTAGAGGTCCCAGGTTCGATTCCCGGTCAGGTAAATATTGAACACGAACTTTTTAAAATTTCCTCGGTTCTGCAGGTCTACTCTAATTCAACGAAAAACGAAATTTCTTTCGAAACTTCGCACATTTCCTACCACCGACTTCTTCGTTTCGAAACTTCGTTGAAACGAAAATGCTTTGACGTTTAAATTTTCTAAGCCTACTCTAATTCAATTTAATAACGAACGAAAATTGAAGTTTGGCAGTTTTTAGTACGCAGTTTTGACGAACTCAAAAGCGTTACCTTTCTTTTTTCGTTTGGGGCGATTTTTATTAAAATATTAACTGATATGGCTACGAGGCAGCTTTTAATCGCTGCTGCTTTGCGCGAAGAACGCTTGGAGAGGAGAAAGAACCGGCAGCACCTGCGAAATCAGTTATTTATAGCGAATATTCCCGATCTAGAGTTTATAGGAAATTACAGACTCAGTCGGGAATTATTCGACGAGCTGTGGACTGAGATAGTGCCTTTATTACCTCCAGGGGCAAGGTGACAAGAGTTCAAGCCAACCCTTAAAGTAAGTTTGTACTATGTAAACACGCATTTCAATGAACTTTCGATTTTACTTTTCATAAGCCTGGTTATCGCTTTTCAGATATAGATATTGACTTAAACAACAGCACTTAATGCACCGCATACAGGTACTAGCAAAGCACATAAGATTTCTTCAAAATCTCAAAAAAAGGAATCATATTAAGCGGAAATAAGTAGTAAATATAGGTACCTAGTGATAACCGATTAACGATTTTTTCATTTACTTCATTTTCAATACTAAAGTTCTATTTTATTTATTTTCAGGTGATTCTGGATATCTTCTAAGGGAGTGATGACACTCGTCGATAATGCTGTTGAGGACTCTCTAGAGGGAAGATACTGCCATCCAAAAACGTCCACGCTGCACCGTTGAACGCACATTTGGTGTATTGAAAGCTCGATGGTAGAGATGTCTTTTGTCTAGCTTGTCCATTACTGCCCAGAAACAGCAGCTAAAATTATAGTAGCTTGCTATGTGTATAGTACATATGTATAAGGGCTGGTATGGAGGTCCGGAGTTTTTTTTTTCCCGAGGAGGGAGGTCCCTATTTGACAGAATAGGATCACCAAACGGACAGAGCCAGGCAGATTCGCAGGGAAATTGAGACAGCCGCATCTTCGACTCGAGCTTTACAGGCAGGTCGAGGGAAAAGCGCTGTATTAATACAAACTTTAGAAAGGAACCAGGAAGATACATTCATACCAAACCAATTAATAAAATTGTAATATTGAAATAAAACCCACTGGTGTAACTTTTTTTTTGTCATAGGAGATAATCATCAGTGTCTCAGTTAAATGTACCTACGACAAGACGAGGAAATCGTTATGCATGCCTAACTGCGTGTTTGCTACATATTTGCTTGCTGCATTCTTATAATATCCAAATAAAATGTAGCCTATGTCACCCGGGAAGAATGTAGCTTTCTAATGGTCAAACAATTGTCTAAATCGGTCTAGTAGTTTCGGAGCCTATTCGATGCAAACAAACAAACAATCAAATCTTTCCTCTTTATAATATTAGTTTAGAAGACTAGCGGATCATCGCAGTTTTACCCGCTTGCTACCCGTTCCCGTAGGAATATCGGGATAAAATATAGCCTATGTCACTCGGGAAGAATGTAGCTGTCTAATGGTCAAAGAACTTTCCAAATCGGTCTAGTAGTTTTGGAGCCTATTCGATGAACAAACAAACAAACAAACAAACAAACAATCAAATCTTTCCTCTTTATAATATTAATATAGATTAAAAAGACAATATCAATGTATTTAATGGTTTTTATTTCTTACTTCAATACATGATATTAGCTTACATTTAACATTTACAAAACAAGAAACATATCGTTACATATTACAACAAATTGGTTATAGGATAAGCACTGATTATACAACATTATAGTACATTATATTATAACCTTTATGAGAAAAAAAATCTCATATAAATATTAGAATATTTTCCTTTTAAACAAATATAAAGTTGTAGGTTCCTACCTAAAACCTATAACTTTATATTTGTTTAGTCCTTTTATCCTTCGCGAGCAGTCGCCCGGATAGCGAAAGGTCGTGGGTTCGAATCCCATCGCAGCTGGTTGTGAGACGGGTCGACTTTTTCTAAATACCTACTTCATTTTTAATTTTTCACTAATAAAAATTGCATAGTGTATGCAAGAAAGTGAAAAATTAAATAACTAAGCAATAAGTTTGAGGTGCGAGGTTGGAGTTGGTTGGTAACAGGAGAAAATCTTTATTATTTAAAGTTGTTCTCGCAATAGCTCACACAGCTGCAAATGGCATGGCAGCCCTGATGCCTGCGAGCTCAGCGTTCCTTACTGTCTCTCTCTCTACGCGCCCATCTTCATACTGGTATTACTGATACAACCTGCTTCTGACGTCTGTAGCAGGCAGGTAAGGCTGCAAAACAACATTCAAATAAGTTCCAAAATTGTATACCTACATACATTGCAGGGAATACTTATTATATTTTTTAGTGATACACAGTAACTTTCTTGTAATTTTAATTGTCTCCGTAGATTAAAAGTATGTGGATCACAGAGGGCGGCACAGGTAGTTTTTGTATGGATTGTTAGGATGTAAGTATAATTAGGTACCTTTTGCCACTACTGAATCGTCTTTGTGCAACCACCCATGGAATTGAGAGTGTCGCACAACTCCTCCCACAGCCTCTTTGTCTGGACCTTTCCTTCTATACTCCTCAATCTGCCGCGAGCATGATCTTTATGTTCATCAAGTAGTACAGTGATTTGCTGAGGAGTTGTCGAACAGGAATTTGGAGCCATACTGAAAAGATGTGGTGAAACTAAATAATAGGAACCTATTACGAAAATATTATTTAAATAAGAATTAGGCGTGCGAAACATAAATATTAATACTTACTTTCTTTGGTAATTCCGTATAAATAACACCAAATTATGCACCAAATATTTTGAAATTTTGAAGTAACGGCTGACGGCTCAGCTAATGTCATACTGCGGACAAGTTACGTTGTCATACGACGACAAGCATAAATCTGGGTCGGTGATAATCATTGGAACTTATTTTTCATACGAAAGTTCATTTTGACACCTAATTTTGTACTGCAAGTGGCTCCTCTGTCACCGGAACATACAGGAATGTGGGACTCATGAAGTTCGACTTAATACTGAGGCATGAAGTTCGACTTAATACTGAGGTAACTGGAGAGTGCAGTACGATCAATTTTTTGAATAGCACAAATAACACAGTGGCTGTCTTCCGTCTCACCTACACTTTAAAAAAATACGTATGGTCAAATGAGACAGCTGACAGCCACTACATACATAAATGTCAAATTTGCTGGCGACACTTTTTTATTCAGGGTGAGAGCTCCAGTTACCTCAGAGTATTAAGTCAAACTTCATGTACTGAGGTAACTGGAGCGTGCAGTACGAACAATTTTTT
Source organism: Crambus lathoniellus (assembly GCA_949710035.1). Taxonomy (NCBI): domain Eukaryota; kingdom Metazoa; phylum Arthropoda; class Insecta; order Lepidoptera; family Crambidae; genus Crambus; species Crambus lathoniellus. Next base: position 5,067,099 of record OX453310.1, on the reverse strand, counting down.
GAATACCACAAATAACACAGTGGCTGTCTTCCGTCTCACCTACACTTTAAAAAAATACGTATGGTCATATGAGACAGCTGACAGCCACTACATACATAAATGTCAAATTTGGTGGCGACACTTTTTTATTCAGGGTGAGAGCTCCAGTTACCTCAGAGTATTAAGTCAAACTTCATGGTGGGACTATAGAGGTCAGTGGGGACTATAGACATCTTAACTTGGGCGGTTATCAATCATTGAAAGGGTTCTTTTAGTGTCACTGTGTTTTTCGACATAAACTTGAATTTTAATTGCTCATTTATCAGTTTCTGGGTTATTAAACATAGTAAACCATTACTAATTAAATACATTCTTAAAATTATTAAACCAACGTTTTAATTTTAAAGTTAATTTAAAAACCGGTTATTTACCGTAAATGACATTAAAAGAACCTACGTAATGTTGTTCATTCCATTCGTTCACGAAAATTGTCTATGGATTCGAACTTTTCGTGCGCGTCCGAAAATGTTCAAGAGTAGCGGCAGAAACGAAACTTCGTTTAAATTTCTTTCGTTTCCGAAATTTCGTTTCGGAGAACAAGAGTAGAGCTCCTGGGTGTATGTCCGTTACGTATACCCGACGTTGTTTCCAATTTCCATAACACTAGTGCTCAAGCTAGTATAATTTGGATTTGAACAATGTATGTGATGGTGTCTCATATTTATACATACAAAGAGATAATAACACCCGAACCCAGAACGCAAAATCTCTTAGGTATCTCAGGTTGACAATGGACATCGAACCCACGATCCAGCTCAACAGTAGCACCGATCGCACTATCAGTGCTTCTATTAAATATTATAAAGTCATTCTTCTTCTTCTTCATTCGATACTGGCGTTTTCCGCAACTCGACTTCTTATTGACCAACTGTCTGCTGCTCATGTCCTGGTTGAATGTGACGGAGTGGCCCCCTACCGGGCGAGGTACCTCGGCTTACCAGGAAGCGTCCACGAAGCGGCCTCCGACGTGAGGGCGCTGGGTGATTTCCTGGCAGAGCTGAGTTGGCTGAAGTAACTACTCCAGCCAACTCCAGCCAACTCCAGCCAACTCCAGCCAACTCCAGCCTTTGCGTGAGGAGGGTGTGTAGCTGAACTCAGCTGCACACCCTCCTCACGCAAAATAGGCGCAATAAGACGTCGAGTTGCGAAAAACGCTCGTATCGAATGAAGAAGAGAGTACCTGTCTCCTCGGCCAGTTCGCAACTAATAAAGCCATTTCAATCAAACATAAATAATATTAAGCAGCCTTCTAAGTATTCATATAAGAAATAGCTTATCATATGCCCCCTTACAAGAAGTCACATTACTCAATAGAAAGTCGAAGAAAACATTTCGCTACGACAGATTTCATTCACGAAACATTTCTTTAAGCAAATCCGCTTACAGTGATATTCAGTTACTCTTAACATTTTATTTGAAGAATTTATTTCACAAATGCAAGGAGCAGTATACACTGGAAACTTCTAGAACAACTCGTAGTCAATCATTTATGACTTGTAACTAGCCAGGAATCAAACTGTGGAAAGTACTTAACCAAGAAATTATGCATTTCAAGACGTTTATTTTGAAATGGGCTGTGTTTCTGGAGGAAGTTTGTTGATTTTTATTACACAGATTGTTTTATATTAGATAACATTGAAACAGCTGAAAAAACGCGATAGTTTACTTTATTTTTGTTTTTAAAAGGTCAAATCTAGATTCGAATAACAGCTCAAAAGCCATTAAGTTCAAGCCAAAACATCTATTCCAAAACATCTTTTGACTTTATCTAAAAGGTCTTTGTAGGAATACGTCAATTTTCCAACACTTACCCCTGTATAAGTATTTTTTGGTAATTTCTATTGTTTATATTTGTGCAATCAATGCCCATGTTGCACCCGCTCCAGTTAATGTTGGGAACATTACACTCGAAGTTGTTGACCACTATGTTTACCTAGGACAGACGGTCCAGTTAGGTAAGTCCAACTTTGAGAAAGAGATCTCTCGTCGAATCCAGCTCGGATGGGCAGCGTTTGGGAAGCTCCGACATATATTCGCGTCCGAAATACCTCAATGTCTCAAGACGAAAGTCTTTGACCAGTGTGTGTTGCCAGTAATGACCTATGGAAGTGAGACGTGGTCTTTTACTATGGGTCTCATAAGAAGGCTCAAAGTCACCCAACGAGCAATGGAGAGAGCGATGCTTGGTATTTCCCTGCTCGATCGAATCAGAAATGATGAGATCCGCAGGAGAACTAAAACAACCGACATAGCTCGAAGGATTGCATCATTGAAGTGGCAGTGGGCGGGACACATAGCGCGGAGAACCGATGGCCGTTGGGGCGGAAAGGTTCTCGAATGGCGACCGCGTACCGGACGACGTTCCGTGGGCAGGCCCCCTACAAGGTGGACCGACGATCTGGTCAAGATCGCGGGAAGCCGCTGGATGCGGGCAGCGCAGGACCGATCGTTGTGGAGATCCTTGGGGGAGGCCTATGCCCAGCAGTGGGCGTCGTTCGGCTGACATGATGATGATGATGATGATATTTGTGCGGCATTAGTTACTAATCTGTGATTTATGCAGTGTTTACGTCTAACATTTACTGCATGTTTGTACGTTGAAGAAGCAGACACCATATTGCCTGTATTGTGGCTTAAAGGGCATACTTATCTGACAAATAATAACTGACCGCAACCTGAAAAATTCAACGTATTGTCCAAAACTATGTAGTAGGCCTTAAAATATTTATAAAACAATTTATAATAAAATATCATTATTAGAACATCTACCTATCAAATTTATAAATTGTCTAATGTTCATAAAAATATATGGGTGTAACAATTACCTTCAGTGAACACGCACCCTAAGGTACGAATGACTCCTATCGATGGTACGACGCGGAAAACAGTAAAGAACAATAGGATTAAGAGCCTTTTCTTTCAAAAGACTAGTGAAATCTTCTTCTGTAAAGCATACATTAAATTCACACCGTGATGCAATGAAAAAAAACAATAAATTAAATAACACGACTGCCAAAATCGAACTTATATGTAAGAAACAAGTTCTCAGTACAGTCAAGGGACCTCTTGGTTCCACAGTATGGTCCCTTGACTGCAATAAGAACTTATTTTTTACCATTTTAGTTTGGCTTTGGCAGTCATGTTTTATATTTTTAAATTATTGATTTTTATTTTATTTGTTTTTGAGATTAAATACACGAATTACATATTTTTGAAATGTACTTGTTAAGGCTTTTCATTTAATGTCCATACTATAGTTTTTTTTTAATCTTTAAAATCAATTATTTCAGAAACAACACATTATTCTCGTCTCCATAGTCTCAATTTACTGAAGCTACTTCACTCATCCCAGATGCAAATGAGGTTGTTACACGACAGTGTCACTGAGGACAAGTTAAATGCAACGGACAAAGTTGAATCCATTTTAAAGTTAGTTCCGTCGGGGCTTTTAGCGCAATAAATGCCTTCCTTCCTCCACTTTCTTAAAAGTTTCCTTTAAAACAAAAAGATTTGTTTCTTATCCTAAGAACAAACGGCCATCTTCTGCGCAACGCTACTAAAGCCGATTCCTTAAAACTATTTTTGCAATTTCAATGAAGTTCGTGCAGTTTTGCACAGTGTTTTCTGTGTGATCCGTATTGTTTATTTCTTGTTTTAATGGATTGGCTGGAAGTTCGAAGTGCCTTTGTAAAAGTTTCGGATAAAAGGCATGATAATAAAGAATGTTCAACGTATACATTGGTATAGGTTAAATATTCGGTGTAAATTTTATTGAAATATTTATGCAATGAATGAAGTTATAATTACGGTACCTACTGTTAAATTGAAATAATGAGTTGGTAGCACAATGCAACTAATCAATTGAGCATGCATATTGATTCAGGGATCGTGGAATTGGTATTTGCAAACAAACGTGTAATAATAATTTAACTAAATAATAGCTCGACTCCGTAGCTCAGTGGTTAGAGCAGTCGCCCGGATAGCGAAAGGTCGTGGGTTCGAGTCCCATCGGAGCTGGTTGTGAGACGGGTCGATTTTTTCTAAATACTTTATTTTCCATTTTTCTAAATAATAGCTACAAGTTATTATTTGAAAAAAAAAATGAAGTTGTTTTATGGTAGTGTAGATATATGTTTGAAAACCAATATTATTTAGAGAATACAACTAAATGATAGGCTGCACTCATTTATGAAATATCACTTTGCTCAACTACCTTCTTACCACAGAAATGTTAACAAAAAGCGGTAGGATTTAAAGCAGAGCTACGAACTAAAGTCTACTGTTATGGAATAGTGTACCATAACAATTAGTAAACCGTTCTGAATTCCTTCATCAGTAACCAAAAAAGCACCATTCTATATACCAGAATATTTCTACAGTCCGTGGTATCCCACTGCAAGTAGTCTGGATTCCATTTAGCAAAAACGGTTGGTAAAACAAATATTTATCACGAATTCCACTCTAAGCGCTGCATAATTAAGTTTAAATTTGAATATTAAGTTCCATCTAATTTTCTTAGCAGGCTACGAATATTTAATTTGAGCAATATAATGCAGAGTAGAAGTGGTAACTGTGTTGTGGCTAGTTCAGGTTGACATGATTTATTCAATGTGATATACCTACTGGTAAGCGCGTTCGTACATGCTCGTTGAGTGATTAAGCACCGTTCAAAATGAGAGAGGCAGCGATTTAGAATAATATAAGCTTCTGGGAAAAGTGGAAGTGTTTGAAATCGAAAACATAGCTTTCCGACCGCGGCTACGACCGCGTGGACATCACAACGCGCAACGTTATCTCGCGGGAATGTGATAATTTCCAGGGTAAAAAGTAGCCTATGTTCGTTTCCAGGCTACAAAGTATCTGTGTCCCATTTCAGCTGTAAAATATGGTCCTCTAGCTAACTCTAAATGAATAAAATAAACTAAACTGTGTGATCTGTGCATGTGTGATAGCTCAATTGTTAGGACACACCAGCATCAGTTTTAACCCCCCTCTCTTCTTAAAAAAGTATTAGAATAATAATAATTCTAATCTTAATGACCCCAATGTTTGGCTGTTTGTTGTGATCGACTAAATGGTTAGGACACTACGTTGTGTAATTTTTTGTTTCAGTATCCCATAGATTCTTTTTAATAAGGTATGTTCAAAGTACAATGATAACAGAGACGCTTAATCTTATAGTTAATTACCTAAAGCAAGCTGAAATGAATTATAAATATATAAATACAAATAAATAAATAAATAGTGTTAATTAAGCATGACAGTGGATAATAGTTATATTTTAAATAGGTAAAGAAAGAGTTAAGTGTAAATAAGAATAGTGTTTGTGGATAGGAATTTTAGGATAAGGATAGGGTATAGTGAATCTAGGCCCAGGCTAATACCCTGATGGCTTGTGGCCCAGGGCATTGCCCTGGGGAGCTACGTCCAACCTCCCCTCTAGCTCTTTCCGGTCCCAGTCCAACGCAAACGAGGCGCTCAAGTATACTTAAGCACAACAGTGGTGCAGCAAAAGAGAGTATAAGGCAAAGGAATGTGAAAACCCAGTTTCAACAATCAGTTAAATGGAAAAAACATCCAGTTTAACAAATGCCCACTCCAGTTACTGCCACCAAGTACTCATAAACAGATATTTCATATGCAATTCTTAGAGCGTCTATTCAGAACATATCTAAGAAATTACAGTGTTATGCATTGTCGGATTGCGTACAATCAGGACAAAGATGTAAAGCGTCACAATCTGAGCATGAAGAGGATGGCGTAGCCAGAACCTTTCAGAAATGTCTCTCCTTCCACCGGAGTGGAGATCTTGGAGGCAAGTCCTACTTGTCTGGGACGCAGATCCTATAGCCTTCAGCTAGAAGGGAACTGTATAGTGTGCGGGTCTCGGCAAATGCAGAGGTGAACTGTCTACATAGGGCTTACTTCACCAAGATATCCTCCTCTGAATAGTCTCAGGATCGTAGGACAGAGCTCGACTACTCAAGCAAAAGACAGGGTGTTTCACAACGCATAGCGGAGAGAAGAAGAATAAAGATTATAGTGACTCGACGAATCAAGCCACTTGTTGTATAGTTTATGTAGTGTGTATGCTTGTGTAGGCATATCTGTTATGAGACTCAGCGCTCAGCACATGAAATGGCATCCATCAAAGAGGATATTATGTTCAAATCCATGTTGAACAAATAAATAGTTATATTATATTTCAAATATAAACTGGGTCTTCTCAAATGAGAGGTAGGGTTTGGATAAGACAATATTAAATTGTCAGGAGTTAAATAAAACACTTTGCACAGTATTCATTTACTCAACCAACCGTGTACCAATGCTATGAGTTTCCCATGGTGTGAAAATTAAGTCAGAGACTTATGTGTGATCCAACATATGGCTTCAATATAAAGAAACACAGGAGGACTTTTGTCTTTAATTGGTTTTACCCAACAGTTATGAACCGAAAGGTATCACAAATCAAAAACGGTAATCCGGATATCGACAGAGCCAGGAAACCAACGGACATCTGGTAAGGTGAATGACCAACAATCGTGCGAATCAGGCTGTGGGTGGAGTCCTTAATAGTGCGTTGTCCCCAAGCCGCTCGGCTCGTAAGATTACACTACTAAGGGTCCAAGCAAACATCCAGACGACACCATAATTGGCCAAATTAGTGTAAAATGACACTAAGGCATTTGATCAATCAATATACCATGATCAGCCAACGGCCTGTAGTGTGATTTAGTAGATACACAGCCTCAAATCCTAACGCGGTCTTTAGACTTTGGAACTTGAGGAGTGTTTACCGTACTACCAAAACGATATCCTTGAGAGACCCTATAGTAAAACACATTTTGTTGAAGTCATATTCTGATCACCCATAGTCCATTAAAGACTATAAGTTACTTTAGAAATCACCATCAACTCACAGCAAATTCCACATTATCTCATCACTGTAGCCAGACGTCAACCAGAAAACTAGGTGAGTCAGACCACAACGGCAAGTTACCTCACTCTTCGAGCTTCAAGCCAGCGGTAAAGCTTCAATCTATCCACTCTAGAGCTACATAAAACAACCATTACCTGAGTTGTGTATGGATAGTGTGAACTGATGTAAGTATGTGTCTGTATAATATAAATATTAATACAGTAAAATAAATCATACATAAGCATGATGAAATAGCTTTTGTATGAAAGGCTACGGTCTCTCTATAGAATCTGTGATAGAATTCTAGTTTAATTATAGTCAAAATTAGACTATAAAAGTTAATTATGAGAGTAGAACAGCAGCCTGTTCACACAACAGCTGTAATAAATAAATAAACATGGTTTGGATGAGGCGCTGCAGAATTCCATATATCAAGACTTTGACATTGATCAGGATGAGGGGTCATGTTCAAATAACATCAGGTTTAACTAGTTAGAGTCTAGTAGAGACTTCTGACATAAAAGTTTCACTCTTGTGAAGATAAAAACCTCTTTTCCAATTTCAGTATCAAACATATAAACAGAATTCTACTTGCACAGACATGCAAGCCAATGATAATATAAGATGAGGGCAGATCTTACAAGTACTAGAACTTGTCTATCAGACATTGTGCCAAGCTTCAGCTTTGAAACTTTTGAAAATTTCAGGAATCAATTTACTGGGACAGAGAGTATCTGTTTCCAAGGAATTTAGTACTGAAACTATAGCTAAAGTCTGACATCCAAATTACCTTATTTCCTACACTCACCCTTGCTAGATTTCAGATCAAAATCTAGCAATAATCCTCACGAACTAAAGCACAACACTCCACTTCATATGAAACTCTGTATGGACCAAATTCCCTCTTTAAGTTGTACAAAGAGCTCAGATAAGCCTTTTTTAAATAACAACACACATCACAACGTGTGAAAAAGTTGTTTTAGATAAATTTCAAGAGGAGAATTTGTTTTCAAACAGATTTTCACGATTAACACACACTTTAACACTTTCGCGGCGTGTAAATCAAACAAATCTTATGTCGAGTAAGCGATTCGACGATTAGATCACGAAATCCGAATTTAATACTGACGGTATGGTAGCAATATTAATTCAAAAGAATTTAAAACAAATTCTGAAATATTCAATTCTTGCTTTCAACTATAACTGGTCGAAGTTTTGACACGTGACAGCCTTCAGAACCCCATCCAGAGCAAACATTCCCACAAGGAAAGTATTTACCCAAGAGAAGATCGGAAATGCCATCATGAAACCTTACTGAAGAAATACAGATCTGGCCAAGAACTGTAAATCATCGTCGGCCTCTTTCAAAACTCAGTCCAGACTCAAAAATGAGGATTCCAAGAAAATAATGGAGATAAATTAATAAAGCTTACCACCCACAGATTTGAAACACAATAATTAAAGAAAATATTTAAATTGAAATAATTTTGGGCAGAGATTTCTCTTAAATTCACTATTAAATACTTTTCACTGGTAAAATACCGAATCGCGATCGGGCAGAGCTTCGGCCTGCATTCCCGATAAATTCTCCCGAACTGTTTTTTCTTAGTAAAATACCGAATCGCGATCGGGCAGAGCTTCGGCCTGCATTCCCGATAAATTCTCCCGAACTGTTTTTTTTTTTATCACTATTAAATACTTTTCACTAGTAAAATACCGAATCGCGATCGGGCAGAGATTCGACTTCCTTTCCCGATAAATTCTCCCGAACTGTCTCTCTAGTCCACGAACCTCGCTCTTTTATACTCTCCTCTCTAGAACATTCTAGAACTCCCCTGACATGTCGTCCAATACTTCTCCACGCGCTTCCTCTTTGGGATTCCCCCATAAGAATAATTCAGTTATTCTGATATGTTGCCATATCTCGATTTAGGTATAAATAATTATTTACTTGATAAAACTAGATTATCTAGTTCTATCTTGAGAAAATAAGATATTACTGTAGTAAATCTTATTCCTCGATCCAAAATCAAGTAAATTTCCAATTTTCGCGGCTTCAGATAAACTCATTCAAAAGTTATTCAAGTGCGAATTTCAGAAAATTTAAATACTTGATTTAGATTAAATTTGATGCATAAATATATGTTCAGAGGTGTCGAAATCATGAGAACCGTATGCGAAAAGTGTTCATTCCCTTCCATCAACGAGATCTCAAACAATTTCATATCGACGTGTTCAAACTCTGTGGTTTGTGTACACTTCATCGCAAAACTGCTCCTCCAGACTTCAATCATCTCCAACATACAATATTCAATCAGTTTGTAGCAAAATTCTAGGTCTAAATAACGAAATATTTTAATCTAAATAAATCGAATTAGAGGTATAAATTCCCAAATTTTCCCTATAAAACGGGTAATCGTCAGAAAGTGGCCACCTTAGCAAGTCTTCACCATAGACAATCTAGACTGTAATAAAATCTGTATTCTAGTCTATGGTTCCATTGTTTTCTCTAAATAAGAGACCCTACAGACGCACAAAATCATAGTTTCATTATAGATGACAGCACTGTCGCTTAATAAATTCAATATTTAGCTGTAATAACGTAGTTAAAATCTAGCCAAATAGCAAAACAATGCCTGCGCTACAGAACTTCTATATGAAACTAAACTAAGAAGCTATAATTCGTGTCATTAGTGCACAAATATGTTTTGTGGCTCATGTCGGACAGAATTATTAGACTTCCATATAGTGTAACTAATCTAATGATCTAGGAATGTTTTTATCACCTTTCCGCTATGTATCAACTATGTATTACATAGCGCAAAGGTACATTGACTCACACAGATTTTGTTCAATCGCTCCTTGCACATTGTGAATAAGGCACTAGTTGGCCTCATGCAATGGCGCGTAATTCAAAATTCTAAACTTTGATTTAAATATTGAATTTAGTGTATTTAGGCTAAGTTTTATTAATAGAAGATTAATTAGAAATTTCTAATATATATCTTGCTTAATTTTATTTAGGTTTAATCATGGTTTTAAACCCAAAATCGACTTTGGGTACTTATTTCGTTCTTTAAGAGATTTTGTCTCATCTGTGACACAAACTGACGTTTGTAAGTTATAAATAAACAGTTAAGTATATTTATTAACAAAATAAAACCTTTTCTAATATCTTAGTGTGCTCATACCTAGCCTAAACTAACTCTGAACGTGACTCTATTTTCCAGGATTGAATTACTTAAAACACTATTTATGAAGCTTTTTAAACAGACAACTTCTACTAGAAATCTTTCAAAAGGTGTTTTCCCAAAAATACCAAGCTCTCAGGTAAATATATCATCATTATATGCACCTATAAAACACATTCAATAATTTAGTTTTTAGAAATAACCTTTTGTCATTTTGTATATTTTACAACTTGAAATTTACAATGTTTATTACTTCTTTAAGTAATAAATTCTATTATACTATAAGAAGGACACTTTGAAATTATCTAATTTATATCAGAATTATAAATCCAATACATACTATAAAAGTTATTGACCTTTTAGAATTTACTAAAATTTATCAAATTTTGCAACGTTGAAATTCCATATTTAGTGATTTCTTACAATTGACAGAATGTTCTGAGCCAATTCCAGTTTTAAAATTATGCACAGATTTAGGATGAACAAAGAAATAACTATTCATAACAATAGACACACATTCTATATTATTTTCAAGTAATAGTCAGTTTTTCAACTGCGTTGAAAAACTCAAAACATTTAGTTTTGCTTATTTCAAATTATTTAAGCAAAGGATTTACTCTAAATCAATTTATCTTTCATCAGCATAATTAGTATACTAATTTATAACCAAATTAATTCAATTTCCAACTTGTATTTTTAGATAAATTGAGAATATTGAATTTTAGAAATATTCATTTTGGTGTTTTGAATTTTCAGGATTACTTCATAACTCAAGGTTGTAGACACCTATCTATCTATATTACCTTTTACTAAAGACTTCCTAGATGAAGAAATTTCTTCAGGATAAATTTTAATCAAGAATTTCAGGAAAAATTAATATATTTGCATGCTTGAAGAGACATAATGGTTTTCCTACATTTAACCCTAAACCAAGCTTTTGTAAGTAATATTAAAATTATTAGTTTATTATTCATCATGCTGCTAAGAAGAATTAAGAAGAAAAGGATTAAATAATGTTATTTTCATAAATGATTTTATTTAAAATTTTCCAAGTCCACTAGCGCCATCTCGTAACGAGTAGCAAAACTTCTCAGTACTATATCAAAGACATGCTATTAACTCCGCTACTTGCCGCTGCGCAGCACGGCGCTGGCTTTTCACATAGTACTAAAACTGATTAATAGATGTCGCTTCTCTTAACTTCAATTCAAACTTAAAAGTTTTTAAATTATTTTTTTATCTATTATTGTTAATTGAAGATGTAGAATATACCTGTTCGACTTATAATTGATTTAAATATGTTCAATAACTATTCAAAAGAAAAGAAAGATGTTTTTAGTAGGAAAAGGAAATAAATAATACTATTTTATATAAATATATTTTTTTTACTGAAACGTTTTCAGATTTCAGATGTGTCTGAAACATGAAAATGTAGTTTCAGGATGTAACAGTTATTGAAAATATGGAAAATCGGTTTTTCAGAAAAGTCGAATAAAATTAAAACTCCTGTGGCTAATTGAAAAGCAATGGTGACGTAGGTTGGACTGTCACACAGCCAAATCCGTTTAGCTGTAACCAACATCCAAATATCTAAACACCCAAACATCTAAACTTTCACTTTATAATATTAGTAGGATTACGCAATTCAAAAACGAAGGTTTTAAATTTGAAAAAAATTTTAATTTGCAATTAGAGTCAGTCATAATACTATGTGAAAGTAACAATATAGTTGGAAAATAACAATAAAAACTTTAATAACATTATGACAGTAAAGATAGAGAGAGATAATAATATCACAGCCATCTCTATCGTCTTCTACAAGCCATGCGCATAAAGTTGGCAACGTAGTTTTAAGTGAACCGATTTGACACCGTTTGCACCGTTTGACAGGTAAACAGCGAGTAAACCTCGAGTACTGAATCCTATGGAGATGGCATATCTTCTATACATCTATACAAATAAATAAAATTGGAGTGTCTGTTTGTAACATTAAATAACCGATTTTTACGACGTGCATATGATTAAATATACGGTACATATACCAAAATGACATTTTTTTAAATTTTTGTCTGTCTGTCTGTTTGTTCCGGCTAATCTCTGAAACGGCTGGACCAATTTTGACGGACCGATTAATACGACAATTAGAAGTAGTTTAAAATTGAATTCCAAGATTTTCTTACATTGTGACTTACACACCTCACTTTTTCGTAGGTATGCCACCTCCATAGGATTTAGTACTCAGAGGAGTAAACCGGTTCACAGTAATGTTGCCGTTCCGTATCATAGCATGGCTTGTAGAAGACGATAAAGACGGCTGTGACCATATAAGCACACCGCAAGCGGCGTCACTCACTTGTCCCGCTTAAGTACCTACTCGCCTCGCTTCGCCCGTTCGTTAGTTCGTTTGCCAACTGGTAGTGTGGCTTGCACTTAAATTCGAAACAAAATCTTATTTCGATTACATTTCAACGCGAAACTTTACAAAAATAGTTGCTTATAAAAATAATACTCTAAAATACAGTACTGGTTCTCTTTGCAATATAAATAAACGTTTAATATTAGAATATTAAGCAAAGTATTTTCAGTAGTACAGCTTTATTTATTCAAGCGTCTATGTAGACAGTAATATGAAAATAAATTTGATTAAAACAAATTACCTAAACTATCAAAATTATTAGTAGCTATTAACTTCTTGTAATAGTTTTAGTTACTTAATAGTTTTGGCGATGTTTTATGTAGAGATAGCTAACTGACCGGGTTACTAAACACTAGAAAAACGGACGTTTCTTAACTGTTAAACACAATACGGGCAAACTGAAACCCTACAAAAAATAGCATTACCTCCTTAAAGGCACGTGTTTACACGGGCAACTAAAATTGCGCAATTCCTGTCAATCCGTGGCAAATATTTTTTATTTATCTATATATATAAAATTCAAAGTCCTGACTGACTGACTGACTGACTGACTGACTGACTGACTGACTGACTGAGATATCAACGCACAGCCCAAACCGCTGAACCTAAAGACTTCAAATTTTGCACATAGATACGTTATATAGTGTAGGCATCCACTAAGAAAGGATTTTTGGAAATTCCACCCCTAAGGGGGTGAAATAGAGGATGAATGTTTGTATGAAAGTCCGTCAGTTTTGAAGTTAGGATCTTCAAACATTGTATATAGGCTGGCAATTGTAAATTAATATTTACCTGTCTCAGCGTTTTTGACAATTCCACCCCCGAAGGGGTGAAAAGGGGGATGAAATGTTGTATCTGGAAAGTCCTTCATTAAATTTATTATTTAAGCTTATCGTCGGAAAGTAAAACAAATAAGCAAACACATATTTCGTATTTTTTCGAAAATCAACCCCTTAGAGGTTAAATGGGATAAATAAACCTAAAAATCGATATGGATGTCGTTATTAAGGTTTTATGGGATGACGATTGCCAAAATGGCATTAATTTTGATGTTTAACACGCTGAACATGATTCAACCCTTAAATGGTTGAAATATGGTTGAAGTTTTGAATGAAAAATCAGTGGGGTATAATAGACATTTCAACTTGAAACTTTGGAGGCTTACTTCTTAAAACAAATAGGCAACCCATTTCGTAGTTTTCCGAAAATCAAACCCAGGGGGTAAATAGGGTATAGAAACGTAAATCATCTTAAGTATCCTAAAAGTTCTTGGTACCTAAACTACTCAGAACTAACTTTTTGATTGTGAAACAGACACTTATTATTTACTAGCTTCCGCCCGCGACTTCGTCCGCGTGGACATTCGAGAAAATACTTAGGGGACCAATAACCAGTATAAAAAGTATTCTATGTTTTAATTCCATATAAATCTGATCAGTCGTTTTTACGTGATTAAGCGGGTCCTCCCTCACCAAGCGAGCAGCCTCGTGCGAGGCCCGCCACACGTGGCAAACGTTCTGCCTTGCGCGAGGCTTCTCGCTTGGTGAGGGAGGACCCGCCTAATCACGTAAAAACGGCTGATCAGATTTTTATGAAATTAAAACAAAGAATACTTTTTATCCTGGTTATTGGTCCCCTTAGTATTTTCTCGAATGTCCACGCGGACGAAGTCGCGGGCGGAAGCTAGTTTATTTATATTTATGGCAAAATATAGTACATATAATATAAGTAGCAACCAGTTCCTGACATACGGCCATCCCGAACCGCTGAATATGGAGCAACATGGCTCCACTTGATTTCTCCAGATTGATCCGTTTCAGTTTCTTGGCAATTATTGCCAAAAAATTGCACGTGTAAGCGCGCATTTAGCCAGTTGTTAGTGGAGTCCATAGAAGTCCCTGGACTTCAGTATAGTGCGCTATTGTCCGCAAATAGCCGAATAAAGGCCTAATCAGACGACGGACTTTAGTCCGCCGACATAACCTAAAAGTGTAAACATTTGCTGCGAATGCAACGTAAACAACGAAGATTGTTCTGCCCATTATGCTCCTGCCACCTTGCTAGATCTTTACGAATCAAATAAACGTCGTATGCATTGAGTTCGTGGAGAAAATTACCACTTTTTAATAATTTAAAAGACTTGTCCGCCGGACTTTAGTCCGGTGGACACGACGCTCACGACGACACGTCCGCTTGGACTACACGACGTTATCCCGTGGGAATGTGATTTTTTTCCGGGATAAAAAGTAGTCCTTTGTCCTTCTCCAGGCTACCAAGTATCTGTCCTAAATTTCAGCAAAATACGTTCAGCCGTTTTCCGTAGCCAGAACCATCGGCTTATCGTGTCTTCCGCAGTACCATAATATATTTTTGAACAGCCGCCATCCCGTGAAAGACCACTGCGAAAGTCACATAACCTCAGCGATTGCAGGCGGAGCACGCTATCTATACTTTATACCAAACATGAAAGTCAGATCAGTGGTTTAGGCATAAGAAGATTACGATACCTAGACAAACAGTAGCTACTTTCGTATGAATAATATTCGGACATTCTCCTACTCTTGAACTACCAAACCAAAATGCAAAAAATCAAGTCAATACTTTAAAATGGTACTTTTTATAGTGGCAATACGCTAGTTGATACATAACTACTCTTTGGTGGCAATGAGGTACGTCGCACTGTAAAAACCATAGATGTAAAAACGGATTGAGTTTTCAAACATGTGTCAAAACAAAATGAAATTAAAAATAAAAAGCACTAAGGAGTATTGATTTCAACCTCAATGCAAATCACCCCCAAAATAACTTTTTATCCCTTTTTAACCCTGTTAGGCGATGAATTTCAATGAAATATGCAACACATCTTCGATTAATTCTGTTAAAGAATGTTTATGCAAAATTTGAAGAAGATTGGACAAAGGAATCACTTTGTCCCATACAAACTTTACCCCCGTTTTTCACCCCCTTAGGGGTAGAATTTCAAAAAATCCTTTCTCATCGGATGCCTACATCATACAAGGAACACACCCTCCAAGTTTCAGGTCTCTACGATCAGCGGCTTAGGCTGTGCGTTTATCCGTCAGTGATTCAGGACAAAGGATTTTATATAATAACTAGCTGACCCAGCGCGACTTCGTTCCCGTGGCCCTACTCCCTACTCCACCCTACTCTACCCCTACTCTACCCCTACCCTACCCCTACCCTACCCCTACCCTACCCCTACGCTACCCCTACCCTACCCCTACTCTACCCCTACCCAACCCTACCCTACCCTACCCCTACCCTACCCCTAGCCCTACCCTACCCCTACCCTACCCCTAGCCCTACCCTACCCCTACCCTACCCCTACTCTACCTCTACCCAACCCTACCCCTACCCTACCCCTACCCAACCCTACCCCTACTCTACCCCTATATCCTTCCTTGGACTTCCACGAACATTTCAAGACCAAAATTAGCCAAATCGGTCCAGCCGTTCACGCGTGATGTCGTGACCAAGGGAAATAGGGATTCATTTTTATATATATAGATATATAGATATATAGATGAGGCATTTTCTACCAGTCAACCGGAAAGGGTGTCAAGGAGTATTAATTTACTCCTCTAACTTACACCAGCGACCGCAAATGGCAGAATTAGATGAAGCCTCGCTCGTTCGAATCGAGATTCATTATAAAACCGCCGGGAACAGGTGTCGGGGTCACATTCGAGTTCTATAGTGGAGACCGCGTTTAGGCAAACGTAGGGCGCTCTGCTACCAATTCCGCTCCAACTATACCACCGAAACCGCAATTGTGGCTCCAGCACTATTGTTTTATTTTTAAAGCAAAATTGTTCTGTTTTTAAAGCTAAATTGTTTTATTTTTATACTCACTACTGTACCTTAACCGTATCAACCTTCTGGCTTTATTTGACTGCAGCGGATTTAAATTAAGTTTGTGAAAAATATTATGTTTACCGCTTTTAATTTAACAGAGGGAAAATTTAATTAAGAAAAATATGCAAAGCACGTTAATGTGTAATGAAGTTTTGAAGTGAAATTGTTTTTGTTATTTTTTTTAGTTTGCAGTGAGCGCTCACGTATTAATAAATTTTAAATAACAAAAGAATTACGCTAAGAAACGCTATATAATAATAATTATGGTATGAAATAAAAATTTATTGAGGACCCTTGAAGTCCTGCGTAGACTTGTACAACATAGATGTCGACGGTCAAAACCATAAAATATATATTTTTTGCCGCCACTTCAACGCATGTGACGGTTATTTATTACATTCGTGAAGCTCTAGCGAGGAGTCAAGAGGAGTTACTAGAGTTTCATGGCAGAAAAACCTACGTTTGCGTTGAGTTCGCAGCGACTACAGCCGTGCCCCGATTAGGTTCACAGAAACCACTCTATCTGCCTCACGCCCGAATTCTCGAACGCAAATCATCTTTGGGAGCGTCTCAAACAACATGGCATCTCTTTCATACGTTTGACATTTAAAGTGACAGGGCGATGTTTGAGACGCTCCCAAAGATAAGTAGCGTACGAATATTCGGGCATAAATGACGTATCTGCTTCTAATATTTTAAATAGGTACAATGTCCACACTGTAACCCAAGCACGAAAAACTGTCGCTATGGTAAATTGTTATCGTGATCGTATTATTTTTATGAAGACCAATTTCGGTCGTTTATAGAAATAAAATTTAATATAAAGACTGGAAAACACATGCTACTAAAAGAGCATGCTTGTTTGCTACTAGGTAGTACACTCTTTTATAATAATCCTCTCCGAGTGCTTAACAAGCATGCTCTTTTCGTATACACGTGCTAATTGTCTGCTACTAAGTAGCATCTGCTCGAAACTAGCGTGCTTGTAAGCTACTAGCATGTGTATTCCAGGCTTCTATGTAACAGCAGCACCTTGACAGCTTTCGACAGATGGTAAAGTTTACTATACGATTACCATAACGACAGTTTTCGTTCTACGGCTACTGTACGCAGTTTGCGGCGTCTCGTTTGCCGACTAATTTCAGAGAGCAGCTTAATCTCATCGGACGATACTTCGCGGTCTTCAGCTCAGTTAGCTCACCACGCCGCTCATAGTCAGTTGGCCAGTCTGCAGCTCAATCGGGGCGGAGACACGATGAATAACACGCTGGTCTCGTTATCTCCGTCCATGTGCAGAGGGAGCACCCTGGGGGTTGGTGTTGTCGACACTGGCCTCCTTTATAAGCCTCCTTTATATAAGTTTTTTAATTGTCTATTTTTGATACATTTTGTTTTACTTTTTAATGTCAAATGGTAATAAAAGATTTGTATGAATCGCAAACGTTGATTTTATTTCACAACAACGTTTTTGGGAGACGAGGGGGTACGCGAAGGCGTTTCCCCCAGGATAAAAAAAAAAGTCTGCAGCTCAATGTGAGCCTTATCGAGACACTTTTAACCGCCTCTGTGGTGTAGTGGTACACGCCACAGGTATCAGATCCAGAGGTCCCGTTCGATTCCCAATGGGGATACTTATTGTATTTGGTTTGGTTGTTGGTAAGACTTGTTTAAAGTCCGCTTGGCTATCCATCCATCACCAAGTTATCCAAGTCAGCCGGCCTAGCATGAGCGGCTTTTATCGCGCGATATGATATGGTACGGCACCTGATACAACTGTGCAGACCGCAAATTCGCCTGGTAACAGGTGCTAATAGCACCTGTGTTGATGTTGTCCGTGATGATGAGGGTTGGGGCGAAACACGTGTAGAGTAGTGTGATCGGTGAAGGTGCAAGTTTTGCGATTATTTGCGGAAGAAAGCTACATATATTTATTTTTCACAATGGTTAGGGACTTCCGCCAAGTGACACCTGATTCAATCAAAGAAGAAGATATGGTACGGCAAACTACAGTAAGTTCTTGCTTGCCCCACTAAGGTGTAAGCAAGACGGCATGCCGTAGCATATCATATCGCGTGATAAAAGCCGCTCATGCTAGGCCGGTTGACGATGTTTTCAGCATTTATGCGTATCGATAGCTAGAGATAACAATATTTGAGGATTTCGGGAGTAGTGCGCTTTCACCTTCAGCCTTATAATCACTTAACATCAGGTGTGATGAAGATTAAGGTTATGTTGGCGGACAAAATATCTCGTCTGCATAGGCCTTGAGTGGTTAGTAAAATAACTTTGTAAGCGGAGGTTATATTTTATCCATCGTCCTAAGCCATAAATATTATTAAAGATAACCTCCTTATTAATTGAACTTCCCAGCATACTCTAGATGAGTGCTAAATCAATAACCTCAAGTTCGTTTAACTTTATCAGGCAGAAATAAATCAAGAGTCAGATTTCTCACTCCATTAATCGAAATCGGCGATTTCAATCTGTAATTACCGGAGATAGAGTCATTTTTCAAATGTCTTGGGGAATAAGAGTTGAGGTCCATTGATTTCTCCAGCACAAGTTCGAGACTGACGGGTGTCAAGTAATGAGAGAGTTTCTTTTGACGTTTCATCGTTTAGTTCAAAAATTTGTACTAGATGGCGCTACCCCACTATAGCGACCTAACTTTTTCTGAAGAAGTAAACGAAAGAGTATTTACCTAATAGAAAATAGCAAAGAAAATAGTCTGTCTGAGTACAGTGCGACAACGTTTTCTGTTCCGGTGATAATCTTTGGAACTAAAAGAGTTTTCATACGACAGTCCATTTTGACAGCTAATTTCATATTGCAAGTGGCTCCTCTCCTCTGTCACAGCTGTCACCGGAACATAGGAGTGTGGGACTATAATATACGAAAAGTCATTGTGTTTATTTATCTTACTCTATGCATTGTGTTAGCTTATGAAAGCTTTGGAGTGTCTCTGTGCAGATGGGTTTTGTTGTTATTTTTTTATGCTTGGTGAAATCTATTAGTCCATTTATTACAACCAAAATATGTTTGCACTGACCATGGATCCATGGGCCCATCCCTGCCGCACACTTACATTGAGCTTCTAATATTATGTGATTGACAACTTTTCGAATGACATTATAATTAATGTTTATTCGCATTTCTGATGCACATTATACCAGCCACAAAATAAACACCTTCATTATTATTATCATAGGTTAATCGGCTAGTAATTAAAAACCCCTCTCGATACATATTTGGCGGAAGTGTCAACATTTTCTCTTTCAGCCAATACAGAATACTTCATTAGATCTTCTTAAGTAATCGATGGCGCTATTGTATCACACTCGTGATATCAAAAAAGCTTCTTTGATCCGGGACGCGTGTCTTATACGATGTGTTTGTGTTATTAACCAGCCCCTATACCGGCTAAAAATCTGGGTATGGACATGGGCTTCATTTGACATTTGAAGCCCATATTATGCCCATACAAGGACAACAATTGGGCTTCAAATGTCAAATAAAGCCCATGTCCATATCCATATTTTATTGCCGGTACAGGGTCTGATCAAGACGACACGATCCATAGTCTTTCGATATGATTGAAGTTCGATCACGAGTGCGGTGATTAGGCAAGTGCCATGTTATGATGATATGTTCTCATGTTAAGCAATATCGGTGTCAAGTATTCAGTGCCAGGCCAAAATGTAAGCTATCCAATCGGAGTCCAGTATTCAGTACCAGTCCAAGCCAGGTTTGAATCAAATTATCAAGAAAAACGATTACGCTCACAAAACACCACCAACAGCAACGCATGGAAGCAAAGCAATCCGCAGACCTCACAGAAGAAAAACTTTACCACAGACAGATTAATTTGACAGTACAACCGACCGACACTCAAGTCTTTTTTAGGCTGAATGAACTAATCCTTTGCCATAATATGCTGAAAAAAGTAGGTTGTGTTAGGGTTACAGCGCCATCTAGTGCATCGAAAAAATACTGCAGGAAACTCTCCTATTGTTGATGGACTTGACACATCTCCATGAAGCTCGACTTAATAACTGGAGTTCTCACCCTGAATAAAAAAGTGTATCCAGCAAATTTGACATTTATGTAAGTAGTGGCTGTCAGTTGTCTCATATGACCATACGTATTTTTTTAAAGTGTAGGTGAGACGGAAGACAGCCACTGAGTAATTTGTGGTGACAAAAATTGTTCGTACTGCACAGTTCTCACCCTGAATAAAAAAGTGTATCCAGCAAATTTGACATTTATGTATGTAGTGGATGACCATACGTATTTTTTTAAAGTGTAGGTGAGACGGAAGACAGCCACTGTGTAATTTGTGGTGACAAAAAATTATTCGTACTGCACTCTCCAGTTACCTCAGTATTAAGTCGAGCTTCATGCACATCTCCGAGCGTACAGTGCCACAAACTTTGCTGTTCCACTAGCCAAAATGTGAAACTAGCGTGTTTTTTTAAATGTCATTCTGCTGTCAAGTTGATGTCTAACCATAGCGCTGCTGGCGGCTGAAGTTCTTAGAAGTCAGGGCCGGTTAAATTTCTACAAAAAAAAGAAAAACGTACGTAGCGCCGCTGTCACCGGAACAGAAAAGGTTGTAGCACTGTACAGGTTAAAGCACAGCCTTCTCTATCGTGTAGAAGATGATAGAGATGGCTGTGGTTAAAGGGAACTAGTGGAAATAGTCGTAATCAAATGCAATTGTAATTGTATGGTATGATAAAACTATATATTATTCAAAGTAATTAAGTTATAACGATTTTTTTTAATAATCTATGAAGTAAACGAATTCCTTCGTCGTATCTTAAAATTATCCATTTATGGCATCTTCTAATCTTCAAGCAAAACAGGCGCAAGTAAAAAAGGTCATTAAACAGGGAGTTATCTGTTCAAAATTAACCCTTCTTGTTTTATTCAACTTTTTCTTGTAAACATTAAAGAGTTAACCAATGCTATAAGAGTGTCTTTCACCACTGATATTTAAACGTGATTAACGCTAAACGTGTTTAAAACATAGTTCTGTCTCTGTCATCTTTTTGAATGTGTCAGAGACAGAAATACGCTTTAACTAATCGCGTTTAAATATCAGTGGTAAAATCGGGCCTAAGACTCTTTGGGCGTTCAAGGAACATTCGTCTCGCGGCTTAGTAAGCCGACACTCGGAATAAGCAATTCTGTTTAGTTTCCGTGTTCGCTTGAGGTTAGTGCTCGCTCGCACTAACAAGTATACTAGCGTGCAAAGATCGTTTGTGCACTACACTGAATTTTACCGATCCGGAAAAAAACGGATGCTTGTATTTTAATAATTAATTATTATAAATAATGGAATTTATTTATTTCGTGTAGTTTAGGGTTCGAAACATTGAAACTACACGAAATAAATAAATTCTTATTATTATAAATGATTAAATTATTAAAATACAAGCATCCGTTTTTTTCCGGATCGGTAAAATTCAGTGTAGTGCACAAACGATCTTTGCACGCTAGTGTAAGGATACCTATAAATATAAACTTAATTAGTAACCTACTTGATGGATAGTTTTTATTTAATAGTACGTAAATAGGATCATGACCACAGACATAATATAATGCCCGTGCTCATGAATGTATATTTGTGATAGGTCGCCAAAATGATCCGCATATATTCTATCTAATTACGACGTGAATAATTAAATAGTAAATTTATTGTCAACTTTAAAAGTAATACGAATGTTTTTGCCATTAATTATTTAATATTAAATTATGAAAGATATGTACTTGATCATTTCCGCAAAAAGTTATGGAGAAGTGGCGTCGCTTGAAGGGCTGTTGATAAAACTATTGCTCCTAAGAAATATAAAAAGCGTGCCACTACATACGCCAATTATTTAATTGTAATCTTATTGTTTTAAATATGTAAAACCGATATTAACATATTATAATTTTGCTGGATTGATGCCACATGATTAAGGTATGGTTTTGTTCAGACTTCTTTTGTTTAGAGTGACATTTTGGAATTGTGATGTAATTTATTCTCAGTGGAGTTCTTTGCTATTGGAATATGACAATGATTAATAATAATAAATATAATAAGGCCATTGACGAATGTATATGGTGTTTTAATTAATGCCCCTTTCAATTCAGAAGTGGGATAAACGAGTAATTTCCTCGAGAATACTCGCGTATCCTGCCCGCTGTGTATGTTTTATTTTTATGAATGTGCTATTTTCTTATAATTTTAACATGTCATAATTAAAGAACTCCACTGATTGATGCATATTATAAGTGAATTGAGCGATATCATTAACATATTAGATAAAGTTAAAGAAAATTATTGATTTTCATGTTTTTTTTTTTTTCGTTCCATAAAGGAACTGGCTAAGGTTTATGACCATACAGCCTAGTCATTAGGTAGTTGGTGAAATATAAGATGTTGAATTATTTTATTTTAGATGTTAGTTTTTTTTCTGTGATATCGCAATGCACGAAAAACTATTCAGCCTGTGTCAATAAGGTAGCCATTATTACAGCGCTGCGTTTTTTTTTCTCTATTCCTAACAAGTAACTGTTTGTTAGTGATGATGATGATGATGAATTGTTTTTTTCACAAACTTTGCAAGACTTCTGTTACAACTTCTTATTTTTCATATGAAATGAATAAGTACCTAGTGGTTTTAAATTTGTGATGACAATTGTTTGGTTTGACAACTTAGAAGCCAGGGCCGGTAAAGATGCCACAAAAAAAAACGTGATATTTATTATTTATTTGTCCGAATTGCGGTTTTGTACGTATTTGACATTTACTAATGATTATTATTGATACGCTCTTTTTTTATTATTTTTGAATCTATTTGGATTTTGAAGTCTTTAAATTGCAAGAAACGCTTTTAAAACTTCTAATGTTACGGCTACTTTGGAATATGAATACTAATTTTACGCGAATGAGTTTTCTGGCTACACTGAAGGTATTTCAATATATTTGCTTATTAATATTTTGCGAGATGTGTACGTCTTATTAATCTTTATTTTTGAAACGAAATATATTTATACAAAGATGAGGAAAAAAAATTACAAAAGTTTTATGTTATTGGGTTAATTTAAAGTAGAGGTATTTGGTCACACAAAGGGCTGTTTAGGCCAGTTTATGTATGCTAAAATAAAACCGAATCACGTAACCCGTAATTTTATCCCCTTGTAAATTGTAAGAGGGATGGGCTGATAAAAGTTTGACTTCTCGGTGTTACAGTGTGTCTTTCTGTATGGACCAAATTATTATGCGGTTTATTTTTTCTGAAAGCTTACTGATCGAGATTGTTCTTAGCAACAATTTGTTGTGTATACCTAACTTACTGATCGCTGCATATATAGGTAAAGTAAACTAAAATAAAATTTAACGATAAATTATTGATCTTATATTGTCCGGAACAGTGAGACAGACGTGCGGTCGCGACTACTATTTGGCATCAAGTAAACATTACGATTTGTTTATATATAAATGGAATTAAGTATAACATGATTGCATTTGGTCGGATTACCGATTCTAAACACACTGCTTTATGGCTTCGAGTATACTCAAAGTAGCGTTCTATTACCTATCTATGCCTTAATTTTGCGTCGGAATGAATGTGGGGTTGAAGGTATTACTCAATATTGATAAATTTGATGATACTGAATTAAACCATTGGTTATGAAACATTGTCCCTTACTTCAGTTTTTATTTTCATTCACTTTTAATTTTCTTCTATTTGGTTAAGTTTCATTGACTATTGATTATTGGTGGTTTTATTTGCTTCACTATGAATCCATTATTATTAACGTTGTCGAATTGACATAAGTTTGTTCGTGTAATAAATATTATATTTATCTTGTTAATGTACTGACTGGCTAAGTAATAGAAGCAGCTATAAAATTTAAAATGAATGATAAATAAATAAGGTTATGTAAATATTTAGAACTGTGGTGCTCTTTCTCTATTCTTATTTTCATTGATGAGACAATTATATAAAAAGAAAAATAGAAAGCCCTTTTGCATACGGTTAAGAAGCTCTTAATTAACTCCTTAAAACTTAAATAAATTATTAAGTGGAGGAGATGATCTATTGATTATTAACATGAAAGAATGTTGTTCTTATTCTTTCTGTAGTAAAGTCCTTTAAATGAAACTCGGATTAAAACGGCATGCCATTTTGCTGTCCTTCTGGAAATATTTATGTATAAGAAATTTTAAGGAATATGCATAATTAACAATACCTACGCTTATTGTATATCGTTTACTATGTGAGTGGTAATTCCGGCACATGTGAATAAAAGCTTTAATATTATGTGGCTCGGGTTAATAAATAAAACTGGCCTGTTACCCTATTTTTGAAATTCTTATCCTTGCTGTATAAACAGGATTAAACGATAAATGTACTTATATCAATAAAAAGAAATTCATGATTTGTTGGGTTGTTTTTCATCAAATCAATATGTAATTCGATTAGTAAATAACTCCCAGCAGTAACTGGTGTCGAATACTATTCCCCTAGGCAGTGAGGTTGCTTATTTACCGTTTCTTATTAAGTTGTACCTAGGTACCCATTTTAATGTTTGTTTTCTTGTAATACCTACTAGTGTGTGGAGAAATAATATTTTATTGCGACTCCAACTGGTGTGCAAGAGGGAACTAGTAGGATGAGGGAAGTAAGGAAAGTTTGAGCTCTCTTAGTTGGGGCAGCTACATAATATAATAGTTGTAACCATAATTTATTATTCAAGAAATTACCATTAATGAATATTACAAATTATATATTGAACTGTTTACATTCCAGCATAATAGGATTTGATATTTTCATAATAAATAACTATAATAAACAATGAGATGAAATCAAATAATAACTGGAAAGAAATATAGTGAAGGTATATAACTGAAATGAAAACATATAGAATTTGGTTCCGATGATATAATTATTATAGGTTCTTTAGTTAATTGCAACATTAGGTATATACTGTAGTGGCTCTAACCCTGATTTGTATATGTGATCGTCTAGTTATAATGTTTTTTCTATGTATTTGGTGGTCTTGGTGAAAGTCGATGTTACTGGCATCTAAGTGATCTGCGAATCGTGTTTATGTTTGTACTATTTAGTAGCTGCGTGTGAATAGAACGGAAGCTCATCGAGATAAATCCATCATTCCGCAGGCCTATGGTTTTAAATAACATTGCGAAGCTTGTTAATATTAAAATGCAAATTGTTTTAATCTGATCGCGACCTTCGCCTCTCTTCTACTCTAATTCCTAAGCTATAACCAATAGTTGTCTGCTCACGTAGTGGATTACACTCTGGTCGTTTAGTAGCGCCTACAAAACCTTCTAGGAAAAACCCTTCTGAGGTTTATTATTTGGGGAACGTCAGCCATCTTTGTTACGCTGCGAAGCGTATGTCAGACATCTCCAGGATGTGGACATTTATTTACTTTATTTTATAAGGTGTTCGCTAGACACCTTCCCCATAATACCATGGTATACTTTATTTATTCATATTTGTATTAATTGAGAAAGTTCGATTTGGCCAAATCGGGCGATGGCTGAACGCTATGGAAGTGCAAGTGTGACGACGACCCAGAAATGCTGCTACCCGTTCACTGAAACCCACACGCAGATAGCCTTTAGGCTCAATAAGGCTGAGCTCGCGAGTGCCGGCCAGAGCATCCCGTTCAGTAGTCTAAGAGAATAATCTCTTATAGTCAAGGGCCCTCATTCGATTAAAGTCAGTGGGTGGAATGACTAGCTCGCAGCCTCAAGCGGTCAAACACCCCAGGATTTAAACACCCTGTGCAAGTCCTATTTCATCACAGATCACCTAGTATACCTATCTCTATTTCCTATCCTAAATACAAGTCTATAAGTGCACCTAACAGCGTCTATGTCCTGTGTAGAGGCAAAATGAACTTACACATTATACCTATTCAACACTAATACATTATACTTCCTTCTGCTCTGCTCCTGTTGTCTCTCTCGTCCAAATTCAGCAGCTAGACCCCTTTACTAACACGTTTAAATAAACTACCTATACACAGGTAACCTCAACGGTTTGAATGTAGTCTCTCCCTTAAAGTCTTTAATCACTCCCTACTATCTCATGTTTATTTATTTAGGTATATGTATAGAAATCTACCTAGACCTAGACTGAAATCTAACGAATTTAGCTCATAGAAATCGTGATTCAACTGAAAGGTGTACATGTGAGAACGCAAGGTGTTAAGCGAAGTCAAACAAACTAGCTCAATGGTTCTCCTAAGTATTTCTTAGTATTTAACACGGATTTGACTATGCCTCACACTGTGCTTCCTCTTAGGAATCTTATATCTAAGCAGTAAAACATATAATTATGGAAAAAAAATATTATTTATTTACAACTTAAATGTGTTTTGTTTATCTTCGAAATAGCAAAAAGAAACTGGTTTGATTATTTAAGCTGTCACCGATAGGTTGCTATATAATGACAGCTAGATTTTCAGCTCCTATCTTAAGACCATACTACATAGAGAGAAAGCGAAAATCCAAAGAAAAAACTCTCTAAGGTCATCTAGATTCACACTTAAATTTAATTAAACACACACTAAAGTTTCAATAGTTATTTTACAACTTAAGTCTAAAGTGAGATACGAACACATTTATAGAACAAACCTGTTCCATTGATTGAAAAATGGAAAGGAAAACTATTTCACATATTAGTCTAATTTAGACTTGATTATTAACATTCATGGTAGATATTAGTGTTTCGTATTCCACCAGGCTACATAAAGTTACAGTCTCTAGAGCTTTAATTAATACTTTCACGTTAACCATCCCTATCTCTGAGATTAACTATGCATCGAGAAAAGACGCAACCCAATTCAGCCTCGATTGAGGTCTAACCCGGCTCTTTGCATTTCTATCTCATTCGGTAGACCATATTGCAAATACCTCCGTCTATTTAATATTCGACGATTGCAATAACTGAATATCTTATATCCACAACACCCTAACACAACTATTGCGCATATTAAAGCCAACACAAAAATGAGATGTTCTATCGAGTTCCATTCGGTTATTAAAGCGAAACCCCCAGAATGGTGTTGTTCTTCGTATTGATACATTTCTACGTTGTATGTGATATACCGCTCGTTATTCTAGAGATTGTACCTTTATTGACACACGGAATAAGCCACAATGTACACAATTACATACCCCTCTCGACGTTGTTTAAATTCACTTTGTAAAATAGTTACACTTGTTTTAATATTCAAATCTACAATTTACTTAACAAAGTTAGTATTTAATTAATAGTTAACTCTTTAATCTTTATTTCTCACACAGTTAGTTACAATGGAGTCACGAAACTCCCAATCTATCACTGTCCTCAAATATCAAATAGCGTCTCCCCAATGCCAGTTGCATCCCCGTTTTCTATCTTCCATCTCTACTGAAGTTATCTCCTCCCGCTCTACGCCCATCTCGATCCCTCATTGGTCAGCTTGATGCTTGCAATCTCCATGGTGACGCCTACGCACAACTTCTCACGATCCGCCCTAACAATTCAGAGAACTCAAGTCTTTTCCTTCCTTCGTCTACTTCACCCATCTGCAACACATTTAATATCTACCAAACTCTTAGAAATCTGTGCATTTAAACTAAAATTGTCCATCATTCACCAGTTTGAATAGTTTGTCTGACAGTTGAGCGTAATTTACGGCCTACCCAAGACTTCATTTGTCTTAGTCCCCGCCGTGCGCTAATAAAACTTGTCGCTCTTAATCTATTAGAAGAAATATTCGAAACATTTTTTTGAATTTTTTTTTTTTTTATTCCTAGTTTTGTTTTACGAGCCCGGCCCGCACATGTGCTAATAATACGAATGCCATCACAATACAATAAAAGTTTTAGGTACATCCACAACATAAAGTTCTTAATTGAACTAGACAGTTACTTTGGACTACTTACATCAAAAGATGTACTTAATGGTATGAAAATTGTTTAAAGATTTTACGCTTTTGAATATGTAATGTTACCGAGATCAAAATGATCTCGTGCAGGCTAGAGCTGCAACGGGGCGTATAGCACAATGATTTATTAAGTGTATTGGTTATCCTTTTGGACATTGGTGGCGAGTCAAAATAAATAATTGGAATTCATATAAGTATTTATTGTTTTAACATTTTACTAAGATCACGCTGTCTTGTTTTTAACGGTTACTATGAAAACTGTATTGGAAAATGTAGGTCTGTATGGACTTTATCATGGCCAGTGGCATCTAGTTCCCCTAAAGAATATTGAAGAATTAAAAGAAAAGTTGTCTCACTCTATGTGTAAACACTCTTAGTAAAATATTGAATAACTTTAAATGTACATATTTGAAAAAGAAATAATTAATATAATTATATTTTTGACATTAAATTCTAATCTATGACATTGAAAATTAAAATACAGTATTCGCAAATAAATAAGTATGTTAGGTTGAGACAAATGAAATGCAATGTGGTTACAATGAATTGATTTAGTTTTGGCGTAATTCAGTTACAGATATTATGATTGTGCTTAACTTTGCGATGCATTTCTAGGGCTCATGCCTTAAAAAAAATGGTACCTAATGAAAAAAAATTATGAATGAAAACGAAAAAATCTTTAAGTATTGGTTATGTTACTTAGCATATTCAGCAAATATAAATCGCAATATTCTATCTTGTGTACTACATAAAGCAAATAACGGTTATTGTTAACGATAAAGCAAATAAGTAAAAGACAGCCGTAGTCGTTTTTATATGATGTGTTGAGAGCTTCGAATCGAAGGTTGAGAGATATCGCGATGCTAGGAACAACTAGAACGATTCACATTCGTAAAGGAAAGGATTTATTAATCATCATTGTCAGGAAATTGAGTTGTTAGGGGCTAACAATTCTCTGAAGTTCCAATTTATATTTCCGAATTTGACAAGTAAAGTCGCTGATGAAAACGATATTTGTAGCCAAGAAGTTGTGCCTTGTGATGCAAACAATTTATTACGCCTCTAAAAATTATAGTTTTGGTAAATTTGGTATGAGTGTTAAAGAAAAACCGAAATATTATTTCATTTATACACCTATATTATTATGTTGTCTGTTATCAGGCCGAATCTTCCTGATGTCCTGTAAACGAATCTTTCGAGATTAAGATAAATAATACATCTAAGATTTACGGATCTCGTTATTCCGTATCGTTAATATGCGATCTGTAACTCTCATTCAATATTAAAGTTTATTACACTAACATGCGATTAAGTATTTGTTGTGTGCAAGTTTCAGTCATGGCGAATGGCGTAAGGCAAACGAATTCGAGGTTTGAAATAATTTTGATGATATTGATACTTGGTGACTGCTGAATGACAACAAGACGTGAGAAACTTCTCGGAGAAACCCCATGAATCACGAGTATGGAATAGATATTTGACACCCGAGCGAGGGAGCGGAAGGGAGCTTGAGAGTCAGGCAAAGCCGCAAGCGCGTGTGGTGTCGTGACGTGACGTACAATATAAAGGTGACAGACGTGGCTGTGAGAGCGTAAAGCGTCATTGATGAAAGATGCTGCTTTGAAAGCGTAAGGCACCCTTTGAGAATAAGACGCTGCTGTTAGAGCGTAAGGCGTTCTTAATGTCAGTTTGCTACAAGATTATACTAGAAAGTGAGAAGAGGAGCGACGTGATTTACAACGCGACCAGTTGTTCGAAGTCCTGTGCTCAAGAAGATCAAAAGAAAATCAGACAAACTTAATTTTAACTTAGGTAAGCGCTATTATCCCCGATATTGAACAACATAACGCCGATGTGACTCAGATGAGTTAAATGACAGTTAACAAAATAGTTATTCAAGTTAAAATGAAGTAAGTCATTCCCAATAAACTAGAAATGTCACATCGACCTATGTTCACGCAGCAAAATACGGGGTAATGCAACTAAAAATAACACATAAAGAATGATATGTCAGCATCTGAAATAATTGCACCTGAAATATTACAAATTTAGATACTTACTTATTATATAAAATGATTGCATTATATTGAATTGGTAGTCAAAGTATTCAGGAAAGTTCTACGAATGTATTAAATTATAAAATATTTTTACAAAGTTAAAAAGCAAGTTGTAAGAGCTTCTAGCTATCTAGAATGTACCTATGTATTCAGTATGCGATGCTGACGTTTAGTATGTGCAATGAAATTAAGGAATATACCTTGATTCCTATTTGTTACTATCCCACTTAAATGCTGTAAGCATTGTCAGTCACAGGTGAAGGGTTTTATCTCTTTCCAAGATTATATTTCAGTTAATGTAAGATGTCCCTAAAGTCGAAGAGTAAAATAATAAACCTAAAGTATTGTGAATTCTGTAAAATTATTATTGTGACTAAACATAATTTTGATGTAACTGCAGGGCTATTATTGACGCGACCTTTGGTTAGCTATGTCGGCCTGAAATCCGAAGTAATATAGAATTGAATGACGATTACCTTAAGAATATTAAATTACTTAGAATTAACACGAATTATTTTACTTGCGTAATAGTGTCAAAGGCTGTGCTGTGTTCGTAAATACTTAAAATTTGTGTTATCAAATTGTTTAATTATTTTGCTGCTATTATTTTATTATTGGTCCAAATTTTTTTTTTTATTAAGAACAAGCATTCTTAAAACTCGATGTGAATAATTTAATTTAATTTGATACTTATTTGGATTTAGTTAGTTTTAATACAACTATTTTAATATGTGGGTTTTCCGAATTAATGTGAAAATTGTATGGTAAAAGTTGTTTTTTTTTTTCACGCGAAGGGACTCGCTTGAGCAGGATGGCCGACTGTAAGGATACCTATAATTATAAACTTAATTAGTAACCTACTTGATGGATAGTTTTTATTTAATAGTACGTAAATAGGATCATGACCACAGACATAATATAATGCCCGTGCTCATGAATGTATATTTGTGATAGGTCGCAAAATGATCCGCATATATTCTATCTAATTACGACGTGAATAATTAAATAGTAAATTTATTGTCAACTTTAAAAGTAATACGAATGTTTTTGCCATTAATTATTTAATATTAAATTATGAAAGATATGTACTTGATCATTTCCGCAAAAAGTTATGGAGAAGTGGCGTCGCTTGAAGGGCTGTTGATAAAACTATTGCTCCTAAGAAATATAAAAAGCGCGCCACTACATACGCCAATTATTTAATTGTAATCTTATTGTTTTAAATATGTAAAACCGATATTAGCATATTATAATTTTGCTGGATTGATGCCACATGATTAAGGTATGGTTTTGTTCAGACTTCTTTTGTTTAGAGTGACATTTTGGAATTGTGATGTAATTTATTCTCAGTGGAGTTCTTTGCTATTGGAATATGACAATGATTAATAATAATAAATATAATAAGGCCATTGACGAATGTATATGGTGTTTTAATTAATGCCCCTTTCAATAGTATACTTGTTAGTGCGAGCGAGCACTAACCTCAAGCGAACACGGAAACTAAACAGAATTGCTTATTCCGAGTGTCGGCTTACTAAGCCGCGAGACGAATGTTCCTTGCTTGTCAGTGCAACTTAAATTGCATGTTTACAGCAATGCTATCTTAAAACATTGCTTAAAAACAAATTAAATTCTAGGAGAGACCGAATTTTATTTAAAACAGTTTTGGAACACTTTTGCTTCTTACCTTTAGTAATATTATAGTATTTTTTGCCTTTTCGGTGCGTTTTCGTAAGGATTGAATTCTAATATTATTTAATTATATTATTTTTCAATAATTCGTTTTAAAATAGATACAAATCTACCCGTAAAGATCTATTTAAGATTAATCAAAGCTTCCATTCAAAACAAATCATTTAAGCATGTAAACATATTCAAATTGTTTATTTACAACTGATTGTTACAATCAACTAGTCTAAATTACTCCATCAATTTTCAAAGTGAATATTAATATTCGTCACCAGATCAAATTTGTGGTGTGTACCAAATGAGCAAGCCGGCTTGTTTGGAGGCATTCAATCAAATATGCAAATACTATGGTACATCGTGTTGACAAAGGTAGTGTCCAACGGATTTAGGACAGATTGTATTTGGATGGCGAGAACAACATTGGTTATGCTGAGATTATGGGACTAGGGGCTATTTCGCGTGTGATTAAACTAGTTTCTGACCGCATCGTGGTCTGTGCGGACTTCAGATTTTGAGCGAGAGAGGTATGTAACGTGTTGAAACGTGCATACTACAGGGGCCTCAGTGGCATAATACTACTTAAATTTTGACAGATAGATTTGTACCTTATACCTTTTTATTTTTTAAATAAACTTATGTTTTAGCTATTAAAGACTGAAAAATATTTTTTCATCCCATCGATTCGAAAAGCGATGATTGTTTATCTAATAACAGGGTCCAAAACTATTCATTGTTTACCTGTTATGACAAGAGGGTATAAATGAGATTTGAATTTTGTACAGCTTCATAACAGGGTCCAAAACGATGAGATTTGAATTTAGAACATAATTAAAGAAGCATTGGTTGGAGTGTAGCAAAGGGTGTGCAGTACTTTAAAAAAAATTCAACTGATTTTGTATGGGGCCGGGACTTTTTTCGGGACCGAGAAATTTTCTAAAACGTAATTTTTTAAAATTGAGAATATCTCGTAAACGGTGAGTCGTAGCTAAAATCTAACAAAATTTCAACCCCCCTACGGCATCCCCGGGGATACTTATACAGAATCTGATGGACATATTTTTATTATTTAATTTTTTTTTATTGCAAAACTCAAATTTTTTTTCTTGCCCGACTAACGCTATGATGTATCCGAACGACAAAGAAAGGTAGATAGTTTGAGTTGTCTTTACTACTTTTCTTATAGAGGGCGATGAAAAGCAGATTGTATTACTCGGCCGCAAAATTATTTTCACCTCGGGCGGCGTATATTGAATCCCTCGCTGCGTTCAGGATTCTACTTTAGAATCCCTCGCTGCGCTCGAGATTCTACTCTAGAATCCTTCACTGCGCTCTGGATTCAAAATAGCGCCCTCGCCGTAAATATATTATTTTGCTCCCTTGTAATACAATCTACTATTTTATGAGGAAATCGTTACAACCTGAATACCTTTATCTGACTAATGACTATGTACTGTGATCATGATAATATTTATGACATTAAGAACAAAAAACGAAAAGAATATCATCATTGACCTCAACTCTTATTCCCCAAGACATTCGAAAAATTACAGATTGCAATCACCGATTTCTAATGGAGTGAGAAATCTCTCGATTTATTTCTGCCGATAAAGAAATAAGATCTTTTTAGAATAGAATTCTCAACGTGAACGCGAAAGAAACGTTTGCACATTAGCAAACTTACACTTGGGGTACTGGGCTCTGAGCATTTATGACATTTATTTCTACGTCTTTAAAAGTGAAAAGATTCAAAATGAAAATATAAGAAACTGTGGTATTAGCTATGAGCTTAACTTAATGCAAAGCCGCTGCCGATAATGTCTTCGTAGGTTAGATTTTATTTGATTATTCTTTTATTCTTATGCCGGGGCGCCAGATAAAGACAAATATTTGAACAAAGACTTTGAAAACTTTAACTTCTGACATGGCAAAGTACTTACTGTAGTATTTTATCAAAGCTTTGAACAATTACTCAAATACCCGTGCTAAGCAATATCTGTCCAACCAAGTGTTCAAATGCTATGTCTGGCGCTGGCTTTATAACAAAATGTGTAAAAGTGTTTTTTTTTTGTGTTGATTTAAGCATTTTTTAAATTATAGTACGATAGATGGTAATGGCTTGAATTGACAAAAATAATTTAGATCAACATCCCGTCTAAATTCCCTAACGAGTAAACCCACTCAGTTAACCTATATAATATTTTGATACCAACACGCATTTCTTAGAATCCATTTTTCCTTTTGAAGCAACCGTAGCACGTTGAAAAAGAGAAGGCTATTTATCGCCAATTTAATTTCCCTTCCATTGTACTAAGCTCAGAAAGTATTTCATCTTGGTTTTCAAAAGAAATGCATAATATCGCAGTTTATTTTGTATTCTTCCCTTTTGTGTGTCCTGGCCATTTATATTGCTTATGATGTCTGTAGTACTATGGAGTGGACATTAAAGAAACAAAAAAACTAGAGTTTATGAACTTATTATGAATTACACCGTCTGTTGAGACAATAGCTTATGGCTCTAAGAAATACAAAATACTCATCATCAACCAAATAAACTCCCCACTTCTGGGCACTTGTCTTCCTTACGTCTTCCTTATGGAAGGATAAGGAGAAAGGAGTGGAACCCAGTGTTGGAGGAAAAACGGATTCATATAAAAATAAAAGATGCATCTTGTTCAAGTTGTAAAAGGAAAAGAATAAACTATTTTTACTTCTTTGCATTCACAGTGCAATGTTTATTACCTATTGAAAGTATTGATACATTTCTTATAATATATTTTATGGATGGACAATTTTATATCACTACAGTTTCTGTAGCTTTAATTAGATTAACACGATTTAAATAAGTTGTAGATAATTTTCGTCGCAGTAGTATTGAATTCACCAGCATGATTTATTAATTAACAAAGATAAAAATAATAATAAACTGTGTACTTTAATATGTTAGTTGGAGCAAACTGTTAAATCTCTTATTTGGCAAAAAGATTACTTCATCCTTCAAAGCATAAATATTTGAATTTATTAAACATAAGAAGCTTCGTTACATACATACAAAGTACATGAGTAACACCTAATTTGTATGATAATATTGTGGACTGGTGAGATTTGCATGCGACGAAAAAACGTTTTGTGAAGAAGAAAAATTGAAGACGATCTCTTCGTAATACAAGTATCTTGGAATATAAGTACTCTTATGAATGTATGTATTACACGATTACATCGTACTTCTATACTAAGTTTGTTTTTTTAAGTTTGTAATTGATAAACTCAAAACTACAAGACCGATTCTAAAAACTCTTACTTCATTAAAAAGCTAAATTCTTTCCGAATGACAGGCTATATTTTATCCCGATATTCCCACGGGAACGGGTACCACATGGGTTAGACCGCGGGAAGCCACTAGTGTGCTTACAAATGAACATCCTAGAAAGACGACCGATTTGGCGCAGGGGTAGGATACCTGCCTTCTGCGTTGGAGGTATCGGGTTCGATTCCCGAACAAGACAAATATTTGTGCGCTCATGCACACAAATATTTAACAAATAGACAAATAGACATGTTCATACAATGTCTATTTGTCTTGGTCTGGGTGTTATGTATGTATATTACGTATGTATTTACAAAAAAACAAGGATATAAGTATATATTTATTCGTTGTCTAGTTTCCTTAACACAGTTTCTTAATGATAGCTACTTATGAGCTAGATTATCCTGGGTGCCTACCATCAACTCTTATTGCGGTTTTGTTTAGGACCTAAACTGAACTGCTTCGCTTATTCGTACCACGACAGCTTAATATCAATGACATTTCACAGCCGCTGAGCTGTCATCAACTCTTATTTGACTTATAACTCGGCCAAGCTAACATGACACCTGCAGGTTATACCCGTCCATTTCACTCTCCGGGCATGATAGAATCGTGTGTAAGAGACGAGTAGAAGAAATAAGGACACAAATCGTTCGGTCATTCACATTTAGCAATTCATTTGCGATCCAGTTTTTAGAAGGTAAAAAGAAAGCAATTCATTTTAGGAACCTATTCTGCATCGCGCTATTTTTGAATCGCTGTCTTAAAGTTGATGGTAGGCATACTTGCTGGAATCAATAAAAAAAACAGTGATACCCAAAGGCGTGCGTGCACGGGTTACATCTTAAGGCTTTTTTTCCAAAACACTTAATTTCATAAAACAAATCGCGGAGAGATACACATTCAAATTTTCTTTCTGCACAATCAACATAACAAAAACGTTTCATTATCGTTATTTGTAACGACCCACTTTATCTCATCGTTTTACCATGAAAAAGCAATTTCGCAGTTTGGTTTTCAATTACACGATGCGTACATTAACACCCACAAAAAGGTTCTTGAGAAAATAGGTTTAAGCCCATTGTTTTATTAAAAGCATAGCGTTTTAACGGTCATAATCGCTACGATATCAAGGATTGTAGAGAACATTATCATAATGAAAACACGAGTATAGCAGCGACTTAAAAAGAGCTTGTCCATTTAATGCTCTGAACAGTAGCCCTAGCACGAAAAAGTGTTCTTATGGTAACCGTTATCGTGATCATTTTATTCTTCTTGTCAGTTAAAAAAGACTTAAATGGGCGGTAAGAAAATGTTGACGATTCATTTTTATTATGTCTAAGTGGCTAAAGTACTTTTTTAAATTGCATTGTGATTGCATTCAGACAGAAAAATAAAAAATATTTGATTTTGGTTTGAAAACCAGAGCTCCGGCTTGAAAACTAGGCGTCGGCCGGCGCGCATATTTTT
Source organism: Crambus lathoniellus (assembly GCA_949710035.1). Classification (NCBI taxonomy): domain Eukaryota; kingdom Metazoa; phylum Arthropoda; class Insecta; order Lepidoptera; family Crambidae; genus Crambus; species Crambus lathoniellus. The sequence continues at coordinate 5,030,177 of OX453310.1, read as the reverse complement.
GTCGAATAAGGATAAAAAATTCATTAGATATTTGACAGCAGCACTTTGACAGGTTTTGCATAATGGTTTAGATAGTTTATTATACACAACAAAAATATATAGTGTCATGATTCTAGTTAATGGCAACATTGTTACTCGGTGGCGCGGTTTTGCTTTGCTGTGATTGGTCAACGTATTATTGCGTGGACCAATCACAGGGCGTGCTTTGCCCGCCAACAGGCGACATTGGCAAGGAGGTTTTTTTGGTTGAGGCGTCGGAAGAGAGCGCAGTCTTGTCTTGGCGGTTAAGTGTGATAGAACTGATACAATTAAATTTAGGCCCTTAAGCAAAAGTGTTTGTATTCTAATCTTTTATGAAAAATATACATACAATCCTTATCGAAGCATTATCTTTCATTCACCTGCAGCAGACCTACCTTCCTGATGAGGAGTCGTCAAACTTCAGAAGCGGTATGTACCCACGCAATTTTTGATTCCGATAATAAGAATGGTTCTTTGCTATAATAATGCCAAATGAGTTATTTTATTCTCCTTGCGCAGAGAAAAGATAAATGATCCAAAACCTATGTTACTACGCTGAAATTTTAAATACCTTTGCGGCGGATTGTGTTTCGTATATGGTCGGGGCTATTCTCCGGCGAAACGGACATAATCTAGATCGCATTTGTGTTTGAATTGATTGTGTTCGTATACGGTCGGGGCTACCCTCCGACTATACCAACATAATCTAAAAAGTTTACATTAGCTTAATACTAAGATTTTGCTAATTCGTGATCGGGGCTACTTTCCGATCGAGTTAGTTGAGTCTAAAGCGTTAAAATTTAAGTATTTGTGTGGAGGATTGTGTTTCGTACATGGTCGGGGCTACTCTCCGACGGAACGGACATAGACTATATCGCACTTCTATTTGAATTGATTAATTGTGTTCGTGTACGGTCGGGGCTACCCTCCGATTATACTAACATAATTTAAACGCGAGTATGTGGTTGATATTTTCTTATGGCACGATAATAGCGTGTCTTGATTATGTTTAATTTACATGATGTATTTAATGTGGATTGTACAGAATTTATGATTGGCATTATTATAATAAAGAACTTGTTAATAGTATGCTATTTATGCTGTTTATAATCGTACACATGGAGCTATGACTAGCAGTTTTGGCTGTGTATACATGTAATATTCTAAATAATTAATGCTAGATTGGAACTACTGTTTAATAGTCCTCATCGTTTTTATTAATCAGTGTTAATACACAGATTACATTATTATGAAAACATGTTTTTTTTATATACTCAAGTCGATAAAAGAAAAAGTAACGTAAAATCTACCTACCTGATAAATGATTTAAAATTGGTTTCTTATACTAGCTTTCATTTAGTCGTATAATATATTTTTTTTTTGATAGTGTTTACTGTTGCACAGAGTAAAATCACTTATGGTTACTAAACCTTGCATACAATCCATGTTTTAACGTGATAACTAATACCAACAGTGGATAAAAGAAAACGATAAATTATGGGGTTTAGCAACTTGATAATTTATTTAAGAATGATTTAAGATAATTGGTTGCTTACATTTAATATTGTTACAACTGATGACAACCCTAATAGATTTTCCTTTTGTTTGTTGTTGAGTAAGTGAGTCATGTATGCTTACTGGTTACCTACGTTACCTGGTAAGATTGGTTACGTAGGTATTATTTAAAATTGAATTCTGGCTTTCTATTTATTGATAAATTAATTTTTGGTATTAATTTTGTGGATTAAATGAATACAAAGATGATGGATATAAATAGGAATACGAATTCTTCTACTATTCGAATGTTTTTAATTATGAGTTTTGATTTGACTATTTTGACTGCTCCTTGGGTAGGTACAAGAGATACATTGAATTTTCTTGTTGAAATGCATTTAATTGAACTTCAACTAGGTCTTCTTGAACAATGTTTGCAAACTGGACGATGCAAAAATATCCTTTTATTTAGGGGGCGGTGTACGTTTGAAGCATACACTCGTCGGACATTAGGGGGTGATGTATGTTTGTTAAAATACATCGGATCGGATATGCGATTTAAAATAATCCAATATAAATAAAAAGGGAATGAGGTCAAATGTTCAATATTCGATTCCTTTTTCTATTACCACGCAGTTTAATAAAATAGTGTGTCAAGTAAATCCCAATTTGCCAGTTGAAAAAAAAAATATTTTTATTCAATTATTAGATATTAATGAACATATAAATACCGTAAATAGTAGACAGAATCGCCACTGAATAGCTAAGTTGGAATTCATTATTCGCACCACAAAAGTAATGGGCCATGTGTGTCGCTTAAAATCGGGCCATATGGGTCACTTAACATCAGGCCATGTGTGTCGCTTAAAATCAGGCCATGTGTGTCGCTTAAAATCAGGCCATGTGTGTCGCTTAAAATCAGGCCATGTGTGTCGCTTAAAATCAGGCCATGTGTGTCGCTTAAAATCAGGCCATGTGTGTCGCTTAAAATCAGGCCATGTGTGTCGCTTAAAATCAGGCCATGTGTGTCGCTTAAAATCAGGCCATGTGTGTCGCTTAAAATCAGGCCATGTGTGTCGCTTAAAATCAGGCCATGTGTGCCTATAGCTCAGTTGAGTAGCCATGTGAGCTACGAGTCGGCCATGTGTGTCGCTTATAATCAGGTGTGCAATTGCGTGGGGTAGTCGTATTGGTTTGACGGTTCATATCGTGTTCAATCGGCTGCAATTTGTACGGAATGACATTTATTATGTAATCAAAAGCTGTCAAATGGATACGATTGGCTTAACGCAATTCCATAGCAGACCATGTGCGTCTTAGCTTGAGTAACCATGTAGGCTAAGAATATGTCGTCCATGTGAGTCGTTTACGATTAGGTCATACGTAACTATAAATAACTTGTCGTATAGGAGCTATAGATATTCGACAAATGTGAGTCGCTAATGATTAAGCCATGTGTGCCAACAGTAGGTAGTAACCGCTTGTTGAGTATCAATGTGTGTGGTCGGAGTAGGAAAGGGTTCATCACCTTGAGATCTGTTTCATTAGCTCAGTATAAGCAATAGGCTACCGATTGAGTTTGACGTATTCCGTCGCAATGCAATTATAAGTCAACACGTCAAGCATCCAGCTTGTCAACCAAATAGAATATGAAACATTATCGTTTGCCATGATATAATTCACTCTGGTATTCATATATTGTACCAAATACAAGACATATGTGACACAGACAGACGCTGACCATTAAATAGATTAAAAATTCGTAGTGATTAGTCGCTAATACACATCAATCTTTATTGAAAAAAAAAGTAAGGATTGATTTGTAATATATCGATATGAAAGTGGATGTAGGTCGAAGGTTTATACTATGTATTACTAGACCATTTGGACACTTGTTATCATAAAAAAAAAGTAATTTTATATGCAGTTATAGCAGACGACTGAATTAGTTTCGAAAGGTACTAAGAGTCCCGACTTATTTTCCCTTATAGTAGTTGGATAAGCTAGCTGCTCTTATTTTAAAATATTATGTCTCGAGTAAAAGAGATCGAAAGCTGACCTCTCTTTTTCCGTGGTGACATCTGGTTTACAAGATTATATACCTTTGATCGTCTGAGAGACAAATGTATATTTTTTTTATTTTTTTTTTATTCTTCACAACAGGCACAATAACAGACAACAGACAGAACATTAACTACAAAGAACAATCATTTATGATAACTTCGAGCGTGTCTGCGCCCAATTACAATTGTGCACAACACTTTTAGTTTTACAAACTAATTACTAATTCGACAGCTTAAAGTCAGTAACAATAGAAAAGAAAAATACTTTAAAGTTATATAAAACAAACATAATTTTTACTGATGCAATATCGTTCTTTTGAAACAATTTAAGCTACAATTAAAAATGTCAACGTTATTGCAAATTTCATTATAAAAGGAACACATTCTCAGCAATGGACTATTCTGCGAAACATTGTTTCTGGCAGACGATTTACAAAATAGTTGTTGATTACGCACTGACCGACCGGGTACTTTAAACTTTAACAACTCTAGTAACCTACTGTCAGAGCGTCCATTGGCAATCGAGTGGAGCATACTCAGATCATTCATTTCTTTCATATGATTAATGTTCTTCTTAGAATTATGGTTGTGGATGGAGAGTTGATAATCCAGTGAATTTTCTATAAATTTCAAGTATTTTGACGACCTCTGTGGACGAGAGGTGTACGCACCGGTTTTCAAGGTGCCGCTATCTCTAGAGGTCCCGGGTTCGACCCCCGGTCGGATAAATGTTGAAAACGAACGAACCCGTCGTTGTTTCCAATTTCCATAATACTAGTGCTTAAGCTACTATACTTTGGTATTGGAATAATGTAGGTGATTGTGTCCAATATTCATTGTAGTTTGGCAAATTCACTACAGAAGGATAAATAAAACACAATGCACTAATATAATTTATTTGTTCTAATGTTTCCGAGGTCAGAAAGCGTACACGGGTCATTGAAGGGAAAAGGCGACAACTGAATAGAGGAGCACATCACCTACTCCCTCACCGATGCCTCGTTGTCAACGCCACTTTATCTAGAGGATTTCCGAGCCATCACTTATTCCTTGGATCTTCGTCCCGAGACGGGTGGATGGGCGGAGACTGTATATAAATATAGTATCGGCATTGGATATTAAAACTTGATGGCGTAATTTGGTTAATTTCAAATAATGTGACTGTTATGTTTCGAAATCCAGTTTTGGCATATTTGAAACTACCTACTACAATGACTAGGTATCGAACAGGGAATGGTTTTAGTTGGCGAGTTTAATATTTATATTCTATTTATTTATTTATTTACTGGAAGACCAACTGCTTAACCTAATACATTAAAAAGCTTAAGTAAACATAAAGCCGTTTACAGGTCTTTACAAATAAGACACATTGGATACACATACATAACTTTGAAATATAACTAATATCTAAGTGTAATTTAGCAATGATCACCGTAAAATAAGCGGCTTACAATACGCTTTATCGACGCCTCGCTATAGTGTTATAGAGATGAAAATTTATCTGTTTCGAAAGTATATTAAAACTATTACCTACTCGCTCAGTACCTAATCATTTCCATAATTGTTTAGATCTGGTCAGACGAACCACTTAATAATGTATTGATTTGGTTAAATATGTGTGTTGTGAGTTTACTGCTTCCAGATCCAGTTTTAGCATCCAGTACTTACAGCAAAGTGTACGTGCTGTGGCAATGAGGGGAGATAACGATGCTGAAGCTGCATACTCTGGGGTGATCGTGCCGCGCCCGTGGGTTGTGGTTGTAAGTCCGATTGAGACGAGTGGATCGCTGATACTGGAGTTAAATTATGTTGAAGTATATATCATGGCATGTATCTTTTTTTTACTAATATTATAATTGCGAAGGTTTGGAGGTTTGTTCCCCAATCGCGGCAATCGGCTGAACGGTTCTTGATGAATTTTTGGAATCTCTTGTCTCTGGAATCTCGAGAATAGCATATTGGCTACTTTTGACCCCGGGAAAATATTTTATTTCTCACGGGGAAACAGCGTGAAGTTCATGTGGGTGGAAAGCTGTTCATGATTTTATTTATCCTATTTCTATCCATCGTAACCTACTTCTTCATATCTATTCGAATTATAAGTAATTAATATACTTTCACTATATTCGTATGAATATGAATAATAAAATTGTTGATAAGAATGCTCATACGGGGATAACTTTTAGACACTTTTAAGTTTTGATATTAAATTGGGAACTTGTTTAAAATCATTTATTGATTCATTATTAGAAATGATAATAATATGATCTTTTGATTTTCATGTACCTACGGACTGGAACCATGTATTGTGCTATTCTAACAGAGGCAAAGAATAATGCATTTGGGATTTGGTGCTGGAAGCCCTGGACGACTGGTTGACAAGTTGAAAAAGCAGATAATTGTTATGACGGTTCAAATTGTGCCTACGGCGGCATCTTCATTAAAAGTGTAACTTCCTTGTAAGAATATTATTTTCATTTAAAAGGTAATAATCCCTATTACGAATATACCTTTAACTTATAATTCCTATCGTCCACATCCATATCTTGACATAATTCAAATTGTGTACTATGGCAAATATGTATTTATAACTTGGTTTGTTGCTCATATCTGGTTAAAAATTGGTAACTGTGGAGGGGTCTTCAGTTGTACTATTGTAAGATTTTTATATATTGTAAGGACTAAACAATGTCAAACTTGGCGATGATTAATTTCATGTAATTTTAGGACTGTGATCCTTTTATGACTCGTAGTTGCTTTTTCCACCAAAGTGTTTTATAAGAGTTCCTGTTAACAGACTACAGCAAAATTCTGTACCTATTCCTATTCTAGCATCCTTGGGGATTTTGCTTTTGACACCGTCTTATATTCTCGAATGTAACCTGACAATGCATTGATGTATACTACCAAGTACCAAGCTAATTCATTTTTCTTTTTTTACCCATGACTAATGCTTATATAGATTACAACCAGACTTTACTTTAATCATTCCATATACACATAATTAAGTAACAAGCAAGTAAATCTCTCACATATAAAACATTATAGCAAGTTAAGTATTACTTCCACAGATTGTCTACAGTGAAATCGTATTGAAGAAATGATAAAGTTGCTTTTCTTACTAAGAGTGATTACTTTACTTGAAACATATTTCACAGAAAAAAGCATTTAGCCGTACTTAAAGTAAAAAAACACTTACCAAACTTCAGATACAAGCAATTACCATGGCTTAAATGGTTTTACTTGAAGGTATAAGAACATAAATTTTATACATATACATCTGGGAATAAGGCTCGTGCTTCAAACCATCCTCGACAATGTAATTTCTTACTTACCTGTCCTCGGCTGTAATGTACTATTTCACACTTATGCTCTGAAATGTTAATATTATATTTGAGAAAAGAATGCAGTACGTGGCACTTTTCCGAGGTAAACATTCTAAATTTGAAAATCACTGCAGTAATGAATTTCAGTACTTACTTACTGCACTGATTTTAGTTTATGTTTTAACTTAAGATTTACACGATCTTTTATTGCCACTCTAAGATTAATCTAAATATGTATATAGTTGTAAGATTTTACTATTTAGAATTAGTTGTGTAATTAATTAATTTGATTTTAAATACTTTAAAACACATCTTAGATTTCTGCGCGAACTGTCCATATAAATAAAACACTTTCACTTTCAATACGCAGATCCTCGCTAGAGAACCAAGATACTTTCCCAGATTGATGCGCGAGGCTATTAAAATTAGCGAATACCCAAATTTCAATAGAGAAGATGGTTGGAAGATACCACCAGCTTGGGACCTAATAATCCATCAAGTAAAGTCTCAACCCAAACCACACACTGCAAGAACTAAGGATACGGTTAGTTCTTTTTGCAAATAATTTTAATAAACGGAGATCGTCCCCCTTCGTGTAGTTTTCTTGCCAGTTCTTTCTCCGAAGGGCTCCAACTTTTGTGAACTGGTGGTCGAGTCAGTAACTTTTTGCTTTGCTATAAATAATTATTACTTATCCAAATTACTAAAACAAACCAAAATATTAAATTAATAAATCATTTTTGTTATAATTAAATAATAGGTCTTTACCTATGAAATTGCCGTTTTATATGGAGATTTCTGTAATTATTTTTTTTCCATACTAACGTTTTTGTTATTATTTAACGACTAATATTATGTAAATTTACAAAATTTTACACACGTATTTATGGACATTTTAACTACTAAATGACACATTCGTTAAGAGAAAAAAATTTTTTTTCACTAAGTTACAACTAATAAAGTACGAAATTCTGGAAACAAAAATAGTCGTAACTTTCGGAATAAGTTTTTTCTATGTAATAATCAAATATCGTGGTTATTAAATTATCAAAAGTTGCTCGATACGGTCTTAATGTAACGCAATATTAAAGAAATTATATATTTCTAATATTATAAAAGTTGTTAAGTTATATGTACAAAAGAAAAAAACGGCAATTTCATATGTAAAGACCTATTATAAAGTTAAAATAATCAATACCTAACCGTATCCTGTTTCCGAACGAAAAACAAAGACAATTAAAGTGGGTATATTCTTTTATTAAAATCAAAAAAATAGTGGGTAGTTTTCCGTGACCACGGCCCCTGGAAAGGTGCCGAAACGTCGGATAAACAAAAAAAATCTCAAAAAAACAACAACCAAGTTGTTAAATAAATTGCGTTTAAATACTTTTTATAATGTGCGTCGGGAGACAGCACATTGTCGGATGGCCGAATGTCATGATTCTAGTTAATGGCAACATTGTTACTCGGTGGCGCGGTTTTGCTTTGCTGTGATTGGTCAACGTATTATTGCGTGGACCAATCACAGGGCGTGCTTTGCCCGCCAACAGGCGACATTGGCAAGGAGGTTTTTTTGGTTGAGGCGTCGGAAGAGAGCGCAGTCTTGTCTTGGCGGTTAAGTGTGATAGAACTGATACAATTAAATTTAGGCCCTTAAGCAAAAGTGTTTGTATTCTAATCTTTTATGAAAAATATACATACAATCCTTATCGAAGCATTATCTTTCATTCACCTGCAGCAGACCTACCTTCCTGATGAGGAGTCGTCAAAATAGGTACACACAGAAAACCAAATCAAACAAAAGCAAAAATAAATAAAAATAGTCCTACGTGTTGTTGTGTGATGCCAAAACTATGCTCCGCTTAGTATAAGCAGTAGCAGCAGGTTTACTTGTAGTTGTTTTTTCCCTGTAGCACCTATGGCAGGGCTATCGTAATGGTAATCGAATAGTACAGTGCCACAATCTTTTCTGTTCCGGTGGCCAAAATGTGAAACTAACGTGTTTTTTTTAATGTAATTTTGCTGTCAAGTTGATGTCCAACCATAGCACTGCTGGCGGCTGAAGTTCTTAGAAGTCAGGGCCGGTTAAATTGCTACAAAAAAAAGAAAAAGGTACGTAGCGCCGCTGTCACCGGAACAGAAAAGGTTGTGGCACTGTAAAATAAAACGTCCTTCAAAAGCTGCAGTGCAGCTGTCAAATATCTATGGAAATTTTAGTTCCATATTCGACCGAAAGAAGCGCCACTATAGTTTTTATTCAAAATAATAGGAGCACGATTATAGGTTTCGTGCTTGGGGTACTGACCATGAAGCTTGACTTGATACTAAGGTAACTGGAGAGTGCAGTACTAACACTTTTTTGTCACCAAAAATTACACAGTGGCTGTCTTCCGTCTCACCTACACTTTAAAAAAATACGTATGGTCATATGAGACAACTGACAGCCACTACATACTTAAATGTCAAATTTACTGGGTACACTTTTTTATTTAGGGTGAGAACTCCAGTGACCTCAGAGTATTAAGTCGAGCTTCATAGTACTGACCGACGAGACCACGCGTCTGCGAAGGGGAGCGATACGTGGTAAGGTTTGTCGCGTATCAGTCGCGCGACGGACGCTGCCACTTTATCTCATACATCTAAGGCCCTTCTATTCGGAGTCGGAGGAGTTATCGATACATCGTGCTCAATATAATGAAAATCAAACTACCAACTTTCGAACTCAAATAGGGAACCCGTACAAACTACTCTTCCACGGAGGTCAAAATACACTTTTGGTTTTCCTTACATTATTGACAAAACATTATATCAGACCGCACAAAGACTAAGTAACTATAAATGATGGTTTTATGTTTGCTATTAAATCTTAACATAAAGATATAATAAAAAGGGAAACGTTGATTTTTGGTTTCCCTCAAAAACTACTGAACTGATTTTAAAAATTCCGTCACCAGCTGTAGAAAACTACATTAATCCCGAGTGACAAGTGCTATATTTAATCCCGATATTACCACGGAAACGGGAACTACGCGGGTAAAACCGCGGATAGTCACTAGTATAATAAATAAATGTTTGATACGGCTTCAATTTAGCATAACGCAACGGTAGTGCAAAGTCACCTGGTACCTACAGGTATTATTTGCTTAAAAGGCTAGTTGTCAAACTTTTAGTTAAGTTATTATTTTATTTTGATAGGCTTTTATTACTTTTTTAAATACGAACCCTAAAAAACAACAAAAAGAGATCAGGCTTTCAACAAACGAAAGATAAAAAATGTTATTTACAGCTGACCAGCAATTAGCAAAAAAGCCTTTGTAAACCTGAAACGCTCAACTTTTCAGACAAAAGGCTTTTGAGGCTATTGATTTTGTAAATAACTTAAATGAATTAGGAGTTTTAGATGAATCCGAAGGTGAATCGGTTTCAATTTGTTGTGTCAATACTGTTAACCCTTACTATGAAGTCTGAAACAATACTGAAAGCGTTTGCGGTTGAGCCATTGTGCGAAGATCTGGGGTTAAACGTTCGCGGGTGGTTTAAAACACTAGCCTTTGAATGCGTATTTGATCGCGTTTGATTGCGTTTTCCCACCAGAGTTTTGGGGATAAGTAAGTATAGATGTTTTATCTCACGAGCGCAGGTGAACCACGCTTGTGTGTGTAGACCGCAGCCTCCTTTTGTTATAAAAACTGTCTTTCAAACCTTGTATTACACGGGTGCATACACCAAAAGGCGGACCATGTTCGTGAGATAAAACTACTAAATAGCCTTAGTTTTAGAAATACATTAGTAATATTTATTTAAGGCTACAAATCAATAAGTATTTTGATATAAGTCAAAATTATGCATTTTTTTCCATACTATTTTTTAGTCTTTTATCTTATTTTGTTGCAATCATAGCTACAGTGGCACAATCTTTGCTGTTCCGATGACAGCGGCGCTATGAACGTTTTTCTTTTTTTTGTAGCAATGTAATCGGCCCTGACATGAAGCTCGACTTAATACTGAGGTAACTGGAGCGTGCAGTACGAACAATTTTTTGTCCACCACAAATTACACAGTGGCTGTCTTCCGTCTCACCTACACTTTAAAAAAATACGTATGGTTATATGAGACAACTTACAGCCACTACAAACATAAATGTCAAATTTGCTGGGTACTTTTTTATTCAGGGTGAGAACTCCAGTTACCTCAGTATTAAGTCGAGCTTCATGGGCCCTGACCTCTTAGACCTTCAGACGCCAGCAGCGTGGTTGGACATTGGACATCAACTTGACAGCAAAATGAAATTAAAAAAAAAACACGCTAGTTTCACATTTTGGCTACCGGAACAGAAAAGTTTGTGGCACTGTATATGTTTCTATTTGCGAAAATGAATTTATTGTAAGCTACACACATACCCAAATATGAGTGTAGCAACCCTTACCGTCCCCACATATTATGAGCCACAAACGCCGCCACTTGAAGCTAGAAAAAGGAACAAGTGACGACTACCGGCGTTAGCGTTTAAATAATAGGTCTTTACATATGAAATTACCGTTTTTTTCTTTTGTACATATAACTTAACAACTTTTATAATATTAGAAATATATAATTTCTTTAATATTGCGTTACATTAAGACCGTATCGAGCAACTTTTGATAATTTAATAACCACGATATTTGATTATTTACATAGAAAAAACTTATTCCGAAAGTTACGACTATTTTTGTTTCCAGAATTTCGTACTTTATTAGTTGTAACTTAGTGAAAAAAAAATTTTTTTCTCTTAACGAATGTGTCATTTAGTAGTTAAAATGTCCATAAATACGTGTGTAAAATTTTGTAAATTTACATAATATTAGTCGTTAAATAATAACAAAAACGTTAGTATGGAAAAAAAATAATTACAGAAATCTCCATACAAAACGGCAATTTCATAGGTAAAGACCTATTATAAAATGTTTAAAAACTACAGGGGGCCATTCTCGCGCAATAGACATTAAGTCGAGTTAGAGATATTCCTCGTCACATAGCTTGGCACACAACACACGCCAAGTTATATAGCGCGTACTTTCATAGTAAAATGGCGGATGTCAATTAAGGCGAGGAATCCCGACCGAAATAGGCACGCTAACGCTTGCTCGGCCGCGATCTATACACTTCGCGCGGACCCAGCGGCAGCCGGCAGTGAACTGTGAACTCGAGCACCCCGCGAATCGAAAATCACTTAAAATTCAATTAAAAATTAAATAATAAAAAAAAAAATATGACGGCCGGAATCCCTCGGCTATTCAAAGACAATTATTTTCATATGTTTTTCATTAACTTAAACCAAGTATACTGCAAGTAATATGATATTTGAATTATTATTAGACGGATGTTTGGGATTTTATTTGACACAGTAAAATATCGCCAATCGAAAAAAAAACGGCTGGAAGCACTAGATAAATAACTGTAAAAAAACATAATATATTTTTTCCAAATTTTAAGTACTTGTGATTATCGAGTAATCCATAATTTAAAATACCCTATTTTGGGGAATCGGCGCCCTAAAACAAACAGAATTCGTATCACATTATAGAAATGTCTATGTCCAGCGCTCGACCATCGCTCGACTTGCAAGGAGTGGTCAATGTCAGCCGACATGAATGTCGCGCGTAACGCTGTATTTTTTAAAACTATAGACATTTTTGTGACATTTTCAGTATCAAATAACTCAGAGCGCGCCTGGGACGTTTTTGGCGCTAGTTACAGTACATTTTTTTGTTAAAAACATATAGAAAAGATTAGTATTCGAATTTGACGATGTCGAATTAGAGATATCTTTATAGATCTGAGAATCGCCCCCGGTCGCATCGTTTTTCAGGGTGTGCCGCCCGAGTGTGTCGAAGCTTTCTGTTTGAAAACCAGATTATAACTTAGCATCTTGTGTGAGCAAAAACTAATGCCATGTTTTTATCCCTTAATCATGTTTTGCCTATAAAATAGATATTTCAAATTGACTCAGGACGTGTATTAACATAATATTGATAAAGTATTTCCGTAACAATAGTTGGTCGTTATTCAGGTTTAATTCAGCTTATAAAGTGACTGTGTATCACTGGAAATTCAATGATAGCGTTGGATTATCAGATTATTAGCAACAGTAGATTCTATTCAATGAAACGTAGCAAAATTTTGTATTGAAATAGAACGTTTTCAGGGGATAAAACACTTTTGAATTGTTTATACAATTTATAATTTAATTTATACTTGGCTTAAACAACGTTGTATTTTATGAACATTGCGAGCAATACTACGTAGACTAGTTAAAAATTAAATTAACTTTAATTCAAACTATGATAAACTAAACTAAAAATACCATCTACAAATAAAATCATTCGAACAAAAATCTAAAAAAACTTATAATAATTGACGTCTTTTTCATTTAGTTACACATTTTGCACTTTAATACAGTGATACTATTAATACTTACTATGAAATCAACCAGCAGCTCCTCACAACAACCAACTACAGTCCCTCAAAAATATCTAATAATGTATGGCACAAAAAGAGAGAAAGAAATAAGAAAGCCTAAAGAAAGTCAAGAAATGACAAATGCTTAAGGAATTTTGTCATAAATGACAGTACCTAGTAGATCAAACTATTTCAGGTTTGTCAAGCTGCAAATTGCTGGGGATATCTGCTTGGGCCACAGAATATAGGCTTTGGCCCATATTCTGTGGCCCAAGCAGACATAACCTTAACTTTAAAACTAACCTTAAAACTTAACCTTAAACTATATTTACCAAAAGGCAATAATTAATCTTATGATACTCCAAACTTAATGTAATGGCTGATAGCACCCATTGAGAAGTTTAGTGGAATTAAACGTCGAAGTGCTACGAAAAACTATCTACGATATTATTGCTACGACAACTTTGTCTACGAGGCTACGAAAATTTATATAGTTAAAAAATGAACTTTAAGCCATTTTTTTATAAATGTGTAAGATTTAAGATTTTATAATCAGTCTTGTCTTCACGGATTCACATCACATGACGTCAGCTTTTTATACACCAAGATTTATGATTGCAAAACAAATTCGACTCCATAGTCATATCGAACCTGACACTGTCTAATATTATTTAAAATGTGTTGAATTTCATGGTTTAAAAAAACTCGCTTATAATCGTATGGCTGACGGCTCGAAAAACACCATTGTGTTAGAGTACGCGCCACATAAATTGGCGCGTATCAAGTTTTGGAACTAAATTATGACATGGGAATAAGGCTTATTTTTGACGATCAGCGCCCTGTGACACACTAAGTTATGTGGCGCGGTTTCTAGATGACGCCGCTACATAAGTGTGAGGAGTGATAGCGCGGCTTGCCGCTGAGTGCGGTTGCAAAGTGATGGCTGGCTTTCGGTCTGGTTTCGTGCAGCCCTCGTGAAATTGAAACTAAATTACCAACTATGAAAGAAAACTAACATTGCTAGCTATTATTGTAACAAAAAGCATCCAAAATTTACTATAGCTCTTTTAATTTTTATGTTTCAGTTAACATTTCGAAACTGGTACATCAGTTCAGTTGCGACTTCTGAAAAACAGACAAACGCTATTCCATTTATATTATTAGTATGCATGACAGCTTGAAAAACACCATTGCGTCAGATGACACACCTACATAAGTGTGAGTGATGGCGCGTGGTTTACCGCTGAGTGCGGCCGCAATAGTGAATTTGTGGCTGACACTCGCGTGACGGCGGGTTTGTTTTGTGTAAAAGAATACGAATTGGTATGTGTAGAGGACTAGTAGCGAAATATAAAGTTAGACATTATCAAATTCATAATATTAATATGGAGGACCATAACAGAATGAAAGAAACACTATTGTGTCAGGTCACGTTAGATGTCGTTTCTACATAAGTGTGAGCGATGGCGCGCGGTTTGCCGCTGAGTGCGGCCGCAATAGTGATTTGTGGCTAACACTCGCGTGACGGCGGGTTCGTTTTTCGTAAAAGAATACTAATTGGTGAATACTAAGTGTAGCGGACTAGTTGTGAAATATAAAGACAGACATTATCAAAATTCATAATATTATTATGGAGGACCATAGCAGAATGAAAGAAACACTATTGTGTCAGGTCACGTCAGATGTCGTTCCAACATAAGTGTGAGCGATAGCGCGCGGTTTTCCGTATAGTGCGGCCGCAATAGTGATTTGTGGCTGTCACTCGGGTGACAGCGGGTTTGTTTCGCCCAGCCCTCGTTAAATTGAAACCTCACGTTTGAATGTAAATAAGCAAATATCAAATGTGTTTGGGCTTTGGTATTTCACCTCGTTGGACATGGGTTTAATTAGCGAGACTTTACTTGAATCATGTCCATGAGTTAAATTCGATTCCCAGAGTACCTTTGCCTTATTCAGGTATATTTTTATTTTTGGAAGTTCATACCTCCATGGCAGTACTCGTTTTAAATAAAACAATGAAATGCCAGAGTTCTTGCTAAATAATAACTCCGAGAACCAATGAGTAACATGAAAAAAATACTCAATAGCAGGCAAATCATTTGTACATTTTTGAGTAAGTTGCTGTTAAATATAATATAAATCTGACGAGGCTGCAAGCTGAGGACGGTAGTATCATTTCATCAACACCTGAAATCCTGAGGGAGATTGAGAGTTTCTATGGACAGTTGTACTCCACGCAAACACCTGTTGAAAGTAAGGCTACAGAACCTAGAGCCAAGCTTACCCGACACTATACCGAAGATATCCCGGACGTCAGCCTGTACGAGATTAGAATGGCTCTCAAGCAGCTCAAAAACAACAAGGCGGCGGGCGATGACGAAATCACAACAGAACTTCTGAGAGCGGGCGGTAAGCCGATACTTAAGGTCCTCCAGAAGCTCTTCAACTCTGTCATCCTCGAGGGCAAAACGCCAAAGGCATGGGGCAGAAGCGATGTGATGCTGTTCTTCAAGAAGGGTGATAAGACTCTCTTGAAAAACTACCGACCCATCTCGCTTCTGAGCCATATCTACAAGTTGTTTTCGAGAGTCATTACGAATCGTCTCGCTCGCAGGTTCGACGACTTCCAACCTCCCGAACAAGCCGGGTTCCGAAAAGGTTATAGTACCATAGACCACATTCATACGCTGCGGCAAGTTATACAGAAGACCGAAGAGTATAACTTGCCACTATGCTTGGCGTTCGTGGACTATGAGAAAGCCTTTGATTCGATCGAGACCTGGGCAGTGCTGCAGTCTCTTCAGAGGTGCCAAATAGACTACAGGTACATCGAGGTGCTGAGGTACTTATACCAAAACGCCACCATGTCAGTCCGACTACAGAACCAGAGCTCTAATCCTATCCAACTACAGCGAGGTGTGAGACAGGGAGACGTCATTTCTCCGAAACTATTCACAGCTGCGTTGGAGGATATTTTCAAGCTACTGGACTGGAAAGGATTTGGCATTAACATCAATGGCGAGTACCTAACACACCTGCGGTTTGCCGATGATGTAGTTCTCATGGCTGAGACCTTGGAAGACCTGAACACAATGCTCGAAGATCTCAGCAATGCTTCCCAAAGAGTGGGTCTGAAGATGAACATGGATAAGACGAAAATCATGTCCAATGCCCATGTTGCATCCGCTCCAGTTAATGTTGGGAACATTACACTCGAAGTTGTTGACCACTATGTCTACCTAGGACAGGCAATCCAATTAGGTAAGTCCAACTTCGAGAAGTTTCTTGCGCCCATTCTTCTTGTCAGCTAAAAAAGTCTTGAATGGGTGGTAGGAAAATATTGACGATTCATAAGTACATGCTTATTATGTCTATGTGAATAAATAAATATTTTGATTTGATTTTTTGAGAAAGAGATCTCTCGTCGAATCCAGCTCGGATGGGCAGCGTTTGGGAAGCTCCGGCATATATTTGCGTCCAAAATTCCTCAATGTCTCAAGACTAAGGTCTTTGACCAGTGTGTGTTGCCAGTTATGACTTATGGAAGCGAGACGTGGTCTTTTACTATGGGTCTCATAAGAAGGCTCAAGGTTACCCAGCGAGCAATGGAGAGAACGATGCTTGGTATTTCTCTGCTCGATCGAATCAGAAATGATGAGATCCGCAGGAGAACTAAAACGACCGACATCGCTCGAAGGATTGCTCAGTTGAAGTGGCAGTGGGCGGGACACATAGCGCGGAGAACCGATGGCCGTTGGGGCGGAAAGGTTCTCGAATGGCGACCGCGAACCGGACGACGTTCCGTGGGCAGGCCCCCTACAAGGTGGACCGACGATCTGGTCAAGGTCGCGGGAAGCCGCTGGATGCGGGCAGCGCAGGACCGATCGTTGTGGAGATCCTTGGGGGAGGCCTATGCCCAGCAGTGGGCGTCTTACGGTTGAAATGATGATGATGATGATGAAATATAATTTTATTAATTTATTTAAACCCAATAAAACCAACTCATTCAAAACTTTTCAACGGCAATAAGCATAATTACCCGACTACGGCAAAGCAAAAAAAAGGAGGGTTATGAGTTTGACCGGTATGTATGTATGTATGTATGTTTGTATGTATGTTCATCTGTTCCCACATAACTTCTAAACTGCTGATCATATATTCACAATTGAGGTATCGTTGGAAGCGTCTTGATTGTCTGCTGGTTATAGGCTATGTCACATCACATGAAATTGAATATGGCGCCCTCTAGACGACATATAGTTGTGAACTAAAAAACTTTTTTTTGAGAAGAATATCGTGTTTGGTATCAAATGAAAGCTCTTGGTGAGCTCGTTTTAAAAATATATATTTTATTAGTTGTTGCTTGCGGCTTTGCTTGCATAAATCAAATTTTGACTTTATCACGAAATTCATCATCATCATATCGTCGAACGACGCCCACTGCTGGGCCTCAACTCCACAACAATCGATCAAGCGCTGCCCGCATCCAGCGGCTTCTCGCGACTTTGACCAGATCGTCGGTCCACCTTGTAGGGGGCCTGCCCACGGAACCGGTACGCGATCGCTATTCGAGAACCTTTCCGCCCCAACGGCCATCTTTTCTTCCACCCACTGCCACTTCAACGGTACAACCCTTCGAGCGATGTCGGTTGTTTTAGTTCTCCTGTGGATCTCATCGTTTCTGATTCGATCGAGCAGGGAAATACCAAGCATCGCTCTCTCCATTGCTCGCTAGTTGACTTTGAGCCTTCTTTTGAGACCCATTGTAAAAGAACACGTCTCACTTCCATAGGTCAGTAAGCCAGTAATGACTGGCAACACACACTGGTCAAAGACTTTCGTCTTGAGACATTGAGGTATTTCGGACGCGAATATATGCCGCCGGAGCTTCCCGAAAACTACCTATCCGAGCTGAATTCGTCGAGAGATCTCTTTCTCGGAGTTGGACTTACTGACTGGACCGTTTGCCCTAGGTAAACAAAGTGGTCAACAACTTCGAGCGTAATGTTCCCAACGACTGGAGCGGGTGAAACATGGGTATTATGATTTTCGTCTCATCCATGTTCATCTTTAGACCCGCTCTTTGAGAAGCATTACTGAGATCTTCGAGCATTATGTTCAGGTCTTCCAAGGTCTCAGCCATAAGAACTACATCATCGGCAAACCGTATGTGTGTTAGGTGCTCGCCATTGATGTTGATGCCGCATCCTTTCCAATCCAGAAGCTTAAAAATATCCTCCAACGCTGTTGTGAACAGTTTCGGACAGTTGACGACGTCTCCCTGTCTCACACCTCGCTGTAGTTGGATAGGTTTACAGCTCTGGTTCTGTAATCGGATTGACATGGTGGCGTTTTGGTATAAGTACCTGAGCACATAGATGTACCTATGGTCTTCTTGGCACCTCTGGAGAGACTGCAGTACCGCCCAGCTCTCAATCGAATCAAAGGCTTTCTCGTAGCCCACGAACGCCTAGCAAAGTGGCAAGTTGTACTCTTCGGTCTTCTGTATAACTAGCCGCAGCGTATGAATGTGGTCTTTGGTGCTATAGCCTTTCCAGAACCCGGCTTGTTCGGGAGGTTGGAAGTCGTCGAACAACTTATAGATATTGCTCAGAAACGTGATGGGTCTGTGGTTCTTCAAAAGAGTCCTATCACCCTTCTTGAAAAACGCTTCTGCCCCATGCCTTTGGCGTTTTGCCCTCGAGGATGATTGAATTGAAAAGCTTTAAGTATCGGCTTTCCGCCCGCTTTCAGAAGCTCTGTTGTGCCCGCACGCCGCCTTATTGTTTTTAAGCTGCTTGAGAGCCATTGTTAAATATGGTAAATTTGAGCCGGTATTGGTCGAAGCGTGGATTTTATCAGCCGCGATCTTTCAAGCTTAACATTGATATTCAATGTGCTTCTGACCATACGGTGATCGCTTACTGTCTTAACAGCGGTGATCACACTGACATCATTGAGGATGTGCTTCTTAGTCGACATGTTAAAATCGATCTCGTTTTTGACTGTACCGCCTGGTCCGGGCTGATCCAGTCCATTTGCCGGTTACGGGCTTCCTGGAGAAGGAGTTCATCATAAAGAGGTTCTCCGTTGTTGCCATAATGGCCACGCTTGGCCTGCTAAGTGTTGGCGATCGCAGTATGTCCTGCTGTTACATGGAGACGCTGCTGGCCCTCTCTTGATGGCAGTTTTCCATCTGTCGCCTCTTACGACACGCTCGAGAAGAGAGGGGGTAGTGCTATTATTTTTATGTGCCGGCACTACACAGCGCAAAATTATGACCCCAAAATAATGTAAATAAAAATTAAGTTCAAAAACTAAAACCCGACTACTGAAAAATCACGCTCTAAAAAGTATGAAACAAGAAAATATTCTCATCTGAAATTGCCGTGGTCGTATGCCCACGACCATATACTATAACAAAACAATATTTTCATTCTAGGGAAAGGTGGCATACGACCACGGCAATTTCAGATGAGAATATTTTCTTGTTTCATACTTTTTAGAGCGTGATTTTTCAGTAGTCGGGTTTTAGTTTTTGAACTTAATTTTTATTTTCCCCATAACATTAACCCTTGCCATCGTTACCCCATTTTTGTAACTGAGGTTCCGTTATTCAAACCCATTGGTGGGTCACGTACGGGCATTCATGTGCGTACGAGGCTCGCCTACTGACGCGGTCGAAATCATCCCGTGATGAATCGAGAGCTGCGTTACGTGATGTACACAAACAGTTGAACAACGTGTTCGAGAGCACTTCCACATAGATTTGAAAGTTTGAATTTACCGAGAAATAATAATAACTATGAGTCTATTTGAAGTTGATTGACGTAATTTTTACAAACTATAATAAATTTAATCTAGCAAGAGGTGCACTGCAGAAGGGTATTAAGGACCCCGGTTTGACCTTTGGTTGTAGCCGTTAAACAACTTTTGCTTTGGCCGATAAAAAAACCGGTGACCTCAAAATTATACTTTCTCAAGCTACCTAGAAGTCACCCCTTTTTAAATACCCAAGGTTCCGTTTAAAGCCATCGGTAGGCTACGTACGGTACCTACGGGCATGCATGTGCGTACGAGGCTCGCCTACTGACGCGGTCGAAATCATCCCGTGATGAATCGAGAGCTGCGTTACGTGATGTACACAAACTGTTGAACAACGTGTTCGAGAGCACTTCCACATAGGTTTGAAAGTTTGAATTTACCGAGAAATAATAATAACTATAAGTCTATTTGAAGTTGATTGACGTAATTTTTATAAACTATAATAAATTTAATCTAGCAAGAGTTGCATTGCAGAAGGGTATTAAGGACCCCGGTGGCTTTGTGATTATCGCATTTGACCTTTGGTTGTAGCCGTTAAACAACTTTTGCTATGGCCGATAATAAAACGGGTGACCACAATTATATTGCCTCAAGCTACCTAGAAGTCACCCCTTTTTAAATAACCGAGGTCCCGTTATTCACACCCATTGGTGGGCTACATACGGTACGGGCGGGCATGTATGTGCTTACGAGGCTCGCTTACTGACGCGGTCAATATCATCCCGTGATGAATCGAGAGCTGCATTACGTGATATATACCAACGGTTAAACAACGCGGCCTATGAGGAGTACTTCCTTATTAGAACCTTTTTATTAGATTGCCATGTTAGTTAGTTAGTTAGTTAGTAGGGGACAAATCTTGCAAGCTTAATTTGACCTACTTCCCAGTGTTCGATGGAGCTGAAATTTTGTTTACAGTTTTGGTTTAGATGACAATACAATATTAAAGTACAGTCAGCAAAAAAGGTTAAGTACATAATGTACTAAGTACATAAGTGTAATGTTGAGTCCCGTTACGCTTATAAACATAAGCAAAAAAGGTTGTCATAAAAATGAAATTTTTACAAAAACTTATAAGTTTAAAAGCTTAGCCTGCCCCAAAAACACTACCTGAAAATTACTTATATTTTACAACTAGGTTATCGATTATCCTGATTCCGCTAACAAAGATGTAACTTAAAGCTTATGTCAACCCTAGACTCGTTATTATTTAATTGGATACTGTCATTCCATCCCAATGCATGGTTAAGAAAGCTAGGCTATACTCTCTCATTTTAGAGACTAATGCCCGAATACTCGTACGCTACTTATCTTTGGGAGCGTCTCACACATCGCCCTGTCACTATAAATGTCAAACGTATGAAAGAGATGCCATGATGTTTGAGACGCTCCCAAAGATGATTTGCGTACGAGAATTCGGGCGTAAGCGGGCCCAATGTTGAGTCGAGAATTCGAGATTGTTAACAACTACAAACGCAGGGACCAACAGCTTCACGATGAATAGCAAACCTAAAAATGCCATTTTAGTCACATATTCCGTGACAAAAGTTATTTTTATACTGCCACACAAGACAGACCTCTTTGCTTCCCATATATTGTCGTAACACCGAAGTTTTCATATACTCGGATAGTATTCAAAGCCGTCGGTCACGTCATACCACACGGACGCGCGCTCCGCATACTGATTAGACCGGAATCATTTTGTGATGAGTTGCGAGTTGCTGACTCAGGCCGTGACGAAGGTTTTTATACGGTTGATAACTTATTTTTAGCAGAAAGGGTACAGAAACAACATAACGGCCTGTCAAATTCAGACACTTTATAATCTAAAATACTTGTCTATTTGGCTCTATCGCGTTTTGTTTTTAAGTTTATAGGAACGGGTTAGAACTGGGCGTCAATGCGCAACATGACGTTGCAGCGCCATACTAGCACACTAGAGAGCGCGCCAGATAAGTCTGCGCGCGGTCGAAATCGAATACTAATCTTCTCAATAACCTCAGAATAAAAAAAACGTACTGTAACTAGCGCCAGAAACGCCCCAGTCACGCGCAGAGTTATCTGGAACTCACTTTAGTTTCTAGTTGATGTTTCTTTGTTTTGTATGAAATCGCGCGTCGACACTTGCAGTACCCCTAGTGTAAGTTTTTATGTCAAGCAAACGCAAACTATTTCGATTCCGTATTTATGTCAATTTGTATGAAAACTATATAAGCGCGCTACTCGCCGCTAGAGGCGCTAATACAGTTCTCATACAAATTGACTTAAATACGGAATCGAAATAGTTTGCGTCTTTTGACATAAAAACTTACACTACGGGCACAGTTGTCGTCCGACGCCCAGTTCGAACCGATACTCTATAGGTAAAATGTAAACGGAAGTAGAAGATTTTGGATTGTTGGTAAGTCCGACACGAGGAAAAAACAACGCGTTAATAAAGCAAAGCCTGAAATTTTAGCTTTTAGTTACTCGTACCTTTCCTACAACCAAAAGTCATAGTATTACCACAGTCTATATATTTCCCCTGTGGTATTACTAACTTAATTCTACTAATAATAGAAATGCGAAAGTTTGTGAGTATGGATCTATTAATGTCTAGATGTATGGATGTTTGTTACTCTTTCACGCAAAAACTACTAAACGGATCAGGATGAAATTTGCAACAGAGATAGATTATAGGCTGGTTTAACACATAAAATACTTTTTATCCCGATCTTCCCACGGTAACGGGAACCACGCGGGCGGCTGCTAGTAAATAACATTTTGTTAAAACTCGTTTGTTTAAACTTCCACGCTTTTATGAAAACTACACAGCAATATATCTATGATAATATGATAAATTATTTTAGCAGAAAGGGTACAGGAACAACATAACGGCCTATTAAATTCAGATACTTTAAAATATATAAATTCTGGTTCAACTTCTGAAAGTTATATAAAGGAAACCATTGGGAAAGTAACACACTGAATGTATAATCAATAAATCCATACTTAATATATGTATGTTAAGTATATTTTTTTTTTATAATAAATAAATAATAAATAATAAATATCTTCATACAATCACACCAATTATCGAAGCCCGTAGTTAATTTCTTAAGAAACTGTGTCTACGTGAACTTGATAACGGATAAATATATACTTAAATACATTTTGTTTGTAAATACATACTTAATATACATAGAAAACACCCAGACCAAGACAAATAGACGTGTTCTGCACACAAATATTTGTCTTGTTCGGGAATCGAACCCGAGACCTCTGGCGCAGAAGGCAGGTAGTTTACCCCTGCGCCAAATCGGTCGTCATATTATAAATGTTAAAGTATGTTTATTTGTTTGTCCGTCTTTCACGCCAAAATGGAGCAACGGATCGACCTGCTTTTTTATGCGTGTGGGGGATAGTTTTGGAACTGGAGAGTGACATAGGCTACTTTTTATCCCGTAAAAATATCACATTCCCGCTAGTCTATACTAATATTATAAAGAGGAAAGATTTGATTGTTTGTATGTTTGTTTGTTTGTTTGCATCGGATAGGCTTCGAAACTACTGGACCGATTTAGAAAATTCTTTCACCATTAGAAAGCTCATTCTTCCCGAGTGACATAGGCTATATTTTATCGCGATATTCCCACGGGAACTGGTACCACGCGGGTGAAACCGCGAGGATCCTCTAGTAATAAATAAAGTCCCGTGCACAATAATTTAATGAAACGCACTCCCTGTTCGACTATGGCCCGGTGCCTCCGAGACTCAAAAGTCTGCTCCCAAACATCAGTTACTGTGACTTTCTTCGAAGCCGTTGAATAGACTAACGCCCGAAATCTTTGCCCGATGTCCCTCAGTGGGGACAACGGAAGAAAAGAATCACGATCGACTCGCTAAGAAAAAGAAAAAGATGAACCTCAAAGATTTCATTATCATTATCATCATCAGCCTATTATCGTCCACAGCTGGACATAGGCCTCTTCGAGAGCTGCCATCGAGCACGATCCGTGGCTACTCAAAGTATAACAACTTCTTGGTTTAAACCATGTTAAAATAATGTTCCTTAAAAGTAACGTAAATGGCATTAACGGAAACCATCGCGTTTTAACGAATTCGCCAACACTTGCAACTTGAGATACCGAAATCCCAATTCTTATTTAAACCATCGTAAAATCATGTTTCTTAAAGCTAACGTAAATGGCATTTACGTAAATCGTTGCGTTATAACGAATTCGCCAACACCATCAACTTCAGATACAGAAATCCGAAAACCACAAAGCTAAACAACAAAAGTTGAACAGTATCGCTGCGGAAGTTGATACGAGCCTTTCAAAATTACACAGTAAATGTTAATAGGTAAGTCGGTGTTTGTGTTAAAGCTTTCGTTGAATAAATTTGCGACTCCCAGAGGAGGGCTGTGAGGGCTCTACCCAGCTCAGAATATTTTAAGCTGTTATTTTGACTCCCGCTTAAAGTCTCAATGGACATTCCACTAGATTGGTTCGCGTTGTTTCGATGGGAAAAACATAATTTAATTATTTGTTACGAATTATGAAGGTGTTCTGCGAGGCAGCCCAAAAACATATTCAAAACTTGTTAATTTTGTCGTATTTGTACATCGAGAATCTAGATCTGAACCATAAAGTTAATATACCTTTCCGATAGGTATATTAATTTTATGATCTGAACTGAAAAAAAAAGGTTTTGGAAGATAATTGTTTTTATTGTGAGAATGAACGCCATCAGATAAAGGCACAGAACGTGTCTGAAAATTTGAAGTTGCAAAGTTTCAATAGATATTTTCACAGAACATAGAAAGATTTTTCTTGTCTTTCTCTGTTCTGAGGATTTTTTATGAACTGTCAAAAATAGTAACAGTGCCCATACGGTAAATTGGTATTAACATTTCACAAATATCTATTTGTGAAATGTGGTTGTTTTTTTTCCTTTCAAGAGACTTAAAATCTAATTTTCGTTTAGTTGCAAAAAAAATGCAAGAAGAATATGAAGTGGTGTGGTGTGGTGGCGGTTGGTGGAATTATTTTTGCAGTTCTGTTACGGTGTCCGCAGTATAATAAATATATATTTATATGGGAAAGAAAGGGTAAAGATTTTATCTTGATATAAAGGTAGACAAGAAGAAAGTAAGAAAAGGAAGAAAGAAGTTTATTCTACAAAATACAAAATAAAAATAAATTATTA
Organism: Crambus lathoniellus; assembly: GCA_949710035.1. Lineage (NCBI taxonomy): Eukaryota > Metazoa > Arthropoda > Insecta > Lepidoptera > Crambidae > Crambus > Crambus lathoniellus. The sequence continues at coordinate 5,004,820 of OX453310.1, read as the reverse complement.
AAAAGACAGAAAAAAGTAAGTCTAAAAAATGTCATATTTTGTTGAAATGTCTGCATCTCATCATACGCCACCACCGCGGGAATGTGATGTCTTCCGGGATAAAGTAGCCTATATTACACTCCAGCTTCCAAACTATACCTCTACCAAAAATCACGTCGATCCGTTGTTCCGTTTTGACTTGAAAGCGGACAAACAAACAAACACACTTTCACATTCATAATACTAGTATGGATTATGTAGGTATCTAATATTTTATCCATAGTTCCACATTGAAATATTATATAGTAATATTAAAATCCCTGGAAAATGGAATGCAGATATCGGCTAAATAAGCGATGACACGTTTTGACGCGTGCGGATATTGTGAAATGGCCGTGGAATATTCATCGATGTAACTGCGAATTGGATACTACGTGTAATACCCGTACCTTTTAGATTTTAAGCTCTATCTCATTGGGTCACCATGGCGGCATCGGCTGCAGCCACAATGAGAGCATGTATTAATAATTGTAATATTACATTCGTTCTTCTTCTGAAAGTGCTGCTTCATCATTGAAGGTTCAGCTCAGCTCCTTGAATTTGGCTTTGTCCATGGCGAGTCTAAACAACTGTTAAACCGTCATGACGCCCCGGTCTACTGGAGGATGTTGAAGCCATGACATTTTGCATCACCTCACTCTGCGCTTTCCGGCAATCTTCCTCATCATGATGGTCTGGATAAGACGATTTTGCGGATGTCTCAGGATATGACTAATATAAGCACTGTGTTGCAATTTTGAGTTTTTTGTGTACTCGTGATAGCGAGAGCCAATTTATCTTTGAAATATCGTAGAGTACCGTTTCTACTTGATGGTGGAAATAATGTATGTTCAAAAAATAGGTAAATAGTTATATTTTTGTATTGGTTTAATGTTAAGTATTGTATTACTCGTTGTACCTAGTAAGTATGCATTGTTTAACTGCTATGAAAATCTCACTTAAAAAAAAAAATTTGGGATTTTTTTTAAACACATTTAAAAAAAAAAACTTCCAGATTTTTTTGTTGCAAGGTCTTCAAAAAGTAGGGAATAACGCAACTTATTTGATTATTATTATTTTTGTATTGTAAGCACTTACACTGAATGAATTGTTTTGATTTGTACTGCAAAGTAATGTAGAGGAGCCCGTGGTGCAGTGGTTACCGCGCTCAGGCTACGATCGTTGAGGTTAAGCAACTTTCGCAATGGTCAGTCACGGAATCGGTGACCTAAAACTTTTCATCTCAAGCTCCTCTGTGCTTCGGAAGGCACGTTAAGCCGTTGGTCCCGGCTGCTACCCACTAACCCGCATTGGGCCCTCGGGCTGAGTCATGTCCATTCTCTTATCTATCTTTACTTAATATTATAAAGAGGAAAGATTTGTATTTTTCTATGTAACGAATAAACTCAAAGAGTACCGATTTAGAAAATTCTTTCACCGTTAGAAAGCTACAGTCTTCCCGAGTGACATAGGGTATATTTTATCCCGATATTCCCACGGGAACGGGTACCACGGGGGTGAAACCGCGGGCGGCCGCTAGTCCATCTATAAGAAGGGCTGATGATGATGTGCAAACACAAGACATTATAAGTACCTATTTAACTACCTATAAATAAAAATGTATCATTTTACTAAGTATATTCTCAGATAATAGCGTTATTTAATTAAAAAGTCGTATATAAAGCGGCGACTAAGAAATATTTCGGGGTACCAAAATTACTAGACGAGCGAGTCGCCAATCTTACCTAACATAAACCTATTTTTCCGCTGCTCACCTAGTATTTTTGCGACCCCAACCTATTAATTTTTAGTCGCTCGGTTTATTTTATTCCATTAGTTAATAATCAAATATAAACTGATTTCTAACCTCATACTTCAGTTACCTAGATGGTATTTTTTGTAAGAATCCACCTCAAATAATATTTCGAAGGTATGAAATGAATAATTCAATCAAAAGTATTTTTACAAATTTATTTCTGAAACATTTAATTCATTATCATAAACGATTTAGTTGATAAATTCCCTCATTTGTACGTTGTTTCCTTCCTGAATTAATAATAATCGTTGATATTATGAAGATGTACCCTAATTTAGTCAGCGATGAGTAATATTTTGCAATAATCGCAGACTATTTTGTATACAATAAGCCATTCATAAAGGAAATGTCACGATCATTATATTTACACGCGTACTTACTGACCGTTGGAATAGGCAACTTCTCCATAAGCTTTTTGTAAATAAAATAAATAAATATTTCTTACAATCACACCAATTTCTTAAGAAACTGTCTCTACGTGAACATGATAACGGATAAATTTACTTAAATACTTTTTTGTTTGTAAATAAATACTTAATATACATAGAAAACGTCCAGACCAAGACAAATATGTTCATGCATACAAATATTTGTCTTGTTCGGGAATCGAACCCGAGACCAGGTCGCAGAAGGCAGGTCCCTGCGCCAAATCGGTCGGTCGGTTTCTGTTTTGCTATAAAGAAATACTTACGCAGTTCTTGAGGAAGTTTTGTTTCAAAATAAAAGCGAACAAAAACACATTAGTACAATTACTCTGCGTGTGTGAACTATATCCCTAGCATAAAAACTACCTATCGTCAATGTTATCGAATAGTAAACTTTAATGCCCTTCAAAAGCTGTCAAATTTGTATGAGGGATTTTCTGACAGATGATTAAAAAAGAAAAAAGTTAGTTCCAAAAAACTCAACAGATGGCTTCATCAGACATGAGTTTGCTTTTTTTAAATTTGCTGGCAAGGGCCCTGTTTAACCATTTTTACAAGTCTACAATTATGTAAGAAGGCAAGTGAAGTACTTGTATTTTTACTCTAGTAGAACATCAGAATCACAAGTTGGCGGCCATTTTAGAAGAAATCATTCACTATAATTACGAGTGTAATGTCAGTGACATTGACATCAAGATAATAGGTAGATTGTATTACAAGAGAGCAAAATAGCAAATTTACGGCGAGGGCGCTATTTTTAATCCAGAGCGCAGTGAAGGATTCTATAGTAGAATCCCGAGCGTAGTGAGGGATTCTAAAGAAGAATCCTGAACGCAGCGAGGGATTCAATATACGTCGCCCGAGGTGAAAATAATTTTGCGGCCGAGTAATACACTCTACTTTCATTTCGAATTTACGGAAAGTAAATACACTTTGCTTTTCATCCCCTTATATAAGAAAAGCAACAAAAACAACTAAAACTACCTAGAAAAATAAAAGAATGGTGGCGGGGGGCATCGCCTTCTCTATTTTTTCTATTATATTTAAAAAATTTGAAGTTCAATTAAACAAAAAATAAAAAAAATATATGTCCATCGGATGCCTCCTATCTATCTCTATCTCCTATGTATCTCCTATGTATCTATAGGGGGTTGAAAATTTTGTTAGATTTTAGCTTCGACGCACCGTTTTTGAGATATTCTCATGTTTATAAAATTCATTTTTGAAACAGTTCCGGCCCCCCACCCCATACAACATCAGTAGAAAACTTTTTCATTGCCGATGAGATAATTCTATGGTTGACTGTAACCAAATTCAGTTCTATTTTTAAAAATACTTTTAAACCCTAGGGTGCAACGCAGAGTTTTGAACCCGCTGCTCAGTTTAAAGGCCTGATCAGACGAGGGACTGTCCGCCGAGTACTTTTTGTCCATCGATATAGATCTCTTATAAATTGTATCGAATATCGCACACAAGGATCTAAAAGTACCGCGGACAAAAAGTCCCCGAAAGTACGGTGGACACCGAGAGACTGGACTGGACAAAAGTTCGCGGTAGTCCCCGAAAAAAATAGAACAAACGTAAATAGGCGTAACAACCCACACAACGAACTTTAGTCTGCATTGAGCGCCCGATAGTGAAGTACGTCTTCGGGCAACAAATGACCGCACACTATATGCGTTGAGTCCGCGTCAATTACCCGGAGGAAATATTTTGGACGTACAGGGACTTTTTGTCCCACGGGGACAAAAGTCCTTCGTCTGATTAGGCCTTAAATATACATCACTTTTCGAATATGAGAGATGAAAAATATTTATCAGCCAATGCATTTATATGTCATTAGGTATTCCAATGACACTCTTTTTTGTTACCGTAAAAAACACTTGTTATTTACTTCGTGAAACAGAATTTACAAGTCCATGTTACATTTCGAAGCTTGTGAACTTGTAAACTTGTATCTTTCGAGAAATAGGCTCATTTCTGTGAGGTAATAAACAATAGAGGTGAGTGGATTCATGTCAGGTCAGCGCCATCTATCGAGCTAATAAATAAACTTTTTTTTTAATTTGCTGGCAGAAAATCTCTCATTGAATTTTAGTTCCATAAACAACCGACAGAGGTCTATGTCGCATCTTAAAGCGAAATGGTAGACCCTTTTAATGGGCAACGTATTCCTGATGGCTGTATCCTACTAAAATTATAAATGTGAAAGTTTAGATGTTTGGATGTTTGTATGTTTGTTACTCAAACCGTAAAATAAAATAACATATTGTTAAAGTGAGTTTTTTATTTTTATTCATGTAAAATGTAATAATAATTTATGTTGAATAAATTTTCTAATGCGATTAACTTGGCGATCAAATCCCAAACAGTACGCAGAGTTTAGCAAGAAGCCTAAAGGTTTCTCACTTTTAGTGGTACAATGGCCAGCGTGTGAAGCCGGTAATTGTGGCGATTAAGCCACTTCCGCAATGGTCAGAAGAGGAATGGTTATTATAATATGAAGTTCCTAAACTAGGGCTACGTTTATTATAGTTAAAACCCGCCAATCCGCATTGCACGTGGTGACTCTGACTCTGCTTGGTCATACATAATCCATTTTTCATACCTGAAGAAGATGTGTTGTCTTTTAATTATTCCATAGCATCTATCCATATTTCTAAGGAGGACATAATCAAAAAGCTACTTGCTTTATCCCCGAACAAGGGAGCCGGTCCAGATGGGATACCTCCATGTTTTATTAAACACTGTGCATCCGCTTTAGCTTTGCCCCTTTACATAATTTTTAATAAATCTTTGCATAGTGGTACTTTTCCAGCTGTTTGGAAACAGGCCCATATAGTACCCGTTCACAAGGCTGGTGACACCAGCGATTGCACTAATTACAGACCAATAAGTATGTTGTCCTGCTTTGGTAAGGTACTGGAGTCTCTGATTTACGATCACCTCTTTCACCATGTCAAACCGTACCTGCATCAACAACAGCATGGTTTCGTTGAGGGAAAGTCAACCGTTAGCAATTTAATGGAGTACACCAACTACATTAGCAAAGTGTTTAATGTTCATGGCCAGGTTGACTCTATTTACACGGACTTTCAAAAAGCATTTGATAGGGTTAATCACAGAATATTACTTTGTAAATTGGATTGGGTGGGCGTACACGGCTGTCTTCTTCGCTGGCTTAAGTCCTATATTTCAAACCGGAGTCAGTTGGTTGCCTTAAAGGGCTATCGTTCACAGCCAGTCTCTGTTGTGTCTGGTGTTCCTCAGGGTTCACACTTGGGACCTTTATTATTCGTTCTGTATATCAACGATCTAATCCCAAAGCTTCAAAACATCTCCTTATTGTATGCAGACGATCTTAAAATATTCAGTCGAATTGATTCTGTTAGGGAATGTGTGAAATTACAGAAAGATATCAATACTTTATATGACTGGTGTGGTGATAATGATATGCACCTTAGTATTGCGAAATGCTTTGTTATTTCTATTACTCGCAAGAAACTTCCTGTCATCTTTGATTACACTATTCAAAATACCATACTTGAGAGAAAGACAGTAGCGCGTGACTTAGGAGTAGTATTTGATGCTAAAATGAGCTTCAATCATCATTGTGAAATGATAAGTAAAAGATCTGCTAGACTAGTGGGGTTCATTTGTCGTGTGGCAAGGGAGTTTAGATCACCGAACAGTTTACTTTTGCTTTACAAGTCACTTGTTCTGAGCCAGTTGGAGTACGCCTCTGTGGTTTAGTCACCTCAATATAACATCTACATTGACTTGTTAGAAGCAACCCAAAGGCGGTTTCTTAGGTGCTTGACATTGCGATTCGGACGCAAGAAAGAACTCACTACATACCTTGAACGTCTCCGCTTCTTTAATTTAAAGTCTCTTGAAGTCCGACGCAAAATTCATGACCTCAACTATCTTTATAAAATATTTAGAGGCTCAATAAGCACCAACCTTATCTCTGAGATGTTTATCAGAGTTCCCAATAGGTCAAACAGACGGGATTGCCTTTTCTCAGTTCCCCTCTGTGACAATAACGTGTCTTTTCATAATCCTATACTTAGAATGTGCCGTGATTATAACGCACTAATAAGACGAATTGACGGAGTGCCTGACGTCTGCAGTTCATCCCTCAGAGGTTGGAAGTCCCAAATGAATAAAATTGTAATGTAATTCTTATAATTAATTTAATACTTTTATTTCAGTATAATTTTTAATAATTTTATTTACCTGACATAGTTTTTTTTTTTATTCCAATTCAATTTTTATAATTTTGATGCTCCAATATTATTGAATTTAATTTAATTTAATTTGTGACATTATTATTTAATTATTTTATTTTTACTGCAGCTTTTATTGTGTTTTTATTTTCATTTAGTAAAGTTAAGTGTTGCTTTTCCTGGTGCATGCTGTTTGGACAAATTAGTGGAGTTATAGCTTGCCCTTACTGTGTTAAATTGTATGTTGTTTTATTGTATCCAGCTGTAAATCTGTTTGTGCATAAATAAATAATAATAATAATAATAATAAGTTACCTAGCTCGCACGTTTGCTTAGCATCTCAATTTCAAACTGCTTTATTATCTCGATCGCTTCCAGAATTTATGACAACAGGCATAACCCATCTGCTCCATAAATCTGGTAGTACTGCGGACCCCAAAAACTATAGACCTATCACCTGTCTGCCAACAATTTATAAAATTCTTACGTCCATTTTGAGGTCGAAGATTAATAAACACATTGACCAAAATTCTATTATGTTCGCCTCTCAAAATGGATGTAGGAATGGGGCCCGTGGTACTAAGGAGCTACTCCTCATTGACATGGCTATTAACCAACAGGTTCGTCGAAACCGAAAGAACCTGTCGACTTCCTGGATAGATTATAAGAAGGCCTATGATTCCGTACCGCATTCGTGGCTCATGAGGGTGCTGGAGTTGTATAAAATAAATACAACTCTACGCACTTTCTTGATATCGTGCATGCGAAAATGGAGAACGGTCCTTTTCTATCCAGGATCTCGACGGGTTCTAGGTCAGGGCGACCCTATAAAAATAGAGCGAGGTATCTTCCAGGGTGACGGTCTGAGTCCATTGTGGTTCTGTCTGGCCTTGAACCCTCTGAGTACACTTCTCGAGAGTTCAGGATTAGGCTACCGTTTACGGAGAAATGGTCAAGTAATATCACACCTGCTATACATGGATGACCTGAAACTATTTGCCCATAGCAGTTCTCATTTGACAGCGTTACTGAAGGTTACTGAAGCTTTCAGTAATGCCATTAAAATGGAATTTGGTGTGGACAAATGTGCAGTCATGCATGTAAAGCGTGGTCAGATAATGGAATCCACGGGTATACAACTCTCGGATTCTATTAATCTTAGATCTCTCTCCGTTAACGAAACCTATAAATATTTAGGTATGTCACAGGCATTAGGCATCAACGATGCTGACATGAAACAGTCGTTGCGTGAGCGTTTCTTGGGGCGCCTCTCAAAAGTCCTTAAAAGTCTTTTGTCTGGCGGAAACAAGGTTCGCGCATACAATGGATGGGGCATGCCGCTACTGATGTATTCCTTTGGCATACTTAAATGGACTCAAACTGAACTGGATGCCCTGGATAGAAAAGTTCGTACATTGCTAACAGCACACCGCATGCATCACCCACGTTCATCGACCATGAGATTGTATATCCCGCGGAAGTGCGGTGGTCGTGGCTTCTTAAATGCTAAGACATTGCATAACCGCGAGATATGCAATCTTAGGGAGTATTTTCTCCAAGTCGATATTGGGTCTCATAGAGATGTAGTTGCTGTTGACAATGGACTGACTCCTCTATTTTTAGCAAAAGAAAACTGGCGCAAACCTGTAGTACTTAGTACTTCCGACCGCAACACTGTGTGGCAAAGCAAGGAGTTACATGGCAGATTCTACCGGGCTCTCCATGGGCCCGACGTAGATTTATTAGCCTCAGTATCCTGGCTCCGTTTCGGTGATCTTTTTGGCGAAACCGAAGGTTTTGTCTGTGCAATTATGGATGAGGTTGTGATGACGAATAACTACCGAAAGTATATCCTAAGGGATGGCACAGTGGATATTTGTCGAGCGTGCCATCGTCCGGGTGAATCCCTTAGGCATATAATCTCCGGTTGTTCTCGTCTCGCAAACGGCGAGTATTTGCATAGACATAACCAAGTGGCCAGGATAATACACCAACAACTTGCTCTGAAACATAGTCTTGTGGCATCCGAGGTGCCGTACTACAGGTATGCACCAGAACAGGTCCTTGAAAATAGCCATGCCACATTGTATTGGGATCGATCTATCATTACAGACAGGACTATTGTAGCTAATAAGCCTGATATTGTATTGATAGATCGACACGAACGCCGCGCAATAATTGTTGATGTCACTGTTCCCCATGACGACAACCTTGTGAAAGCTGAAAAAGATAAAGAAAACAAATATCTTGATTTAGCTCACGAGATTGTTGACATGTGGGACATTGATTCAGCAATTATTGTTCCGATAGTCATATCTGCCCATGGTCTGATAGCCAAGAGCCTCGATAAACACCTTAAGAGGCTTGCGTTAGGTGGATGGATCGGGAGTCAGATGCAGAAGGCAGTACTTCTGGACACGGCCCGTATAGTGAGAAGGTTCCTGTCTCTGGATCCTTAACCATCGGTAGCCGGGACCCTGATCTTGCTACCGTTGGGGAACTGCATTTTTGTATTTTTAAATGTTATATTTTTTAGTGTTATACATTGTAAAAATTTAATGTTTAGAAATATAATTTTGTAAGTATTTAAAATGTAATAAAGGGAATAATAATAATACCGATATATAAGGTAAGGTAGTATACCCTAAGGTAGGTACTACTTAAATAATTGTAAAATGGAATTTTATTGTTTGTTTGATTGTTATGCATAACATTGACTGATTTTATTAATTAATTCACCATAAGAAAGCTGCATTCTTCCTGAGTGACATAGATATCCCGATATTCCGCAATCCGAAAACCGCGGGGCCCCTACTTCATTGATAAAGAAGACCTCTGCCCAGCAGTGGGGAAAATAGAACAATACTTGACTTTTATTTAAATTTTTTCTTTTTTGCATTCACAATGAAATTTTTATTATTGAAAAATTTTAAATGAAGTATTTCGAAAAAATCGTCCAGTCTATAAAGCTATCGCCCGGATAGCGAAAGGTCGTGGGTTCGAGTCCCATCGGAGCTGGTTGTGAGACGGGTAAATTTTTTCTAAATACTTCATTTTCTACTTTTCAATACGTGACTGTTAACAATTTTAAGTTGCCAGTGTGTCCCAAATATCTTTTTGTGACAAATATCAAGTGGAAGCGTTACTAGGACAAATATTAACGTCACAGAGACAAAAGGCAGCCTTCCAGACGACTGGGTCAGGAGAGGGTCATAATTTGTCGAACCCGAGGCTCATCCCAACTAACACATTAGCAGTTTAACGGAATAATATATTTCGAATTACAGCCTAAAGTTAAATTAGGGTTTTATAATGGTTTCCGCGACGTGTTCAAGCTGGTCTATAGAATTTATTAGTCTTATAAAGGCCTTAAGCTGTATTGCAGTCTTTACATAAATTATTTTAAGCTACGAACTCTATTAAAGTTTAGATAAAATAAAATATACAGATTGAAGCTGTATTTTTACAGCAAAAACACTTTTTTAAGTATAATAGTTTTATAGTGTATTAGAATAAGGCATAAGATATAAAACAGAATCCATAAAATACGTTTCAAAACTCTAAGCTTGATAATAGATTGTCAACAAATAATAGCTGTTTATTGGAATATTTCAAAACCTTAATAAATACAGTCTTATAAGACCCTAGAGCAAAACTATAAATGAGCTTTTTCCTATATAAGTATGACAATGAAGAGCGTTATTCATATCAAGGCTGTATACACGGTCAATTGTAAATCATGTAAATACAAAAATCTGGTCAAGCGTGGGCGTTAAATGTAGAGGGTTCCGTATAAGTACTTGAATCACTCAATATTCAATTCTTTCTTTTTTCTTTCAAAATTTGCATCTATTTCGATAAATAAATTGAGTTTATTCTAAAACATCTCATTTTATACCAATAAAACAAGTCATAGTATTTAATTTTACAAACCAACTTTATTTCTAACCACTTAAATACTTCCAAAAAATATAATTAGGTACTTCTTGCACTTCCACTGCATCATTTTGTTCATGATGTTGATTTGTTGCCTAAAATAAAGCAATAATTAAGTAAATTACTTATAAATAACATTTTAGAAGAGAGCTTTTAACGTTAATCATAAGTATTTTATGTAATAATGGTGGATATACCAATTTAAGGCCTACATTCAATATTCTAGTACCTAATAGTAGTTTTAAACCACTAGCGTTATTCCCAAGCAATTACATAGCAAGTACATAATATGTACTTGTGATATATCACAATGCAAAAGACGTTAGTACTAGGTATTATATATTCTGTGGCAAAAGGCCGCAATTTTGAACATTTGCCGGATCGTTAGGCATTTTCTATGATTCTGGCGTCGCAATATGATTACATTTGTATGTGATCCTAGGTAGGTAGGTATAGATAGAATTTTACAATGGGCGATTTTCTGAAAGCTCAGTCACTAGATGGCGCTGTCCCACCTATGCAGTTAGAAGGAACGGAACGTTATAAATTTTACTTTGACGCGACTTTTTTACGTAAAACGGAACGTCAGACAGATGTTATTTATTTACCTAAATCCTTAAATTTACCTATTTCGTTTATGTTCCTCACAGTAGTACTTATTTAATATATTATTAGTTTCCTTTGGGTTTTTAAAAAGTAATTAATTTAAATATGTTGCAATTGGAAGCTTTTTTTTAAATGGCCTCTCAGAAAATCGCTCATTATACTTGAATTGACACGGGCGCGGCCGGGCGTCATTCCGCGAGTATACTTTTCTCGCCTAGCGTTCGCGGGGGCAGGTAAGGTGAAGGGTTACGGGTTGGCTCATCAATCAATTAATACACCAAGTACTTCTTCCGCTGCAACTACATAAAACGTGTATTATGTATCTTTCTATGCCTTAATAAAAGAAAACTTAAAATTGTTTTTTTTTCTCCTTTTTTTACGGGGCGTCCCGATGAGTCCCTAGCAAAATATGGCAGCCCTATGCATACCTAGACCTTACTAGCGTTTTTCTATTTATTTATTCAGCCCTAAAACACTGCACTATCAAGCTTAAAATGTATTCTTGGAAGATTTTCATACAGCCAGAACCTTACTGAAATCTTTCTTCCAGCCATACACCAAACATTACCCTACTTAGAGATTTTTTTAAGATTTTCACAAGCTTGTGGCTTTAAAAGACCTGTTTCCAAGTATTAAAGCTGTCTAATAATTTGACGCCATTAATTTAGTAATTATGGATTCACAAATCCTATTATTACAAAAACTGAGTACTAGAATTGCTCTGAAAACGACTAAAAACTATTCCACCGGTTGTTGTATGTAACTGATACCTATAAATAACCCAAATATTGAGTAAATAATCGCAAACATAATATAACCTTCAATTATTTTATTATTTTTTTATTACTATTTTTCACGAAATTAAGTTATTTCACGAGCGCTTGAAAATTTTAACTAAAATACATATATACTTTCACAGTAAACTGATCCTCGCATGCGTCTGACGTCTTCATAAACATTAAAACACAATAAATTACTCACCAATATTTATAAGTAATAACATTTGCACTCTTTGTTATTTTGTTAGACATATTCATTTGTCAATACAAGTATAGCTTTTTTTAAAACCTTTATAATCCTTTGTTGGTTCAAATAAATTAATATAAGTTAGATATCAAACTAAAACTTGTTTAAAAGATGTAATATGGCACAAATTTGGAATAAAAGCTAAGTGATAAGCTATTAACCAGCCTTAGTCCAGCTAATAATCAGCTCTCATAAAGACTTTAACCAGCCTTTCTAAGGAATAAAGCTGTTTAATATGGTCCTCTTTTGCACTTAAAAGAGCTGTAGAAGCGCTTAACCAGTACTTTAAACAAGATTTGAAACCAGCTTAAAGATTCGGAAAACCTATTTACCAGCTCTTTTACAGCTACTTTGTGTTAGTTGGGATGGCTGTGGAATCGTTACGAGAATTCGTAAATTGATTAATGAATGATTATTGTGTACTTGCGGCCGCCCGCAGTTTCACTAGCGTAGTTCTCGTTCCCGTGGGAACATCGAGATAAAAAGTATTCTATATCTTAATCCAGGCTATTTACTAATAGTGTGCCAAATTTCAACTAAATCCATTTAGTAGTTTTTGCATGAAAGAGTAACAAACATCCATACTTACAAACTTTCGCATTTATAATATTACTAGCGGATCCTCGCGGTTTCACCCGCATGGTACCCGTTCTCGTGGGAATATCGGGATAAAATATAGCCTTTGTCACTCGGGAAGAATGTAGCTTTCTAATGGTTAAAGAATTTTCTAAATCTGTCTAGTAGTTTCGGAGCCTATTCGATGCAAACAAACAAACAATCAGATCTTTCCTCTTTATAATATCAGTATAGATAAGTAGGATAGTAGGAAGGAAGTAGGATTAAGGGCCTTTTCCTGATGTGCGGAATTCGCGGATAGCTGTCTGCAGGGGAGCCTAACAGCAGCCAGTCATCACAAATATCACAATATTAAATATGTATTTTTTTTATATAAAACTGGGCAGGCATTTGACCACCATCTTGTTTGTTAACAGGATGTGGCCTAAGATGTTGCATGCTTGTCCAGGAGATGCCTGTTCACTAAATGATGTTGATTAAAACACGGAGCCTTATAATACTGTAGGTATATAGCATCATATAGCGTACATTTAGTACAAAATTAAATAATAATAAATAAATAAATAAATAATAAATAAATAACTTCTTACATTCACACCCATTATCTAAGCCCATTTTAATTTCATTAAGAAACTGTATCATGGAAAAACTTGATAACGGATAAATATATACTTAAATACTTTTTGTTTGTAAATACATACTTAATATACATAGTAAACATCCAGACCAAGACAAATAGACATGTTCATGCACACAAATATTTGTCTTGTTCGGGAATCGAACCCGAGACCACTGGCGCAGAAGGTGGGAGCCTACCCCTGCGCCAAATTGGTCGTCAAATTGAATAAGAATTCGCAGATTTTTTATAAATCCTACATGTAATATAACAAGAACAATCAGTGCGTAGTTTGTGCTTACCGATCAAACGGTAGAATAATTCTCCATTCATCCCACGTCATTTGAAATCACGACTCACTGCATTTTGACAGCATATTTTAAGCCTGTGATATTACCATTAATAGACTGCGCTTGATAATGTTATTCTCGAAAATTTACATTATATTTTAAGGGAGCTTATTGTTTAACTCAACGTCAATCACGTTTACTTTTAATTTGATAAATGTGTGATAATCTGCAATTATTGTTGTTAAGAATGTTGAGTGCTGTTTTATTACTACATCACTGGTTTTAAAATAACTATAATCGTGATGCGATCGTTATAGATGTTGAATAAGGCAATATAGATGGGACTTCTTTAAAAAAGCAACAAAACCTGAGGAATCTGCCAAACCCTACAGCATTGTTTATGTTATTATTTTTTCATTAATGAATTTTATTTTACGTAGGTATTTGGAATTCGGATTTACAGGTTATTGTGATGTTTGAACTTAAAACTTGTATTAAGTGAACAGTTTGAGCTAGCCATCGTTTAACGGAAGAATAAATCCATTCATCCACCACGTCATTAGAACTCACGACTCACAGAATTTCGACAGCATATTTAAATCCTGCGATAATTTATTTTATTTTATTTGGAAAACTTACAGCTCTGTAACACAATATAGCTTAAATAATTATAAGGTGACTATGGAGCCATTTACAGCTTTCACATGTAGGTAAAAATTATGGAGTGTTAGCAATTATTGCACAAAGCGAACAAACAAACAAATACAACTAGGCACTTACCTTGCTGAAAAATGAGGTGGTGATTAAGCGACGCAAAGTGACCGGATATTACGAATAATATCTGAGCCCGTAGTGTACGTTTTTATGTCAAGCAAACGCAAACTATTTCGATTCCGTATTTATGTCAATTTGTATGAAAACTATAAAAGCGCGCTACTCGCCGCTAGAGGCGCTAATACAGTTTTCATACAAATTGACATAAATACGGAATCGAAATAGTTTGCGTTTGCTTGACATAAAATTGCGTACAGTACCCCGAGTGTAAGTTTTTATGTCAAGCAAACGCAAACTATTTCGATTCCGTATTTATGTCAATTTGTATGAAAACTATATAAGCGCGCTACTCGCCGCTAGAGGCGCTAATACAGTTTTCATACAAATTGACATAAATACGCAATCGAAATAGTTTGCGTTTTTTGACATAAAAACTTACACTACGGGCACTGATACTGCGCTTGATAATGTTATGCTTCAAAATAGACATAAGGCTTATTGTCTAACTCAACATCTAACACTTTCAATTTCTATTTGATCACTTGTTGTTAAAAACAGTTTAAAAAATATAAGTAGGTAAGTCAGTATTCCTACATCACTGGTTGTACAATATTAAGTTCTTATTACCTACTTCCGTGTCTAGATATTTTAAAGTGAAAGCGATCGTTATAGTTATGCAATCATCCCCCGATCACAGAGTAAGACAAAAAGTTTATGTCTATACTAATAATATAAAGAGGAAAGATTTGATTGTTTGTTTGCTTGCATCGAATGGGCTCTGAAACTACTGGACCGATTTAGAAAATTCTTTGACCATTAGATAGCTGCATTCTTTCCGAGTTACATAAGCTATATTTTATCCCGATATTCCTACGGGAACGGGTACCACGTAGGTAAAACTGCGAGGACCCGCTAGTATCATATAAAGTTTAGACAATCCAAAACAAAATCTCCACATTAGAAGCAAAATATTTCCCATGCTTTAGCCCTGTAGATTAATGTTGATTAAGTATTTTTAAAAGAAGGTAACCAAGATAAAGCTTATTAGTTTGGCGAGCGGACCTTTTCATTTTCAGTATAAAAATATCTCAAGCGATAAATTATTATTACCCATTGAAAGAAAATACCCATTTATAAGAAATAAAAAAATAAAACCGCCTTCAAAAAAATTACATCAAAAAGTAAGAAATAATCCCTCACCAAATAACGTAAGTACTTTGAAGTCGGGCGTGAAACATGTACCTACAATTTTTTGTTGTTTTTGTTAAAACCCGCCCGACTTCAAAGTACTTACGTTATTTAGTGAGGGATTATTTTTTACTTTTTGATGTAATTTTTTTGAAGGCGGTTTTATTATTTTACAAAAAAATTTTTATTTCACACTTTTTAAGGTATCCCTTTTTCAACAAAACAAGAATCATTTAAATCGGTTTATAAACAAAGGAGTTATGCCTAGAGATACGTTATGAAATCACATAAAGTGGTAACGAAAACGACAGTATTTTCAAGATTCCCTGAAAACTACTGAACCGATTTCAAAATTTCAAAAAATGGGACCAACTTGGGAACAAACCTGATGTTATAACGTTTGAATCATTTCAATCGGTTCAGCCGTCTTCGAGTAATCGGTGTACATACATATAAAAAAAAAATATACGCGACGAATAGATATCCTCCTCCTTTTCAATTTTTGAAGTCGGTTAAAAAAGACTGACAATATAATTAAAATTTTATCGTACCTACCCCAAAATAACTGAATTATAAGTCTTAAAGCATGTTTTACACGGGTAGCGTAAACGGTAGAGTACTAAATTAATACTACATTTTAGTATAGAAAGTTAAGTACTCTACCGCTCTACTCTACCGTTTACTCTACCCCTGTCGCGTAAGTGTATATATTCTTTGCCCCTGTACAGCAGCCATAAGTGTGGTTAAAGATAGAGTCTTAATTAAAAAAAAGTATTTATGTCCTTTCAACAGACTAAAAAGTAACTCTCAAAGTTTCAATTTAAATATTACCTTTGAGTACATACAAAAACGTTTCCATTTAAGAAGTAAAGTTTAGGAAAGCAATTAACGTCTCAATCCTTCATTCTGAAGTTTTGAAACGAAATTTAAGCCATCGATCTCCATCAGTGGGAAAACTTTGTAACAGTACAGATGATATAATTACGGGTTAATTTAGTTCAAACGTATTGAAAAAGTTTGTTTAGTCATTTTGATGACTTATTGTGAAGAGTCTGTGTATATTTTCTTTTTTTCAAAAACGGGCTTATTTTCCAATTGATTGTTATTTGTAAAATACTAGCCGCCCGCGGCTTTGCCCGCGTGGCTTACACGATATTATCCCGCGGGAATATTATAATTTTTCCGGGATAAAAATTAAGTACTTATATCACTCTCAAGCTCACAAACTATCCCCATACCAAAAACCACGTCGCTCCGTTGCTCCATTCTGACGTGAAAAAGCACGTGAAAATGTGACGTGAAAGCCGTTTAAACACACAAAATAAGTATACACTTTTACATTTATTATTAGTATGGATAGCTGTATCTGATTCTGTACAGCAGCAGTAAATTCTTAAACGTTAGTTGAGATGTTATTTGACATCAAAATATAAAAAAAATATCGGTTGATGCTTTTACATGGTATTTTAAAAATGCATTCATTCGCAAGAAACACATTATTCAAGCAAATACATTTTATTTATTTGAAAAATTTTAAACGAAGTATTTAAATAAAATCGACCCGCCTCACAACCAGCTCCGATGGGACTCAAACCCACGACCTTTCGCTATCCGGGCGACTGTTTTTTCAATAACAAAAATTGCATTGTAAATGCAAAAGAGTAAAAATTTGAATAACTTTTATTTATTTATTTAGTTTTCAAAGGCCCCATGTGCTCTTTGCTTTCTATATCCTTTCATATCGCAAATCGAATCAAGACCGCATTCTTTTTCAAAATGATTTTGTGTAGTTTTGTGAATGTTGTAGTGCCCAGAAAATTGTATCATTATGATACGACACACAACAGTAGAGTGGTTTACAGTTCTCGGGGGGCGTTGCAGCTATATTTCAACGGGATGTGTTCACGAGATATGTTTCTGTGTGGTGTGAGTTTTGAGAAGTCGCGGATTTAAGCGGCTTAGAATACAAGTTCCTCAGTGATTGAGGTTCCGGAAGTAGTGCTCTGCCACCTTTAAGCCTTATCACCACTTACCATCAGATGTGAGGAAGACTAAGTATTACCCCCATGTGGATAAAAAAAAAGATATATTTCTAGCCGAAAGTAAGTTCTTTAAGAACTTGTGTTATGGATGCTAGAAAATACTATATACCTACCTATATCACTACATAGTATAAAACAAAGTCGCTTTCTCTGTCCCTATGTCCCTTTGTATGCTTAAATCTTTGAAACTACGCAACGGATTTTGATGCGATTTTTTTTAATAGATAGAGTGATTTAAGAGGAAGGTTTATATGTACTTTTTATCCCGAAATTCCCACGGGAACGGGAACCACGCGAGTGAAACCTCGGGCGGCCGCTAGTATACCTATATAAGTACGTTTGATGTACATGTCTTGGTCTAGATATTTCTAAGTAAATGAGTACCTGCTCATTTATTTAGAAACATCTAGACCAAGACATGTACATTAGTTCTTTTAATTTAAGTCTCACGAAAGGATCGCACCCGCGACCTCTGTACAAAAGACATGTACACAAACCTCTGCGCCATACAGCTCGTCATGAAAAATCTTTGGTAGAGAAGACCTACCTACTACATCAAGACTTTTTGTGTAAAAGCGTTTTATACACATGAAAAGCTTCGATAACATAAGTTGATATTTTCATTCATTTTCCAATGCATTCCTCATGCATTCTCCTTATGGATGCATTAAGAAAGGCTTGTGCCCCAACAGTGGGGACATCAAAATGGCTGATGATGGTGAAATCTCTTTAGAATTAGGTCCACGAAACTATTCAACCATTCCAACTGTCAGCCCGCGGTCCTGTCTTGACATCGCGATACTTGTGCCCCAGCAGTAAGAACATCAAAATGGCTGATGATGTTAAAATCTCTTTAGAATTGACCACACCGCTTAGGTCCACGAAACTATTCAACCATTCCAACTGTCAGCCCGCGGTCCTGTCTTGACATCGCGATATGTCTGCAAAATATCCACTTTAAACTTCCCACTACCGTTTCGCCTCTCATTTGTATTCCTCGGAAAGAAAAAGGATGGAACTTAAGCTGTTGATATTCTCAGTTATTTATTTTAATTTTTGGTTTTTTGCATTAACAATGCAATTTTTATTACGGAAAAATGGAAAATGAACTATTTAGAAAAATTCGACCCGTCTCACAACCAGCTCCGATGGGACTCTCGTGGGTTCGAGTCCCATAGGAGCTGGTTGTGAGACGGGCCGATTTTTTCTAAATACTTCATTTTCCATTTTTCCATTCTCAGTTATTTCCTACTCTCCTAATGCTGCCTAAGAAAGACTTGTGCCCCAGCAGTGGAGAACTGGAGAAACCAAAATGGCTGATGTCGGTGAAATCTCTTTAGAATTATACCACACAGCTTAGGTCCACGAAACTATTCAACCATTCCAACTGTCAGCCCGCGGTCCTGTCTTGACATCGCGATATGTCTGCAAAATATCCACTTCAATCTTCCCACTACCGTTTCGCCTCTCATTTGTATTCCTCGGAAAGAAAAAGGATGGAACTTAAGCTGTTGATATTCTCAGTTATTTCCCACTCTCCTAATGCTGCCTAAAGGTCATAGCCCACTTATACCGCACCCCGCTCCTACCCAACACCGCCCTAAACGAAGGCGACAGCTAGCAGGCACCTAGCAGTCCACGCGGCGACAGCTAGCAGACTCCCAGCTGTCCAGGCGTCGACTGCTATTCCCTCTATAGGTGCGCGGCGGCGACGGCGACGACGCGGCGGCGGTGCGGCGACCGCTAGCAGTCAGCGCGCGGACAGAGCTTCAACTACCGAGCAATCTGACGGCGGTAAGCTCGCGGACCGCGCGCTGTCCGCTATTTTATATTGTTACTGTAAAATGCATCTACAGTGAACGATATTAAGTCCATATTTGGCTGTTCATACTTTGGTTGGGTGGGAGCGGTGCGGTCTAAATGGGCTATGACCTTAAGAAAGACTTGTGCCCCAGCAGTGGAGAATTGGAGACATCAAAATGGCTGATATCGGTGAAATCTCTTTAGAATTAGATCACACAGCTCAGGTCCACGAAACTATTCAACCATTCCAACTGTCAGCCCGCGGTCGTGTCTTGTCATCGCGATACTTGTGCCCCAGCAGCAAGGACATCATAATGGCTGATGATGGTCAAATCTCTTTAGAATAAGACCACACAGCTTAGGTCCACGAAACTATTCAACCATTCCAACTGTCAGCCCGTGGTCCTGTCTTGACATCGCGATATGTCTGCAAAATATCCACTTCAATCTTCCCACTACCGTTTCGCCTCTCATTTGTATTCCTTGGAAAGAAAAAGGATGGAACGCGTGCCAACCATTCTGCTACCTTTTTAAACTTTTATCCTTGAATGCAGTAGTAACGTATCTATTAGAATAATAATATTCAACCGCCTTTGTGGCCTAGTCAGACCCAGAGGTCTTGGGTTCGATTCCCAGTGGGGGTTATGAGTGGTGACTAATTTTTTTCTTCATATTTCGCTCAAGATTTCTTGGTGAAAGTGGTTCAGTTTCAAAGGTAGAATCGCCACTTAAAATATTATTACTCATTTTTTACCTTGTTTATGTATATTTTATCTTGTTTGTCAGGCTGACTTCAAACAAGGATGTGGTTCTTATTATTATATGTGGAACATTTGCAAAGTGATGTTGTTTCTGTAAAAGTTAAATAATTTGATTTTCGAAAACTAAGTGTATTTGCAGATTACTTTACAACTAATTTAGTTCAGTATAAAGGAACTTTATTTATTTCATAGCTGTCTGCCAAAATAATTGGATCAAACCCATTAAAATCTCTTTATTCATCTCACCAATACAGAAAATGACAAAGTTTAAAGATGTTTCTAAGTTAACCAACTCGATCCGAATGAACGGCTTCTAATGAAATTTGTTGCGAAGTTAAATTATAATAGCGGGTGTATCGTAATCTGTAAAAGCATTATTGCTGCAATCGAACTTTTTGTTTGACTCATTAATATTTGTTTTACAATTATAATTTATTTATAAACTTAAAAGTAATTTACTTTTTTTTACTGTCTTACATAATATAAATAAGCATCTGCTGCCGAGCTAGGCATAAGCCAATACAGCATTCAGCGCCTGATCCCCTTGATGATAAATAATCAAAGTTTAAACCAATAAGAATTCAATAAGAATGAATGAATAAGAAATATTAAATGGGAAGTTCACTTTGTGCGTGTGTCTGCCTAAGTACACTCGAAGTATTAAAAGGTTCGTCACCGTAAGGTCTATTTTCCTTGCTTATGCTTAGACTAAGCGATAAGTCTTCTTTTGTGCATGGCATATAACGTCGCAATGTCATTATTCAGTTATTCAACAAATTTTAACCAATAACATACACTTTTCTTGATTTTAACATAAAACATCGGTTGTCATTATTTAGTTTTTAAGGTAACTATTTATTGAAAGGAATACAAATCAAATAATATGACACTGACAAACACTGACAAATAAATAGAACATAACTAATTCAAACTTTTGATGTTGATATGAAATTAGACACAGGTGTGTATGAGATGTGTGTATATAAAATGTGTATACAATTTTAAACCTTGTTTATTTGTCTGCTTTGGGCTTTAGTTTCGAAAGGTAATAGAGAATATGACTTAATAAAAGAATGAATTTTTCAACTGTAGAAGGTTTTCGGTACATTTACAACGATATTGTCAAGATCGCGGGGTATACATGACTGGAAATTGCTCAGAACCGTAGCCACTGGCATAAACTAAGAGAGGCCTATGCTCAGCAGTGAGTTGAAAAAAGATGATTATGATAATGATGATGAGAAAGTTTTCGGAATATGACCATGCCTAATAATTTTTATTTTTAAATAATTACCTATATTAATACTTTAGCAGACGACAACGTACCTTTTCTCCTTTTTTAAAATGCATGTGTTATGTATGACTGATATTTAATTTTCTTAATTTTTGAGATCTATGGTAACTAGAGCCAATTATTAAGAAACCAATAATATGATCATGATGTCAGCCGAACGACGCCCATAGCTGGACATAGGTCTATAGATAGATAATAATAATATAATACCGTAAACTATACTGTAAACCACCTATTTCATATTTCTGCGATAGTCAAAAGTTTAATTAATAAAAAGGTGGCTTTTCCCAATACATATTACAGCCAAAAATCCGTTTCGTAGTTTTTGCTTAAAATGCAAACGGTTTACAAATCTTGCTATTGTAGGTACTTATTTTTGTCTATATACGGCCCGATACCTACGTAGTACAAGTTCTTTTTTTATGTCCTGGGGGCCTACCATTAGTTGTCAACGCGATATTGGAGTAATGTTGATAACGGACAGAGCTATATACTGCGTATATCGCCATATTGCTTACAATATTACTTTAACATTTAATACAGCTCCTGGTGAGGCGAGATACTTAGTCAAAATAACGCTTCAATGAGTTCTGACGATCAAGAGTTCTTTGAGTATCTCCTTATTTACTACTTACTTAAAATGAGGACAAGACATCGGCACTCCTCAAAAACTGGTTAAAAATTTCCGGCAGATTCTTGAGCTCCGCGCCGCCGTATATATCTTCGACAGGCGACATCCCTCGCCTTCCGCCGGCATTCAAATATTTACGCCTTAAAAACAACATGCTTTACTGCTCTGGGGAATGGAGAACAGATATTTTAAATATTTCTAATGATTAACAAACACATCAAAACCAAATCGTCAAAAATGTCTCTTTTAGTTATGAATTACCTACCGTTGAATTTGGGAACTTTATCGTTAAATTATCACAGTACCACCGCGAACCGCGATTGTTGAGCCATTTGCCAACATTCTTAACTAAGCCGTTCAATACAAATTGAACTTACTTCGGGCATACGGCTAATAAAAGTTTGCATTACATAGCTACATTAAGAATGTGCAAATGGCTCAAAAATCGCGGTTCGCGGTGGTACATATAGTTTCAATCTTAACAAAATGAATTGAAATTTAAGTTTTTTCATTACAACCAAATTACACCGTTTGTTCAATTTAGTTTCTTAGTTGTTACTGTCAGTTTCATTCGATACATTATAATGGTTGTGTTTATATTAGTGGAATAATTAATCCCAACCATGCTCGTAGTGTATTATAGCGAGCATTTTTCACAGCTAGATGCTAAATGCTACCACTACAATACGGTGAGATGCAGCCAATGCTTAAAACTGAAACGGTATCTATTGTTTATTTTAATCAAAAATACATTTTAAACTTTTATTGTCATTATCACCTATTTAACTATTATTTAATCTCCTCATTCGGATCGCGCGCAAATATAATGGGTTTAAACGATATTTTTACCACGAAGAGTCTATGTTGACTTTCGGATGTTTAATATTTTGTTGACTTTCCTTCAAGGCGTCAGTGTATCAACTGAAGTACAAGCACTCGCATTAGATTCGAAGCCGCAATCTGCTCCCGGCGTGGAGGATCGGTGAAGAGTCGATCATTCCGACGCCACTGAAGTAACGCCTTTTAAGATCAGCCTACACTTACGCAAGCGATATGCCTGCACCTTAGGAACGTTGCATTGATTCAAGGAACACAAGAATGCTAAGAGATCGTAAATAATAAAAAGCATGAAAGACATTAACAACACCAAATCCAAAAGATTATGACGCCCATTAAAACAGGTGTCATCTTTATAATTAAATTCAGTTATATACTGTAAAATATAGGTAAGTATTATATATTTTCATTGAACATTATAGGGGAAATCAAATTGTCCCAACTGTGCTTCGCTGATAAGAACACGTGGAAAAAATGGGAGAGGAATCTTAAAGAGAGTTTGAGCTGCTAACCGTCTGGTCGTCGTCCGGTAGGTCGTCCGAGATATCGCAGGCAGGAAGGATGAAGTTGCCAAAGACCTAAAGCAATTCAACATTGCCGAGAAGACTGAACGAAATGGCGTACCTTAACATCGGAAGTCATGATCCACTTCGGGTGGCTGAGTCAGCAAAGTAGGTAAAAAGGTACGTTATGTTATTATAAAGGTATAGTTAAATGTATTATAACGCTCATAAATTACTTTTAGCATGGTTATGTTATGAGCATCACTTAGCACTCATAGCGAGTGCATGTAGGTTTTGAAGAGAGGGCGATCTTCGTTCGTGGCGTGTAAAACGCACGGTTTACACAAGAGCGTAGATGTGAACCTACCTTTACGTATACCTACTTGATTCGGGCCGTAACGTGTCGTAAATCGGTCCTAGATTGAAATCGAGACGGGGATTTCAAGAGCAGGTTTTAAATTTTACTCGCGCCTGATTGGATCCGTCAACATCGCGCGTAGAAATTTGCGATGTTGACTTTGTATCGATTAGAGATCATTTATTTGATAAGAAGCATCTATTTAACTTCATTATGTAGCAGAGTATTTCCGGACGTTTCACAAATAAATAGTTACTTAACATTAGATTAATACGAATATTTGACAAAAATACTAATCTAAAATCTTAATTGCAGCTTTTAAAACCGGTTACAAATACATTTTGCTCCTCGATGCTAAACTTTCTTTAGCAATGAAAAAATTACATTACTAGGTACATCTTCAATATCTCCATATTCCGAAACCACAAGGCATAAAGTTTGTTCAAAAGTAACTTCAAAATAATTACAAGTCTATATCGTGTGATTTACTATAACGAGTTTAATAATGCAGCCAAACTCACAAACTTAATAGTTTAAAGGGTTTGGTGCTGCATTCTCAGTCAGTAGGTCTCTACCTAGTAGGTATCTACCTAGTTCCACAGTCTATTTTCAAAATCCAGGTTCCGCAAAGGCCATCGTCAGCTCAATATCAAAGGAGGATATAACCCTTCGCGCGCCGAAGATCCCGTACCATTACCATTGACCTTACTTATGTGTAAAGGTCATTTTTCAATGTGACGACTCTTGTATGTAATAAAACAGGGAGAAAAAGATTGCCATTGACGAGTTTCTTTCTGGTTCTTCTCGCAAGGTCTCACGCTCGCCGTAGGATTTGCGAACCGATGGCGTAGGTTCTTTGACGTTCATAAGTGTTGTTACCTCAACCTAAATTAAATAAGGAACTTTTTATTATTAGTCAAAATATGTGGACTCATCAACTATAACACCTTTAACAGCTGCAACGTAACAAACAAACACAATAGTTAAATGAGACAGAGTACTTAAGTGTCCGAGAAGCCCGTGGCGTAGCGGTTAACGCGCTTGGCCTGCGATTGTCGAGGTTAAGCAACTTTCGCAATGGTCGGTCACAGGATGGGTGACCAATAACTTTTCATCTTGAGCTACTCCGTGCTTTGGAAGGCACGTTAAGCCGTTGGTCCCGGCTGCACTTGCAGTCGTTAATACCAACCAATCAGCACTGGGCCCGCGTGGTGGGTCACGGCGCGTTCTCCTTAAGGTAGGCCAGTACCCCAGCAGTGGGGACATTAAATGGCTGATGATGATGATGACTTAAGTATTCATCGTTAATACTTATTTCATAGCCTATTAGCAAATACCAGAGTCTACAACGGTCATCCTCAGCTCAATATCAAAGGACGGTAGGTACCTATTATAAACCACGCCGTCGTCCATAATATTGAAAAGATCCGTCCAAGGAACAATTTCCTTTATTCCCCGAAAGCACTTTTTAAAGAGATTCCCCATTTAGATAAAATGCTAATTTATTCATTGGCAAGAAGGAAGGTATAAGCCTCCTGGAGATTCAATTTAATCTTAAGTTCGTAATTTACTTTTCATGTTAGAAGAATTGCTTATTTATTTTTACGTATCTTCAAGCTTTGATATACGTTCGTGTTTGCATAATTAATGTATTTTTAAGAAGACAGGTGCGAAGACAAAATAAATCTTATATCTTAAAAACAAAATAGTACTTTCTACAAGTTAAAAACTTTTAATAAACTAACGAAGTGATTTTTTTTTTTGATATTGCCTATTTTTTTATATGAACAGATGTTATTCCCATTCCTGGCTTTTAAGGCCTTCAGCCATTGATGTCACCATAAAAATATTTCCAAAGGTTATCGCGTCCAAGAAATTAAGAAAAAACCTTCTTACAGTATAAATAAACATTATAAGAATGCTAATTAAATTAATGTATTTTTAAGAAGGCAGGTGCGAAGACAAAATAAATCTTATCTCTTAAAAACAAAATAGTACTTTCTACATTAGTACATTATAACTCAATGCTTTCTACAAGTTAAAACCTTTTAATAAACTAACGAAGTGATTCTGTTTTTTTGATATTGCCTTTTTTTTATACGAACAGATGTTATTCCCATTTCTGGCTTTTAAGGCCTTCAGCCATTGATGTCATCGTTAAAATATTTCCAAAGGTTATCGCGTCCAACAAATTAAGAAAAAACCTTCTTACAGTATAAATATACATTATGAGAATGCTGAAAGTTTCTTTGAAAAATGTCTGCTTAAGTAAGGTATCACTGGCCAAGGAACAGAATAATCTTAAACAGTTTTCATAAAACATTCTCTTTTAAACTTCTTTGATGAAAAACTGTTTGCGACTACACACTAACAAACTTAAAACTACCTTCAGAGGGCGACCGCCCGCGTAGTTACTTTGTGCTTCAGTGGAACAGTATTTTCTTATTTAGCGACCGAGAAAGATAATCGTCGAGTTTTAAATTTTAAATTTCCCGATTCAATCTGCACCCCATTTTACCAGCAATAAGTAAAATATTTGAGAAATTAATTTATGCTCATCTTTTAGAATATTTTAAATTAAATAGTATACTGCATGAGAAACAGTTTGGTTTTTCAAAAGGTAAAAGTACAACTGATGCTGGGGTTGCATTTCTAAAACATGTACTTGATGCCTGGGAGGACAAGCAGGATGTAATCGCTATTTTTTGTGACCTTTCCAAGGCATTCGATTGTGTTGATCACCAAACACTATTAAGGAAGTTAAAACATTATGGTGTTTCTGAAATGTCAGTAAGCCTTATGCATTCATATCTGTATGAAAGAACTCAGAAGGTAGTTATTAATAAAACTGAGTCTACCGGAGCTCCCATTACTATGGGCGTACCCCAAGGATCAATATTGAGCCCGCTGTTGTTTTTAATATACATAAATGACCTTCCTTACTACGCGAAGAATTTATGTGAGACGGTGCTATTTGCCGATGATACATCTCTAGTCTTTAAAGTAGATAGAGGTGATGACTGTTCTGACGAAGTAAATAGTGCTCTTTCAAAAGTGTCACATTGGTTTAATAGTAATAATTTATCATTAAACTCAAAGAAAACTAAGTGTTTAAAATTTTCGTTACCTAATGTAAGACAAGTTGATTTTCATATTAGACTAGACGGCGATACGGTCGAATTCATTAACAATACAAAATTTCTAGGTATTATATTAGACTCGCGACTACAATGGGATCCTCATATCGAAGCCTTGGCGAGTAGACTCAGTTCGGCTGCATTCGCAGTTAAGAAAATAAGGCTCTTAACCGATATTGAAACGGCTAGAATAGTCTATTTTAGTTATTTTCATAGTGTTATGTCCTACGGCCTTTTGTTGTGGGGCTCAGCCGCTAACATCCAAAGTATATTCGTGCTCCAAAAAAGGGCTATTCGCGCCATTTACAACCTCCGATCGAGAGATTCTTTAAGAGATCTATTTAAAGAAATAAACATTTTAACTGTTGCAGGACATTACATCTATGAAAATATAATTTATGTGAAAAAGTATTATAATACATTTGTAAAGCAGAGCGATATTCATCGCTTTAACACAAGAAATAAAGATAAACTTGTCGTTCCCAAGTTTAGGCTAGAAAAATCCAGAGCCTCATTTCTGGGGAAAAGCATAGCCTTTTTTAATAAAGTTCCACAGCATATAATTGAACTACCATTGCATAAATTTAAATGTTACATTAAAGAGTCGCTGATGAGCAAAGGATACTATAAAGTAGACGATTATTTGAATGACCGCAATGCATGGTCATGATGTAACACATAACATAATCACTGTTTAATATGATGTATTTTTATACTAAGCAATTGTTGTATTAGTAACGATATGTTTTTTTTTTTTTTGTAAATGTCGTTACCTAACTAAGAAACGCTGGCAAGTTTCTTGCGCCCATTCTTCTTGTCAGTTAAAAAAGTCTTGAATGGGTGGTAGGAAAATATTGACGATTCATAAGTACATATTTATTATGTCTAAGTGAATAAAGAATATTTTTATCTTTTATCTTATCTTATCTTTATTTGACTCGTCCCATCTTGCAGCTCACTGAATGCATTTACATTTTTATGTGTAATAGAAAGCGCTCCATCGTCAGTAATTTATTATTTTTTTATTTAAAACCCCGAACCGAGTATTGGTCCGTGCTGGGATCGTTTGGCTTTTGTTTTTATTGACCGATAATTTATTTTGTATCGTTTCGCATTTGTTTTTATAAGTTTTGTTTTGAAAGTTATGTGTTATAAATTCATTAAACGGGTTGAGCAATTTTACTTTCTGCTATTTTTTAACAAAACAATAAAGTCAAAGTCAAAGTCAATAAATTTTTATTCATATAGATTAAATAAAATTAATGCTTATGAATCGTCCAACATTTTTTTACCTACCACCTGTTATGGACATCTTTTAACTGACAAGAAAAACAGGCGAAAAAAACTCATCAGCTTTAACAGAAGAATAAAACTGCAAGTACCTAGTCTATTTTATTAATTAAGTTATTTAGATGGTTCATATCATTATCTTTTCGTTTTGCAACTCTAAGCCTCACCTATTTATTATTAGCTAGGCGAAAATTTATAATAAGTACCTAAAATTTATTAAGCCTACTATGCGTGAAATGACCATACTTCCAATAATATCGACATCGAAAATAATACTGTCGGTCTGCCTATTATAATTCATAACTGTACATTATTTGATCAGATACTTATAA
The DNA here is from genome assembly GCA_949710035.1 of Crambus lathoniellus. Classification (NCBI taxonomy): domain Eukaryota; kingdom Metazoa; phylum Arthropoda; class Insecta; order Lepidoptera; family Crambidae; genus Crambus; species Crambus lathoniellus. The sequence continues at coordinate 4,976,332 of OX453310.1, read as the reverse complement.
ATACAAATTAATTTAATCTAAATAATTAAACCAGCTGTGATCACATATAAGTAAAATAAACACACGGACATTTCATTTGATAATTAAAATGAAAATGGTTATTAGTTGTTATCTGATTCTTAAAGTCAAAAATATGAAACACTAAAGTTTAATAAGATAAGTTATACAAATAGCAAAATCTTTTGCAAGTTAGTTTCGTCATTCACTGCATTACAATACTTTTTATTTGAAATAATTACATGTATAATTACTAACGAGAATATTATAATTTAAACCTAAAGCGGTTTATTTTGCATAAATAGGTAATGATATAGCCACCGTGAAACTATTCAATAATCTTATTCTACTCGCGGAATTTCAAACAGGCACAAACTTTAAGATTCTCGAAGTTAAGTCATTAACAAAGTTGATGTGGCGGTGCGAACTTCTTTCATTATACGCTATTTATTAATACTGTAGGATTTTGAAAAGCATCTGATAAAAAATAAGTCATATAAGAGCTTCACTGAAAAAAAAACAAAATTATTAAATTGCACCACATACTGTATTATAATACATTTGTAAAGCAGAGCAATATTCATCGCTTTAACACAAGAAATAAAGATAAACTTGTCGTTCCCATGTTTAGGCTAGAAAAATCCAGAGCCTCATTTCTGGGGAAAAGCATAGCCTTTTTTAATAAAGTTCCACAGCATATAATTGAACTACCATTGCATAAATTTAAATGTTACATTAAAGAGTCGCTGATGAGCAAAGGATACTATAAAGTAGACGATTATTTGAATGACCGCAATGCATGGTCATGATGTAACACATGACATAATCACTGTTTAATATTATGTACTTTTATACTAAGCAATTGTTGTAATAGTAACGTTTTTTTTTTTTTGTAAATGTCGTTACCTAACTAAGAAACGCTGGCAAGTTTCTTGCGCCCATTCTTCTTGTCAGTTAAAAAAGTCTTGAATGGGTGGTAGGAAAATATTGACGATTCATACGTACATATATTTTATTATGTCTAAGTGAATAAAGAATATTTTTATCTTTTATCTTTTAAACTGTATCATAACTGTATCATTTAGAATTAGATAAATGAAAATACTGATATGAACATCAAAACTACATTTTGTATTATTTGCTTCGACCATATAAATTATTTGTTATGAATTTCAGTATTTTGTTGGTTAGGTTAAGTCAGATTGGTGAACAGTTAAATACAAAACCAAAAAAAATAATCAGAGACTTTTTCATTATACTGAAAGGCAAAGTTGTAGAAAAAAATAAGAAAAAATGTTTGAATAAAACATTAGAAATAGTAAAAAGTACTTCTCTCCGGCGGGGAATCGAACCCCGGTCTCCCGCGTGACAGGCGGGGATACTGACCACTATACTACCGAAGACTTGCGAAGAATGGCGAAATTAGTTTTCTTAAACTTCTTACTCATGCTGTGACGTAAAGTGTGTGAATATCGGTCGACAAAAATAGATTGTATAAAAACAAATTGATATCGAGATAATAGCACGTTATTCGGCTAAAAAAACATATATTATTGTATCATATCGAGGAACATTCAAATGCGAAATAAATTATGTGATCCACTGAACCAATAGTAGGTATTAGTTAGTACCTACAACATCCTTAGTCAAAATTTGTGGCTTGGCCGTTTCGTTATTACAATTAGGTAAGTACTACATTGTTTCTGAGTAATGAACAGTAAATAACTTTTTTATCTTACGACTTATAGGTACCCATGAGTCCTTAAACATTTCAAGGTAGGTATACCTACATTTTATTAAATCTTCATCATCATCATCAGCCATTTAATATCCCCACTGCTGGGGCACTGGCCTTCCTTATGGATGGATAAGGAGAATGGGCCATGACCCACCACGCAGGCCCTTTACGGATTGGTAGTACTAACGACTGGAAGTGCAGCCAGGACTAACGGCTTTACATGCCTTCTGAAGCACGGCGGAGTTCGAGATGAAAGTGTTTGGTCACCCATCCCGTGACTGACCATTGCGAAAGTTGCTTAACCTAAACGATCGCAGGCCGAGTGCGCTAACCACTGCGCCACGGACTCTAATTTAATCTAGATAGGTACTTAAAAAAAGTAATAAACGGAATCTCAGCCTCATTGTCTTCCCGATAACGAACAAAAAGATTGGTTTAGGTTTCTGGTTCATAATGAAATAAGTTGTGCCGCCGCGACCCCTTTACAAGTTCCCGAGAGTTGGTCAGAGGAATCCTGTTTCCCTAAATAAGCTTCTAGAATAGTTTTCAAGGCTCCAACTACGTAGTTTTGTTTTACTCTGATTACTGGGATTTCTTCGGAAGACAATTTGTTTTTTCGAACTCGGAAATCAAAACGGTAATTATTTACAAAAATATCATTTTTTTTCGGCAGAATCTTACACATTTCAGATAAATTTATAAGCTCGTGCTGTTGACTTTGATTATGAAAAAAGAATAAGTATTTAATAAAATGGAAATAAAAAAAATCGTTTTTTTTATTCAAACCTACCTATTTACTTTAATAGGAAAACAAAAGTGTTAAATATTTAAATGTTGTTAAACAAATATATGATGCATTAAGATATGCCAATATTTTCAAAACTGATTTATATTTCGAAGTTTATCCATTATCGGCCTTATTAATAAACAAGGAGTAAGTTTACACTTAAACCAAAAATATTGCTTAGCAATATTACTCCTTACGTTTGACGTTTTAAAGCGTCATATTCCTAAGCAAACTCTTTGTTTAAGCTAGGTGTAAACTTACTCTTCGTTTATTGATAAGGGGGATTAAGTATATTTAAATAATAATTAATCTTATATTTCATTTTTGAGTGATTTAGCTTAATCCTATTGTTACAAAATCGTGATTAAATATCAAACTATGGGATATGCCATATGTACACAAAAAAGATTAAATAAAATTATGTAAGTAATTAAAAAATAGGTGAGTTGTTTACGCCAGTAACAAAAGTTTACGCCATATTAAGGTTTATTTTTGCTTGCATCAAAATTCACAATACATTCCTTTGCATAGCCAGTGGACAGTATTTTCTCTGAAATCAGACGGAAAATTCAGTCGTATGTGAAAAACGCGACAGTGATCAAAATGGAAACCATTTCTCTGTTAAATTGTTGCTTTTCAGTGGGACAAGTGAACAATTTAAATGTTTCTTAACATTCAATATTAAATGTCCTAGAACCAATAATTGATCGTAACCATAAGGCTATTTTTTTCTAAAGAGATTAAAATTCAATTAAAAAAAAAACTTGTTGACATTGACACGGGCCTTTTTTGACGCAAAATATCAAACGATTAGCAAAATGGATAATAATTCAGTTGGTTCAACTGTACCTATATATTTTTTTTTATAATGGTGCTAGCTATCATAATTGTTATGTATGAACTGCAATGAAAACTTATAGGTACATGTTGTTCATCAATTCTCAAATCTTAGCAAGATTTTTTCTAGGCATAGGTAGTTCTAGTCCCGGTATAATTGGGTCAAACGGCTTCCCGTGTGCTGACCGAGCCCAGCATGCCAGATTGACATTGGTATAACTAAAGTTTGTACTATGCGAGCCAATTAAGAATAGTACTGTCAAACGGCCATCTTGTAGGGTGTGCAAAAATAGAAACAACATATAGAAAACTTAACTCAACTTAAATTTTTGTGAAAATTAAATACGAATCAGAAGTATAAGTATTAATATAGAAAATAAAATGTATCCATTCTTAATATCAATAACAATAAGTTCATTGTTTATCCAGTCAATATAAAAGTTATAAACGATACGAAAAACTTAAAAATATTATACGATCATTGTTTTTTTTTGCTGGCAGTACAAAATTGCCTAGTTGTCATCTTTTAAGCTGAAGTTTTCGATACTATTCTTTTTTGGCTCGCATGGTACTTGCCCTTACTATGATTAAAAAATGAGAGGGGTAGTTCCAGGGCAGTGCGGAACGCTCTGTATATTTGGCCCTAACTATAGTAAAAAAATCCTAAAGCTGTTCACAGAATATATTCTACCTACCAAGTTTCAAGTGTGTAGTCTTAATAGTTTTGGAATAAGTGGCTGTGACATACGGACGGACGGACGGACGGACGGACAGACAGACAGACAGACAGACAGACAGACATGACGAAACTATAAGGGTTCCGTTTTTTGCCATTTGGCTACGGAACCCTAAAAAGGTTAGCGGTGATTATATGGGTACTGGTTTATAATCTCCATAAATTTTGGTTTGGACAGTTCACTGTAAATTGAATATTAATCTTCTGACTTTGATCACAAAAAATATAGAAAAATGGAAAATGAAGTATTTAGAAAAAATCGACCCGCCTCATAACCCCAGCTCCGATGGGACTCGAACCCACGACCTTTCGCTTTCCGGACGACTGCTCTAACCACTGAGCTACGAAGTCGTTTATTCGTTCGTTTTGTAAATACTTCATTTTCCATTTTTCTATAATAAAAATTGCATTGTGAATGCATAAAACTAAAAAATTAAAATACCTCACAAAAAATATGTTTCTTCCCACATTTTACAAGTCTGAAAACACTCAAATACTGAAGAAACAAAATCAATAGATCCAATGCAATTTTGATGCCGAGCAGCATCTATCCAGGAATTTCATTAGAGCGCCATTACTTATATAAAAATGCGTCTAATTGCGTTCCAAGTGTCCCAAGTATTATGTGAGTTTTCTTGATGAAGTTCTTTTGAAAACGAACTATTTCTGGTCAGGAAAAAAGGCGAATGAAGTTAGAGTTTTATTTTATAGTAGCACTCGGAACTTGTGAAACGGAGAAAATTGTGTAATTTTAGAAATTGATTCTATTACCTTTTTATAGATTTTACAATAGAATAGAAATCTTATTTAAATTTTTACTTTTTGCATTCACAATGTAATTTTTATGGTTGAAAAATGGAAAATGAAGTATTTAGAAAAAATCGAACCGTCTCACAACCAGCTCCAATGGGGCTGGTTGTAGAATAGAAATCGTTTATTGGGTGCATAAACAAAACAACACATGGATATATTTTATTTTAATTTTTTATTTATTTTATTATGGCAGCAAACAGTTATGTACATCAACATTTACATATAAGCAAATACATAAAACTAGACTTGGAGTGCTACATTTACTGTCTAAATATTTTAACTAACAAATCAAGTAGGAAACGCTAAAGTACTTAGTAATACTTTTAACAAGTTGTGAATTTTAGGTTATATAAGGTTTTTTTTACGATATTGTCAAAGTAATAATTAATGTGTATAATTAGTAAGATTTAGTTTAAGCAAAAATCAAAGAATAATAATAACAATACAATTTCAGTATCAAGGTTTTTCAAGTCTGACTACAATACAATTCTTATACTACTTAAGGTTATGGCAAAATATATCTATTATATAATTTTTAACATTATGGCAAAATATATCTATTATATATGTTGCCATAACGTTAATATAAATGAGAAAATTGTTTATTATGTGCAGTCAAACATAATATTCTACGAGTATTATTCCGATAGGTATATTAACTTTATGCTACAAACAGAGGAGCTTGTGCCATCTCATTCCTTCTAGTCATTTAAAAATACATCTTGAAGTTCTAACCCAGGAAATAAACTCCTCGATTCACAACAAAAAGCCGTGTGACTTTTTCTTTTGCAAGTGTCGTACATTCTAGTATTGGTTCTCGCAATAAACATTTATCGCAGACTTTATCGTTCAGACATTCCATAATTTCCTGGACTGTATGGCTGGAAGTAAGTACAACATCACACTGGTTACGATACCACATAAAACTGTGGACAAAATATGAAACATTGCAAATAATATCACGCACCATGAACAGAAATAATAAACTGAGAAATGTGGTATTTTATATTCCTTTTAATTTCAGCATATTTTTAAGGCCGTATAAATATTGTGTATCGACATCGAGCAATGTTAAAGTTACGTTCCCCACGAACACAATAATAGAGAAAACTGTGAATTTGTGTAGTTATTGTTTTTTTTTCGGGGTTTTTAAGACAAAAAAAATATAAAATAAGATTTTAAACTTACATGGTCATTATCACTATAACTATTATGAAAAACGGGATTTTTACCATGTTTATTTTGTTTTTCGAGTTCCCGATATTTCGGCGCAGTTGCACACGCCATGATCACGGAGTAACTGAATAAAGTTAATGCGGGTGGATGGTATTAGGAGCTGACGAATCTGTCTACCCTCTTTCTTGTCCGTTTATTGCGCTCGATACCCGTACCACTGTTTTCGTTCTCGCACTCAACTCGAACTTGTTCGCGACACACAATACTCACAGTATCACTCCGCGGAACACTTTTTTTGATTTTTGTTGTTTTTACACAATCGAATCACTGGATTCCAGACATTTGACAATTTAAACCCATCCTCGCGATTGAAATTATTCTTATGCTTTTTTATTTCAATCGCTTCTCTGACCAGTCTTGGTACATAGTGGCGTTCCGTCGAAATAATCTGAGGGTTATAAAACTCCATCCAGTGGTTCGGCCCGGAGTGGATCAGGTGTTCTGCAATGGCCGATTTTTGTATATCGTTATTTTTAATAATAATATCGGGAACTCGAAAAACAAAATAAACATGATAAAAATCCCGTTTTTCATAATAGTTATAGTATAAAAAAATATAATTATTTACTTAACAGCTGCATTATGAAAACGCTTTTATAGGTACGTTCGTGTGCGCAAATTATAATTATTATCCTATTTTATGTAAAAATAAGCAAAGCAATGTAAAATAAGCAAACATTTTGACCGCACTACATTAAAATTATAAAAAACAAAACCATTTGAATAATTAATTCTTAATACCATGACGGTACAATAAACATAAAGTATGTACGTAACGAATAGAATTACGATGGTAATATTAGATAGAATAAATTGTTTTCTTTTCCACATACAAACACATAGAACATTTAATTGAATTAGTAATACTCTTTTCGACATTTAAATAGGTACAATAAATAAATAAATATTTTCTTACAATCACACCAATTATCTAAGCCCGTAGTTAATTTCTTAAGAAACTGTGTCTACGTGAACTTGATAACGGATAAATATATACTTAAATACTTTTTGTTTGTAAATACATACTTAATATACATAGAAAACACCCAGACCAAGACAAATAGACATGTTCATGCACACAAATATTTGTTTTGTTCGGGAATCGAACCCGAGACCTCTGGCGCAGAAGGCGGGTAGTATACCCCTTCGCCAAATCGGTCGTCAAATACAATACATATTACTTACCTGAGTAATAAATAAAATCAGACTCGAATCTTATTTTTTCCTAAAGAAGTAATAGTTAACTCTGAAAAAAGTCTCGGGAAAAGCAGAAAAAACTTCTCAACACCTGGTAAAATTCCTTAATGATCTTAGCTCACAAAGAAGGTTGCGTAAACCGGATAAAAACCACAGTAAATATAGGTTTTATTGCAAACCAGTACCTCACTTTGGATTTAATTTACTTGGTTCCAACTATTGCCACAAATATCTTTTAAGCAGCCTGCGCCCCGATCGCGGTAATTCTATGACGTAGTCAGGTGTAGTGTATGTGCAGTTGACGCGCAAAACCGTTTTTGATAACGCATGGCCTTGACAGTGCGACAACGTTTTCTCTTCCGGTGATAATCTTTGGAACTAAAACAGTTTTCATACGACAGTCTATTTTTAAAGCTTATTTCGTATTGCAAGTGGCTCCTCCGTCACGGATGTCACCGAGACAGACAGGATTGTGGGACTATAGGTTTGCGTGACGTGTGCGTCGTTATGTCATTACGGCAATACGAAGTCAAACGTCAAGACGCAAACGTGATCAAGACGCGCTGCATAGAATTACGGCGATCGTCCCGCTGTCCATTGTTGCGGAGCTAGGCGGCGGAGCGGAGCGAGTGAGTGTTGCGGAGAGGAGTTGCGGACTGTACGAAGCTAGGCCTCACCTCGCACAGATGTTTGTCCTGCTAATAGCATCTACACACGTTCCGATCCGACCGCCGATTTGGTCTGCTCCAGACCAAATCTGGACGTGAGCGTAGTCGTCCAACCATAATTATTATTATTCGAGTTTGACGCGGTCGGCCGGATTTGGTTCGCACGAACTTCACTTCCTACCAAATCGGAACGTGTGTAGGCTTCCGACCGGACCAACTTGGCAGTGTTGTCAATTTTGGAGGTTTTCCCTTAGATTTAGGGAGAAAATATGTAAAAGCGGAAATATTTAAAGCAGGTAAATTTACGTTTAAGGGATTATCAGAGGATTCAATTTAATGCTCGTTCATGAGTTTTACGTAGGACTGAACGAACGAAAAGTTTAATTAAGGCCATTTATGAAAAGATTATATTTATCTATTTGTTTTTTTTTATAATATTTTGTTTAAAAACTAGCAATTTGTCGTAAAACTAAATATATATAAAAAGGGCATAACATCTCATCAATAAGTGCTGCTTTTAGTAAATATTTAGCATGTTTTAGTATTTTAATGAAAATAACAGAAAATAAAAAAATAATGAAATTGTTTTTTTATAGTAATAAAACATTAAAAACCGAAAATATGTTTCTTTTTAATTTATTTATTGCAAGCAAATTGATGTTTTCAGTATTTATAAACAATAATAATATTGGGAGATTAGCAGTGGCTGGCAACACTGCAACAACGGCTAGAGGTCGGCCAGACCAAATCGGAACGTGTGTAGCGCCGACCGATTTGGTGCGGCAGATTTGGTTTGAACGTGTGTAGGCGCGGATCAGATCTGCAGTGAAGTTCGCCCGCACCAAATCGGCGGTCGGATAGGAGCGTGTGTAGCGGCTATAAGCTCCAGGAGTTCGGCAGTTTGGCTCAAGCATATGATAGTCAATGCAGTCCGTAATTTATAGACTCGACGGTGTCGCTCGACACAGCGTTTGTGTCGGTTCTGCGAACGTCATTTGAATCATGCTCGTTTCTTGCGTAAATACCCTATGTCAGTTCATACTTAATTGTTTCTTCTAAAGTAAAGTTCTCGTAAAGTTTCTGCTTTACGTTACTCATGTGCAGTGTTACAACTCCGCCAATAAGGACTTTCGTGAACTATAAAAAGCGGCATCGTGTCACGTATTTTTGCGGTCCCCACAACTTCAGCCTTAGAAAGTGGGGGTTAACTTCTTAACTAAGTTTATAACGTGAATTGCGTTTCAGCATCAATAGCACCCTTTGTTTATCATTCGACTTTGGAGTGGATTGAAAACCTGCCATCGGAACTGGTAAACTGATGGAAGCAGTCGAGATGAATTTTGAAATGTAAAAAAAAAAAATATGCAACCAAAACACACGCGTGTCTTTTTCAAAAAGGAGTCCTTTTACCTTAACTTCTACTTTCCGGCCGTCGTCGTCGGTAACTGTATTCAGTTACCGACAATGTAGATCTTCTTGGCATGAAGTTAACATCGGACCTTAACTTCGGCGACAACATTCATGCCCGTTTGCACTAAACTCGGGTTGAGCTTGTCATAGATAAGATACATCTTAGCTTAACATTTTTTTTTTTTCTACCCACCAATCCGCACTGAGCCCGCGTGGTGGGTCATGGCTCATTCTCCTTATTCATCCATAAGGAAGGCCAGTGCCCCAGCAGTGGGGACATTAAATGGCTGGTGATGATGATAGCTTAGAAACAGCCTAAAACAGCCGAGCTAAAATTTTTGTTTGCACTGACAGACTACGTCGTAAATTGGTCATCACCTTGATAAAAGAATGAATGAATGAATTCAAAATATTCAAATATTAATTGTTTATGGATTTTAAACCTGGCGAGGTAAAGTAGGTCACTGGATATTTTTTTGGTTGAAACTTCTCTTGATTCCTTCGTAAGTTAAAAGGAGACAAAAGCTAAGGCGTTGTCTATTTTATTTGGTAGGAGTAATTCACCGAGAAAAGATAAAATCAACTGAGCTCAACTGTCAGGAAAAACATAAATACAGTGCGCAACCTTTTCTGTTCCGGTGGCCAAAACTAGAACTAACGAGTTTTGTTTTTAATGTCATTTTGCTAATACTTTCATGTTTTGCTGCTAAACATAAGTGCCGCTGTCATGGGAACAGAAAAGATTGTCGATCTGTAATGTTTTTTTAAAATAAATGATGAATGACGTATGTCACATGTGTTGTGTCTCTATCTAGCAAACAAGAATACAAAAGCCACAAACTTTTCTGTTCCGGTGACAGCCGTGACACAGGAGTCACTTGCAATACGAAATTAGCTGTCAAAATGGACTGTCGTATGAAAACTGTTTTAGTTCCAAAGATAATCACCGGAACAGAAAAGCTTGTCGCACTACTCTTTGCTCACAATGCCACAGACAACAATCACTGATATAGGTATTTCTTAAGCCTTAGGCGCTCGATATTGGGCCCGTAAGTTAAGAATAGCCAAAAGTGCATTTAAGAATGTCCTAAGGTTAGTGCAAAGCAATTTTTTGTTAAGAATGTCTTAAGTTAGCAAGGAAAAGACTTAGGCGATTTTTAAGTTTAGTGCAAACGGGTGTCAGTGAAAAGCTCAAACTGCGGCCAAAAATCTGGGAATTCTGAATAAGGTTAAGCGATACTTCACGACCGCCGGGGCAGCTTTTAACTCTTTACAAAGCCAAAGTCCGGTCATGCATGGAGTATTGCTCTCACCTCTGTGATGGTTCGGCTAAATACCAGTGAGCTGTACTTGACTCAGTGGATCGCAGAGCCAGAACACTAATCGAAGACGATGAGCTGGTAAAAACCAAGCTTTATAGTTGAACCCATCGACGTAAAAGTGCTTTGTTTGTCGGTATTTTTGCATGAGAAAATCTAGACGCACAGCAGGCTATCATCCTTACTTGGTTAACATCCCCCGCGTACCAAGCGCTTTTCTTCTTCCTTTGTGATGCGCACCGCCAAGGAATGGAATACCCTGCCTGCGTCTGTTTTCCCGAATGACTACAAACCTATAATTTTTAAAGTTAGAGTGAATAGGCTGCTTCTGGGTAAGCTCGCTCCATCTTAGGCTACTTTTCAACCCTAACGTTCAGTGTAAACCCAAAAGCAAGCCCATAAAATATATAAAAAAAAATAAAAGCAGTAACCTAGAACGGAAAGACGTCACAAGTATTAGGAAGTAGGCGAGGCACGCGTGAAAAATTTCCTATGCGCAAAATAGCAAACCCTCCATACGCATTATTTTTTTCATTGATGATTTTGATTGATGCTTGCATGCATCTAGCTTGTTTTCGATTCCATACTTCATTCAGCAAAAAACGCGTGATTTGCTCAATAACATTACCTCTTCATAATGTTCTGTGGTTTTTTTCTGTCTGTTATGTCAGAGGATGAATATATGTATTTGCTTTGTGTCTGGGTATAATAATAATACAATGTGGAGACAACATTGCGACAATAAATAAAATCTCGTATACCTACCTGATAAGGGCGTTTGTGCACTACACTGAATGTTACCGATCCGGAAAAAAACGGATGCTTGTATTAACCCTAAACTACACGAAATAAATAAATTCTATTATTTATAATAATTAATTATTAAAATACAAGATTCCGTTTTTTCCGGATCGGTAAAATATAAATTATTTAATAAATTTTAATTGTACATTTTTTTTAATCTGCTAGGAAATAATCGATTTAATTACTTTCGCTATTTAGATAATTGCCTATGTACTCATTTAAAGGTTTCCGTCATTAAATAATATCCGTACCTAACCCTTATCGAATCAATTGATCAATCAAAATTTATTATTGTTCAATCAAAACTTAATTAACGCCACTCGAAACTCCTCTCTTGTCCAAGTAATTTCAACTTTTTTGACAGTTTTGCCTCTTGCCATCGGGTCGGTTTAAGCTGTAAAATGAAGCGTCTGTTTTCATTAATGAAATTATTTTGATATTTTTTTAAATATCTGAAGTATAGGTACACTCAAGATAAGAAGGTCAAGAGGAAAGATTTGATTGTTTGTTTGCAATGAATTGACTACAAAACTACTGGACCGATTTCGAAAATTCTTTAACTATTAGAAAGCTACATTCTTCCCTTCTTCCTTAAATAAGTAAATTCCGTGTACCTACTTATATATTTCGGCGTGCTATTATGTGACCTAAAGTGTCTTGTTTTTATGGCAAAATATGTTGGCTAAGGGTGCGCTAGCGAGAGAGAACAAATCAATATAACTTTATAGCTATACAACGTAACTTTATCTGTAGCTTCATATTTGTTTAAAAGGAATACATATAGGTACTTGGGTATGAGAAAATTTTCCTCTAGAGTTCAAAATATTGTATAATCTGTGCTGCAACTGTTGTAATTAGTAGGTAACGATATAGTTTTTTAATTTTTTGTAATAAATTATCGTTACCTAGTCAGTCAGTTGTCACTCAAAAAAGTCTTGAATAGGCGGTAGAACTAGGTGTTATTGTTGATCGAAGGCGGTAGAAAATGTTTGTGACTTATAAGTAAGTACCTACATATTTTATTATGTTTATGTAAATAAATTCATTTTTAATTTATAAGTACATGAAATTTAACATAAGCCCGAATTCTCGAACGCAAATCAAATTTGGGAGCGTCTCAAACATCATGGCATCTCTTTCATACGTTTGACATTTAAAGCGACAGGGCCATGCTTGAGACGCTCCCAAAGTTAAGTAGCGTTCGAGTATTCGGGCAATAGAATGATAAGTATAGGAAAAATGTGACAGTAAAAAACCACGAGCCCTGTAAGTAGCTTTCAGGCGGGATTCGAACCCCCTCCGGGAATCCGGCCCGATGCTCTGACTATCACATTTTTCCTATACTTACAGAATTGCATTGTGAATGCATAAAAATAACTCAAAATCTCATAAAATGATAATTTCACGAGAGCAAATCTCAATGGTGAAAGTGAAGTATTAGAAAAAATCGAGCCGTCTCACAACTAGCTCCGATGGGACTCGAAACCACGACCTTCCACTGTCCGGGCAAATGTTAAAATAAAAATAATCAAAAGGGGTTATCTTTGTAATTAAAATGTTAGCGTTGCCAAGGATTGTCTTCTGAATTTCAGGATAATGTTACTGCAATAAAAAAGAACTCCAAGTAAGACGTACTTATAGTAAAGTAGATGTAATCACTGGAATGTTCAAATATATGAGAGGTGCAGAGTCAGAATAATACCCCACTTAGCGAGGTCTTTCATTCATTTACTTTATCCGACTTACTCCAGCCAGACTTACAGGGAAAATGTAAGGCTTTTAACATTAATGTTGGGAATGAATGAACGAATGACCTAAAGACACTATATGAGACTCGATTATCCTAATTCTGAGTAATAGCACTGAAGTCAAGAGCAGGCAAAGTGGCCTTTGTTACGAAAGTAAATCTTAGTAGCCAATACTTAAGGTGTAATTAGGTGTACGATGATCGTACGTAAGTATAATAGTGACTCTTAATGCTAATTCATGCACGATTAACATTGTTGTTGATACTACAGCTCGAAATGAAAATGCAGTTCTCTAGCGCCAAAGGAATTAATTGGATAGCTGAGAAATTAAAAAACAAAGTTTTTATTGAGAACTGGGTGCCTACCATCAACTATAAGAAAGCGATTCAAAACTAGTGCGATTCAGAATAGGTTCCTAAAATGAATTGCTTTATTTCGTTCGTACAATGACCTTCTTAAAACTGAATTGCTAAATTCACATTTTAATTTTTATTTTATTATATTTAATTCACGAAAAATTTATGTAGTTATTTCTTCTATCCGTCTCTTTTACTCGATTCTGTCATGCCCGGAGAGCGAGAGGGATGGGTATAGCCTGGGGGTGTCATGTTAGTTCAACCGAGATATAAGCATGTTATAAGTCAAATAAGAGTTCATGACAGCTAAGCGGCTGTGACATGTCGCTGAATCGCTTGTCATTGACACAATAGAATCGTGGTACGAATAAGCGAAGCAGATCAGTTTAGGTCCTAAACAAAAACGCAATAAGAATTGATGCTAGGCACCCTGATGTTCGCCACAGCAAGTGAGTAATCATCATAGCATGAATGTTTCTTTTTTTTGCTCTATGATCCTGAGCAGTTCTTAAAATAATAAACCATCTTACAATGTATGTACCAACAGTAATAAACCTTATTTATCTTTCCATTCTTGTTTCTCCATCGTTCAACTTAACATTTGTTGGTTTCACTAAAAGAATGTTTCTTGTTTTGCTCTATGATCCTGAACCGTGCTTTAAATAATAAACCATCTTACATTGTATGTACCAATAGTAACAAACCTTATTTATCTTTCCGTTTTTGTTTCTCCATCGTTCAACTTAACAGTTTTTTGGTTTCACTAAAAGAATGTTTCTTGTTTTGCTCTATGATCCTGAGCCGTGCTTTAAATAATAAACCATCTTACATTGTATGTACCAATAGTAATAAATCTTATTTATTTTTCCGTTTTTGTTTCTCCAGCGTTCACCTTAACATTTTTTGGTTTCACTAAAAGAATGTTTGTTTTTTTGCTCTATGATCCTGAGCGGTACTTAAATAGTAGATTGTACAACAAGTGCATAAAAGGTACCATTTTACCCGAGACGTATATATCCATCCGAGCCGTAGGCGAGGGTGGATAGTCAATTCGAGGGTAAAATGGGTTTTATGTACGAGTTATACACTCTGCTTTTCACTTCGAGTGTGAGGAAAATAAATAACAATATTGCAAAAAAGAATAAATAAAGACTTCGCCATATTGGCGGGAAGACTTTCTTTTTTTTTATACGGGCATTGGCAGCACAGTGACTTTAGCATAGATCGTAGTCGATAATACTCTTGAAATACTTATTCCTTAGAAAACTCATTAATTAAATTCGACGAGTCGTGTAAGCCTTTCGGTAGCTTAGTTGGTCAGAGCATCAGGCCGGATTCCCGGAGGCGCGGGTTTGAATCCCGCCTGAAAGCTACTTATAGGGCTCGTGGTTTTTTACTATCACATTTTTCCTATACTTACAAAAATTGCATTGTGAATGCATAAAAATAATTTAAAATCTTACAAACTCATTATTTTGCCTAGTTTTATTAATTTTAATAATTTAACATGGATTATGTACAAAATTTAAGAAACAGAATGAAATACGTTAGTTATTAATAAAGTTTATTTAACGAAGTTTAATTGCGTGTGTGACTGTTTACCTGACGACCTTTGTCTTAAAGTCTGAGACTTAGACGAAGATTTTACTTTATGCACTAGAGCATAAAAAGCGATTTTATGCCGCCTATACCCAACATAAACACAAACTTTACGAGCATGAGAAGTGAAAAATAATAAACCATCCTACATTGTATGTACCAACAGTAATAAACCTTATTTATCTTTCCATTCTTGTTTCTCCATCGTTCAACTTAACATTTGTTGGTTTCACTAAAAGAATGTTTCTTGTTTTGCTCTATGATCCTGAACCGTGCTTTAAATAATAAACCATCTTACATTGTATGTACCAATAGTAACAAACCTTATTTATCTTTCCGTTTTTGTTTCTCCATCGTTCAACTTAACAGTTTTTTGGTTTCACTAAAAGAATGTTTCTTGTTTTGCTCTATGATCCTGAGCCGTGCTTTAAATAATAAACCATCTTACATTGTATGTACCAATAGTAGTAAACCTTATTTATTTTTCCGTTTTTGTTTCTCCAGCGTTCTTCTTAACATTTTTTGGTTTCACTAAAAGAATGTTTGTTTTTTTGCTCTATGATCCTGAGCGGTACTTAAATAGTAGATTGTACAACAAGTGCATAAAAGGTACCATTTTACCCGAGACGTATATATCCATCCGAGCCGTAGGCGAGGGTGGATAGTCAATTCGAGGGTAAAATGGGTTTTATGTACGAGTTATACACTCTGCTTTTCACTTCGAGTGTGAGGAAAATAAATAACAATATTGCAAAAAAGAATAAATAAAGACTTCGCCATATTGGCGGGAAGACTTTCTTTTTTTTTTATACGGGCATTGGCAGCACAGTGACTTTAGCATAGATCGTAGTCGATAATACTCTTGAAATACTTATTCCTTAGAAAACTCATTAATTAAATTCGACGAGTCGTGTAAGCCTTTCGGTAGCTTAGTTGGTCAGAGCATCAGGCCGGATTCCCGGAGGCGCGGGTTCGAATCCCGCCTGAAAGCTACTTATAGGGCTCGTGGTTTTTTACTATCACATTTTTCCTATACTTACAAAAATTGCATTGTGAATGCATAAAAATAATTTACAATCTTACAAACTCATTATTTTGCCTAGTTTTATTAATTTTAATAATTTAACATGGATTATGTACAAAATTTAAGAAACAGAATGAAATACGTTAGTTATTAATAAAGTTTATTTAACGAAGTTTAATTGCGTGTGTGACTGTTTACCTGACGACCTTTGTCTTAAAGTCTGAGACTTAGACGAAGATTTTACTTTATGCACTAGAGCATAAAAAGCGATTTTATGCCGCCTATACCCAACATAAACACAAACTTTACGAGCATGAGAAGTGAAAAATAATAAACCATCCTACATTGTATGTACCAATAGTAACAAACCTTATTTATCTTTCCGTTTTTGTTTCTCCAGCGTTCACCTTTGGTTTCACTAAAAGAATATTTCTTTTTTTGCTTTATGATCCTGAGCGGTACTTAAAATAATTAACCATCTTACATTGTATGTACCAATACAAATTGAGATAAACCTTATTTATCTTTTCGTTTTTGTTTCTCCAGCGTTCACCTTATAGATTTTTTTTGGTTTCACTAAAAGCAAACTCCTTTGTTGTTAGAAAAATACCTGTACGTTTTTCACGCTTTCTTTTTTTTCTTGGACCAAAAAGGTTGGTAATAGGAGTTTTTACTCTTAAACTTCGCGAAGCCCTCTGTCACAATAGACTTGTTCGAATAATGGCTGTTATTTAACTACTCTGCCGAGTAATTTATAAGTCCTTCAAATTATTTGTTGTTTACGAAATATTTCGTGTTGATTGAGCATCAATGATGGTCGGGAAAGTTAAAGGATAAACCTTTAGAGAGGTCGTAATCTTTGCAAAGAAGAAGATAGCGGAAGGTTTTTAATGTGTTTATAGGATTTCTTGAGATAACAACTTCCTAATTGTGTAAGTTTTCAACAAAATGTTTTTAATTTTTTATTGGTCCGGCTTAACTAACTTACAAGATTTTCATGTTGTCTATAGATATCATTAAAAACTTTGCGCTCGCAATTTGAAAAACAAAATAACATGTTGGTCTCTAAGCTCACATCATATTCAGTAATCAGATAGAAACAAACAGTGCAAACATAAGTTCTTTATAATAACACTTTATTTCATAAAAAGGACGACTAAAAAGTGTAATTTAGGTTAGTAATACCACAGAATAATAGTAATACTTACAACTTTGTTAGTAATACTGATAGGCGAGTCATACCTAGCCGCTACAGTATATTATTATGTACACATACTTTATAAATAAACTAGCGGCCGCCCGCGGTTTCAACCGTGTGGTTCTCGTTTCCCTGGGAATATTGGGATAAAAAGTATCCTTATTACATCTCCGTAAGTACTCCTTATTACATCAGCTACCCGCCAGTGAAAGTCCCGTCAAAATCGGTCCAGCCGTTTCAGAGATTAGCCGGAACAAACAGACAGACAGATAGACAGACAGACAGACAAAAATTGTAAAAAATGTTATTTTGGTATATGTACCGTATAAATAATCATATGCATGTAGTAAAAAGCGGTTATTTTAATATTACAAACAGACACTCCAATTTTATTTATTTGTATAGATGTATAGATAATAAATAAAAAATTGTTACAATCACACTATATATCTACCTTATAAGTAGTTTTCATTAAGAAAACTGTTGTATGGAAACTAGATAACGATTAAATAATTCTATACTCTGTAAATACATACTTTATATACATACTAGCTTTCCGCCCGCGGCTTCGCCCGCGTGGACTTCACGACGTTATCCCGCGGGAATATGATATTTTTCCGGGATAAAAAGTATGTAAGCCTTTGTTCCTCTCCAGGCTACAAAGTATCTGTGTCCCAAATTTCAGCCAAATCCGTTCAGCCGTTTTGGCGTGATTGAGTAACAAACATCCAAACATCTAAACATCCAAACATCTAAACTTTCACATTTATAATATTGGTAGGATACAGATAACACCCAGACCAAGACAAATAGACATGTTCATGCACACAAATATTTGTCTTGTCGGGAATCCAACCCGAGACTTCTAGCGCAGAAGGCAGGTAGGATACCCTTGCACCAAATCAGTCGTCAATTTGACATATCTCTACCTGTGTATGTCTGCAACATACATTTGAAACGCTGATGCTATTTTCTCCTAATATGGCAGTCTACATTCTTCTCCTAGCTCAAATGAATTATCTTGTGAGGAAAAAACGGATAGAGTCACTTAACTAAAGTTGCTGCCGTCGCAACACTTCACATACACACGGAAATAAGTTACATCGAACTGGGATATTGTTGTTTAATTTTTACTTATTTAATTTCACAAGCTGATTTTTTTAAGGAGTGTTTTAATACTTGAAAATGAAGCAAAGTTTCCATCTAGTTTTTCCGAACCATGTCGGCGCTAGTTTTGTGACTTACTAAACTACATAGAGTCCTCAAGAGAAAACGGGAAGGATTACGTAAAAAAATAAAAATTATTGTTAAAAAATTACGTCACTAACTGTGACCCAATTCTTTATAGCAGGACATTACAAAAACGCTTTTTTGGACAAAGTCATAGTAGAGTGGTAATAAGAGTTTATTTCTTTTGAGGAGTTGGTTATCCAGTTTATAGTTAGAAGGTGCACCACTGAATAAATGACGTTTTATGCCTTTAGCATGGCTAAGTAGGTACCACAAGCAAAGCGCGATCTCTGCCCGTATACACCGCAAGTTCTCGACAGCTACATAGTAGCGCAGTTAGCACTCCACACCGTCGGCGTAGCGTCGCGACACGATATCACGCGAACTTTAAATGGAACCGGTGGTTTCGGCGCCATCGCTTCCTATTAATAGGTACATAATATTGATTTAAAGTGAGAAAACATGACACAATCGCTGCCCGTGTACACCAAAAGTTCTCGACAGCTACATAGTAGCGCAGTTAGCACTCGACAGCGTCGGCGTAACGTCGCGACACGATATCACGCGAACTTTACATTGAGCTGGTGGTTTCGGCGCTCAGCGCTTCCTATTAATAGGTACATAATATTGATTTAAAGTGAGAAAGCTTGACACAATCTCTCCCCGTGTACACCGCAAGTTCTCGACACCTAGTAGCGCAGTCAGCACTCCGTCGCGACACGATGTCACGCGAACTTTCAATGGAGCGGGTGGTTTCGGGGCTCAGCGCTTCGTATGAGCCTTATGCGGTTAAACCTATACATAATATTGTATGGGCCGACCTGAAAATTTTCACAGGACTCAAAACTTTCCAAGTTTTGAATGGAACATGCTAAGCTCTGATCGATACCCCTGTATTACGACTGGAAACACAAGGGGTACCAGTTTTTGTTTGAATAAGGCAAGTAATAAAATTACATGGGCTTGGTTAGATTTTTTTTTTATTGGGTTTGCTATTGATATAAATTTTCACCGAGAAGTAAGATGTTATCTACAATGAAGCTAGCTTACCCAGAAAATGCCTGTGCGTGCAATCTAAGCATAAAATCTTTCAGGTTGAATCTTTATAACAGTTAATTGGTACAGACGCAGGAAGGGAATTACGCTCAAGTTCTACTTAATCTAAAAAAAAAAATTAATTTTATGACAAGCTTTTTTGCTAACTGTACTTTAATATTGAATTCAAATCTGTATACAACATTTCAGCTCCATCGGACACTGGGAAGTGGGTCAAATTAAGCTTACAAGATTTGTCCCCCACTAATTAACTAACATACTAACTAACCAACTGACATGGCAAGTTAATAAAAAGCCTGTAATAATAAGTTATTGTAAAAATTTCATTGTTATGACAAGCTTTTTTGCTGACTGTACTTTAATATTGTATTGTCATCTGAACCAAACCTGTATACAAAATTTCAGCTCCATCGGACACTGGGAAGTGGGCTAAATTGAGCTTGCAAGATTTGTCCCCCACCAACTTACTAACTAACTAACATAGCAAGGTAAAAATTGTAAAGGCTTGTAAAAATACTACTTACTTAGTTCGATTTCTGCCAAAGAATTTGGAGACTTTCCTTTTCTTTACCAATAACTTAATAAATAGCATTACAAATGTTACTATAGGAAAATCTAACCCCGATTATAACTCGGCCCAAGTTTCGCGAACCTTGACATTTATCACCAACAAAGAGACAGGAGAAATTAATTGTGAATTGCTGGCGACGGTTGAAGACATAGATAACAGACAGTAGTATAATTACAAGGCGATGAAGGCAGAAGTTGAAATATTCAACACCTATTCCAAATAATTGGCGAAATTAATGATTAAATTCCATTCTCTTTAGCCTTGTGGAAATCATGCCGATATTATTAATAGGTATTAAGTAATGTACTTTATTGATGAAATACGAAGTAAATAGAGTGAAATTATTTATGATACATTTTGACAGTTCAGTGAAGCCTAATTTTAGAATAGTAAGCATTAGGCTGTATCTTACTTTACGAAACTAATTGACGACTGGTATCCTACGCGTTAAAATGTATGTTGTTTTACCTTAGATATGAAAATCTTAACGTAGCTACATAATACTTTAATAATAATATAACTATCATATTATCAACCTTAGCTTAGAAAAAGCTATACTACTGCTAATATTATTAATATCACATATTTCCTACGAAACAAACAATAATACCATGTCGGAAATAAGGAAAAAAAATAACATACCATTGAATAGTCGGAAAAACGGCAACAATTTTATTACACAATAGATCGGACGTTGCTATCGTCAAGCCGACACTTATTCGACAGTCGACATCTTGGCGGATGGACTTTTCTCATCTCTGTCACTGTAAATATGAAATATAAATCAGTATCTAAACGCTCTAAATAAAAAAAACAAAGCAGGATTTTTACCAAGTTTTGATAAGTTGGCGAGTCCACGATATTTCGGCATAGTTGCATAAGCTATGGTCACGAAGTAACTGCATAAGTTAATACGGGTGGATAGAAGTTAGGAGCAGAGGAATCGGGGTACCCTATTTATTGTTCGTTTTCTACGCCGTACCACTGTTACCGTTTGCACACTCAACTCGAACTTGCTCACAAATTCTTGTGATTTTTCAGTGTCACCACGCGATACGACATTCAGTGTCACCATGCTATACGAGTGGTTTTATTTCCAAGGTCTGTGTTTAGTTGTGGGAACTTTAAAATGGCTGATGATGAATAGGTATCTCAGCTCTGTCTTTAATGAGAAGAGATAGTAATGCATTACCAGTCTTCATGTAGTGTCTCTTCTTCTTCTTTCAGTGCCTCCCCATTACTGGAGGTTGGCCGTCAGCTCCGCAAATCCATCTCTGTTTTTCGCCAAGCGAAACAGTTCTTCTGCTTTGGCGATACCAGTCCACTCCCTTATGTTTCTCAGCCATGACTTTTTTCGTCTTCCAGCACGTCTTTTGCCTTCTATCTTGCCCATCATGATAAGTTGAAGCAGCTGATATCGGTCGTGTCGTAATGCATGTGCCAAATATTCAACCTTACGCTTTTTGATGGTCCGCATCAAGTTCCGCGACATTGCGACGCGCTGGAGCACTGTCTCATTTCGTACTTTATGGGTCCAACTTATACGCAGCATGCGACGGTAACACCACATCTCGAACGCTTCGAGACGTTTCCTCACGTCTTCTTTTATAGTCCATGCTTCGCAGCCGTATAGGACCACCGGCCAAATGTAGCACTGGAGGATCCGTACTCTGAGTTTTATGTTGATGTTTCGGCAGCATAATACTTTCTTCATCTTCATGAAGGACGCTCGAGCAATTTCAATCCGGGACTTAATTTCTTGATCCGAGTCCCATAGTTCATTCACCCAAGCGCCGAGGTATTTGTACTGCTGTACTCGCTCTATATCTCTGCCAGCCACTGCTAACTTCGGCTTCAAGTCGGGATTACGAGATACAACCATGTACTTGGTCTTTGAGATGTTCATTGTGAGACCGGCCTCTGCACTACTCTTTTGCACTCGGTTTAAAGTCTCTTGCAGGTCACGTTCTGAAGAAGCGATAAGCACTGTGTCGTCGGCATAGCGCAAATTATTAATAATTTTGCCGTTTACTTTTATGCCCAGTTCTATCCCCTCTAGTGCTTCGGACATTACTGCTTCGGAGTACAAATTAAATAGTAAAGGAGATAAGATGCAACCCTGCCTGACGCCCCGACTAATTTGGATCTCTTCTGTGACGTCTTGTTCCACTCTTATCGTCGCTTTTTGGTTCTCGTACAAGTTTTTTATTATTCTGTTAACTTTGCCGTCGAGACCAACATCCTTCATATGCCTTAGAAGAAAATCGTGAAAAGACTCGATCGAATGCTTTCTCGTAGTCAACAAAACATATTATGACATCAGTCTGCATATCCCAACACTTCTGTACGAGAACATTCAGTGCAAATAGGGCCTCACGTGTACCCACTCCTGAACGGAAGCCAAACTGGCTCTCTCCCAGTTGTTCATCACATTTCCGCCTTATTCTGTTTTGTATGACTGTGAGAAATACTTTGAGAACATGGCTCATGAGACTAATTGTTCGAAAGTCGCTACATTTTCTAGCATTTTGCTTTTTGGGCAAAGTAATAAAAGTAGATTTAAGCCAGTCTTCAGGGAGAGCGCCTGTATCGTAAATTCTGTTAAAGAGATGCGTTAACAAGTCAATCTGTTCCTCTTCCAGAAGCTGTAATATTTCGACCGGTATTTTGTCTGGACCAAGAGATTTTCCTTTTTTTGCTGCAGTGAGTGCACGCAATACTTCGGTATTTAGAATTGGTGGTCCTGTATCGTCTTCCGATGAGGAGTTTAAGTTCCTCGAAGTATCTGCGAACATGTTAGCCAAGTACTCGGTCCAGACTTTTTTCTTGCTTTCAATGTCAAGCAGTATATTCCCGCGGTCATCTATCAAAGGCGCTACTGAATTTGCTTTTCGCCCTACCATGTCTTTGATGTGCTTATGTAAATTGAAACTGTCGTGCTTTTTATGCAGATCTTC
This sequence comes from Crambus lathoniellus, assembly GCA_949710035.1. Taxonomy (NCBI): domain Eukaryota; kingdom Metazoa; phylum Arthropoda; class Insecta; order Lepidoptera; family Crambidae; genus Crambus; species Crambus lathoniellus. Next base: position 4,953,051 of record OX453310.1, on the reverse strand, counting down.
CATCAATTGACATTTCTTTATATAGTATGCATTTCGCGTTTCAACGATTTTCTTCTTTATCAAATCATCCAACGCTTTGTATTTGACTAGATCAGAGTGTTTATATTGTCTACGTTCTTCCATTAGCTGTAAAATGGAGTCTGTCATCCAGTCTTGTTTTTTCAAAGTTGGAGATTGTTGGAGGTGATTATTGCAAATTTCAGTAACTTTTGATTTTAAATTATTCCAGATGTTATCGGACCCAGCAGTATCGGAGAGTTGACCCGCCGCCCATTCATTAATTTCTCTTGACACCTTTAACTTGATTTCTCTGTCTGCTAATTTGTGTACATCAACCTTGGTGATATTTTTTCTTTTAGATATGCGTTTAAGTTTGCAAAGCATATTTATAACCACAGGATTATGATCCGACCTTATATCTGCACCAGGATAGGTCTTAGCACTTAATATGCAGTTTCGGTACCGTTTATTGATCATAACATAATCTATCTGGTTTCGTACGATATGAGCAGGCTTGTGCATAGGTGATGTCCAGGTATAAAGCCGACGAGGAGGTAATTTGAACAGAGTATTAGAAATAACTAGGTCTTTCTCTTGACAAAACTGAACTAAGAGGTCTCCTCTATCATTCCTTTTTCCTAGCCCATACGCTCCTGTAACGCCTGGCACCACGTTGGAACCTACTTTTGCGTTCAGATCTCCCATCAAGATGGTAATTTCATGGTTTTTGGTAACTTTAAAAAGGGTGTCAATTTCTGAGTACATCTCAATCACTTCCGCATCTGTTTTGTCCTCAGTGGGTGCATAGACCTGTATGATGTTAATGCATGGTTTAGCTTCTAGCTTAATCATCATGACTCGGTTGGACACGGGTACGAAAGCGCTCACTGCTTTGGAAA